>CAWUFW010003231.1:667500-1887131 GCA_963921515.1 Calotriton arnoldi
GAGACAGAGCGAGAGAGAGATGGATAGAGAGAGAGATGTGTATATGCCGGGTCTGGTGGCTCAGTGGACGAAGGCGTCCGCTGCAGGTGCCTGTGTTCAACCTCATGGTCATAGTTTTTTTTTGTTGCTCTAGCCCCGCCCCCTCCCCCACTGACCCTGCCCCCACCGGTGCGGCCCTCGGCCACAAACCACACTGTAAATTTGGCCCCCGAGAGAAAGTTTGTGAGTACCCATGCCTTAGAGGCTCATGACGTGGCTTGTTCTGTGGATGGTCCAATGCCACATGCAGCTTTACTTGGAATCTTGGATTAATGGGATATCTGTGCGGCTGCGCAGACTTTCCTACAACGTAGTTTCATTGAATATCACGCAAGTTTGCCTTTTCTATTTTTGGATGCTCCTGTTTGTGAGGAACATGATTGTTCCTTCGACTTACTTAATTGGATATCTTCACTTTTTTCCACCAATGACAATGATGAGCTATCGGAAGGAATTGCATTCCTTTGCACCCAAACCTTCATGGATTGACTACTTGGATCGTCCCTGCTCCACTGTCTGACATACAGACTCTTTTTTCAAGCTCAAAGTGCCGTTAGCTTTTTTTCTAACTTTCCCCTTTTCTTTTTTCCGATTTGGTTTTTTTGGAAAGTCCCTTACCAATATTTTAGCCAATGCCTGACTTTTGAACTCTGTTTTTGTTCTTCTGTCTATGTCCTACTGACTTACCAGGGGGAGGGTGTTATATGGGGTTATATGGCCCTAAGACACATTGTCGACATTGCTAAGTTAGCATGAGTTTTGCTTGCCCTATGCTGCTGCTTTTGCGCATGCCTGTGCTAAGCATTTGTTTTCGCGACACTTTGCCTCTGCCCTGTACATGATAACAGATTGTTTTTCACGTTCTTAGCCTTCCCTTCAATTCTGTCTGAACATAATGTGCAAGGTCGGTCAACAATGTCTCTTGTTATTCTGTTCTGGTCAGTCCCTATTACCTAGACAAAACATGTTACCAACAGCTGCAATGTGGAAGAATCGTGCTTTGATATAACGTTGTTGCATGTTTTTGAAACACACTCGAAGAAAGCCGTTCCATGGAGCTGAACACTGCTGTTCCTATGATGTAAACCCTTGGGTTTAGGCTTTCAGGTAGGGGTCTGCTAATAAGAGATCTTCTGTTATATAAAATAACTTCTTACTGCCTTGGGGAGGATGATTAGGCCCAGTTATTTTGCCTTTTTCACAGTCTTTATAAAATGACGACTCCTTTTATATTCTATGGTATTGTAACAATGCTGATGATTCTTGCCTTATGCATTTTGCTGCTAGTTGTGGTTCGCATACTGTATCATGGATCACTATCAAAATAAACATTTTGAACTTATTGAGTGACTGATTATTTTTATTGTGGACAAGTACGTGAGAGCGAAAGAGTGTCTTGTTCCCGCGACTCTGAGGTGAGTCAGGAGTGCTCGTGTTCTGGGTTGTCTAAACATTCGTAGCTTCTTGATATTTGTAGGAGACCGAATGAGACACTATTGCTAGTCGGTTGGGATTTTGGGTACTAAGGTGATAGGAGGTACACCCCTATTTACTGAGGTCCTGTTTTCTTGTGCCTAGTTCTGTGTATGAGCAGAATCTCTGCAACAGGGGCACTAATTAAATCACATTACCTACTCCTAATGCATACAAAACAATTTTAAGTATTGGACACTAGAGGGTTACATTTACTATTCCAATTAGAGGAAGGTGTTGGAGACTAAAGGGGTCACATTTACTATCCCCACTCCAAACTAAGGGGCTCATTAGGATGGCGGGCGGACCAGAGTCCGGCCGCCATCCTTGCGGTGTGTGGACCGCCCGCCAGACATGCGGCGGTCCCGCACCACGAATTAGGATGCGACCGCCACCATGGCGGTCGCATTCTGAAATTTAACATTGCGGCGGGTGCTGCTGACAGCAGCACCCGCCGCGATGTTAAAATCGCATGCTTAGCATTTCACTGCACCACATGGCAGGCACCACACGGTGCCTGCCATTTGGTGCAGTGAAATGTAGGGGGGGTACCATAGGTACCCCCCCAAGTGCACCCCACCTCCCCCTGACACAAGGGGGGCCTGCAACGGGCCCACAAACCCAATCCCCGCCAGCCTTTCCATGGTGGCCTCGCCGCCATGGAAATGCCTTTTTTTTCACACATCCTAATATGGTGGACGGTGCCTGCTAGGCGGTGGACGGTGGACGGACTTTGCGTCCGCCGCGATACCCACCGCCATCCTAATATGGCAGTGGGTAAATCTTATTGCGATGGCGGAACGATCGCCACCGCCGGCCTGGCGGTGGCGATCGTTCCACCATCGTAATGAGCCCCTAAGCCACTTTGGTCAAGGTGTTGAACACTAAAGGGGTCACCTTTACTATTCACACTCTAATCTAAACCATTTTGGGGAGAGTTTTGGACACTAAAGAATTACCACTTACTATTCCCACTCTAAACAAAACCAGATAGGTGAAGGTAGCAGACACTAAAATAGTTACATACAAAATATATAATCCATAGTAAAACATGATAACAATTTATTTATAAAATGAAACATTACTTCTAATTCACTATTACCAAAATAAATCTATATATTTAACATGAACCAATATCATACTAAGGGGCTTATTACGAGTATAGCGGTCCTTGGGTCCTCTGACCGCCATATTACAATGGTGGCGGTGGGACCGCCACAAGACCGCCCCCACCGCCAGGATCCTGTGGTGGTGGCGATAAGGCCCTAAATATTTTTCTATTAAATCAAAAATATTAAATTATACATATTATTTATTAATGAAACAAAATTTGAATAAAAAAATAAACATGAAAATATGTATAAAGAAAATGTAAAAATTCCTAAAATATATTTACATTACATAAAAACTGCTTAAAAATAATAAAACATTATGACATATATTCATTAAACATAAAAAATATTTTCTCAATTACTTGTTTTATACATAAATATAAAATTTGTCATTAACAATAAACATACTTCTTTATTGTAAAATATAATACATAAAAAATCTAAATATAACTTTGATTAAAACATCATAAATAATACATATTGAGTATAAATATTTATTCCAAATGTGTATACTAAAAATATTTTATAGATGTATTGTAAACTATTTACATTTAAAAGAAAACAATTTTAACACATAACCTATTAAAAATATAAATGAAATAGTTCAAGTTTAAAATAAAAAATAAAAACAAATATAATACACTTAAGTTTACATTAATATATTGATCAATTTTATGGGGCCGATTCCGATTCCGATTCCGGCCGGAAAACGTACCGACCGACTCGGAGCCGGAATTAATTCCGACCGACACGTACCGGTGCAGCCCGACCCGCCAAGTACGATGAGAAGCGAGCAAAACCCGACCGACTCGTACGGAACACAAGCCGAAGGACCGAGCCGCGCGGAAAACAGCAATCCGGCCGGAAAAACACGCGATTCGAACCGACCGACTCGCACCCGGAACAATACCGAGCGAGGCGTACCCGCGGAATCCCACCCGCCAAAGTACGATGCAAGGCATGGTAAACACGACCGAGTCGCACGGAGGAGAAGCCGTACGACCGACCACGCATACAAAACTGCGAGCCGAAGCAACCCAAAACACCGCGACCGACGCGTACGCAGCATAGAAAACAGCACAAACACAGCGTGAACGAAACGGACGAGCCCGTACCAGACAACTGCAGGGTCTGACTCGGTCACAAGAACGTCTCCTACATGCACGAAAAGTACAAAGGGAAAATACACAAAAAAAGGCCAAACAAGCAATTACAAAGCCAATAAATACTGGGGGAGGGGCAGGGAACAAAGACACACCCACAACTCCACCCATATAAAGGACACAAATCCCTACCATGATCCTTTGCAAATTCAAATTACCTGCCAGCACTCAACAGACAGCAACCACACACCCACAGCTCATCCATCACACAAGCCACACACCATCAGCACCACAACAAATAGAAACCTCACATACACCTAGCAAAACACACACTCACACACCTTCACCTGCACACCAACACACACATCACTCACCATCACCACCCATCACCATGCCCCCAAAGAAGAATCACAAGTTCCTAGATAGTGAATTGGAAGTCCTGGTAGATGAGATCCTCAGGGTAGAGCCACAGCTCTTTGGTACACTGGTCCAACAGACACCCATGGCACAGAAAACAAAGATGTGGGAGAGGATCGTCGACAGGGTGAACGCACAATCACCATGTTTGCGCACAAAGACAGACATCCAGAACAGGTGGTATGACGTGCGCAGGAGGGTCAAGGAGCTGCTGAAGAAGGACTACATCTTGAGCCAACACACCGGCAGTGGCCCTCCTGCCAAGCCAGTATACCTCAGGCCCTGGGAGGAGAAGGTGCGGGCCATCCTACCACCAGTGAGCGTCTATGGACTAGAAAACATCCCAGAGCCTGGTGAGTACACAACAAATGTACACAATATTCTGCGACTACACACACACATCACTGTCAAGGGGAGAGTCAAACCATGCACTCTTAGCAAATACACAGCAACCAGAACAGAATCATCCCAAAATGTGTATGTCACTCTGAGAAACACAACACATGCCATCACAAAGTGACATTTAACTGTGTCATCACATGTACAAACACAACTACAACTACAGCTAGGCAGTGGCACAAATATAACTGACAAACACATCCAGACAAGTAGCCACCACTACAACACCACCACACAGTGAAGCCCACTGAAAGAAAGGAAATGAATGAATGAATGAATGACAATTTGTTGAGCGCGATAGCTACCCTTAGGCGTCCTAGCGCTGCGGACAATACGGGCATGAAAGACACTTGGGGCTGTCCGGGTTTATTGAAACAGAAAAGTCTTGAGGAGCTTACGGAATGAGAGTATATTAGACTCCGATCGCAGATGCGGGGGGAGAGCATTCCATAGTTTGGCCGCGTTGTACGAAAACGAGCGGCCACCACATCTAGTTCTTTTTATCCTGGGTACTTTGGCAAGAAGAGAGGAGGATGACCTAAGCTGTCTAATCGGCCGGTAGGGAGTGATCAGCGGTTGATTTATGGCGGGGCCTGTCTTCCAGAAGGCCCTGTGGGTGATACAGAGGGCCTTGAATTTAATTCTCTCCCGGACTGGGAGCCAATGTAGGCTTCTAAGCCCAGGACTGATAGGAGATCGACGGGGAGTCTGAAGAAGCGTTCGAGCGGCGCAGTTTTGAATGACCTGAAGCTTATTCAGAGTGGATTGTGGGGCTCCCAGATAGAGGGCATTTCCGAAGTCCAGGCGTGACAGAATAAGGCCCTGGACCATGATCTGTCTCGCCTGGAATGGAAGTAAGGGGAGAACCTTCAGAAGCAGCCTCAGTAGACCATAGCAAGTGGCCGCGAGTTTGGTTGCTTGGTGATTGAAGCTGAGGGTGTTATCCAGCCATATACCCAGGCTCTTGATCGTGTCCTTGGGCACTGGGGCAGGACCAAGACAAGATGGCCATAGTGGATTCATAATGTACTTGGGAGCATTGCCTAGGAGCATAAGTGTATGCTGGGCAAGTCAGTGTAGCCAATAGCATGATGGGAGTTGTAGGCACAGATATTGCTCACCCCCACAACTGTCCCATCAACACCACCCTGAACCATGCGCACATCACAGGGAGTGGAAAAGGACTCACAAGATGGCTGACACTGGCTACTGCTGTGGGGAGCACAAGGCCCTGCTGGCAACTATGCAACAACCAACAGCAGGACACCACTGACTGACATCCTGAAAGACAACTTGCACTCCCTGCAATGGAAGCACGTTCCATGGTGGGATATCTGGCTGGGTGGGAAGGAGGACTCACAGCACTGACCATAGTCACAAGCACCTCCCCTCACACACCCCCTCAACACAAACTCCACATAACCCACCTGGGAGAATGCAATGCCTCACATCCTAACTGAAGATCCCACAAAGAACCACCACCCTGGGTTATGCTGTGTGAAGCACAGGGACACTCTTGGGACTTTTAGCCAAACAACTGCCAGGACAACTCTCCCAGCCATCCTGTCAGCACAGGCACCCCACCCCACAGGGAAGCAGAGTCAAAAGGAAGGAAGGATGGGCATGCTGGGAAGGGGGGTGGAGGCAATAGCATGATGGGAGTTGTAGGCACAGATATTGCTCACCCTCACAATTGGCCCATCAACACCACTCTCAACCATGCTCACATCACAGGGAGTGGAAAAGGACTCACAAGATGGCTGACATTGGGCACTGCTGTGGGGAGCACAAGGCCCTGCTGGGAACTGTGCAACAACCAACAGCAGGACACCACTGACTGACATCCTGAAAGACAACTTGCACTCCCTGCAATGGAAGCACGTTCCATGGTGGGATATCTGGCTGGGTGGGAAGGAGGAGCGGATGACAACCAAATACAACCAATGCAGACCATGTACACACCGCAACATTCACATAGAAATGCCCAAATAATGCAGGACAATGTGCTACACCAATATCAACCCCTGACTGTGACAACTTAGGACTATGCATTGTACAGGCCCGCATCCAGAGGCACAGTCACAACTGTCAGGTGTGTCAACCATTGATGCCTGCAGAAACATAACATACATTGTGTGTGTCTCCCAAAAACAGGTGATGATGGGGACACAGCAGCAGATGCTGAGGAGTCCTCGTCCCAGGCTCAAGAGGATACGGAGCTCACTGGTGTGGAACAGCCTCTGCCCTCCTCGGATGAAGAAGACTTACCTGGCACCTCCGGAGCAAGTCATCATGCAGCACCAGCAGGACCACCAGCTGCACCCCCTGCACCCACCCCTCCAACAACTGTCAACACACATACCACCCCTGCCGACACGGACAGACCAAGGAGCAGCACCACCACCAGCAAAGGGACCCTGGACCAACGTGGGGCCATGGACACCACCACCACCAACAACCCACAAGGTGGCCCAGGGTCACCTGTGCCTGCCACCTCAGGTACTGCACGTGTCGCCAGGGGTGGTGGGAGGGTGGGAGACATAGGTCGCTGCTCACAGAGGGGTCTGGACTGCATGATGACCCACAACTGGCACGCATAGCTGATGCGTACCCGTCCAGCACCGGAGAGTTCAGCCAGGTAGTGGGGCTCCTCAGGGACATTAAACAGCAGCAGGCTGCCCATCATGCCCGCTTGGACTCACACATGTCCCGCGTGGAGTCCAAGTGGGACACACTGCAAGAGATGACGGCGGTGCATAGGGACATATTACAATGCCTCCGCCAGATGAGCAGCAACCAGTCAACACCTCCCTGTGTGCCCACAACATCTGCTGCTGAAACAACTGCAACTGCCACAGGGAGGCAGGATGACTCTGGCGGAGAGTCCCCTGCACCGCAGCAGCCTGCACTTGAGGATCCCCCCCCAAAGAAGAGGGGTCGTCCGAGGAGGAGCAAGTGAGAGGCCGATGGCCATGTGCATCCCCCAGGAAGCCAAAACCTGTTCTGGAGAATAACCTTTGTGCGCAAACTGTTCACCCTGTTGACTGCAACACAACTCTCCCACATGACATGGGGAGCTCAAGTTGGACCAATGTCTCTGATTACTGTGGACTTTACTCTGGACATTTCTGCTACCAGGACTTCCAAATTATCTAGGAACTTCGGATCACAATCACAATGTACAGCACCCAACAACCTGTGCACTATACTCACACATGTATGTCAATAAACTCACTTATACACCATACTTGCCTCTGTTGTGATTCCTATGTTGTCTCAGAAGTTGCGATGATGATCGGGGAAATGACACTGTGCATGCTAACTGCTACAGCAAGTACAACACCGGCATGTGAGTCATGGCGACTTCACACATATGGGGGAGGCACACCACCAGGGCTACACAACACATACGCACCATGGACATCTGACTCATCGCCTACACTGGTGTTGCCAGGAAATACGTTGCATTGCACAGACCCCACACCTATTCACAGTCTGTGATAACTAGCCCACTGGTGCAGTAAGGAAATGTCAGTCAGATGTGTGACCACAGACAACGCACATCACAAAGTGAAGCACAGGTTTATTACACATTTGCAACATGTTGAAACCACCACAGATGCAAGGTAATCCCACCTGGCAGCGGGCACATAGTCAACAAGTGTAGAAGGAAGGAAGTCCATGGGTGTGGTGCACATCACCTGTAGGGACACAACAGCTACCACCCGGGAAGTCGAATCACGGTGTTGGGGATCACAGTTGACCAAACGACTCTGAAAGTACCCTGTGAAGGACAGAAATGACACACAGTCAAAAGTACTGAAGAACAGGACAGAACTGCAATACTCATGCACAATACATGTTACAAGATACCCACCCAGAACCAAGTTAGCATGTCAACACTGTTGGGGAGTACAGACTACCTGCAAGGACACATCGCTACACGCATACAGACATGTAGCCCATGGACACACTCAAACAGCACCAGAGCACCACCAACACATATCATGCAAACTCACATCATTGACATGCCATCTCTGGATACTCACATTCAGCTGAAGAAGTTGGTGATGAGCTGTGTGCGGACATCACCCTCAACATCATCATCATCATCACTGGCATCGTGGTCCAGGCCAGGATCCTCCACAGGTGGCGGACGTTGGTCATCGTCATCCAGGATGAGAGGCAACTCCTTCCGCACTGCCAGGTTGTGGAGCATGCAGCAGACGATGATAATCTTGCACACCTTTGCTGGGGCATATGGGAGGGACCCTCCTGTCTTGTCGAGGCAGCGGAAGCGGCTCTTCAGGAGACCAAATGTCCGCTCAATCACTCTCCTGGTCCGACCATGTGCCTCATTGTAGCGCATCTGGGCTGGTGTCACAGGGTTCCTGAGGGCGTCAGCAACCACGGCATGTTGGGGTATCCGGAGTCACCTACATACAGACAATTGCACTTTAGCAGAGTTGGAAAAGAGGGTGGAACACTACATAGCAGAACACACACAATGGTACAAAGTCAGTACACACCTACAAGCCAGGCACGCTGGTTCCGCATCTGTGCCATCATCCTCGGGATGCGACTACTCCTCATCACGTACGCATCGTGTGCAGAACCAGGGAAATGTGCACACACATGTGTGATGCTCATATCTGCAAGACAGACCACCAGTGCATTGACCGAATGGTAGTGTTTGCGGTTACGGTAGGCCTGCTCATGGGCCTGTGGTGGTACCAACGCCACATGTGTCCCATCAATGGAGCCAATGACATGCGGCATCCTCCCCAGGGCATAGAAGTCACTCTTCACGCCAGTGAGTCGTTGGAGTCTAGGCAAATAGATGTACTGGTTCAGGTATATCAACATAGCCTCCAAAACATCCGGAGCACACGGCTGAACATCGTCTGTGACATCCCACCAGCAGTCGCCAGAGTGTGTTGAAAGGTACCAGTGGCAAAGAAGTGTAGGGCTGCCATCACCTTCACCTTGGGGGTCAGCGCTGTAGGGTACGGACGGCCAGGTTGCAAATGTGGTGCCAAGCGCACTGCCAAATCCTCAATCAGCTGCCTGGTGAAGCGGTACCATCGGATGCTGTCACGTTCCACCATCGTTGCCAGGTCAGGGAATGGTCTATGGACAGCTGGTGCCCTGCAGTGCATAGGTGAAGAAAGCAAGATTGTCAGTCACCCCACATATGTGGCATTGAACACACTCAACATCACATGATACATCATAATGAGGCACAAGTACATGATGTGTGCAGTTCCGTACGGATATGTATGGCACATACATGGCCAATATCTAACATCACAGTCCAACAAGTGGCATCAATAAGCCCCAGGTCATGCCATTGGATACCATGAGGCCGTGTCCCAGTACCCATCTCCTGCTGCCAAATAACAAACACACGCCACAGTGACATGTGAGGACTGATGTGCCCCAGGCATCACAGCTCAATGACAGGTAGATTCCCAGGGACCCTGTATTGCCACATGGACACTGGCATGACATGGTGTATCATGTATACACCACAGCAAAACAACCATGAGCCCCACAGGTAGTGGTCCGTGTTGCCTCGGCAGGACAGACATGGACGTCTGTGACACACACACGCACAACATCAAAGTCCATGCACAAACAACGTGGATGTGGAGACTGTCTCCCATTGTGCACATGGAATCAGAGACATCGGAAACACAACATGCACACAGACTGTGGAGGGCCATCACTATTGTGGCAATGGGTCACCCTGGGTTGAACATAACGTCCCACATGGGACTCAGGGGGTATGTGACATGACATACACATACACCACCGTGAACTGTGACCATGCCACATGCTCAGATATGAACATGAACAGTGGTCATGTACACGAAACACCAAGGATTCTGTCCCCATAAACACGTGCACAGCCTGGGGGTGGCTGCCCCAAGTGACACCCACAGAACAACATGTTCACCCCCATACACGGAATAGGTAATGCAGCCTTACATGCCCTAGGATACAGTTTGGACAGGCTGTGGTGTTGTAGGTGTGCCCCTCACTGCCTGGGAAGTATATGTGGCTGGCATATGTTCACCTGTGACAGGCATGGTGACATATGCCAGTGACTTGTACAGGGATGCGTTGGACAGCAATGGACCGATCAGTGCGCACACATTGGCCATTGCATTCAATGTGCGCTGGTACGCGTTGTATTGGCAATACGCCTTGGACAGCAATGGACCGATCTGTGCGCACACATTGGCCATTGCATTCAATGTGTGCGGGTACGCGTTGTATCCCATGTACGCCTAGGACAGCAATGGTCCGATCGGTGTGCCCGGCCGGCCCATTGCATTCAATGTGTGCGGGTACGCGTTGTATCCTATGTACGCGTTGAACAGCAATGGTCCGATCGGTGCGCACCCATTGGCTATGGCCTGGCCTGGCAACGGACGCGTTTTCAAAATTTGAACGAGTCTGATGCTGTAAATTCAGTTAGTCACCCACAACAATGTTGCAATTTCATGGGTGTCACGAAGTTGAACATTTGAAGGATGCTGGGGCGTGTGTAAGTGGTGCAATTCCATGGATTGGCCAGATTCAGAAGATGCAAACGACTTGGACCTATCACTTTGGACACATGGGACAGTATCTGCCTCTGCAGCACACATATAATGCTGGCTGTTCCCCTGAGAGCTCACTTGCCTGCACTACATGCTCCAGGACGACATCTGCCACTACACTGCTGCTGTATCTGCACCCTCTGGACCCTGCAATGGCACGTACTGTGGAGAGAGCCCCAGCCTTCAGCACTGAGGAGAACCAGGCCCTGCTGGTTGGCCTCCTTCCACAGTACAGCAAGCTGTATGGGAAAGCAGGGAGCAGGTGAGTGTTCTGTCCACTGCCTTTCTAAATGTGCATGTTGTCTGACTAGCAAGGCTAACAGTCTGCACGCCACTGGCTAGCAGGCTCACTGAGTAGTTGTCACCCCCATAGTGTGTAGTTACATGCACTGGACAGGTATAGTGCAGTGACAGTGCATTTCAACTAGGTATTACTTCCCAGGCAATGATACCATGTAGTAACTGCTGGCATACTGTCCATAGCCATCGTTGCACTGCCTGTGTACATCATGTGCCCCTGTGATTGAGACATGTATATCCAACTGTGTAATGCACGGATATGTTGCATGTGTAGTAATGGCATTCTCACTTTGTTATCCTCACAGGTTGATGCCCACCAGAAGCAGAAGATATGGCTGACCATCGTCCGGGCAGTGAGATCCGTGGGGGTCTACAAGCGCCGAATCCGCAACTGCCAGAAGAGGTGGCAGGACCTTCGGGGCTGGACCCGGAGGATCGCACGGGTCCAGCTGAAGCTGTCGCCTCCTTGCAGGAGGGGCGGACACCGGACCCTGACCCCCACATGCTGAGGATCCTGGCGGTGGTCTTCCCTGATCTGGATGGGCAGCTGAAGGCCAGAGAGCAGCAAGGAGGGGTGAGTCCATGTCTGCATTGTGAACTATGTCTGCCATGCTATGTGCCCTCCTCTGGCCTGGTTAAACTTCCACAGTACATCAGTCTTGTGGTCCAGGACCCATGTCCCTCTATTGTGCACTGCCCACTCCTCATCTGATACCCAGGTGTGGCCCTTACAGTCAGGGTATTGTGTCACTTGGGTACTGTGTCCTTGCAGTTTGCTTGACTCAAGGTGGGGGACAGCATCTGTTTCCCTGACTCTGTGGTGGGCATCATGGGTGGGTCCATTGCTTACACATTGCCTGTGTTCTGACATGTGTTCTGCGTGTCATTTTGATATGTGGCCCAATTGCTGAGCTGATCCACCACATGTGCCTGGGGTATCTGGCACACACCCATGCTGCGGGTGGGAACAATGTTTGTGCCCCAGGAGTGTGTATATAACGTGTGTCACACATACTTAGCCAGCTGCCTACTGTCCAGGGCTCATCCCTCATTCATGTGGGACAGGACAGTCATGCCTACTCCAGGCCATACAATACACTCTGTACTCCCACTGCCGTGTATCAGCTGACACGTTTTGCTCAGTGATTCGTCCCCTCAGGTGTCTGCCTCTGTGTCAGTGTGCTGTGGCTTCGTTGTCAGGTCTGCTGGGGTGTTCCTCGGTTGGGGCTCCGCATGCCACCGGAGATGTGACCATAGGAGATGATACATGTGTGACACATAGGTGTTTGATCACCTGACCGTGCAGACTGGGGTATGCGAATATGATGTTCAGGCAGCTGTTTCCCATTCACAGCAGATTGTGATGTGCTCAGGTGCAGAGGGTAGTGTTACAGGTCTCCCATATGTACAATGGGTATGACCTGGACAGATGAGGGTACAGATGATGTGGTGTGTGAGGATGTACATGTGCACTTGTTCAGCTCCAGGACTTGCATTCCCCATGATCTACTATTGTGACACAGTGCAGAGTGTTGTTGTCTGGCTGCCCTGCCCATGTGACTGGAGACAGTTATGTATGACTTAGCAGGCATGGCTGTGCCATGGCATGTGACTTCCTATTAGTGATCCTGCAGGGGAGTGACATTTGCTACATGCACACCATTGTGGCAATGGCTATCAGGACATGGGTGCATCATGGTGTCTGTCGCTGGTATGCATCACATGCATTTCCTATTTGACTCTGGGCATCCCTTTCATCCGGACACCTGCACTGACTCAGTGGCAAGAGTTGTGATGTGTGCATGTCCACATGCTTCACCGGGTTCTCTGCACTGTCCAAATACTGTGTAGGTGGTGCATGTGTCCACACTGGGGTATTGCCATCCCACAGACACCATACAGATGGGTGCAAGGCCAGGTGGGATGTGAGTGCCATGGTTGACCATCAGACTGACAATTGACTTCTCCTGTTCTGTTTGTGCAGTTTTAGCAATGTTCAACTAAGGATGCCAGGGCTTGCTCTGTAATGTGCTGTACTTACTGTGGTGTGTGCGTTCGGTGCAGGTGACTGATGTCTGTCTGTTTCCTATTGATTGCAGATACATCCACGGCCACAGGAGGGGACAGCTCCACGGACCAAGAGGAGCCGCAGAGCCAGACTGGGTCAGCAGCCGAGGAGTGGTCGGAGGGACCCAGTGGCACGGAGGGCGAGGGGGCCACACCGAGGAGTCCTCAGCACCATCCACCTCAGCTGAGGACCAGAGCAACTCGGACGATGACTCCCTTATGGAGGCGGGTGTCAGCAGCCACCACACCCCAGCTAGTGTTGCTGTCCCCGCCACCACCACCACCGCCCTCCCGTTGGCTCCCATTCCCGAGGTCCGTGGAGACTCCCATGTTCGGGAGCGTGTCTCCTTCGGGCCAGGCACCGCACCCCTGCCCCTGTGTCCCCTGCTGCCCTGAGTGAGGAGTCTGTGTACCTCCTCCGCCAGCTCCATGTAGGACAGACAGCGATGCTGAGTGTCCTCCATGCACACACCAGTCTGTTGACTCAGCTGGTGTCATTCATGGAGGGCATCTCATCGGGCATGTCTGACCTACAGAGGGGCAATAGGTCCATGGACTCCTCCCTGACGGCAGCAGTGTCCCTCCTCCGACAGTCCCTCACCCCTCCTGCCTCTGCCCCATCCACACTCCCCAGCACCTTACCCGTCCCAAGCACACACACACTGGCACAGGCACACACCAGCACAGACACATGCAGCACACGGACACACACGCCAGAAACAAGACGCACACGCACGCACCGTCAGAGGACTGCAACCACACTCACAGGGGATGGGGCACAGGCACAAACACACGCATCCACAAGCACTGCGCAGTCCTCAGTTGCCTCTCCCTCCAAAGACCCCTCCCTTGCCTCACCTGCAACCCCATACACACAGCGGCTCTTCCTCTGTGACCTTGGCCTCTCCCCCTCCGACCCAGCTGATCCAGCATTCAGGGGGAAGAGGAAGCCCACCCACACGGAGCGGAATGCCATTGGCCCCCGGACACCATCCCCCAGGCGCAGACCGACTGAGGCCCCCACCCGCAAGTCCCCCCGGTCCCGGAAGAGCAAGACCCCGCCGCCGCCCTGCAGCTCAGGCACCAAGTCTCCTTCCTCCATCCCTCAGGCCCCCACTCCACAGGTGCCCCCACCACACCCTGCCCCAGGTTCCCCCACCCACAGATACACCATCCCCAGAAGGGTCAGGCCTTCTCCCCCTGCCACTTGCTCTTCCAGCCCCACACCCCCGCTGCGCTTGTCTGTACCACTGATGTGGTGATGGTGTCCTCCCCCTCTGTCCTGACCACCTTTCCTGATCCCCATTCTCCTCCCCTGGAGGTGGGCACTGCAGTGGAGTCCACTATCACCCTGTCTGACTTGGGCGCTGCAGTGGCGTACCTGTCCACTCCATCTGCAGGGTCCACTGCAGTTGTGCCGGCACCCACAACATCTGAGTCATGCCCCCAGTTGTGCCGGCACACACCATGTCAGACACCTCCACTGCAGTTGTCAGTGGCTCTCCAGCACCCACCACCCCTTCCCTGCCTCCTCCTGGTGAGCCCTGATCCTGTCCCTGCGGTGCCTGGCCTGCCCCCCGTATGCCCCTCCTAGGGGATTGTCCCCGGTTGTGATCAGTGCAGGCATGCATAGGGTGACATCTGCCACTGTCACCCTGTATAGACTTCCTTGATGGACTGGCCATTGGCCTTTGTTGATACCTTGCAGTTCTTCCAAGTTTTGAACCCACATGCTGAATAAAGCAACTTTCTGTTCTCTAGTGGTTTTGCTTCTGATGTACATGATGTTGATGATGCTAACCGTGCCCTTGCTGCAGTGATGGTGATTTTTGGACTCATGAAAATGAAGTGTTACTGTGCATGAACCCATGTGTTCCAGGGGGACAGTGTCCTATCCTGTGGTGAATCCATGTCGTCCTTAGCAGCATCTGAGGGTGTCATGTATTCAATATTTGGCAATGGGATTTCCTACTTACATTAGCAATGTCACATCTGTGGGTTCCACCCCTGCACATCTGTTGTGTTTGCCATTGTTCAATTAGTCTAGTTCCCTGACCGTGTGGCCATCTCCACTGGACATGCAGGTTTGGGCATCAATGGGGAAGGACTCTTCTGTGTTGTCAGTGCAACTTGCTATACATGTGTGTTGGATCTGTGCTGTTGAGTTCGTTGACATTCCCATGACCAGGCTGATGTGACGGGAGCCTTCAATTGGTGCTAATTGTTGACTGTGTGACCAAGTGTTCTGCTGACATGATGGAGCCCTACTGATGCGACATATGGCACAGCTTTCCTCACACAGGAGTGGAGTCCCCTCATGGCAGTGTGTACTCCTGTGACATATCGTGCGCCCAAGGTGTGTGTTGTATGAGCATGTGTGTGTGTTCACTTCCATGTTGATGTGCATGCTGGGATCCCTAGTGATGTTCCTGTTTGGGATGCTTGCTGAGTTGAGCTATGTTCCCCCAAAGTCTTCTCCCTGGGTTCTCTGTGATGTGGGTTGATGGCACATTACTGGTCATCAGGGTGTCACCCATAGGTGTGTTTGCTGTCAGGGCTGAGTTTGTGGGCAGACACTGATGTGTCACAGTCCGGATTCCCCTTTGCACTTGTTGTTGACACCTGTCATGTGATTTCTGGTTTGTGTTAGCTTTCATTGGTTCTGACACGTTGTGTGTGTGACTGCTGGCACTCCTCAGGGCTGCAATGTTGGTAGTTGTCTATGTGTGTCCTTTGTGGGTGACCTTGGCTTCTTCATAGGTGTGTGACTGTGGCTGGGATCCCATTGGTTGGTGTGGTATTGCCGTCATGTCCAGCGTAGTGTGCAGTGTGTCAGACATTCAGGAGTCTGGTAGGGTGGCCATGTGTGATGTGTTCCTGCACCTTGGTTCCCACCACCCCCCCTGGGATTGTCATGGGTGCATGTGCAATGTCACCAGTGCATGTGAGCTTCACGGCTGCACATTGTTGCAGGTCGAGGTGTGTGGTGTTGAGTGTGTGCAGATGAGAGTTGTTGCCCGGCTAGACCCCTGCCTCCATGTTGGCCTTGGCTGACAGGCCGTGCTGGTTGATTTGTGCTTGTGTAGGTGTGATGGTAGTTTGTTGCTCAGGACACATGACTGTGGTTCACAGTGTGAACGACATCTAGCTTTGTCATCACAGTGGGATTGTAATGCAGCCCAGGGTCACCACATTGTGGGGGCCCTGGGTGTGGTGCTGTGGTGTCTGTGTGTCTTGCTGTGTCAGTTTCTGTTCCTACATGCTTGTGTGACATGTGTGATTTGTGCTCCCACTCATCTGACAATGCCTGATTGCCCACATAGGGGATTTGGATCCATGAGTTACCTTTGTGTGGCACTGTATGCACGTCTGTGTAATTGGTATTCAGGCCTCCTCATGTGTTGTGTGTTTGCCTGGGGACACTGGTACCCCCCCTCACCTGTTGTGTTTGATGTGCAGTGTGGGTCTGCCTGTTTGTGTTTGTGCATCTGCACCACTGCATTGGCATATCTTTAGTGTGCCATTGGCTGTATGTTGTTTGGTGTGTTTGCCCTGCTGTCCCTGGGACTCCTAGGTCATCAGTCAGCACAATGATCATTGTGTGTGTGTCCCATTGCTGCCATGGTATGGTATCTGTTCACCTCCCTTCTACAGTCTCCACTGGGTATCTGAATTTGTGTGCCCATTGGTGCAAATATGTGGGTCTGCATTCTGATGGTCACTTCTGTCATTGAGTCATTGATGAGTGTTGACAGTGTCAGCCCCCATGGGTGATGTTTGTCTGCACATGGCCAAAGGTATGTCTTGTTTGCACTGCACTGTTTGCCTCCCCCATTCTATGTTGCTATGGGACACAAGCACTACTTTGCCACTGATGTGTTTATTGTTCTGTGACCAGGAAGAATCCATGCAGTTTGGCAGTTGCAGCTTATTCTTTGTCAACACATAGGGGTTTGGACCCCATTGCCACAATGTTCAATATGTGCTTCAGCTATGGACCCCACACTCACATTTTGGTCACTGTGATGATGGGGGTTTGGACCCCATTGCCACAATGGTCATGGCCTGCTTGCATTGTGGGTGCCACACACATTTATGTGTGGCACTTGTGATAGGGGGTCACATTCTATGTCCACAGTCCTGTTCAGTGTTGTAGGCATTTGACACAGTCTACACACGCTTGTCATGGTGTTGGGGGGGATGTCTTTGTGTTGCATTCTTTCTGCTGGTGTGTGCTTCTTGTGGCATGTATTTGGCATCCTGTGAGTGGGGGTGGAAGTAGTAGGCATCCAGCCCCCCCTGGGTAGAGGTGGTAGTAGTGGTAGGCACCTGGCACCCCCATGGGTAGAGGTGGCAGTAGTGACAGGCACCTGGCACCCCCTGGGTAGAGGTGGTAGTAGTGGTAGGCACCTGGCACCCCCATGGGTAGAGGTGGTAGTATTGACAGGCATCCAGCCCCCCATGGGTAGAGGTGGTAGTAGTGGTAGGCACCTGGCACCCCCATGGGTAGAGGTGGCAGTAGTGACAGGCACCTGGCACCCCCTGGGTAGAGGTGGTAGTAGTGGTAGGCACCTGGCACCCCCATGGGTAGAGGTGGTAGTAGTGACAGGCATCCAGCCCCCATGGGTAGAGGTGGTAGTAGTGGTAGGCACCTGGCACCCCTGGGTAGAGGTGGCAGTAGTGACAGGCATCCAGCCCCCATGGGTAGAAGTGGTAGTAGTGGTAGGCACCTGGCACCCCTGGGTAGAGGTGGCAGTAGTGGTAGGCACCTGGCACCCCCTGGGTAGAGGTGGCAGTAGTGACAGGCATCCAGCCCCCATGGGTAGAGGTGGTAGTAGTGGTAGGCACCTGGCAACCCCTGGGTAGAGGTGGCAGTAGTGGTAGGCACCTGGCACTCCCTGGGTAGAGGTGGCAGTAGTGACAGGCATCCAGCCCCCCATGGGTAGAGGTGGCAGTAGTGGTAGGCACCTGGCACCCCCATGGGTAGAGGTGGCAGTAGTGACAGGCACCTGGCACCCCTGGGTAGAGGTGGTAGTAGTGGTAGGCACCTGGCACCCCCATGGGTAGAGGTGGTAGTAGTGACAGGCATCCAGCCCCCATGGGTAGAGGTGGTAGTAGTGGTAGGCACCTGGCACCCCTTGGTAGAGGTGGCAGTAGTGGTAGGCACCTGGCACCCCCTGGGTAGAGGTGGCAGTAGTGGTAGGCACCTGGCACCCCTGGGTAGAGGTGGCAGTAGTGGTAGGCACCTGGCACCCCCTGGGTAGAGGTGGTAGTAGTGGTAGGCACCCGGCACCCCCTGGGTAGAGGTGTTAGTAGTGGTAGGCACCTGGCACCCCCTGGGTAGAGGTGGTAGTAGTGGTAGGCACCTGGCACCCCCCTGGGTAGAGGTGGTAGTAGTGACAGGCATCCAGCCCCCCATGGGTAGAGGTGGCAGCAGTGGTAGGCACCTGGCACCCCCATGGGTAGAGGTGGCAGTAGTGACAGGCATCCAGCCCCCCATGGGTAGAGGTGGTAGTAGTGGTAGGCACCTGGCACCCCCTGGGTAGAGGTGGCAGTAGTGGTAGGCACCTGGCACCCCCTGGGTAGAGGTGGCAGTAGTGACAGGCAAGCAGCCCCCCATGGGTAGAGGTGGCAGTAGTGGTAGGCACCTGGCACCCCCTGGGTAGAGGTGGTAGTAGTGGTAGGCACCTGGCACCCCTGGGTAGAGGTGGTAGTAGTGGTAGGCACCTGGCACCCCTGGGTAGAGGTGGCAGTAGTGGTAGGCACCTGGCACCCCTGGGTAGAGGTGGCAGTAGTGGTAGGCACCTGGCACCCCTGGGTAGATGTGGCAGTAGTGACAGGCATCCTGCCCCCATGGGTAGAGGTGGCAGTAGTGGTAGGCACCTGGCACCCCATGGGTAGAGGTGGCAGTAGTGACAGGCATCCAGCCCCCATGGGTAGAGGTGGTAGTAGTGGTAGGCACCTGGCACCCCTGGGTAGAGGTGGCAGTAGTGGTAGGCACCTGGCACCCCCTGGGTAGAAGTGGCAGTAGTGACAGGCATCCAGCCCCCCATGGGTAGAGGTGGCAGTAGTGGTAGGCACCTGGCACCCCTGGGTAGAGGTGGTAGTAGTGGTAGGCACCTGGCACCCCTGGGTAGAGGTGGCAGTAGTGACAGGCATCCAGCCCCCCATGGGTAGAGTTGGCAGTAGTGTTAGGCACCTGGCACCCCCTGGGTAGAGGTGGTAGTAGTGGTAGGCACCTGGCACCCCCTGGGTAGAGGTGGTAGTAGTGGTAGGCACCTGGCACCCCGTGGGTAGAGGTGGCAGTAGTGGTAGGCACCTGGCACCCCCTGGGTAGAGGTGGCAGTAGTGGTAGGCACCTGGCACCCCCTGGGTAGAGGTGGCAGTAGTGACAGGCATCCAGCCCCCATGGGTAGAGGTGGCAGTAGTGGTAGGCACCTGGCACCCCCATGGGTAGAGGTGGCAGTAGTGACAGGCATCCAGCCCCCATGGGTAGAGGTGGTAGTAGTGGTAGGCACCTGGCACCCCTGGGTAGAGGTGGCAGTAGTGGTAGGCACCTGGCACCCCCTGGGTAGAGGTGGCAGTAGTGACAGGCATCCAGCCCCCATGGGTAGAGGTGGCAGTAGTGGTAGGCACCTGGCACCCCTGGGTAGAGGTGGTAGTAGTGGTAGGCACCTGGCACCCCCTGGGTAGAGGTGGTAGTAGTGGTAGGCACCTGGCACCCCCTGGGTAGAGGTGGCAGTAGTGGTAGGCACCTGGCACCCCCTGGGTAGAGGTGGCAGTAGTGGTAGGCACCTGGCACCCCCTGGGTAGAGGTGGCAGTAGTGACAGGCATCCAGCCCCCCATGGGTAGAGGTGGCAGTAGTGGTAGGCACCTGGCACCCCCTGGGTAGAGGTGGTAGTAGTGGTAGGCACCTGGCACCCCTGGGTAGAGGTGGTAGTAGTGGTAGGCACCTGGCACCCCCTGGGTAGAGGTGGCAGTAGTGGTAGGCACCTGGCACCCCCTGGGTAGAGGTGGCAGTAGTGGTAGGCACCTGGCACCCCTGGGTAGAGGTGGTAGTAGTGGTAGGCACCTGGCACCCCCTGGGTAGTGGTGGTAGTAGTGACAGGCATCCAGCCCCCCATGGGTAGAGGTGGTAGTAGTGGGAGGCACCTGGCACCCCCATGGGTAGAGGTGGTAGTAGTGACAGGCATCCGGGCCCCTATGTGTATATGTGGCATTGGTAATGGGCATCCCGCCCCTATGGTGCTGCTGTTTCTGGAGTAAGTAATTTCTGCATCCCTGTGTGTGTGTGTGATATGTCGGGTACGTGTAGTTTGTGTTTGTGGTTGGTGTCTGACTTACCTTCTGCGCCGTACGCGTCCGTGTCTGTTCCGGTAGTAGATGTAGAATATTGGTAGGATCGGAACGATGGGATTCATTGTTGGTTCGTCTCGTTCGTCTTCGTCGTTGCTTCGCCTCGTCCTCGTCGCTGGCGTGTTCGTCTCGTAGCCGTGGATCGTGTTGTGGCGCGATTCGGAGCTTATGTGCGCCTCTCCCGGATGCTTTGACGTGCCGTGCGTAGCGACGGGTTCGGCGCGTACGGGAAGCGCATCGTACTTGTCCGGCCGGACGGGGCTGCTTTTTGGCTTCCGGGCGACTCATATCTGCGTTCTACGGATCCGGCTCGGTCGGGGATCAGGACCTGAATTGGGTGAGTACGACTGGGTCGGAATCTATGCTGTTGTCGCGCATCGTACTTGTTCGTTCGGATTAATGTGCGGATTGGTCGGGAAACAGGCATTCGCATGGCTTTTTGCCCGACCGAATGGCGTTGGGTGCGACCGAGATCGGAATCGACCCCTCTGTTTTGAAATAAATAATTATATACATTTTTAATAAATATTTACATTATACAATTTAAAGTATATATATTTTAATTTTCCATGTTTTCACTTAACTACAAATACTTATGAAATGTAAATAAATACACAATTTGTTCTGTTTTTTTAAATTTAGCAATATATTTAAATCACAAATAGCAATTGTTAAAATAATAAACCTATTTTTTAAATAAAAACAGTTTAAAAATATGAAGTAACTAATTTGCATATTAATAAAAATTACAGGTAAATTCACATTTAAATATACACATTTTGAAAATCTCCCCACCCTTATCCCCTTGAAACCCAACACCCTGCTACTATAACAGAATAACATAAAAATTAATTATACACATTAATAAAACTTATAAAAAACAATTCAAAGTTTACATAAATAAATTGTCAAAATATACACGCTAATCATACAGACTAACAAACGAAATAAAACAAAATTCAATAAAATACATAGCAAAAATACATAAAAACAATATTCTATATAATGATATTTTATCTAACAATATTTTTTACAACGATATTGAAAACAACACTTAAAACAATATTGTTGCCTTCGATATTACTGTCCACAATATATTTGACATCCTGATATTCTTAACACAATATTTTGGTATCGCAATATGTTTTATTCAATATTATGTCCAAACACCATAAGAAAACATTTTATGCAGTAAATGTGAAAGGAACGAAGGAGAATCATTGGAAAATGAGGAATACTTACCAAAAAAAAGGGATTTAGGGCAAATAAGCAGCGGTATAGAGAGGTATAAGAGAGGTTTTGAAAGGACATGCTAATTTATACACCTATACATAAATGAATAAGTCCATTACTATTTACAAACTACGCTTCTAAAGTTACTTCAGCCCAAAAGGCCACAAAACAGTTGTAGATCTACTCAAGTCCCGTCTTGGATTAAGTCTTGTACCACATATGGCCCTTCACGGGTACTGCAATACACTCCCACAGATAATAATGGAAGCATGGACTTAAAATAAAACACCACAGAAAACAATGTTATGCCCAATTATGAGTTTTGCGGTCTGACCGTCCGACGGCCATTGCGGCAGACGGGAGTACAACCGCCAATCCGATGGCATCCAGACCGCCACATTACGAGTTAACCACCGGGCTGGCGGTGCCATGGCGGTGGCATGCTTCGGCTCATAGAGAGCCTGCAGCACATGCCGCTGCCGTTGCACTGCCTCTTGGACGTCAGTGCACTGTGTACCATGCACCATGTCGTGCATGGCACACAGTGCACGCATGACAGTGCGAGAAGAGGGGGGCATTATATGTGCCCCCATTCACACTCCCCATGGGCTACAACGCCCTGGGGCCCTGTTTGGAGCCTCTTCCCTGCCTTTCCCCTGAACTTTTCATGGCGGGATCCCCACCATGAAAAGGTTGGCAGTAAGGCAGGTCGTAATCTTCACGGTGGTGCCAGCATCAGCACTGCCGCCAGAGACCGCTGCTTTCCCCACCACCACCCCGTCGGGATCCAGGATCCTGGCAGTGGTGGCGGTCTTGCGTCGGGCTTGTGGTGGTCCAGTGCTTAATTTGAGCCGGTGGTTTCCGCTGCTCAGCACAGGCACTTAATTGTCAACACCGGGGCTTGAACCAGTCTGCCACATGGTGGCGCTGGTAAAAATGACTCTTGACTGCCGCCTAAGCCATTCTTACAGCTTTAGGGGCCTAGAGTAGGCTGAATTGTCACACTTGTAAGAGTGAGATGATTAGTAATGGTGTTGGTACTGCCATTGGCAGTGCTGGCAGGGGCAATGTGTAGTGCAAGCTGCAGTGGCCTCCTGACGAGAGCCCCGGTACTTATTTTTTTACAAATTAAAACCCGTGGTGGTCCGACCGCCAACCTCGTAATTGCGCGGTTAGACCTCCATAGAGGCGGTGGTCGAACTGTCACCGCGGGCACGGCGGTCTTGGGACCACTGTACTGGTAATCAGGCCCAAAATATTTGATTCATTTTTGTTAGTGTTCAAATGTTAGATCAAAAAATAAATTATGTATTCTATTAATATGCTGGTATGAGTTGGATTATTTTACATTTTGTTTAGAAAAATATTTATCACATAAATCCATATTTTATTTATTTAAATATTTAATAAGAAAATAAAACTAAGAGTTACTATACCGAACCATTTTATTTTACTATTCTGAGTTTTAAATTGGTTTATAATTGTATTTAACAGTAATTTTTCAATAAAAAAAAAAAAATGAATAAGCTTCATGAATTTTCCCTATACTTTACTGAAGGGAGATCTCTGCCCCGTTGGCAGAGATCTCCACCACAGTTTTCACACCGCCTGGTGTGAAAAGTTACTAGTAGTAAGTTTACACTCCTAAATTTACTCTTAGATGTTTCTGCGCCCAGGTTTCGGGGGGTGGAGATAAGTAAGTCTGCAGCTAGGGGTAAGTCTACACTCAAAAATGATGAATAGCACAAAGTACAGAATTACCCCTCAGTGCAAGAGTAAATGTTCACATGAGTAAATTGACACTTGTAAACTTACTTTAGTAAATATGGCCAAATGAATCTAAATAGGACACATTCACATTTTCAGTGGTTTTCCTGAAAAGGTAGTAGGAATCCAGCCCTCTTGGATCTCTGTTGTTCACCTTGACTGCATTCATATTTTTTGGCACTCTAGGATTTTTTTTGCCCTTAATTAGAATGTGGAATAAACAGTTTGGGTTTATTTTAATGAACTACGTGTGAAACTCTGTGAAATCATTCTATCCTCCTGAATTGTTTTGCCCCAGGTGTAGAGTGAAAACAATGACACCCTGTTTTGTACCAAAAGTGAACTTGTAGGCCACACTTTGAACTTCTGTACGTGGGGTAATCCACTTTCATATGAAATTCTTTACATTGCTGAGATACCTGTTTGCCATAATAATGTGTAGGCTTGTGATGGAGAAAAATCATCAGAGAAATTTAACGAAAAGCTGTCTGAGAATACAGGCTCTTGTTAGAACAGAATTACTTTTGCAACATTACCTAAGGGCCTAAGTCCATGGCTTTTTGTCATGTTTCAACAGCATGAATCTTAAGAGATTATGGCTTTCCTATTGTAGCTAGGCTGTGAGGAATCCAATGCACAAAAGAATGCACTTACTCTGTTAGTAAAACAGATTATTTTTTAAATGTCAGTAAAAAAAAGTGTAAAAATGCATTCCTGGCGTTAACCACAAAGCACCATCTTTTGGACACACGTGTATCAATTATGGTAAAGAGGTTGGAGGTTTAACATAGTTTTCCGAAAATTACTAGAATGTCGGGTATAAATCTACTATGTACAAAATATTCACATTAGGCATCATTAAGAAAAGAATGAGTAAATCACGGAGGGTAGAAATGGGTCTATTTGTCCTGGATTTACTCTTGCTTCGGAACTCACAAAATTCCTAAGTATCACACCTGTAATCTATGACTCTCATAGTTTTGCAAACGTAATTGAGTTTCCCTACATTTAACGGCAGGTAGATCGTTTGACGGCAGACAACTTAAAAAATTTAAATATAGGGTGTAAAGTGCACCTTACGTTTTTTAAATTACTTTATTCTCTAGTCGGTAAATAGTTTTCCCCGTGAAGAAGCACTACCATTCAATGGAAAGATGTTCCTTCTCCTGTTCTAGGACCCGGCCTTTCGCAGGAGAAGTTTCCAATGTAATGCTAGGGTGGTAGCCACCACGTAGAGTCTGTGAATCCCGACAATGACCTGTGGTACCTTATTTTTCATGACCTCCCCTGCATAGTGCCATCTTCCCTCCCATTTTCCATTTTTCTACGCTTGTGCCTCATCTCATTATGTGACAGAGCCCAACAAATAGACAGACTTTTGCACGTGAAGGAGGTCACGATTAAACGAGACCTTTAAAAGACCTTTACATAAACAGCCCACCTTAGATCCCGTAGACTCAATTAACTATCACCTGAGAGCTGGGATTCCCATTCTCAGCAATATAATGAAAAGAATGGGGAATCCAAAACCAGAATCTCGGATACAGGCACATGCCCCTGCACCCTCATTTACAGTTGCTGTGGGCACTTCATTTTTACCTCACTGTATGCATTCATTCGGGGTTTCCAATTGTGCATGAACTTAAAATGTAAAAGTAGGGTGACCAACCGTCCGTAAATTTCACGGACCGTCCGTAATTTGGACCTCATGTCCGTTGTCCGTGAGGATCCTTTTTACGGACGCCTTTTGTCCGTAATTTTGGGCCTTTCAGGGAGCAGAGCTGTTCTCGTGCCAGAGGCCTCAGCTCCCTGATGGGGCCGCCTTGCACTCCTCTGAGCACAAGAGCAGCCCCACCCCGCCCATTATCATTCTGTATGCAGGCTGATTGCCACATACAGAATGACAATGGATCAGTCTGGGCTGGTACAGCATGTGGTGGCCTCCTCCAGCCTCGGTCTAGGGAAGGGTATTCTGTCACATGGAAGTGCAAAAACGCCCATGCTGCTGCTAAGTGAGAATCCATTTCATCAAAGGAAGGCGGTGAAAGAAGTTAAAAGGAAAGGATTATAGTTCTTTCAGAGTCTCATCATTTTAGAACTGACGCATTTTCAATATTATATTCAAGGAAGCCATGGTTGCAGCTTTTTTATTTTATGCAACTAACGACTATTGACAAAGCCAATAGTTCTGGCTTGTTGTAGGTGTAACGTTACTTGTTCTAGGTGTAACGTTACGTGTTCTATTATATATCTGGATGCAATGACAGAAGCAACAAAAATACCAGTTGGGCGCCACATTATACTAAGCACAGATTTTTAGCTTAGGTGTGTTAAGCCACACCCTTAATTACATCCAACACCCCTTTGGAGAGACTCCCCACCCCCTAGTTTTTTCATCCCAATTAAAGCTCTGGAACCAACACCATGTCACAGTCGCCTCACGTCCTGGCACATTGCATCATGCATGACTCATGCCTTCCTCTTTTTCAGATTGCCTATGTGCAGGGGCATAGTGAACCCTCCCCAATCCCCACCCCTTGCTTTAGGAACTACAGCGAGGGTGGAGTTCTTGATGGGCCTCTTCTGTCTGCAACTCTGCAGACAAAAGCTCAGCTCATAATTAATGTGAAAAGGTGAGTGAGTAAGTAAGTGAAGGGATGGATGGCTGGATGGATTAGTGAAAGGGTGAATGGATGAATGAAAGGAAGGATGGATCGTGAGAGAAAGGATGGATGGATGAGTTAGTGGAAGGATGGATGAGAGAAAAGGTAAATAGATGGATGCATGGGTGGAAGGGTAGATGGATGGGTAAAAGGATGGAAGGATAAGTGAAAGGATGGATGGATGAGTGAAAGGGTGGATGATGGGCGAGTGAATGGGTGGATGGATAAGTGAAACGATGGATGGCTTGATGAATTGATAAGTGAAAGGGTGAATGGATGGACGGATGAGTGAAAGGGTGGATTTAAGGCTGGATGAGTGAGTGAAAGGGTGGGTAGATGGACAAAAGGATGGATAGATGAGTGAAGGAGTGAAAGGGTGGATGGATGAGAGAAAGGATGGATGGATAAGTGAAAGGATGGATGAGTGATAGGGTCAATGGATGGCTTCATGAGAGGATGAGTAGATGGATGAGTGGGTGGATGGCTATGTGAAAGGGGGATGGAGAGAGAAAGGGAGGATGGGTGGATGGATGACTGAATGGGTGAATGGATGGAAGGATGAGTGACTAGGTGGATGAATGAGTAAGTGAAAGGATGACTGGATGGGTAAATGGCTGGATGGACGGATGGGTGGAAGAGTGGATGGATGAGTGTACAGATGGATAGGGTGAAAGGGTGGATGGATGGATAATGTATTGATGAGTAAAAGGGTGGATGGAGGGATGGATGAGTGAAAGGATGGATGAAAGGATACATGATGGATAGGTTTGTAAATGGTTGAATGTGGACATGGATGGGCACACAGATGGAAGGACAGAATGAATGGTGAAAGACTGAATGATGGATGAAATTATGATTACACCATGTAACCCCCATTATCTTAAGCAACATTTCCTATACATTGACTTTCACATTTATATGAGTCATCGTCTGTATATAATATGTGTGTGATGTAACACACTCCGACACCCTGCCCTACATAATTGGGATGAGTAGCACTATAAAAGAAATTAAATACACATGAGAGAGGGTCTATGTGAAGATGAGGGGCACCATTGGAGGGTGGTAGCAAGGCTGGACTGGCTGGACCGGGCATCAGGCGTTTCCCTGGGAGGCTGGAAAGGTGGGGGGGGGCAGTTTTGTTACTGGGGGCTGGCACTGCAAAGTTCCTTGTATATCCAGCAGTTTTCGGGCAACAATAAAAAAGCGGCCTCACTTATATTCAGGTGTGGTTCACCAGTGTCTGGTGACTAATGTACCTGCAGGAGCGAGATGGGAGTTTTGAATCATCTAAGGTAGCACAGAGGGTTAATATGCCTGCTGCAAAGAAGTGTACTATGCATATCAAAGAATAGTATTTTATGTGCAGATCTCAGTGGGTTACTACTTTTGTCACTGAGATTCTTTTGCTACTATGCATTTCATAAATTACCTTCTTAATCTAGCAGGGAGCTATGAACTTCCATCAAAGAGCTGCATGCAATCTGCATGGTACAGGTTACAAAGTTATGTTTTCTTCCCAGTCTTTCATTATCCTGATGTTGCTAAAAAGCTTTGTTAGGGTAGGAATAAATTCTTATCATTAAAGTTAACTCTAATCACGGTGCTAAGTTCTGAATCCTGAGTTTGTTCTTTTTCAGACCAAGCGTACTTCAAAATGCCTACCAGTATAGGTGACATGTGCATCCTACACCTTGTAGTGTCCTTTGCCTTATGTAACATGTTCTATACACTGATTTACACATGTATGATTCATTGTCTCTGTATGTGTGTGATGTAAAGTGCGCCAACATATTATACTGGTATGAGAAGGTCTATAAAAAAATGAAATACATGCGAGAGAGGGGCTGTGGAAAGATGACAGGAACTGTTTGTGATAGTGAGGCAATCATTGAAGAGCCCCATCAAAGATTGTCATATCCTGGTGCACAGTAAAGTCATTATTTACTATGCTTTAGAAGCTAATACAATTGATATATAATGACAAATGTGTTGTAGAATGAACCATGTTTTCCCAAATTTTCTTCAGGGTGCGAAAATAAAGGCTGTGAGCTGTCAGTTTGTAACACACAACAACTTTTAAATATCTGTAAATAAACTGTGCAAATGTTTCAAAACATATCAGCAGTTAGGAAACGACAAATGGACCCCTTGTTTGTAATTCAGAAGTGTGCTGGAAACAGAGTTTTAATAGGATCAAAACAATCAAGACACTTTACGTGGTGATGTTCAAATGATACATATTTGCTGAAACCACATTTCCACACATTAGTATTTGTGCGCTATATCGATTTATCAGTAAAACTGAATGATGGCATTTTGCTTCCATTTCAATAGAAAATGTTCTGTATGTAACAGATAGTGCCTCCTTCTGCCTTACAATAATGCCTCAACAGCGTATACGGGGCCCGATTCACAGAACTACCTTACGACAAAATCCTAAACTTACTACCATTTTGGTATTCACAGAATGAACTTACTCATTTTGGTATTCACAGAATAAACTTACTCATTTTGGTATTCACAGAAGACACTTACACATTTTGTGTAACTTACACATTTTGTGTAACTTACACATTTTGTATTCACAGAAGGCACTTACTCATTGATGAGTAAGTGCCTTCTGTGAATACCAAAATGAGTAAGTTAATTCTGTGAATACCAAAATTGTTGTAAGTTCATTCTGTGAATACCCAAATGTGTAAGTTCATTCTGTGAATACCAAAATTGTTGTAAGTTCATTCTGTGAATACCCAAATGTGTAAGTTCATTCTGTGAATACCAAAATTGTTGTAAGTTCATTCTGTGAATACCCAAATGTGTAAGTTCATTCTGTGAATACCCAAATGTGTAAGTTCATTCTGTGAATACCCAAATGTGTAAGTTCATTCTGTGAATACCAAAATTGTTGTAAGTTCATTCTGTGAATACCCAAATGTGTAAGTTCATTCTGTGAATACCCAAATGTGTAAGTTCATTCTGTGAATACCAAAATTGTTGTAAGTTTAGGATTTTGACGTAAGTTAGTTCTGTGAATCAGGCCCACAGTTTCTAGTCTATAGCACACTTCTGTGCATCAATGAGAATCTGCAGTTTAAAGCTCGCAGAAATGAAATGGCCCAATCAGTATACTATTTCCAATATACAGCTAAAATAAGGAGGACTGATATATGGCTAGCCAGGGCATGATATAGCAATGTCAACACCTATCTAACCGCTCTGACCCACAATAATACCATTACACTCAGCAGTGTGCAGTCAATTATAGCTCATGCAGTCTGGTTAATAACTCCCTTTTCCTGCTTAATGCTCTTACCCTTATACAAGACCTCTCCGCTATGGGTCTTATCCATCACTCAATGCTATACCAGCCCCTGTACCAGTCATCACCAGCTGAACAGAAATGGAATGCTTGAAGCTATCTGACAAATAAATCTGGTCACTCGGAGGACTGTACTCTAGTCCAGCACTGCAGGTCCAAATTAGCTGCATCCTATGTGTGCCGCTTAACATCACACAATGTCTATCCCAGTAGATCTTCCCAACTATTTCTCTCACCAAACATGCCTGCTCAGGACCATGAATTGTAAACAAAATATCAGAGTGGACAACCAAGTGCAGTAACCATATACAAAGATTATTATCATATGAAATACCACAAAAAGACCTGCACAGTTGCTCAAAGCTGCCCGCATACTGAAAAACTGTGAAGTGCACAATTGTTTCAAACTAATATAAACTTATTTTGACTTGTACTTAAGTGGTTGTCTATTTACTTACTTTTATACTATTGCGCGACCTCCTCTGATGAGTCTGTAAAACTTACCTTGTATCCCTAAGTAATGTCCTGAATTTTGAACTACTGTCCTGAATTTTTGTCCTGAATTTTGACCCTTTGTCCTGAATTTTTACACTGACTGTCCTGAATTTGCACCCATGCCAGTTGGTCACCCTATGTAAAAGTGCAGTATATAAACAAATGCTTTTCACGTCTGGCTTCCCAGCGCAACTGTCACCACACCTTATGTGATCAACAGAAAAATAGTTTTAAGAAGTACTACTGAGAAATGGGTTTGGGCCTTATTACGAGTCTGACGGTTCGTGGACCGCCAGAGTTGCGGGGGCGTGGCGGTCCGACCGCCGTATTATACGTTTGGCGGTCAGAGAACCATTTAACCATGCAACCTCCAGGGAGCTGCGTTCAGGGACTCAGAATATGCTGGTAGTGCTGCTGCAGCACCACCATGCATATTTTGAGTTTCCCGACCGCCAGCCTTAAATGGCAGTCAGCACCGCCATGTAAAAGCTGGCAGTAGGGAAACAGAGGGGGCCTTACAGCATCCCCCTTGCCCCATGCAGGTAGGTGCATGCAGGGGGGTACGTGTTGTGTCCCTCTGTGTGCAAGCACTCCCCAGTTCCAGCATGGTAGTCCATGCCGTGCTGAAACGCGATGGTCCCACCGTGGGGCAGTATTAAAGGCTCATTGAGCCTTTTTACTGCACTGCCCCGGGACTGCCACACTGCCCGCCTGCCAGACAATAATTTGTATAGTAATCAGGCGGGTGGGCAGCGTTTCGCATTTGCCGGTGAACCGCCCCAATTCTGCACCGCCGAACTCATAATGAGGCCCTTTGTCTACACCCACATGTGGATTTTTCTTGTGTATAGAATTCGATTGGACAGAAGGTGTGTGCTTCCACTGAAAAAGAGTACTTGTATGGCACTTTTTGCCTTGTGGGAAAATGAATGCGCAATACAGCAGAACTGAGTTGGTTATGGTCAAGGCTATAGGCTTGATCTGCTTTTTATGAAAAGCTATGATAAAGGCAGGTGGCGTGGATTATTTATTATGAAAAATATATGTTCAACCAATAGGCATTTCAAAGTGGATTTTATCGTACTGAGTAAAGGCCTGTAGACAGGCACTTTGTTACATGGTTCACTGTAGTAAGAAAGGGTTGTTGTGCTGGTTAACCCTCTGACACAGCCGGGTAGTTTGTAGTAATCCTTGTTAGGTCATTTTAAGAAGGATTGAATATTGGTTTACCTGCTGTAATCTTCTGTACATGTTTGTAATTTAATGATTGTATGCCTTATGAGACTGCTCATTCGCATTGAGTTTGTTATGATGATCAGCCAATGATAAAAGCTGTAGGCTGGATTTGTTCTTTTGGAAATGTTATGTCAGAGGTCATAGGCCTGACTTGTTTGCTATGAAATGTCACTACAAAAGCAGTTATTGTGAAAAGCCTGTACTAAAGCCAACATGCCTTTAAGAGTGGGTTGTTATTACGCTGTGTTTGTTGCGGCGCACCGTGTTGGCCGCCGAGGAACACTGCCAGGGCAAAGCAACACGGCACAAATCAGACGCCTCGGAAGAACTACACTTCCCATGAGGCATTGAGAACGTGACGCACGTAACGTCACGACGTGGCTGCAGCCGGGAATATGGAGGCTTCCGGGACAGAGATCGGGTGCCGTTGATTCTTGAGCCGGAGGCAGAAGGTGCTACGGACAAACATCGTATCGGTAGGGGTGCGGTTCGCACCAGTTTCTACTTCTGCATTTATTCTTCCATGTTGGGCCTTTAGGGCATTTTCATTGTTACTTCCGAGTGGAAGCACGTCTTTAACTACTGACTGGCACCGTTGGACGAGCCGCATTGAAGGCTCTTGCGGGGCTGGTCGAATAGCATCATCCGTTGAGCTTGGTCCCGATCACGGCGGTAACCGTGGCAATTGCACTGCAGGGCTATCCACTGCGTTGTGCTACCTAACTGTGCATGGCCTTCATTAAATGAAGAAGAAAAGCTGCTTGGCAAAATCTTGGATTCATATATATATTATTGTGTGATTAACGTGGCCACAAGACATTGCTGTTTGGTCATCGTTAATATTTTGAAAAGGTTCCAAGAAAGGATTGGAGTCTTTTGTCAAGGCAACTCGTGTTTTGTTGATAATGAACACTCACAAAGGGGCAACATAATCATTGGTGCTCAGTAACGAGACGGTTATCTTGCCATGTTTATTATGTACCCACCAACAGGGGCTTGTTGAGCATATCCAGATGGAAGCTCCGCTCCTCCCCCTGTACAGCATCATTTTGAATCACTATTTGGTATGTAGCGTAAGCTCCCTTCCCCATTGTTCAGAAAGGGCAATGTAGTACTGTGCATTAATGCTGTTATCTGTTCATAGATTTGTTGTGGCTTCTCTACAAGAGGAACATCACTTGCAGGACGAAGAACAGTTATTTTCCTTTACAGGTATAAGGGCCACTCCTCCAAGTTAGTCTATGGTCATTTATTATGCTTCAAGGTGTAGGGGCTTGATCTCATAGTTATTTGTTCTCGTTACAGGTCTCCCTCCCCGCTGACCCCATCCTTTCCTTCCCTCGCCTAATCACCCCATTGAGTCTTGGGGCTATCAGGAGGTGGACCCCATTGAGCATCGTACGACTCCGAGGATTCAAGGACCTGACAGAATCAACTGCCCAAGAATTGTTATCCTCCCGGTCGTACGCTGGTATGGCCACCTTAGAGGACGTCATAGGCGCCTTGGCCTTGATACAGGCCGAATTGGCCGCTTCTAGGGCTGAAACGGCTGCGTTACAGGCGCAAGTGGACAGGATACAAAGAAACCCTTTTGATGTAGGGACAGCGCACCTTTCACGGGCTGCTCCGGTGGTGGTGGAGATCCCTACACCTATTCCTTTAGCCTCACCAGAAAGGTTCTATGGGGATAGCAGCAAGGTACAGGTGTTCATTACACAGGTCCTACTACACTTTACATGTAAGGTTAAGGCGTTCAACACTAATCATGCCAGAGTAGCGTTCCTGATATCTTACCTGGCAGGGGATGCAGCCCAGTGGGCCGTACCGCTGGTTAAAAGAGATGACCCCCTCCTGCATGATTGGGACTCCTTTCTCATTGAATTCGAGAAAACGTTCAATCGCAGAGCAGCCACCCTCTCTGCAGATAGGGAGTTGCTGGAGCTGAAACAGGGTAACCGGGATCTCATCTCCTATTTAAGCGATTTCAGACGATTGGTAACGGAAACCGACTGGCCTGAAGCCAAACAAGCGGCTATCTTTCATCAAGGACTGCAGGAGGAGATGAAAGACGTATTGGTCCAGATTGATCCACAACCGGTGTCTTGTGCAGATCTCATCAGCCTGGTCTTACGATTAGATCACCGTCTTAGTGAGCGAAAAGGAGAACATAAGAAGAAGGACAGATACGCACCCCGTCATGAACCATCACGGACCCCCGAAAGTAGTCAAATCACTAAACCGGAACCTATGGAGATTGGGGCAGTGCGCTCACCTCTTACTACCGAGGAAAGGGATTACCGTCGTAAGAAGGGGCTGTGCCTCTACTGCGGAAGAAGGGGCCATTTCATCAGGGAATGCACGCTGAGACCTAAATATTCCCGGACTGATTTTAAGAAGGTGTCTACGGTTGGGGCTCGACCCCAGACGGAAAACTAGAGTGCTTGAAGAAGGAGGAGGGGACCCCTTCAAGCCTGAAGTACATCCCTTCACTAGGAAATAACACTATAAATGAACATATTCATTTCTACGTGGATTTACGGTTACTGATACAGGAAGAATGGCGATTAGTTCGGGCCATGCTGGACTCTGGTACCACCGGTTGTTTCATGGACCAGGAACAAGCTCTCTCCTTGGGCATCGAACTACAAGAGAAGGAGACACCGGAAGCGGTGTTTGCGGTAGATGGACGACGCTTGGATTCGGGGCCCATTCGTTTCCAAACAAAAACCTTAGAGGTTCTACAGGGAACTGACCACCGGGAAAGCCTGGCCTTTAACATCATCCAGGCACCCCAATACGGGTTGATACTTGGATTGCCCTGGCTGAGAACTCACAACCCCCTGGTGGACTGGGAGGAAAATACTCTTCTGTTCACTTCAGAGTGTTGCATCTCTCACTGTAAGCAAACCTGTGTCACCCCAGCCTTGGCTTTGGCTTCCTGTCATCACGTTGCTACTGCAGTGGAACACGATGTAAGCCTACCAGAGGAATATCAGGAATATGCCGAGGTGTTCGATGACTTAAAGGCGGAAGTGCTGCCACCACACCGGCCCTACGACTGCCAAATAGACCTAGTGCCGGGTGCCGTCATACCAGCGGGGAGAGTATATGCTCTCACGAACCAGAAAATACTCATCTCCGCACTTACCTTGATAAATACTTGGCGTTGGGGTTCATACGGGTGTCTAAGTCCCCGGCTGCGTCTCCATTGTTTTTTATACCCAAGGCTAATGGGGAGCTGCGCGCTTGTGTGGACTTCAGAGCATTGAATGCCATCACGGTTAAAAATAGGTATCCGTTACCCCTGATCAATGTATTTCTGGAGCAAGTGAAGAAGGCCGTGATCTACACCCGTCTGGATCTCAAGGGCGCATATCATTTAGTGCGTATGCGCAGTGGAGACGAATGGAAAACGGCATTCAAGACGTGCTTTGGGTTGTATGAATACCTGGTGATGCCATTCGGCTTATGCAACGCCCCCGCGGCCTTTCAATTCTTTTTGAATGATGTCCTACGAGAATACCTGGACCGGTTCGTAGTGGTGTATATCGACGATATACTGATCTATTCGTCCGCTGAGGAAAACCACACACAACACGTGAGTACCATCTTGCAAACCCTACGAGACCACCATTTGTATTGCAAAATCAGCAAATGTGAGTTCAGTGTGCCATCAGTCGAGTTCCTTGGAGTTATGCTAACTCCTTGGGGACAGGAAATGTCCGAAAGGAAGGTCGTTGCGGTTAAGAACTGGCCCACACCCGTGAACGTTCGGGATATTCAATGCTTCCTGGGGTTCGCCAACTTTTATCGTCGATTTATCGAGCACTTCTCTGAGTTGGCCGCCCCCCTCACACGGATGTTGAGAAAAAAGGCTATCTTCCAGTGGACAGAGGAGGCCCAAAAGGGGTTTGATGCTTTGAAACACGCTTTTGCATCTGCCCCTGTTTTGGTGCATGCAGATCCAGATCGACCATACATAGTAGAGGCTGACGCCTCGGACTCAGCGGTAGGGGCGGTGCTCTCCCAACGACATTCACAGACCGGCCAACTCCACCCTGTGGCGTATATGTCAAGGAAGCTCAATCCCGCGGAAAACAACTATACTGTAGCAGAAAAGGAATTATTGGCTATAAAGGAGGCGTTTGTAGACTGGAGGCATTTCTTGATGGGAGCGAGGCATGTGGTGACAGTGTTCACCGACCACCGCAATCTCCAATTCATGACAGCAGCCCGGCATCTGACACCCAGGCAACTAAGGTGGATGCTATTCTTCGCGGAGTACAACTTCCTGGTGACTTATAGACCGGGAAGAGAAAACAAGAAGGCAGATGCCTTAACCCGGCAAACGGCTCCTGTGTGCCATGAAGGTGGTCCCAAAAATGCCATTATAAACCCGCAAAACCTGATAGGGGCTACCTGTACCGACATCTTCCTTCGGAGTGTGGCACACAACATCCACAATGAGAAGTGGAAAGACTGGTTGGAAAAGAACAAGGACTGGAAGGTGACAAAGGGACTACCAGTGCGAGGACATCAGCTGTTGTTACCTATCGGTTCCTTGCGCAAACAAGCCTTTAAGTGGTGCCACATCTTGCCCAGTGCAGGACACAAGGTCAGGAAAAGACTATGGAAAGGGTGTTACAGCAGTTCTGGTGGCCCACCATTAAGAAGGACATTTCGACATGGGTCAAGGAATGCCTGAAGTGTAACCAAATGAAAGCCACGCATGCCCGACCTGCGGGTCTCCTGCAGCCTCCTCCAATCCGGAATATCCATGGGAAAACATCTCAGTGGACTTCGTGGTAGGGATGCCAGTGGATAAGGGGCACACGGTCATATTAGTTGTCGTAGACTACTTAACTAAGATGGCACATTTCATCGCTTGTAGACAACTCCCCACGGCGGGTACATTAGCTCAGTTATTACTGGCACACGTAGTCAGATTGCATGGGTTGCCCAGAAGCATAGTCTCGGACCGAGGGGGACAGTTCACCACTAAGTTCTGGAGGGTATGGTGTGCAGCATTAGGCATTGCATCCAACATCTCCACCAGCTTCCACCCGCAAACCGATGGCCAGACAGAGAGGGCGAATCAAACATTAAAACAGTACCTTAGGTGCTACGTGGATGCTACTACGGAGGCATGGGTGGATAAGCTATGGTTAGCCGAAGTGGCATATAACAGCGCTGCGCACAGTTCTACTAACCTCACTCCCTTTTATTGTACATATGGGTTTCACCCTCAGTTCACACCCTTTCTGCACCCTTCGCATGCTTCCACCGTGCCAGATGTTCAGGAAAGAGTAGCACACATACAAAAGAGCTGGAGGGCAGCACAAAAAGGCCTGAAGGCGGCTAAGATTCAGTACAAGGCCTATGCTGATAAACATAGACGTCCAGGGCCAGTGTACAAGAAAGGAGATTACGTGTGGTTATCTACCAAAAACATCAGGTTTAGGAAATACAGCGTCTTTAACCCCAAGTACAAAGGCCCTTACCGAGTGACCAAGCTTATTAATCCAGTGGTAGTGAAGTTGGCATTACCTTCCTCTTTGAGGATACACCCTGCTTTCCATGTGTCCCTGGTTAAACCATCCCATACAGGGAATAAACACACCCCTGTTCCTATCATGGTGAATGATGAGGCAGAACATGAAGTGCGTGGTATTATGGACTCCAAAATATACCGCACTAGACTTTGGTATTTGGTAGCCTGGAAGGGCTATGGCAACGAGGAAAACTCCTGGGAGCCCGCCACAAGAGTGCATGCCCCTTGTTACACTGCGCTCTTCCACAGGCGCTTCCCTAGGAAGCCCTGTCTCTGTCAGTGTTCTTCGGGAGAGGGATGTACTGTTGCGGCGCACCGTGTTGGCCGCCGAGGAACACTGCCAGGGCAAAGCAACACAGCACAAATCAGACGCCTCGGAAGAACTACACTTCCCATGAGGCATTGAGAACGTGACGCACGTAACGTCACGACGTGGCTGCAGCCGGGAATATGGAGGCTTCCGGGACAGAGATCGGGTGCCGTTGATTCTTGAGCCGGAGGCAGAAGGTGCTACGGACGAACATCGTATCGGTAGGGGTGCGGTTCGCACCAGTTTCTACTTCTGCATTTATTCTTCCATGTTGGGCCTTTAGGGCATTTTCGTTGTTACTTCCGAGTGGAAGCACGTCTTTAACTACTGACTGGCACCGTTGGACGAGCCGCATTGAAGGCTCTTGAGGGGCTGGTCGAATAGCATCATCCGTTGAGCTTGGTCCCGATCACGGCGGTAAACGTGGCAATTGCACTGCAGGGCTATCCACTGCATTGTGCTACCTAACTGTGCATGGCCTTCATTAAATGAAGAAGAAAAGCTGCTTGGCAAAATCTTGGCATCATATATATATATTATTGTGTGATTAACGTGACCACAAGACATTGCTGTTTGGTCATCGTTAATATTTTGAAAAAGTTCCAAGAAAGGATTGGAGTCTTTTATCAAGGCAACTCGTGTTTTGTTGATAATGAACACTCACAAAGGGGCAACATAATCATTGGTGCTCAGTAACGAGACGGTTATCTTGCCATGTTTATTATGTACCCACCAACAGGGGCTTGTTGAGCATATCCAGATGGAAGCTCCGCTCCTCCCCCTGTACAGCATCATTTTGAATCACTATTTGGTATGTAGCGTAAGCTCCCTTCCCCATTGTACAGAAAGGGCAATGTAGTACTGTGCATTAATGCTGTTATCTGTTCATAGATTTGTTGTGGCTTCTCTACAAGAGGAACATCACTTGCAGGACGAAGAACAGTTATTTTCCTTTACAGGTATAAGGGCCACTCCTCCAAGTTAGTCTATGGTAATTTATTATGCTTCAAGGTGTAGGGGCTTGATCTCATAGTTATTTGTTCTCATTACAGGTCTCCCTCACCGCTGACCCCATCCTTTCCTTCCCTCGCCTGATCACCCCATTGAGTCTGTTGTGTCACTCAGACCTTGGGGCTATCAGGAGGTGGACCCCATTGAGCATCGTACGACTCCGAGGATTCAAGGACCTGACAGTGTTAAAGACTGTAGCCAGTTCTACTGTTAAATAGATTCTCACTGATTACTGTAGTAAGCGGCTATAGGCTTGATTGGTTCTTTGGGAAATGTTATGTCAGAGGTCTTAGGACTGACTTGTTTGCTGTGAAATGTCACAACGGAGGGGCGTGGCCAAGATGGCAGCCTCATTGGACGTGCTCTTGTGAGCTCCACCTCAGGCCTGCTAATCGTCCTTCAATATCTGCCCAATCCAGCCCGTAATCGCCGCAGACAGTACACGAGACTCGATCGGAGTCATGGTTTGCTGCAATGACCCCGCCACCTGGGGCTGAGGACCCCGTGATTCCTGACACTGGGCAACCTGGCGAGAGGGAGTGGGCCACACCGCTGGGCCAACCAAGGCTAGCGGTAAGAAGAAGCACTGTGCTGATTGTGCCAGTGTGCAGACCCCCAGAGACCCAGCAACAGGTGTGGCTGCAGAGCGTAGGGCCCGGTAAGGCACCAGCCTGAGGGGGCTTGGCTGCCGTGACCTACTCATTCTGCCCCGTCTGGCCCATAATTGCCCCAGACTGTGTATAAGACTTGATCAGAGTCACGGCTTGCTGCACTGACACTGCCACCTGAGGATGAGGACCCTAGTGAACCCTGACATGTATGCCGGTAAGGTGAGGCAAGCCGCGAGATTGAGTGGACTGCGCCGCGGTGCTGACCCGAGGCTCACGGTGAGAAGAGGTGCCTAGCCAAACAGCACTTGTTGGCAGACTACCAGAGAACCAGCAACAGATACGGCTGGAGAGCAGAGTGCCCAGAGAGGCACCAGGCCGACCCCTGTGCCTTGAGGGGGCTCAGCTGCAGTGGCCTACGTACTTGGGAGGCCCAACCTGCGTGAGATCGGCTGGTACGGCCTACGTAAACAGAGAGATGCTGAGCAAAGGCCCAATATACCCATCCAGAGAGTGGGAGCCCCGAGGAGGAGGGGGCCCCGCCTTCCCCCCGTGTTTGAAGCAAAATGAAATGTTTATAGCCGCCAAAGGCCCTTAGGAGGTGAATTAGACCTTGGCCCACTCTTGTTTTGACCTGAAACCTTCCTGGGGCCCCATGGTGAATGTCCAAGGGCCCATTCTGACTGCTGCGTTGCAGCTGGGGCAAGGGAGATGGACACTGGCGGTTCACACTCCCTGCTTGGAGGGCATAGGGGATGTTCAAGTAACAGGATGTCTCTGGAGACTGGGCTGGATTTTTGGTGATACCAGACTTTTTCAACTGAGACCACACTACCAGGCTGGAGACTGGGCCCTTCATTGCTGACCAGTTGCCTCAAGTCTCACTCTCTACAGTGATGCCCATACCACTGACACAGCGTCACTTTGGGGGCGCCATGTCACTGTTCTCGTGGTGGTGCCAAGTCCATAAGGTGCAAGCTCCAGCTGGTGACTTGGTGCCCTCATTGGGAGAGTTTGTGGACATTTAGTAGGCTGTATACACTGAAAGAGTCATGATGGTAAAGCCCAAGCTCACCAAAGGACAGGCCCAGGAGCACCCAGCTACTGCACAACCACTGATTCCCACTGATCATAATATGGGTGCATTGACCCAGCTGGAGAACACTCTCTGCAACCATTCCACCAAATTTGAGAAGGCACCATAAACTATTCTCGACACCAAAACCACGTTGGAGACCAAGATAGATGCTGTTTCCTTTGATGTCAACCTACTCCGTGCAGATCATCTCAAGTTGGGAGGATGAGTAGATGATGCAGAATTATCCCTGACGTCCATTCGCCCCATCTTGCAAGACCTCCAGAATCAGGTGGATGACATGCGAGCTGAACTTACCTCCCTGCACCAACAAGTGGAGGACGCAGAAGGCTGCTCAGGACGGAACAATGTAAGGTTCTGGGCTTCCCTGAATTGGCTGAAGGACCAAACGTAGACCTTTTCTTGGAGGACTGGTTAATACAAACGGAGTTGGAGGGAAAAGTGCTGAAGTTCTTCTTGGTAGAATGGGTGCATCAAATACCAGGCAGACTGCCGCCACAGAAAGCCTGCCCTCAGCCGGTTATTGCATGGTTCTTGAACTATAGAGACAGGGACCTGATATTGCAATTGTGTAGATCAAAGGGACCTTGGAGGCTTGAGGGAGGTACTATAATGGCAAACCCAGACTTCTGTGCTGTAGTGCAACAACAACGCTACTCGTATACTGTGGTTAAACAGTGCCTCTGAGGACTGAGTTTGAAATATGCACTACTGTACCCGATAAAATTTAAAGTCATGGACCAAGACTCAGCTCACTTCTTCACTTCCCCTGAGGATGTTTGGACATGGCTCCATGCCAAGGGCCCTGTGAAAACTGCTAGTGGAGATCAGTCGACCAAAGAGTGGCTGATGCCTGACCCCGATGCCGCAGACAAAAGATGTCTGGGGTTTGCCCCACCAAAGAGCAGGTTGCCAAGGAGCAGGCACAGACTTTGGCACTTCAACTTGCTAAGAACCCATTCGAGACCCTTTGGCTGGACCAGACTTCAGATTTGAGCTCAAACACAGGGGTCTCGGAGGGCACAATGGTGGGAACGGTCCAGGGCCCAGCCCCAACACAATCAACAGACTATCTATATAATGGGGATCCCTGTGGGAGTGGCCGGAGATTCCTACTTCGTCTTGACCAAGCTGACTAGTGCCCTGATGGGATGGGGGCAGAAGGACATGAAGAGTGAAAAGGCCCCACAACAAGAGCACTTCAGTACTCTGTGCACCAAGCCCCTGCCAATTTCCGATAAGTTTGTTGCATGGTTATATGTACTGTTATTATTGATGGTATTTGTTCATGTGGTTCTGGCCAAAGACACACGATCTTGCTGGCCTGGGAGGGATTGGGATTGTTTGACTGCTTCTATTTTTTCCTTTGCATGATAAGTAGAGTCATGCACATACACTGTAATGGGAGGGTATTGAGGGGAGTGGGCCATTTCCACATAAGGCACGGGCTCCTCCTCTTAATACGAGCAAGCGAAAGCGCCATGGCGGGGAGGTTACGGAGACACACATCACATGTTTACTTATGGCCACCCATACATAGGACATTGTCCCACAATCTAAATTCTTGATGTGGAATGCGCGTGGCATGGCTTGCCCTGCTAAACAGTATAAGATGCATGCCTATCTTAAATGCCACCATGCACACTTCACGATTTTACAACAGACACATCTTACACAGGGGGAGCTGTGCAAGCTGCGGGAAAGTTAGAGGGAACACTTATATGGCACCATTTCCTTGGCGTATGCGCGAGGTGTGTTGGTTTGGATAGCCTCAGGGGCCCTGTTCGTAACTGATTCTGATATGCCAATTGTGGATAAACCATTGTTACCATGTTTTAAGCAAAGAGTGCATGCACTTTAGCACTGGTTAGCAGTGGTAAAGTGCCCAGATTCCTAAAGCCAGCAAAAACGAAGTCAGCAAAAATTGGAGGTCTGAAGGCAAAAAGTCAGGCAAAAGCACACCAAGGATGCCAGGTCTAACAGTGCACCTGATGTTGACAGGGGCCGCTCGATTTCCCCCTTTTGTGGTGCCACTTGTTTTCACACTTTGCAGCACTTACAGGAATGGATGGTTCACAACCATTTGTATGATGTGTGGCACCTGGGACATCCCAATGATAGCAAGTTCTTTTTCTACTCCCCAATTTATGCCATACATACTAGGTTGGATCTTTTTCTATGTAGCAAACCAATAGTAGCACGAATATTAGGGTCGGAGTACTTTGCATGCATCCTGTTTGATCATTGTTGACTGCTGTTGACCCTTAGGTGGAGTAGGCCATGTCCGAGGATACCGACTTGGAGGCTCCAAGTTGAGGCCTTATTGGACCCACCCTTTATGAAAGCCCTGTCAACGCAGATTACTGCATATTTTAAACTGAATACAGACACTACCCCTACAAGAGCCCTGGAATGGGATCCCACAAGATGTTCATGCGAGGACACTGCATGGCGGGTGACGTGGGGGGTCCGGCAAGTTCTGACTGAGGAGCTGCTCACTCTAGAAAGCGAGATGCATGTGCTTGAAACTGAGGTTATTCACCAACCAGATGAATTAGGATGACTCAGCCCCTTGCGCAAAACTCATAGAGAAACGGAGACACAGTTGGGGAAACATGACTATAAGCGTCGGCCTGCTCATCTGCACGTGAAGGAGATTGATTGGACACGCTTTTGGCCTTGCTGGTGAAAGAGGACTAACATTGCCCACCGATAGGGCCCACTAAACTGATTAATGGCACTGTGGTGACATCTCAGGATTACGTTAACACTGCCTTTCTTGAGTATTATCATTTAGCAGACAATGCTCCATCCCAAGACTGAATAACAGGCTTCTTAAGAGCTACTACTGTCCAGGCTAACGCCACTGAAATAAGCTTCCCTGGACACAACCCTCTGCCTCAAAGAGATACGGACTGCCGTAGCCCAGATGAGGGGGTGATACCCCGAAACCGGTCCCAGGATGCTTGTTTCTGGTCCAGGGATGACCTGGACTGTTCCCATGAGGAGCCGGGTCAAGACTGATTTGCATATGGCTGGGTCCAAACTGGGGTGGCATGGTGAGCAAAAGAACAATGGATTTAACCCATATCTCTTGACTGGGGGTGAATGTTTGATTCATTCAGCATTCCGTCCATCATTTGTTTGCATAGCACTTTTTGCCCTAAGCTTGATGGTTATGCCCAGACGTGGGTCCCTTGCTCACTGCGCCACTGGATTCAAGCTAGACTGGCTGATGAGGGGGTGATACCCCAAAACCGTTCCCAGGAGGCTTGTTTCTGGTTCAGGGAGGACCTGGCTTGGCAGTTATGGTGGGCAGTTCCCATGAGGCACAGGGTCAAGACTGATTTGCACATGGCTGTGTCCAAACTGGGGTGGCATGGTAAGCAAAAGAACAATGGATTTAACCCAGATCTCTTGACTGGGGGTGAATGTTTGATTCATTCAGCATTCCGTCCATCATTTGTTAGCATAGCACTTTTTGCTCTAAGTGGGATGGGTATGCCCAGACGTGGGTCCCTTGCTCACTGTGCCACTGGATTCAAGCTAGCCTGGCTGATGAGGGGGTGATACCCTGAAACCGGTCCCAGGATGCTTGTTTCTGGTCCAGGGAGGACCTGGCTTGGCATTTCAGGCTGGACTGTGGCCATGAGGAGCAGGGTCAAGACTGATTTGCATTTGGCTGGGTCCAAACTGGGGTGGCATAGTGAGCAAAAGAAAGATGGATTTAACCTAGATCTCTTGACTGGGAGTGAATGTTTGATTCATTCAGCATTCCGTCCATCATTTGTTTGCGTGGCAGTTGCCCCCACTGGGGCAATTGGCGCTATCTAAGATGTTGGTGTTGCCCCAGCTTTTATATTTTTTGTGGCAAGGCCAATCTTGCTTCCGATATCCTTATTTCAGTTCCTGCAGAGCACCCTGATGGAGCTTATATGGGGAGCAGGTAGGAGGCGATTAACACTTCCTATACTACAACGCTCGCAGCCTGATGAGGGTCTGGGGGCTACCAACTATGAATTATATTATAAAGCAGCGCAATTGCGTGGCCGATATTGTGGCTGAGCACGGCCGCTTGCCTGGAAAGGATGACTAGGGAAAACCGAGATCTATACTTGGCTGTCGATACTTGGGGGTCCACCCATATGGAGAAATGCAGCAGATGAAGGTGGTCCATTCTTGTTGGCACCGATATGTGAAGGGAGCAAGACCTTGCCCGCCCTATTCACAGATGATCCTGATGTGGCAGCTGCTGAACCTACAGGCGGTGGCACATCGTCTTGATTTAATGCCCTGGAGAGCAGCAGAGATTGATATCATGGGGGATCTGTATCATGAAAGGAACTTTATGACCTTCCAGGACATCATGGATGTCAGTCCTCCCACAAGGGGAGCGACCCCCAGCACCGTCTGTGTGCCCTGCTGCTGCCCCTGATTGTGCTCGTTTTTCCTTTCTGTGCCCCCTTGCTGCCCGATTGTGCTCGTTTTTTCCTTTCTGTGCCCCCTTGCTGCCCCTGATTGTGCTCGTTTTTTCCTTTCTGTGCCCCCTTGCTGCCCCTGATTGTGCTCTGTTTTTTCCTTTCTGTGCCCCCTTGCTGCCCCTGATTGTGCTCTGTTTTTCCTTTCTGTGCCCCCTTGCTGCCCCTGATTGTGCTCGTTTTTTCCTTTCTGTGCCCCCTTGCTGCCCCTCATTGTGCTCGTTTTTCCTTTCTGTGCCCCCTTGCTGCCCCTCATTGTGCTAGTTTTTTTCCTTTCTGTGCCCCCTTGATGCCCTGATTGTGCTCGTTTTCCTTCTGTGCCTGTTTCCCGCCGCTGCGCCTGCGGCCCCGCCCCCTCACTGCCCATTCGCTGCCCCATTCCCTGCTCCTCCCTCCCACCTCCCCATTTATGGCGGCCGCTGCGTGGTGAAGAGAGCGACCCCTGACCTTGACTGGTAGGTCGCTCCCCCACCACACAGCTCCGTCTGTGCCCTGCTGCTGCCCCTGATTGTGCTCGTTTTTCCTTTCTGTGCCCCCTTCCTGCCCCTGATTGTGCTCGCTTTTTCCTTTCTGTGGCCCCCTTGCTGCCCCTGATTGTGCTCGTTTTTTCCTTTCTGTGCCCCCCTTGCTGCCCCTGATTGTGCTCGTTTTTTCCTTTCTGTGCCCCCTTGCTGCCCCTGATTGTGCTCGTTTTTCCTTTCTGTGCCCCCTTGCTGCCCCTGATTGTGCTCGTTTTTTCCTTTCTGTGCCCCCTTGCTGCCCCTGATTGTGCTCGTTTTTCCTTTCTGTGCCCCCTTGCTGCCCCTCATTGTGCTAGTTTTTTCCTTTCTGTGCCCCCTTGCTGCCCCTGATTGTGCTCGTTTTTTCCCTTTCTGTGCCCCCTTGCTGCCCCTGATTGTGCTCGTTTTTTCCTTTCTGTGCCCCCCTTGCTGCCCTTGATTGTGCTCGTTTTTCCTTTCTGTGCCCCCTTGCTGCCCCTGATTGTGCTCGTTTTTTCCTTTCTGTGCCCCCCTTGCTGCCCCTGATTGTGCTCGTTTTTCCTTTCTGTGCCCCCTTGCTGCCCCTCATTGTGCTAGTTTTTTCCTTTCTGTGCCCCCTTGCTGCCCCTGATTGTGCTCGTTTTTTTCCTTTCTGTGCCCCCTTGATGCCCTGATTGTGCTCGTTTTCCCTTCTGTGCCTGTTTCCCCGCCGCTGCGCCCCTGCGGCCCCGCCCCTCACTGCCCATTCGCTGCCCCATTCCCTGCTCCTCCCTCCCACCTCCCCATTTATGGCGGCCGCTGTGCGGCCGCGCAGCGGACGTGCGCAGCGGGCGCGCCAAGGCAAGCCCGCCTGCGCCCGTCCGCGCCGTGACCGCGCCCAGCGCCAGACCCCCTGGTCCGGGCATCCCCGCGCCCGCCACATCAACAGACGCCGATACGACGCCAGCACCCTCCACGCACTCAACCCCGGAAAAGATCACGCCTGCTACCAGGCCACCCCGAAGCGCACCCAAGGGCCCTTCACCTGCCGGAACTGCAGCTTCGCCAGCACCCGCCCCGCCAAACCACCGCCCAGGAAAGAACCCAACTACCTCAGATGCATCCTCCTCAACACCCGCTCCGCCCGCAAACACGCCATCGAACTCTGGGACCTTCTCGACTCAACCTCCCCAGACGTCGCATTCCTGACGGAGACCTGGCTGAATCCCGCTTCAGCCCCCGACATCGCCATTGCCATCCCGGACGCATACAAGATCACCCGCAGGGACCGCACCAACGGAGTCGGAGGAGGCATCGCCATCGTCCACAGGAACACCCTCAGAGTCTCAACCAACACCGACGACACCCTCAGCACCGCCGAACACATGCACTTCCAGATCCACACCGATCCCAACACCACCCTCAGAGGAACCCTCATCTACAGACCCCCGGACCCCGACCACAGTTCAGCGATTCCATCGCTGACTTCGTCAGCACACACGCCATCGCCTCCACGGACTACATCCTCCTCGGGGACCTGAACTTCCACCTCGAGAACAACAAGGACACCAACTCCACCACCCTGATCGACAACCTCGCCACCCTCGGACTCAGACAGCTCGTGACTACACCCACCCACGCCGCCGGCCACACGCTCGACTCCATCTTTTCCGCAAGCCCACACGTCTCCTTCAACCACACCTCCGAACCCCACTGGACTGACCACCACTGCATCCACTTCACCTACAGGAAGCCCACCACGCACCACCGCACCGAACAAATGCCTCGCCGCTGCTGGAGCAGAGTCACGGAAGACCAGCTAACCACAACCCTCGCCCTGAGCCCACCCGCCGAACCCTCCGACCCCGACACCGCCGCCCGCAACCTCAGACAGTGGATCGACGACTACGCCAACACCCTCGCCCCGCTCAAGAATCCGCCCAACAGCCACACCAGCAAAAAAGCCACCTGGTTCACCGAAGACCTCCAGGCCTCCAAACGAACATGCCGAAAACTGGAGAAGATCTGGCTCCACGAACGGACAGCGGACAGCTACGCCGCCCACAAGAGCGCCACCCGCAGTCACCATCACCTCATCAGATCCGCCAAAAGGGCCTCACTCAAAGACCGCCTAGACAACAACGCACACAACAGCAAAGAGCTCTTCAACATCGTGAAGGAACTCTCCAACCCCAGCTCCAACACCAACGACATCCAGCCGTCGCGAGACCTGTGCGACTCACTGGCCACCTTCTTCCACCGCAAAATCGCCGACATCCACGACAGCTTCAACACCACGACCGCCCCGGCAACCACCGAGACCACTGCCCCCACAACCACCAACCGCCTGCTCTCCTGGACCAACATCAACGACGAGGACACCAGCGAGATCATGAACACCATCCACTCCGGTTCACCGCTAGACCCGTGCCCTCACCACATCTTCAACAAAGCCAGTACAGCCATCGCGCCCCATCTCCGGAAAATAATCAACATCTCCTTCGAGACAGCAACCTTCCCGGAAAGCTGGAAGCACGCCGAGATCACCGCCTTACTCAAGAAACCCAAGGCAGACCCCAAGGACCTCAAGAACTTCCGACCCATCTCTCTGCTCCCGTTCCCGCGAAGGTCACCGAGAAAATCGTCAACAAACAACTGACCCGCTACCTCGAGGAGAACAACATCCTGGACCCTTCCCAGTCCGGCTTCCGCAGCAACCACAGCACCGAAACCGCCCTCATCGCAGCCACCGATGACATCAGGACCCTGCTAGACAACGGAGAAACAGCAGCCCTCATCCTCCTGGACCTATCAGCCGCCTTCGACACGGTCTGCCACCACACACTACGAACACGCCTTCACGACGCCGGGATCCAAGAGAAGGCCTTGGACTGGACCACATCCTTCCTTTCTGGCAGAACACAAAGCGTCCGCCTCGCCCCTTCCGATCCAAGGCCACCAAGATCATCTGCGGCGTACCCCAAGGCTCCTCCCTCAGCCCAACGCTGTTCAACATCTACATGGCACCCCTCGCCCACGTCGCCCGACAGCACAACCTCAACATCATCTCCTACGCCGACGACACCCAGCTGATCCTCTCCCTCACCAAAGACCCTCACACCGCCAAAGCCCACCTCCACGAAGGAATGAAGGCCGTCGCCGAATGGATGAGGACCAGCCGCCTGAAGCTGAACTCGGACAAGACGGAGGTCCTCATCCTTGGTTCCAACCCTTCAGCCTGGGACGACTCCTGGTGGCCAACATCACTGGGAACAGCCCCGCCACCCACCGACCACGTACGCAACCTAGGGGTCATCCTCGACCCCACCCTCTCCATGACTAAGCAGGTCAACGCCGTTTCCTCATCCTGCTTCAACATCCTCCGAATGCTCCGCAGGATCTTCAAGTGGATCCCCACCGAAACAAGAAAAACAGTCACCCAGGCCCTCGTCACCAGCAGGCTGGACTACGGAAACACCCTCTACGCAGCAACGACGGCTAAGCTCCTGAGACGGCTGCAACGCATCCAGAACGCCTCTGCACGTCTTATCCTCGACATCCCCCGACGCAGCCACATCACACCCCACCTGAGAGACCTGCACTGGCTCCCTGTCAACAAGAGGATAACCTTCAAGCTCCTCACCCACGCACACAAAGCACTCCACAACTCCGGACCAGCCTACCTCAACAGACGACTCAGCTTCTACACCCCCACCCGCCAGCTCCGCTCGACCAGCCTCGCCCTCGCCACAGTCCCCCGCATCCGGAAAACGACCGCCGGCGGCAGATCCTTCTCCCATCTCGCCACCAAGACCTGGAACACCCTCCCCACCAACCTCCGACAGACCCAAGACCTACTGGCCTTCAGAAGACTCCTCAAGACCTGGCTCTTCGATCAGTAGCAGCACCACCCCCCTCTTCCCCCAGCGCCTTGAGACCCTCACGGGTATGTAGTGCGCTTTATAAGTGACATGATTGATTGATTGATTGATTGAACTACTGATGGATAAGCAATGGTGCCAAGCACTCCAACACTTGAAAGTGGTGTCCCGCAACCCGCACTTTCAGTTCATACAGTTTAATTATGTACACTGAGTATATCTTACACAGCACCGCATTCACCATGTGCTCTCCGAAGCATCCTCGGAGTGCCCCAGATGCATAAGACCAGACACTAACTTCTATCATATGATTTGGCAGTGTGCGGGCTGCTACATGCATACACGCACTTTCACCAACACCTGCATCCTGCCTTGTAGGAATCTGACCCAAGGTTAAGGGGGAGATATAGGTACATAGTCTTGTGGATCTTGCCTTTATCCTTTTCAAATGCCAAATTTCTATGTCATGGTAGGCACCTGCGACCCTAGATCTCAAGAGCTGGTCACGAGCTGAATCGGATGTGCTGGCGAAAGTGCGCACCTGAGCTGGGGACCCTTCAGATAAGGGATGCTGGAATGATGACATTAGGAACATAGAGGAGAAAAATAATTCCTGCCCACCATGAAAGATGTATGGATCCTAACGATTACTTATCTGTATAGACTGTACGGACACGGATGAGGTGAATGGGACATTGCCAGGGAGCAGATAGGTTGACCGCACTTTACATGTATATGAGACCCCTGGACTGGATGCGTGGCTGGGCAGGGGATGGAGGGGTGGGACAGGGGGTATGGCCCAAGGTAACTCATTTGGGGTGCACGTCCCACCACATGTGCGGGGGTTCCCACCCCCTTGGTTACATGGTGACTCGCACAGAATGTGGGATAAGACAGCGAGAAAGGCACATCCCACCACTATCTGCTATTCCCCCCTTATGTGCACTCAACCCCCTTCGTCGGGCATTTTTTAGAACACTTCACCCATGACCTCCAAACTGATGTGTACTAGACTGCCTCCTAAAAACAAGAGTGTAATTGGAATACTTTGTTGACTCCACTTAATATCTTATTTCTTATGGCATTGTATTTTTGGGTGAACAATATGAGGTACTGAATTATACTGTGGTTAATATGATACTATGAGGGCTCATAATATGTGCTCCTGTTTTATTGTGCGATAACCTAATAAAATAAATATACAAAAATATGAAATCTCACGACAAAAACAGTTTGTCTGGCATAGTTATTGTGAAAAGCCTATTCTAAAGCCAACATGCCTTTAATGGTGGATTGCTATTATGCTGTTGTTAAAGCCTGTAGCCAGTTATGCTGTTAAATAGATTCTCACTAATTACTGTAGTATGAGCAGGCTTGAGTTACTCCCAGCTTCCCAGACTCCCAGTAGATTCAAATGTTGCTGCAGGAACAGTGTATGACCCACTAGTCTCCTTCCCCGCCAACACTGCCAAACACATCCAACACTGTGCTTGACACTGATGAGAAGAGGGGGAGAGGGCATTATGGATATGAGAGAAGGCAAACTAGAAATGTTGTCGAGTTGTTGTCGCACAGCTCACCTTGTCAAATGGAGGCTCTCTCGGGTGCTCTGTATTCTCGGATGAGTGACGGCTCTTTTGTACTAAACAGAACACAAAACTGCTATTAGTGATAGTGAAGGGTTTTATAAAGCGCTCAGCTACTCAAGAGTGCCCCGGCGCTATACTGTCTATGAAAAAACAGATGAAGGTGACAATTACTGTGAGAAAAGCCATGTCTTGATCTTTTTCTTAAAAGCAGCTTCAGCCTTTGTTTGACACAAGTCTAGAGGGAGCTAGTTCCAGCAACTGAGTCCAAGAAAGAGAAGGAGTGACCACATGCTGTAGCCAGACGAACTCTAGGAATGTTGGCCAGATGATTATTGGAGGAGCGTAACACTCTGGCTGGGCTGTAAAAGGTCATCCTAGCGGAGAGATAATCAGGTCCAGACTGTTGAAGAGCTCTATGCATTAAGAGAGCTGATTTAAAAAGAATACGTTTTTCAATAGGGAGCCAGGGCAGATTATCCAAATGTCTGGATATATGTTCACATCTTGGGAGACCTAGAACCAACTGAGTTGCCACGATCTGAACAGTCTGGATTATTCTAAAGATACTTTGGCAGGGCTGGATATAATGCGTTGGCGTAATCCAATCTGGACATCACCAGGGCCAGTACCACTGTGATCTTAGTTGGAAACAAGAGGAAGTGCAGATAATTTTTTTGCCATGCGTAGGATGCCAAAGCATACACCAACCACTAAGATAATTTGATTGTGGAATGACATTTTGTTATCAAAATGAATCCCGAATTTTTTTTGCAGAAGCTGCTTGGATATCCAGTGGGGGCACCCCTACAGGCCAGTGGATATCCAAGTTTAGAATAAAGTTATGCCCAAAGTGAAGCACCTCTGTCTTCCTGGTGTTAGACGTATTTTTTTTTTATTTTTTTTATTTTACGGAGTTTTATATAGCGCGAACTTGACCCGAAGGTATCGGGTATCAGAGCGCTTTACATAGCACTAGTTGCGTTACATGAGGACACATTCATTTTTTTGTTAGGCACGGGGAGATTAGGTGATTTGCCTAGAATCACAGGATGTTCAGCGTCATTGCCGAGACTCAAACCTGGTTCCCCAGATTCGAGGTCGACCGCCCTAGCCATCCACTGGAAAACAGCCAAGAGACAGGATTAGCATCCGGATCAATGGGCACCCGTTTCCTAAAAGCAAAGAAAATCTGGGTGTCATCTCTGTAAGAAATAATCTTAGCCCCAAATTATTCCACCACGTTGGCTAGGAGGGCATTACTCTCCAGTCTTACGTCAATGTCAATTGCACTCAGATTCTTCTTTGACATTTAAATGCCATGTAGTCTTTCTTTTACATGGATTTCATTTGTATGATAACATTCTACAGAAGCTGAAAAAATACCCAAGAGTAACTCTAGCAACAAGAACACCCTCATAAACACTAAATGTATCTATGGCACAGTAACTTTATCTTGCTAGAGCCAAGAGACTCGTTGTAAGACTGGTCTTGTTCTGATGTCCTACACGCAGTTGTTAATGATTCAAAACTTGAGGTACTGCACAGAAACAAAGGATCACTCAATATTTGCGAACAACTTTATGAAACCGCACGAGGCAATTGTTACAGCACCACTTATGTGAGGCAGAGTTCCAATATGTAGGTGCAAGGGGTAGTACAAGAATCTAATAGTAGTTTCACGATCAAAGCAAATACATTTAGCTCTCCTTAGCTAATCAATAACCTGAGGTCTCTCAAGACAGTGTTGGAAGAGGTCGAAGAGTTCCAGATATTTTGTGAAGAGTACCAAGGATGCAAGGAAATTCTTTAAAGTGGTGTTACAGAAGACATTCATAGATGTGCAACTAGCATAAAAAGTCTGAGAAGATGAACTCAGTGTGTGGCTTGAAAATAGTCTGAGCTGGAGACCCAGGAACACAGTTGAAAAGCAGAACCCGATCAGAGAAACAATGGTGAAGAACAGAACCCAAGCAGACACTTCTTCTCATCATCAGGAAGGAAAGCCAAGCACCTGGCTATGCCATGGTTGTGGCTTTTATAGACCGCTGGATCCTCAAAACCTATGGAAAATCCTTGAAAACCAGGATCCTCCGATCCAGTGGTACATCCTCGAATCTCCGGTTGCTTGAATCCTGCCATGGATCCTCCAACTCCCACTGTAGCCAGTCACTCAGCTGGGGCATACTGTCACTGCTTTTGGGGTCCCTCAGTGGGGATAGTATTGCCTGTGCTGGACAAGCAGGCAGCCGCGGCCCGTGCATGTAAGAGCTGTGGGGCCAGGTTGGGGGGGATTTCGGTGGACAATGACGAGGGAAAATTCATTATTTATTTAATTTTTCCTCGTCATCGTCCGTCGAAATCCCCCCCACCTGGCCCCACCGCTCTTACCTGCACGGGCCGCGGCTGCAAGCACGGAGCACACGCATGGCAGCCTCATTCCTGGGTGGCATTGCTCCTGTTATTTCATTCACAAAGTTGTGACACGAGACTTGCGTGTCACAGAGGAATTGCACAGCTCCATGCACATTTGAATCCAATTTAGACTCGTCCGCAGTAGTAAACTTGGGTTCATCCAATTTTTATTCAATGTTCTATTCATATTAATCCGTCATGTCACAGAAATAAAGTTCCAAATTTTCATGCATACTAATTGCTCTCGAATTGCCCATCCGGGCCTATTCATAGGCACGTGTAGAAACTTCATTCATTAGTATGCGGGAAAATTTGGAACTTTATTTCTGTGACGTGACGGATTAATATGAATAGAACATTGAATAAAAATTGGATGAACCCGAGTTTACTACTGCGTACTAGTGCTAAATTGGATTCAAATGTGCATGGAGCTGTGCACTCCTCTGTGACACGCAAGTCTCGTGTCACAACTTTGTGAATGAAATTGTCAGAATCGTGCACTAAAAGGAACGGAGTGCACTTGGAGTGTATGCACGCTAAATTTGAGTAAAACGATAAGATTAACATTAAGGAGTAAACACAGGGTGTGCTGCAGACTTTTTGCAATGAATCATAGTACCGCCGTTCCACTTCTGTTAGCACCCCAGACGAGAAGGAAAGTTGAAAAAGGAAAGTAACAAGGTCACGTCATGGACTCTCCGAAAAAGTTATCAACAAAAGAAGTTATTGAAAGAATACGTTTAATCATATCATGATGGAAATTTGTTTAAAGAATGTGTTGCTTTGGGGAGTTTATTTTCATATGTATTCAGCATATTTATTTTTACAATAAGTGCACTGATTCAGGGGCAACTAGGGAATATTGTGAAAGGATTGATGGGGAGTTTAACACTGTTGGTTTGGGAACTTATGGAGGGCGGAGTGAGGGAGTCACGTGGTGGGAGTGAACACAGGTGGGAGATAAGCATTCAGCTTAAAGACCGGATGCCTCGCAGAGCGGGGGTTTGAACATGGCGTTTTTAGAAGGCGGTTTCACCGTTTGAAATAACAGCAGATGATTACAGGTACAAACTGGGGAGCAGGGGAGAGTGAGATAGGTGGTGTTACCGATGGGTTGAACGTCAGCGTTATTGGTGATTCGATCTGTAGAGGGACGGGTGATATGTTTTGGGCAAAGGATGAGGAGGGCACAGAAGTTGAAGGTACAGGATTTGCGTGGGGAAAGAGGAAAGGGGAGGTACAGGAGCAGTGATTCGCGTAATAAGGATGAATTAAGAGTTTGGGGTTTAGGCACAATATATGTTAGTGTTGAATTATTGTTATATGTAAATGATGTGGGGTTGATGAATGTATTTTTTAATAATTTTTTTAATAATTGTAGATACCCCTGAGGAAGGTCAACAAGACCGAAATGCATTGGGTGATATAAAATAACGGATGAATGAAGTTTCTACACGTGCCTATGAATAGGCCCGGATGGGCAATTCGAGAGCAATTAGTATGCGTGAAAATTTGGAACTTTATTTCTGTGACGTGACGGATTAATATGAATAGAACATTGAATAAAAATTGGATGAACCCGAGTTTACTACTGCGTACGAGTCTAAATTGGATTCAAATGTGCATGGAGCTGTGCAACTCCTCTGTGACACGCAAGTCTCGTGTCACAACTTTGTGAATGAAATTGTCAGAATCGTGCACTAAAAGGAACGGAGTGCACTTGAAGTGTATGCACGCTAAATTTGAGTAAAACGATAAGATTAACATTAAGGAGTAAACACAGGGTGTGCTGCAGACTTTTTGCAATGAATCATTGCTCCTGTTATGCCAGTGTGGATGATATACTAAAGGGCAATGCCCTGAGCAAAAGGTGCGAGGGGGGCCAATAATGCAGAAGACCCGAGGTGGATGAGAGTGGGGTGAGCACCTGTGACAAGCCATTGCAGTAGGCAAGGATTTTGGTGTTTGTTAACCCTCTCAAAACAAAGACTGTCGCGAAAATATTTGCACTGTTAGAATGCTTGTTACACCCCTTAAGATGGGTTGGTTATTCTTTTTCCAACTGTGATTTCGTGCATATTTAGAATTTAATGACTGACGGATGATTTCCTTGTGGAAGAGCTTATGCTCAATGCAGTAAGCTTGAGTTGATTATGGTGTCAAGCCAATAATAAAACGTATAGGCCTGATTGCTTTATGGCAAACATTATGTCATATGCCAAAGTGTTGATCTCGTTTTTATGAAAAGTAAAATGAATAGAGTAGGTCTGACATATTTATTATTGAAAGTGTATCTTAAAAACAATGTAGATTGCTATTGCACTCTGTTAAAGGTGGTAAACAGGTATTCTTTTACGTGGATTCTGATGTATTGCCTTGTGTTTTTGGTGTTGGTGTGCCCCTTTGACAAACCCTGGGGTAGAAGATTTGTGCTGCGATAATCCTTGCTAAATCCTCTTAAAAGGAGTGGTTGGGTTTAGCTGTCTTTCAGGCTCTTGTAATTAATTCAATCCATGAAACAATACATACATTCATATACATTCATACATATAAATACATAGAGTGTTTTGAGGTCAGTCATCATCTACCATTGGTCTGTTGAATATCATTTACATTCTGCTTCTGCCAATAGCACGATCCGGCATTGTCAATTTCAATCACTGACTCTGTTGACCTGTGAGTGATGGTGTTTTTCTGATCAAATGTCACATTCACCTAAAAATGAGTACTCTTCGGTGCGAGGGCTGATTTGCCAGTCGTTTAGTTTTCCATTTCATCATTTTATAGGTTCCCTTTTATTTCTTTCCTTTCTCCATCTTTATTTTTGTTTTTAGACGGTCTTGCAGCTCCCTAGGCAGTTTTATCAGACAACTTGCCACTCATTTAATCTGCAGTGTGCTGCATCCCAGCGAAATTGTAATGGTCTTGTCCATGGTGTATCATTATTTTACCATAGGAAGATGGCTGCCCTTTGCTGTGATCTGTAAAGAGAATAGTACCAAAAGTACACCAGAGACCAATTGCCTTCAGAGGAAGAAGCCACACTCTGCCCATCAGCGCATTGATTGACCCCGCACTCAGCTCAAGGCAGGGTGTTCTCTCAACCTCAATTCTGTAGACGTATCCACAATTGTGGTTATACAGAGGAGTTTTCTGCATGCAGTGTCCAGTGCAGAACAGAAAGATGCCAGCTGGGGTTTCAGAAGTCAGTGTGTCACGAAGGATGTGAAACATAGGCTTCTTCTTCATTCGTTCAATGAGCACCAGGAGTTTCTGGAAAGAGGCATGGTGAAACCTTCTAAGCAGCCTCTTGCATTAGTTGCCACCCCTGGGAGACTATCTGGGGTTTCCAATTCAAGATGTATGAGAGGATTTTCTTGTGATGTTAGTTCCTGTGTTAAGCTATTTAAAGATGACTTTTTCATTTGTTCTCTGATTCAACTGTGCAATTCTCGCCCCTTGCTTCTATTTTTGCCCCTCATTTTCACTTTTACCTGTTTAGCATTGTTCTTCTGGAATAAGTCTGTTCTCTGTTCTCACTTCTTGTGTCAGACTGAGTTTGGTATTCTGCTGATTACCGCATTGCTGTCTTCATCTCTAATCATGAATTACAAGATTGATAAAGAAGGTTTTTTACAATTTGTAGTTTTTTTGCTCCTAGCTGTGGCCCTCCTAAGGAAATGCTTGATACCTTTCATAATTATTATTCTGTGCAGAGTGGCACCCTTTGCGACTGGGAGGAGTCGACCTTTCTTTGGGCAAGAATGGTACTCAACATTTTCTCCATCAAGTTCTCTCTTTTTTTTAATATGTGTTTATTGCATTTTCCATAAACATCAAGGGACAATTGAACTATCTCCCTTTACCCCCCCCCCCCAACCTCCATTCACTTGGGAGCAATTTTATATCAGCATACAATTTCCCAGTTGTATCTAATATTTTCACATTAGGTGCAAATACTAAGTGATCACATACACATGAGCCATCTCTCCTGTTAGAAAAGCATAATACAATCTCATTGTCTTACTGCAGGGTTATCAGGTAATGACATAGAATCGTCTATACGCTGCTGAATTTATATCTCTGTCAATTCCCATAACATTCTACCATCTTGCCCTTGTCCAGTTTGAGTCAATTTGCGTCTTACTCCACATTCAACTTGTAACCAACATATATATTCTCGGAACCAATATTAACTTGCGGGTACCTTAGATGTAAACCAACATTTTGCTACACATTTTTCTGTAATTACCAATCCTAATTCAACAATTTTCTCAGCATATTTAGTAGTTTTAGTGTGAGATACCAACCCCCAATGGGCACACCTGAATAGAACACTGCAAATGAAGTCCTTCAAGTCTTTCAGAATTATAATGATCTCTTCCCAGAACTCCCGTATTCTTGGGAATTCCCACCAAATGGGTATATATATCCCTATACCATGTTTACGTTTAGAGCAGGTCTCGCCTTAGTAGGATCTACCCTGTGTAGCCAGCTTGGTGTAACATAGTCTCTATGTACGCATTTATAGTGTATCAGTTTGTGTCTAGCACTCACGGTAGACTGTTCTGCAATTTCCTAAAATATCTTTCTATTCCTTGTCTTGCAATGACACACCCAAATCTGTCTCCCATTGCAATCTCAAGTTATCCATATGAGGTGTATTCTTTGGTAAGAGTAGGAGGTATATCCTAGTAATACATTTCTTTTCTCCCACCATGTCTGGCAGGGCTTGATTTAAAACATATGTATCTGGTTACTGTGGGAACGATCCCCATGCCTTACGTATTGCTGCTGCTAGTCCAGCATATGCCAAAAAGCTTCCCCCCGGAAGATTCCACTTAGCACAGAATGTGGCAGAACACATCGATCGGCTATCCTTGTATAGCTCCCCTAGTGTCTGTGGTGCCGCACTCTCATTCAGGTGACGCAAAAAACCTGGCAATGTAGGGCTGACATCTGTCAGCCATGGTATTAACTGTTGCAGGGATAAATATTTTTCATTTTCACCCCTTGTAGCCTGCTCCCATACATCTAATAGCATACATATCTGGAGTGAAATCTGCTCCACCTTCCTCATATGTAACAATGGCAATGCCAAAAGTTGAAGTGGTTTAATCAATCTAGCTAATATGTCTGTGACCGGATCTGTACATTGGTCTGAGAACTATGCTATTACAGGTTGTGGATGGGATGTCTGATAATAACTTCTAAAATGTGCGGCCTGTGGTCCTCCACTATCCCAGGGTAACTGCAGCACTTTTAAACTGATACACGCACTTCCCATGCCCCTGTACATTAAACGGAGCTACGCATCAATCTTTTGAAACAGGCATCTGGGATCTTCATCGGCATGTGCTGTAACGTATATAATACCCTCAGAAGAAGTATCATTTTGCTTATTGCTATTCGCCCTATGAGCGATAAAGGAAACTTCAACCATCTTTTAATACTTCTTTCAGCCCCTTCTAACAAGTCCACTACATTAGCATCATAGGTTTAGGATATACTGGAGCTCAGAGACACCCCTAAATATTTCATGGGAGTTCTCTGTAAGCGTATCCCAGAGAGATGCTCATCTCGTAAGCCAAAGGCCTATATAGGATAGATTTATCTGCGTTTAACATGTATCCTGAATGGTTTCCCACCTCTATAATAGTATCCAACACCCTCGGCCACGTATACTCAGGGTTACGTATAGTCAACAAAATGTCATCAGCCTACACAGAGATAATCTCCCTCTTATGACCTATCTGTGCTCCCTCCCCTTCATGTCGAGACTGAATCAATCTTGCCAAAGGTTCAAAAACCAAACCAAATATCAATGGTGACAAGGGGCAACCCTGTCTAGTCCCTCATTCCACTGGCCAGCTATCTGAAAGCCTGCTACCCACCTTCACCCGGGCTCTGCTGTCTGTGCAAAGGAGTTGCACCCATTGTAAATAAATATCTCCTAAATTATACCGCCATAATACACTCAACATAAAACGCCAGTCCACAGTGTCAGATGCTTTATGTGCATCGAGACCTGCCCGCGCATAAGGCTCATTCCCTTTTTTAATGTGTTCTATTATAAGAAAGGCCTTTTGTATATTAGTGGTGGTAGTATGGCCTCCCACAAACCCAGCCTGATCTGGGTTTACCAGAGCTCCGCCCACTCCGGCCAAACAATGAGCCAAAATCTTCTCTAATATTTTCGCATCTACATCGATCATCAATTGTGATCGATAGGATTCACACTCCATTGCATCACGCCCTGATTTAGGTAGTATCACTATATATGCCTCTTGCAGTGTAGCAGGCAGTGTCCCCCATTCCAATGCCTCCTGAAACATATTTAATAGGGGTTTGCATAAGATATCAACATATTCTTTGTAAATCTCGACCGCCAGACCATCACTCCCTGGTGTCTTCCCTATGTTCATTTGATTGATAGCCCATCGTATATCTGTTTGATCTAATGGGGCATTAAGTAACTCTCTCATCTCATTATCCAATATTGGGAGCTAGGCTTCATCTGATATTGCTGCCATGCCCACCTCATCATGTTCACCTTGTTGTACATATAAGTTAGCATAAAATCAGACAAATCGTTGTGATATAACATCATGTGTGGTATGGGTATGCCCATGCTCATCTTTTATTGCTACCCCCGGATTCCCTCCTCATTCTCTGTTGACTAACCATGCCATTAACCAGCCCGGTGTATCGCCTTGCTCATATTGGATCTCTGTATATGTCTTGTAATCATGGTGACTCAGGGTCTCCCTAGCCTCATCAAGTTCCCCTTATAGTTTACTCCGCTCTTCCGTAACCAGATCTTTATGTGGTGCTTATCTATCAATATCCCCAATTTGGCACTCCAATTTAGTCACTGTATGTATCTGTGACTGTTGCACCCCATAAGTAATGGCCATACATTTACCCCTAATAGTCAACTTGAAAGTCTCCCATAAGATTCCAGCTGAGGTGACCGTGCCTGTGTTTATATCAAAATATTCCCTCACTGCTTCCCGATTTGTCTCCTTATATGCCTGATAATGTAGTGCACGTATTGGAAATCTCCATTGCAATATTGGGGTCAGTGACGCCGTTCCCTGTATTCTAGTTGTCAAAGGGGCATGATCTGATAATGTACGGTCTAAATACTATATCATCTCAAACTCTGTGGCCTGTTCTGGGTGTATCAACATATAATCTATTCTAGAAAACGTACCATGTGGTGGAGAACAAAAGGAATAGCCTCTAGTCCTTAAGAGCTCTATTAAACGTACATATCCATGCATTCTAATAATGCTTTAGACGCCCTGCCCAGTGGTCGTGTCTCCCATCTAGAGCTATCTAGGTCTTTATCTAACACGCAGTTATAATCCTCCATCCATATAATGTCATAAGGGGCATAGGGGGCTAAAATACTCATCAATACTTCCTCAAAAAAGACAGGAGTATCTATGTTAGGTGCATATGATGTAAACAACACTTTAGGTTTACTCCCAGTCTCCCCCACCACACCCACATATCTACCATCAGCAGCCTTCAACTCCTTATCTACACGCAATTGAACACTATTATCTACCCATAGCAGCACCCCTCTTGCAGATGAAGTGAAACTTGAATACCATATCCTTTCCCCTCATCTGGCTCGCAGTTTTTCAGCCTCTTGTGGCAGTAGATGCTATTCCTGTAGCATAAGTATGTTTACCTACTGCCTACGTGCATAAAACCGTATTCTTTGAAGCCTAATTGGATTATGAATCCCCTTGACATTCCAGGATAAAATTGTCACCTCCATAAGTAATTGAGTAAATTAGCTCATGCATACGCACCCATGCTTCTGATATATAACTCTTTCCAATCTGTAATTGCTCCCTCCCAGCATGCTTGTAGAGGTTAATCTTTCCTTCCCACCTCCTGTGTGACTTACCCCAACTTGGACATCACATCTGACACTCTGGGTGTCTTCCCTCCCCTGAACAATCACTCGATCAACCTTCCCCCTGATAGCCTGATGTTCTCCGGAATTCCAATTATGAATCCTCCCAGGAACAGCAGCACAGTCTCCGACAGGTATGTCTGGAACCTTCTATTTTTCTTACCTATTTAGCTCTGGCTAACTCCCCTTCTGGTGGCATTCATTTGTAACACACCCCCCTCAGTGTTTTGGTACAAGTTCAGCCTCCTTTTCAGTATACATCAGAAACTAAATATATAGTCAGCAAAACATTCACAGATGGCACATTGATCAATGATTTTCCATGAACTGTAAGGCCTCCTCAGGTCGTTCAAAAAGTATCTCTTTCCCTGCCAATCTACTTTCAGGTGCGCCGGAGGTAACAGAGCATAATCCCATCCCTTTTCTCTGAGTTTCTACTTAACCTCCACCAAGGACTTACTTTTTTTTTGAGTAGCTACACCATAATCTGGATAAAAAGAGATTCTGTTACTATTGTATTCTATTTCCCCCTGTGCATGTGCCGCCAATAAACCCACTTTGTCTCGGTATCTCAACATGCGGGCAATCACTGTACATGGAGTTGCACCAGGTTTGGGTCTACCGCCTTGGGTTCTGTGTGCTCTATCTACATGCATCTCCCCCTCTATATGAAGCCCTGGCAGCAGCTTAGAAAGCCAGTTCTCTAAAAACAGTTTCACTGGTGTCATCTCTGTCCCTTCTGGTAATCCAAGAATATGTATATTATTGCGCCTAGATCGTTCTTCCAAATCTGCATACTATATTTCCTGTTGTTGTAGACGTCGCTCCTGGTCTCTCAATTGACTAGTGTGGGCACCCAAAGTTTCCTCCACAATGTCTGTTCTTGATCCCAGATCTTTAACCCATTCATGTAATTTATGCATTTCTTGTTCAAGCAAAGTTACTGCGAATGCCACTCCATCTATCTTTTCAGTGATGGCTTTATTTCCTTACATTATCAGATGTTTAATGTCCAAATTGGAGGGTGGCGCAACTTCTCCATCTGCACCATTGTCGCCTGCCGCTCCTGTCTGCCTTATCTTAGCTGTGCTCTCCTCAATAGTATTACGGGTCTTCGAGATGGCCCCTGAGCCCTCTTTAGGTTTTGGCGGCATACAGGCAAGGGAAGAGGTAAAACCCCCTTTCTATGTCGCGTATACACCCCAACCAGAATCGGATTGTGATTGATCTGCTCTGTTATCATTGATCATAAATCAGCATGCTCTTTCAGCAATATACTTTCTCCACTGTACACTGAATACATACACTGATTCCTTGACACAGCACAACCCAACCAATTCCGGTCCAGGCACTTTTTTAGGCAGGGTGAAGTCCAATATGCTCTCCCTATCCCTTCCAGTCACCAAAAATGAGAAACTCACCGAGATAGACAAGCTCGCTGACCAGAGCTTTCCTCAAGGGATCCAATTCACCATCGCCATTAGTGCAGTCTGTCGCAGCCAGTGTCATTCAACATGGTATAGAGCACTAAATAGTCCTGTTGATAGTTCATGCAGTAATCCTGGGAGCCAATCTCATATGGTCATCCGACAAAAGAAAGCAAATCGATGTCTTTTATGTGCAGTAGGCTGATTCCTGTGACCACACTGCCAGTTTTTCCCAGTGTCTGATTCCCCTTCAAAGCAAGGCTTCATAGTATCGGGCCAGCACCAGAAGCAGCACTCTGTAATATGCTGTATAAAGAGAAAAGGAGGGGATTGCCGCACCCCCACCTCCCTCCAATGTCGGGATCGGCTAGGTAGGTCCCAATCTAGTTTGCTCAGTCTCCGGACCTTGCTCTAGGCCGCGGCAGCCCCGCTCCAAACACCATCCACAATACCGTGACTCAGCCAGAGTCACTCACCATCTGTCATCCTCTGTTCCTGCTCCGCTATCGCTAGCTGTGCGTCCCGCCAAATTTGTACCTCATTGGCAACTGAAGTCTCACTCCGGTCTGCACGCCGCATATTCTCAAGAAAGCCTATGCCACAGGCTTCACCAAAGTGCACCTTGACACTCTCTGTCGCCACGTCAGTCTGGGTCGCCGACCCGTCCCAGGTAGCTCATCTGATGGGGGCACCTCTAAATCACATAATACAATGCCCTGGGGCAGCTCACATGATCGAGGGGGGGGTTACACATATCGCAGGTTGCCGGAGCTCCGCTCAGATGCGTCCGTTCAGTCGGCCATCTTGACTCCGCTTCCTTTCTCCATCCAGTTCTTGACATTGCCTTGTTTAGAAGCATTATGTTGGCCACCATAGGTCTGTACAACAAAGATATACTATACATAAAACCACTTCAAGATGGCTACCCATTGCAAGTTTTACTGAGTAGCCATCTTGAAATTAAGTGGTATTATCAAAGTCTATTATTGTTTCACCGATCCAAGATGGAAAAGACGTTGCTTGTAAACATGACCGCCATGTAAAATATGTGCAATATCTTTGCAAAGCAACTGCATGCTGCTAAGCACAATTTTACATATATGCCGCCATGTTTAAGTGACAGCATTTTTTTCTTTTTTCTACTTTGCTACTTCTAGCTTGCACATGTTTGTTGAGGTTGTGTATGTGTGTTTTATTGTCGATCTGTAAGTGGCTGAAGGCAAGAATGAGTCTACGGGTGAATTAAACTATGGTGACTTACTGAGTGCCTAAACTCACAAGTGGCTGAAGAGGCACTTTAATTTATCAGTCAGAGCTATTGCCAATGCTTGGTTGAAGGAGGATGTAGTTTTGTGCTGGTTCCGAGCAATGTGCTGAGTCGGCAGTTGTTCTCTGCTAGCTCCACTGGAAGCTGGAAGCATGTCCTGTGCCTGCTTTTGGATCTATAAGTGTTGGAGGAATTGGTTCTTGAAGTTAGTTATGTTAAACTATAACTGCCAAATATCTAATTAATTTTGGAAGTGGGTGTGCTGGCTTAGTAAGATAAAAGAGGGCCTCTGAAACGCTGGCTCAGTAAGTTGAAAGCTGGCCTCTGAAACAGTGTGTGCTACTGCCAAATTGAAGAGGAATGTTGGCACTCAAAATACTTTATTTGTACTTTTACTCCACCGAAGAGCAGGAGGTAAGCTATCCTGCTGACAAGGCAGGATAAAACATATTGGCGGGCCAGAAATGGGTGTGCAGCATGAAAGGTGTGTAGAAAATGCAGCCTTCTGAACCATCATTTCTCTGCACGTGCTGCTTCCCCGGAGAATGGCCTCATTTTCAGGGTTCACCTCACCACCCTTCAACTCCAAGTCTGTTTAAGGTTAAACTATGAGGAAAAGTGTGAAGCCCAACAACACTTTTTCCTGATTTTTCCCCATGAAATATTGAATTTAATCAAACTTTAAATTTTAGCATTTAATAGGGTTTTCTTGCATCGGCGTGAATTGCAGTGTGTGTATCCAGTGTTTTAACAATTTTTGAAAAAAATAGTTATTATTGTTTATTCGTTTCACTTCCAAAAACGTTTCCAGTGTTTACGAATGCATACCATTTTTATCTTACCATTCTAACAACAGGTGATGCACATAATGTTGTGCTCCATCAGAGAGAGAGAGAGTGTGTGTGTGTCTGTACCCACGTGCGCATGTATCACTGTAAGTAGAACTTAAACCTTCAGTAGTAGGACTACTTTACAAGAGTGTCCCTCCTTCATAGGGTACGGCAGCTGTCATGCCTAAAAAGGCAAAGCAATGAAAAGAACGGTTTTCAATATTTAAAATGTTGTTTGGATAAATACTTCTCATATGTGACATGCCTCGCTGTGACTTGGATATTGACTTGATAAACACTGAGAAATTATTAGTCATGGAAATATAAATAAAAAGTGCCTGTCAGACTACAAATAGTTGATGTTCAATTGCCGGGTACATAGGCATCACATTAACATCATGCTACACACTTGTATTAAGCACACATTAAGATCAATATGCACACTTACACACAGACACGCTCTCATCTTCCTTTTTTAACCCAAAATGTTTAATTGATTTTCTAAGAACCAAAACATCAGTGAGATATCAAAACAAAACGAACTCACCAGTCATCATGGTCATGGAACAACCAAAGCTTGGGTCCCACCCCCGGCCCTTTTCTCACAGATGGATAGTTGACACAAGCAACATCCTCCCTCCCTCCCCCCCCTCCCAATCCCTCTGTACCTCAGTCACCCCGGACCTAACCATCCACATGACCTGCGCAAAACCCCGTCCCCACCCAGGTCTCCCAAATGTTCTCACATTTGCACATGCAACACCAACTCTCAAATATCTTTCTTTCCTTGACTCTGCACAATTCCATCCCCTCCCGCCACTCCGCCAGCGCCGGACAATGCAGACTGCCCCAATGACTGGCAATGTCTCTCTTAGCTACGATGTAGTCCAAGTTGGTCATGAGCTTAGTGTACGAGGTGACCCCCAACAACACCCTCGATGTGGGCAGTGGCAAGTGCAGTCATGAGGCCTTTGCAAGGGACATCGTCACCCATTCCCAGAAGTGGCAAAGTTTTGGACAGCCCCAGAGTATGTGAAGGAAAGTATACCTTGCCACACTGCCGAAGACGATTGCCTGAAGCCCTACCTATTTTATACAGCAGGACCCGGGTATAATACGTACTGTGCAGGATGTTCAATTGAATAAGACCAGAGACCCCCAGAGAAACTGTAAGGCATCACCCGAGTCCTCGTCCTCTAGCTCCACCACGTCAGCCTGCCATTGTTCCCGTAAGCGTGTGAGCTCCCCCTGCACGTTCCTCATCAATGTAGCATACGTGAGGGAGATGGCCTTGGTGACCAGACGACCATCCAGCAAGTGCAGCTCCAATGAGGAATCTTCCCTTGTTTCCTTGTCCTTAGGAATCCTAGCCTGCAGCACATGCCTTAACAGCAAGTGTTTCAATATTTAGAAGTGGCTATGTCATATTCTGCTTCCAAATGTGTGAATGGAACCATCCCGTTGGCGTCCCATACCTCCTCTAGGGCCGAGAACAGGAGTGGTTCCTTCTTTAGGGCAAAGGGCTGTTAGCCCCATCCCCCTCCGAGCGACACATGCATTACCATAAATTAGAAATGACATTGATTTACCACAGCATTGTTTTGCTTACAAGTCAGGTGTCAGGGCAGGGCGTAGCCAGTCCGGCTGATTGGCAGAAAACAAGTATTAAGCCAAGTGCGCATGTCAGGTTGGACAGGTCTCTTTCTCTGACCAGCCCGACATGCACGCTTTATGCTTCATGAACCCACGCAGCAGAGGAGCTAGGGGAACACAGCACAGCTCCCCCAGTCTCCTTAGGGGCGCTGCTCACACCAATCCTTGCATTGCTCTCATGCCCTTTACAACTAAAAACAGCATCAGAGCAATGCATGGATTGGTTGTGTTCACAGCAGTTTAGGCTTGCCTGTCTCCATTGACCCGTGCTCAGATGGCAGAGTGGGGGTGGGAGTACTGCATGCCCAGTCACCCTATGGCTTTACTTTTAAGCCTTACAGTAATTGGTCATATTTCTGTTACTTTCAGAATCACACGCGCTGCGTGAACGGAAGGAGAGATGAAGAGGGCAGTCGACTTTTTCACGTCCTCTCTAGTTCAGTGTGCGTGCTTCCAGGTCTTGGTGAGTGGCGTTACATTTCAGAGTAGAAATGTTTTGATGAGAATTTGTCATCGGACAGGCATTTTATTGGAGTGTAATTCTGTTTTGATTGGAAAGCACCGCGTTTGCAGATTGGAGAGAGACCAGTTGATGAAATCCTTGATTGTATGGGGAAGCTCGGCACACTAACATTTTATTTTTACTTCCAGTTTGATACCTTCTAGTCTGAACACTTCCCTGAGACTTGTCAGACCTGTTAGCACCCAGTTTCTTGCAGTAGCAGTATTGAACTTGTCTAACGCTCCACTGTTAAAATCAATTGCCACTCTCTAATGGCTGCAGTGTGACACAGAAAAGAAATGTTTTCAAATTAAAGCAGTCTGTCCTGCAATACGCGAATGTGCCAAATCTACACCAGCCCCAATTCGACTGTCAGTCAGTCAATCAACTTTATTCGGTTTCAGCATATAAAACCATAAAAGTTATCAATACATAAAAATATCATAAAAAGATAACACAGTTCATCACTATTAAAAGTTATCGATACATAAAATATCATAAAATGATAACACAATTCATCACAATAAAATCACCTTCCACGAAAGTCCTTGTTGATTCAAAACCTGGGGTGCAAAATTAGGTACATGTACCCTTGACCCACAATAAGAAATTTACACAGTTAAAACAGTGAGTCCCAGGGCCTTTTCTAGAGTATGTGTATCATTGGGGTGACATGGACCCAGACCAATGCTGACATTTAATCAAGGCAAGACCTAGCCTTCATAGCAGATTTCAGGTAACTGAGAACAAAGAAAATGCATTCATCATGCAACAATTGTAAATAAATAAGAGCTGGATGGGCCTGTGTAAAATGATTTGTTTAATAAAATCAGAAAAATCTCCATGTTGTCGCATCTTTGAAGCTGCTTCTCTGTCAAAAGAATTTCTGAAGCGTTATGGCGTGAGCGACGTCTTTGGAACTGGGGAACCAGGCAGAGTGCCAGAGTCAGCTCAACATCCTGCGATTCTGGGCAAATCACTTTATTTCCCCATGCCTAAAATAATGAATAAGGCCTTGTGATGTAATGGAATATAGCACCTTACATCGCATGCATTTACAACACATGCGATTACAACGCGGTCGTTACAACGACCGCATTGTTACATCGCAGTACATTACAACGCAAGTCGTTACATCGACTTGCTGTAGGGGGCGCGCTGGACTTAGGAATAGTATAATTTACTATTCCAACTCCAGTGTGCGCAACAGTAGGGAAGGTGTTGGAATAGTAAATTATACTATTCCTTAGGTTAGCGCGCCCCCTACAGCAAGTCGATGTAACGACTTGCGTTGTAATGTACTGCGATGTAACAACGCGGTCGTTGTAACAACCGCGTTGTAATCGCATGTGTTGAAACGCATGCGATGTAATGGCTGTTTCCCTATGTAATGGTCCTCATATAAAGTGCTCCAATAGTTTCGTGTTGAGTTTGTGCTATTTAAAACTGTTAAAATGCTGGCAAATATTTCCAGCGATTAAAAAAACACGCGTTCACTGACAGCAGATCTTGTGTCACTGAGAACGGCTTCTGGAAGAGCTGTGTAAACAAGTATAAATTTATGTACAATAAACAAGTTTGGTGATTTCACGTTCCATGTTGTGTTTTATCTGTACGTTTGACAATTCATTTCGCGTTAGGTGTAACAACATCATGTAATAGTATGGAGTAATAAATGGTAACATGCTTTAAACTATGTCCATTCTTAATACTGCTCTGTTCTGTTTCTTCCCTACGAACACATGGCAAATAAAAAAAATCACTAACCCCAAACCAGCAAGACAGGATGGAAAGAAAATCAGAAAAAGGAAAGTGAATATATGGTTAACCAATTTATTTAGCAGATGTTCTGTAAAATGCATCATATGCCCTATATTTTCCAAAATTTTCTAAAATGCAGAACCTATCTGAGCCCCCTTAATCAAGCCTTCGCGTAATTCAGGACAAGTGGCCATGCCCCACTACTTATAAAAGCCACCAGCCACGACTGGGGGAGAGGCCAATCAGGTCCTACTTCTTGAGCCCTGGGAAGTCCGGAACGGGGCAGAGCAGAGTGCCCACCCACAGCAGGGTACATGGCTTCAAAAGCCTCTCTCCTGTGCCAAATTACGCCAGACCGATATAATCGTGCCGATAGCGGGGGACGCAGTCCTTGGTATCTGCTCTCCATATAACACATGCATGTATCCCTTCTGTCCCAGCACCTTCCATTCTATCTGGAACGTGGGGTCCGCCAGCAGGGTGTACGCCCATTTTTTGACAATCTGCACTTGCGCAGCTCATAATACTTCTGCATATTAGGCAGCGCAATACCCTCCTCGAAGACCGATTGCTGCAATGTGGATATTGCTATAAGTACCAGGCCCTCCAGCCAGAGGAGGGACCGCAACAGTGTATCTGTATTTGAGAAAAAGGTTTCCGGGAGCGCAAAGGGGCTGTTCTGTAATATGTAGGTGAACCTTGGTAACGCCATCATCTTAAACTGCAACAGCTCACCCCAAAAGCGAGAGCGGTAGGGCCCTCCAGTATTTTATGAACCCGTCTAGTCTTCGTAACAGGGGGCCCACAATGTCCGTGTAGTGCATACCACTCTCCCTCGAGATCCAAATGCCCAGATATTTAAAATGCAGTGGCTCTTCCTTCAACGGCAATGGCAAGCACCTCCCCACCATCCATCCCCTCAACGGGAAAATCAGGGATTTCTCCCAGTGTCATAAACCCCAACCTGAACCCTGTCATGCCACCCCCCCTCCTCAGTCGCTCGCACGAAGCGACAAGCCGCCAAGACTCAGGAAACTACAAGTCCCATGAGTCTCGGCGGAGGCACGTTGCCATCAACGGGAGAGCGGAAACCCGACAAAAGCTCTTCCGCTTCCCTGCGGCGCCGCCGGTTATTCAGAGCTGCAGCCTGGAGTCAGTTGGAGCCGCATCGAGCTGCCGTTCCAGGGTCCAGTAAGGGTGCGGTTGCACCATTGTAACTTGGATGGATATATTACTATGTTGATGCTTCCGGAGGGTCAAGGCGACCCCTTCGTGAACGTAGACCTTGTTTTGTGGCCATCTCCTTCCTTGTCAGATTCTAGCGCGTGGTGTTCATCCCCGTTGGTGAGACACACTTGTGTTGTCTCGTACGGGCTGTAGAAATACCGGAGCTAGTTTTAAGGATATTGTCTATTGCAGAACACTTGCTCCATTGGTGAGTTTCCCGGGCTGAGGGCTCATGCGGGGCAAGATGCATTGACTAGATTACTCATTCACATTCCCCCCTCCGTTGGCGAGCTTGCCTCCAGTAAGTTCATGCGGAGGGGAGTTAAAGGCTGCATAATTACCTATCGGGTAACGACCTTGAGAGATTTTGACATTCTTGATACAAAGTAAAGATACTTAAGCTATGTGTGTTTCATGTTGACGTCCTGACTGTGTGTATGTCTTTTTTGTGTTAGTCCTTGTCCTACTGGCTGAACTTACAGAAGGCAATTATGTTGCTGTGGGGAAACAAACGTTAACAAAACACTGTGATGATGTTTCGGTTGGATTAACTAAAGGTTTCAGTTACTTGTTCCTCGCTGAGGTGAAAGAGGAGGCTTTGCTCATATGTCTCTCATGGGAACCATAGGCATTTGGTTAATGTTGCTATTTATATTCTTTTTACCCAAACCTAACAGGGGATTGTGGTAAAGCGATTTGTTTGTCCGCCTCTAGCATCCTCTGTGAAGAGTGGCACAAGAACATCTGGGTAGGTTATGGAAATATATATATATATATATATATACCTACAGGAGTCATCCTTTACTTTACCAATAGAGTCGTACACATTTAAAGTTTCTTGCTTATGTTTGTTTTCTTGTTTCCTATAGTACTATTATATTGGTGCCCTACCAAGAGTGCCCAAGGATTTCTTACTAAACATGATTTACAAGGCACAAGATGCTCCTTGTGTGCTCAACTGTACAGTTCTTTTTTCTTTACAGGTAGTTTACCTTAAAGTATAGCAATTATGTATACAGTCTAGAAAGGTTATAGCTTAGGTGCTTAATGCCTCTCCTTTTTTCTTCTTGTCATTTTAGGTCTCCTTTCCCGCTGTCCCCACCCTTTCCTTCCCTCGCTTGATCGCTTCACTGATCTGGGCTATAATAGCAAGCAGACTTGGAGCTATCGAGAGGTGGACCATTTTTTAGCATCGTTACGATCCCGAGGAATTGGTGATTACAACAGAATAATCAGCCCACAGATTTTGCTCCTCCTGATCGGCTACCCTGCTCCGCTATGGCTACATTAGAAGACGTGTTGGCCACGTTACAGGTGGTCCAACAGGAACTTGCAGCTTCTAGGTTGGAAACCGCTGCGTTGCAAGCCAAGGTGGATCGCATACAGCGAAACCCTTTTGATGTTGGGGTGACATCGCCTTTATATCAACCTCCCATCACGGTAGAAATGCCAACCCCTATAGTGTTTGCACCCCCTGAAAGATATTATGGAGAGGCCAACAAAATACAAATCTTTCTTACACAAATATTATTGCACTTTAATTGTAAGGCCAAGGTGTTCCCCAACAACCAAGCACGAGTGGCCTTCCTTATATCATACCTAGCGGGGGATGCAGCTTTATGGGCGTTTCCATTAGTGCAGAGAGATGACCCACTGCTTTATGACTGGGCTTCCTTTAGGGCACAATTTGAAAACATATTCGATAGAAGAACACACACACTGTCTGCAGATAGAGAATTACTAGAGGTCAGGCAAGGGAACAAGGAGCTACTAGTTTATTTAACTTCTTTCAGGAGGTTGGTGGCAGAAACAAACTGGCCGAAGAAAAACTGTTTGCAATATATTATCAAGGCTTACGAGATGAGTTGAAAGACATCATTGCGCAAATAGATCCACAACCTATCTCCTGTACCGACTTGATTAACTTAACTCTGAGATTAAAACATTGGATGAGCGTTAGAAAAGGGGACAATAAATGGAAGAAACCGCCAATTCTCAAATATGAACGTCTTCGAACAGGGGAGTCTGTTCCACGAACCAATCAAGAACTTATGGAGATCTGAACTGTCAGAGCTTCTCTGACATCAGATGAGAGAGACATGCGCAGGAAGAACGGCCTTTGCTTATACTCTGGGAAAAAGGAACATTTTGTTCGGGATTGCCTATTAAAACCTCAAGGCAATCGAGGGGGATTCAGGAGAGGTGAAACGACTTCTATCAAGAAAGCATCGGAAAACTAGGAGGCTCGAGAAGCAGGTGAAGGGAACCCTTGAGCAATAGTTTTATCCCCTCACTGGATACTGTTGGACTTGGCCCTTTTTGCAGGGTCATCCCAGGACTATTTGCCTTCCTCCTGTATTTTTTCTGACCTGTTGTTGGTGGATTTATGACTCTGTGCACTTTACCACTGATGATCAGTGCTAAAGTGCATATGCTCTCCCTGTAAATTGTTGTTATGGATTGGTGTTTCCATGATTGGCTATTTGATTTACTATTCAGACCCTAGTACAGTGCACTGTGTGTGCCCAGGGCCTGTAAATCAAATGCTGCTAGTGGGCTTGCAGCACTGATTGTGCCACCCACCGAAGAAGCCTGTAAAATGTAACTCTGGCCTGCCATTGCAGAGCCTGTGTGCAGTCTATTACTGCCATGTCGACTTGGCAAGTGCACCCACTTGCCAGTCCCTAAACCTTCCCTTTTCTACATATTAGTCACCCCTAAGGTAGGCCCAAGGTACCCCTGTGGGCAGGCTGCAATGTATGTGAAAGGTAGAACATGCCCTGATGTGTGTGGCATGTCCTGATAGTGAATTACTGCCAATTTCGTTTTTCACTATTGCAAGGCTACCTGTTCCCATAGGACAGAATGGGGAGTTTGTTTATAGCATCTTATAAACATAACTACTCCTGGGAACAAGGTAGAAAAATAAAGTTTAGTATGCCTGAACTCAGAATGTTAAAATGCATCTTTTAGTGAGGGTGATTTTTACATTCTGTGTTTGAAAATACCACTTTTAGAAAGTAGGTATTTTCTTGCTTAACCATCCAGTATGCCTCTGCTAGGTTTGTGTATTGCATGTCTGACTTTGGTGTCAGGGGCTGGGGAGGAGCAGTGGCTCCAGAGAGCCTGATGTGTCAGGGCTGGGCTGAATATGCCAGGTCTGCATTTGGAGTGGTGGGAGGAGTAGCACCTGCACCTCAATAGGGCTGTGCCTGCCTTTCACAATGATGGCTCCGCCCCCTGTGGTGTGTCTGGAGCCAGGGCTCACACTGACAATGGAGGTTGTTGTCCACTTGCAAAGTGCCCCACAGAACTGGTTTTGGCTGGGTAGACACTCTCTGCCTTCAGAGAACAAAGGATTTTTGGGTATAAAAAGAGGGGCCCAGACCCCAGACTTTTAGATCACTTCTGGGAAATCAATAGGAACCTTTTCCAAGGAGAAGAGCCGGATAAGCTGAGGAGGAATACTGCTCCTGTGCTGTTTGCTCTCTGGGCTTGGCCTGCAGTGGCTGCTTGCTGCCAAGGAAAGGAGAAAAAAAGACTTTGCTGTTTGCTTTGTCACCTGCTTGAAGAAAAGATCTCCAAGGGCTTGAAACGGAGCTTGCCTCCTGTTCTGAAGTCTCAGGGGCACAAAGACTTCATCACCAGCTCCCCTGAATTTCCTTGCTGGGAATTCCAAACTGCAAAGAGGTGCCTGCTGCTGTTTAGAACCTCTAGAGACTGTTTGTCGCTGGGAGCTGGAAAATCAACGCAACATCGGAGAAGCGTGTCGCATCCGCACCTGTTTCCGACGCATCGCAGAAGAAACCATCGCAGCGCCTGCCGCGGCCCAAGAAATCGCTGCACGACGCATCGGGTGCAACGATCTCCGAAGTCCGAGATCACCTCACCGATCCCGACGCAAGCCTGCTGTGCGGCTGCACGAAACCACGCATCGTACCAGATCGACGCATCGCATTGAGGTGCCAAGACTGTTGCATCATTGGGGGACGCAGTAAGAAGCCGACGCATCACCTCCTCTCCGGTAAGGAACCGACGCATCACCTCCCCTGCACTGCAGTAAGGAACCGACGCATCACCTCCCCGAAGCAAGGAACCGACGCTTCACCTTCCCTGCGTGTAAGGAACCCACACATCACCTTCCCTGCGGCCATTTTGTTTGTTCTGCGTGACGCATTCAAGGTATTTGTGAGTAAAGTGTTGTATTTACAGCTTGCATTGAACTGAACTATTTTTACCATCTGAAAGTCATATTTTTATTACTGTATTGTGGATTTTTGTCGTTTGGTCTTGTTTTGGTTTAGATAGAGATTACTTATTTTTCTAAACTGGTGTGGTGTCCATTTGTAGTGTTTTCACTGTATTACTGTATGTGTTCACAAATGCTTTACACACTGCCTCTGAGATAAGCCTGTCTGCTGGTGCCAAGCTACCAAGGGGGTGAGCAGGGGTTATTTTAGAAGTGTATTTCCCTTGCCCTGACTAGAGTGGTGGTTTCTGCCTGGCTTGGGCGCCTGCCCTAGCCAACCAGAAATCCCATTTCTAACAGATACCATGAATCAAAAGAATATGAAACGATTCTTTTTTATCTCCATCAAGATAAAAAATAATGGATACATGGGAAGAAACCCAGGCCTTGTTGGATTCGGGAGCCACAGGTACCTTCATGGATGAAAACGTAGCCAAGAAATTGGGAATAAAGCTGGTGAAGAAACCCACACCGAAATCGTGATTGCTGTTGATGGGAGAGTGTTGGATTCTGGACCCGTTGGTTTTGTATCGGACATATTGGAAGTCCTATATGAATTGGATCACTTGGAAACTATGGTGTTTCACATTATTAAAGCCCCCCAATATGGGATTATTCTATGATTACCATGGCTACAGAAACACAATCCTACTAAAGACTGGACAGACAAAACGTTGCTTTTGGATTCTACTTTTTGTCTACAGAACTGTGTCTGTCAATCAAACTCTCCTTCCCAAGCATTATCCTCACGACAATGGATAGCCACTGCAGCAGAAAAAGACACTACATTGCCTGAACAATACCATATATATGATGTATTTAATGAAATACAAGCTGAAACCTTACCCCCCCCATCGACAATACGATTGTCAAATTGATCTCATTCCTGGGGCAGTGGTGCCTTGTGGGCTAATATACGCTTTGACAGAAAAAGAGAATGAACATCTACAACAGTACCTGGAGAAATATTTGGACCTCGAATTCATACGCCCCTCCAAATCACCTGCGGCTTTGCCTTTGTTTTTTTTATCCCAAAGGCTAATGGGGAGTTACGTATGTGCATAGACTTTAGGGCATTAAATGATATCACCGTTAAAAACCGTTACCCTCTGCCCTTGATTCCGGTTCTACTGGAACAGGTGAAAAAGGCAGTAATCTTTACCAAATTAGGCCTTTAGGGAGCCTATCACTTAGTGCGAATGAGAACCAGAAATGAGTGGAAGACTGCCTTTAAAACACGTTACGGATTGTACGAATATTTGGTAATGCCCTTTGGGTTATGCAATGCCCGGCGGCATTTCAGTACTTCCTCAACGAAGTGTTAAGAGAATTCTTGGACCGGTATGTTGTTGTATACATTTTTTTTTTGTTGTTTTGTTGAAATATCTTTATTGTTTTTTTTGGGTTTGTTTGAATTGAATAACAAATTGACATTTGCAACTATAGCGCATCTACATATACAAAAACACATCATGAAAACAGTTGTCCTAGTAGTATCAAGTTCCGGATGATCAAAAAACAATACATAATAACTATTGTGTCGTACCTGTAGATGGCTCGTGATCATAAAACACTGTATGCTACTTCCCGTTAACATCTGTGGTCCTTTGCAATATCTAATTGACAAACAGTTGCGCCCTTTATATAATGAATACATCTTATTTCACCAGACGTCCATTACAGGTGTTTGGAATCAGAAAACTACTTGAAAAACAGGGCTTATATTGCAACTAACCGTATTTCGGAAATATATGCAGAGGAAATAAAAGGATGGGCCAATAAGACATATATATTAATCAAACTTCCAAACTAACAATAAATAAAAAAGAAAAGAAGAAATTGCCATCACATTACAACTGAGAGAGTATACAGAACATCTCTAGGCCCACACATGCTCATTTCGACCTGGGCTTTACAGCAGCTCACCAAAATGACGTTTGAGTTCAGAAAGCAGTAGAAATCTCTCACATCTAAGCCCTGGTCTATCGTGCTGGAGGGTGCACAATTACGAACTGTGGACACAGGCGTTCTATCACGCAATACGTGGCAGCACCCACGAGTACAGTAATGACTTCAGGCATGGGATCAATCGAGATTTAGTTAGGTATTGGCGGGAGGGGCATCTGTGTTATTCCCATCTATCCCATTTTTAAAGGTGCTGAAGATGTTATCCCAATATTGTGCTATGGGGTACTTGCGGAGTCCTGCTGTTTCCTCCCTATGCAGCGTAGTGCTTTCCGCCTGCGCCCAGATCAAGAGTGATCTCTCCCAGCTGATCATTTCCGGGGGTGCACTGTGTTTCCACCTCTTCGTAATTAAGCGTTTCGCTACTATCAGCCCTTGATCCCAGAATCGAGACGTGACTTTATTCTTTTTAGATCTAGCGTAAAGCCCTAGTATATGGACTTCCCACGTGTGTGGCAAGGGAGTGTCGGTGCAGCGTGCAAGTGTCGTGGCCACTGTCTGCCAATAGTTGTGTAAAGAGGCGCAAGACCACAGCCTGTGGAGTAAATCTGCATTTAGTTGCTGGCACCGAGGACATGCAGATGTAGTAATGTGGAAGTATCTATTTATGTTGTCGGGTGAGAGGTACGCTCGTTGTACAATGTATGTTTGAATCAGTTTAAATTTGGAGCTTCTCGGGATGTATGTAGAACTAGCCAGGATAGCATTCCACTCCTTTTCGGACCAGGGTGTGCCCCTGTTTTCTTCCCAGCAAATGCGAAGATTCAGCATTGGTTTCAGTGGATGTGTAAGAAGAGCTGCCACTCGCCAGTGCACTATGTGGGAGCCCGCCCCCATGACATGCAGGTATTGAATTAACAGGTGCGTAGGCGGCTCAGTCGTCATGTCCCCCCAGGAGGCTGACAGGGCTCTGATCAGGGAGGTATGCAATAGAAACTGTCCTGCTGGTAACCCACTGTCTCCCGCTAGGGCAGCAAAAGTGAGTAGTGTGCCATCTGAGTATAAGTCGCCCAGGGTATCTATTTCCGCTGCAAGACAATGTTTAAGACCCTCTTCAAAATTACCTGCCCTCCCTCTGGGTGTCCCTAGGAGTGGAAGTATTGGGGCGTACGGAAGTGTTGCACGGGTGTGAAGTAGGCCTCGCCTGTAGCACTTGTATGCTACTGCGAGGTGGAACTGGGATGGTCGCGGGGGTCTGGCGATGGGATGAAAGAGGTGGCAGATTTGTGATTGGGTCCAGGGCTGTTGCAGAGTCGCTGTGTCTACCAATCCTTTGCCACCAAGCCATCTCGTCACCCACTGCAGCTGTGCCGCCATATAGTACAGCTCCAAATTAGGGACTGCCAGTCCTCCCTGACTGGCGGGGGCGTATAGTTTCTACAGGGCTACACGAGGCCTGCCTTTGTTCCAGATTAAGTCTCGCATCATACATTCCAACTCGCGAAATATTCTGGTCGGGACATATATTGGAAGATTTGAGAAATAGTATAATAGTTTTGGGAGGACGATCAGCTTGATCAGGGCAATACGGCTCATGACAGTCAGTGGGAGCGACTTCCAGAATTGTACCTGTGCCCTGACTGCTGATATCGCCCTTGTTAAATTACCTTCTAATAAATCTTCGGGTGTTTTGTAAATGAAGATACCAAGATAGCGAAACGTGGTAGAATACCACGGGAGGAGAGTGCCGCCGAAAAGAACTTCAGTTCCGATCGTGTCGGTGCTGAAGGGATAAACCCCCGATTTGGCCCAGTTGACCCGAAGGCCTGACACTGCCTCGAAGGCTCCAAGCGCCTCTGCTATAGACGTCGGGATGTTGTGAATATCTCGAACATACAATAACAGGTCATCAGCGTAAAGGGAAACTGCATGCATCCCGTCTCCCAGTTTAATGCCCCACGTCTCACTATCATTACGGAGTACCTCCGCTAGCGGTTCCATTGCTAAGGAGAAGAGTAGCAGGGACAGGGGGCAGCCTTGGCGTGTTCCTCGTTTTACCCGAATAGGCTTGGAGATGAGCTTGCCGGTCCTGACCCTAACAATAGGCCGTTGGTATAGTAGCTGAACCATTCGCATGTAATGATCTCCAAGATCATATTTATGGAGAACCGCTGCCAGATAGGGCTCTCCAAAGAGTCAAAGGCTTTCTCCAGGTCCAGCACCAGACAGCCGGAACGGGGCCATGTGTGTATCGCGTAGTGCTGAAGCCTGAATAGTCTGCGAATGTTGAGCGATGTGCTCCTAGTAGGCACAAAGCCGTTTTGGTCTGGATGCACCAAAGTTTTCACAATGGGCGAGAGACGCTTTGCTAGTATGGACGCAAAGATTTTGTAGTCGGTATTCAGGAGTGCTAAGGGGCGATAAGAGCCTAATGACTCAGGATTCTTATCAGGTTTAAGTAGAGATACCAGTAAGGCCTCGTTTTGTGTATCTGCAAGAGTGGATTCGTCAACCGCAGTTTCAAACACTTCCAGCAGTCGCGGTACCAGGATATGCGTATATGCTTTGTAAAATTCCGTCGGTAGTCCATCCGGACCCGGCGCCTTCCCATTAGAGAGTGAGAATATATTGTCTCGAATTTCCTCCGAGAGGAGGGGGTCATTTAGTTCGTCTTTCTGGGCACGCGTGGGATGCGGCAACGCTATCCCCTCAAGGTAGAGCTACAACTCCTCGGGCGTGGCCTGCATGCAAGACTTATACAGGTCCCGATAGTGTGACACGAACGCGTCATGTATGTCTCGTTGCGTATATGCTATGCCCCCCCGCGCCGTACGTATCGACGTTATCGGAGCTGACGATTCGTTCTGACGGACAAGCCATGTGAGCAGTTTCCCCGCCTTTTCCCCCATATGATGCGTCCGCGCCGAATGCGCTGCATAGTTAAGACATCTCATCCGCTCTAACAGCCGTGCATGTTCCTCTCTGAGGCAATCAAGCCGCCTCGGGGATCCCCTAGCGGCTTCCTGCTCGCAGGATGCTAATTGTGTCTCTAATTTGGTGAGGTCTTTTTCTAACTGTGCTCGGATACCCACCTGCACTTCTAAACAGTGCCACCGTACAACCACTTTTAGAGCGTCCCACTCCAGTAGCGGCGTTGAGGCTGAACCTGCGTTTTCGTCAAAATATTGTGCCACAGTAGTGGCCAGTTAGTCCCGAAAGAGCGCATCCAATAACATATCCGGCTGAAGTCGCCAAATTGGGATCGGCGGGATCCCTCCCTCCCAATCCAGCTCCATCACGTGTGGATTGTGGTCTGAATGCGTACGCCCCATATAGTGTGACCCTGTAACCCCGGGTAAGAGATCAGTGGTTACCATAAAACGATCTAGCCGTACATGAAGGCCATGCGCTCCCGAATAGTAGGAATATACCCTGTCCAGCGGGTTACGATGTCGCCAGGCATCCATTAAGTGCCAGTGTGTAGCCCAGTTGTTCAGTGCTTTCATTGCCGTGTGTGTGGTTGTGCCAGGCAGGGGAGGAAAGGATCGGTCCAATGAGACATCTAATACACTGTTGTAATCCCGCCTAATATCATAGGAGTATCATGCCATGTGGCCAGTTTGTGGGAAACGAGTTCAAAATACGCTGCTTGGTCAGTATTGGGAGCGTATAGCGAGGCAATGACCACAGGTCTACCATCTAGGGTGCCTTTAACCATGACATACCTACCCTCCGTGTCAATACATGAGTCCACCACTCGGAAAGGGGTCCCCGGTCTGACCCACACTAGAACCCCTCGTGCATACGCCGAGTATCCCGTGGCATATAATTGTCCCCTCCAGCGTCTGTGCAAACGGGACACCTCAGGTTTATGTATGTGTGTCTCCTGGAGTAGCGCTATGTGTATATGGTGGCGTTTCAGATATGAGTAAATGTGGTATCGTCGCGACGGGTCGTGTAAGCCCCGCACGTTCCATGTTCCTATCCGTATCGGGGCCATGCTGACTGAGAGAGAGGAGCGCACAATGTCCTATCAGGCCAAAGGGTGAGGAGAGCCAGTAGTGGGCCTGTGCAAATACGTGCAGAGTTTTCGCTGCTGTGTGGACGAGATGAGTGGTCTGCATGTCGTGTGGTGTGATGGATGGCAAAACAAACATTTAAACCATATATAATAAAAAATACCAGAAGGACGAGTGTGCAACAGGCAACCGCCCAAACAAATAACAAAAGTAGCATACAGTCAACGTCTGGGGGGACCGATATGCACAGCAATATACTAAGTAGAAGTAGCGTGGGATACGTCTCCTCTGGCTACCTCGATTGCCCCGGCCAAGCCTATATTTTCTGGGGTGCAACATCTATATCATGATTGATGTTCCCTTAGGAGCAGGCGCCACATGGCGATCCGCCTAGATGTCCCAGAGTTAATCAAGTGGTCGAACCCCGGCAACCACCCGTTGCTGCAGCAGCAGCGCAACAATGAAAGCCTAATATCTCAGGTCAGAGAATACAATGCAGAAGACAAACACAGGAACCTTGATACTTGCGTGACAGTGAATTACAATCCTTTCCTGGGTGGCGAGGGCTACATATTAAAGGCAAAACAAAAAGGGGCATCTGAGGCTCAAACAATCTCGTTGGAAGTCTGCGGGGTGATCCGGGGCAGATCACCGGAGGTTTGGGAGGCAAAAAAAACTGTCTGAGAGATCATCATCACTTGGTGGCCCTTGTCGATCGGAGGTGGAATTAGTCTCTTCGTCTTGCGTCCCGCTAATGTCCACCACCGCCTGTAGGACCTGTTGTTGGCCGCTTAGGATCAGTTCCGGGGCCGGGCCGAAGGATCGAGAGGAGGGGGGTTGGGACTTCTTGCGCCCCCTGCGGTGACGTCGTGGGGAGGCCGTGGATGTCAACTCTCTCCTGCTCGCGGTGGAGGCCCCGCCCCCTGAGGAGTCGTAAGTGTCCAGCCATTCTTCTGCCCCCACTGAGGTGGTAAAGAAGTGAGTTTTTCCATTCGCAATCACCCTAAGTTTCGCCGGGAATAGCAACGAGTACTTGAGATCGCATTGTCGGAGTCGCCGCTTCACTGCCATGAACGAATAGCGCTGTCTCTGGACTTGCATTGTATAGTCTGGAAAGAACATGACTTTATGGTTATCTACTTGGCCCTCCTGCAGCTTTCTTGTACCTTGGAGTACTGCGTCCCTGTCTCTGTAATTCAATAAGCGAATCAAAAGTGGGCGAGGGTTGGAACCCAGTGGGGGAGGCTTGGCAGGTACTCTGTGCGCCCGTTCAACAACAAAGTACGGAGAAAGAGTGCCCTCGGGTAGCAACGATCGAATCCACTGTTCCGTGTAGGCCACCGCATCTCTCCCTTCCGTTCCCTCCAGAAGGCCCACACGCGTACATTGTTGCGTCGGGTACGGCCTTCTGCATCTTCAGCACTTTCTTCCAAGAAGTCGACCCGGTCAAGGAGGCTCTGAATCTGTTTCTCTGCTGTGGAGACTCGTGGGGAGACATCAGCGATGACCCCCTCGGTGGAGGCAGTGCGATCCGCCAGTTTTCGGTGATCCGCGTGAAGTAGGGTGAGGTCAACTGCCACTTTGTCGATTTTATCTTCGAGGGAGGCACGGATCTGATTCATGGTTTCCCCAAGTTTCTCAACTGCCGCTAACACCGCATCCAATTTATGCGACATCGGATCCACTGCGTCCGTGCCCGCCATCTTGTCAGCCTGGGCCCGGGTCTGCGGGGGTGGGGCCGCGATACCTCCAATGCCTGTCTTCGTGCGCCCCCCTCGCGACATGAGGGCACCACGTGTCTCTGGAAAGCAGGGAAGGCGCTAACGCGATACAACACGTGTTAGCGTAGGGCCGGTCAGTATAATGGGCTTCGTGGAGGTATCACGGGGGAGGAAATCTGTACCCGTTGATGTCTCTAAGGAGATCTCCTCCAGGGCGTGTCACCCTCCAACCAGATGCTCCCAGTAGCCTCGGGGCAGTGATTTCCAATCTCCGCAGCACAGTGCACCCCTTATTCACCTCACAGTCTTAGACACGAAGCTCCCAGCAAAATAGGGCAAGCCGGTTCCAGAAGATTGTGTAGCAGTAGGCTTGTTGCTTTCAGGGCCAGGGGTTCAGTTTCCATGCAGAGTGGACTGCGTGTTGGCCTGATCAGTGCCACTGGATTGAGTCGCACCTCTGCCCCCCCATTCCAGGTCTCACCGTTTGCGAGCGACGTCCACCGCGTCACCAGCCTCCACAGGTAGTGGCATCTGCATCCCACAGTCACAGTTTGTCCCCTGGGGTCCGAGAGGGGTGGTGTGCCTGAATCTGTGGAGGGATGTAAGTGGTAGTGCACCAATGCCTCTGGTCACGCATCCGTTCTGCTCATTGTCCATAAAGAGCACTTCACTGGTGAGGAGGGTCGCTCCTCAATGGCAGGGATGAGTAGCCGCTAAGCACCGCTGCTGGATCAAAGGCGGCCGCAGTGCGAAGCGCGTTGCTGCCCAACGGATCGGGCCTGGGGGGCGGAGCCAGTCCCCGGCGTCTCGTGGCAAGTGGCGCCCGGGGCTGTGAGCACTGTCTGCGCGGCACTGATGCCGGGGAAGCGCGCTACGGGTCTCCGCAGCTCCCGCTCCCCGCCGCGATCTCCGAGCCTCGGGTCTGCTCCCGGGACGTCCTCAGAGGCCAGCGACCTCTCCCGGATATCTGGAAACGGATATATTAGGCCAGTGGCAGGAGCCTACGACGGAGCTCTACATGAGCGCGTCTGTCTCCATTGCTGGCCAAGCCACGCCCCCCATGTTGTTGTATACATTGACAACATTCTGACTTATTCATCAAATGAAGATCAACACATACATCATGTTTGTACCGTATTACAAGCACTGACAGAGAACAAGTTGTTCTGCAAACTGAGCAAGTGTGAATTTCATGTCGACACTGTCGAATTTCTGGGTGTGATGCTCACGCCCAAAGGTCAAGAGACGGCTGAAAGAAAAGTGTTAGCAGTCAAGGATTGGCCAAAAGCCCAGAACATCAAAGATATACAATGTTTCTTGGGGTTCGAGAATTTCTACAGGAGGTTTATCAACCAATTCTCTAAGATGGTGACACCCATTACCAAGTTGCTACGCAAGAAGTGTAGTGTGGTTTGTGAACTCATGGTCTGCATTGCTAAGTTAGCTTAGGCCTGGCTGCCATGATGCCTCTTTGCGCATGTTACTTTGTGCATTTGTTTTTCCAGCCTCTGCTATTTTAGAGCTGTTTGCCTTTCACCTTTCCTCCTGTTCCCTTTGGGTTGCGTCTGCACATCATGTACAAGGTCGAAAAACAATGTCCCTTGTTCTTGCTGATCTGGTCAGCCCCTCGCACTTAGACATAACACTGAATGCAGCTGCACTGGAGAAATTTGTGTGCTTTTAATATTGTGATTGCAATGTTAGAGACACTTGGAGAAAAACCTTTCCAGAGAGAAGAGCTGTGCTTGTCTGATGATGTAAACCTTGCATCTAGATATTGAGGTATGAGGGTCTGCCTGACAATGACCAGAGGTCTTCTATTTTTGATAATAAACTAGCTACTAGCACGGGGAGGGTGGTATGGTCATTTAGCCCTATATCCCCTGCTTTATGAAATGCTTTCCCCGTTTGTATTCTATGGAATTGTAACAATGCTTATTGTTTTATTCTTATGCATTATGCTGATAGTACTGGCACGTGTACTGTATCTAGTCGGATTGGGATTGTGGGTACTAAGGGGCATGGTTGGCTCACCACTATACTCTGAGGTCCTATTATCCTGTGCATAGCTCTGTGTATGTGCAGAATCCCTACAACATGGCGCCACCAACGAAGTGGGCTGCTTATCTGCGAGACGCTTGAGTAGTTCTTGTGCTTGTCCACAACTCCCTTCACGGACGCTTCCGGAGGCGTGTGTGAAGGTGGTACCTCCTATATTGACGTTTTTATAGGTTCTTTCAAGCTTGAAGTTATTAAAAGGTGTTTAAATAAAACCCTATATTGTGCTGCCTCCTACTAGGTTGTCGAATATTTTTGGCCTTAAATGGCTGTCCAAATTGCGGCACATAGCCGCGCAGCGCTCCGGGCTCACTTGACAGTGTATGGAGTGCCTGACGCGGGTGTCGATCTGATCTTTGTGGTACAAGCGGATCCTGCTTACCACTTTGAGGTATTTTACTCTTGGATCACCTTTCCGGCGGTGGATGGGACTGATAATTTGTTCCATGAATACACAGAAACCGCACTTCCTAATGTCTATAGACCTTATCGGAATATTGAAGTACCGCTCACGGCATGGCAACACCGTGTTTGGTTTGATGGCGCCCTCCCCCAACCGATTACCTTGGTTTGTTTAGGCCCCTTATTGATTGAAGGGGCCACTTGGCCTGTTTTGGCCGGGTATACCCCACATCCGCGTTATATGACGCTTCCAGTAGCTGACCTGCGTAATTTGCATTCGTCTTTGATACGTGTGCATAGAGCTTTAGTACAGTATGTTACAGGCAACATCCAGGCAGCCCCGCCTGGAGTTGCAGCGCATCCAGCTGGACCAGGACGCGTAACCATAAGTCCCGTCATGGTTAATTCGGTGATGGGCAAGCGCCCACAAAATAAGGACGATTTACCTTATTGGCTTGCAGAGAAATTTGACCAGCTGGAGGCAGTTTTTCCAAATACTTCTCCTGTGGAAAAACAGGATTTTGACGATTAGTTTGCCAAAAGACTTGATCCCCGAGTAGGCAGACTGCAACAACTGGGGTAAGGTATTCGCCGCAGTATATGCGAAGTGTTTTGGCACTCCTTCCATGACAGTTCTCCCCTCTGTAATTAAACGAGTACAGGATGAGTATGGCCCTGAAGCGGCTGTGGAATTAGGGATGAGACTGGTGGGAGTGTTCGATGTAGTGGCTGATTTGATCCTTGCGAATGTCAAGGGCGATGCCGTTAACTTTCAAGTAGCTAATGCTTTGGCTTTGGTCCCAGAACCGGACAGGCCGCGCGAATTACCGAAAATTATTGCACAGGCTTACAAAACCATAGGCCGCAATAGACTGGGAGTCAAGCCTTTTGCTAAAACGCAAACACAATCGCAGCCACAACCAAAAATTCAATCTGAGAAAGATGAGAAACCGTTCTTTACTAAAAAGAGCTGGAGGTTGAAAAAACAGGGTAAGCAACAGAAGAAGCCGGGGTCGCGAGGCGCTTCCCCAGTTTCCGTCTCTTCTGAACGCACATATGATTTGCGCGATAGAGCGAGAATAAAATCTCCAGAGAGATTTCAAGTCCCTGATCCGCGTTCTCCTCATTCTTCACAGGCACCATCGACCTCCCAGACAGGTGGAGGAGATCGCCAGGATATAGGCAGGGGTCGAGAGGCTCCACAGGGACGAGACCAACCTCGACAACAAGTCCGAGGGAAACCAGAAGAATTTCAACGTTCTCGCCCACAATTTCAGAAGAAAAAGTTGCAGCTGTAACAGCGAGATATGCCACAGACGGTGAGAACGAGACTCCTGAATTGGACGTGGGCAGTGACGCTCCTAGACAGCGCCGCGGAAGTTACCATAGTGCGGGAGGCACTACGTCCTCATGTGGAGGCGACAGCAACTGATACATTCATTACTGTCGAGACAGCAGACACCAGAGTGGCACTCCCTGATAGACAATATAATATTGTCATTCAAATTGAGGGTGACATACAGCGTGTTATTAAAGGGATTTTTGGGAGAATCTGACCTCTTCTTACGACATTTTGTTAGCTGAGGCGGATTGGCCGCCCCATTCGTACTTTCTGCGCGTAGAGGGGAGGAGGTAATCCTTCCGAGCTTTTCTCGTCATGTCCCCAAGGACAAAGCGGAGGCTCTCGCAGCTGAGTGGGCTGTGTCCCTGGCTCCGGCGTTATACCGCAACCACGTGGGCTGGGATGAAGACTCTCCCCCCATGATATTCCCTTGCGGTCGCTGCCACAACCACAACCCCAATATCCCATCAAGCGGGAAGCTAAAGGTCCCGCTTCCGAAATTCTGACACAGTTAGAATATCAAGGAGTAATTGAAACATGCGTGTCACCTATGAATAATCCCCTTTTCGCGGTTTCTAAACCCGATGGATCGTACCGCCTAGTTTTGGATTACCGGCATTTGAACTCTCATTGTCGGACCTTTGCGGTGCAAAATACCCATAGTTCTGCGCTTGTAGACAGTCTTGTTCGTAAAAAATATAAAACGACACTTGACCTATCCAATGGATTTTACACGCACAACTTAGCCCCGGAGTGTAGCCAATGGAGCGCTTTCACTTCCGGTGGTAAACAATTCAAATTCCGGCATTTACCCATGGGCTACAAGAACAGTCCGGGTGTATTCGCCGCCCGTGTTGTCTCTTTGTTGGACAACATAGACCCAGATGCGTGTTCGTACGTCGACGATATCTATCTGACTGACGACGAGTTATGGCCGCATCTTTCCCGAGTGGACCGCATTATTCTTGAATTTGCAGTCTTAGGTTACAAATTTAATTTTGCCAAATCTCACATTGCTGAATTTACCGTTTTGTTTTTGGGCTATGAGCTCAATAATGAAGGTAAGGGCTTAGCACCCCATTTCTTGGAGAAGTGCGCACATTTGAGCCCTCCATCCACACTGAAAAAGCTTCAGTCATTACTGGGTTTCCTAAACTTTGGGCGTACTTACATTCCCGAATATGCCCAGCGTATCAAGCCTCTTTATGCCTTGATACAACCTACCTTTTCGAAGTCATGCTGGCTTCCAGAGCACTCAACAATACTGCAGTCTTTGCAGTCTGATCTACTTGAATCTAAATTCCTGTTGACTCGTGACAACCACACAAACCTGGTGATTAGAATCGTTCCAGGGGCAGTGGGTTTCACATACTTAACATTTAACGAAGGTGACACAGTACCAATTGCATACAAGTCACATCTGTACACTTCTGCAGAAATGCGGTTTTCCTCTGTGGAGAAAGTTTTGACTGCAGTGCAAATGGCGATTCTAAAGGAACGCGCACTGGCACAGGGAAAACGCATTTTGGTGGTAACACCATATCCTGCCCTTGAGGCAGTGACGAAAGCCAGTGTACCGAACTCTAAGGCTTTGCACCCCCGTTGGATACAATGGGCTACATCTCTGACATCTCCGGATGTCACGTTTATCTTTGATTCTTCACTTCAGACACAGGAGTTTTTACAGTATGAATTTGTTCATCCTCCTCCTCTGTCTTTGCTACCGCTTGAGGAGTACGAATGTATTATCTATACCGATGGTTCGGCACAACCGGCCACGGGTTCCAAGCATGCTTATTCAGCACCATGTGCTATTGTTGCAGGTACAATGGTGAACGGTGAGTTCAAACAGACTGTAGTGCACACTCAGGCACTAGGAGACAGTACTGCACAATTGGCCGATCTGCGCGCTTTAGTGCTTGCGCTTGAGTTCGCTAATCCAGACGTGACTACCCTTATTGTATGCGATTCTTACTACTGTGTTCAGTCTTTCAATGACAATCTATTCTTTTGGTCACAAAATGACTATAGAGATGCTAAAGGCAGTACAATTAAGCATAAGATGCTTTGGGTTCGAGTGGCAGATTTGAAACAACGTCTGCCTCTCACACAGGTGATTCACACTCTTGGCCACCAGCGTGTGGGCACACACGCTGTCGGTAACGGTTTGGCGGATGAAGCTGCCAAATCAGCAGTAGCCACGTGCACAGTCGCAGCAGTTACAAGATCTATGACTAAAATCGATAATGATATTTTGGCAGCTATTGCTGCGACCAAGGAAGGTGCGAATTACCCACGGGGTTTCCCTTCCAAATACTCTTATCAATTAGGTCCCGAACAGGCTCCTTTTGTAAGAATTCCAGACGTTGGTGATCGGCTGATTCCCAACGCGGACCGCAGACTTTCCTTGATAACTGCCGCACACGAAGGCATGGCTTCGGCAAATGCTGGCGTGTCTGCGACAGTTTCCATCTTGCAGCAGCATTACTGGTGGCGTGGTTTATATAAACAGACCCGTACTTATGTGCTTTCTTGTGACGTTTGTCAGCAAATTAAGCCTTCCACAGTTACGCGGCCACCACAGACACCGCTCTGCATTTCTAACAGACCTTTTGGGTGTGTTTACCTGGATCACTGCGGTCCATTTTCTTCTGACACTGCATATAAGTACATCTTGGTTGCAGTGGATTCGTGCACACGTTTCATCTGGGTCTGGCCACAACGGAGTGCTGACGCTCGAAATGTCATCAGGGATTTGCGTGTCTTTGTGGGAATTTTCGCATGCGGCACCTTCCATTCTGACCAAGGTCCAGCGTTCGCCTCTAAGGCCTACAAGGACGCAATGGGCTCACTGGGGGTGCAGGTGAAATTTTCGTCTCCATATCGGCCTGAGGGCAATTCGATTGTTGAACGAATGAACCATGACTTAAAGCAATCCTTGACAGCTAGAGTCTTAGGTACTGGCAGGAACTGGCTGGCCCACTTGTATACCGTACAACGTGCACTTAATAATCTCCCTAGAAGACCTCTGGGTGGGCGGACCCTATACGAAATGCTCTTTGGCATACGAATGTTTGTGCCTGACCTTGATGGTCTAGACATGGCGGCGCAATCTGCAATCTTTGATGTAGATAACCATTCTACTATGTTACAGGACTTACAAGAAGCCCGAGACAAACTTGCTATCGAACATTTACCTTCAGCCACAGACGCTGCTCTGCAGATTCCGGTTGCCGGCTGGCTTCCGGAAGTTGGAGACCTGGTCCGAGAGAAGGTGGAGAACAAAAAAGAATTTGGCCCCTCTTATCGTGCACCGGTTCCAGTCCTTGGCTTGAAGGGTACTCGTACAGTCATCTTACCACCGCTTCCTGGTCGCAAGGAAAACATTTATCATTGGGAGCCAAAGAAACGGTGACCGTTTACACTGACCACAGAAACCTCCAGTTTATGCGTTCTGCTAGACATCTCACACCAATACAACTACGCTGGATGTTATTCTTTGAAGAATATGACTTCATCGTCACGTTCAGACCTGGAAAGGAAAACAAGAAGGCCGATGCTTTAACGAGACAGGAGTCGGTTCAAGAGGAAGACGAATATCTAGAACACGCCATCATACACCCTATGAAAGTGATCGGTGCTATGCACACCAACAACTTCTTACGCGATCTGGTACACGGAATTCAAACCTTCCAGTGGAGAACATGGCTTAGGAGCCATGTCGAGTGGAAAATGAAACAGGGCATCCCCATAAAAGGGAACCAAATGTTGGTACCCACAAAACTTTTAAAGAAACATGTATTCCACTGGTGCCACAAGATACCAAGTGCAGGCCATAACGGACAGGAAAAAATCTTGGAAAGGGTCAATAGACAATTTTGGTGGCATACCATGAGAAGAGACATTGCAACATGGATTAAAGCATGTGAAACATGCATGCAAATGAAGACAGATCATACCAAACAACAAGGTTTGTTACAACTGTTACCTACTCCAGACACACCCTGGGAAAACATCTCCATCGACTTTATAGTGGGTCGTCCTAAAGACCAAGGCTATACTATGGTCCTAGGGGTAGTAGACTACCATACCAAGATGGGACATTTCATTGTGTGCAAACAAATACCCACAGCAGGGCAATTGGCGAAACTATTGCTAGTGCATGTTCTTAGATTACACAGACTCCCGAAGAAAATTGTATCAGATAGAGGCACTCAATTTACAGCTCAATTCTGGAACGTGTGGTGCTCTGCATTACAAATCCAAGTGGCCCTCTCTACGAGTTTTCACCCACAGACAGATGGGCAGACAGAAAGAATAAATAAAACACTTAAGCAATATTTACGATGTTACATAGACACAAAAACGGATGCGTGGGTGGATCATTTGTGGTTAGCAGAAATAGCCTATAATAGCTCCAAACACTGTTCCACTCAAACAACTCCTTACTATAACACATATGGTTTTCACCCAAGGTTTCTTCCTTTTTTACATCCCTGCCCTGCATTTACCCTTCCAGAAGTACAAAATAGGGTAGCACACATTCAGGAAACATTAAAAGAAACTCAGAGACATTTACAAATAGCAAAACTGAAATACAAGAAGGGGGCTGATAAATATTGTAGACCAAGTCCTATATATAAAAAAGGAGATGTGATGTGGTTGTCTACCAAGAACATCCAATTCAAGAAGAACAGCGTTTTTAACCCTAGATATATATAGGTCCCTACAGGATTGTGAAATGTATCAACCCGGTGGCCGTGACATTGGCTTTACCCTCCAACTTAAGAATCCATCCAGTGTTCCACGTCTCACTGCTCAAACCATCTGTTACCCCCGTCAAGAAAAGACTCAGTCCCATATGGGTAAATGCTGAGAAAGAATACAAGGTATCTAAGATCTTAGACACAAAGATGAGAGGACGACAAAGACGGTATCTGGTCGCATGGAAAGGATACGGACCAGAGGAAAATTCATGGGAGCCAGCGAAAGGGATACATGCTTCCAGACTAATCGCTGCCTTTCATAGAAACCACCCAGGAAACAAAAGACCATGACAGGGTTCTCCTGGAGAGGGATGTACTGTCATAAACCCCAACCTGAACCCTGTCATGCCACCCCCCCCCCCATCTCAGTCGCTCGCAAAAAGCGACAAGTTGCAGAGACTCAGGAAACTACAAGTCCTATGAGTCTCGGCGGTGGCACGTTGCTGTCAACGGGAAAGCGGAAACCCGACATAAGCTCTTCCGCTTCCCTGCTGCGCTGCCGATTATTCAGAGCTGCAGTCTGGGGTCAGTTGGAGACGCATCGAGCTGTCGTTCCAGGGTGCGGTAAGGGTGTGGTTGCACCATTGTAACTTGGACGGAAATATTACTATGTTGATGCTTCCGGAGGGTCAGGGCAACTCCTTCATGGATGTAGACATTGGTTTGTGGCCATCTCCTTCCTTGTCAAATTCTAGCGCGTGGTGTTCCTCCCCGTTGGTGAGATACACATGTGTTGTCTTGTGCGGGTTGTAGGAATACCGGAGCTAGTTTTAAGGATATTGGCTATTGCGTAACACTTGCTCTGTTGGCGAGTTTCCCGGGCTGGGGGCTCATGCTGTGCAAGCGCATTGACTAGATTACTCATTCACATTCCTTCCTGCGTTGGCGAGCTTGCCTCCAGTAAGTTCATGCGGAGGGGAGTTAAAGGCTGCATAATTACCTATCGTGTAACTGTTAGGAATCCTAAACTGAACATTGCCAGTACTTTGGGCAAGAAGGACTAAAAGAAACATGGCCAGTAGTTGTTCACATAGTAAGAAACTGAACCATCATAGCCATAGAGAAGTTACATCATGCTGGTAAAATGATTAATGGATTATATAAAAAGGAATATGTCGTAAATGCCTTTTTGTTTACAAAAAGTAAAGAATTATGTAAATTATTTTCAGTTGGTGAAAACACGTTTTCGAAGTAATGGGAATAATGAATCCATGTGATAGAAAACTGTGACTGAGACATGCAGCATTCCTTTCACGTGTTGTATTTGCAGGTTTTTTCACGTGCTGCACCTTGCCAGTGAACAGTTAGGCGGCACACCCTCCACGTGTTACCCCACCCACCTAAAAGATATAAAAAGGAGCAGCTGAAGCACAGAAGCGCTTGGCCTCGGTGCTCCGTTCCCGCTTACCTGGAATCCAGCATCGGAAGAGGCTCTTCCTGGAATCTCTGTCTCCGGTCTTCGGCCACGCCTCCTTTACGAGCTTCCTCTGCGTCCTTCTTCCCTGAAGCTCGAGTTGCTCCGGCAACCTCCTCGAGCCCCACGTCTCATCTGGAAGTCCCGCGTTGCATCCGGATCTCTTCCAAAAACTAAAAGAAAGAGAAAAAGGACAAACTCGATTAAGGTATTTCTCGGTACTCGCGTCTTGCGGATGCCGATTGTGAAATTAACAGGTATCTTGTTTGTGTTGAGATTCGTATTGCACTAGCAAATTTGAACCTTTGAACTGAGTTTGGAATCAGTATTCTTTTGAACTTTAACAAACAACACTTTTGGACAGTAAACTAATTCGGAGAAAGAACATTTTACAAGCAGTAAGTTAAGCACTTGATTGTTAGAACATTTGAGTAAAACAGGCATGCATATATAGATATTTATGTTTTTATTTCTCTCTTCTCAAGTACAGTTGATATAAAAGTACATACTGAATTGCTCCAGCTATTATTCGAAGAGCAAAGAAACACCCTATATGAAGTAAAGCACATTTATGAGAGGTATTAATTAGAACAAAACTGAATGTTTGTTATAATGGAAGCTGATTAGAGACAAAAAGTATTTTTCCTGACCTTTTGTTTATGTGTATTTTATAGACAAGAACACACAACATTAATCTCCTGTACCAGTTATTACTAAACACTGAGTTTGCCAGACTATCAAAAGTACAACAACCCGAAGAACGCAGTGTGTCTTTTCTCTCTTGTTTCTCTTCCCATTCCCCTTTCCCCTAGGATTCTTCTCACGCATAGTGTGTTGTTTACCACTGTTGCAGGAGTAGAGACTTGGGGGTGTTGGGATTCAGCGTCTCATCTCCCCAGAGCAGTGACCTGGTTTTCAGGTGAGTGGCACTCTAACAGTAACGACCTTGAGAGATTTTGACATTCTTGATAAAAAGCAAAGATACTTAAGCTCTGTGTGCTTCATGTTGACGTCCTGACTGTGTGTATGTCTTTTTTGTGTTAGTCCTTGTCCTACTGACTGAACTTACAGAAGGCAATTATGTTGCTGTGGGGAAACAAACATTCCCAAAACACTGTGATGATGTTTCGGTTGGATTAACTGAAGGTTTCAGTTACTTGTTCCTCCATGAGGTGAAAGAGGAGGCTTTGCTCATATTTCTCTCATGGGAACCATGGGCATTTGGTTAATGTTGCTATTTATATTCTTTTTGCCCAAACCTAACAGGGGATTGTGGTAGAGCAATTTGTTCATCAGCCTCTAGCATCCTCTGTGAAGAGTGGCACAAGAACATCTGGGAAGGTTATGAAAACATATATATATATATATACCTACAGGAGTCATCCTTTACTTTACCAATAGAGTGGTACACATTTAAAGTTTCTTGCTTATGTTTGTTTTCTTGTTTCCTACATTACTATTATATTGGTGCCCTACCAAGAGTGCCCAAGGATTTCTTACAAAACATGATTTACAAGGCACAAGACGCTCCTTGTGTGCTCAACTGAACAGTTCTTTTTTCTTTACAGGTAGTTTACCTTAAAGTATAGCAATTATGTATACAGTCTAGAAAGGTTATAGCTTAGGTGCTTACAGCCGCTCCTTTTTTCTTCTTGTCATTTTAGGTCTCCTTCCCGCTGTCCCCACCATTTCCTTCCCTCGCTTTATCGCTTCACTGATCTGTGCTATAATAGCAAGCAGACTTGGAGCTATCGAGAGGTGGACCATTTTTGAGCATAGTTCCGATCCCGAGGAGTTGGTGATTATGACACCCAGTTAATTATCAGTCCTGAGTACGTGCCATAGATCGCGAAGATGTCTCTCAGGCATCTCAGCAATGCCTCCAGGTCCACAATGTGCAGCAGAATGTCTTCTGCGTACAGTGAGATCCGGTCCTCCCACGAATCACTCCACCACCATCTCCACACGTGACCATTTACCCTAATCCATTCGGCCAGTGCCTCTGTGGCAATGGCAAACAGCATCAGCAATATGGGGCAGCCCTGGCGCATGCCCCTCCATATGGGGAAATCCCAGGAAAGAACCTCATTCACCTTCATTGTGGTCCCAGGTTGGGTATACAAGAGGTGTATCCAACACACAAATCAGGGTCCAAATCCCATTTTCTCCATAATGGCAAACAGAAAGGGCAAATGAATGGAGTTGAAAGCCTTATACGCATCCAAAGACGCTATCGCCAAAGGGGTCTCCATACCATCTGCTACCGCTAAACCGTTGTGGCGACAACCAAGATTCAACTTAGTCGACCGCTGGGGGATAAACCCATTCTGGTCCGAGTGGATTAGAGCAGAGATCACACCCTGCATTCTATTCGCCAATGTCTTAGCATCCGAATTCAGAAGCAAGAACGGCCTATATGAATTCCACCGCTTCTGGGGCTTGCCCGCCTTGGGAATCAGAACAAATAGTGGCTGTGTGAAGATTGCATTGCAACTCGCCCGCCTCAAAGGCCACGAGATACATCTCATGCAAAGGCCAGGAAATCCTCCTGGCCATTTTCTTAAAAAACTCCTCCAAAAGGCCCGGTCCGGGGCCCTTCCAGCATGGAGCAGCGTGAGCACAAAGAGAATTTCCTCCTGCGTAAGCTCAGCCTCCAGCTCCTGAGCCTCAGCACCCCCTAATCATTTACAGTGACAGTCTTTCAAAAACTCCCACATTTCTGGCTCTGGGACCCCCAACTGACTCTAGTAAAAGTTCCGAATATAGTCAGTCAGCATGTCTGCAATGTCCTCACTGCCTACAACTATCGACCCATCTGGAGCAATAATGCCTGCAATATGACTACATTCCTGGTTGCCTTCGCTCAGCCATGCCAGAAGTTTCCCTGCATTATCTCCCAGCTCATAAATGCATTTCTGCTTGGCGATATGTGCCCTCTTGACCACTTCTGTGACCAATGCACGAAATTCCTCCGTCTTGGTCACGATGCCCAGCCTGTCCGCCTCCAGGTCCAGAAGTTTCTGCTCTAAATTTAGCCGGTGGCAAGCCCGCTCCCTTTTGTCTCTCACCTCTTGTGCAATAATAACCCCCCAGAGGATGACCTTATATGCCTCCCATCAAATCAGCGCATTTGTCTCTGAATCAGAGTTTTCGTTAAAGCAGAGCTCCGTTGCCTTGTCCAGGCAGGCCACTACGTCTTCATTTAGCAGGCGCCATGACTAGAGTGACCAGACGTCCCCGATTTGCCCGGACAGTCCCGGTTTTTCACCAGCTGTCCGGGCAGATTTCGGCAAATTTGTCTCATGTCCCGGTTTTTAGAAGGGGTTGACTGAAAACAGTGAGAGGCACTTTTTTGGGTGTTCTAAAGCTTTGCTAGTTAGCAACTGTTATAAGTAAGCAGTTTAATTAACAGGTATAATTTTGATTGTAGAAATTACATTGTATTTACTTTCTTAATGCATCTTCTGTGATCCTATGTTGATGACAGCAGTCATTCTGCGCCATTCCATGGATGAAAAATTGTAGTCCTTCTTCTATTTTCCCCAAATGTCCCGGTTTTTCTTTCTCAAGATCTGGTCACCCTAGCCATGACGCCATCCTTAGGGTGACCAGGCGTCCTGGATTTGCCCGGACAGTCCCGGATTTTCGTCAAATGTCCCAGCAGATTTCAAGAAATTAAGCTTATGTCCCGGTTTTTAGAGGGGGTCGACTGAAAACTGTGGGAGGTATCTTTTTATGTTTTGCAAAGCAGGGATAGTTAGCAGCTGTTATAAGGAAGCCATTTAATTAACAGGCATGCTACTGACTTTAAAAATGGCACTTTATGTACGTTTTTACTGCCTCTTCTGTAATTCTCTGTGCGCTGGGTTGAAGTAAAATTGTAGTCCTTCTTCTATTTTTGGGAAATGTCCCGGTTTTTGGCTTTAAAATTCTGGTCACCCTAGCATCGTCCATTACGACCTTCCCCTCGGTTTGGTCGTCGCCAGAGTAACACTCATTGGAGAGTAGTCCGATAGCCCCCGCGCCTGAAACTCCGCCGCAGTAAGCCTATTGAAGGTAAGCCTGGGCGTAGTTCGCGAAGTAGCGCTACGCGAAGCTACGCAAAGTGCAGTTCGCACTACGCGAGCTACGCGTAGCACTACGCGAACTGCGTAGTGCACTGTTCGCAATGATTGCACAGTGCCGGATGCTTGTCCGCACTGTGCAATCATTGAAAACGGCATCTTGCACAGTGCGAGCTGTCTTTTACTGCTGCTCGAGTAGATTTTTACTCGAGCAGCAGCTTTCTCAACGCGGACTGGTAGTTTCTCATCGCGAGCGGTCGCGAGCATACGCGACCACTCGCAATGAGAAACCTGACCTCCCCGCGTTGAGAATCTCGCCGGGAGGTTTATTTTCCACGCTCGCGATCGGCAACTTGATGTTGCTGATCGCGAACGAGGAAAAGTCTCGCCGGGATGTCATTTTGCTTGCTTGCGGTCGCCAACTTGACGTTGAGGACCGCGAGCAAGCAAAAAATGACCGCTGCACTACGCTACGCTACGCTACGCGTGTTTGCACTGTGCTACGTGCAATTCGCGTTGTGCGAAGTAGCGCAAACTTCGCAAACTACGCGAGCGTAGCGTAGTGCTTTGCCCAGGGTTAATTGAAGGTCGACAGAGGTGTCAGAAAATAGCCCAGTCACAAGTGTGTAGCATGCGCCCCGGAGCAATAGGAATAGTCTCTTTCCCCACTGTGCAGCGATCGCCATATGTCCCCCAGCCTCATTCTCACCTTTATTTGCACAGCTTTAGAGATATGTTTTTGTCTTTCTGTCTATTGATGCTAATAAGGAGCGATGTTAACAGATGCAATGGAGCGGACCTAACCCAGTGGGTGAGCAGCTTTGCTGCCCCCAGAGCCTTTGTTGCAGACTTTGCCCCCATTCCTGCCGGAAACCCGAGCATAATAGGCACGGTACCCCTCTTGATGGGAAGTAAAGTGCAAACATTTTGCACCTGCCTACTTCTGTCCTCAGAGGCGTGGCCGGCACCAGTCTCTCACTTCCTGTGGACATCACTGGCACCAACCACCTTCTCATGCTCATGGGCCTGTTCACTCTGAGCATGGGCGGGGGATACCTTGGACTAGAACTCGGTTGTATATCATGCCGAGCGCAAAAGGTCTGGCCTTGGCACACTGGTGCGATGGTTAATTTATTTTCAATTTTTTTTATTCAAAGAATGCGCCACAAAACGTAATAGAAAAATGAAAATATGTGGTCACCTAAACGTGGCTGCCAGGTGCTTGAATTAATTTTTTTAAATTTATAAAACATTCACTGATGTGAATCAACACTACTAGAGACGTATTTTTATATAATATCCTTTCATTTTTCCATGCATTTTATTATTATTATTTGTGAAGAAGATAAGACTAGGGCCAGATGTATCAAGATAGTTATTTGCGATTCCCTAATTGCGAATCACAAGGATTCGCAATTAGGGAATCGCAAAATGCCATGTATGAAGGTGTATAGTACACCTTTTGGGATTCCTAGGGGGTCGCAAATGACCTACCTCATGAATATTAATGAGGTAGGTCGCAATTTGCGACCCCCTAGGAATCGCAAAAATTACGGGGATGGTGGCCTGCTGAGATCAGCAGACCACCATGTCCGTGATTGCTTTTAAATAAAGCAATCTTTTTTTTTGTAAAGCAGCCCGTTTTCCTTAAAGGAAAACGAGATGCTTTACAAAACGAAAAATGAAAAGTTTTCTTTTCATTTTTTAAGAGCAGGCAGTGGTCCGTGGGACCACTGCCTGCTCTTAAAAATGGTTTTACAAACATTCACAAAGGGGAAGGGGGACCCCTTCCCATTTGCGAATGGGTTACCACCTACTTGAAGTAGGTGGTAAATGCGAATGTTTTGCGACTGCAAATGCGGTCACAAAACATTCATACATACCGATGCGACGCCCTAAACACGCCCCTTCCTAATACCGAATCGCAAACCCATTTTGCGATTCGGTAACAGGTTACCGAATCGCAAAATTAGGTTTGCTGCATCGGAAAAGCAATTTTTGCATTCGCAAACGGGCAGATTCGCAGAATCTGCCCAGTTTGCGAATGCAATAATGCTTGATACATCTGCCCCTAAATCACAAACTAATAAACCAGTCAAATTGCACCTTTAAAAAGCAGGTAAAAAATTATCATTTATCTGGACATCCGAAGTCCAGGCATAATAAATACCCATTACTTAAAATTAATATAAAAAAACAACTAAAATGAAAAAGTACACTTGGAAATAGGGATATCAAGGAAAAGAAAGGAACTATTTTTTTGTGATTGTGAACAAAGTGCAGGTGCTTAAAATGAAGGAAGTCAGTGGTTACAGTGGACTGATACAATGCCCCATGCTGTGTGCTAATGTGGGAGGAAGCAAAATTGTGAATGATAATTTAACAGACCAAACAATTAATCCTGCTGACCAAAAGCCCCTCTATGTATGTATATTATGTTTGAGTCTTTTAGAAAAACAATAGTCTGGTGAGGCAGCTAAAGGCCAGGCCTAAAATGTAGGTCATATTGATTGGTACACCAGGGGCCGTATTATGCAATGCGGCGTATTTTCCTTCTTAGCGCTGGGCACACCTTTGAAAAGGTGCGCCCGGCGCTAACAAGGAGAGTGTGCCGTATTACAGTGAATGTGCTGCCCCCAGGGCAGCCGAGAAGTCGTGCTGGCCTGGACGCAGCGCATTCAATTGAAATACAGAGCGGCTGCTTTAAAACCGCTCTGTGTTTCACTGTGCAGGTGGCAACCCGCCTGCACTTGTAAGGGAGATTAGAGATCGCGTTGCAGGCGGGTGCACTGAATGACTACACCCGCCTGCAAGGGGATGTCTGGGGTCCATAGGAGCCCCAACCCCCTTCCAGAGGGCTGCTATCAGGGGGAGCACTGTCAGTGCGCCTCCTGACAGCTTCTTTGCCTCTGCGCTCACGTCTATAATAAGGCGCGGACACAGAGGCAAAGAAATTCCCTCATTTGCAAGGCCATTGCGCCCCCGGGGCACTTTCTCTAAGACGGCCCCTGGCTGCTTAACCAAAATTCAAATTCGGAAATCTAAATTCTAAGTAAATGGAAAGAGGAATGCTACATTGCTCTCACAATACCTGAATGACACATGCACACTGGCCATCCTGGAATGATTTTTCTTTTTCTCTAAGAAAAAACATTCACATATGGCCAAAGTGCATGCATGTACATGCACTTTGGCCGTCTTGGAAAGGCTTTTCTCAAAACAAAGAAAACCCATTCCAACACTGCCACTATGCATTCATGCACATGCAGATGTGGCCATCTTGGAAACCGTTCCGAATCCATTTTAAGGAGGCTCCTTCTGGTAGAGATATTGTGACGGTTTGGACCACAAATGACTGAATGACTGTGGCTGATATCGGTAAGCTGCCCTCCAGTATGGTAGGATACCTGAAGGTTAGGCCGGGTCAGCACACTTGACATGCAGAAGTCATGTTTGGGAAATGGAGGAAGCGCCTGTGGTCCTTGGCTGCTGAGCACCGAAAAGCAGGTGTGTCCACTCTTGCGAATGTGAAGAGGTGGGTCACGGAAAGGTCCTCGCTCTAATCCTGTTAGAGGGAGTTTTGTTTCAGGCTCTGTCGTTAACTGGAAATCCAACCGCTGCTTCTGCAGGTTTTTCCTGCTTTGGGTTATTATGGCATACAATATATTTACCCTGCAATTTGCAAATGGCCACTGAATCTCCTTTCAACAAAAAAGTCTTCAGTTTAAATGGTGCAATGTTACACGCATCCTTGACAGGTCTTGGCCCAGATTATGGAAAAATGTGGCGTGGTATACTACACCAAAGATATGTGAGCCCAAAGCCGGGTGGTGCACACTGTCCAATTATGTAGGGAACACCCTTCACAGCTGGCGGATTGGTGTGGTCTCATTTGTCTCTAGACCTACCCCATTCTTATAATGGCTGCCTCCCTCATGGTGCTGCTACTCAGTACCAATATGGTATTACAAGATATTGTGGCAACCCAACCCAACATGTAGGCCTAAATGTACGTGGTGCGAGCGTGGCATTGGAGTGTCTCTGTCGTATGGTCTCTGTAGGATCTGCTGGGATATGAGAGATTCAGGGTGACCTCTTTTAACCACAAGGAGATGTTCACATAGGCCCTCTCACTGGGGAGGACAGACATCTCTCCTCAAAGTAGAGCTCTTTATTCTTTTTTTTATTTTTTATATTTGTTTATTGATTTTAGTGCACAGATTCAAATCGGAATACACAAGCAAGTATGCAACTCAATGAAATCAGGAAGGTTACAATAACTCCCACCAACACCCCCCCTCCCCCTCCCTCCCAGGCAGAACAATATCATAATTCCAGAACACTTCGGACAGTGCAAAAGATCATCACATGCAAGGTGGGAAGCAATACAGATAAAGGTTCTCATATACAGTCCACATCTATGGGCCAGCAAACATGAACACACCTATAGCAATGTCCCGTAAGGAAACAGCAATTGCCATGCCAGCTAATGAACCCCGTTCCCAGGAGTGCCAAACGCTCATAACAAGCTAGAGTGGGACATCAGATATACTGTAAGGGGAGCCCAAAAGTCCTTGGGGCGGGATGACTCAGGCAGCTCTTCTTCATATATCCGAAGCTGATCCCTGCAGTACAGTAAGTCTCGAAGCCATTTTTTAACAGTGGGTACTACCTTGGCTCCCCAGCACTGCGCGACCGTCCTTTTTGCAAAAAGGGTAGAAATTGCAACTATACGCCTGTTGCAGGGCTTAAGAGGTTTGACGTGGCTCAGCAAGCACATCTCAGGAGTACAGCACACAGGCTCCGACACAACATCCGTAAGCATGGTCGTCACTGCAGTCCAGAACGCAAGCACACCGGGGCACACCCAGGCTACGTGAAGAAAGTCCGCATCAGGAGCTCCACATCTCACACAGTTAGCAGTCTCTCTTAAACCATATTTGTGTAGTTGTAAGGGGGAGTAATATACCTGATGCAAGAATTTAAAATGAATAATTCTAAGGTTACAATTAGCTGTGAGACGGCCCGTGAGCTGACAGCACTCCCTCCAAACCTCCGGCGCAATAGGGGTGCCCAACATCGCTCGCCAACGCACATAAGAGGGGGAATCTTCCTGCTCCCGCTCACGCAGCGAGGCATTGTAGAGCCTGGTAATTAGACCCCTCCGGGACGCACCCGAGAGCATCACCTGTAACGCCCGCAGAGTGGTGGGTTCAGCAGGATAGTTCGGGTACGCCGCGCGGATAGCTTGTCGGACCCGGACATAGGTAAAATTAAACATAAAAGGGCGATCTGCGCCGCTCTGCGCCTCCCGTAAATTTTTAAATTGACCGCCAGTGTATAAGTCGCCCAGTCTGGTGATGCCCGCTGCTGCAAGTTCTCTCCTGGCAGTCGCCTCGCGTGCCGCCGAGATATCAGGATGTGAGGTTAGTGGTACTAGTGGGGCATACAAATAGGAAAGTCGAGCCTGTAGCGCAAGCATTCGCCACGCCCACGCCGTGCACTGCTTGGGGTTGATCTCATTTCGTGGGCCACCTGTTCCCCCAGAAAGAGCAACTGCCTGCACCGGAAGAGGAAAAACAGCATCCGACTCAATCGCCACATGAGGCTGAAAGCGCTGGGGAAAGTGCCAATAATGTGCGAATTGTGCTTGCGCACATAAATAGTAAAGGCGAAAGTCAGGGGCCTCAAAACCACCACGGTCAAATGGCAGCACCAGCAGATCCCACCGGCACCGGGGCTTCTTACCACCCCACACAAACGTTAAAAGCGCGGACTGCAGCGTATGGAACAGCGCAACATTCAATTTGATAGGGATGTTAACGAAGAAATACAACAGCTTAGGTAGAAAGACCATCTTCACGACGGTAATCCTATCCGCTAGTGATAGAGGTAAATGTGCCCACCGCGCAGCCTGTTCAGATATACGTGAAACCGTGCGACCATAGTTCTCAGAGACAACCACAGCCGGATCCCTGTGCACCCAAACTCCAAGATATTTGACAGGGTCAGATGTCCAAGTCAACGGGAAGTCCACCTCCACCTCAGTTGTTTGCGCAGTTAGTGGAAACACTACGGATTTTGACCAGTTAATCCCCAGGCCAGAGAATCTTTCAAATTTTACATACTCTCGTAGCAGCGCAGACAGGTGCGTAGCAGGTTCGCGGACATATAGCAGCATGTCATCTGCGTAAAGGGAGACAATTAAAGGCCGCAGCCTGAACCGCAGAGCCGCCGCAGCGTGTTTCTGACGCAGCTTGCAGGCGAGGGGCTCTAGGGCCAGAGAGAAAAGCATAGGGGACAGAGGGCAACCCTGTCTCGTACCCCGTTCAATACGAAACAGTGAGGACACCCACCCATTGACCCCAACGCGAGCCACCGGTCCGCTGTATAGCACCCTAAGCCATTGCAGAAAGAAAGATGGGAAGCCCATCCTACCCAGCACAGCAAACATAAAGGGCCACTGCAGAGAGTCAAAGGCTTTTGCTGCGTCGAGCAACACAGTCACCGCCTGGAAATCAGGTTCAAAATAGTGTAGCGTGGCGAAGAGCGTACGCAAGTTGTGTGTCGTAGAGCGCTCCGTGACGAAGCCAGACTGATCAGGTAACACCAGCAGAGGGACTAAAGGTTGCAACCTGGTAGCTATCATTTTGGCGAGAATCTTTGCATCAATATTAATGATGGATAGAGGTCGGTATGACCCGCACTGATTAGGGGGCTTATCTGGTTTCAGTAGGGTGACAAGCAGAGCCTCCCGAAGGGAATGCGGCAATACCCCATTTTCATAGGCCTCTGCATACACAGCTAGGAGCCGAGGGGCCAAGTCCGATGCGTAGGCTTTATAAAATTCGCCAGGCAGCCCATCAGGTCCTGCAGCTTTACAGGTTGGTAAGGACACAATGGCCTCCCTGACATCCTCCACTCCGAATGGTTGTACGAGGTACTCCCGATGTGCATGAGATAACCATCCAAGTGCTACATCGTCAAGGTAGGCATCTATCTCCGCTGCGGATGGAGACTCTCTAGTGGCATAGAGACTTGTATAGAACCGTAATACGGTGTCACAAAGTTCCACCGTCGAATGGCAGGCAATCCTATTTTCATCCAGCAATTCAGCAATATTATCTTGACTGCGCGGTTCCGATATCTTTTGTGCGAGCGAGCGGCCAGGACGGCCACCCTCCCCGTAGTAGCGCGCTATCCTGCGTCTGGAGCAATGTGACAGCTCCTGATCCACCGCATCATTATGTTCCCAAATAAGCTCCCTCATAGCCGCAAGTTTAGCTGTAGAAGGATCGGACTCGAATTCGCGCTCCCGCTGGGAGATGTCAGATGCCAATTTCCGTATTCTACGTCGAATGTCTCGCAGGATACCGGATTGGGCCCCAATACAAGATCCCCTTATAGTGACTTTAAAAGCTTCCCAGAGGATACCCGCACAGTCAACAGATCCCTCATTTTCCCGAAAATAATTTTTAATTGCCTCAGCGATGGTCTGGTGAAAAACAGGGTCCTTTAGCTCTGAAGGTTGGAGCCTCCATGCAAAGGGCGGTCTTTGGTAGGCCGGGAGCTGCAGTTCAAGAAGTACAGGGGAATGGTCCGACAGAGTACGTGCCTCATGCGACACCGCCGTCGTCCAATTGCAAACCTGCGCCGAGACTAGCCAAAAATCAATGCGGGACCAGGAACCGTGGACCGCAGAAGCAAAAGTGCTCTCCCGGCCAGCTGGATGCCGGGAGCGCCAAATATCATTTAGTTGACCCGTATCCATCAGACCCAACAGCATGTCAGTCGCAAGTTTGGGCCGCAACACACCACTACCCTCCCTATCCATTGCTGCATCCAGGCACAGATTAAAATCCCCCCCCACACAATGGCGGCCGGGGGGAACTGCGATATTCTCTGCCACATATCAGAATAGAATGAGGGGTCATCCACATTCGGACCATAGACATTCACTATCAACACACTCTCACCACCCAAGCGCCCATGCACCATCGCCACTCGCCCGCAGTCATCCGTCTTCGATTTGATCACAGTAAAGGGCACACCCCTTTTTACCAGGATAAGCACACCCCTAGAATAGCTAGAGAAGGAAGAGGCAACCTTCACACACGACCAGCGTGCACCTATCTTGCCAGCTGAATCCCGGGTTAGATGTGTCTCCTGCAAAAGGGCAATTTGCACACCCACACGATCTAAATAGGCAAACACTGATCTCATCTTTTTAGGCGTGTTCAAGCCACGAACATTCCAGGTAAGGAATTTAAGTGTAGAAGTCATTGTGGCCGGCCGGCCATAGTGGGACATCGGAAACATGAGAATGGACAATGAACATCAAGAATAACCAAAAGCCAGTGCCTACCCACACATTAACAGTCCGAGCAATAAACCACAGCATTCTGCCTACCCAACCCCGAACACCTCCACCCCCACCCACTTTAGCTTCCCCAACACGCCAAAGCCACCCCAAAGCCCAGCCCTTCCACCCCCCCCCCAATCCCAACAAGCAAAGCACAACTTTGGGGTGCACCCATTAGCGGGGGGCCCTGAGTGCTACTAACCTCCAACAGAAAGGGAGGTGGCCGAGCAGGTCTACGAGATGCCAATACAGGAATTTGCCCATGTCTGCGGGCACAGATGTATACGAGTGCAGTGGCCCCAGCTTTAGCAAACACCCCATAAGGACATACATCAAACAAGGCCCTAAGAGTTGCAACTAAGTAGTGCCAATATCAGGGGGACTCCCTCCCGAAACCAGTAACGTAAAGTCCAAGATATCATTAGAACCTAGGGAGAGGAGAACTTCTAAGACAGCAGCACAGGGAGAGAAAAACGTAGCCAGCATTGAGGCATAATGACACATGTTACATACAGTCAGCAGGTTCCAGTATAGTTGGGCATCCATCATACAGAATACAATCTAAGAAACCTAATAAATGTGCCAGTTCGAGAGAGTGTTCAAAGCACGCTGTTCCTACTCCTCCTCAGGGGCAGTACCAGACTCTTGTCTCCGTCGCTTCAATTGCTTAGCGTGCTCCATCGCGGCCTTGGGAGACGAAAAAATCTTACAGTTACCATCCCCGCCAATGCGGAGACGGGCCGGATAAAGCATGGCGTACGGGACCCCATCTGCCTGCAAGAGCTTTTTACGGCGCCAAATTCACGGCGGGCCGCTTGTACTGCCACCGTAAAGTCAGGGAAAAAGGAGAGAGCGTTGCCCTGATGTACTATCGGACCCTTCTCTCTGGCCAGCCTTAAGATAGTGTCCCGGTCCCTGTAATTGAGGATCCTGGCAATAATGGGGCGGGCGGAGTCCCCGGGGCCGGGCGGGCAGCCAGTGAGCGGTGGGCTCGCTCCACAATAAACATTCTGGAAAGGTGTTCCGACCCAAAGATCTCCGAAACCAGGCCCTCAATATACGTATCCATTTTCCCCACATTTGTGGACTCCGGCAAGCCAGTAATACGAATATTACTGCGCCTCGATCGCGCTTCCAGCTCCTCATTTTTGGCTTGAATTAGGGCTAGTATTTTTTCCATGTTCAGCGCCTTTTCTGCTACGGTGCTCAAGCCATCCTCAGTGTCCGACACCCTCTGCTCCACCTCCCCCATGCGCGCATTTTGTTTCTCCAACTGGGAGGACACGTGGTCAAGGCGGTGGTTGACCGAGGCCATCGTACCCTCGATGGCTTGTAGAGAGCGTTGCATGGCTAGCAACGTGCTTTCCAGCGTGGGAGGGCCGTCCGCCTGCGCATCCGCCTCCGAATCAGAGGCTGCCTTCTGTGGAGTTTTTGCGGGCTTGCGCAGGTCAAAAGTCAGGCGTGGCTGCGACTTATCCGTTTTCCCCATGTCACACCCGCGCACCCCCCACGGAGGGTATCAAGGCCAATGCAGCCCAGCCCGCAGTCAAGGTGTAGCCCCCAACGGTGTGCCACCACCGCGCGGCAGCCAGCCGTCGGTGCGCCGCCCGGCACCCAAAGTAATTCAGGCAGCTCTGCCGCCGCCGCAGAACGCAGGCACAGCAGGGGGCTAGGAAGGCTGCAGCGTCATTCACCGGGCCTCAAACCTCAGCCAGCATAGGGGACCCCTCCAGCACAAGCCTGCCAAGTGAGTCAAGAGGGAATGGTGATGGGGCTCCAAGGTCTCACACTGAGCCGGTGATGTATCCGCCGCAGACTCCCAGGAAGGCCGGCACCCAGCGCAGCCCAATGCGCAGGCGGCAGCAGGCAGACAGCGATCTCGCCCGCGGCTCCTCCGCTACAGAAACAGCCGAGACCCCCTGCGCCCCGCGCCAGCCACAGCTTGCAAGCCGCAGCCCAGGCCCGGGCCCGCACCCACCTACGCAGCTGTAGCCCAGGCCCAGCCGCGCACCCCACTCACCGCAACCGGCGCCGGCGGGCGTCCGATACCAAAAGGAGCCTCAGCGAATGTCCGCGCCGGGACTAGCCTCCGCAGCGTCGGGCCCCGCAGTCGATTACTCCTCCACCACACCACGGCACAGCTCCTTTACTAAGCTCCCGGCGTCCCCAGGGGGGGGTCGCCGCCTCAGCAGTGTCCGGCTCCGGGCGTCGCTAGTCACAGGAGGCAATATGCTGCAGGGCAGTTGCACAGCGCACCGGCCCAGCGAGGCCTATCTCCCAGCAGCGGCCGCCATTTTCCGGGTCACAGCATCCACACCCGGAGTCGCCGCCAGCGCGTGTTCAGCAGCGCCTCGGGTCCAGCAACCTCGCCATATGTTGTCGCCTGGGTTCCGGGAAGCACTCCCCTGATTTATGGGCCAATTTGTCCCGTAAGGCAGCAGATAATGGGCGGATTTCAGCTCGGCCGGGCAGAGCCTCACAGCAGTGCGCCCATTTTGCCGTGCGCCCTCTAGCGCCCCCCGTAGAGCTCTTTATTCAAGGCAATCCTTTACCCACCAAGCCATCAAGGTTACGAGGGATGACTTTTCTAATCACACTCTATCCAGACTTTACAGCTCAGTAAAATAAACTACACAGCCTGACTTGGCAGATGCTAGTTTTACAGAATATGGACCTTTGATTTCTAATCTATAAAATGCTAAGAATTTCCTCCCCCAAAGTAAAGCTCTTTTATTATATATTTTTCTGCATTCAATGTATGTTTCTTTTGTCATATACAAATTTCTCAAATACATTTGTATTATTTTGGCCTAAAGTGGTGACAGTACTGACACTCATGATTTTAAAAAAAATGTCTTTTTTAACATTACAATAAAAAGTAGTAAAAAAAAAAGCTGTTTTATTTTAATACATCAAAACTAACTATCTTTTCCATGATTACTGGTCTGGCTTCAGATCATGCTGCGGCACTGAGACAGCTACCTTACACATCATAAATTATGCCATCTTGACCCCTGATATTGCTGGACCTTGCAGGTGCCTTTGAAACAATTGACTATCCCACCCTCATAGGCACCCTGGAGTCTCGAAAGGGATTCACTGGCAATTTCCTTCACTGGTTCTCCTCCCATCTTTCCAACCAACACCAGTTTGTTCATATGTGCACCTCCAGGTCACAAAAGATACCTATCACCTGTGGAGTCCGCCAGGGTTCCATACTGCCTCCTGTCAACTTCAGTGTTAGGCCTGGCATCATTGGTGTGGGTTTCCCCTGTATTTTTGCCTTACCTCCTGTTAATTTGCTGTGTGTTGGATTTCAATTTTCCTGGTCTAGGTGCTTTGGGCACTTTGCCACTGCTGTTCAGTGCCAAAGTGCAAGTGCTCCCTTTGTAAATTGTTGTTATGGATTGGTGATTCCATGATTGGCATATTTGATTTACTAGTCAGTCCCTAGAGAGTGCACTGTGTGTGCCCAGGGCCTGTAAATCAAATGCTGCTAGTAGGCTTGCAGCACTGATTGTGCCACCTACACAAGCAGCCTTGCAACAAGGTCTCAGGCCTGCATTGCAGAGCCTGTGGGCAGTCTAGTACTGCCATGTCGACCTGGCAAGTGCACCACTTGCCAGGCCCTAACCTTCCCTTTTCTTACATGTTAGTCACCCCTAAGGTAGGCCCAAGGTACCCCTGTGGGCAGGGTGCAGTGTATGTGGCAGGAAGGACATGCCCTGATGTGTGTGGCATGTCCTGATAGTTTGTATGTGTGGGATGCACTCCATTTCTTCAAAACTATTCCTTGAATGCGTGCAAACTGGAGTAGTGCCATTGCCCAAACGACACCCGAATAAACAACAATTTTCCAGAGTGGGGCGACCTCTTGCCCCAGCCAGTTGCACTGCTTGTTGCGCCACATTGGCAATATGTTAACTTCCAAATTAATCCTGGATAAGACGGATTAATTTGGAAGTTAACATATTGCCAATGTGGCGCAACAAGCAGTGCAACTGGCTGGGGCAAGAGGTCGTCCCACTCTGGAAAATGTCCTGATAGTGAAATACTGCCAATTTTGTTTTTCACTATTGCAAGGCTACCTGTTTCCATAGGATAGAATTGGGAGTTTGCTTATAACATCTTATAAACATAACCACGCCTGGGAGCAAGGTAGGAAAATAAAGTTTAGTATGCCTGAACTCAGAATGTTAAAATGCATCTTTTAGTGAGGGTGATTTTTACATTCTGTATTTGAAAATACCACTTTTAGAAAGTAGGTATTTTCTTGCTTAGCCATCCAGTGTGCCTCTGCTAGGATGTGTATTGTCTGTCTTGCTTCGGAGTTACAGGGACTGGGGATGTGCAATGGCTCCAGAAAGTCTGGATGAGTCAGGACTGGGCTGAATAGACCTGGGCTGCATTTAGAGTAGGGGGAGGAGATTTCCTTTCACCTGAATGGGCCTGGCCTGCTTTCCACAATGCTGTCTCCACCTCCTGCCAGGAAGCTGCACCAGAGAGGACAGAACTGGTTTTGACTGAGCACAGGGCTTCTCTTCCACCAGAGAACAAAGGATTTTGCTGTATAAATATTGGGGCCCAGACCCCAGAACTTTAGATCACTTTAGGACTTCAAGAGGAATCTCTGCCAAGGAGAAGAGCTGGAGAAACTGAAGGAGTACTGCCCCTTTGCTGTGTGCTGTCTGGGGTTGGCCTGCAGTGGCTGTTTCTGCCCAGGAGAGGAACTGTGTGTGCATCCTGCTTGAGAAAGTATCTACAAGGGCTTGAAGTGGAGCTTGCCCCCTGTTCAAGAGGTCTCAGGAACAGCAAAGACCTCACCATCCTTCTGGGCACCGTCTCTGGTTCCGCTAGTTCCAGTCACCACAGAAGAAAAGGGCAACCGACTCCGTCACCGAGTCGGTCACAGACTCCGTGTCCTGAAGGCACTGCAGAGAGCACCGCCTCGCTTCGCAACGCAACCCTGGTCTCACCGACTCCGTCAAAGAGCCGCTGCTTGCACCGCATCCTGTGGGCACCGCACTCTGCACCACTTCACTACACGCTGCCTGCACTGAGCCGTGAGGACACCGCACGCTGCAACGCTTCCATCTCACCTCGCAACCTCGACGGTTGCCACTGACCGGCTTGTACCATTGTGTTGGCCGCAACGAGAAAAGGTACTGTTTTCGAGTCTGTCTTCACTGTAGCTGACCCCACACCGACGCAGTCAGCTGGATTTGTTAGACTCTGTTGTTTCCAGCATCGAGGTACCCCGAACTGAACTACCGACTCGGAGGAACTGTGTTTTTCAGCTATTTCGTCAATTTAAAGGTTATCTTGCAAAGTAACTATTTTTACAGTATTGTATTGCGGATGTTTGTCGTATTTGGTCTTGTTTTGATTTAGATAATGATTACTTCTTTTTCTAAACTGTTGTGGAGTCCATTTGTAGTGTTTTCACTGTATTACTGTATGTGTGCACCAATGCTTTACCCACTGCCTCTGAGATAAGCCTGTCTGCTCGTGCCAAGCTACCAAGGGGGTGAGCAGGGGTTATTTTAGAAGTGTATCCCCCTTACCCTGACTAGGATGTAGGGTCCCTACTTGGACAAAGGTACCTACCTCTGCCAACTAGAGACCCCCATTTCTAACATTCAGCCTTTACATGGAGCCACTTGGTGCTCTACTTGAAAGTGTCCTCTGCTTCTGACAGCCAACGCCTCAAACACAGCTTGCACATCATCCAGACCTGGGTGTCCAGTGCATACCTGAAGTTCAACCTAATTGAGACAGAATTTCTGTTATTTGCCAAGAACAAACAAGATACAGTATAAACGTGGCTCAATGACATGAACTTTGATGGCTACAAAACCCAACTTTCAAAAAATTCCAAGTCACTTGTATTCACCCAGAACACCAATGTCACCCTCAAGGAACACATTGCCAAAAATGCAAAGATAGCCTGTACCAGCTGTCTCTTCTAAAGAAAGTAGAACCATTTCTTTCAAAAAGCATCATCAGTACTGATGTTCAAGCCATTGTTTTTCTTCTATAAAGTTATGTTATGTAGAACTTTAGTTATCTCAAAAACAGCATGCAGTTCCTTTAAAAAGATGTGATGGGGGGAAAGATTAGCAGGTCGGTCAATGTCCAAGTAAACGGACACAGGGTCCATTCCTTTCAGAACTGAAGCCCTCACACACCCAAGGGGGTGTCATGCTTCATCATGGGGCAATGCTCTTTGTCGGGCCAGTGCTGCAATGCCCGACGAGCAACCGCAAAGGGGCTCCTTATCAGAGATTGTTTAGTCCCGAATGCTGTATGTGTAGTGAGGTGTAGGACCAGTAAGTGTAGATTGGTGATGTAATTGAGTGTATAGAAGCATGGTGATGTTTAAAATAGACTAGGTAGATCTCTAACGGGAATTTTAAGAAGTGAGTCTACTTGTCTGGTTAAAAGTTGTGGCTAGCAGTGGATGCAATGATCTCTGCTGGACCTACAAGCGCCCCTGGTCCCCTTTCTTTGCGATAATGTAGAACTTTAGAACAATATTTTCAAATAAAGTAAACTTGAACTCCAACTCCCAGAATGCATCAGATTGCTAAGTAAAAGCCAGGACTGGAGGATGGTGCTCCAGATGGCTTCAAGGTATCTTGATAGACTTAGTTAAGATCCACTTACATTCAGAGTAAGAAACATCAGGTTCTTACATGGAAGTTTTGGACTGACACAAGTTATCCAGAATGACCTCTCAATCTTCTTCATTACCAGAGCTAGCTTCCCATCTAGCTTCAGAATCTCAGCTCAGCTCTCTGATAGAGGCCTCACAAGATCTGCAAGGGAGGTCTGTAAAGAGAGCAGCAACATTGCCCTTCCTACCATGATCTGATTTCGAAAATGGGACTACAGCTACCCAGCCATATGATCCTCTGGGAGACACTTTTAAGGACAAAATAGGTTCTAGTAATTAGCAATGCAATAGAACATTGATGTGTTTAATATATTACTCAATGTCCTTTTTAAACGAGATGGGATGTAGTTTTGCATTCAAGTAGGTACCTTAATATGTACCATAGATGTGTGAATTTGGGATTCTGAGGACATTAAGAGCCACCACCAGACAAGGGTGTATGCCTGTTTTAAATTTGAGGCAGCAAATAAAACGCGAAAATTCATAAAATGCAAGTAATAACCATAATAATTGACATCAGGCAGAAATGGAGCAAGGGAGTGGAGAATTGTAAAAAGGGCAAATGGATCAGAGAGTGGGAAAATAGTGAAAACCAGGAAGTGAGAAAAGTAGCGCACCGAATTGAATTGGAGAGGTTGTTCATGCTGCTACAGTTGGGCCGGGTGTCCCTTACTGCTGCACTGATTCACCTTAACACAATTTGGAAAATGCAAAGCAAGAAAACCAAACCTTAAGTAATAGGGCAATCAAAACATATGACCCTTGCTTTCAGAACTCAGTAAATATCAGCCATGTAAAAAAAAACACGAAAATGTATAAAGCAACAGTATTTTAATTGGTTAGAAAGCACTGATGAACATTTAGTACCAATTGAAGTTGACCTCCATTGCATCCATCCTCGAGATATGTATATATTTTTTAAGACATTAAGATTGTCAATTTTGAGTGATTGTGGATGAAATTAAGTCACATGTGCACCAAGTCAACATTCCTGTGTTGTGATCCCTGACCTCAAATGCCCAGTTTAAGTGAGTCCTACTGTATGGGGCCAGTCCCTGCTTGTTCAATCAAATGAGTCCATGGAAGCTGCCTAACTTTCTGCTCCCTCTACTCTGACGACCCACCATGTTGATGCTGCACAATCTTCCCTGGATCGAGCAGGGACAATTTCCTCTCACTTGGTATCTCTCTTAGAAGGAATCCCTGCCCTGCCTGTGATGCCTCCTTCAGGATTTAAATGACAGCGTCTTCCATTAATGGAAGACACTGAGAGATATGGTCTAGAAAAGTCGTACCGCTGCTTGCACCTGTCTGTGGGGATGGGAGGGGAGTTTCAAGGCGCTTAAAGCTTCAATCACACACCTGTGAGACAATAAACAAGCACATGCAGGGAAAGACTATGTAACAAAAAAAAGTCCAGCCCACAAGATTCATTTCGTGCTGTATAACATGACACAAGGATCTGATGTAGAACAGGAACCAAGGATGCACGCTGGCTGGCCTTGGGAATCTAGCAGCTGAGATGCCCCATTGTCAATGCGCTGAAAGATGCTTCATGATTGTCTGAAAAAAGACTGGCTATTCATGCATAGCTGAGTGTTCCCTGGTGTTTGCTCTTAAACAAAGATAACCTAAGGATATCACTCGTCTGCATCCATGTTCCCATCCTGATTCTCTAGAAAGACTTATATTCAAAAGTTTATCTTTGGAGTTTAATTTTTAAGGTCCTTATTTGACTTATGGAGCAAGGGTAACTCATGCTTTGCATACAAAAATCCAATGTTCAGCTTCTTAGATCCAGTCCCCAATAGTGAATTCATTATCTGATCATGTCCCAGCCAATGTAGTCGCTCATGTAGTTTGAGCATTTCAGAAGTCGAAGCATAGACCTCCTTGAGGTCAGGATTTTTATGACACATTTACAGTTTCACTACAAATTTTAATAATTGGTTCACAGTAGATACTTCCATTCTGAATAACTGAAATGTATGGAAAGAAACTAAAGCGGGTTGAACAAAATAAAGTTGGAAAATGTAAATGCCGAAAAAAGTCTAAAAAAGATAAAAACCTAAAGGTGTTTGAGTCTAGAGATGTGGCAAAACCCGTTCATGATTCCACAATACCAAAACAAGACTTTTCAAATCCAAATCTAAACTTGTTTGGGAAGCAGTATGGTGTGTAAAATGCTTGTATCCATCCAAAGAGTGGAAAAATCTATGGGAGAAATTAGGCTATCAAAACTTAGAAAGGTGATTTAGTTTAGATGGGCAAAAATATTTTCTGCATATTTTCAAAGTGATTGAAAAATGTCCTGCCTCAGATATTACAATTTTTGTTCAATGGACTGATCAAACAACGAAAATTCTACCTCAACCCAGCAAATCATAAGTAGGACTTTTAAATGTGGAGAAGACAATTAGCCCATGACTCAAAGTCTTTCCTTGTGAAAGTTTTGACACATTCAGTAAATCCGTATTACAATTGCATAACAATAGTGCCTTGTGCAAGACTCTTATTCAACATTATGGGTTATTGACCATAGATTTGGAGACCTTCTTGGAACGCAGTGAGGTGATCTATTAGGAGAGTCTTAAGGAGGTATGAATGTGCTAGGAATCCTTGTGAGGTTTCATACAGCCCCCTCCTTGCCTGAATATATCACAATTGTATATTTTCTACCTCACTTTTTTTCTCAAAAAAGTACCAAGGAAAGTTGTCCACTCACCTTTATTTTGTGTTTACTAGCTGTAGATTTCCTCCTGTAGTTAAAAGCTCAAAGGGAACTTTCATATAAGAATAATTAATTTATATAATCGGTTTAGCAGCCACCACAAGGCTTCAGACACTATAACAGCGCTTACAAACTTCCTTAACATCGCAGGAAAAGAGTACTATCTTATTGTAGCCGGTGACTTCAATACGACATATGAACCCGTAGATTTTGTGCAGAAATTAGTGCAGAAGGAAGAGCAAGTTAGAGGTGTTAAAAGGCTCCAGCTACCAGCCCTTAAAAGATGTACTAAGGTTGGACAGCAAGTCCTGTCGTTCACCCTTGCATATGGGGTGCGCCCTTGTAATGAGCGGACACCCTCAGATGCAGAAGCAAATTTTACATTTAAAAGGGGGCAGGATTGATTTTATTATGGTAGACCTTGACCTTTGGCCACAAGTCAATGACATGATTATTTTAAATCGTGAGGATAGTGATCATAATGCACTGTTCCTGAGGCTATCTGGAATTCCTATTCTGCACTCTCAGACCAATTTAGTGACGGCCCCTGTTATTACTACCAACAATAATAGGAGAATTAAATGGCCCCATGTAATTGCTGATGAAAAGCTGCTCCCTAATATTTATGAAGAGGTGGCTCAGACTCTTATGGTAATGGGTAATTCAAACATAAATGACGACAGCATTATGTCTAGTTTTCAACACTTATCGAACAGCATAAAGCCCTATTTTAGCAGACAGTGCAGCTCAAATATAGTTAATCGAAATGCTGCCCCATGGTATAATGAGGATTGCAGGCAAGCCAGAATTGAGTTTACTGTGGCAGTAAAGAAAGGAATAAGGACCAACATAATAAATAGAAGAAGAGTCTACAAGAGAATGCAGGACGAGGCAAAGAGGAGTTGGGAGGTAGAGAATTGGCGTATATTAGTTGAGGCATCCAGACTGAAAGACTGTCAGCTATTCTGGCATCTACTCTCTAAAGGGGCAATCCAGCCAGTCAGTGAGGCCGACTTTCACTTACAGCCACATGTCTGGGAAGAGTACTTTCAAAAACTATATTCTGGAGAGGACCGCGAGCTTGAGGGTGAGGTAGCAGAAATAGGTAGGGATTGTAATATAGAGCCTGCAGTGGAAGATGCAATCAGCTTTTCCTTAGTGGAAATTGTGAATGCCATTAGTTTACTTCAGACTGGGAAAGCACCAGGGCTAGATAGACTACCGGGTGATCTGTATTGATCCAAGCCCAATCTCTGGGGACCTCTGCTCCATACAGTTTTTACTGCCATCACACGAGGGGGGGATATCCCCGCGACCTGGAAGGGTGCAGAAATAATCCCCATATTTAAAAAAAGGGGATAAAGGGGACCCCTCAAATTATAGGCCTATTAGCCTTATAGATGTATCCCAGAAAGTATTCAGTAAAATGATTTTGTCACATCCCCACTGCTGGATAGAGGAAAACAGCATGCTTTCTCACTTGCAGGCTGGTTTTAGGGCCCCACGAGCACCTTAGATCAGGTGTTGCGCTTCCTTTTGCTTATTTGGAAGGAGGTCACCATCAAGAAGGGCCACTTGTATGTTGTGTATGTCGATCTCAAAAACGGTGTTTGATTCCATAGATCGCACCAGGCCCTGGGCTGCCCTTAGGGATCTTGGACTCCCTGGTGGTCTGCTTCAACTTTTGGTTTGTTTACATCAAGGTAACTATGCCAAAGTCAGGTGGAACTCCGATGGTAGCTTAACTGATAATATACTAGTTTCAAAGGGGGTGCTCCAGGGCTGTGTTCTGGCCCCAACACTGTTTACCTTGTATATGAACGGGCTTATTAATGATCTTTATGATTGTGGAGGTGTCCCGCCAAAATTAGCTGGCAAGCTAATTCCCTCTCTTTTATTCGCAGACGATACGCTGCTTATCTCTAAAACCCCAATGGGCATTCAGAAAGTTTTAACTAAGTTTGCAACAGCGTGCAAAGATCGGGGCCTTGAAATTAACTGCTGAAAAACAAAGTTTATGGTTTTAATCCCTATAAATTCGCCAAAGGGAATTTGAGGTTGGGTGTCCAACTTTTAGAGCAGGTCAAGGTCTTCGATTATTTGGGAGTTAGAATTAGCGATAACATGGCATGGACTCCTCAAATCCAGAAGAGCGTGCTCACACTTCAGCATGTGGATTGTGCAATAGTAAAGAGAGTTAAACGATCAGCTTTTCGACCAATTTCCCCCACCTTAGAAATACATCGGGCCAAAGGGTTGGGTGCAGCCCTTTATGGGGCCAAACTGTGGGGGCTGGAGCACCTGAACCAGCTAGAAGTTGCAGAAAATAAATTTTTAAGATCGATTCTTAATCTCCCAATGAACATGCCATTACTACCACTACGCCTTGATCTTGGCCTAAAGTCTATCATCCACTTAGCTGTTCCTAAGGTGCTTATGTTTTGGATAAGACTTTGGACCAGTAATACCCAGATTCCAGTAAAGGACGCAGTGGAGGAAATATGAATTCTTCAAAGACAGACAGAGCGCCTGGTTTGGTTTAAAAAGGTTAGGCAGTGGTTTTTTAAATTGGGGTTGCGGTTTATGTGGGATGATCCGCAGTCCACTACAAAAAAAATGGGTCCCCAGCTTAAGAAAAGGTATTGGGATTTTATTGATTCTTCTTGCACTGAAACCAGGTCACTTGGGCACTTTAACCACCCGATTTTTAAATGTTAAAAGTTGTTTTAAGTTCGATTTTTATATGGATAATGTTGAACCCCCTTAGGCACGAGCACTTTATATACAATTTAGGATTGGGGTTCTCCCACTGAATGCTATGAAAAGCAGCTAGGCGAACGCAACTGGAACACCACTGTGTCCGTTGTGTAGCTCTAGCCCAGAAACTATAGAACAGTTTGTCTTCTTCTGTCCTCTCTATGCTATCTTGAGAAAAACATGGATTATTCCGGCTTGTCGGTTGCTGTCGTTCTCACGTCCCATAGATGACGTGTTTTCAGATCAGATATGACAAGGTGGCTTGTCTTTACACTATCAAGATATTTGCTTTAAGCCTGGTGGCAGAGGTCTAAAATGGAAAAATAATATCTTGGAGTAAGAGTGTGGAAAACGTAGGGAAAGTATGCACCAAGGCCACCCAGAGGGATTGTAGTGTATAATGACGGTTAGGAATTATCTTGACAGTTTTGGTGCATTTTTAATATTGATTTTAGGTTTCTAAAATTTTAAAGTATCCTATATAAGCTAATAATTCATTTATCCTACTCTTCAATGATGTACAGGATTATGAAGATAATGTCATTTTAACTTTTTCTTGATTTCTTCTTTATTTTTATAAAATATGCATGTTATGTGATATATTTGTATGTATATGATCATGTTATTGATCGAATAAACAACTACTACTACTACTACTAAAAGCTGTGCTAATTGTGAATGTATTCCAATCCAGCTCTTTGAAAACAAATACATTGCTCAGGCTGATGCCATCCTACATTTTTATTCCAGAATTATTCCTATCGGTGAGGTCTACTCCAACGTAAATGGAAAATGATTAAGCAAGGGTAACGCAGGTGCTTGGTAGAGGTTATACCACAGTTGGCATTTCCAGCAGTGAGCTGAAGTGGTTTAATAGAAGCATTAAATATTAACTTGAAGATTAGTGTGAGGATGATAATGCAGACATGCTTGAAGATTTACTTTGCTATGGGCAACCTGGCAGAAGAACTGCAACTTAAGAAAGAGCCTGTGGCCAAGTTATATATTGTGCCCAAAGGGCACAGCGGGCATTTGGGCCCACTTTTTGCTCTCCCGGGATACTATGTTTATTATGGAATGGGTCACAGATGCTTGTGTTGCCCCTTCTGTTACTTGGAATTCGCTGGAGCTCAGTGTGGGTCACCACAATCCCGAAGGGGTGTGTTCAAATTTGCATGATGCCGTGGTCTCAGGCAAATAAGGGAATCCTTTGCCTTTGAATGAAAAATATTTGGTAAAGCATTGGCCCACCATCCCTGGAACAAAGGTGCACTTCTTTTTCGGCAGATATGCATATGTGATGAGACAGAATGCTGCCACCTAGAGGACAAAGCTTCTGATGTATGAAGAGAATTCAACCACTGCCCCCAAGTTGTACGCTGCAGAGGGGGGAAGCAAAATGTGAATGACTGTTAACCAGACCAGTGGGTGAAGAGAGCTGACCCAAAGCCCCTCCTTTCTGTAGGTATTTACATTTTTTTATTCATGATTTTTTTTTCATTACATGAGGGTACGGAAACTGCTAAAGATTCTCTAGGCCACACCCATTGATGTTTTTGTGTAAACAGTGACTGTCCATATGGATTAATCCTGGGCATGACCACTTTTATTTTTTAAAGCTCTTTTGTGAATCTTCAGTGGTTTATCAATAAAGTTTCTCTTTGAGTTGCACATTAGGCTACAGTAACATCAATAATTGTGATGGCATCAGGCTCATGGTTATGTGGCAGCACTTTCTGGATTCAGGGCCAAAGGTTACATTACGGTTATTCTAGACTGCCACTTAGTCGAAACAAGCAAGAAAGGGCTACATTGCCCATATAAGCATAACATATATCTCCATTACCCAGGCGAGGCAGGCAGCAAAATGTAATTTTTCTTAAGGTGGCAAATATTATTGCACAGACACTGCTTCTATGCATTCATTTTTACCTCCTACTGTCTCTCCATAAAAACCCTCATTCTGTACAGGAAAAGAAGAGGAAGATGTTTAACCACAGAATAAAACTTCTACTACAGCGCACATCATGCTTGGTGCTGGTACCCTTTCTTTAATTTGATGAATATTTTCTAGGTGGCATCTACTGGAGGTCCAGGTGGCAGCAGAATGAGGGAGTTTGTGGCTCGGTTAAAGTAGCTCACAAAATCCAACAAACAAATCCAGAGAATGCGAAATACTTATCTACAACTCCAAGGATCACCTCCTTGACCAAGTTATTCCACTGACAGCAGGATTGATTTCACCTTTGGTTGATAACATAAATCCCTCATTCTCTAATGAAAGTGCTAAATACACATGTGGAGGATTCGCTTTGGTGGTGAATACCCCCGCAGAACTTCATCTGTCACAGTATCCATCCTCTCGTGGGATCTGAAGTGGAGGACACTCTTCCAATGGATGATTTAGCATCTGCTCTACAAACGGGGGGATTTTCCACGAGATTTTTCAATAAGTCCTGAAGTGATGAACTGATTTCTTGCTAAATAAATATAACTCATCCCTGTGTCATTGTTCCTTATCAGGCAAGCAAACATTTAATTGTTTATTTGTTTTCCTGCATGTCAATCTCTTGTCAGCGAGTTGCTCTTTGATCAATGGGGTCCTCATGTACTTATTACGTTTTGTTGTCCTTGATGCGCAACCTGTCTGCCAGACCTCCTGCCTTGGTATTGTACTTTAAAAAGAAATACCACCGGATCGTGCAGTGCTTGCTGAACTCTGTGCCTTGCGGGACATGCACCTGGCGACCCAGCTCTCTCATCACCCACGCCTGCGCCAGGTAGGACTTCCCACAACAAACAGCACATTTGTAAAGGTGGCCTTCAACGGCTCTTACAGTGATGAGACAGTAAGGCCATGTCTGTGTTTTCATGGACCACAAAATGTAGCTGAGCCCACTCAACGGATACAGAGCCAGTAATTATCACTCTGTTCGAGTGGAGTCATCACTGTAATTACTGCAGAGGGATTAGGTGCCGTCTAGTATCCACGTCGGCCACGTCTCCCCTGAAGAAGATTCGCCCACCTTGAGACTGTCCTCCATTTTGACTGTACAAATGTCGCTGAAATGACAACAGCATGCAACAAGAGTGTAACGCAACACAGTATAACACGCCATGAATTCTGCTGGTTACTGTGTAATTCTATCTCAAGTGTTATTTTTGTTGAATTTTTGTGAAACCTGTAACTTCAAGATTGTAATATGTTTCACTTTACTTTCGGCTGACTTTCTTTGTGAAATGTCCCATGCTTCTTTCGATTGACACTGTTTTTTGTGGTTTCCCATAGCCAGTAAGGATTTCTATAATCTCCCTTCACTCTAGCATGTGCCTGATTATTATAGTCCATCGTTTGTTTCGAGGCTGGTCTGCACATATGGGGGGTACACGTTTTGATTACATCGGCGCCTGAGCTCCAATGACCCATCATGCTGGGATGCCGCCAGTGAAACCCTTGTCTGCTGACCGTGAACTGATGGGACCCGATTTGCACGCTGCGTGCAAGTGTTTTTGCACCACAGACAGCAGCACGGGCCTTTTTTGCACCTGACTACCCAGTGTGCATAATTAGCTCTGGCATTTCTTGAACACCAAAAACTTCGCATAATTTATTTTTGGAGCTAAAATGTGTCTGATTAAATGCGTATTACGTAAAACGGTGCGATGCATGCATAAGGCAACATATGTGATAATGTATTTTCTCTGACCAGGGAATTGCCTGATATCCCTTTACAAGAAGGACTGGGCGGGTCTGGCATTTAATAGCAGTGCTGGAAAATGCGTTCACACTATCCCCATATTACACTTATGAGCGGGCATAGCAAGCCCCCCGGCCCCCTCCGCGAGACATCGGAGCGGAGACATCCTCACTTCCGGGGTTTATCTTAAAACTAATGATTCTTTTGAACTGTTTTGGCTAAAAAGCTATAGGGTTCAGTGGGTTCACACACTGTTTTGTGTAGAAGATATTCCACAGTTCTGTGTCTGTGGACTTCTTCCAGAACAGCAGTCATTGAGCCGCTTAGGACAGGTTCGGCTTTCCGTGCACTACACACAGCCCGCCCACCAGTGAGAGATCTCTGTCCCGTCTTAATCTGGAAGGTCAAAGATGACTATCTGCAGCAGTGACCCCAGCTCATGCCGGCCTGGTCGCCTCCAGGCAGGCCCACCTTTGAACCATGAGATTCACACGACGTCACGATTTCTCGAACATTCGTCTGCGTAGAACTCCAGGGCCCCTTGCGCTTTTCGAAGCAGACCCTCTCCATTACTTTGCATGAAAACTTTCTTCCATGTTTAGCCCCAAGGTTGAATTATTGATTTTTTTGTTGTAGCAGCTAGATGAAAAACTCGTATAATTTGGAATGTTCCTTTGGAACGTGCTTAATTTGCGCAGGTGGCGGCAGAAGTACACGCACTCTTTCTGGGATCAAGACAAATTTGTCATCATCAGACAAATCAGACATACACAGTGGTGGCTGATGACATGGATCACTCTAGCATGTAACATGTCATAGCCCATGAGACATGCCACCCACAACGTCTCCGTTTTCTGACATGCTGTTTTATGCCTAAACATGCACGAGAAAGAAATATGAAAAAATCAGAAACGTGTTACATCCCAGACTGGGGCTCCAACCCATTTTCAGTGCAGAGGAAGGGAGAGAAAGGCAGAAATGGGGAAGAGAAACCTGCAAGTGTAAAAAGATAGGACGCGGAGGTGAGGGGAGAAAGAGGCCCGAGGTGGAATAAAAAAAGCCACCCTGGCTATTCAGCAGCAGAACTGGCAGCGCGCTCCTAGGCAGAACTTTTGGGACCCCGCACCTATGCTTTTTCTAAGTAAGCACTGGACGTCAAATTATTTTTTAACTCGTCTGGATCGTGCACACTGTTTGTTGCACTTCTATCTGTTATTCAGGGTTTACATTTAAGATCAGCGAAGCTACATCGTAACAGGAGAGGGACTTCGCCTCACTCGGTAAAAATCTTGAACCGAGTGTAGTACCTTTACCCTTTCCTCCACTTCTACCCACCTACCAAGAAACACAACCCAAGTTGAAGCGCATGCACTGGAGTGTCGTAAAGCCTTTCCACTTAAAGAATTGCAATATCTCAATAAAAGTCCGCAGTCAAAGACCAAAATAGCGAGAAAAGGAACCAGCGACTGGAATAAAAGAAGAACATTAATGCAATATCGCCATCTGCTGGCAAGATCATGGTATTTTTTATGGGTATTGCACAATGTTCCAAGGGCATCAGCGTACTTTGAAGAATTCCAAGGATGCCTGGGATTACCAAGGGATTTCAGGTTTACAAGGTCCGTGTGAGATTGTGTGTCATAGTCCTATGTACCCCTTATAAAATCAGGGCTATAAGTCGACTTATCTATAGATCTCTCCTCTCTGAACACATTATCCGTTCGCGCGCCACTTGGCGTTGTTGTCCTACCAATCAGAGGTCAAAGGACAACAATACCAGTGGTCACGGCACACGTCCTAAAAAAAGAAGTGGGGGACTAACCTAGTTAATCAGAATGCAAGTGGCATCACGGCGCGTGACATCACGGCGTGTGACATCGGGGCGCGTGACATCACGGTGCGTGATATCACGGCGCGTGTCATCTCAGGAAGTGGCATCATAAGAAGTGACATCAGATCTTAAGCCCTCACATATATGTTTACCATGTCTATCATGAGTACATTGGCGCATAGTTCGAGTATATAGGGAAACCCTCCTGATTAAGGCAGAATATTCACACTTTTGTAAGCTACACATAAAACAGTGTTGCCTTTTGTCAGCGAAAACTTCCTCTACCCATAGTGCTTTAAAAGAAAAAATAGTGGTACTTAAATTATTTCAACGCCTCCTCAGGGGTAGTAGGCACTATATAAATTACATTTATTTTGTGTAAATACAGGGAAAGACCAACACATCTGACACTCTTACAGTGAATGCATATCTTGTAAACAGAGCCTGAACAAAGTGAAAAGCTGCCTCTCTTAAGTATGTGTGAAGTGCTAACCTTTGTTTCCCCTCTGCTGCATTTGCATCTAGGTGTGAGGCTCCTGACTGCTCCCAGCCAGGAGACTCCAACAAAAGGAGGCCTGATGTCCCCTCAGATTTGGCCTTTGTTATGGGCCCAGCAGGAGTCTGAACTAAGAAAGCCCCCGCCCCGCCTGCACGGTGTTGCGGATCAAAGCAGACAACAAAATGCAGGTTCTGCTGAATGTGTCCTGGTGTTTGCAAATTACACCGGGACGAATTCAGCATATTCTTCAGTGGGGCCCAACTTCTTGGCAGGGTGGACGGCGTCCACCCTGTGAAAATAGTGGGTGGACGCTGTCCACCCGTGTGTACCCCCGACTCGTGCCCTGCCAGTGGCCAATAAATTCCGATATGTGCAGTAACTCCTGTTAGTACACGTCGGAATGATCTCTCGGTGTCTCTTCCGCAGGTCAAAACCAGGGGCGGCTGGTGACTTTTGAAAAAGGTGGGGCGTAAAAGTTGTGCATGAGTTACCTGCGGCGAGAGAGACTGACCGCCAAAAGAGGGGTTCAGGGAATATCTCCCTGAGAACATTTTGAAAAAAAGAGTGGCCAAATGGTGCATTTTCAAGCAAATTTGAGAAAGCAAGTTGGTTAATAAATCAATAAAAAGATTTCACATGATAATGACATAGGTAGCTGCTCATCCAGTATATCCACAGAACTTCATAACAGGCTTTGCGATAACACCTCTGAATATGCTAGTGAAGTATCTTACATCTGATGCTGCGATGGCAGCAGTGCCTCATTACAGGAGCAAGACTTACTAAGTGTCAGTGGTGGTTGGTGAAGTCTGAGAGTGGTGAGCTGAGAGGGGGCACAACATTTTTATGGAAGTCCATGGCGATCTACTGTGCATTTTTTTATGGGGCTGTATAAGTTCTCAGGCTGATTGACAAAAACGGAGTTACACATGTAGGGGCCAGGCAAAGTTATTTACATTTTAACAGCTGAATGCACTGTTCACTATATATATTTTGTGAATGGAGGACATCAACGCTGGCTCCTTCATAGGCTTAGCAAAAAGCGCCACTTGCAGGCAAGTCTGCATCTGCAGCGTTTAAAGAGGAGACTGCCTTGGCCTTTCCATAAATAAAGTCAAAATCCGTGGGAGTCTGAGACTTGACACATCAGCATGCTACCATCTCTCTCAAGATAAGGGCCTGCACTTACCCCAATTATAGAGCATATGTAAAGCGACAATAAAGACAAAAGAGAGTTGATCAGGCCCCATAACCACAGAAGCTTGAAAACACTGGCGTTTACAGTACCCTTTGATTTATGGCGAGGCAAGATTCCCTGCTCTTCACAAGGGCGAACAAAACACACTTTTATACTGTTCGTTCCGTTGAAAAAATTAAAATAAATTCAGTCACACTTCATCCAAGGGAAAGGTTAGACATTCATTGTAATCTAAATAGTTTCTGCAGTATGTCTGAGTCACGGCCAGCAATGCGTGCCCTACCTCCTACATTAGCAAGAAAAACAAAAGTCACTTTTCATATCAGGGTGTAAGATGGTACTGGAGTGCTTTACATGAGCACCAGTTACGTTACACAAAGACACATTCATTTATTTTTAGGCACAAGGAGATTTAGATTGTGATTTGCCCAGGATCACAGGGGGTTGAACGGACGCCGAGACTCAAGCCTTGTTCCCCTGCTTGTAATTTATAAATAGTCACAAACACAATTTATTATTAGCAGCACCCTTAAAATAAACAGCACTAGCCTACAGCCGCATATTCGAACACTGGCGACGGCGGCATTGGCATTTCATAGAAACACAAACATAGAAAACCAACAAAACGGAGTTTACCTTTTTGTTTTACTCTGTGGCCCGCCGCTTCTGTGACTTGGAACGTGCTTGTAATTTCGGCCGGCCTGGGACATGTCCAGTGGTGAGGGGACTCACGAGATGATGGAAGGAGGGGTCTTGCCTGCACACATTCAGGGCTGGGAGCGGCAGCGGGCTGAACTATTGATGGTGACGGGATTGCAGGCTCTCTCTCTCTCCGCTCAGCGCAAGGTGGCAGGGGGACTCCTTCCTCGTGGCGGTGTCGCTGCAAGCCTGCTATGCTGGCAGGGTGCACACCAAGCTGGTGGGTGGCCTTCTCACCTGCAGGTGCAGGGGCCTTGCACTGCTGAAGCACGGCCTAGAACGCCTCTCTTGGTAGCGAAGTGCCGCAGGCGCTGTGGGGGGTTGCACTTCATGCAGACCAGGTAGGCTGTGTAGCTGCGCTTCTGGCACGGTGCTGGCTACGTGTTTCACCCCGTTTTCACTGCTGTCTAACCTCAGGGCCAGTGATGTGCTGGCTCATGGCAGGCAGGTTGCTACTGGGGCATTAACATGCGAGAGCCATCGTCTTCGCTCATCGGGTGGCAGCATGTGCGGATGCCTTAGACGCAAGCTACACATCCCCCATGCCGAACTTCACAGCTGCTGCCAGTCAACACGTGGAGCCGACCTGCTCGTCGCAATTGTAGTGTCTTGGGCCCTAGGCCCGCATGCAGCTGATGACACATACACATAGGTTATGGTGGGTAACTGTAATAAAACCTACCTTAACCCAGACGCGGCTCGCGGAGGGGGGGGGGGGGGAGGTGGTTGTGCCGGGGGCCCGGGGGATTTTTTTTAAATATAAAAGAAAATCCTACCTGAGTTGACTGAGGAGGTCCGCCGTCCGCGCCGCCTCGGGTCCGACTCCGTTTGGTTTGGCCCTGCCTACAGCCCCTCTCAGCCAATCCTGGCGCTGCTGGCAGCGCCAGGATTGGCTTAGGGCACGGTTACCTCTCGCCCGCCTGCCCATTAGGAGACCGAGGTTTGAGCCTTTGCTCAACCCTCGCTCTCCTAATGGGCATGCGCAAGCCAGTGCACACACAAGTGCGCATGACTGGGCACGGCTCGAAAATTCGGTGCCCTTACCCACTCATGCGCACTTGTGCTGCAGTGCTGCCTGCTGCCCCTGGTCGGTCCCTCTGACAGTCAATCATGTCAGTCAACATGACGCAGGACCGCCCACCCCCTTCAGACTCTGAAGGGGGTGGGCGGTCCGACGTCATGCTGACTGACATGATTGTCAGTTCTCCCTCGGCTCACTTTGAACTTAAGTAAACTGATTGTTTACTTAGGTTCAAAGACGCCGAGGGAGCTGCGGGCGGGGGGGCTACGCCCCAACGCCCCAATGGACGCACCGCCCCTGGTCAAAACCATTAATAGGTACAGTCCCGGGCACACGTAACGAGGATATAATATCAGGAGAAATGTCTCATACTGCAGAAATGTAGAGGGTCTACACCAGAATGATAGTCATAGGTGTTTAATATAGTAACAGAGCATAAGCAACCAGCCAAAACAAAAGCAACCAGCCGACACGTGTTTCGTCACAAAGGGTAGTAACCCGTGACTCTTCAGGGCTGAAACACGTGTCGGCTGGTTGCTTTTGTTTTGGCTGGTTGCTTATGCTCTGTTACTATATTAAACACCTATGACTATCATTCTGGTGTAGACCCTCTACATTTCTGCAGTATGAGACATTTCTCCTGACATTATATCCTCGTTACGTGTGCCCGGGACTGTACCTACTTCATTTGTGTGGATTTCTATCCATACCATCACGGGGGTTTTAGGGCATATCCCCTGACCTGGTTTGCACCGTTCACACTCCTAGTATAACATAAACTCAGCGCGAATTAGCTTGAGCGACATTATTCCTGTCAATACTAAAAACCCCACACCGATACATACAAAACCATTAATACTTAGGGGGGAAAATGCTTGGTAAATGCTACACCGAAATCAGCATGTTATTCCACAAAACCTTATGATGGGCAGTGCTTATCGCACCCGATAAATACTAAACACCGGTGTCAGCTTTCATCAGGTGCGATAATTATCACATGTGGTAGCAGAATTTTGAGTTTGCAGCAAGATAGATAAAATAAGGATGGTCTCTTTGCACCACATGCAATAACGGCCAACTCATAATGAGGGCCTAATAATGTCTTCCACCTTCAACTTTCCAGGCCTGGACATCATTGAATATTGCTAGGCTTTACCTGCCTCGACATTTGGATGAGGGACCATGTCAGCAGTCATTATAGTTTGATGTTAGTTCACGGCGCTCCACCATCATGACTTTTTGATTCATCGACCACAACCATTTCATTTATGTAAAGCACAGTGAATCTATCTTTAGGTGATATACTTACAGTGCTTCATAAACCCATCCAGACAAAAAAATAATTTTGTCAAAGTAATTCACGCATGGCCCACTGAAATTTGAGAGCTTTGCATTGGCTATACAATTTTACCTAAATTTCCAGAATTACTAATTGTTAGAAATGGGGGTCTCTAGTTGGCGGTGGTATACAGCCTGTCAAAGTAGGGACCCTTCCTTCTAGTCAGGGCAAAGGAGTTACTCACCCAAGATAACCCCTGCTCACCCCCTTGGTAGCTTGGCACGAGCAGTCAGGCCTATCTCAGAGGCAATGTGTAGAGTATTTGTACATAACACACACAGTAACACAATGAAGACACTACAAATGGACACCACACCAGTTTAGAAAATTAAACAATGTTTATCTAAACCAAACAAGACCAAAACGACAAAAATCCAACATACACAACTCAAAATATCACTTTTAAAAGGTTTAAGCAATTCTGTCCATAGAACTCTATGAATGCGGTGATTTTACAGAAAGTTCCTTAGAGGTGTCAAAATCCACAAAGAAAAAATGTCGGAAAACACACCGATGGGTCGATTCCTGAGTCCCTGGGGAGGCGATGCGTCAGTTCTGCTGCATGCAGGAGAAGTGGTGTGTTGAATCCGGACTGTAAGGGGAAGCGATGCATTGAAATCCAATATGGTTCTGGTCTGAGGGTGATGCTGTGGAAAACTTGACGCTCAGGTGCAATGCGTGGAAATCTAGACATGTTGGAGGTCGATGCGGCAGCGGCAAACAGGTGCTGCGTCGATTACTTCAGCCGCCTAGCAGGGCCTATGTCAGAGTCAGTGTGGTAGTCTCTGACTTCAGAGACACGGTGCCTTGAACTTGGTATGCAGCAGTTTCTTCGGCCGCGGGCAGGTGTTGCGTCTATTTCTTTAGCCGCATGGCAGCGGTGCATGGAAACCTTTGCTGCACGGTGGTGCTGCATCAGAAAAACAGGCGCTGGAAGGGCAAAGCATTGATTTTCAAGTCTTTTGTAACTTTTTGCAGTAGGAGCCACCTCCAAGGGCTCAGAACTGGAATTGCCACCACTTGGCAGGTCGGAACTCGCAGCAGCGGAGTTCAGGGATGCTGCAGGTGAAGTCTTTGATGGCCCTGAGACTTCTTAACAGGAGGAAGGCACACACAGACCCTTGGAGAAACTTCACAAGAAGGATACACAGCAAAGTCCAGTCATTTTCCTCTCCAAAGCAGAAGCAGCAACTGCAGGCCAACCCAGCAAAGCAACACACAGCAAAGGGGCAGTATTCCTCCTTCCAGCTCTTCTCCTTGGCAGAGTCTCCTCTTGATTCAGAAGTGTTTTACCAGTCAGTGGCGTAACGAAAGTTTAAGGGGCCCCCCTGCAATGTACACGGAGGGGCCCCCGCTCCGGATTTAATACGGAGCACTCAGGCCTAAGTACTGTGCTGAGGGGGCACCCTCCAGCTCGGGGGGCCCCCCCGCACCGCGGGGGATGCGGGGGCCTGTGTTACGCCCCTGTTACCAGTCTGGGTTTTTAGATCCAATACTTATATTCCCTTGGGCCTTTGAAGTAGGCCTACTTAAAAGGATTGTCTTTGTAGTGCACAAGTTCTTGCCTTGCCTGGTCTTGGCTCCAGACACACTCCAGGGGGATGGAGACAGCATTGTGAGAGGCCAGGTCCAGCCCGATTCAGGTGTATGTGGCAACTCCTTCCACCACTCTAGCTCAGGAAGGCCCATCAGCCTGGTGACGGACCATCAGGATATGTAGGGCACACCTCAACTCCCTTTGTGTGACTGTCTAGAGTGAATTCACAAACAAGTCCTTGTGAGTTTAAACCAGACGTTGATTCCACAGGCGGGCAGAGGCACAGGATGGTTAAACAAGAAAGTGCTCACTTCTAAAAGTGGCATTTTCAAGCACACAATTTAACTAATTTTTACTAAACGATGTGTTTTTTAATTTGGAGTTCAGAGAGCCCAATCTCCAAATCTCTAGCTGTTCCCAAATGAAAGTTACACTTGTAAAATGTTAAAAGGCAGCTCCAATGATAGCCTATGGGAGAGCTAGTCCTTCCAATAGAGAAAGACGAAATTGGCAGTATTTCACTATCAGGACATGTAAAACACACCAGTACATGTCCTACCTTTCACATACACTGCATCGGGGTACCTTGGGCCTACCTTAGGGTGCCTTACATGTAGTAAAAGGGAAGCTTTGGGCCTGGCAAGTGGGCACACTTGCCAGATCGACATGGCAGTTTAAAACTGCACTTACAGACACTGCAATGGCAGGCCTGAGACAAGTTTACAGGGCGACTCATGTGAGTGGCACAACCAGTGCTGCAGGCCCACTAGTAGCATTTGATTTACAGTCCCTAGGCACACACAGTGCACTTTACTAAGGACTTACCATTAAATCAAATATGCCAATCATGGATAACCAGGCATATTCACAATTTACACAGGGAGCACTTGCACTTTAGCACTGATCAACAGTGGTAAAGCGCCCAGAGTATGCAAACCATCATAAACAAAGTCCAGTATAACATAAAAAAATACAGGAGGTAGAGGCAAAAAGACTGGGGAATCCACACCAAGGATGCCAGGTCTAACACTAATCCATCTGAACTCATTTTGATTTGGAATTAACACATTTCTTAATTTTTACTTTTACTGTTGTTCATTTTGCTGTGCTGCAACTCAATTTAACCATTTAAACTCACATCACACCAGCCCTTCCGTCGCTTTCAAAGCAGTGTGCGTCACCATTCTTCCTTCAATAGGACTGACTGTTGTGTTCCCTGTTGGACTCTCTTTGACCAGTCTTCCCTCCCAAAGGCAAGAAACTGGGAGAAGCTCCGTCTGAAGCCCAAAGGCGGCCAAGTTATAGACCTTCAAATTTGCAAGAATAAGAAGAATTTACAATCCCCTGGAATTGTGGAGAGCATTAAAAGCTTGACTCTTGTGACCCACATAATCCCATAATACAGATATCCGATTATGGATCAGGAAGTTTCAGACATGGTGCAGAAAGACTCAAACACTCCTGCATCCTTCGAGGGTGGTATTGTTAGTTTGATCTTTCTCATCCACAAAAAAAGAAGGGCCTCTGCACCATCATTAATGGCCTGGCTATCAGCCATTGGATCACTTACAAACACTTCATGATGGAGGGTGTCCACCTTCTTCGAAATACCCTTCTCCCCGGGAACTGGTTATCTAGACTAGTCCTCAAAGAGGCTTATTTTTCAATTCTGATCTGCAAAAACCATGAACCAATTTATAAAGTTTATATGGAGACATTTGAGATGGCAATTCTACTGCTTGCCTTACTGCCTCTCCTCCACTTGACATCTGCCTCGTTGTCTATCTGAACGATATCCTCCTGATGCATCTCCAGTTACTCTCTCAGCATTTAGAACAGACAGTTTTCCTTCTCTACGGTGTAGGCTTCTTGGTCAATTTTGAAAAGTCACCTTGCACTCTATCGCAGAGTAGAGACTTTCTAGGTTTTATGGAAGGCACACTCATCTGTACAATCAAACTTACAGAAAAAATAGTGCCCCTCTTCAGAAGGGAATTGAAAGCTATCTTGTCAGTCAACGCTCTTCCTCTGATGACCTCTGCTTGCCTTTTTTACCATCTCAGCAGGCTACATCCATGCAATCTTTCCAGCCTCTCTGCACTTTCGAGTCCTCTAGTGTTGGAACACTAACCTTCTCTTCTACAGCCTCCCGTACATGGACATCATCCTTCTGAACGATGACTCTCACATGCAACTGTGTTGGTGGCTTCTAAATATTGAAGCCTTCAAAGGCAAAACCTTCTTTGGTTCTTCTGCAGACTTGTTCATCAATTCATATTCCAGCAGCCTAGATGGGATGTTAACTCAGGAGCTTGATCAACCAGAGGCCTTTGATCCCCAATCGAGAAGAGGCTCCACATCAACCCTTCTGAGTTCCTCTTAGACTCCTTTGCTATAAAATACCTCATCAAAAACATATCCCATTGTTGCATTTTGTCCTGCATGGACAACGTTTCCACGGTAAGGAACTTTAACTTCAGGGACCACTGAGTATGCAGCAATCTCCTGCTGACTGCAGAATGAAGACGTTCAGCCCCCTGCCCAATTCATTTGGAGGCACATCCCACATGAAAGACAAGGCGAGGAACCTAGGCATAATAAAAGATATAGACCTTATATACACAACAACAAAATAGAAGCAGGAGTTCAATCAACGATCTCTCAACTGAAAATCCCACAAAACGTGTCTTTCGTTCTCCAGAAAAACATCCTGAGGTTGACAATGTTCTAGCTATCTGCCTGGATTGTGCCAATGCCATCAGCTCCACACTGCTCGCATACCATACAGACTCCAAATTGCTCAAAATATGGTGGTGTATCTCGTTGGTAGGCTAAAGGAGACCACCACTTTCTAATGCGGAAGCTATCATATGCTCCTTAAGAAACCTAGACATTTTTAAAGAATCTTAACCTCTCTTACAAATGTCCAGAAAGCTCTTTACTCAGACAAAGATCTAACATTACTCTCCATCACAACCTCTCTGCTCTGAGCACACAAACCTCTCAGTGGTACTCTGAACTATGTGTAGGAGCACAGGAGAGCACAGGATGCATCTGACCCACTGGCTGTGCCTCTGGAAATGCTCCCTGCAAGACATCAGCAACGCATCTAAACATATGCCCTCTCAAGCAAAATTAAAACACTCAGCTGTTTTGACACGTCAGTGTTGGAACTTTACACCCTACCTGCTAGTGAAAAGAGATAGAAGAGTAAGCCTAACCCTTCTACCCAGCAAGGAATGGAACCAATGCCACCAAGACTGCTAATGTATCAATATGGTGCATTGTAAATCTCTGATTTATATGTAACTGATTTGCTATCATCCCCCATGTAACGCTGTAACGTCTCACACTCTGAGCACCTAAATACAATTTAAATATCTAGGTTGCATTATACAGACAAAAAAAATAAACAAGGTGGCTAGAAGGCTTAGCAAGCTAGTTGACACACTTATTGTGACTTGCAGGCTGCATATTTGAATGGTAATATTAGGATTATTATTAATATCATCACTATTATTATTATTATTATTAGTAAGTCTGGCCGTTGAGACAGCTTAAGCTGTCTTGCTAGACTATTTCTTTCCTCCAAAAAATCATGCAAGGTGCAGTGGGTCATCCCACGTTACCCAATTAGGCCCATTCACTTTGAATGACTGCACAAAGCCTGCCTTACTGCGTCATGTCCTTCTAAAAAAGTTCCTCTCTCTTCAGTGATAAACTTGGGGCCAAGTGTGCTTTTTAATTTTAATTATTTTTAAATTAATTTAATTTTTTTATTTTGCCTGCACTTCAGGTGCCCAGGTAGATGCCAATTTATTTTTTATCTCCTTTTTAAGGTTATATAAAGTATTCAGGGGACATTGTAACATTGTAGCTACCTGCGATTTGAGTGCTTGGATAGATAGTGGTTTATTCTTGTCTATTTCACAATTAATAATAATAATAAAATGTATTGCACAACTGAAAGCCCTTTATATAAAAAAGAAATCACCAGTAAAATGGCTGAATCAATGGATTTTTTGGTACATTTAAAAGTATTAATGCAAGCTTATGGCGGGCACATTTAGGTGGCCATATTTATGTGGCTCATTCTTGCAATAAAAAAGAGGTTAACCCTCACACGAGTTTGCTAAGGCTAGATCTATTGCCTTTGCCAATGCTTGTTATTATTTGTACTAGTAGTTGTAGAATTATCATCATGTCAGCTGTAACTTATTCAGTGTCAAAGTAAGTGTTTACATTTTGGGACTTGCAGATTTCCTTTTCCCATTATAAATGCAGGACTTCAAGTACAACACAGCAAGGCACAAACAGGACTCAGGAAGGGTCCGTGACAGCTTAAGACCTTTTGAAGCCCACTCAGGGAGAGGCGGCGCACAAAACTGGAATGTTATCAACCTTTGGGGCAGGGAAAATGGAAGACCGATTTATGGGAACGATTATCTATTGACAAAAGAGAGTCTGGGACTCCCGAACACAGGTGCGGCCAAGACAGCACTGGGAGCCACTGCTTCAGCAGTTTGATAAACACAGCTATGATACCCATTGATGGAACAGTTTAGTGATTAGTGGAAGAATTCCATCTCAGAATTTGGTTTTGTACAAATGGTAAATTTGCAGGATTAATGGATTGTGTTGTTTCTTGGTGGCCCCGGCGAGACAAGAGGTGGAGTCGTCTTGAATTTGAAATAGAAAGTAAATTCATCAGTAAGGAACTGTGGATTAGTTCAAGATTAAATCATGGTCTGTGGAACACCAAGTACAACTGGCGAATGTTGTCAGTTTTATATCCCTCTGTTTTCATTTTTTATATACACTTCGCCATTAAGGGAAAACAAGAAAACATTGCCTGAAAGCCATGAATAATCAATTTGGGGAGAGGAGTTGGCCTAACGGCTAGGGTGGTCGACCTCGAATCTGGGGAACTGGGTTCGAGTCTCGGCAATGACACTGAACATCCTGTGATTCTGGGCAAATCACTTAATCTCCCCGTGCCTAACAAAAATGAATGTGTCCTCATGTAATGCAACTGCTGCTATGTAAAGCGCTCTGATACCCGATTCGGGTCAAGTTCGCACTATATAAAACTCTGTAAAAAAAAAACTGTAGAACATATTTATTGTAGGCTAGTCATTGTAAATTGTTTTCATTACAAGTATGCAACATCAACAACTATCATTGGACGAAAACCACGCAGGTGCCGCAAATCACAAAAGAACGGCTGCTTTTAGGAGTGCTAGGGGCGCATTGGGGAACTACCTGTAAAATTCACGGATTTTTAATCAGTATATTCGGAAAATTAAACTGAAAGACTAGAACCAGTTGGATTCAAAAACAGAAACGTGGGGCCTTAAGTGTCCCACACAGAGAGTGAGTGGAGCAGATCTGGAGATCACAACCAATAATTCATGCCCCTACCGCTGTACTAAGTTACCCGTGCAGGGAATGTCTACTGTGCTGCATTGACCTGGCCCTGTGAACCCCCCTACCACTGGAGTGCTGCAGTAATGCACAGCTTTGCACTCTTCCATTGCAGACTCGGTTCTGGGGAAAGGGAACCAAAGACAAACCAAGCTGACCCTTGACCACAGAAACTTTATGAGGTCAGCAGATGAAGAAACGGAGCAGCTTACTTCCAAGATGACAGGGCGGGGAGAGCAGGCTGACAATGTAAATGTGAAAGATTTGCCTATAAGTAGCTTGTACATTATTAATGGAAACATAAATATTCTCTCTCTAGGCGTGGTCCATATAAAGAGAGACTAGATAAGCACGCAGTATACATAAACATGGAGGAGAGATGCATATCAAGCATTGAGGAAGGTGAGGAGAGAAGCTGCTCAGAATGGAGAAGGTGCTGGAGCTCATATGAGTGAAAACTGAAGATCTGGAGGTGCGCTCCCACAGGAATAACCTCTGAACGACAGGGGTCAGAAATGGCCAACACCACAGTGCCCTTAGACTCAACAGTTATTGCACCTCTTTGTTGGTGAGCAACCCGCACCCGGGGAACCACCAAGACCTATTACAGGCCGCTTACTCAATGAATAAGATTGGAATATGGTGCTCTGGATGTCACACCGGAAGAAAGACCTACAGGTTAAGGGCTCTGCCCTCTCCATATTCCCCAAATTCACCATTATAGTGCAGGTGGACAGAGGATCTTTTGCTACTGTCGAGAAGAAGCTTCAGCATGTGCAAATAAACTATGCAATGTCATGTCCCGCCAGGCTGAAAATCCTTCAAAAATGTGGACCCGGCATTTTTCTGAACAACAGGAAGCTATTATATTTCTAAAGAATTAGGAAGAGTCGCGTCACAAAGACCAGGTTGGGGGGGCATCCCACTTTTGGCACAATGATGAATAAAGTTTGGGAGGGGCTCCAGTTTGGGGGACTTTCCTGGTGAAAGTGACACAGATATTCATGTGGCTAGCTGCAGCAACCCGCAATCTGGAACAACTGAGTTAGAAGAAAACTGTACATATGGAGGGTTAGTGGCTGGCGGAGAGGACATACCACTATCCGGTAATAAAACACCCTCATGAAATAAATAGTTAGAATGTCAGACTCGACTGTTGAGACAGAGTGGAGATCGATGAGCGCTGGTAACCCTCACACACTAGACCACTGGAGCAGTTTGTAGTTAGTAAGGTATAAGACAGCACTGAAATTATGTTATTCATGTTATTTTGGTTGGAATGGCAGGAATCATACACAGAAAGTTGGGATTCTCAGTATGGGGGTGGATTTATTTGTAGGGTAGAAGACAGCAGAATGTCATATGGTAGGAAAAGATTGCTGAGGACACAGAGCATACTATTCATGGACAGGAACGGGCAGATTAATGCTACAACTCATTGCACCCACGTTGTGACTAACTACCAACACCACAACACAGAGTTCACAAGGTCTTGTGAAACATTAGGGGGCTGAACACCCCAAAAGGCCAGGAATGTAATAACATACCTAAACAGGCATATGGTAGTGGTGGCATTTCTCTGGGAGACACGTTTAACAACAACTACCGGTGGGGCCTTTGCAGAGCACTAGTATTTCTCATCATACACTTCACACTCCAGGGGGGGTTGCTATCCTTATAAAAAAAAGATTGGCTCTTCACACATATTTAAATGGTGACAGAAATTGAAGGCAGATATCTCAAAGTGCAGGAGATATTGCCATTGGCGGCTGGCAACTGCAGCAAGTGGAAGAGCAGCAAATGAGTGGTGGGTGGGTGCATAAAATAAATACATTACTAAAATAAAATAAATAAAAACGTACTTACTATGCATGCTGCACGACACGTCCTCCTAGCTCCGATCCTCTTCTTCTCTCGTGACTTTCAGGGCCCCAGCCAACTGCTGTCATGCTGTTAACCAGTATGAGAGAAGCGCCAGGATTGGAGGGAGCACCCTCTCTCGGAGCTTCCAAGGACACTGGAGGCCTATGCTTTGTCTCAACCCAGCTGTCTAAGACAGCTGGGCTGAAAGGCTTAAAGTGCGCATGTCTGGCTGGCCATCGCACGACAGACAGCCAAAGTGACATGCACACTTTTAAACTAGTGGACAGGAAGCCCACCACTCCTCCCTGCTGCCACTCAGCAAGTCCCACTCTGCCCTAACACTCAGTTCAAGACGGGTAGACGATAACAAAATGGTAATGCATTAACTTTATTACCATTTTATTTTTCATCTCTTGGGCTTTTCTGGGGGCATTTTAGTGGGGCGACGCTGCTGCGCTCTAATGGAGGAGCCACCCCTGGATACTGCATAACAAATGTGCAAGCCTAGTCAACATGTATGGCACCCACACAGACTTTCTGAGATTTTATTCCAGAGTAATTAATACATACATGGGATTGGACCCATGATCAGTGCTATGGGTGGAGCGTCAACACTGTAATGTCAACAAGGGTCCCAATGTGATCTGGGCTGGTCTAGCTGTGGGGGGGGATCAAAAGAAGGGTGCAGGCCTGGGTCCATCCCACAGGCCATCCTGTCAAGATCTCAACTCCTCCCCACACCCAAGGCCTTTTGTCCCTGTACTGGGAACCCAATCACACCTCATTCTCACCTATTCAAATGCTAATTACTGGCTGTCAGAAATGGGAGAGCAATATGCAAATTAGCTTCCCGCGGCGTCAGGCAGGAAAAACCTAACTTTCTAAAAATACCTTTTCATAATAGCTATACAAAATTTGATTTTAAGATTTAGTTAGATTTTGAATAACTATTAAAACAAATCTTTTTTATTTTTCTAGCTACTTCCAAACTGAAATTAACATTATTAGATGTAATAAAATAATCTAGTGGTTTCCTATGGAGCAACCAGTCTTGCTAAAGGTGAAAGAACTTTTGAGCCTTTTTCACTGTAAGGACATGTAGAAGAGTAAACCTTTACATACCCTACTTTTAAATACCATGCACCCTGCCTTATGGGCAATATGGCCTATTTAGGGGTAACTCCTTGATATTTAAAAAGAAGATTTTGACCTGTCAAAAAAGGTTTCTTTTGACAGGTTGAGTTGGCAGTTTAAAATTGCACAGCCAGGCTACAATGGTAGGCCTGCAGACAGAGTTGCAGGGTCACTGCAGTAAGTGCCATAAAGGGAGCTGCAGCCATCTAGTGACATTTAACTTGCATTACCAATACCAGCATGTTAAAGGGGAGAGGACAAGCACTTTACTACTGCTTAGAATCAATAGTATGACAGGTTGAGTCTTCCCTGCCAAAATTTAAACTAGTGAGTTCCAGATCAAGACATTTTTTAGTTGTGAGTGTTCACCTCACGGAGCTATCTTGCTGCCTCCATGTCCAGTATAGGTGCAGTAGGAATGGTTCAGCGCCAGATTTTCAGAATGGCCACTTATTATGGAAATGATTAATATTTAGATTAATTGTTCTGTATGCTCAGCTTGTGTGGCTATCCAGGTTTTCTGAGCATGGATTTAACCCTCTTGCATCTACCTTCGACACTGTGGAGTAGTTTAATAATTTGAATGGGTACAGAAGAAACTAGTGATTATTTCCTGATGAACCTTGCAAATGTTGGTTATCTATGTACGCAGTCCTATCTTTCCCTGGTTTGCCATGTTGCTTCATGCCAGGTGCATCCAATCTTGAGTTTATAAGTAATTTAATCCAGTTGGTTTCGACTGACGCACACTAAGGGCCTGATTTAGTGGTCGATGGACGGGTTACTCTGTCACACATGTGACTGATACCACGTCCATCATATTGCAAGTGCCAATGGATACAAATAATGAACTTGTAATACGGAGGACGGGATATCCATCACGTAAGTCCGCTGAATTCTAAATCAGGACCTAAGACTTCAAGTCACAGAATGTAGCTATTTATGTGACTTGAAAATTCAGTACTAGAGACATGGTGTTCTAACATCAAGAGATATGGAATAAGTAATTATATAGTAACAGGTGTCAGTTCTGTCCAATGTAATCAAAGTCAATATATTTACCTTGAAAACATGAAAGGCTGGGTTGACCGTGCTAGGATATGTACTTGTGGCCTACAGGTCACATAAATGCCCGCAGTTAGTGCTTAACTCACTGAGACATCTTGCTACCAGTATTCCAAAGATGCTTGTAAGTAGCTCAGGAGGGGGAAGCAGAGACGTTTTAATGCATGGGCAAAGTGGGCTCTGGCCCAGGGCCCCAGCCTTTCAGGGGGCCCCCTGACAGAGTCAGCTCCGTTCTCTAGAGTTTTGCCCTAATGACCATGACTATTTCTTAAACAGATTGTTTTAAACACTGTTTTCCTTCAATTTATTTTTTATGTACCTGATGTGTGAGAGTTCAGTACAGCCATTTTGCAGAAAAATGTTGTCTTTATGTTTCATGCAATATACATAAAAAGTTTCTTTTAGATCAAAACAAGGCCTAACATATAAGAAATGGGAGGGCATCACAGAGATTATTTGCAGTAATATTGGTGAGCTGCTGCTGTGTTACAATATTGAAAACACACATAACCATCCCTGAATATTAGATGTAAACACATTTAGGGCCTTTTTATGAGAAGTGACGCATCGCTGTGTGAAAACAGGGATGCGTCACTTCTAGTGCGCCCTCCTTGCGACATGATGGATGCGTCATATTTACTGTATGACGCATCATGTCGCAAGGAGTTACAGATACGTTAGTATTTCTGACGTATCTGTAGGCGCAAAAGTGATGCATTGCTGGGATGTGTCTGAAAATAGACTTAACTCCAGCAATGTGTCCTTTCGCATGGGGCAAGCCCCATGTGAAAGGGCCTGCATCAGTCTTACGCCTGCTGTGAAGCTGGTGTAAGATATTGATGCAATGGCGCCCTAGAAGTGGCGCACTGAGTTCTCATAGATTTCAATGCGCCACTTCTACGAGGGTTTTTGCGGGGGAACACCCACCCTGCATACATTATACCTGGCGCAGGTATAATGTGGTGCTAGGGTTTACAAAGTGACGCATCTGCCTAGATGTGTCACTTTGTAAATAGGGCGCAACATGGCACATTTTTACGCTGCCGGTGCGTCACAAAAGTGACGCACCAGCGGCATAAAAGTGAAACAAGGCCTCATAAATAAGGCCCTTAGAATTTGGACGAGTGTTCCTTTGCACTGCCAGGGACCTAATGAAATGAAATTAAATAGTGTATTTAATAAATCGCGCAGCTACTCAGACTAGAGTGTCCTGGCGCGTGACAGCGGGAGGAAAACGTGCGTAAAAGACCTATAAGTTATTAAAAAGCCAGGTTTTTAAGTTCTTCCTGAAAGAGAGTAGGTCTGTGGTTAGTCTCAGAGACTCAGGAGTCTATTCCACAATTTTGCACCTAGAAAGCCGAGGGATCTGCCTCCAGTGCGGGCACAGCATATTTTAGGCACGATGGCCAGGTTGGCATTGGAAGATCTCAGGGGTCTAGATGTTATGTAGCGATTAATGCGCTTATTTAGGTAGCCGGCTCCTAAGCCGTGGAAAGCTTTAAAGAAGATGGTCATCGCTTTGAAGTCGATCTGTTCTTTTATGCGGAGCCAGTGTAGAGACTTAAGAATAGGGGTCATACTAGATCTGGGTTTAGGTCTCAGGATGGCTCTGGCCGCCGCGTTTTGTACCACTTGTAGGCGCTGGATAAGGGATTTGGGAAGACCGAGGTACAAGCTGTTGACATAGTCAAGCTTTGATGTCACCAGAGCCTGCACCACAATCTTTCTACTCCCAAGCAGTAACAGTGGCAGGAATTATTTTTGCATCCGGAGTATGCCAAAGCAAGCGCCAGTTAGATTTTGGATTTGAATGCGCATGGAGAGTGTCTTGTCTATGACAATTCCTAAGTTTTTGACTTTCTCCTTTTCCGCAGGCGGGGCGGCAGATCTTTTGGCCACCAAGAGCTCCAGTCAGGCGTTTCTGGATTACCAAAGAAAACATCTTCAGTTTTGTCAGTATTGCACTTCAGCTGATTGATCTTAAGCAAGTTAAAAACCTTTGTGAGGCAAGACCTAATCATTGCTCCGTCAAAGTCGGTTCCTTTTTCACATGTAAAAATCAGCTGAGTGTCATTAGCATAGGAAACAATTTTGGCGCCCTCTTCCTCTACCAGAAATGCAAGGGGGATAGATATATATTAAAAAGCGTAGGACTGAGAATGGAGCCCTGAGGGACACCTACATTCATGGCCGGAACCGGGGATGAGAAAGGGGGCAGCCAGATGTCCTGAGATCTATTTACCAAGAAGGATGACATCCATGTTAAGGCGGTCCCCCCACGCCGATGTTAGCAAGTCTCTCCAGGAGCCTCTCATGTGGGACCGTTTCGAAGGCCGCCGACAGATCGAGCTGTATCAGAACAGCCTTGATGGAGCAAGATCTCGTGAGAAAGAGACTTGCTCGGAGGCAATCCACTCGTATAATTTATTAACAAATTAATAATTATGTTTGTGAATAACTAATACGCACCACATGAACACGCGGGTTTGTGAAGCTTGCTTATGTGTGTACTAATGCGGATAACAATGAAGACGGACTAATACCGCTTTTAACAGGGAAACTGTTGTGCGCATGCGTCAACTTCATCTACGCAGTATGACGAGGTAACGCTTGGAGGGAAATTCTAGCGCATGAGCAGAAGACACTAAAATTGAGTCTTCAAGACTCGCATGCATGGCATCTACTTAGCTGAAACGAAAACAAGCTATTTTACTAATGCTGATGCGGGAAAAGTATTAATGAGAAAAGGGGAATAGAGTAGAGGTGGGAGGTATACAGTGTGACCATTTATTTGTGAAATTAATATTTGTCTTTTTGATTTTATTATTAGTGCGCATTTGGGCCTCTCACGCATAACTGAATTAAGCTGAGTGAGGAAGCGACTGCGCATGTCCACTGAAAGTTAACTCGGAATGATGACCTAAATGCTGAACAGGAGCCAAGGTCGCAGATGATGTGCCCTGGGAACGGATGGTGAAAAATTCAGCGAAGAAGACTCTGATTCATGAAGTTATAATAATGTTGCAAAATAAAATGTGGATATGTATGGGAACTCAATACATGAATAAAAAAATTAAGGGGAGGGGTTTGCGAACAATAGTTGAACTGATTTTGATGACATGTAAGCATGGTGTGATGGAGCTTCCCCCTTGCCTGACCAATCATATTTCGTATTTTTACGATATTGAAACTTTAGTGGGTGGAACATGAAGAAACAAAGGTATAATTAAGGTAGCTTTAGTTAGTCAGTTAGAAGTTGGGGACTGGAGATGCTGTGAGTCGGAGATGCTGTTGCTGGGAGAGATGCTGTGAGATGCTGATGAAGAACCGAATGCAGAACCTGAAGCAGAACTTTCTATCCTAACTTAATTGGGTTAGATCAGAAGATCGCAGAAGAATCTCGAGGAGGAAGAGAATGTCAGAGAGGGTGCGGCGCAATCGTCGGTATTCTAGAGAGGTCAACTATCCTGTCCTGAAGTCTTTGTCTCCTGACCTATCCTGGGGGACCCTTACCAGCCCTTTGGCCAGGGGTTTCGTCTTTCACACCATTCTTGGTAATTATAATTTCATGTTATTTGCAGATGTTCTTTTCTCTCTGTCCTCTCCCTTTCTGAGCATTGATCATTGTATGAGTCCGAAGTATATGCTTGGTGTTTAATCAATTGAATTTTCTCTCCTAAGAAAGATGGTGATTGCACTGTAATTTTGAAATCGTTCACATGCATTTAATTTAGATAAAGGTTTTAAAACTCCCGAGTCTGTGATCTTTTATTTTAAAGAAAAGAATAGTTAAGAATTATGTTAATTATCACCATCAACTAGTTCAACTAATGGTCCATCGACCAGAGGAAAGAACTTTTGATCAGTGAAAAGGTTAGTTAGGAATAAGAAATAACTAATCTTGAAATATGAAACTTTAACTAAACCAGCGGTCTACTCAGTTGTGTGTGTTTATGGGTCCAGGTGAGTATATGGTAGTAGAGTATCTGTTGTTGGTATACCGCTGGATCAGCCTTGCCTCCCTGGTCCAGCTTACCCATGAGAAATTCAGTCACTTCCAGCAGAGCGGACTCCGTACTGTAGTTAGCCCTAAAACCGGATTGGGACTCATGAAGGAGCTTCCCATCTTCAATGTGTTTTTGGAGGGCCTTGTTTACATGCTTCTCTAATACTTTGGAGAGGGCCGGAAGAAGGGAGATTGGCCTGTAGTTGGCAGGCTCCATCGGTTTGGCGTTAGCCTTTTTTATCAGTGGAAGAACCTTAGCATTCTTCCATAATTTCGGCATGTTGCCTGAGGAGAGGGAAGCATTAAAGAGCTGGTTTACCGTGAGGTTTATGGTGGGAGCTAATAGGTTCAGGATATTCGCTGGACATGGGTCGGTAGGAGAGCCAGACTTAATGCTTTGGAGAAGGGTCAGTGACTCTTCAAGCTGAAACTCAGGGAAAGTTAGTAAAGATGGAGGATCCAAGAGGTGAAATTTGCTATTAGAACTAAGGTAGAAGGTCAGTTCTTCCTCTGAGATGTTAGTGAAGGCTTGTTGGATCACGGAGATCTTTTGTGGAAGAATTGAGCTATTTGCTTAGACCATTCTTCCGTGCATGGCCCTTCCTTTGTGCTGGCTTTCGGGCGGTAAAGGATTTAACTATGCTAAAGATTTCCTTACTCTTATTTTGGGCATTTTCTATCTTGCTTTGAAAGAAGTTTTTGTTGGCTGCCTTCACGAGAATGTAATAAGCTTTTAAGGTGTCTTTATACACCTTCCTGTCCTCAGGTAGATAGGATTTACGTCATTTTCGTTCCATTTTTCTACAATTTCTTTTGCTAGGTCTGAGGGAATCGTTAAACCATGGAGCTCGGTGGGGCCGACCTCTTTGAGGAGCGGGAAACAATCGGTACTGCTGCACCAATGTTGGCTCGGAGCCATGAATCTATTGAGAGGGCGTCCGAATCGGGCAGCCAGACAGCTCCGGTGAGGAATGACCGATGGCGTCTGCTAACATCGGGATGGATATTTTATGGAACGTTCTGTAATTAGGGACCCTCTGCCCTGAGTTAGTCCGAGGGGCTGTGGCAGAGTTGGGAATGACGAATTTTAATAGGAGGTGGTCAGACCAGGTAATGGGAAGAGGTAGGCTTACTGATATTTCAAAGTTGTGAAAGATTTGGTCTAGGGTATGGCCCTTCCCATGGGTGGCCAAAGAAATAGATGGAAACATGTTGCAGGCCTGCAGCGTCTCCAACAAGGAAATTGTTTGAGGGTCTTTTCCATTGTCCATATGTATATTGAAATCTCCCAGAATAAGGCAGTTGTTGTATTTTAAGTCCATGGAGGTGGTGGCTGTATTAAGCGTAGTAATAACATTTCCAATTGCACCGGGAGGTCTGTAAATCAGAAAACCAGCTATGCTATGATGGGGGATAAGGTACAGCGGAAGCCTAAGGACTCTGCGCCCTCGATGTTTTCCATCGGGATGGGAGAGCAGTCTAGTTTTTGATTGTAAATTATGGCGACACCGCCCCCTTCCCACTCGGTCGGTCCCTCCTAAGGATTTTATAACCCGTAGGGATGGCCGAGGTGATAGTAGGGTTTGAGGCTTCAGACAGCCACTTCTCAGTGAGAAATAAAAGATCAGGCTGTTCGTCTAACAGTAGGTCATAAATGTGTGGTTCATGCTTTTGCATAGAGCGACAATTTAAAAGGGTGGCCTTTAAGTCCTCTGTTTTCTTATTGTTTTTACACTTATTGTTGCGTGGGAGGATCTTGGGTGCGAGTTTCCTGGACTGGAGGAGAGACCAGTTGCACTTTTGTATCGAAAGTCTACCTCCAAGCTCGGATCAGCCGCTGTACACTGACATAATGGTAGCCGCCTAAGGCTAAGCAGTTTTCCCTATTGTAATATAGTGGAAGAAACTCATCGGAGGGGAGCTGGGCAGCATGGCCGGCGCCGGACGCCTCCGGGACGCTGACAAGCGCAGACGGGCATGCTTTTGGCGCGCCAGTGGCGCGCCCGCTGCGTGCATCCGTTTGCATCGGGAATATATAGGCTAATGCCTATGATGCAAACTGGATCGTTAACGCAGCTGAGGAAGCGGAAACTGCGTGGGCGGAAGTGAGGAGCCTGATAGTAGCCCCAGCCCTCCGCACAATCGGTGTATCAGCCGCGGCGGACCAGGACTGGAGGAAAAGCGAGATGCGAATTGGAGCAGCTAAGGAGGTGTAGGCAAGCAGAATAAAGTAAAGTGCAAGTGCGCGTAGGTAGGAGAAACTGTTAAAAAGCACAGAGTAATTCAGCCACACATATACAATTTAAAAAGTATTAAAAACCTAGTAGCAGGGCAGGAAACACTAAATCCTACCGCTGTCAGCTGCACGCGTCCGTTTACATCGGGAATGTATAGGCTAATGCCTATGATGCAAACTGGATCGCTAACGCAGCTGAGGAAGCGGAAACGGCGTGGGAAACAGGGGCTCAAATTGGATCATAAATTCAAAGCTGTTCTGAACAGGGGCCCCCAAAATATGTTTGGCCCAGGGCCCCCAAAATCCTTAAGATGTCCCTGGGGGGAAGTGAATCCCACACTCGCCCAGCGATGGTAATGCCCTATGCTTAGTATTCTCAAAGCAATAGGGATAACCCTAAGGGGGCAAAGGGTCATTTAGGAGAGAGAAACGGCACTGCAATCAGCAGGACTCCCCAGGAGCATCAGAATAGCGAGAAAGAGCAGGAGGTATTGAGTATAGACTGTCTGAAGAAGAAATTAGGAAAGGGAAATAAGAGGCAAGATTGGGAACTCACTGTCACAGCTCTCTGCATGCATGCATACGCTTACCCGCCAAAATGGGGAATGTCACTGTAACTACTCCCCCAGCTGCCTGGAGTCGGCCAGAGCACCAAACAAGAGGAATGCGGGCAGCACTCAGAAACTCTGGACAGGAGTTCTTTGAGGGGGAGGACCCAGTATCTTCAGTAAGTCACAGATCAGGAAACTGTAGGTGGAGGAAACGTAGACGGTTCAGAACCCAAATGCAGACATAGACCCAGGTAGAACAAAACATGCACCAGCTCGAAACAGGTGCGAACTAGCCAAAGCGTAAGAGGAACCCACCAACTGTGGTTGGCAGGCCATCAACCCAAGTAAGTGAGGCAGGGGCGGCTCCTCCACTAGGGCGGTGGAGTGTCGCCCCACTGCTTTCTCGCAGTGCGAGAAGCAGAAACATAACATGGTAATAACTTTCAGCGGGTGGGTGGGGCTGCTCTGCGAGCAGGGCAGGGGAAGAGTGGTGTGCCTCCCCACTCCCAAGTGCGTAAAGACTGTTTGGTCCGCCCCCTGGGGCCACCCAAACCAGTCATTGCGCACTCTGCCCTTCTCCATGAAGGCTGCAATGCAGCCTGCATGGAGAACATGGCCTTCCCATAAGCCTCTAGCTGGGTGGCGTCCCGACCAATCACAACGCTGCTTGCAGCGTTGTGATTGGCTTAGGGGAGGGAGCCTGGCTGCCTGCTTCTGCTTCCAGTTCCTGTGAGCAGGAGCAGAAAAGACGCGGGACCCAGGCAGTAGAAAGGTAAGTTTAATTATTTTATTTTTTATTATTAAAGTAGCCCCCCCCCTGTGGGAACTCCCTGTGCGACCCCCCGCCCTCCCCACCCGCGAGCCATGCCGGCCGCGACTGAAGTGAGGCTTCATATCGTGTTTCTATCCATCTTGCCCCAGCCCAGTACAGAACACTAGTGCGCCAACCTCCCTGCTTCCACAACTACTGTGATGAAAATATATGCTTCGGCGTGACTTGTGTTGGGAAGTGCACTGTGACCTGAGGATTTTGTTCCTGACATTTGCCAGCTCAGTGCACCATGCGCTCACTAACTGATGGTAAAAGGATGCAGGTTCCTGGCAGCTAGGTCAATGATATTCTATTATTAGTACAAAAAGTATAACAGAAACCTAAAATAAGTGGCACTAAGAAAAGCAAACACCAGGGGAATAGAATAGGAAACGAGAAATTACAGTTTTCACTCACCCCATCTACTCATTAAGAACAATATCTCGGAATCTGGTTTCAGTAGATACGGGTCATGAATCATTAAAGCCATCTCAGTCTGAGAAGCATGAAAAGTGGTTCAAGACCCCAGATGTGTCCCTTTAGGCCAGATCTGTTTCTCCCTTCCAAATATTCCAAATCAAGACCGTGATTTGAAGTGCGTCATCAACAAGAACAGACTGGGGTCGAGGACGCATGAAGTGACTAGAATAGGCAAGCTTCAAAAGGGACAAATAAAAACCGATGTTTTGGTATCTACATTTTCATTCTAGGATTATCATTGATAGGGAAGGGACCAAAAACAGGCAATCTAATTTAGCAGGATCCCCCCGGATGTGAATACATTTGTAGAGTATACAGACCCTGCCACGAAACAGAGGCACTTTGCTATCATTCTATCTGCATATTTGTTGAATATGTTATATCTTGTACAATAACTTGGATAAGTCATGGAGTTCAAGCATCTGTTTGTGGATAAAAGGTTGCAGAGTACCGAAATTCCACTATCGATAGAGTATTTCACGTTTTACAATTTTTGTTGTGACTTTTCTTATTCGAATATACAAAAAAACTCCCCCATGCCTCAAAGCAAACCCTAAAGGTGGGTACGTTTGCGGTACCGGTCCTCAAATTTACAGAGAAATCAACAATGCCGGTAAGAATCTCAAATCACAATAGGTAGAAACTTAATGAAAACATATAAAAGAATACGAATGAAAAAAGGTATGAATTTTGGAAGGAAAAGCCAAAGAAGTCTCAAATTCACTTCAGGTGTAGAAAATGTTGCAGAGTAAAATTATTTCCTCAATTGGGCATTCGGTTTTTCAAAAACCAAAATTAGAGCACCATTATGCAGAAGGCCTTCAACAAGCCAACATCAGCTGCAATGGCAATTTCAAAGTGTGTAATTAAACATTGGAATAAAATCCCTGCCTGCATAATACCATCATTCTTTCAGAGATATGTGTGGGGGGCAGGTTTGCCATATGGCATTGACATTTGGGATCTGGACCAATAAAAGAAATAAGTGCCATTTTTGAGTGGACATTTTAGAAATGTGTGCCATTGATTTCCTACATTGGCTTCAGAATATGATTTGGTTCCATCCAAGTACTCAACAGAATATCTTGAGGAGGCTAAGTAGGAGTAAACACAGCCAACAGGCACTGAAAGGGATTGAGTGCTTTCGTCTGCGTCAAATGTCAGCAGTTGTGTTTCCAACATTTGGTAGTTCTGAAGATGCATCAGAGGAAAAAGAAAGAGAGAAGTAGGCTTAATAAGACCTATACTATGGGATGAATTCATAGGGAGACATTTTGGACTAATACCTCAATCATATCTGGGAACTCTCATGGCAGTATCATAGGCGATGTTTAAACGAGGCGTAAATTTATGCTTATTGTACACTTTACCCAATACCGTGCCACAGTGATTTGAAAATCTTTGCAAACTCTTATGAGTTTATAGGAGAAAACACTCTTTGTCCTAGCTGATGTAAACTGCATTTTTATTGGTGTTGATTTGACCCTGAGGGATCCTACAAAATGTGAATGCTGCCTTGGATGTAGAGCGAGAAAATAGTATGTGAGACACTCCTAAATCCTCTGTCCCATTTTAAGCACCTTATTGAAAAGGAGAATAACCATGGTTTTGAGGAAAGCTTGCATTCGAGATACGGCACTAACAATGCTCCAATATTCCTACTGGCTGATAACACTCCATACATCACAAAGGCCATGGGCCTATGAAGGCTGAAATAGGCCCATATTAAAACAAGATTTCAACAACATTTCAGTTGCGTGAGCATTCTACACCACTTTATGAAATTAAATCAATGTTAACATAAAGACTATTTAATCCTTACAATACTTTCAGATTTATTTATGGGTATTTTGGAATTTAAAAAATGCATCTATTATGTATAATTTGTGTGATTTGATCGATATTAGTATGTGTTTTTATAAGCCCTTCAATAGACACTTTTGGGATTTTTAGGCACGGTAGATAACTGTTATATTTAACCAATTAAATGGCGCTCATTTGGCCATCCTGAGTAAAGACGGAAGGCTGAAGTGGCTTTCTCAGGGTTCAAACGGGTGTCCTGCAGATTATTGAATGTTGGAGCGCACTTTGGTTGTCTACTTAATCTTTTACTTTAAGATAGACTCGGTCAATGCGCTTTATCTGGAGCTTCAATGCACATACTTTTAGCAACATCTGCAGATTACAGACAGTTGGACTGTATTTCAGTGGTTCCATTCAGGATTTTGCTGGCTGCCGCTGGAATGACTCGCTGTTTAGCAAGCTGGGTATCACAGTTACCTTTCTCCATATTGTTAAAAGATTGCAGTAGAAATTAATTCTGCTTCGAGTCATTGTTGAGGTGAAATTTCACATATAACAAAACCCAAAATACTATGGGGGATATTCTCAAGAACGTGTGTTAACTATCGCCAAATTCGCTTAACGCAACTTCTCACATCGCAGTCCATCGCGGGAAAATAACACTGTGTCAACGCAGTATTCCCAACCCTGCGGCACCATGCGATAGCCACACGTTAACGCGACAAATGCCCGCGTTAAAATTAACGTGACGCCGAAAAAAATGCGAAACACGAACGCCCAAAAAGTTGCGAAGTCCCAAATCGCGAAACAAAAAGCAGCGATAACCAGCTACAGGCCTGCGAATCCCACGCGACATGCGGAAAAATGCACTATAAAAGCAGATAAAAAAAAAAGATAAAAAAATGCAACTGCGTAGCACCATGGACGCACTCGGACCGAGTGCAGAGGACAACGCGAACCCCACAAGTCCCACAGACGACCAGCCAGGACCCCCGGGTCAAGGAGAAGAGGAAGAGGAAGATGGGGCAGTCCGCAGGAAAACCGGATCATCGTCACGGAGGTGACAGGACACTACCAACAACTGTCCGTCACATCCACTGTGTCATCAGCCACACAAACGGAAATATGGCAACATCCTGAACAACGTGAATGCAGTCGGAGTGTCGAGGAGGACAATGGAAAAGGCCAAGAGGCGCTGGAATGATGTGAAGGGCAAAACCAAGAAGAAACCCGATGCCAACATGAAAGCAGCAACGCAGATTGGAGGTGGGGGACCAGCGGCACACCAGGAGCTGGATGACATGGAGAAAATGGTGGCCACAGTCATCAGTCGGGATATGGTGCCAGGAGTTGGGGATCGGGACACTGCTCAACATGACCTGACACAACATCAACAGGGTGAGTACCGACCAGGGCCTGGGGGGACGGGGGGAGATTGGCACAATGGCACACATGCACAATTAAGTACAGCACACTGCACACCCACAATGACTCTGGATCATGTCCCTGATCCCCGTGCCACACTGCAGCACACATACAGAAACTCAGGGAATTCGTGTTGAAAAGAATTTATTTGCACATGCTGTGCCTGTGGTCATTTTTTACTGTCTCATGATTGCTAAGGACTGCCACAATGTGACGTCCTCATGTGAAGAAATTGTCAATGATGCTGTTACTATGGGCTATTCCTGCTGCAGCTGCAGTGGGGTGTGGTCTACCTGCCTCATCTTCCTCATCATCGTCCGGTGCATCTGGCACTCGTAACCATGGGGCATTGGTGCGTACACATATGTTGTGCAACACACAACATGTAACGATCATCTTGCACACGATGCCTGGGCTGTACAGGAGCCTCCCACCTGTGATGTCCAGGCACCTGAAACGTGACTTCAACACGCCAAATGTGCGTTCCACTATGCCCCTGGTGCGTTTGTGGGCCGCATTGTACTGCCTCTGGGCCTGTGTGTTCGTGGCTCGGAGGGGTGTCATCATCCAAGGGCAGAGTGCATATCCTTGATCACCTGTGACAGTGCAAAGAGACATGAGTCAACTCAACAGTTGGTCCTGCATGATCTGTAGGCAGGCTCACTAGTTCATTGGCGTGTGATATGTGTGTCATAGTGATTACTGTTTGACATGTACTGCTTGTAGCAAATGAGCGCCATCAATGTGTACAACGTAGCCTCACTGCTGCTCCTCCCTCCCCCCGAGCCCATTTACTTGTGTGCGCTGCGCGGTTGCATCACTTGCACTCCTACGGCACACCATCGTCATGCCTGTCTGCGCATGTCCACAAGCCTGACAACGACACTGTGATGTTGTGCGTTGAAGGTGGGCGGCCACATGTGTGTAGGCCTATGGTAAGGATAGGGCAGACACAGATGTAGAGGGCATGGCTGGCTGAACTCACGATGTGGTCGAGGCAATACCTTTGGCCTATGCTGCGGTAACAGAGACACACACACAACAGTTGGCATGTATGATCCCGGACCTCGAGCGGGCTTGCGCTCATTCATTTATCCCTTCGGCCGAGCCCGCACTCCGGGGGCATGCTACATAGCAACATTGTCCATTGCGGGACGGGTGGCGCCGACACTACAACAGAGACACACGCCTTAGGTACTTCATTGGCAAGCCCAACACTTAACCACGCCCAGAGCCCCGGGGTGATCATCCACACCCCTACGCTGGACTGTCGTACGCCAGCCCACTCCGGCAACGCCTACAGGGGGGTGCGACACAGCTACATGTCCCAGGTCTCCCCGACTGCCTGAGGTGACATGGTTGCGTCCGCTGTGCACAGCACAATGCAATGTGGTAGGGCCCGGGTCCCTCATGCATACACAATGACCACACGGACACACTTAGATAGTTTGTGGAACTGTCTACGGGCACGTGCGCCCGGCCCCTTTTATTGCCAGGGTCACATGTCCAGTGACGCCTGTGCTGGATGGGTGTGGGGTGAGTGTGAGCCAGCCCTCAACGGGTGGTTGGTGCTGGCAACAACTACAACAGTGATCAGACAATCAGAAGTTCACAGTTCAAACAGCAAGGGTCCATGACTTGAGCTGCACGGAGTTAGTGGCCCCGGATGCACAGCGGCCGGCACATGGAACACCGCCACAGGACGGTGACTACCGGTGCACTGAGGTAGGGGCACGAGAGCTGAGTGGGTCCCCGTCGATGTCCAAGGTGAATGTCGCGGGGGTTATTGGGGGACAGTGGAAGGTGTTCTTCCAGGGCATGATACAGAGGGCAGTACCAAGCAGACACAGGCAATATGGAGGAGATGAATGCTACAGACTCATTTTTGACACCAAGTCAGTATCAGCTACATGATGATGAAGACAACCCCCAGGCCATAGACTCAGACACCACCACAGTTCAACCAGAGGGTGTCCATGAATATCGGGGCACAGAGTTAGTGGCACCAGAGCTGAAAGGGGATGCAGTCTGCGATGAGGCCTGTACAATGGTATAAACTCTGCCATAAATAAATCAAGGCTCAGTTCCAAATGTGTAACCTAGGCCAGAGGCAGCGGTCAGCAGGGGTCCCCAGCCACGTGTCCTTGGCTTGCGATGCACAGAGTTAGTGGCACCAGGGCAGTTGTTGTTGGTGTTCGGTCACCTCCGTAACGGGGATCCTGTTTTTCATCTGGACTGAATCGCGTCTTCCTCTTACTCCTCTCCTGGCGTGCAATGATATGGACTCTGCCATTGTAAAATCAAGACTCTGTTCCAAATGTGTGACCTACTTGACCGCAGTGTAGGCCGGAGGCAGCGGTCAGCGCGGGCCAACCGCTGTTCAGGCAGCTCCTCCTGGTACTCTCACACACGACGTTGGAATGCCATGTGGCGATGATTTGTGGTTGACGGAGGTAGTAGCACCAGAGCTGGGCGTGTGTGCAGCCTGCGACAATGCCGTGTCCTGCCTTGTACGGATTGGATTGGAGTGAGGCTTGCTGGACCGCAGTGTAGGCAGTACACAGGTGACCGCACGGTGCTGGGCCGCAGTGTAGGCCGAGGGCAGTAGTCAGCAAGGGCCCACAGACACGTGTCGTTGGAATGCTATGCACAGAGTCGGTGGCACCACATCGTAGGGAGTACGGTGATATGAAATCTGCCATAAATGTATGTACTCTGCCATTGTATAATCAAGACTCAGTTCCAAATGTGTGACCTACTGGACCGCAGTGTTGGCCGGAGGCAGCGGTGGAGTATGTCAATGAGAAAGGAGTACTGGGGGCCTGTGTCGCGGAGGCCGTGATGGTCTGAGGAGACTGCCATGGTCGCGGGCCTCGGGCTTGGAGCTCGCACCGGCATGTGGTGGGCCCTCTTTGACACACGCCGGTGTCGGCAGGTGAGCAGTGAGGCCTGGGTGCGCTGGGGCGGGCAAGACAGGTCCTGGGACCAGCGGCCTGGGGTGCAGCAGGCGCACAGGATCGCAGGCACCGCCGCTCACGGCGTCGGCCTCGTGGAGGGGTGAGAGGCGCCGCCCTGGCAGACACGTTGGCCATTCCGGAAAAGAACCACGCCCAGAGTAACGGGCTTTTTATTCACACCCCTACGCTGGCCTGGCGTACGCCAGGCCAGCCCACTCCGCTCACGCTTACAGGGGGGACGTAACGAGCTACATTTCCGCATTCTTCCCCACTGGCTGGGGTTACATGGTTGCGTCCACTGTCCAGTACACTGCAGACACCAGCAGAGTATGTCGACATGGAAGTGTCTGTGGTCTGCATACTGCAGTCTGTCCAGCGCATCCACGCCACACTTGGCATTGTGTAAATTCACATTCATGGGTCACTTGCCTCCTTCGCACATGCCGGGTTGCCACCTCTCCCCACATTCTGCTATTGTGCGGCTGAGGTGCCATGCCGTTGATGGCCTGTGTAGATGGCTAGCCCAGGTTGCCACAGTAAGTTGTGTTGTCGTGTTTGGAATGTGGGGATGTTGGTTGTCATGTTGTATGTGATTTTGTGACGTGTGCATTCCCAGAGTTGTGAGTTGTCTGATTGTGGTGTTGAGGTGTGTGGTGTGTTCCGTTGGTACTTACCGACGAGCAGTGCATTTCCATAGGTGCCATCCTGGAAGCGCTGGTTGATGATGGACTGTCGGAAGATGAAGGATTCATGCACACTGCCTGGGTAGTTGGCGACGACATTGGTGAAGAGTCCCCAGTGGTCCACTATTGCCTGCACATTGATGGAATGCGTGTGCTTTCTGTTGCGGTAATTGTGTGCAGTGGCGGCAGGGGGCACGAGGAGTACATGTGTGCAGTCAATTGCCCCAACACGTGCGGGAAGCCAGCTATGGCGTAGAAGCCTTGCTTGATCTCCAGCTGTTCCTGCGCAGTGTGTGGGAAGTAAAGTTGCTGGGGTACCAAGCTGATGATGGCATCCAAGACAGGTGTGAGGAACTTTGACAGGGCTGGCTGTGAGACTCCTCCGACTAAGGCAGTTGTGGGTTGGAAGGTCCCAGAGGCCAACAGGTGCAGCACGGCCAGCAGCTTTGTCTGCGGAGGGATGTTGGTTCTCCGCTGTGTTGGTACCGTCAGCCTGTGGGCAATGATGGTCAGGATGCGGAGGATGGTTGTCCTTTTGAGCCTGTAGTGGGCGATTACTTCCTCTGGTGTTAAGTCTCGGAGGCTGGTGCGTTTTCGGAAGGTCAGGTGTCTTTGTCTGCGCTGCCTCTGTGGTAGTCTGGGGGGGGTCCTGGAGGGGGTGGGGGGCCTCGGGGTGGTGGCGGTGGGTGTTGTGGCCCTCTTTGGGCTCCGAGCTGCATGATCAGTAGCTCCATGGCATCTGTTGTTCTTCTGGTGTGGCTGTGGGCTGGGCTCCCTTTTATGGTGCAGGTTGTCGTCCGCTTTAGCACCAGGTAGGAGCAGGTGTTGAATCCCTGCTGCTAACGCGCCTTATCGCATGTTTTTGAATCTTATTGCCGATTTGGCTGGTCGTTGGGAATGTTGCGGAGTGGTGATTTCGGGGGATTTTGCACGGGAACGCCTACTCTGCATCTCATTAGCGTTAGTTGCCATTGTCATCCGTGGCGATGTTTTTGCGGCTGCTATCGCAGGTAGACTGGTGATATCGGCTGTTAGCACCAGCTTGTGAATGGTGCGATGGATTTATCACCACTTTGGCTGCGATAAAGTGCCGCTAACTCGGCGATAAGTCCTTGAGAATATGCCCCGATATTACGCAGTATCCTGTATTTGCGTTTTCTGGGTCTTACTTTATGGACAGACCTTTCATTTTGATTAAACAAGAATTAATAATCAATGTTTGTATGTTGACGAGGAACCCAATTGTTTTGAGCTGGACTGCCCAGACCCTCACACCTGTCTTTTCTATTCCAAACACTTACCAAAGAGCTCAGCAAAACTGTGTTTCTGTACTAAAGCCATTATAACAAGTTGAGAAATTTCGCATTCAGCTATAATTCCCGTTAAAGTTCCGCAACTCAGAATTACAAGCCTCTGTAGGGCCCAGAATATTGGGTCCGCAAACTTAGGCCCCAATAATTCTGGGAGAGCCATACACCGGATCCAGCTTAGCTGGTGCAGGGGCTCAGGACAACAGCACAGCCTGGATCTGACTGACACCTGCAGCAGCACAGGGGAAGCAGACAATGTTCCTCCTTGGTCGATTGAAGCCTGTCGCCCAGTCCAGATCCCAAACCCTCTGCCCGTCTGCAGCGCTCCCGCTGCGCTTTCTGTCTGCTTGAAGCAGGCAGAAAATCTCAGTGTTTTTACACAGAATTAGAAAAGAATACCTGGTGAAGCACCTGCTATCTCCGGTTCTGAGCAGTTATTCCCCATTCCCAGTAAAAAACAAAAACAAATCATGATCGGCAGAATTTGGTGCAGAGTTACTGGGCAGAATTGTAAATTCTAGCCCCCTGATACCCCTGAACGAAATTCTGGCCCCTTATAATGAGGGCCTATGCCTTGTATCAGTGCACAGACACACACACATTCACCCACTCAACTCCTTACCAATCGCTTTCTTGGTCACTCACTCATTATGTTATTACCCTGTTCACTTACACACTCATCAACCCATACACTCATCTCCCAATCACTCATTTGCCCCTACATCAATAAAATCGCTCTCTTTTACTCAATTACCAACAATTCTCAGTTTTACTGGTCTTTTTTACACAAACCAGTGTACCAAAAAAATTACTTACAGTAACTCATGAAACACATGTGGAACAACAGTACACAGTTATATGTAACTCACACATACATAAAATAATTGTATTAAAACAATTCGACTTAATGTAACTAATGAAGGGGATCCAAAACCTTAAATTTAAAAGATCCTCAATAATGGTTCGATATGCAAACACAGTCCTCGAGACCATGCCTGTGACATCAAGATAATGCCACAAATGACCTCATCATTGATATCTCTAGTGGCAACACATATGATGCCTGTTACAGTCAACAGTGTGTCTCAATGGGATCATATGGAGAGGGAAAAAAAACAATTCCACTGCACAGATATGCCTATGAATACTGCGTGGAGAATACATCCTGCTATACCACTATTAGTCACTAGATGTCCTCACAAAGTTTATATAGAGAGGGAAAGCTGCTGCAGTTCAATCAATCAATCAATCAATCAATCAGGGGAATTGTAAGGGCGCTACTCACCCGTGAGGGTCTCAAGGCGCTGGGGGTGGGGGGGTCCGCAGGTCTGTTTTAGCCAAAGAGCCAGGCCTTGAGGGTCTTTCTGAAGGTGTTCAGGGAGGGGGTACGTCTGATGTCTGCCGGTAGCTTGTTCCAGGTCTTGACTGCAATGTGAGAGAAGGATCTTCCGCCTGCTCTGGATCTGTGGATGCGCGGGGCTTCGGCCAGTGCGAGGTTGGACGATCTGAGGTTTCTTTTGGGTACGTGGAAGTTGATTCTGTCGTTGAGGTATTTGGGTCCGTTGTTGTGTAGGCATTTGTAGGCGTGAGTGAGGATTCTGAAGGTGACTCTTTTCTCCACGGGGAGCCAGTGGAGTCTTTGTAGGTGTTGGCTGATGTGTTCGTGCCGGGGGATGCCGAGGACGAGTCTGGCGGCGGTGTTTTGTATTGTCTGGAGTTTGCGGAGTAGGGACTTGTTGATGCCAGCGTAGAGTGCGTTTCCATAGTCCAGTCTGCTAGTGATGAGTGCGTGGGTGACTGTCTTCCTTAACTCAGGGGGGATCCATTTGAAGGTCTTGCGGAGGATGCTGAGGGTGTCGAAGCAGCTGGAGGTGACGGCGTTGACCTGTCGGTTCATGGTGAGTGATGAGTCGAGTACGATGCCGAGGTTTTTGGCGTGGTCCGAGGAGGTGGGTGGGCTCACGAGGGCGGTCGGCCACCAGGTGTTGTCCCATGCTGAAGGGGTGGTTCCAAGGACGAGGACTTCTGTCTTCTCGGCGTTGAGCTTCAGGCAGCTGTTGGTCATCCAGACTGCGACGTCTTGCATTCCTTTCTGGAAGTTGAGTTTGGCGGTGGTGGGGTCTTTGGTGAGGGAGAGGATGAGCTGGGTGTCGTCAGCATAGGATACGATGTTGAGGCCGTGTTGTCGGACGATGGCTGCGAGGGGGGTCATGTAGATGTTGAAGAGGGTCGGGCTCAGTGATGACCCCTGTGGGACTCCGCAGGTGATTTTCGTAGGATCGGAGAAGAAGGGTGGCAGCCTGATCCTTTGGCTTCTTCCGGTCAGGAATGATCGGATCCAGTCCAGGGCTGTTCCTTGAATGCCGGCGTCGTGTAGTATGGCGACTAGTGTGCGGTGGGAGACGGTGTTGAAGGCCGCTGATAGGTCGAGTAGGATGAGGGCTGCGGAGTGGCCTTGGTCCAGGAGGGTGCGGATGTCATCTGTGGCGGCGAGTAGGGCGGTCTCGGTGCTGTGGTTACTTTGGAATCCGGATTGGGACAGGTCGAGGACGGCGTTCTCTTCGATAAATCGTGTCAGTTCCCTGTTGACTGTTTTCTCTGCAACTTTGGCTGCGAAGGGGAGGAGCGAGATGGGCCGGTTGTTCTTGAGGTCGGTGGGGTCAGCTGTGGGCTTCTTAAGCAGGGGCCTGACTTCTGAGCGCTTCCAGTCGTCTGGGAAGGTGCCTGTTTTGAAGGTGGTGTTGATGGTGCTTTGTAGTTCGGGTGCGATGGCGTATAATGGAAATAATAATGGACATTAAATGCAAATGCAAGTCTGCTGCACTAATGTCAGCAACTAGGTGTCTCCACACAGGGCCGGACTGGCCGTAGCGGGCATCAGGCGTTTTCCCGGTGGGCTGGAAGGGTGGTGGCCGGTTTTGTTACTTGGGGCCGTTTTTGCAGCAGTGCTGCAATATCGCCCCCCAGTAACAAAAGCAGCAACAGTGCTAAAGCAGAAGCAGTGCAGCTTCTCGTTAGTACCCCCCCGCCCCCCGCCCCATCCTGGGCCTCTCCGGCAGAATTGCCAGGGCTGGTTTGTGTTCCCAGTCCGCACCTGCCTCCACAACGCTTCCACAGGGAGAAAAGGCAGCTGTGGTTATTCTCACAAGCAATAAATAGTTACAAAGACATGAAATGCATCTGGCAGGTTTCAGGGACCACCATAATGACCTAGATGTCCTTGCAGAGATTAATCACAGAAAAATTGCAACAAATCCATATAAAAAATATAACTAGTTGCAGCTTTTGTATTGGTGTACAAGAAACCTCTGGTGAAGTCATATATTATGTCACCAGTGGCGTCACATATGAAAGTGTCATTTGTGGTGTCATCTGGAGTGTTTCATGCAAAGTCCGGAGCAGTGCACTCGAGAGTATTATGGTTGCACGGCTAACCTTAACTGTTAAAGGTTTTTACGTTGTGATTCACAACCACCAACATAAGTTCCTTTAAATTAAGTTTTAAATCTTTTTTTCTCATATGCATTAGCTGGCAAACTTAGTAGCTGATCATAATTTCCACTCAACAAAGTATAATCAGTTTATTTTTTCCATCTTAATGATAACCTTTGTTCACTGACCATATTGCCCGCTGGGCATTTCTTGTGGCCCTATACCACAGCCTTTTGCCTTCAGAGCCTGCTGGTTATGGCCATTAGCCATGCCCAGTGTGTTCTTGTTCGGAGTGTGCCCTTAGACCATGTCTTGTGCCCACTCCCCTACCCCAGAGCCCACCAAGTGCACATTTGGTGGACGAGGCCCTTGACACACTACGTTTCAGATAAGGGCGCTGTCTGCTGGAGCACACTGGCCCACTACCTTGGTGGATTTCTTGTCCACCCATTGCTGGACGAACTTAAAAATATATATTACTCTTTTGGGCTTCCTGATTGGTCACTGGTTTGTCCAATCAGTGACCACTAAATATTCTGCTCCCCTCTCTCGCTTGCTGGGACAGGTGGTTTACCTGCGACAGAGATAGCATAGATTTTAAGGTTTTGGCTTTTAGGTCAAATGTTTCAACCACTTTTAGTTGCTTGGAATTCAGCCATGCCATTCAATTTCTTAAACAAGAGAATCTCTAAATCACATTTTGGTCAGATTTTAAATTTCAACAACGGGAACAATAGAAATAACTGATTAGTGGTCAAATTCCCTTTACAAATCAAAGTAAAGTACTAACGGATACATCACAATCCACTATTTATTGACTTTTCAGCTTGGCACGTGCCAAGGAGTTTATTAAATATTGACTGGAGCGGTGTGTCTCGGATATAACTAAAGAGCAACAACATTACAGACTTTTTCTCAACTGTGCTCTTTCTGTTGTCCAAGAGGAAGCCTTCTGGGTGAAAAGGATGCATATTCCATAATTTTTGCATCAGTGGTGCTAGAAGTACAGACTCTTCTCTGCCACTGAGGTTGCCTGTTCATATGGTTTGGCAGTATATCTCATATCTTCCTTGGAAAAACGTAGATTTGCATCAATTTAACAGAACTGTCTTTTTCTTCTCACGAAATGATTCGCCCGATTCCACTGCCTGTGAGACTAGGCAAGAGAGAAAATACACTTTTTACCTTAAAAAATATCCTTCTATTTCTAATGTTTGTCTCTACCAGCGCAGAGCAAGAAATATGTTGCAAAGAACTTTGATAATCGGAACTGTTAGGGGGCGAGACCAAGTCACAGATTGAAGTAGCACCACTATGCGCTCGACTTTCCAAAACACGTAACAAGGTTGCCATCTAGCGGTCGAAGGAACAATGATCTTACAATTCTACCATTACCTAGTCAAAACTTTTTAAAGCGTGGTCTAACTAAGCGTGACACCTATGTAAAGCGCCCTGTCGTTATTGTAGGGTAAAAAGAAAATGACCATGCGCCAAAAGTAAGCATTTGCCCAAAGAGCAAGAGGCTACCTGTTTCTTTAAATTGTTTTTAAAAACCTTTAAATAGCTATTGATGTTTCTTAAATGGTGATTCTTGAATACGTTTTTTGTTTCACCTCTTTGGTGTTTTCTTTTTGAGCTGGAATTTTATTTAGTTTTTTTGTTTTTTAAAATGCCTGCTGGTTTTAATGGAGGTAAGGCAGGCTAGGTACTTTCTCGTTTCCTTCTGACCTTAATGTCACGTGTGCTTGAAGATAGTGTGGAGTAAGTATCTGTACACCGGTCAGAGTATGATTATAATCGCATCTATCGTGAAAACGGACATTTGACTGTTCTTACATATTTCCTAGCACAGGGGTGGCTACTCCATTTGAGTGGAGAAGTGTTGCCCCACAAGCCCCAGAGCTGTAAAATAAAATGGTAATAAAGTTTATTTTTTACCATTTTATTTTTCAGCACCCCGTCCGGAACTAAGTGTCAGGACGGGGCGGGGCCAGTGCTGCCGAGTAGCAACAGCAGGTAGCTGTGCGCTTTAAAATGCACTTCTCTTTCACCGGCCGTCTTGGGACGGCCAGCCAGACATGCGTATTTTAAAGTTCCCTAACATCAGAAGTGCAACTAGAGCCATATTTTGGGGGGGCGGGGGGGGGGGGGGTAGCTAATAAAAATTTCGAGGGGGGGCTAATTCTTCCAGCTAAAGGCAGAGTGAAGATGCAGGGGCTCTAAGAAGGGGTGAAAAAACAATAAAGCCTCGTTAACAAGTAAATGGTCTTTCAAAGACCTGTGAAGTACTCAGGTGCGGCTGCAATAAGACGGGCGCCATACCAGCCAGCCTACAGCAGCTCAAAAACTGTGTGTGTGCCCGGGAAGCTGTCTCAACCCGGGCTGACACACACGACGGGGGGGCTGAAGCCCTTTGAACCCTATGGGCGTTGCGCGCCTGCCTAACATAGCGGTCTTAGACAGCTGGGTTAGAGAAACACAGGCCTCCAGTGCTCTTACGAGTGCTGAGAGAGCCTGCTTAACCCAATCCTGGCACTGCTCTCATGTTGTGACTGCAGCACCAGGATTGGGTAGTGCAGTTTCCTGCATCAAGAGCTTCCAGAAGACACCAGAGGGAGGAAGACGTCGCGCTGCAAGTTAAGGTAAGTCAAACCTTTGTTTTCTGCCCCCTGCCAACCCAACACCCTGGGTACAAGTCAGCCACCACTGCCTTTCAATTTGGTAATGGAATGGAAACTGTGGCAGACAGGACAATGTAGACTAAGCAGGTAGGATTCACAACAGGCTATCCCACATAACAGATTTGTGGTAGAGCGTCACTTCCGGGTTATCGTGATCACTTCAGGTGAAAGCTAAACAGAACAGAATGTCGGAAGCAACATGGCATGTAACAGTTGCCTGGTAACGTGTCATGAGTTGTTTCAACTTTCCGCTACACTTTAGTAGGGGTGGGCTTAACTCGTGGAGTTTCACTCCACGGGAGCCCGCAAAGCTACATAAAAACTCAGCGAGATTCTGCAGAGTTCCGCCAAAAGGCAGAAATATGCATGTTGTGCTGCTTGCGCTGAAATTTATGCCAGGAGCACACGGCCGTTTAAGTTGATTCTTCTGCTGCTTGGATAGAAAATTTACTTGGGCGGCAACAAATCCACTCAAGAAGCAGCCCTCTGACTGCGTGACCGCTCGCGGCCACCCGCATTAGAAAATGGTGCCAGGCAATACAAAATCTCACTTGTATGTCTAAATGCTCGTGGGAAAAAATTCCACCATGCGTCGATTGGGGGAATTTGGCTGGAATTCCATGTTGCAAGAGTAACGCGAAGTCATCAACTTCCACCAATTCCACGGGCAGATTAACAATCCGCCCACACCTGCACTTTAGTTCCCACCCAGCTTTTGCGGTCCCTCGTGTCTTGTTTTACCATGTTAATATCCCTGCACTTAGAGACTTAATTATTATTCAGCTTTTGCCTGTGTTTTCTCCTTCTTGATTCCTTCACTTTCTCCCCAGAAACCCTGGTTAGTTCTAATTCCTACCAGAGGAAGAATCCAGTCCAGAGTCTCCTGCTCTTTTGCTGCTTACCCTTTCCCAGTCCTTTCCCCATTCCTATGTAGTTTGCCTTTCCACCCATATGACGATGTAAGGATGACAGGGATTATCAGCGGGCCAACATACAGAAACCTGACTTGGGGGCTGTGGTACGGGGAAAAACTGTGTGAGTACCAACTTGGCCCTTTTCCATTTGTCCCACAGAAAAGAGGGATGTGTCTCTGTGATTATCTTGTGGCACATTAGCCTAGTGGTTTTGATTATTCATTGCTCACACTTCACAACTATGTATCTTATTATGTTACTGCACATACAATGGTGGAACTACAAAACTTTTCTACCTTACATACATTTGTATTACAGCAAACACACGTGCTTCTGTAGATTACACCCCACCACCCCCCAGACTATACCAAAAAATCTGCGGTTTATAAAATAACTTTACTAGGTCGATGATGTCCATATAAGCAGTTCTGTACAACTCCAAGTGTACGGTTCTAATGTAGCACAATTCACCCCAAAAACTTTAAAATTGCCTATTACGTTAGCAAAAGTATATATCCTTTACTCTTGCCCTAGCTCCCTAACATTTCCATTATTATTAAACTAAATCAATTACACTTTCCTTGGTCACATTACAATGAAGGGAACATAAAGGAGTAAAACTATTCTTAGGTTCCAATATAAAAGGACAGGCTAAAAGTAGGTGCTAAACATTAACATGTGTTACCTCACATACTATTTACCATTATTTATTAAATTTACTATTATTCTCCGATCCACGAGTAACAGAGAAGTTTCAATGGACTGGAAATGTTTTTTTTCTTCAAAGTTTACTGTGAATTTCCAAGTAAATCTATACAACACGTTCTGAGGAAATGTACTGTGACATCTCTCTAGCAATGCTAAAATGCAATCTTCTGTGCTCCTTTCACTAGAATGGAGTCCTTCTTGCTTCAGAATGCTTATACATTTTACATTCTCCCTGCCATAGTCTCCATACTCACCAAAATGTATATTTATATTTGTGTAATGTTTATGTTACACAGAACTGAATAACTGAGCCTGTTAGCAGTGGCTAAAAACCACAACTCCATAATGGACACTGGAAGAGCAACAGAACCAGAGAGAAAAGATTCTAAGAGAGGTTATTGATTAAAAAGTGAAGTCATCAATAACGGTGCAAAATTCATAGATTGGGCTTGTTGGACTTGGCCCTTTTTGCAGGGTCATCCCTGAACTTTTTGCCTTCCTCCTGTACTTTCTCTGACCTGTTTTTGTTGGTTTTATGACTCTGGGCACTTTACCACTGCTGATCAGTGCTAAAGTGCATATGCTCTCTGTTATAAATTGATGTATGGATGAGTGACTCCATGTTTGGCCTATTTGATTTACTGTCAGACCCTAGTACAGTGCACCGCGTGTGCCCAGGGCCTGTAAATCAAATGCTGCTGGTGGGCTTGCAGCACTGGTTGTGCCACCCACCGGAGCAGCTTGGAAAGCGTGTCTCAGGCCTGCCATTGCAGAGCCTGTGTGCAGTCTGGTACTGCCATGTCGACTTGGTAAGTGCACCCACTTACCAGTCCCCAAACCTTCCCTTTCCTGCATATTAGTCACCCCTAAGGTAGGCTCTAGGGCAGGGTGCATTGTATGTGTAAGGTAGGACATGCCCTGGTGTGTGTGGCATGTCCTGATAGTGAATTACATCCAATTTCGTTTTTCACTATTGCAAGGCTACCTGTCCCCATAGGCCAGAATGGGCAGTTTGATTATAACATCTCATAATCCTAAGTGACCCAGGGAACATGGTAGAAAAACGAATTTAGTATGCCTGAACTCAGAATGATAAAATACATCTTTTAGTGAAGTTGGTTTTAGCATTCTGTGTTTGAAAATACCCCTTTTAGAAAGTAGGTATTTTCTTGCCTAACCATCCAGCCTGCCTCTGCTAGCTTGTGTATTGTATGTCTGGGTTTGTGAGTGACAGGGGCTGGGGACTCCAGGAGACAGGGTGAGTCAGCACAGGGCTGAATAGACCTATCTGCATGTAGAGTGGTGGGAGGAGTAGCACCTGGGCCTGAATAGGGCTGTGCTTGCCTTCCACAATGCTGGCTCCACCTCATGTGGTGCGTCTGATGTCCCTGGCCCACATTGACAAAGGAAGAAGGTGTGCACTGGCAGAATGCACCCAGAACTGATTTGGACTAGGTACAGTACCCTCTGCCTTCAGAGGACAAAGGATTTGCTAGTATAAATATTGGGACCCAGACCCCAAGATTTTAGATCACTTCTGGGAAACAAGAAGAACCTTTGCTGAGGAGAGGAACCAGAGAAACTGAAGGAGGAGACTTTCCCTATGCTGTGTGCTGTTTGAGGGATTGGCCTGCAGTGGTTGCCTGATTGCCAAAGAAAGGAGAAAGGAACTTTGTGACTACTTTCATCATCTTGCAGAAAATCTCCAAGGGCTTGAAGATTGAGCTTGCCTCCTGCTGAAGTCTCAGGGATACAAGACTTCACCAACCAGCTCCCCTGAATTCCCTTGCTGGGAATTTGAAGCATCATCGGAGAAGCGTGTCGCAGGGCCTGTCGTGGCTCAGAAGATTCACCGAGTCGCCGCACGGCCGTCGGGCGTGCACGCATCTGTATGTGTTCACAAATGCTTTACACACTGCCTCTGAGATAAGCCTGCCTGCTCGTGCCAAGCTACCAAGGGGGTGAGCAGGGGTTATTTTAGTAGTGTATCCCCCTTACCCTGACTAGAAGCAAGGGTCCCTATTTGGACAAAGGTACCTACCTCTGCCAACTAGAGACCCCCAGTTCTAACATGGCTGAACGCTTATAGTAAGGAGCAAAGTAGTCCAGACTTTAGATGCAGAGGGGAAACATCCATTACAAGGCAGTCATTACAACGCACTACCTTTACAACGCAGCTGTCACAATGCAACAGCCTTTACATCGCATGCCATTACAACGCAGCCATTACAACGCATGTCACTACAACGCATGCCATTACAACGCATGTCACTACAACGCATGCCATTACAACGCATTATAAGGTAAGTAATGTTTTTTTTTAGGTTTTAGGGTGGGTATGGGTTTTGGGGTACATGGGAATAGTAATTTGTACCCCTACACTATCCAACACTTACCCTACTGTTGCACTCACTGGAGTGGGAATAGTAATTTTTACCCCTACACTATCCAACACTTACCCTACTGTTGCCCTAAAAGTATTATGCGTTGTAATGGTATGCGTTGTAATGGTATGCGTTGTAATGGAATGAGTTGTAAGTGTAGTTCCTAAAAATGCGTTGTGATGACATGCATTGTAAAATCATGCGTTGTAATGGATGCTGCGATGTAAAAACCGCGTTGTAAAAGCATGCGGTGTAAATGTTTGCGTTGTAATGTCACAGATTCGATGCAGAGATTTGGATGTATTGTAATGTATACAGTATGCTATAATATGCTCGGTATTAGTTTCGAAGCCGCCATACTTGCTGAGTGCGACCCCGGAAGCAATAGAGGAAGAGAATGAGGAAGAGTCCAGTGCCTTAAGGAGCAGGTGCCTTGGTTATGAATATCATGTTCAAAACTGATCCTGAGACTATATATTTGGGATCCTGTGACCACCAACCTCCCCCATCCAACTTTGGATAGATTGATCTCATGTTGTAAGAGATGAAATGGGCATTAAGAAATACCATAGTGTGACCTCAGAAGATGCTGCTGAGAATTCTATGCCTCATCTGACAATGTAAATGCCTATTTTTTCTGCATAGGCACTTTGCTTTATGTAAGGGAACCAGTTGGTTATTGGTAACTGTAGACTGTTATAATTGTTTCTAAAACTCAATAAACAAAAATTGTATAAAATTGGTCAAGTATGTCAGAGTCAGCATTTTGTCACAGTTCCACCAGCGAAGTGCCACGGTTGTCTCCACTTATGCCAAGAATGACCTCTAATGTGCTAGCACCAGAATTTTTCAATTGGTGCCCTCATGTCAAGAATTTCATCAAGTATGCCAGCACCAGCATTTTTCTACAGGTATGTCACATTCCAAGAAGGAACTCTGGTATGCCAGTACGAGTATTTACCATAGGTGCCCATTATGCCAAGAATTATTCCCAGTCTCTTAATGACAGCATTTTTACCACACATGTGCCATATTTCAAATTTTCTGTCCAGCATGCCAGTGGCAGTATTTTGTCACAGGTGCCTGTCATACTAAGAATTTGCTTTAGTATGTCAGCAGCTGTATTTTCCCATGGGTTCCTCTATAAGTCAAGAATTTCTTTCATAACCCCAGGGCCAAAGGCAGACTTGCAGACAGAACATCACATCCTCACTCAGGCTCACATACATTCACTCACACTCATTCTCACTCACTGTCACTCAATTATCCCAACTCAATTGAACGCACTCATTCCCGCTAACGCTCTTGCATTCACTCTTACTTCCACTCATTTGCACTCAGTCATTCCTACTCACACTTATACTTTCTCTCACTCACACTCATTTCCACTCACTCTGACGTCCTTATTCTCACTCATTCTGACTCTTTCATCTCACTCATTCATTTAAACTTACTCTTACTCAAAATCGCTCTTAATCTCACTCACTCATACTTTCTTACTCTTACTCTCACTCACTCTCACGTATTCACACCTACTCTAACTCACTCATTCTCACTTATTCACACTCACTCTGACTCATTGATTCTTAAACACAGCTACACACACTCACTCACACTAACGCTCCCTCACACTCATTCTTACTCATTCATTCTCACTCACCCATTGGTACTCTCATTCACTCATTCTTACTCACTTGGACTCACTCATACTCACTCAGTCTCACTCTTTCTCACTACCTGCCACTGACTGTCACCCACTCACTTTCTCTCGCACTTACACATACACCCTCACATGCATGCACGAACGCGCACACACACACACACACACACACACCACACACACAAACTCTCACCTGCAAGCACATACATTTAGTAACATTTCTTTACTTACTTCATCTGCCAGAGAAGGTCCAGTTCAAACTCCTGGTGCTCCATTTTTTATTACAGAGAAAATGATCCACAATTAGTGTAATAACAAATAGGCAGAAAACAAGGGTGCAGAGCCCAGGTATCCATGAGGGTGAGCTGCCCTTGAGTTCTTCGAATTGATTCTGTCACATCTGAGGCCAGGGGCTGCAAAGGCAGTGCCAGGGTTGCAAGTAGCATCCTTGGATGTACGCTCAACACACTCATAGTCTTGGTTCTTGTAGTCTGAGTTGCAGGTTCCTACGATTCACTGAGCCGCATCTTACCTCTTGTCCTTTTATGGGATTGGCTATTTGTGTGCACTGGGTATTTCAGCATAAGTTTCTCAAGAGTTTTGTTCCCAACCTTTGGGAAAACAGTAATTCACGAAATTTCCTGGGTATATGTCCATCTTTGGTGTTGCACCAGCCAAGATGAATAAAATCTACTGCTCAAGGGACCTTGATTTATCTAATACCTATTCAAAGAGGGTAAGTAAAGGAAACAACTGGAAAGAAAATGTGGATTCCCATGAAGGCAGTGTAGACCCTCTGAGTGGGAACCAAATGATTTCTATAGAGTTCTTGGTAGGCCACAAAAGTGGGCACATGTTCCCACATCAAGTGGTTTGGTCTTCACATATGTGAGACAGGGGTAGCAGTGGTCAGATATCTGGAGGCATACTTGTTTAGGCATTTAATTTTACCGCCATTTTTATTCAGGCTCGGCTCTAGGCTCAAAGTATACTGCAATCTCACCGGCAGACGATGGGGATTCTGAGGCACAGTTCAGGCACTGCTCTAAGTACAGGAAATCTTGAATGGCCTTCCATTAAACAAGGAACCACTCTCATGTGCCCATCCAATATACGGTGAGAGCGAACAGCATTTATACCACATACAGTCTACATGCACACCCCACACAAGCTGAATCATGCATTTCATGTGTAAGTGAAGAACCCCATTCAGGGGCACATTAATTCATTTTACATGGAGAAGGTCAGTAGACTCCTCAATCAGTGTGATTATGAGAAGGCCTGTATCTTCCACTGGACCCACCGTTGCCAGGAATCATAGGTTCTCCACAGGCCTGGTTCAAGAGGACATTAGTCACCCTCCAATGTGCGTGTGGATACACTCTGGGTATACTCCCTGGTCAACAGGAACTTATTCCCTGCTTGCGGAACAGTGAAATACATTGAGCACTAGCAACGGACTCTAAGATTCTAGAACTCACAAAGGAAAAAGTGCAGGACACCGCAAAAATATCAGAAAGAAGACAAGATGGCACAGCTTACCTTGCCGTGTGAGGACTTCGTCATCAAATTCTACCATCAGTGTTAGCTGACAACAGGATTTTAACACCATCTCCAGGTAGAAGTGTGATGAGGTGAGTCTCAGGACCCTAGTGACTGCAAGATCCTTTTCTTAAAATCAAAGTTGGTGGTCTCTCTTCAAAAAGATGGGAGAGGATGTAGCCTTATGGCTAGAGTGGTCGTCCTCGAAGCTGGGGAACAGGGTTTGAGTCTCGGCAACGGCGCTCAACGTCCTGTGATTCTGGGCAAATCACTTAATCTTCCCGTGCCTAACAAAAATGAATGTGTCCATCTGTAACGAAACTGGTGCTCATGTAAAGCGCTCTGATACCCGATGTCTCGGGTCTAGTTGGCGCTATCTAAAACTCTAAAAAAAAAAAAAAAAAAATAAGAGGGGAGGCAGCATCTGGGAAGTTAATCTTCAAGAAGAGGTAGCCATGGTGTTGCTAGTAGGCAGTGACCTTAAAGTGCATGAATGCTGCTGACGCTGGACGTGATATCCTATTACCTGCAGAATACAGGAAATGGAGGCCAGAAAAGAATCATTTGAGTACAGTGCATTGGAGGAACATCACTGCTGAACCCCCATAAGGAGAACAAGAGTACCTTGAGAGGATTCAAATGACAAAGTAATTTTCCAAAGCATAAACTCCTGTCTATTTACAGAAGACAAGACAGTGTCTATGCTTTTCAGTTACTTCAACTTTCTAGTGTAATCTTCTCATGCATTTTCTGTTTTCCCATCGCAGGCCAATCCATGGAACTTTGTGCATCATGATTCACAGATCAGTTATACTATGGACTTGAATTTCAATAGCTTCCTGGAATTGTTCATCCAACGAGAACAACTTGATAATAAGTTTGTATAAATGCTTTAGTTGCTTTAAACTCTGCCACTGCGTACCATTTATCATGCAGACAGTCTTCTTGAGAATTGTACCTTTCACTCATCACAGAGTGACCTTGTTCATTGATTTTATACAAACTTCAATGACCCTTGCTACGTTTTATGACATAAAACATCTTGGTACATAAGAAAGATCTCATCCTGAACGCACATTCCCTACACCCACTCCCTACTTTATGAGTCATATTCCTCTTTAGTCTTTATCCTTGATGCTTTGTCAAGTGATGCATCATTCTCCATCTTAATTCTTAGTGCATTGTTGTTCCAATGCTTGTTGTTAGCAGGTCAAAACCAGTAGGTTATTGAGAATAATAGAGTGAAATATATGGCGCGCACAGCACCCAGCTCTACGTGTCTGCGACTGACTCATTCCTGTTCATCTCATGCTGCAATGGAACAAGAGAGGGTCAGTCCTGGTTCTTAGTGATACAGTGCGAAGAGATGCATACTCTGTTCTATCAAAATGACCAACAGGGAATGCCTCAGTGCTGATTTAGAACTTGTTGGTACAGGAAAAATCCTCTGATTTCTGGAGGAAGAGTTGTACCCTCACAATAAAGTAGTCAATATTACACTACACATCCCTCAAAGAAGAGCCCCTCTAGGACACACAAAACATCACCATAGGATGCAATATACCATCTAACGATAATGGTACAACATTGCATACATGTGCAAAACATGTACAAGTGCAAAACATGAAAACTCTATTATGCAAAATAATTTGCTACGTCCAATCAATCAATCAATCAATCGAGGGTTTGTAAAGCGCAGCTACTCACCCGCCAGGGTTGCAAGTAGCATCCTTGGATGTACGCTCAACACACTCATAGTCTTGGTTCTTGTAGTCTGAGTTGCAGGTTCCTACGATTCACTGAGCCGCATCTTACCTCTTGTCCTTTTATGGGATTGGCTATTTGTGTGCACTGGGTATTTCAGCATAAGTTTCTCAAGAGTTTTGTTCCCAACCTTTGGGAAAACAGTAATTCACGAAATTTCCTGGGTATATGTCCATCTTTGGTGTTGCACCAGCCAAGATGAATAAAATCTACTGCTCAAGGGACCTTGATTTATCTAATACCTATTCAAAGAGGGTAAGTAAAGGAAACAACTGGAAAGAAAATGTGGATTCCCATGAAGGCAGTGTAGACCCTCTGAGTGGGAACCAAATGATTTCTATAGAGTTCTTGGTAGGCCACAAAAGTGGGCACATGTTCCCACATCAAGTGGTTTGGTCTTCACATATGTGAGACAGGGGTAGCAGTGGTCAGATATCTGGAGGCATACTTGTTTAGGCATTTAATTTTACCGCCATTTTTATTCAGGCTCGGCTCTAGGCTCAAAGTATACTGCAATCTCACCGGCAGACGATGGGGATTCTGAGGCACAGTTCAGGCACTGCTCTAAGTACAGGAAATCTTGAATGGCCTTCCATTAAACAAGGAACCACTCTCATGTGCCCATCCAATATACGGTGAGAGCGAACAGCATTTATACCACATACAGTCTACATGCACACCCCACACAAGCTGAATCATGCATTTCATGTGTAAGTGAAGAACCCCATTCAGGGGCACATTAATTCATTTTACATGGAGAAGGTCAGTAGACTCCTCAATCAGTGTGATTATGAGAAGGCCTGTATCTTCCACTGGACCCACCGTTGCCAGGAATCATAGGTTCTCCACAGGCCTGGTTCAAGAGGACATTAGTCACCCTCCAATGTGCGTGTGGATACACTCTGGGTATACTCCCTGGTCAACAGGAACTTATTCCCTGCTTGCGGAACAGTGAAATACATTGAGCACTAGCAACGGACTCTAAGATTCTAGAACTCACAAAGGAAAAAGTGCAGGACACCGCAAAAATATCAGAAAGAAGACAAGATGGCACAGCTTACCTTGCCGTGTGAGGACTTCGTCATCAAATTCTACCATCAGTGTTAGCTGACAACAGGATTTTAACACCATCTCCAGGTAGAAGTGTGATGAGGTGAGTCTCAGGACCCTAGTGACTGCAAGATCCTTTTCTTAAAATCAAAGTTGGTGGTCTCTCTTCAAAAAGATGGGAGAGGATGTAGCCTTATGGCTAGAGTGGTCGTCCTCGAAGCTGGGGAACAGGGTTTGAGTCTCGGCAACGGCGCTCAACGTCCTGTGATTCTGGGCAAATCACTTAATCTTCCCGTGCCTAACAAAAATGAATGTGTCCATCTGTAACGAAACTGGTGCTCATGTAAAGCGCTCTGATACCCGATGTCTCGGGTCTAGTTAGCGCTATCTAAAACTCTAAAAAAAAAAAAAAAAATAAGAGGGGAGGCAGCATCTGGGAAGTTAATCTTCAAGAAGAGGTAACCATGGTGTTGCTAGTAGGCAGTGACCTTAAAGTGCATGAATGCTGCTGACGCTGGACGTGATATCCTATTACCTGCAGAATACAGGAAATGGAGGCCAGAAAAGAATCATTTGAGTACAGTGCATTGGAGGAACATCACTGCTGAACCCCCATAAGGAGAAAAAGAGTACCTTGAGAGGATTCAAATGACAAAGTAATTTTCCAAAGCATAAACTCCTGTCTATTTACAGAAGACAAGACAGTGTCTATGCTTTTCAGTTACTTCAACTTTCTAGTGTAATCTTCTCATGCATTTTCTGTTTTCCCATCGCAGGCCAATCCATGGAACTTTGTGCATCATGATTCACAGATCAGTTATACTATGGACTTGAATTTCAATAGCTTCCTGGAATTGTTCATCCAACGAGAACAACTTGATAATAAGTTTGTATAAATGCTTTAGTTGCTTTAAACTCTGCCACTGTGTACCATTTATCATGCAGACAGTCTTCTTGAGAATTGTACCTTTCACTCATCACAGAGTGACCTTGTTCATTGATTTTATACAAACTTCAATGACCCTTGCTACGTTTTATGACATAAAACATCTTGGTACATAAGAAAGATCTCATCCTGAACGCACATTCCCTACACCCACTCCCCCTCCCTACTTTATGAGTCATATTCCTCTTTAGTCTTTATCCTTGATGCTTTGTCAAGTGATGCATCATTCTCCATCTTAATTCTTAGTGCATTGTTGTTCCAATGCTTGTTGTTAGCAGGTCAAAACCAGTAGGTTATTGAGAATAATAGAGTGAAATATATGGCGCGCACAGCACCCAGCTCTACGTGTCTGCGACTGACTCATTCCTGTTCATCTCATGCTGCAATGGAACAAGAGAGGGTCAGTCCTGGTTCTTAGTGATACAGTGCGAAGAGATGCATACTCTGTTCTATCAAAATGACCAACAGGGAATGCCTCAGTACTGATTTAGAACTTGTTGGTACAGGAAAAGTCCTCTGATTTCTGGAGGAAGAGTTGTACCCTCACAATAAAGTAGTCAATATTACACTACACATCCCTCAAAGAAGAGCCCCTCTAGGACACACAAAACATCACCATAGGATGCAATATACCATCTAACGATAATGGTACAACATTGCATACATGTGCAAAACATGTACAAGTGCAAAACATGAAAACTCTATTATGCAAAATAATTTGCTACGTCCAATCAATCAATCAATCAAGGGTTTGTAAAGCGCAGCTACTCACCCGCGAGGGTCTCAAGGTGCTTGTGAGGGGGGGGGGCGGCTCCGTTGGCTGCTGGGGTCATCTGAAGAGCCAGGTCTTGAGGTCCTTCCTGAACTGGAACAGTGTAGGGCTTTGCAGGAGGTGGAGGGGGAGATCATTCCAGGTCTTTCCACCTGTTCTGGTCTTGTAGATGTGTGGGATGGTGGCCAGGGAGAGGTCGGCTGATCAGAGGTTTCTCTTGGGTGCCTGGAAGGAGAGGCGGTTGTTTAGGTATGCTGGTCCGATGTTGTGGATGGCCTTGTATGCGTGTGTGAGGAGCTTGAAGGTTATTCTTCTTTCGATGGGGAGCCAGTGGAGATCGCGGAAGTGTTGGGTGATATGGTTGTGACGGTGGATGTCTAGGATCAGTCTGGCTGCGGCGCTCTGGACGGTCTCGAGCTTGCCAAGGAGTTTTTTGTTGGTTCCGGCATAGAGAGCGTTGCCGTAGTCCAGTCTGCTACTGATGAGGGCATGCATGACCGTTTTCTTGGATTCGAAGGGAATCCATCTGAACCTTTTTCGGAGCATGCAGAGGGTTTTGAAACAGGCCGAGGATACGGCGTTGATTTGATCTGGCGGTTCATCGTGAGCGAGTAGTCTGGTATGATGTTGAGGTTTCGTGCATGGTCCGTCGGGGTGAGGGGGTTTCCAAGGACAGGGGGGCCACCAGGTGTTGTCCCATGCAGAGGGGGTGGAGCCAAGTATGAGAACTTTCAGGCAGCTCTTCTTCATCCAGGTGGCAACGGCTTTCATCCCTTTTTGGAAGTTGTGCCTGGTGATGATGGGTTCCTTGGTGAGGGAGAGGATGAGCTAGGTGTCAGCGTTGGAGACGATATTGAGCCCGTGGTTTCTGACGATGGTTGAGAGTTGGGCCATGTAGATGTTGAAAAGGGTCAGGCTGAGGGAGGATCCCTGGGGTACTCCACATCTGGTCTCTGTTGGTTCCGAGGGATAGGGTGGGAAATGAGCGTATCCAGTCGAGGGCCTTTTTGCAGATGCCGGCGTCGTGGAGTCTGGTGGCTAGTGTGCAGTGGGAGATGGTGTCGAAGGTAGCTGAGAGGTCAAGGAGGATGAGGGCTGCGTTTGGCCCTGGTCGAGGAGGGAGTGGATGCCATTGGTGGCAGCGAGTAGGGCGGTCTCGGTGATGTGGTTGCTGCGGAATCCGGATTGGGAGATGTCCAGGACGTTGTTAGCTTCAATGAAGTTTGCTAGCTGAGTGTTGATGGCCTTTTCGATGACCTTGGCTGCGAATGGAAGCAGGGAGATGGACCTGAAGTTCTCGAGGTCCATCCGGTCTGCGGTGGGTTTCTTCAGGAGGGAGTTGACTTCGTCATGTTTCCAGTTGTCGGGGAATGTGGCGGTCTCGAGGGAGCAATTCATCGTCCTGCGTAGTTCGGGTGCGATGGCCGTGGCAGCTCTGTGGAAGATGTGGGGAGGACATGGGTCAGAGGGTGCTCCAGAGTGGATGCTCTTCATGGTCTTTAGGGTGTCTTCTGTCGTGAGCGGGGTCCAAGTGAGCAGGGTCTGTTGGATGGCGTTGCTGGGGGTGGGGGCTGCAGCGATGCAGAGGTCTTGGTTGTCGAAGTTGTCGTAGAGCATCTTAATCTTGAGGTGAAAAAAGGTGCTGAGTCTGTTGCAGAGGTCTTGAGAGGGTGGGACTTCTGTTGTTTTATGCCGGGTTTGGCAAAATTCCTGGATGATGGAGAAGAGTTCTTTGGAGTTGTTAGCGTTGGTGAGGATTCTGTCTTGGAGGAAGTTCTTCTTTATGGATTTGATGAGTTGGTGGTGTGCTGTGGTGGCTGTCCTGTAGGTGGTGCATGTTTCTGGGGATTTGCTGTTTCTCCATGTCTTTTTGAGTTGTCAGCAGGAGCGCTTGGATTCTTGGAGTGCAGGGGTGAACCAGCTTGCTTTCTTGCTGTGTCGTCTTGTAGCTTTCTTGAGGGGGGCAAGTGTGTCGGTGCAGTTTGTGATTCATCTGTAGAGGTTGCGTGCTGTGGTATTAGCGTCTGGTGTCGTTGGAGGTGGAGTGCTGGTGAGGGCGGAGTTGAGCTGTTCTTTGGTTACTTTGTTCCAGATTCTGCGGGCGAGGTGGTGCACGTGCACTGTGGGTTTTCTGAAGGAGAAGTGGATGCAGTGGTGGTCAGTCCAAAGAAGTTCAGTGGTGTGGCTGTAGGAAACGCTGTTTCCTTTTGTGAAGACGGGGTCGAGTGTGTGCCCCGCTGGGTGTGTGGGGCGGTGACAAGTTGCTTTAGTCCAATGCTGGGGAGGTTCTCTAGGAGGGCAGTGGTGTTGGGGTCGTCGTGGTTGTCCAGGTGGAAGTTTAGGTCTCTGAGTAGGATGTAGTCTGTAGAGGCGCGGGCGTGGGGTGCGATGAGGTCAGCGATGGTGTCAGTGAAAGGAGTGCGGGGGCTGGGTGGCCTATAGACGAGGGTTCCGTAGAGAGTCATTTTGGGGTTGGTCTGGATCTGGAAGTGGAGATGCTCCATGAGGGTCGTGGTGTCGTTCGGACCGGTGGTTGTCATGCGAAGGGAGCTTTGTGGACGATGGCGATGCCTCCACCTGTGCGGGTGAGGCAGTCTTTTCACAGGATCTTGTATCGGTCAGGAATGGCGGTGGCGATGTCAGGCGCTGAGTTGGCGTTGGTCCATGTTTCTGTGAGGAAGGTGACGTGGAGCACGGTGGGTGTTGAGGAGGTCCCAGATTTCTATGGTGTGCTTGTGTAGGGAGCGCACGTTGAGGAGGATGCAGTTGAGTGGCTTCTGGGCGGTGATGTCTGGTAGGCTAGGGGCTGCTGCTGGGGTCCCGCTGTGGGTGAGGGTGTAGCGGCAATGTCAACAGGAGATCGGGCCTTGGGTGTTGCTCGGTGTCGAAAGCTGTCAGTTCTTGCTGTGTCCGGTGTTGAGAGCGTGGAGTCGTAGTGGAGGTGGGTTGGAGGACCAGGGTTCCTGGCGCTGGTCCCGGTCGGGTCGCGGTCGGGTCGCGGACAGGCGCAGCCAGGCTTGCCTTTGGCGGAACAGCAGAAGAGCAGAGTGCTCTCCCACTGGACCACCAGGGATAAGGCGCAGGGAGCCTGCAAGGTGGAGGAGGGCCTCGAACCATCGGCAAAACAGAGTGCTGAGGGCTCACAGGGAAGCACTTACTGGTGGAGCTGGTGGGGGGAAAGCAGGCACTCTGACCAGGTCAGTGGTCTAGCTCTTTTTGCCACGCAGCGGCCGCCATTAAGTAGGGGTTGGTTGGGAGGGCGGTCAGCTGGGAGGCAGGAGCAGGAAGGACATGCTGGAGGGGCCGCAGGGCCAGCAGCGGCGGGTAGCGCGGAAGTAGAGCAAAGAGCAAAAGAAAAGAGGGAACAGAGAGCAGACAGAGAAAAGAGAGCAGAGAGAGCAAAAGAGAGAAAAGAGAGAAAAGAGGACAGTGAAAAAAGCCAAGAGAGTTGGAAAATCAGAATAGCAGAGTGCTCTCCCACTGGACCACCGGGGATGAGGCGCAGGCAGGAGCCTGAGGGTGGAGGACGGTCTCGAACCGTCTCCAAAATGGAGAGCTCAGGGCTCACAGGGCAGCACTTACTGGTGGAGCTGCGCGGGGTAGAGCAGGCACACTGACCAATTCAGTGGCCTAGCTCTTCTTGTCGCGCAGCGGCCGCCATTAAGTAGAGGTCGGGGAGGGTGGTCTGCTTGGAGGCAGGAGCGGGAAGGACACGCTGGATGGGGAGGGAGCGCAGGGGCAGCAGTAGCGGGGAGCGCCAAAGTAGAGCGAAGAGCAAAAGAAAAGAGGGAACAGGGAGCAGAGAGAGAAAAGAGAGCAGAGAGAGAATAGAGAACTGAGAGAGCAAAAGAGAGAAAAGAGGACAGTGAAAAAAGCCAAGAGAGGTGGATCAACAGAAGAGCAGAGTGCTCTCCCACTGGACCACCAGGGATGAGGCGCAGGCAGGACCCTGCGGGTGGATGAGGACCTTGAACCATCAGCAAAACGGAGAGCTCAGGGCTCACAGGGCAGCACTTACTGGTGCAGCTGTGCGGCGGAGAGCAGGCACACTGACCAGGTCTTGCACGTCCAATTACAAAGTCAGGACAGACGGTATTACAGCTGTACATTTACGGAGGTACTCATGGTATCTAGACACCTCTTACTACATTTCTTTAATGACCATTCCCTCGGTAGCTGGCACTTGTCACTTTAAGGGGCAAGGATACCTAATACTTAGGTGGCCAATCGTAGCAATGTCCACTGTTGCATTGCCCAAAGAGCAGGGAAGAAGTGGTAAGCACTCCTCAGGTGTGCATAACTGCTTCGCTGGCCGTCTCGAGCCGGCCAAACAGTCATGCGCACTGTGCATGATCCTCACTAGGCTGCAATGCACAGCCTGGTGAGTAAAATGCCCAGGCCCCCAGTCCCAATCTGACCACTGATCCACGGCGCTCAGACCAATCACGACGCTGCTATCAGCAGCTTCGTGATTGGATAGAGGACTCTGGAAGCCTGGGTGCTTTCTGTTCCTGTTGTTGTGGAAGAAGAACGGAGAGAGGTGGCCGCCGGCAAGTAAGTTTATTTATTTATTTTTTTCTCCGTTTTGTTATAACCCTAATAACCCCCTCCACGTCCACCCACCACTGATGCATGGTAGCAGCCGCTACTGGGCAGGAGTCAGCAGTATGGGACAGTATAACATTTGCTACCAAAAAAGTCCACATAACGTCATATAACCAACCACATCCAGAGATGCTGGTGGCCTTGTGTTATTACACACCTGGGTTAACACACAAGCATCTGCACGGGGGCGGTGAAACGGAAGGATAATGTGACTAGTGTGGGCTGGAACGAGCCAGGTAAAATGACACTTTTTTTGGTTGGAGTGTGGGGGTGTGTGTTGTGATAATTGTGTCATGATTTTGGAGCTTTCTGCACGTTTGCCACGTGTCCCCTTTGATGGTGTCTTTGTACTGGCACCTTGTGCACTTTAAGGTGTAAGTTGGGTGCACCCTTCAGCAGTAGCAGCTGCTACCGCGCATCCGTGGTGGGCGGGCATGGAGGGGGGTTATTAGGGTTAAAAAAAACGGAGAAAAAATAAATAAATAGACTTACCTTGCCGGTGGCCGTCTCTCTCCATTCTTCTTCCAAAACGGCAGGAACAGGAAGCACCCAGGCTTCCAGAGACCTCTAGCCAATCACAAGGCTGCTGATAGCAGCCTCGTGATTGGTCTGAGCGCCATTGGGACTGGGGGCCTGGGCATCTTCCTTACCAGGCTGTCCATTTGCAGCCTGGTGAGGAACATGCACAGTGCCCATGATTGTTTGGCCGGCCCGAGACGGCCGGCCAAGCAGTTATGCGCACTTGAGGGGTGCCTACCACTCCTCACCTGCTCTTTGGGCAATGCAGCCCAGCCCCGCCCCTGGAGATCTGCTAGGGCAACATATAAATGATAATAACCTGGTGTTATTATATATGTATTTTTCTTATGGGGCGACGCTCCTCCGCTTTAGACGATGCGCCGCCTCTGCCCTTCAGTCGCTGATCTCCAACATCCAATGTTGACGAAGTTTGGTTGTAATTGCCAAACCTTCCGCATTTGATCTTGGTGTTGTTGTTTTACATATGAAAATGCATACCAGGGGAGTAGACATGATGCACCATTGAATGGACATACTCACTGAAGAGCATGAGGGGCAGCGGGAAACACTTCCTTCCGTAAGAGCTAGCCTGTAGGTAATGTTTTGCTGAGTTACGGTGCTCTATGTTTTTTTCAATAATATTGCAGTTGTGTCTCCCTTTGTTTACCTCCAAACTTAGAAAATTAGGTTATGACTTGATTATTCTGTATTCACAAGTCAGCAATAGTCTTTCCATCTCCATTCTACATTATTCATTCTTTCCTCCATTTCACTATCTCCGCAAGTGTATACTTCACAATTGGATCATGATCTAAACAGTGCATGCTATCACCTCATTCTACAATTGCTGAGACTACCTCCAGTCTATGCTACAAGGATTTGTCTATTCCAATAACCTGCAGTGAGTAGGTGTGCTTCACTCGGGGAGGTTTTTCTTCGTGGGTGGAAGAGCGTCGCCCCACTTGCTGTGAGAGCAGTGGTAAACACAGAATAATAAAATGGTCATTAGCATTTTATTATTTTGTGTGTCGTTGGCCGTAGTGAGTGAATGGTGGTGGGGGGGGAGGAGGGGTGGGCCAGATTCCCGCAGATTGCAGGATGACGTTGTAGGTGCTCAGTAGGCATGTCAGATTGGCCGGCTGCCCACAGCCGGCCAGTCTGACATGCACACTTCAAAGCCAGCAATCCCAGCGCTGTAAAACAGCCAAGGGATTGCAGGCACAGGCCCCCAGCCTCAAAATGAGTGCTTGGTTAGCCTGCTCCAACCAATCCTGGAGCTGCTCTGCAGCTCCAGGATTAGTTGGATTCACATTGCACAAGGAGGGAAGTCTTTCTCTTTCCTTCCTCCTGCTCGTCACCCCCAGGTTAAGAGCGGGGAGAGTAGCATCGGTTTGGAGAGCCAGGCGGCCGACAGCATTTATGGCGAGTGCCCCACCATTAATTAATGTTGCCAGCTGCCACTGGTTTCACTTCATTGGCCCCACTAAATATTTAGGGACTTATTTATGAGAGCCTTGTATCATGTTTGCACCACACAAAGTGGTACATGCGTGACGCAAGGCTCTGAGTCAGATTTATGAAGACACACAAAGCCACCCTGCGTGTCTTTGAGTGACCTCATAAATTTTGAGTAGGGCAACGTAGCTCAAATCACTGCGTAGCCTTAGTCTGTGCAAGGGAGACATTACATGGGCATTGTGATGGGTGTTCCCACGCAACACCCATGGTTTTTTCCGTATTCCCAGATTTACAAGGACTTGTAAACCTGGGAATGCATCAAAATCTTATGCCTCCCCAGGACAGGCTTAACGAGGAGAAATATCTTATTTCTCCTAGTTTTTTCCTCTTTCTACATGTGCTGCGTTATGCAGCACACATAGAAAGAGAAAAACGCCTCTCAGGATTGTTTTTGTGCAGGAAGGTGCCACTTCCTGCACAAAAACAATCCTGCTGATAACACAGGCTCCCTTGCACCATGTTGCACGTGCCTGCACGGGTGCTTCCTTTGCCTAAGGTTTCAAAATATTTCAATTGAAATGGGCCTATTTTTCTACGGTAGTCCATGATTGACAGCATTGTTACCCAGCCACTTCCATTTCAATCTTGTTAAGTCTATTATGACTTACATTCAGTGGATTGGTCTGGCCCCAAAAGGAAACCTCATAACATCTTTCTTCCGCCCTACTCGTGCCATCCACGTTTTTGGGAAAGCCCGCTCTAGAATCTTATCTCTTCCTTGAAGTCTATGAGGGACACATTGGATGAAGTTTATCTCCACACCAACTTAACCTACACCTAAATGCAGAAGAAGACCTGTGTATAAATGCAACCCATAGTAAAAGCAGAATATTGATCCCATATTTATTAACATCGATATCACTTAGAGGCTGTCACATGTCGATATTGGGATCTCTGTGCCTTCCCTAGCACCCCCTATACTGCCTTGCAAACAGAAACACATATTGGCGTCTGCGCTGCTGATGAAAGTTATGGAAAGAAACTGTGGCTTAATATTCGCTTTTAAAACTGAGAAGCGACCGCCTCAGTGGTCACATACAAGAAAAGCATTGTCTCCTTTTGGAGAACGCCTAGCCAAATTTGACATTAACTAAAGGATGATAGTTCATTTCTGAAGCACAACCAGACCAATAAGGGCTTTAGAGTTTCAATGACAAGAAGTCCTTCTGGGATACCAATATTTTGTCATAGATCCTGCATAGGAACTTCGACGTGCACTCAGCAGATTTTAATCTTTGTATTCTGTGTGTGTAGGAGAATATATAAGTGGTCCTGAAGAAGGTGGCATGATTCTGTGAGATCCACTGAAACGCGTCGACGTAATTAACAGCCCAAATATGTATAATATCTTGATATAATAAAGATGTTTGAGCTATATAATGTACCATGTATAAATGAGTGAACAGATCAGCAATACTGAAATAGACAATTTGTCGCTGTCTTTTCTTGTCTCTCCCTGTTATGAAATGTTTTTGTAATTATATGTTTCTTTGCGCCGAATTGTGAGGTTTTTAATCCAAAAATGTACACATTGTTTTAAATAAGGCTTTTTTTAAATCTCGTGGTGGTAACATGATGATGATAGTATTGTTGAATTATATATTGTATTGATGTGTATTTCACATAAGTTGTTTATATACACACTATTAAGACTCTGTGTCTCTCTATAAAGTTGTGGTACTGGGTTCGTTAGGTGTGGTGTGCATGTGAGATCAAGTTAAGCGGTGTATGTTAAAGAGCATGAAAGATACATATGTGCTAACAGTGACCTCCCTAGGGGAAATTGATTTCTATTGCCTTGAGGTGACAAACTCCTAAGTCTGTGGTTCTCAAGATAATAGAAATACCCGTTTTTTTGTGCACATTTCCTACCACCAGCTGCAAGAACTAGCATTTTTTGGCACCAAATCCCGTGACAGGGCTAGCACCAGTCTTTGCAAAAGCTACCTCTGTGCCTCCTCGTAATGCAGGTACCTACATTTTGTTTGCTTCTGCGAGATGTTAAATCTATCTACTAGTTTTATTATTATATCTCGTTTCAGTGATTTAATCAAGGCTTAGGACTAAGTGATGACCATTATTAGGAGGTAAATAGGGTCAAGGTTTATGAGATATCACTTCCTATGATGTTTTCGAGGTCAATGCATTACATCATTTCCGCTACTGCGTGGTTCTGGGGAAATGAAACTGCTGTTTGTAAACAGTCACCACACTGACGTTTCAGTTAAAACCATTATTTATAACAATTATTACTTCGCTGGGAGGAAGCCGTGCACCGTTCCATGAGTCAAGAAGCTGACCATTAGCGTCAATTGGTGACTTGTGTCTCTAAGAAGGCGTTTAGGACACACAACCTCTAATATAGTGCACACGTCCTGAGGGATTCTGTAAACGGCCGCACTTATTCTCCGAAGTCTGGTTAAATCACGTTTGTCTAATGCATAATTACACTATGTGTAACAAATTCTGTTTTTGGATTTAAAGGCCTAAATATATATATGCAAGGCAGAAATGAGAAAGTGAAAATGTCTTCTTACACACTAGCAAAATGTGTGTGAGCTTTGCTGGATGTTGTATTACACTGAAGTTTGTCTAATGCATAATTACACTATGTGTAACAAATTCTGTTTTTGGATTTAAAGGCCTAAATATATATATACAAGGCAGAAATGAGAAAGTGAAAATGTCTTCTTACACACTAGCAAAATGTGTGTGAGCTTTGCTGGATGTTGTATTACACTGAAGTCTGTTTCCCCTATCGTTAGAGCTGCACTCATTCACTAGTTCGACAAAAGAAATATTTTACAGTCATATCATACCGGTGAGAGATAAGATAATATCGTGGTTACTTCCACTTCCTCACACAAAGCACAGGCAGAGAGGAGTGCCTCATACTCCGGAGGATCATCAGGTCCGGGAACAAATGGACGCTCCCTTCAGGGCGTGATACAAGGTAAACACGCAGGATTGTTTTTAAGGGAGGGAAACTCTAGCAACACATAAGTATTTTAAAAATGCATCACGCTTAGGTTTGTGGTTTATTCATCTTTTCTCCAACATATAGTCTTAAAGACTCCTGAATTTGATGGAAATATAGTGCTGACATTTGTGGTGATGTCAGTCAAAATTATGACGTCTGCTACCCTACTATGTCATTAGGACCAACACAATATTATCCTGCACAGTCTCTCTGTGGTTTTAAATCGAAAATGAATTAATGTAGAGTCTGGCTGCTGGGTTTTTACTATGTTTATGGGGACGGGGGAGCGGGGAGGGCCCACCCCACCCCCATGAGGTCTGAGACATCTCCAGAGGGGTCAGTCATACCGCTTTCCCTCTTCCATGAAAAAAAATCTATATTTCGCCATGGGTTGCTAACAGCGTATAGACCATACGTAACATGTGCCATGGCGTTCATTTAGTGTAACCCTAACACAATAACTACCACAAACAAACATGACCCACTCTCTTCACTGGTATCCGTCTGTACTACAGACAGGTTCATTAACTGACCCAAGAGCCAGTTGGTGTTGCCTGTAACTTTGGCCTTGCGTGATACATTTGAATGAAACTTTCCAAAGACGTGTTTATTGTATTTATATTTTATCTTTGGAAGATTTATGAAGATTGTTCAAAGGGTGAGTTAAAAGGGGCACAAAGGTGCATTTCAATTAATTTTGTATGCAAAGTTCTTGGTAAGTGATAATGCAAAAAAATAGCATCTGAAGACCATATACAAGCGATACTGGTAAAGAGGTACTGGTCATAGGATGTGGCTGAAAGGAAAGCCCTGAGCCCAGTGCATGCAAATCATGGACACATGGTGTGCACATAAGGCTTGGTACAGGGCAAGGAGAACCACTATTAGTGGCAAGCTGGGCTTAGCAATTGCTGGGCATTGCCACATGGCATATCTAGTTGGGATTGCATTCAGGACTTGCTGGGCAACGTTTAAACACACAATCAGACATTGCGGCAGTACAGTTGGATCAAGATGACTGGTAACAGCATGAGGCCAAAGACCAAGTCCTGTACAGAGTTTTCAGAACCCACTGGACGTGACCAAGAGCAGTGACAAATATGGTACTGATCGCAAGGAACGGGGCACAGGGCATGGCCAAAGGCCACATTCAGTGCCCATTGGGCCCCACCATCAGATGTGTCCAGGAGTCAATGGGAGGGTGGGGGGCGTGGGCTGTGATGTGCACATGACCAAAGGCCCCACATTGCTCCCACTAGACAGTGATTGTGGATACAGTGCAGGGTGTAGGGTGGATGGGTGCAGGGTATGGCCAGACTTAGTGCAGGAGTTGAGCTTCGGTTGTTCATGTTTTTGCTCCAACTGCTGCTTTAATAATCACTATTACTATGCACTATACATTACTCTGACTTAGGCATTTTCCATAAAAGCAGTTTATGTGTTAATAGATCACTTAGATGCTAATGACTCCAGATGGAAATGGTCCTTGGTCACTGGTGAATCAACAACAGACCCCCTGGACCAGGCAGAGAGGAAGATCCTGCACTTTTCCTCTTAGTGGCAGCTGCCCTGGTTTGATGTAACTAAGCGGGTGAGAGCATATATTAATATTCACATGAAATGAAGGCAGAGGCCACATTGGCTGGATTTTAGAAGCGTGGTATGTGAACATAAATTGGTACAACCAGTCATTTTCAAGATTTAGAAAGGTCACATTTCTGAAGATGTGAGTTCCCTAGCTTAGCAAAAGAATAGAATGCAGACCCGAAAGCACAACATTTATTTGCCACTGTATTTAAATGAGTCTGTGATTTAGAAAATATCAAATTCTGCTGGATATTAAAATGTTTTGAAACTATGATTCATTGTATTTTGTGCCCCAATGTGATAGTAGAGAACGTCTGAGTAGGAAAATATAACTTTTGCTGGAGGCGGTGTTCACGCCCACACAGGTTTCTGTGAGAATGCAGAGTAGGCAACTCATGACACGTCTGATTTTCAGATCAGCAGCTCAGGGATTTTCCTCGGCTAGCAGAAAAATCCCCCTGAGTCAGCCACAAAGGAAATGCATAATGGCATAGGGGGGCTGAAAGAACAGTGTGCAAGGTCCCCCACCCGCCACATACTTGTCCATGCTTTCTCATCTCAAGCCACAAGGATCGAGAACACAATGATGACCACGTTACCAAAGCAGCACAGGCTTCCTTGACTCTGCAGATGTCACTACTCGCTTTGCCTTCAGCCCTTGTTCCCTACTCACCTGATAATCTACATGATCCCACTCACATAACACACCTTCTAATACGGTCCTTCCATAACCCACTGCTGCCACGACGACTAGTAAAATGGATTTAGGTGCAGATATACAGTGTGGCTGGGATTTAAGTTTTGGCTTAGTATCTACACACCTAAAGCTGCCTAGCATGATTAATCACCATAGTGTGAGGAATAATGATTTGGTCCTATTTTTGTACGGATGAAATTGCACATGCTATTCCCTTTAGACATTAACACTTTGATTCACCACCAGCACAGAGCATGTGGTGAATAAGAATTGGGGTGGGGGGGCCGCTGCAGAGGGAAGGGGACAATATAGCCTAACGGAAGGGAGCATTACATGCTCCCTTGTGCCTTATAAGCGGGTGCGGTGTCGACCGGGGACGTTGGCTGGGCAGCATTTACATCCCAATGCCAAAGCGATTTTACTGGCTGGATTTACAGCCAGTAGTATCGGTAGATGTTCTCATATTTGGGAAGTTCTGGTGTGGCAACATAGGGTCAATTATAATTGGATAGGGATGCTGCTCCACTCATCTTGTAATCAGGGCCCAAGTCAGAAAGTTGAACTCAAAGGAATGTTTAGACAGAAGACATCTAACACACAGACCCATGACCAAGGTGAATAGAATTTTCACATTCTAGAGAAATGCAACTGCTGAATGATATACTTCCACTGAGGACTGATATAGCACACTTGTGGCTATGCTGCCATCGGCAAAATTATCTGTCCTTCGTCTTGGTCCGAGTGGGATTCACCACATATTTTTTATGTCTGGCCTAGAGAAAGATTGAGCTTTCTCACCAGCTTTATGTAATAAAAAAAATCACAAATCAAAGCTAAATATGTACACACATAAAGGGGTTTCAGTCTGCCCTTTTCATCCATTGGCCTGTTCAAATGTCATTCACATTTTACTTCCACCCATCATAGCATAAAGCAAGGGGCAGTGGGTCGGCCCATTTCAGCCATTGGTTCTCTTGCACAATGAGGGAGGGCATTTTTCCTGCTTAAATAGGCACAACTGCCTAGATAGAAGTGAATGTCAGTGTCAGGACTGGTCAGTCAAAACTTTGCTTTGCTAATACTTTCTTTTCATTTTTTATCATTTTCATTTTTCCAGTCATCCTTTTGTGTTTCATTTATGTCTTCAAGTTACCGTAATTGAAAACAAAAGTAGATAGGTTACCATAATCGAAAACCAACAGTAGATGTTCTTTATACAATTAAGAATCAAAATTCCCTGTGATGAACATTAAAACTAAAAAGGGTTTTCTTATCTGCTCTAAATATATCTGCTAGCCATGAAGCACATGTTCTATTCTTATTTTATATTATAATAAATGGTATATTTATTTTTGAGCTTTTAATATTTATTACAAGTGTATGGCCATCATGTTTAGGAGGTTGCATCATTTCTTTTTTGTTTAACATCTGTTTATTAAGAACAAGCATATATAAGGTACATGTCACAGCATGAGGCAACAGTTGCGAGAGGATGTCATAGACTAGGTTACACAGTATGAGATCAGCTCAAGATCGACCCATCAAAGCCACCCTTCCCCCCACAAGCCCTGGCACCCAGATGAAGCTTAAGGTATGGGGTCCTCTCAGGTCCCGGATGGCGACACCAGAGAACCTAGGTCAAGGGGGGGGACCAAGGGAGAAGCAAGAGTACATCAGCCAACCCAAGATTCGTCGTAGAGTAGAGAGATGACATAGCACGTCAGCTGGATGTCCGAAAGGGTCTAAACAAACATGGGCCCAGCAAAGAAGAATTCCCCACCTCATGGGAGGGAGAAGGCCCTGCGCTGTGACAATATTAGGCTTTTTTGCCATATAAACCATAAGAACAAACATATAATTGAAGAAAGAGAGAAAGACAAAAGCCGGAAAAGAGATAAGCACAGAGAGACAAAGCAGATAGATCAGTTGGGGATGCGCCCCCGAGGGGGGGAAGGAGGAAGGGCAGGGGTCCAAGGAGGGTGCGCCATGGGGGGGGCAGAGAGAGGGGGGGGGCCCAGGTCCAATGCGGTGGTCAATGACCTCAAGGGCAAGAGGAGCCACACAACAGCTCAGGTGGGTTCCGACCTCCGACCCCGGGAGAAGGTCTCCAAGGAGTCCTCAAACAACTGCAGGGCACGCAGCCTAGGGGGCATCATGCGGGAGTGTTCAGTTCTAGTGAAATAGCGTATAAGAGGTTGCCAGATGAGGTCAAATCGTGTGTCAGTGTGATTGAGGCGTGCCGTGAGTAATTCTAAAGACAAGACATCCCACAGCCGGAGGAACCAAGCGGAAATAGGAGGGGGATGGGGCTTCTTCCAGTAGGAGGCAAGGACTGTCTTGCCGCTGTTATGTTAAATGTTATGTTAAAAGTTCTTGTATAGCGCACGTACAACATACGGTTTCATGGCGCTGAGGAGGCAAAGAGAAGGTTGCAGAAAACTAAGGCTAGATGTTAAAAGATTGGGCAAACAGACGGGTCTTCAGCATTTTTCTGAACTGTGCGTAGGTAGAAGTCAGTCTAATCTCCACGGGGAGAGAATTCCAAAACTGGGGGCCTAGGACAGCAAATCTAAGTCCTCCGAGCCTTTTGCGTTTAAAAGAAGGAATAGTCAGCAAATTTTGATGAGAAGAACGCAAATCCCGGGAGGGGATATATCTTGAGATCATAGACGAGATAAAAGCAGGGCTGCAACCATGAAGAGCTTTAAAAATGGTGCAACCCAGTTTGAAAGCACACCTTTTAGCCACAGGAAGCCAGTGTAAATTTTTCATTATGGGAGTCACATGCTGCCATTTTGGTTGATGAAAAATGAGTCTGGCAGCTTGGTTTTGAACCAACTGAAGACGTTTTAGTTGGTAAGAAGGAATGCCACAGTATAAAGAGTTGGCATAGTCCAAACGGGAGATCACCAGGGCTAAGATGACCAAGGTCAGAGCTTCCCTGGACAAAAATCTGCTGATCTTCCTTATTCTCCGTAATTGGAAGAAGCTCTGCGAAACTACTGAGCTTATTTGGGCATTCATTGATAGATCACTAGAAATCACGATGCCTAAGCTTTTGGCAGAGTCCGCAGGCTTCGGGGGTTACCTAGAGAAGATGGCCAAAAATTAGAATGCCATGGATTGGAAGGGCCAACTGTAAGAATCAGCTCAGTTTTATCGGGATTCAACTTGAGTTGGTTGGAATTCATCCAATCACTAATAAAAATCATGGTAGATTGAAAGTGGGTAACAGTCGATAATGACGAATCGATTTCAAACACCAATTGGAGATCGTCCGCATAGTTGAATGTCCCAACCCTTTTTTCTCTTAAGGAACGAATTAGAGGGAGAAGATACAGATTAAAAAGAAGGGGGAGAGAGAGGAACCCTGGGGAACCCCACAGGTTAGTTCCCTCTTGTTGGACGAGAAATTAGCCAACCGAACTGCTTGACAGCGGTTACTAAGGAAAGAGGAAAGCCATTTCAACGCCAGACCATGGATCCCGGCACTTCTGACACGGTCCACCAAAATATTGTGGTCGACCGTGTCAAAGGCTGCTGACAAATCCAGGAGAACCAGGGCCTGGGGAATGCCGTTATCTGCTCCTCTTCTTAGTTCATCCATAACAGTGAGTATGACTGATTCAGTGGAATGGACAGGTCTAAATCCTGCCTGATGAGAGTCCAAAATCTGGTGGTGTTCAATAAATGAACTAAAACAGTTGGCTACATATGCCTCGAGAACTTTGCCTAAGTAGGGCAAAAGAGAAATGGGGCGGTAATTACTTAAAACTGACGGGTCCGCACCCGGTTTCTTCAAAATAGGGACAATTTCCGCACTCTTGAAAATATCAGGGACAACACCGTATTTAAGTGAATTGTTAAGGAACGAAAGAGGGGGTCAGGACAAATAGAGAAAGCTTCTCGAAGAATATAAGGGGGCAACAGTCAGTGGGGGAACCAGAATCCACTTTTTAAGTAAGTCAAGAAAGGTCTCCTTCGAGATCAAAGGAATTTGATCCAACTGATGTTCATTCTGACAGGTGTTTAAGTCAGATAGAGGGAAACTAGATAAGGGAATACTGGCTTTAATGACTGCAATTTTCTCCAAAAAAAGGAATTAAGGGAATCACAGAGGCTTTGTGTAGGAACTGGTTTTGGCATGATCCTATCTGGTTTGGAGAGCTCATTCACAATAGAGAAAATTTCTTTGGGTTTATTAGATGAATTAAGAATTTTATTTGAAAAATAATCTTCCTTAGTTCGGAGAATCTCCTTTTTGTATTCTTTCTGGAGAGCTAGATATATAGCCCTCTTATCAGGGAGATAATGATGTCTCCAACTGCGTTCGGCCTGTCTTAAATTAAGTCTGTCTTGCCGCTCCCAATAAGTGGAGAATTAAATGCCAGTCTGCGGAGGTCATGGCCTTTAGCGTGACGGGTCGAATGCCCAAGATCGCTATGGACGGGGTAGAAGGAATCGGGAAACCCACCACCTCTTTAATGTGACTGAGGACCTCCTTCCAAAACAGCGCCAAACCCGGACAGGACCACCAAATGTGTAGGAAGTCCCCTCTATCGTTCTGGCATCTCCAGCAGAGCGGAGGGGAGTTCGGGAACATCCGATGAAGACGGGTGGGGGTATAATACCAACGTGTCATCAGTTTATATGCTGATTCGCGCTGAGGCGTGCTACGGTACATCTTGGGGATGTCCCTCCACAGGCGAGCCCACTCCTCCGGGGAGACCTCAGTGGCCAGGTCAGAGGCCCAGCTCGTTTGGTAGCCATGCGGTGCTAGTTGTTGGGAGTTCTGAAGGACGGAATAGGTTTTGGAGATCAAACCCCTTGACCCATCAAACCTGCGAACCAAAGATTCAAAGGGGGTGAGCCGGCGAGTCACTTCCCGGGTGTATGTCGGGGAGCTAAGCCAATGTCGCACCTGGCAGTATTGCCTACGCGCGCTTTCCGAGAGATGGAAAAATTGTTTGCACTGATCGAAGGTACGGAGAGTGGTGCCCTGGAAAAAATCCTGAATGACTCGTCGTCCCTCTACCCTCCAAGCGTCAAAAGCCCTAAGTTGCAGCGCGGGAGGGAACACAGGGTTACGCGTTAGGGGGGTATTAGGGGAAGGGAACGTTGTGAGGCCCCGGGGCACTGCTAGTTTGTCCCAAATCTCCAGGACCGTTCTCGTTGGAGTAGCTATGTAGGCACTGCGAGGGCGAGCCCCTCGCGGGAGCCAAGCTAGGTCCCACAAGGGCCTACAGGACACCGCCCGGTCCATGTGAAACCAGTGCTTCTCGCTTTCCGGGACGATCCATTCCGATATAAAGCGGAGATGGCAAGCCCAATAATATTCCAACAGGTTGGGGCAGGCAAGGCCCCCCCGAGATGTGGGAAGCATAAGAATTTTGTGAGAGAAGCGAGGGCGAGATTTCCCGCATATAAATTTGGTAAAGTCACGCTGCAGGGCCAGAATATACGCGTGTGGTATGGGAGTAGGAAGAGATTGAAACAGAAAAAGAATTTTCGGAAGAAGGGACATGTTGATGGTGTTGAGTCGCCCTAACCACGCCAGGGGGAGACCTTCCCATCTACGCATTTCCTCCCGAATGGACTTTCGATATCTGGGCCAATTGGACGAGGTTCAAGACGCGAGTGTGGGAGTCAGGTCTAGTCCCAGATAGCGGATGGACTTGTCAGTCCATTGTGCCAGGATCAAGTCCCGCATCCCCTGGACCTCTAGGGCCTAGAGCGTAAGATTAAGAGCCTGGGATTTCGCAAGATTGATCCGATAGCCAGAGGTGGCTTCAAAGGACCTCAAAAGCATAGCCACCGCAGGGAGGGAGGTCGAGGGGGAAGACAGGGATAAGAGAAGGTTGTCGGCGAATAGCGAGGCCTTGTGCTCGGTGCCCCCCATGGGAATACCCCGTATGTCTGGGTTTCGGCATATGGCGATATCCAGGGGTTCAACCACAAGGGCGAACAATAAGGGGGAGAGCGGGCACCCCTGACGAGTGCCGCGATGTAGAGGAATAGCGGCCGTGGTGGAACCATTAAAACGGATGCGAGTAGTGGGTTTCGCATAGGGGGCCATTAGTTTAGAAATAAATCCAGGCCCCAGACCAACCTTCTGAAGGACCGCCCTAAGAAAACCCCAATCCACGCGATCGAACGCTTTCTCAGTGTCCAGGGAGACCAGGCAGGCAAGAATAGCTCTGATACGTGATTTCTCCACTAGATGGGCTATCCGGCGAAGATTGTCCGCACCCTGGCGGTGACGGATGAACCCCACTTGATCGGGGTCAATAAGGCCTGGGAGGTGGGGTTCCAAGCGATTCGCCAGGATTTTCGTCTTTATGCGCAGGGAGCCTGGGCATAAAGATCCTTATAAAAGGCCTCCAGCGTGAGGCCCTTGTCGGCTTCCAAGATGGCCCAAGCCGTCCGGCTGCCTGAGTTTCGCAATATGAGATCGGGCAGTCTGGGCCCGAAGGCGACGTGCAAGGCACGCCCCAACCTTGTCTCCACCCGTGTAGAATTTTTGCTTAAGGTTAAGTAGGAGCCGTTCCGCCTTATTCGTACGCTGTAGGCGCAATTGACCGCAGAGGGTGGCGAGACGCCGTTTGTTGCAGAGGGAGGGCCGCGCATGGTCGTCGCGCTCCAAATCTTTAATATCTTTAGAAAGGGTGGATTTGACAAGACGTGCCTCCCTGGTCCGGGCGATGGATATTGAGGTGATGACCCCCCGAATGGTAGCTTTGAGGGCATCCCAGCGGACATCCTTGGGAGTATCAGACAGAGAGTTGGAAGCAAAGAAGGCTTCGATCTCCTTGCAGATGTCCGCCACATCCACCGGGTCTCGGAGGGCCTGAGGGGGCAGCCTCCACCGAGGGAGGGGCTCTCGACGGGCATCAGGGGATTGAAGCGTGAGCAAGACATGTGCGTGATCAGAGATAGATATATCGGAGATTTCCGCACTGCACAGTTTATGGGCCAATGGAAGCGAGAGGAAGAAATAGTCGATACGCGAATAGGAGCGATGCACGTGAGAAAAGAAAGAGTAATCCCGAGAATCTGGGTGCAAGTGTCGCCAAGCGTCAACCAGGCCGAAATCGGTAATGGCATCCCGCAGTTTCGCTGACATCGCCTCGGCGGCACGATGTGCCTGCGCAGTACGGTCCCGCTCGGGGTCCCGCACTAGGTTAAAGTCGCCACCCAGGATAACAGGGGTAGAAAGGGAGCGAAGGAGGGCCCCAAGGTGTAAGCGTAAAAATGCGTCTTGATGTTGGTTAGGGGCGTATATATTAACAAAGGTACAAGAGCCTCGACCCCACGCCATATGGACCCTAAGAAACCTCCCCCCCCTCGTCAACCGTGCGTCTGGGGGACGTCTCGCGCCAGCCTGATTTAAAAAGGATGGCTACCCCGCTAGTTTTGGAAGGAGAACAGGCCCAATATTGGGTAGGATATCTACGGTGAGACATGAGGTGAGTGTCTGTGGAGAGTAAATGGGTCTCCTGCAGGAAAACCACATCTGGGTCATGGGGGAGCAAGTAGCGCCATATCTGACGCTGCTTATTAGGGGAGTTCAGCTCTTTCACATTGAGGGAGAGGAGTGTAATAGTGTTCGTCATAGTGTCGTTAGGTGGAGATACCGCACACCATCCACCCAGCCAGGGCCCGGGTCCCCCCCAAGTCTCAATGCCGGTTAGATGCACTCCGAAGGAGCTCAAATAGGTATCCCCCAGGAGCTGGGAGGGGGCGGCCCTCCAAGGGCGCATAACAGGGGGAGGGAGACTGGCAATCAAGGGTATTAGCGAAGAAGATGGAAAGAGGTCAGGAGCAAAGGACCAACGGAACCCACACAGCCACGAGAAACCCCACAACACCCCCCCAGAGAGTTGCGACCACACAGCATCCATCCAAGGCCCGCCCAAAGGAGAGTCGTACAGAGGGGAGAGAGAAAGGGAGGAAAAAAGAATAGAGTGAACAAATAAAGAATCGGCCAACTGGGCCACGTCGAGTCAGAGTCTATCTGGGACGGCCCGGGTTCCCGAAGGCGGGCCATTCCGGAGAAGTCACTCTCCTGTGGGACTCTGAGGAGGGGGGACAGCAGGCACCCAGGAGTTCAGGAGCCTCCGCCATCCGTGTCCCGTGAAGTGGTAGATAGAGTAAGAGTCAATCTGGCTACCAGGCCTGGGCAAGGGGCATTGTCAGGCATAGGCCCGGAATAAGCCATGATAGAGAGCGTCATGTAGCCGGGAGCAACTAGTCCGTGAGTGGTGGGGAGCCACTCAAGGAGCGTATGTGGCTGATGATTTCCTGCTTGACTTGCGAGGATTCAAGTCTCTGGGAGCGGCGTCTGGATCGAGGAGGAGGGACCATGGACCAGTCCGGTCGAAGTGCGCCCGCCGGGCGTGCACGGGAGGATGAGGTATCTTCATCATCAGATTCCACTGGAAGTTGAAGGAGCCGCTGCACCTCCCGCAGGGACCGAAGGACTCGCCGCCTACCCTCCCAGGTGAACATCAGGGCGAAAGGATGGCCCCACTGATATTTGACTCCAAGGTTTCTCAGCTTGTCTGTTACGGGCTTGAATTCCTTCCTCCGGCGAAGTGTGGAGAGTGCAAGGTCTTGATAGATTTGTACAGAAAGTCCATTGTAGGAGACCGATGTAACCCCTTGCACCTTCCGAAGAATGGCCTCTTTATCCGCGAAAAAGTGGACCCGCGTGATAATGTCCGGTATGAAATCAGGGTGATTGCGAGGGCCAGGGACGCGATGCGCTCTGTCCAGCATGGGCGGGGAGGCGCCCTCACCCTCCCGAATGGCATGCAGGAGGTCCGCTGTGTAAGTCAAGATGTCTTTCCCTTCCGTTCCCAATGGGACCCCTCTGATGCGCAGATTATTCCTCCGACTGCGGTTTTCCAAGTCCTCCTGCTTCAATTGTAGGGTGATATTTTGGTCCTCCAGTTTGTTCACTTTCTTCCAGAGGCTGTCAAGGTCTTCCGTCCTAGTATCCATTGTATGCTCGAGCCCATCGACTCTGTCACCGATCTCAGTGCCCTCTTTGCGAATGTCATGGAGACCGGCTTTGAAGTCCTGCCGGAGGGAACCAATCTCGTCTTTAATTTCCTGCAGGAAGGACGACATAAAGGCCTGAGTGATTGGTACCTCGGAGCTGGACGTCCCAGAGGACCCCGAGGGAGCGGGGGGGTCCCCCTGAGAATGCGGAGTTGATTTGGACCAGAGGGAGGTAACTTGATTATCTTGTGTAGCCGTAGATTCAGTGTCTTTGTTGGCCTTATTCTTGGGAGGCATGGCCGCGGAGACCTAGGGATCCAGGCACTCAGCTGCATAAGACAGAAGCTACCCCAGCGGGTGATAGGCCCCAGGGAGGGCGACAGCAAAGCGTCGAGGACCAGGAGACTCACGCAGGACGCTATCAGCGGCCACCGGCAGGACCGGGCGTAGCCCCAAAAGCCTCCAAGCTCGTAGGGCCAGAGACAGCAGGGCGATCGCAGGGGACCACACTCCTCCAGGTAAGAGGTAACCTCCCAAGCGGTACGGGGAGGTAGGCGTCACAGAGACCAGACCTCACACTCCATGAACATCAGGAAGATCTTCGGCTAGGAGACAGGCCAGGCAGGTAAGGCAAGAGTGGGCTTCGTGGGATGAATGAAAAGAGGCAGACTCAGGACCCCCACCAAGGGCTCCGCAGGTGGCGAAGCAGGGTTCCACGCAGCGCAAAACCTCCGAACAGGCAGGCGCTCCCCAGGCCCCTCAGGATGAAGTCACTGGCAGAGTGGGGCAAGAAGGCCAGGAACAGCAGGCCAGACAATGCAGGGCGGTCCCCCGCAGCATGCGCCCTCAGTCGGGATGCGTCCCCGGCCTCGCACCCCAGATGCAGGCAAGATCGCTGGAGTGGGGATCGGGAGGCCCCAGGCCGCACTCAGGGCCAGAACAGCTAGGCCCGATGCTGAAAGGTCGGTTCAATCGGGGCCCACCCAGCCGCCAGCAAGCGGGCGATGCACTCTCCCATTACCTGGGCTCCAGGGGTAGCAGTCCGCCAGGCAGGCGCCTCTCAGGTCGTGGCGTAACCCCGTCGCCGCCGAGGCCAAGCTGGGAAGGCCGCAGGAGGGCCGGAGGCTAGATCGTCAGGCACCAACGGCTGGGGGGCCCCCAACAGCGACTCGGGGCCCGGTGTGGATCATCCGAGGCAGCAACCCCCAGCACCTCTGGGGGGGTCGGCCCCTCTCAACTCTCAGGGGCAGGGGCGCCAAGCATTCAGGCAGCCGCGGCCACCGCTGTCACTCAAAATGGCAGCCGGAGAATGCAGCGTCGCGGCGGGCCGGGAAACTCGGTCCCGCAGGCTCCTCCAGGAAGCCCCCGCCGAGACGATCACCGCCGTTGAAGCCCCACAGCTGGTCCGACGATCCGATCTGCTAAGCAGGTCCGGCGGCCAGGATTGCAGCGGCAGCAAGACACGGACGGAGCTGAGCCTCGGCAAGACGCGTCCTACTCCATACGCGCCAAAGCCACGCCATCATTTCTTTTTTACTGCTTTATATGTTTGTGGCATATGCTTACAAAAATAATAATAAAAATATAATGATCGCACCAGCTTGACCTGTCCAGTAGTATTGCACTTGCCAATACTTGTTTTTAGATTGTTTACGTTCCATTCTGGAATTTTAATTAAAGTTTTTGCTACGTGTAATGTTTCATTTTACCTATTCACCTTTCATACTTAAAATTTTAATACTGTCATATGTTTTATCTTGGCTTACCTCTTGAACCATCACACGTTGCTGTGATGCACTGTGCAGCCTGATATTTTCTTTATAGAAACAGTAATATAAGTAGATAATTAAAAAAATGTATAAACCAATAAATAAATGAAAGCTCTGCCTTGTGACTTGCACTCACTGGTGCAAGTGCTTCCTAGGCTGAGGCGTCTATCTCAACATCCTGGTCAGAGAGCATTGACTTAACCTGGTAAACTCGGCCCCACCTTGTAATGAGAAACTGAACATAAGAAGTGTAGCCCATTTAGCATCGCACTAGTGTGTCTTTCTATTTTATATATATAAACTGTTACGCTCAACTATTAATGAACCCACTGCTTAGAAATCATACTCTGTCAAAACATTTATAAAACATCTGTAAAAAGAGTGCAAATAATCACAATTAGTATGTCACAATTAGAGTAATATAAGTTCAAAATATGACATTTTGCCATCCAAAAGTCTCAAATAACATCCATTCAATCAAATTCAGTCCATCAGGAGTTGTGTATTTATGTTCAGATCCAATTTTATTGATTCCTTTATCAAAAAGTCAATCAGCCCAGCGAATGCGTTTCATCCAATAGGACTTCATCAGGGCTGTAAATGTAAAACATATACAGACAACATGTAAAATATGTATATATGTACAATTTTTTCAACAATAATACATATAATAATCACATACAATGCATATAAAAAACAATTTACATGAACTGCACGACTCACTACCTATATACAACTTTGAACCCAAAATACGCCAAACTATTTTCTTAAAAAACACAAATCATTTATGTCAACACCATTATAAATTCATTATGGCCACATCAAGTAAAAATATTAATATTGTTGCTTTTAATACATCCTACAGTATCATGTATGCCCTTCCTGTGATGGATAATGATGGAATTCCTGGATGATGGCCTCCTCCTCACTTGCTTCCTTTTGTGAAAACAGTCTAATCAATACCTTGGGTAGAAGCAAGATTACTAACATATGTAGGCGCGTCATCCTAACAACCATCAATACATGCACATCCAGAGCACATGGCTACACATCCAGCACTGAGGCTCCATATCAGCTGTGATGTGTCATTGTCTGCATAGGTGAGGCGGTACAGAAAATTCTGGTGGCAGTGATGAGTAGGCAGCGATACATTAAAGGAACCCTTTTTAGATGCTGTCATGCACCTGAGTTTGGGTCATTGTTATTGTGACTCCATCCTCTCTGCAATTCCTTGGCTTCCTATTGAGGCAAGCACTCATTTTACTCTGGGATGTTCACTTACAAAGCCCTTCATCTTAACGCACCTTCATACGTCTTGGGCCTACTCAAAATCTCAGGAGGCAAATGAGGTTAAGGATAGACTCCTCCAAAGTCGAAGATTCAGAGCCTCCTATGCTTAAAACCAAACATCTTCGGGGGCCACCACCACCTTGTGGAAAACTCTTCCTGAGATTGAACACCAACATATTGTTCTTCCATTGATAGTTAAACACCCACCTGTTCCTCCCAATATGTAACCTCCTACACATTGCACTGATAGGTTTATTCTTTTGGGTTTATCTCATTAGCTGAAAATGTATGTTTTCTCTGATTTTACATGCAATCATCGTTAATTTGTACAGCGCTCATATGATACTGATTGACGATGTTCTATACAATTCTTCAAAATATGTAACTAAGTAGGACAAAGGTGTGAGCATATACACAATACTTATATACAGATAGTTGACTAAAGTGCAATACTCATGCTAACGATGTTAATGTTTATAGGTCATGTCACACTAAGCCAGAAGACTCTGATCCCTATGTGGTGACACAATCCAAAGTAGGGCGGAGTCTTCTGGCTTAGTGTGACTTACCCGATGAACATCTACAGAGAAGAAGGTATCGCTAGCATGAGCTTTACACCTCACTCAAGAACACTCACTGACTCTTGCAAGAATGGCTGATTAGCAAATCAAAAACCTGCCACTCTCCTGGAAGCTTCATTCTTGCAAGAGTCTGTGAGGGTTCTTGAGTACGGGTTCCACACCGGCTTATCGTACATTCAGTGACTGCTAAAAGCCTGCTGCTGGGCCGAAGAATACTGAAGCCCATTCAGGTAGGATAGAACCACACACAGATTATGTTTAGCCTGTATGACCCAAACCTACTGGTGAGTCATTCAGCGAATGCAACTTTTACAAAAAATGTTGCAGACGTCTGTGGAAAAATATACAGAGCCCATGATAGGGTGAAGAACGTGTTAAAATATTTTTTGAGTCCTACCAGACACACCAGCTGTTAAGTATAAAAACAAACTACACGGGTCAAGACATGATACAATACAGTGAGGAAGCTAATGAAAACGCAGAACAGAAGAGCTAGGCCCAACCCACATAGAATGTGTTCATCCACCGAGAGCTTTAGGAGAACAAAATCAATGTCTAATTAGGCGCATTCTACTTCATTTTAGATAGTACGTGCATTATACAAATCGTATCATTCACTCCAATATTTTCATTCATCATTTTATTCCTGGACGCGACGCAATTATTTAACCAATTTTTTAGTTTTCCAAGATATATGGGCTAGGGTTCCAAATTCGCTCAAGCACTCACTGCCAAAAAGAGGAGGGGATTTCAGCAGTGTAGCATGAGCAGTGTACCAGTTTAAATAAATTCCGATTAATAATCTTTAAACACTTTTCCTTTCATGGAAATTTAAGATTCACACTTAGGTCATTGAATAATGTATAAATTCAATAAATAAATAAATGAGCTATCTTCCAGATCCTGATCTTCCATACATATATTTGGGATAGTTCAACGAGGCAAGATGTTGATGTGTTAGCATTCTTATTTACATACATAACCCAGAATGGATTTAAATATGATTTCAAAGTTGAATATTGCCTTCTCTTAGTAAGTTGCATCTATAAGATCTCTTTAAGTACAGTATCTTCATGATTATTATCTATGCCTGAACTTTGATATGTGTACCATTTTGGGGGGAAAAAGTGCACTTTAAAATTCGGTAACGCCCAGATGCCATGTTTAACATACTTCTATTTAATTTACCACAGCAACAATTTGGGACCAAACTAGAGACCCCATAACCAATTAAATATGTCTGTTGATAATAATCATCTTAATAACATGTATGCTAGAGTACAGTGAGAATTTGTATTTATCCCTAACATCTGAAGAATTCACTATTTTAGATAAGAGAGGGCCACAGTGTACCTCAGACAGGCGCATAAGGAGACAGGCTTTCGTTTCTACCCTAAGTACAAGCATGGGCGGCTGCTCTCATACAGTTTCCTCCCTCACCATCCCTCGTGCACCTCTGTCAGAGGACCGATTAACATCTTAATTAGAAATATTGAGCCGATTTTAATTAAATCACCTACAAATTCACATGTTACATCCTTATCAAGTAATAGCCAGCCCTGCCCTTAGGGTGTAGATGCTAACTCGGTTCCACCGAGCTTGTTCTGGAGCTCGCCTCCTTTTGTACTTCATGTGAGTAAAACCGTCTCATGCCAGATAATGCTATGAAACGAAAACACATCAGACAACAGAAAAACAACATTCTCCGTAATCATCCGCCCCACCTCTAGCGGTTTCCCAGCCGCGTAACAACTTCATATTTTATTGGATAATGCACAATGAAACTGTTGTCAAGTGTCTGTGTATTTGTTATATGAGATTAGGTAGGTGGGTGCTTTTATGCTTAAGGCCAGCAAGCCTTCAAGCATTAACAGCTGTTGATTGTTCTTCCACTATTTGCATACCATCTGCTTCCACTCAATCATTCATTCAATCAATCAAGCAGCATTTGTAAAGCGCAACACTGTCACCCCTAGGGGTATCTGGGCGCTGTGTCTCCGTCGAAGAGCCAGGTCTTGAGTCTCATTCTGTAGTGTGCCAGAGAGGGGCCTGTGCGGAGCTGTAGAGGAAGGTTGTCCCAGGTCTTGGCAGCGATGTAGGAGTAGGAGCGGCCACCGCTGCGGTTGCGACGGATGCAGGGGGGGGTGCGTGCAAGGGCGAGTGGAGAGGAGCGCAGGTGTCTAGAGGGTTGGTGGAAGTTTAGTCGATGGTTGATGTAGGCGGATCCTAGGTCGTGGAGGACTTTGTAGGCATGCGTGAGGATCTTGAACTGGCATCTCTTCTGGACTCCAGCTCACAAATACAGCTAGAACAATTAACAGTCGTTAGCATCCTCTACAGAAGTTATGAATCCAACTTAAAAAATGCTTAATTATGATAGGCACAATTGTTTCAGCAGCATTTTTGAAACCTACTACACTCACATCATAAAAAGAATCCATTTAATGCAGCTTAATAAGTTTTCACATCTTTCATTAATGCCAATCCCCATTTCTGTTTCTTTGAACCACAGGCATATTATATTCATTGTGTTTTCCTTAAATGTCTCACCTTTATGAACAACTAAAGAAATGTGCATATAATTTCTCCCCGGAGCGGAAATCCTCAATTCTTGTTTTGAGGAACTCTTCTGTCTCAAAAGTTAAAAAAATTAAAATCTTATTGGACCAGGGAACTTGTTCACTTGTCAATTCTAAATCCATGAACCCAAAGTTGGATCCATAGACCTAAAGCTATGTGATAGATAGGCCTCAATTTCAGGAACAATGTAGAGACACAGAGTCCCCATTCCCTGAAATAAAAAAGTAAAAGAACATTAAGGGAGTAGGGGGAGTATTCCCTGAGTCCTTGTTCCGCTAGGTGGGCCTAAAAGGGATCCCCTGTGCAGTAAACAATAAAAAAAAAACAGCTATTGGGTTGTGGACTCCTGGGCTGGATTTGCAGCCCCCAGTGTGACCCCAATGTCCTCAAACCCTGCCCAAGCTACATCACTCTGAGTCGCAAACCTGCGGCAAGCTTCATGGGCCTGTGTTGGATCTTGATGGGGTTCACAGACCTGGAACCATGTCCTTATATCCATGAAAGGCCTGACACAGGACCATGAAGCTTGTCACTCTCAGCCTTTTCTTCCTTAGAATGATCTCAGTGCAAGCAGGTTTGGAGTATTATACTCCACTCCTGTCAAGTCCTGAACAGTAAGCCACACATCCTAAAAGTAGGTTGTATGAACATAGCACTTGGCGTATAATCAAGGCCACTGGAATTATGCAATTCTGCTGCATTTGCCACATAATCCATCATCTGCTGCAAAATCTGCAAATTTTAACAAAAAACAAAGGTTAACTGGTCATCTTTCAGTTGCTTGTTTCTGTATTTGTTTGCTAAACTGGTGCTAATGATGTGGAATCTTTGCCCAGACAGTATTACCATATGTAAACATCACAAAATAATTAAATAATACTAGCAATAAATGTGCCGCATAATGCCACGAGTTGCCTTTTCTTGCTGCATAATTTATGCAACCCTGCCACATAATTTGACAGCTCCCCTGCCGCATAATTTCAGTGGCCCTACGTACAATTGATGACTTCACTGTTGTACATACTTCTGACATCACTAATTGTTTTAATATAAACATCATAAACAAGTTTTACATAGTTGTATCATCTTACACCATCTCTAGTAATGATTTATTAGTAAATTAGGTTGATCACATAAAACAGTTTTGTGTACTTTGATGGCCTATACTGTGTAGGTAGATAGACAAAGTATCTAGCTAGCCCTATGATGCAAACTCTAGAAGCTGTAACAACAGAAGGCATTGAGGTTGTAGTTCCCTATGAGGCAATATGGCAAATGAAAGGTCAACACAGAGGACCACAGAGAGCCAAGTGCTTCCTTCAACCCTTGGCTAGAGTAAATATCAAATCTTTCCATGTTGGAAAGGAGATGCAGAGGAATTTGGGAGTGCCCACAAATGTTCACTCTTCTTGGTTTTCTCAAACGTCCAAGGCAAACCATGCCTTGTATCATCTAATTTGCTCCTCTTCAGTGGGACTTGCAGATGCGGATTCCTCTGTACTTGTGGGGGAGATATCTGCACTCATAAAAGCCTGCCAGGAATCCCTTCGAGAATTTCAGGTAGCTGTAACAAGGGTACATTTGGTTATAAACTTACAGTTACGACTGAATGTAAATTTGTGAATAGGGCATATTGTGTGAACTACTTTCAAATATTATGCTTATGTTGTTTTTGCTTTGGAACAATGGTCATGGCTTAAGGAAAAGGATAAATACTTTCTTGGTCTCCAATCTCATGCACACACTCCACGTCATAGATTGCCGTTATTCATACAGTGATTTCATCAATGATATCACTGTTGGTGTCATATGTGACCTAATCAGTGATGTCATCAATTATGTTATTTGAAGTGTAAGTGATGTCATTAGTGATGTTATTTGAGATGTCATTAGGGAGGTCAGGAGAAGTGCATGGAGCTACAGGAGTTATGGTTTCAACATCATACCATAACGGGAAAACTTTAGTGCTTTTTCGGTTTTGCATTGTATTCATAACATTGATTAAATGTGTTTTTTTAGCAATCTTTACTCATAAAAAAGAACGAGTTGCTAAAAATGATACCTTAAAAATCAAGGGCCTCATTTATGAGGTTTTGACTTAAGGCAGCGCCGCAAGGAATCTTGCTGCGGCACCCTAAGTCAAAACAAAAGGGCAGGAATGCGCTGTATCTTTGAGATATGGTGCATTCCTGTCCTTTTCCCTTGCACTGGCGCACAATGGGCTGTCATGCGCTAACGCAAGCATCCTTGCACCATGGTGCAAGGGTGCCTGCATTGCGTGGCTGATTGATTTTGTGCAGGAAGGAACACCTTCCTGCACAAAATCAATCAATTCAGGTGATTTCCTCTTTCTATGTGTGCTGCATTCTGCAGCACACATACAAAAGGGGCAAAAACGAGGAGAAATGAAAAATTTCTCCTTGTTGGGACTCCCTAATGCCACCCGTGGAGTGGTGTTAGATTCTGACGCATTCCCAGGTTTATGATTTCATGTAAATCTGGGAATGCTTCATATTCCGTGGCTGTTGCGGGGGAACACCCAGAGCAACACCCATGGAACACCCCTTTCACACAGTGTTCTGTGTGAAAGGGGCACATATTTACAAGGCCATGAAAAGCCATGGAAGGTGGCATTATGTGGCCTTGTAAATATGCCGTGGCACAGTGCGCCACCCGAACGTCAAAAAGTGACGTTCCATTAGAGCAAAAGTGCTGCAGGGGCCTTATGAGGCCCCAAATGTGTAAGTTGAAAGTTATTGATAGCTACAAATCTACAACTCACCCCCCAGTACCTTCTCATGACCTTGCACAATATATAATATATGACAAGACAAATGACAACAATAATGCACCTCTCTACTCTAGGACACTTCACTTTACGCTACTGCACTCTACCTTTGTCTGCACTACTCTACGCCACTGCACTCTCTGCCACTCTACTTCACTCTGCACCACTGAACCACTGCACTCTACGCCACTGCACTCTATGACACTGCACCCTACACCATTCTAAACTGCACCGCTCCATGAAACTGCACTCTATGCCACTCTCCTTTACTCTGCATCACTGCGCTCTTCCCCACTGCCCTCTACGCCACTGTACTCTACACCACTGCACTCTACTCCACACTAATCTACTCTGTACCACAGCACTCTTCACCACTGCACACCACTGCACTCTACAACACTCCTCTCTACTCCTCACCATGTCAATGTACTCTACTCTGTACCACTCCACTCTATGCCACTGCACTCTACACCACTCTAATCAACTCTGTACCACTGCACTCTACGCCATTCTACCCTGCCCATTCCAATCTATGCCACCTCACTCTACTCTGAACCACTCTACTCTACGCCACTGCACTCTACGCCACTGCACTTCACTCTGCACCACTCCACTATATGCCACTCCACTCTACGCCTCTCCACTCTATACTGCACCACTACACTCTATGTCACTGCAGTATGCAACACTACTCTAAACCACTGCACTTAATGCCACTGCACTCTATACAATGCACTATACACCACTCTACTTGAAACCACTTCACTCTATGCCCCTCTACTCTGCACCACTGCACTCTAGACAAGTCAACTCTACAACACTCTACACCACTGCACTCTACGCAACTGCACTCTATGCCACTCTACTCTACACCATTGCACTCTATGTCACAGCAATCTATTCCATCCATTTGTACTCTGAACCATTCTATTCACCTGCTCTCTACGCCACTCTACTCTACACAACTCTACACCACTGTGCTCTATGCCAATTCACTCTACACCACTGCTGTGTACAACACTCTACTCTGCACCACTGTACTCTCAGCCACTGAACTCTACGCCACTCTTCTCTGCACCACTGAACTCTACAACCCTCTATGCCACTGCAGTCTATGCCACTCTACCACACTCTGCGCCAATGCAGTCAATGCAACTACACTTTACGCCACACTACTCTGCATCACTCCACTCTATGCCACTCTACTTTTCACCACTCCACTCTACGTCACTGCACTCTACTTGCACCACTCTACGCCAATGCACTCTATGCTACTACACACTATGGCATTCTACTCTGCATCACTCTACTCTCCGCCACTCTACTTTGCACCACTACACTTTACGCCACTGCACTCTACTTACTTTACACCACTTTATGATACTCTACTCTGCACCACTCCAATCTATTCCACTGCAATCTAATCCACTGCGAATATAGCATGTTACTACGTATGCTATCACATCGCGTTCCTTTACAACGCGGTCGTTACAATGACCGCGCTGTTAGAACGCGATACCTTTACAACGCAAGTCATTAGATCGACTTGCTGTAGGGGGCGCGCTGGACTTAGGAAAAGTATAATTTACTATTCCAACTCCAGCCTACGCAACAGTAGGGAAGGTGTTGGAATAGTAAATTATACTATTCCTTATGTTAGAGCGCCCCCTACAGCAAGTCGATCTAATGACTTGCGTTGTAAAGGCATCGCGTTCTAACAACACGGTCGTTGTAACAACCGCGTTGTAAAGGAACTGCGATGTGATGACTGCGTTGTAAACACTGTCTCCCCTCTGCACCACTCTCTTCTACGCCACTCTACTCTACTCAGCTTTATGCCATTCCACTCTATGCACTGCACTCTAGGCTGCTCTACTCTACTCTGCACCACTCTACATCACTGTATTCTATGCCACTGCATTCAACGCCGCTGCACTCTATGTCACTGCACTCTATCTCGCTCTACTCTGCATTACTCCACTCTATGCCACTGCACTCTACACCACTGCACTGCACTGAAGGCCAATCTACGTGACTACACTCTATGCTACTCAATGACACTCCACTCTACGCCACCCTACTTCACACAGTGCCACTCTACGCCACTCTACTCCACTTCACCCCACAGAATGCCATTCTACTCTATGCCACTTCACTCTATGCCACTTCATGCCACTACACTACTCTCTACATTATGCCACTCTACTCTACTCCATGCCATCAATGGCACCTCACATCTATGGGGAGGGAGGGTGGGCGCGTGGGCAAATAAAATAAAAAAATAAAAAAGAAACACCTACCTTACACATACTGCGCTCGGATCCTCTTCTTTCTTGAGTGCGGGGCTGTGGGCACAAACAAACTCCCTTGCCCAATCCTGGCACAGCTCACATGTAACATGTGAACAGCACCCTGATTGGAGGAAGCGGCTCACTCGGCACTCAACAGCGCACTGGAGGCCTGCACTTACTCTCAAGCCAGCTGTCGTAAGACAGCTGGGTTGGGAGGTTTAAAGTGCGCATGTCTGGCTGGCCGTCACAAGACGGCCGGCCAATGAGACATGTGCACTTTAAACAGTGCAAAGGCAGACCTCTGCCCACCACTCTTCCCTGTTATCACTCAGCAGGCACTGCCCCATCCTGACGCTCAGTTCAGGACAGCACAATGAAAAGTAAAATGGTAATGAATTATCATTTCATTTTTCATTTCGGGGGGGGGGGAGGGGTGCTTCGGATGGCATTTAAGTGGGGTGATGGAATTCCTCTCCAACGGAGGAGCCGCCCCTGCACACCATGCCACTACACTAAACTCTGCTCCACTCTACACCACTCCACTCTACTCCATGTCACTGCACTCAACGTCACTCTACACCACTCTTTGCCACTCCACTCTACTCTATGTCACTCCACTCTACTCTGTGCCACTCCACTCCACACCACTCCACTGTACGCCACTTTATGCCACTCTACTCAACAACACTCCACTCTACAACACTCTATGCCACTCTACACCACTCCACTCTATGCCACTTTAGCCCACTCTACGCCATTTCATGTTCTGCCACTCCACTCTATGACACTTTACGCCACTCTATGCTATGCCACTCCACTGTACTCCACTCTAGACACTCCACTCCACGGCACTACAATCTACCGCACTCTATGGCAATTTTCCTCACTCTCTCACACTTTATTCCACTCTATGCTATGGGACTCCACGCCCCTCCACTCTATGTCACTGCATTCTATGACACTCTACTCCACTCCACTTTATGTACGACACTCCACTCCACTCTATTACACAACACTCTACTCCACTGTACATCACTCTATGCCACTTTTCACCACTTTACGCTACAACACTCTACTCCATTCTACTGTAATCTACTCCACTCTACACCACTCCACGACACTCTACTCCACGACTGTCATGATCTGGAATGAGATGGTCATTTCATGTGTATCCTCATGGGGAAGGCCAAATAACGAGGAAAAACAAACCTTGATTTTACAGGACTATGAGCACCATGATCCTTTGCTCTGAACTGGCTGGGAATCTTCTGTATATAAGGTAGCCACACCCAGTGACCAACGCTTACTATTCGAAAAATCCTTCAATGGGAGAGGAGGAGTGGTCTCCCTGTGATTTTCAAATGTTGTGTTCGTGGGACCTTGGAAGGAGACTTTGTTAGCTCTCAATCATTCAGAATCCTTGTGAAGTCTAATCGCCTGTAAATCTGCCATTGTGGACTGGCCTCTGTTTCACCTTTGTGAGGTGTGGCAGTGCTGTAGAAGCATGTTCCATTTTGGAAAATCAAAGTTTCATCTTACAAATATCTGTTTCAGTTTACTGTTTAAGTAGGACAGGAATGCATTTGTCTCTCTTGGCTGTGAACCCTGTTTAACTGCAATTCAATTTCAAAGGTGAGAAGGCTTTGTACAAGCATTTAAATCTTCAGAGGTCATAAGACTCTCATTGTTATCATGAAACCCAAGGAAAGTGCATTCAGCTTGTTTGGTAGCATGTGGTGTGTGGAGGTAAATCCTTCTCAAAACACCGGTAGAGGCGAGGTAGATGTTATGAAGGAACTTTATTGAAGAGAGTAGTAACATAGAGACCCCATCCAGCAGCAAGCTGAAAGTAACTGACTTGAATGTTTAAACAATGCTAAGCAACCTTCACCACATTCCAGAACGTGGAAGCTGTGACTGACAAGAAGGTTCAGAACATCACATCACCTCCCATTTCAACAAAACAGCAGTATAAACTATAGCAAAACAGTCAAAACACAATTAATATTGAAGGCCTTAAAACAAAGATAAAGTACACAAAACAAGGTGTATAAAATGATTAAGGAACAAAATCTTTTAAGTGGAGAGGAGTACGTTTTGAACGAAGTGGTCTAGACCCCCTTTCAAGAGCCTCAGGTTCTGGATTCGCTAACAGCGAAGAAGAACCACAGGTGGGTCCTGAAGATGACAAAAGGCGAACTTTAGCCTCTCTACTAAGATTCCAAATCCTGTGATCACTTGTCTTTATAGCATTTTTAAACACCTTGATCACCTGAAATGGCTGACTGAACTTGGAACTACCACAAGTTTTCCTTGGAGATTTTATCTTGACCCAATCACCAACAACAATCACTGTACTCTTCACAGCATTTCTTTCATCATACCGGACTTTCCTTTTATTCATTAAACTTCTCTCTCTTTCTCTCCAACCAACCGTGCTACCCACATTGTCATCCACCAACGCCCTCTTTGCTGATATCCAAGAGGGAGCAACCTCAACATTCGCCATCCTACCTTTGAACAAACGAAAGGGAGCCACACCAGTAGAAGAATGAGGAGTGAACCGATACTCCCTGACCTTTCTTCTCACAGCCTCCTCCCAACACACACCACAAGACCTGGCTTGTTGCATAGCCTCCTTAAGAACCTTGATGAACCTCTCCACAACACCATTACTTTGTGGATGATGTAGGGCAGCTCTCTTGTGCTTGATTCCTCTTGAAGTCAGAAAATCTTCCATGATACTTGAAGTAAATTGAACTTCATTATTAGACAAGAGAGTTTGCGGAAAACCTTCCCGTTCAAAGAGTTCATCTAAAAACCCAACCACAACAACAGACTCCACAGAATTCACCACCTTTATCTCTGGCCACCGTGAAAACAAATCCATACACACAATAACATAACGGTCTTGAGATTTCAGCTTCACAGGGCCCAAAATATCTATGGAAATATCGGACCAGGGATCAGCTGCCTGATCTCTAATGACCAAGGGTTGTGTTCTACACTTAAGTATCTTGTCGCAACTTGCGCACTCAGCACACTCCCGAACCACCCTTTCAACAAAAACATCCATGGCGGGCCACCAATACGCCTCCCTGATCCTCTCCTTGGTCTTGGCAATGCCCATATGTGAAGCATGAGCATGTTTGACCAACTTTTCTCTCAAAGCAAGTGGTGGAATAAGCTTACTACCTCGCATGAGTAGTTCCTCCACCACAGCCAAATCCTCCTTGACATGCCAAAAACCTCTGAGCACCTCATCACAATCCTTCTTCTCACACCAAACACCTTTCACCATGGCCATGACTTTTTGCAACACTTCATCACCCATTAGGTGTTCCCTCCATTCACTTTCTGAAATAACTCCTTCACTGATCAAACACACATTAACTTCTTCTTCTAAATCCTCCCCTCCAAACCACTCAACATCATCAACAGTGTCATCACTTGCACACCCAAGTCTCGAAAGACAGTCAGCCAGTACATTATTAGAACCAGGTAAGTAGGATAGGTCAAAATCAAACTCTTGCAGAGCTACCACCCATTTACGAATACGGTGGGAAACAAAATCTATGCCCTTCTTGGAGAAAACCTCCTTAAGAGGTTTGTGGTCAGAGAGGATTTTAAACCTTTTTCCCCACAAACATTTTCTCAATTTGCGTACAGCCCAGAACACACCCAGGGCCTCCTTTTCTACAACTGAATAATTACATTCAGCACCTCTCAATGGCCTAGAGATGAACAAGACTGTTTTTTCTTCACCATCAACCTTTTGCAACAAGACAGCCCCCAGACCGGTCGAGCTGGTGTCAGTCATAAGATATGACATCTTCGCAGGGTCAAAGCTACTTAGACACGGTGCTTCACTGAGATGTTTCTTAATACAAACAAACTCCTCCTCACAATCCTTAGACCACACAAATTTGCTCCCTTTCTTTAATAAAGACCTTAAAGATAAAGTCTTCCCTGCAAAGTTTGGAACAAATTTGTGGTAAAATTCAGCCATACCTAAGAATTTTACTAGCTCATCCTTGCTTGACGGTAAACGTAAATTGAGAATTGAACTCACAAGTGCAGCCTTTGGTTTAATACCTGCAGCTGAAACAAAATGCCCAAGGTATTCTATCTCCTTGACATTAAATTTGCATTTATCTGCCCGAAGAGTGAGGCCAGCATCTTGCAACTTCTATACACACAGACTTCAGCCTCATATCATGTTGGTCCAAATCAACCCCAAAAATAAGTACATCGTCCTGATACACTTTGACACCTTGAAGACCTCCAAGAATGACCTCCATCACCCTCTGAAATACAGAAGCAGCTGAAATGAGTCCAAAGGGCATCCTCAGAAACTTAAAGGTCCCAAAGGGCGTCACGAAGGCAGTGAGATCTTGATAGGAATAATGAAGCTTAACCTGGTGGTAAGCAGAGGTTAAATCCAAGGAGGAAAAATGCTTAGCACCATCAAGGGAGCACAACATTTCAGTAATGATGGGTAAAGGGTAGTGGTCAACAACCACCGCTCTGTTGAGTTCTCTCAAGTCCACACAGAGCCGGGCCTCACCGTTGGCCTTACGAGCCATCACCACCGGAGAGACCCACTCCGTTGCCTCAACTTCCTGAATAATACCTTTGGCCAGAAGCTTATCCAACTCACATTTTATGCTCTCTCTTACCAAGAGAGGAACATTCCTAACCTTGGCAACTTTTGGAATAACATTTTGCTTGAGTTTAATGCGATGCACGTAGTTTTTGCAACAGCCTAGGACACTCGCAAAGACAGCAGGGAAGACCTTGATCCAGTCTTGAATGGAAATGTCAACTACCCTAACAGGTGGCAACTCTTTTAGACAGACTTGAGGATTCTCATTGGGGTCAAGAAAAACATGAAGATCCCTTTGATGAAGCCAACTTAAAAGTGAGTAACCTTTCATCGAAATGTAAATTTTTCCAGGGATGACCCTACCTTTAAAGTCAATTGTTCCCCAAAAGTAACCTAGTAAATCAATGGTCACCCCACCATACCCTTTGGGTCTGATGTCAGGTTTTAAAAGAGTAACTTTACCTACCAAATTGTTCTCATAGAAAGTTTTTGAAACAAGCGTGATCTTAGCTCCTGAGTGAAACAGCATTTTGACAGGTGCATCATCAACTAGTACCTCTTCATAAGGACCATCACTCGTTTTACCTGAAACCTGACAAATAATAACTTCTTCCACATCCTCATCAAAAAGATCCACCTCACTAACTTTCTTGTGATCCCTTCCAGATCTACAGCACTTGGAGGCGTGACCTTTTTTTCCACATGTTTTACATATAACTTTCCAAGCTGGACAGTCCTTAAAATTGGCCATGTGACCTGAGTCACCATACCTGTAGCATTTACCATGAAAGCTCTTCTGACTAGTTGGTTTGTGAGAAAAGCTAGTTTTGGCTTTAACAGTCTTATCTACCACCACTTTCACCTCAGAATTCTCTTTCGTATCACCTGAAGAGTCTTTCTTTATGATATCAACGCACGCCTTTGAATGCTCATGACTCTTAGCAATAGTTATAACCTCTTGAAGCGTGGGATTGTCTTTTTGCCATAAGGCATCCCTTGTTTTGTCTTGCACGCATCCTAACATAAATTGGTCTCTCAAGCGTTCCTCCAACGTGGCACCAAAGTTGCAAGTAGAGGCCAGTTTGCGCAAGATCGTTATGTACTGCTGAACTGACTCCTCTTGCCTCTGCATCCTTCTTCCAAAATGATACCGCTCAAGAACTGTGCTTATTTTTGGAAGATAGTGTAAATCGAGTTTTTTTATACAAATTTCATATTCGTTGAGAGAAGCAGAGTCGCTGTCTGAGAGTTCAGGGAGATGTTCAAATACCTCTTCGCCCTCTAAACATTGCATAAGAAGAGAGGTTTTCCTCTCTGCGCTTAAAGAGGTCCCACAAACGCGAGCATAATGCACAAATACTTTTTTCCATTTTTGCCATGGAATTGTAGGATCGCCTGGTGAAGTTAAGAAAAACGGGGAGTTGTTACATTTTGCATTATGTTAGAATAACGTTAAGGAGAAGATAAAGTGAAGTGAACACAGAATCTTAAAAATGAAAGTATGAAAACACCTTGTACAATAAAATAGTAGTGTACAATTGAGCACAATGGTAAACAATGCAGATAAGGTGTAGACTAGTGGCACTTATAATAAGCTGTGCTTAACAGTGAATAAATTACAGGAACCACGTAGTAAGCTGTGTGTGTCAGCGTGAATGACAAACACTTGTGACTGTGCCTGTCAGTGAAGAAATTACAGAAACCAAGCAGTAAGCTGTGTGTGTCAGCGTAAATGACAAACACTTCTTGGAGTCTGACAAGGAAATTGAAGCAAATTTGGAAGAAGTATACAGCTGTGCGCATCAGCGTTGAATAAGCTGACAAGCAACAAAAGGGACTCACAGCTGTGTGTGTAAACAAATGATGACAAGATTAATAGAAGGAAAGCTGTGCACGTCAGCGCAAAGTGGAAACGTGATCCGCCGACTAAATCTAAAATGCCCAATCAAATGACCACTGTGCGCGTCAGCGCGTAATCGTCATACAACCTTCCGGTAAATGACATCAATTCAGGCAGGGTCAGGCAGTGACAGGAGATGGCCGCAACCACTGTTCGATGTAGCTTAAAATGGCGGTTACGTCTTTGCGTATTGACGTGGAAGTCAGGCAATTAAAGCAAGACGCTCCACCAAATGCGTCGAGCAGTGTGAGTGACGTGCTGACGTGGGCCCAAGCGACTCCAGAAAGGCACGTACAACTCCAGGCAGGCAACGCGTAGCAAGTCAGGCAACGTTGATCTGAAATGAGAGGTGCTTGAAGGTGCAAAAGTCCAAAGAAAGAGACTCAGCACCCGCACCTCCTCAGAGAATCAGATGACGGATCACTGAACTTGCGGCGATCACATAAGAGAAAGTCAAAATTCAAATCAGATCCTACCGTCAGTGCCAGCCTGCATCTCGCTTCGAAATTGACTCCACCGAAGAAAAGCATAGAACTCAGCAGTTCGCAGTGTGCTCGAGGCAACAAAACCTTCATCGACCGAGGGCAGGGCACACAACTGAGGATCGCAGGCAGAGAGGTAACTTCACCACTTCGTGTTAAATTGTGGCTGTTGGGGTCTCATATGTCGAAGTTCTTTGCGCAGGTAGATCGTCGCAAAAATGTGGAGGTAAATCCTTCTCAAAACACCGGTAGAGGCGAGGTAGATGGTATGAAGGAACTTTATTGAAGAGAGTAGTAACACAGAGACCCCATCCAGCAGCAAGTTGAAAGTAACTGACTTGAACGTTTAAACAATGCTAAGCAACCTTCACCACATTCCAGAACCTGGAAGCTGTGGCTGACAAGAAGGTTCAGAACATCACATGGTGTTATCTGCTTTCAGTTTCAAAAGTTAAAATACTTTTTCTTTCAAGATTGACTCTTCTGAGACAAATGGGATTCACCAGTTTTCCAAGGGGCTCAAAGTAATTGGACTTGTCATGTTCTTCAGTGAACTCTGTTAATTGCTTTCAGTTTCAAATGGTTGATAAGACTTCCCAACAATAATTAATTATTTTGAGAAAAATAAGACTTGCTTGTTCTAAAGCTCCACGAACGTAAAAGGATTTATTATTTACCTAAAGCAATATTTGTGAGAAATTCAGTATCATTGTCATATATGAACTAAGACCAAAATTATCATTGACGTTGCTTAACAAGCACTGAGGAAAGCACAATTCAGATGTACTATATCCTTATTAATGAAGCATCATGTCATGCGGAAAAGCAGAGCTGTTTAGAATTTCAAAGATGCAAGGACTTTACACACTGATTAAGCGCAATTGTGAGAAGTTATCACAAGACATTTCCATAGTGAGAAGGTTCAAGCTATGTATATTTTTTCTTTAGAAGAGGAACATTGTGGAAAAAGAACAGTTGTACTGAAGCTTTACTGGCTTTACATTTCCTGAAGATCTATATATATATATATGCCACAAATCCTCAGCTTAGCCGGGACCCAGGAGTGGCACAGGTGCACGTCAGGGTATGAGAAGCCCTGAACATATACAAATCTACAAGCAAACGCAGGAAACGTTCAGTTATGCGCACTCGCCTCAAAGGAAGAAGTCATCCAAAATTTCAATTTGTGAGGTTTATTGCCATAATAGCCGATTAACCCAAGCGTTTCGGCGTAGAACACACCTTGATCACAGGTAGGGGCGATTTGTTCCCAGCATACATTTAAAGTGCACAATTGAAACAACAAAATAAACAACAGACAACCAACGTATGTAGTGTAAGAAGCTGGGAAACATTTCGGCCATCTTGGAACATGTATACATAGCAATATATTGCACTGAAGTTCATAAATAAAATATAAAGTGCAATAACAGTGGTCACAGAAATGTATACCAGTGTATATATACTAATACATTCAATTGATAAATCCCTCTATATATGCACATCAAATTATATCAAAAGACGGCATCTATGTATTGCTGTCTAAAATAAAGACAATACAGTTACCTTATTGACCAAAAGCACATAGTCTACAAATATAAACATATACTTTGAAAAGGTACTCAGTGCTACGTATGCATGCAAATTCCTGCAGGGGCGAGAGCAGCATGAGTATACTGTATGGGCATAGGTTATTACCAAAAATCACACAATTATTCATCCGGGGAGGCTGATAGACACCAATCCTGTCCTAGGGGGCTTCGTGGTCCTCCCTTTTATAACATACGATGGAATGGAATACAAAAATAAAATAAAGTAAAACAATCAAATTAATATCAATCATGTGAATATAGTCTCCCATTCAAAAACGAACTAAACAAGAACAATTTTGTGTCTGTGCAGATAAGCCCCAGTGGGCAGTAGCTAATATACCATATTTGCCTTTCATATACCCACTTTAAGATTCATTGCCACATTCAATAACAGAGCATAAGATGTAAGAAAAAGTCTAAGCAAACATTGGTGTATATTGAAAACATGAAATGACTCTGAATGATGTAGTAGAGGACCACCTCAGAATCACTTTCAGAGAGGGAACTTCCCTGAGTGACAAATTATGCAGGAATGAAATAACGAATACGATGTCAAGTCAGTCCACAATACAGGGTTTTTGTACATGCACTACATGTAAGGCATGTAAATATAGCACTAACGTGAAAAAAGTATTCTCTCCAGTAACTAAGACTTACAGGACTATTGACAAACATCTGTCCTGTCAGTCAGATTTTTGTGTATATGTACTAACCTGCCCGTGAAAAAATATCACATAAGCAGCACTCTGTTCCCTGTGAAGAAAAGAGTGTTGGAGCATATGAGGGCCATCCAGACCAGGGACAAATTGTCATGGTGGTATGCAAAGGAGTAGGACAGAACACTATTAACACACATTCTTACACACCTCTTTTGTATAACAGTGCGACTGGTGGAAGAATGCGAGGTGGCAGTGAAAACTACACATCCCAGAAAACCTGGGAACAGTACTTCAGAGACCCAATTGGAATCACCTGCAACCCTGTTATAAAAGCCACTCTCAGGAAGAGGCCAGTGCTTGACAATCCTAACTATCCCTGAACTCGTTCCTTGTGCAGTAGCAAACGTCCAGCTTGCCCTTTCTTCTCCCCCGAGCGCTCGATAGCCGGCGTGCTCTCGAGCTTGATTCCACTTTATCTTTCCTTCCGGCTCAGTGCAGAGGCAGAAGCGTGCCGTATGAGCCGCGGTTGGAAATTGACACGTACTTGCGAGGAGCCGAGCTTCCCACCGCTGTGCAATTCCTTGACGTGCTCTGTTTGGAGCCTTCGTTCATTTGTTGGACGAGCGTTCAGTCGGATCGCTAAACTAATACGCCCGGATCCAGGCTTCCTTCGTGAACATTTATTTCCCTCCCGCTGCCGAGCGGCGGGGAATTTTCCTTTGTTGTGCCGCAAAGGGAACTGTTGCAGCTTACATGAAACCGCATTTCGGAAGCAGTATTTATTTCTATCGGTGTGCTCAGTCAAGCACATTCTTCCTGCCTAAATCTCTACAGAATCGTTTCCCTTGGATTAAAGGTACTGGGTGAAGATGTGTATTCAGCCTGGAACCTTTTGTACGAGAGCCCCTTTGTTTTCTTACCAGGACAACAGGCGCAGGAGATAAGTTCGTTTTCTTTCATTTGTGTTTTTGCGTATTGACTAAGATTATGGCACTATAGGATTTAGTGCATTCATTCATTTCTCCGCAAGTGGATTGCTTATTTATTATGGTGTTATTTCGCTAAGGAAGGAGATTGTTTTCATGACCATAGAGTATCACCTTTACCAGAAAGAACCTGTCATTGGAGTATCCTTTCTTCTGTTGCAAAGCTTGAGATCATGACAGTCTGCCAAGCCTGATGTGTGTGTTGTGGCAATTCTTCTTTATTTTTTATCTTAAGTGTGAGACGTGAGTATTAGAAATCTTGCATACCATTCTAATACTGGTGGTGAGAACCTGTTATTTCTTTATGAATGTTTTTTGATCTGTTCTTCTCTTTTACAGGGCACGCATATTTCAGGGGCATGTGCACTAACACGCTTTCCTACGCTAGAGAGAACGCTGCGACCGAGGCCTTCCTGTTTGAGGTGGCAGCCTTTTCTTATCTTATCCCATTCCCCTTTTCCCCTAGTGGTGCCTTTTCAGAATAGCCTTTCACTGTGCTCTTGAGAGGTATCACAAAGGGTAATTGGAGAACTAGCTTCATACATCATCCCCGCTGGGTACAGATTACAGGTTAGTGGTATTCCATCTAATCATCTGACAGAACTGACACAAATAATATCCAGTTTGATGCCATTTTGAAGAGGTTCACAGCAGTAATAGGAATTTATTACGCTTTCTTGCTATTGACCGTATCCCCAAATCCAACAGAGGTGGGGACAGAATACTCAAACTGCAACAACTGGAGTCCAGATACATACTGGAGCTAGACACTAAAGTGCCATTAGGTCTGAATTCCGATGAAGAAATGTCCACTCATCTAGGGGAATGATATAGGGACAATTGGCTTTCATGAGGTCCTATTCTGATTTTGTCTACCTGTTGGTGCCCCCATCTTATTACTGTTTTAATAATAAGGTCTATTCCATACCGTGGCTGAGTTACACACGGGACACTTTTGAATCCCTCGATATATCTTCTTGGCTTACTGATCCCAGTTATATCCCCAAAAATGCCAAGAAGGAGGTGAACATATTATTTAAGGACTATTGTGCAAACAGACTGAAAAACTAGTTATCCAAATCCTCAGTGTTGCACTACTGTAGTCTCCTAAATACAGACGATTCCTCCTTATATTTATCCATGGACTTGTCTAGATGGGAGCGGTCACTTCTCTTTCGCTTCAGAGCAGGGTCAATTCATTGGCCCTTATTTTTCAAAAATTTCTGGACCCAAAGGGAAATATAGTTTGCACTTGTCCTTGTGACAATAATTCTGCACCATCACTATTGCACTTTTAAGTTTTTCTGCAATTTGCACAGACTAGCACGAAAGCACTTTTTAACACCTTTGTTAGGGAGGCTAAGTTTTCGACGTTGTAGACCAGCTCTGCTTTATTTACAACCACTGAGTTTACCCGAAGTTGTTTTCAATGTCTATGCCTTTTTGAAAGCAGCCATTAGGGCTAGAAAAACCATGTTAGGTTAATTCACTAAAATTATGGTTTAATACATGAAGCTTGGCTAAGAAGTTTTGGCTTAATTTAGGTGGATAGTAGGAGTGCATAGCGGACCCGATAAAGAGGTTTTGTTCTCTCGCCTTCCCCATTATTCTTTTTAAATCTCAGCCATTCTCTGTATGAGTATAATGGTGTTTTAAAAATTTGATTACGACTTGTCCTTAAGGAATTTTAAAGCTGTTTATGTACATATATCTTTTTACCTGTTTTTAATGCAAGATCATTTTTTAAATTTTATGTGTGAATATGGCTATGTGCAATATATCTATGTACTTTTATGGTCCATTTCCATTCAGACCGAATAAAGCTATACTGATTGATTGATTGGTATTCCAGTGTGTGAATGCAGATGGGACACGCATACAGACCGGGGAGTCACTCTGTTTCCTTTATTTATTTATTTATTATGAGTTTTATATAGCGCTGGCTAGACCCGGAGGTATCAGAGCGCTTTACATGAGGATCAGCGAGTTACATGTTACAAAATTACAACAGTTACAGGAGCCAAGAATAAACAAAAGGAGAAAAACAGTGATTAGATAATAACGAGATATTAACGCATAAGCTGGAGAGGGGAGGTAGCCACAGGATTGCGGACGGAGGAGGCGGGGGAGGGACAGAAACACAACGGGGGGACTAGGAAAAACTATGTCCAATGTCCGGCTGGGTAGGTGACGGCCGAGGGGGTGAACCAAAGCCTAACTCCTCTATAGCTGCCTAAACAGCTCCACCGGGCATCGGCCATGTTGTTCGGTCTCCGCGGTGAGTCCAATCTTCATGGTGTCCGCCCGGGGGGCATCATCATAGGTCCATCTGCAGCACCAGATCCCGGTGACCCTGAGCGTAGTTCAAACATCAAGGCAGTACTTGTTCCGTGGCGCATGTCCAGCTGGTTCCTCAGAACGTGCTGCAGCGCGTTCCGTGCCTCCCTCAGTAGTTCCTGTACTCCAATGCGGACCATCAATGAGGTGGGGAGATGTTTAGCAGCCATCTTAAGGTCAGGCAGACAGAATGTGCACGCCCGTGGCTGTGGGACACTCCGCTGTTTCCCCCTGTAATTCTCTCGGTGTGAGTGAGGCTGCAGCAGGACGGAGTAGAAAAACAGTCCCATTACCAATCTTTTGCGCTGTGGAGACCTTGAAATGAGCACTGAAACCTCGGTCCAGGCGCTATTTTAGGGTCAGGCATTGCCTTTGCTTGGCCCACCATCAAGCCTCTCAGCTACAGACTTTCCCCAGGACGAGTTGCCGCTTAAGGGAAACCCCTGGATTACCCCAGCTGGCCGGTATGGTGTGCCCCGGGGCCTCGCTCACCTCCCAGACTCACGGCCAGCATCGATGAGATCTCCCGCTTCGGCGTCAATCACCGTGCGCCATCTTCCCTATCATCACCGGGGTACTCAGCTTGAGCATGTGAGACTATCGCAGCCTCTTTAACTGCAGCTGTGGAGATCGGAAAACTGCTTCCGTTGCCGCCGCAGTCAGTGCAGCCTCCGCGGGTCTATGCGGGTCTGGGATCCCGCTTGAGAAGCGACTTCTAGTACAAATATTGAGTGTTAATCTATAGAGCACACTACAAACTGGATTGAAGCATAAATGATAGATGTCGTTAGTGCCTAACACGAGGGCACTCATGTTATCAATATCAAAATTATGAAATGTTGATCTGCATGTTACACAGACTTGTCTGCAGTTGGCACTTAACCCGATATACAGTGATTAATTCTTAAAAGAGTTAGCGGTGGGTCTCAACGTTTTGGCCAGAAGCCCATGGTCGACGCTATCGAATACGCAGGCTCCATGACCTCATACCTCTTTCATCACCCACCAGACACTCCCTTCCTCTTTACCGCACTCTTGCAGATTCATTTTCTTCCCGTTTTTTAGGTCGAACCTAGTGCAGCGCGCATGCGCTGCCCTAGGAAAACGACCTCTTGGAATCACTCTGGACTTTTCACACGCTCGTGCATGTGTTTTTTTTTTTAGCATTTTTTCTATTGGGCTTTGCGTTTGTCTTTATAAAAAGACAGCACGCAATTGGGCAAAGGCGGGTGCATGTCCCACCTTTCCCAGGGAATGTATCCGCCCACGGCCTACGGCTTGCGGTTACGAGCAGGGGCGCCATCTGTTCGGGGACCATCTGTTTTTAATTAGCGCGTTCGCCGCGCTGCCGTGCTCACTCGCCCCCGCTTCTCTCTTGCGCCATTTTTTGCTTTTCGGGAAATGTTTACCCCCAGAGCGTTTTGCTCTCGGGAGCCAGCAGCAGCGGCGCGCAGGCTGCCATCTGTTTTGGGTCAGGTTTCATTTCCAGACCTTGCCGCTTTCATTAGAAGGCGCGTCCCCTCCACCCCACCTCCACAAGAGTGCGCTTTCATTTTCTCTAAAACACAAAGGAACAGAAACAAAATCAATTACGGTGACATCTTACTTTTCAGTGGAATCGTCAGCACCGTCTAATGAGCGGGCCTTGGCCAGAGCCTCACTGGAAATTACAAATAAGCTTATTATGTCCATCCACACTACTTTCAAATGACTCCAGACTGCAGTGTCCGGTTGAACGTGAAAACCTTGCATTTCAGCCGCTGCTTCTCTAGAAACACCAGCAGCACGAAAATACCGACAATAAGCCAGACTCAGTTAGCCTGCCCGGTCCGCTCTGGTCAAGCCGATTCTGTTGGCTCAGTGGGCTGACGCTTCCACCCTATTAATCTTATGTTTGACCTCACAACCGCAGGTTCGAACCCCAGCGCGTCTGCTCAGCCTTTCATCCTACTAGAGGCCGACGAACTAATTAACATTCATTTGGTTGGCAATAAACATCTGTTACTCGGCACCAAGATGCAGCATACTCCAGTCCCGCCTTCACTTGCACACTGGGATAACTCACTTTCGTCTCCTTTCAATTCGGCTCCTGATTTTCTCTACTGTGCTCGCTTTCTGATTTGGTACTGGCATTATATAATGCAATCTTAACTTTAAGGCAAGCACCCTATTAATCTTATGTTTGACCTCACAACCGCAGGTTCGAACCCCAGCGCGTCTGCTCAGCCTTTCATCCTACTAGAGGCCGACGAACTAATTAACATTCATTTGGTTGGCAATAAACATCTGTTACTCGGCACCAAGATGCAGCATACTCCAGCCCCGCCTTCACTTGCACACTGGGATAACTCACTTTCGTCTCCTTTCAATTTGTCTCCTGATTTTCTCTACTGTGCTCGCTTTCTGATTTGGTACTGGCATTATATAATGCAATCTTAACTTTAAGGCAAGCACCCTATTAATCTTATGTTTGACCTCACAACCGCAGGTTCGAACCTCAGCGCGTCTGCTCAGCCTTTTATCCTACTAGAGGCCGACGAACTAATTAACATTCATTTGGTTGTCAATAAACATCTGTTACTCGGCACCAAGATGCAGCATACTCCAGCCCCGCCTTCACTTGCACACTGGGATAACTCACTTTCGCCTCCTTTCAATTCGGCTCCTGATTTTCTCTACTGTGCTCGCTTTCTGATTTGGTACTGGCATTATATAATGCAATCTTAACTTTAAGGCAAGCACCCTATTAATCTTATGTTTGACCTCACAACCGCAGGTTCGAACCCCAGCGCGTCTGCTCAGCCTTTCATCTTACTAGAGGCCGACGAACTAATTAACATTCATTTGATTGGCAATAAACATCTGTTACTCGGCACCAAGATGCAGCATACTCCAGCCCCGCCTTCACTTGCACACTGGGATAACTCACTTTCGCCTCCTTTCAATTCGGCTCCTGATTTTCTCTACTGTGCTCGCTTTCTGATTTGGTACTGGCATTATATAATGCAATCTTAACTTTAAGGCAAGCACCCTATTAATCTTATGTTTGACCTCACAACCGCAGGTTCGAACCCCAGCGCGTCTGCTCAGCCTTTTATCCTACTAGAGGCCGACGAACTAATTAACATTCATTTTGTTGGCAATAAACATCTGTTACTGGGCACCAAGATGCAGCATACTCCAGCCCCGCCTTCACTTGCACACTGGGATAACTCACTTTCGCTTCCTTTCAATTCGGCTCCTGATTTTCTCTACTGTGCTCGCTTTCTGATTTGGTACTGGCATTATATAATGCAATCTTAACTTATCTTTTCGCTCCCCCACCTCAGAAATCTGCAAGCACTTCTCCTTTCATTCCTTTTTATTTTTGCATTATGTAGCGCGAATGAAGGTCTCAAAGCACTTTACATAAGTACTAGTTCCATTACAGAAATCTGCCCGGTGGGTGATAATGTGCTGCATGGCTAAACACTTATAAGGTCCCAAAGGCGAGACCTATTGGCTATGCCAGTGCTTGTTTTTATTTGTCACTGTTTTTCCGTCTTTCTCTTCCTCCTTTTTTTCCCTTTGGTGTTTTACTCTCTCTTGCTCTGAATTAAAGTTCATTGCGGGAAAAAGTGCCGCCCCCAAAAATGAGTGCCAGCCCTTATCGTTAATACACACTAAAGTAGCTGCCAGGCGTGCTCTCACAAGCAGCGCACATCCGTCGACACCCTCTGCGCACCAGCTCCAATCAAACCCTGCCTGTATGCATTCTTGTTAGTTCTACAGAAAATACATCTACTCCAGGGATTTTCTGCGAGAAGGAAAGCACCAAACTGATATGTACAGAACCTGTAACATAGCCATCAACTCTAAAGACATTCTTTTCCCCCTCAATTTCAAATACAAATGGTGTGTTTTTTCGCTTGAATTCAGAGCTATGCTACCGATGTGATCGTCTGAGTGCCAAAAACAACTAAGTGAGCTATGCTTAGCCTTAATTCCACCACTGAGTATGTCTCCAATTATCCCTTACAACCAAGTATGCATTTTTACCTGGTGTTTCATCGGCAGGATGAAGCCTGCTGTAGCACGACATGCTGTGCGTGTGGCTAAGACCCCTGCAGGTGGCTCCACACCGCCTCCGTTACAGCTGCCAAAATCCCAGATCCCTGGCTCCCTCCCAGCAACTGCACAAGGACAATTACAGTCCATGCCTGTCGGATTAATGTCAACGGAATAATGTTATCAACAAGACAAACAACTACAACAAATAGGAAAGAACAAGTGGAGGCAGGCAGTCCAGGCCTTGTGATTCACGATTCGTACTTTTTGGTATTTAAATACAGCAAATCTAGCTGGGAACATTGTGGGTGGTGCAGGGGGACCGTACAAGATCCGGTATGTTAAGTGGGCTGTGCATTTTCGAATAACACTTCACATATTTACATTTTAGGCTAAGGGAGATTGAGGAATTTGCCAAGAAATAAATAAACGAGGCACCCAGGTTCCTGAACTACACCTTAGCCGCTAAACCAAATCGACCCTCAATAGCATTGACCTTAAACTAGTCGAATTCAGGAAATATCTGGGGACCTATCCCCCCAATTACATTCTTTCCCCTGACCAGGGCCACTGGAATTATGCAGCAGGGGAGCACCAAATTATGTGGCAGGGTTCACTGAATTATGTGGCAATAAAAGCCAAATTATGTGGCATAATGCAGCACATTTTTTGATAATATTACTTCATTATTTTTTAATTTTTACACATGATAATACATAGATTTCATCTCACTAATTTAAGCATAGCAACCAAATACAGAAATAAGCAACTGAAAGATGACCAGTTAGTCTTTCCGAAGGGGCCTCCACTGCGTATGAACACTTGTCGCCACGTTTTTAATAACTTTTGATCTGTTTAAGCTAGAAACAATGTTTTGTTAAACTTTGCAAACTACGCAGCATATAGCAGATTTTGTGGCAAATGCAGCAAATACATAATTCTGTGGAAAAAAGCCACAGTTGCATAATTACAGTGGCTCTGCTCATGACCTAAAGTGAGGGTGTTCTCTGCCAGACTAAAACAATCTCATGGAGTAATTCAGCCCACACTGTAAATTGTGGGTGCAAAACTCCCCAGCGCAAATTACATTTGCATTTGGTATGAGATAAATTTTAGCCTCCCAATATACGGATCAGCTCTAATAATGAGTCTAATGTGCATAGTGTTTTATGCCCATTCCGTATGCAGTAAAGTGTAATTGTGCATATTTTGTAGTCTCATTTACTACCTGCAAAAAGCTGATGGTAAATGAAGTGTATAATACAAACAAGCACGATTTGCACCAGCTCCTAATTGCTGTTGTTCATAAGAGGGCACCATTTACAGCAACTGTTGCACTAACGCCAGGGTCTAACTGACCCCTCAAGAATTTGGAGAGTTGTTTAAAGTTTCGCTAATGATTCATCCACCTTAACTTCATTCACCTTGCATTGCCTTTGATGGCTCAAGGGCATTCCTCAGTGGTAGTATATTAAGGCCTGATTTAGACTTAGGACTGATTTAGAGTTTGACGGAGAGGGTACTTTGTCACCCACCCACCCACCTCATTTAGAGGCAGGCGAACCGAAAGTATGTACTTCTGTTCCTACACCGGCTCTGTTGCCGACATACTCCTCCGACGGCCTGACTGAGTACAGGAAGTAGGATGTTAGCCATCTGACCACCCACCCTATTTACAGTGGGAGGTTGGATAGCTTTTTTTTACTGTATGTCACTGCAAGGTAAAACCTGCACTGAGGGACAGTAGGAAAAAATATAAAAAATGACCCCGCTCCCATAGTTTTACCTTTTTCAATACCAAACTCCTGCTTTGTTTTTGAATAATGTAAAACGTCGGTCAAACAATTACATTGACAGGAACCGCCATGATGTAGGTTCCTGCACTTGTTCGGCGATGTCTGTGGAGCTGGCAGATATCTCTAACTTTGGTGGATGGCATGTCTGTCAGGCCGAAAGAGGGGCATATTATCAAGGGCTGGCGATATAATTATCGCCGCTTTAGCGTCCGTTTTCGGGCGAAAAGCGGCGATAATTATATCGCAATATCATCAAGGACACACTAGCGCGTGTTTCCTTGATGTAGAGCCCGTTTTTTCACAGCCTCGCCTTGCATCGCTAATGAGATGCAAAGAAGGCGTGGCTGTGAAAACAACACAAGTTAATATCGCGAAGGCAGCTTCGCGATATTAACATGAGGAAGTGCAGCGATAGAAGAAATCGCGCTACCTCAGCTTTAACTCAGGAATTTAACGTCTGTTAAATTCCTGACTTAAGCATACTTTTCATGGGAGATGGATTCTGCTGATATGACCACAGGGTCGTATCAGCAAGGTTATCGCCGTTTTCCATGGAACATCGCTGGAAAACCAGCGATGTTCCATGGAAAACAAGCTATCGCAGGAATAATTATCGCCATTGCGCTATGCGTTGTTAATACAGCGCTAGCATGGCGATAATTATCTGCGGTAGCCGGCGATAACTATTCTCACGCTGTGAACGGCCAGCGATAATTATCGCTGGCCGTTGATAATATGCCCCAGAGTTCTTTCCTCTTTCGCACTAACAGACATACAACCGTCCACCAAAGTGTAAATCAGGCCATTTGGCGGAGGATTGTATATCCATCAGGGCAACGGAGTAGAAGACTCTGTGGCCCTGATGGATATGCCGTCCACCAAATTTAGGGATGTTCGCCAGCTCCGCAGACATGTCTTAACGTTGGCAGGAAACACTGTCACAGCAGTGCCTGTCAATGTTGTAAAAGTTTGACGGATGCTGCTGTCGGACATGACGGGTGTCCCTTAAACTTATAAAAAGTTTTACATTTTTCAAGAACAAACTCCCAAAGCAGGAGTTTGTTTTTGAATAATGTAAAACTAATAGCCCCCACAGCATGGGAGTTTTCTATTTTATTGTTACTGCCCTTTGCCACCAGGAGTTACCTGACATTGACGGACACTAAAAGAAGCCATCTGAATGACCACTCCGACCCTCTGATGGCCCGTATCCCGCTGGGCCGTCTGAGGAGTATGGCAACAAAAGAGCCAGAGTATGCTCCACCGTCAACGTACTTAAGGTTTGCCCATCCCTAGTTTGGGTCAGCAGACCTTGAGTTTGGTGGAGAGGGTACGACGCCACCGTTGTGACGGGGTACCTCTCTGATAAAACTATAAATCACCCTGTTAATCTGCAGTAGAATGCAAACAACTTCTCAGTGCAAACATGCAATGTCTAGTAATGATTTCTGCACCATATGGATTGTGCCTCAGTTTGCCACCCCTTGTCTTGACTAAATGCATTTCCCTCCAGTGTCGGTTGTATGTCAGAATATTGATAACAAAATATGGACTGCCATGAGTTCGCGGCTTAAATATAGATTGCAAAAATATTTTTTCATTTGTTTAGATTTCTGTTATTAACTCAAATGGTGGAATGTTTTGTAAATTATATTTAATACACTATGTAAGATAATATTTAGTAAACACAACAAGATGATGGATGGAGTGCTGAAACGTTTCAACCATGTAATCATCATGTAAGGTGCGATCCCACTTCTTCAGAGTCATAAGAGTCTACGCTGCTGAAACTTGGTGGTCATTGCCCGTCAAGTCAATTGACATCAAGTCAATTGACAACAGACTTTGCAACTGCTAATGGCAATGTTGAATTGTCCTCAAATAGTCTAACCTCTCGGGGAACCATGACATGTACCCAAGTGAATACTGTTCCTGGTAGTCCATCAGTGCCTATCTTGATTTGCATCTATTACTACAAAATGATGAATAAAAAGAAATGTAGATAAGCAGATGTCATCAATGGAGAGTTTCTGCTCCGGAGTGTTATACATCTACAAGTAATTGTCATAGGAGGCTAAGGAAAGCCATATATTCATTTGGTTTCAGAACTCATGAGCTACTTTTACAAATTTCAGACTTTGAATTTTACACTGAATTAATTGATAAATATTTCATAAATGTTAATATTCTCCTGTTAATAACTGTAACAAGCATGATTCAACATGATCAACATGATTATGTATACATCAGCACATCGTTGGGTAGTGGCACTAGCATACCTTTGTTGCTTGCTGAATAAATTACAAATATATGTAAACAAAATTGTCACACATTGTCCCGAATAAGTTGATAATTACAAGGATTTTAAGGGTATCTATGCTAATATACTGAACATTCACGTGAACTCGGATTGCAACCCTATGTATTTGATTCAGTCAGAGTCTTCATCAGGATAAAAAACTTGTAGGAGAGAATAATTAGCCCGTTGTTAACCGAAACAGAACCGTAGACTTAAATGGGGTTGTATACCTTTACACATCACAAATAATGAGAGTGAAGCTCGAGTTGTCTATGATGTCACTCAGAACCCTGTGGTGAAGTGGAACTAACTATACAGCTAGTGGTGAGACTGGCATGGATCCAGTTCTCACGGATCTATGCTGAACTCAGCTGGTATGTAGGTGCAGTGTGGCTTCACTGCTCAGCCTCTGCCTCTGGTTTTGCCCTCTATCAGCTCCTTAACTCCACAGCAGCCACAGCTCACTCAATTGGAGAATCTGCATTGGGTACACAGGACGTGGGAGGCAAGCTGTGCAGGGCCCTTGGATTATTAGTGGATTCGCATTGGACTCTTGACTCCCTGCTTCCCCGGGCTCTGGTGTCTTTGCACTTGTGATATAATAAGCGTGATGTGTCGATAGCTTCAAAAAGCCTTTGGGACACTCATTGTGATCCACAATACCTACACCAGGTCATGGCACTCACTGCTGTGACCTCACACATTCCATCCCATATGATCATTCCCTGATGAGCTGGAGAACATGGACACACACTCACACATTCATCAAGGGAATGACAGGGCACTACAGTGCTTCTGTAAGAGGCCAAACTCTTTTGTCCAACCTGTGTGCGGTATCTTACATTCCTTTAACTTCTGTCACATTCTCCTCCTTCCTCGTGAGGTAATTGCTTCTGGAATTGTTTATTAGAATGCTGATTGATTCCCCTGAGCTTTCTAGCTGTCAGCTGCTGCTTTCGTTGGATGTTGATGGGTCGCATAATAAAGCACTCCACTCGCTTCTCATGACTGTTTGCAGCTGCTTATTTACACTGGTGATGACAGCATGCAGAGACCCAGCACGTCAGGAGAACCTGAACGCTGTTAGAAGGAGGAGAAAAAACAGGAGCGCATTTGTGAGGAAGCAAGCTGATCACTGAAGGCCATGTGGTGTAGATGAACGTCGGCTACAACCGCATTGCACTTGGAGGAATCGCTTGTATGTGGTCATCACTGTGGCGGTGAACAGATATAATATTGAGTTGGAAATATCGAGTAGCAGTAATATCGAGTCCAAAATCTCGGACTACAAAAATATCGACAGTCAGAATATTGTTGTCAAGAATATCGAGTTGAAGGTAAGTAATATCATTTTTAACAAGCATTTGCAATGCAATAGGTCTCGCATTATTAAAGTTTGAGCTATTGGCATTGCTAAATAATGCAACACCAATAGCTCAAACTTTAATAATGCGAGACCTATTGCATTGCAAATGCTTGTTTGCATTTTTACTGCTTTCTTCAGATACCTCTCTGGCTGCTCAGAGGCCCAGACATGTGAGTCACTCTGTGGCAGAAAGGTCAGAGGACACATTGCCATAAGTGCTTTGGGACCCTGTCAGGCGTATGAAGCGCTGTGTATATCGGTGTTAAAGACATCACGAGACCTAGTGACAAACAACTAGTGCCTAGACATATAAACTAAGCAAGAGCGGCTATTTAAAAACAAGTTTGAGCTAGTGGCATTGTAAATGACAATGCCTTGGGCGTCCCTCGGCCCTCCCCTTTCCCAAAGTGGGCTCGTGAGCGGATATGTTAGCGTCCTCCTACCCCAATTCCCTCCCTTTTCGCTCTTTCTGTATCCGTTCAACCCCTCCTACTAAGTTCTACAAAAGAAGGGGGGGTTCGTAGTTCCCTCCCTCGGGTCCCCTTTGCTTTTATTTGGCAGAGAGCAACCCCGTGTTTTATCTCCGCTGCCCCACTCCCTCCGTCATGTGTTCTCTTTTTACGCACGGTTGTGGGGAAGATGTAGATTCCGAACCCTCGGTCACCGGGACAACGCCGTGGCTTCCTGGACGCAATACCGAAGCACGAGTACAGCACTCGTGTTTTCCCGGTCGGTAACCCTCCCCCGTCGTTGGGAAGTTGTATCTTCTGCCACCTCGTGCAAGAGCCAAGGCATCCTTTACGGAATATAACGGGGGCACACATGGTATTCGACGCGAGTGTTCTGCCCAAACCGTCTACCCCCTGCGCGCCATGCATCCACGTCACTTCATTACTAATGCTACATGTCGCAGTAGTTGCGGAATTTCATGTACCTCACGGGCCCTTCGCAGGCCATAAACTGCCCCACGGGGCGTTACAGTCTGCTGTGGCTAAGCCCCATAAGTTGTGTGCAGTGTATCTGGTGGTGATACCTTACTTTGTGCCCCAAACGGCGGGTGGGGTGGGGCTCGCTGTATTCCGGTCGGTGTATGCACGGGATGCCTTATGTTGTGATTACATGATGTGCTAAGCTCCCGTATGGCCTGTGCAGTATGTGTTGGGACTCTCGTTGTTTTGTGTAGTTTATGTGCTGTGGCCATGCATACCCTGCCAGTGCCTTGAAGACCCATTTTCAGGCGCAGAATGGCACTGAAGTGTTGTCCCTGGGTGCCCTCTGTTGATACAATAGGACTTGTGACTCATGCGCTGTGCAGCATACGTGTTGGGATCCATTGACTCTCTTGTATGCAGGGAATGTTCTGTGCAGTAAATGTGCTAAAGCCATGTGTGATCTGTGCAGTGTGTGCTTGCGGTCTCATGTGCGGCGCGCGGTTCAGCACATGCACTGGGGCCCCAGGTGACCTACAGGAGTCCTACCTGTTAGTGGCTGCATGTGTTGGCGTCCACCGTGGCAATGTCAGGCCGGCAGCCCACGTGCCATGATTTGTATGTTCTGAAGACCCATGTGCAGTCTAGGTGATGACGTCTCGTGTCTTGGGGGTCACAGGTTTCCTGTGCTAAGGTGTAGTGTGTGCGTGTGTTGGGATCCCATGACGTGAATGTTCTGTGCAATAAATGTTAAGGTAATGAGTGCCAATGCCCTCCCTGCCCAGAGATGAGTAAGCGCTGAAAGCTGCCCGCAAGCGTAGGCACTGGAGCCAATGTGTTCTGTGCGGTGCATGTGCCGAAGCCCCCCTGTCTTGTGCAGGGTACAAGCTGAAGGCCGGGTGTCCTGTGCTGTATGTTTTGCGTCCCAATGTTCGCCGTGCACTGTATGTGTGGATTCTCCTTAAGTGCAGGTTTGTCTTGGGGTCAGAAGTGACCTTTACGGAGCGTGTGATTGATTCACACGCTCATGCGTAGTGCACTGGGGCCCTTTGTCGCCTGTGCACTCTGTGATAGGGACCTTATGTGTTTTGTGCAGTGTGTGTGGGGAGTACCTTATACCCTGTGCACTGTAGGTGCAGTTGCTCGTGTATACGTGAATTGTATGTGCCAGTGTCTCTTATGGAAAGTATGCGATGAAGCCACAAATGTTTTTGCGGAGTTCCTGCAGGGGTCCCAAGTCTGCCTGAAGCCATGCATATTGTCCAGGGCATGTGCGAGGGTAGCCAGTATGCAGCTCTGGAGGGGGTGTGCCAGAACAGTAAGTGGTTGTTACCACAGTACTTATCCTATGGCCCGACACGCCACATCTCCAGTGCAGTGCTCGAGTGCTGGGACCACGTTTGCTGGAGCCACACGTGAACTATGCCAAGCATGTAACTGTGTGTCCTGTATAGAGTGTGTTCTGTGGACACGAGCACGTGCTGGAGCCCCAGGTGATGCGCTGTATGCAGTATATGTGCTGGACTGGTACTGGGATGGGCCCTGTCCTGTGCAGTGACGGTGCTGTCCACTTTGCGTCCTTTGCACTGCATGTACTAGCCACCTCTCGACGTCCACTGTGCATGTACTGAGCCCAGTGTGTCATGTGAAGTGCACATGCTCGGCCTCCATGTGGTGTGGAGTGTGTCCTGGGACACAATGTACCTTGCGCAGTGCGTGTGCTGAGCCTCCTCGTGTACTTTGCAGTCTACATAAGTTTCTCCACTGCCTGTGCAGTGACCCACTGTGCCTTGTGCAGGGGTGGGACTCAACATGTCCTAAATGGTGTATTTGTTGTCCTGTGCAGAGTTTCTCTGCACTGGACCCCTATGTACCCAGAGCAATAGGACACAATAGGGCCTCCTGCAGTGTATGTGCTTCATGTCTCATGTGTCGTTGACCCCGCCACCCCCGTGCCATGTCCTATGCAGAGGGCTTGTGTGTTGGGGGATCTTATGTGCCACATGGAGTGCATGTGCTTGGTCCCACATGCGACATGCCCTTCACCCCATGTGTCCTATGCAGAAAACTTGTGTGCTGGGACGAAATGTGCCCCATGCAGTCTATGCGCTTGGTCCCATGTATCAAATGCTGCGTGAGTGTGCCTGCTGGACACCCGGTGTTACTTGCAGTACATACAGTGCACATGTTATAACCACTTCTCCCCTGTGCATTATGCGCGCGCGCTGGACACCCTGTCTAGCACGCGTTAGGACCCCATGAGGCCTGTGCAGAGTGACAGGGCGCGGGCACCCTGAGCCCGCCGCTGTTTATGAGTCGTATGCGTGCTGGGACCCCATGCGTCATGAGCATTGTGTGTGTGTGTAAGGATCCCATGTGCGCTGTGCTGGTGCATCTCACGTTCTAGAATCCCACGTTTCCGCCCCTTCCTCCCCACCCCGACCAGTACCCCTTCGCCCCCTCCGTCATCCCCTCCTGAACACTGTAGTGAAGTGTATTTCTGCCGCTTCCTACCTATCCCTCGGGTCGATCCAGCTGGTCTGCTTGGTGTTGTGGTCAATGTAGAAAACCTTGCCGTCGTAGTCTCTCGCTTCCTCCCAGCCATCGGGTAAAGGCAGCTGTCCATTCCCCTTCCTAGGCATGATCAAGCCCTGCAAACTCCTCCATAAGTACGGAAAGGGAGCAGGTGGGGGCCGCCAAGTGAAGCGGACAAAACTACTCACAAGAACAAAGTACCAACAGCAGCAACGTCACAATTTCAGCCTGGGAGCCATCCATGCTTCCTCGCTTTTCCTAAAACCACGTAAAACAAGTGGTGCGTGCACGCGCGCCACAGCTAAGCATGTGATTTCAATTATCACGCCCGTGTCTGGGCACGATAATTGAAACCACATGGCCTATTGGTGTCTATTACGCGCACCAAGCGCGTAATAGACACCAATAGGCCATGGGCGGAGTCAATCGCCCGCCTTTGTCAATTGCGTGCAGTCTTTTATACAAAGACGCACGAAAAGGCCAATGGGGAGCACAAAAGGAATTGCACACGCACGAGCGTGTGCGATTCCTAGGTCAGTGCTGAATCCCCGTTTTTCACCTACTAAATGTCTCGCGCTGCGCGAGCACTGCTTTGCAGTGCAACGCTAGGCGCGAGACCTAAAAATATCGAAGTAATTAATATCGTTAGCAAAAATATCGTTGTTTTATTTAGTGTTATGTATTTTAGTGTGTATTTTATATGTATGTGTTCTATTTTTTTGTGTAAGTATTGCATTTGTTTTTTAATATATGTGTTAAATTTTTAGAAGTTAATCATTTTTTTAAAGTACATTTTGCGTTTTAGTTCCGTAGCGGGTTGTCGGTTTATAGGGGAATAGGGTGGGAAGTAATTTAATTATAATAAATTTAATAATAATTTTTATAAGTTATTAATTTATTTTAATTAATTTTTGCGTTTTTGTTCCGTAGCGGGTTGTGGGTTTATAGGGGAATAGGGTGGGAAGTAATTTAATTATAATTAATTAATCAATAAATTTGATTAACTAATATTTATGTATTTAATATTTTATATTGTTAATTGTGGTAATTAATTAATTATTAATTAGTTATTAATTGGTTATTAATTATTAATAATTATTTGGTAAATATCTTAATTGCGTTATTTTTTTAGGAGCGGGTTGTGGGTTTATTGGGGAGTAGGGTGGGAAGTAATTTAATAATAAATTAATTTATATTTTTAATTATTTGATATTTATGTATTTAAAGTTTTATACTGTTTAATTGTGATAAATAATTTATTGTTAATTATTTATTAATTGGTTATTAATAATTATTAATTAATTATTAATAATGTTATTTGTGTTATTTTTTTAAGAGTGGGTTGTGGGTTGATAGGGGAGTAGGCTGGGAAGTAATTTAATTATAATAAATTTTATTAAATTTTTTATTATAATATTTATTTTAAGTTGTTTTATAGTGTTAATAGTGTGAATTAATTTATTATTGATTGCTTTTAAATTGCTTGTTAATTTTAATTAATTAATTCATTATTAATTAATTATGTTAATAGTGTTATGTTTTACAATATTGGTGGTGTCATTTATAGGGGAATATGGTGGGAGTTACTTTTTTTTACATTAATTAATTGTTTGATAATTAATTTTAATTATTTTGCTTGAGTGGGAATAGTAAATTATTCACCTATACAATCCAACACTTTCCCTACTGTTGCATTTGCTGGAGTGGGAATAGTAAATTATTCCTCTCCGCTATCCAACACTTTGCCTACTGTTGCTATTGCTGGAGTGGGAATAGTAATTTTATCCCCTCCGCTATCCAACACTTTTACTACTGTTGCACTCACTGGAGTGGGAATAGTAAATTATTCCCCTTCGATATCCAGAACTTTCCCTACTGTTGCACTCGCTGGAGTGGGAATAGTAATTGTTACCCTTCCGCTATCCAACACTTTCTCTACTATTGCACTCCTTGGAGTGGGAATAGTAAATTATTCCCCTCCGCTATCCTACACTTTCCTTACTGTTGCACTCCCTGGAGTGGGAATAGTAAATTATTCCCCTTTGCTATCCAACACTTTCCCTACTGTAGCATTTGCTGGAGTGGGAATAGTAATTTTATCCACTCTGCTATCTAACACTTTCTCTACTGTTGCACTCTCTGGAGTGGGAATAGTAATTTTTACCCCTCCGCTATCCAACACTTTCCCTACTGTTGCATTCTCTGGAGTGGGAATAGTAATTTTTACCCCTCCGCTATCCAACACTTTCCCTACTGTTGCATTCTCTGGAGTGGGAATAGTACATTTTATACCCTCTGCTATCCAACACTTTCCCTACTGTTGCACTCGCTGGAGTGGGAATAGTAATTGTTACCCCTCCGCTATCCAACACTTTCCCTACTGTTGCACTCTTTGGAGTGGGAATAGTAAATTATTCCACTCCGCTATCCAACACTTTCCCTACAGTTCTACCTGCTGGAGTGGGAATAATAAATTATTCCCCTCTGCTATCCAACACTTTCCCTACTGTTGCACTCGCTGGAGTGGGAATAGTAATTTTATCCACTCTGCTATCCAACACTTTCCCTACTGTTGCACTCTCTGGAGTGGGAATAGTAATTTTTACCCCTATGCTATCCAACACTTTCCCTACTGTTGCACTCTCTGGAGTGGGAATAGTAAATTTTATACCCTCTGCTATCCAACACTTTCCCTACTGTTGCACTATCTGGAGTGGGAATAGTAAATTTTTCCCCTCCGCTATCCAAAACTTTCCCTACTGTTGCACTCGCTGGAGTGGGAATAGTAATTGTTACCCCTCCGCTATCCAACACTTTCCCTACTGTTGCACTCTTTGGAGTGGGAATAGTAAATTATTCCACTCCGCTAACCAACACTTTCCCTACAGTTCTACCTGCTGGAGTGGGAATAGTAAATTATTCCCCTCCGCTATCCAACACTTTCCCTACTGTTGTACTTGCTGGAGTGGGAATAATAAATTATTCCCCTCTGCTATCCAACACTTTCCCTATTGTTGCACTCGCTGGAGTGGGAATAGTACTTTTATCCACTCCGCTATCCAACACTTTCCCTACTGTTGCACTCTCTGGAGTGGGAATAGTAATTTTTACCCCTATGCTATCCAACACTTTCCCTACTGTTGCACTCTCTGGAGTGGGAATAGTAATATTTACCCCTACGCTATCCAATACTTTCCTTAATGTTGCACTCCCTGAAGTGGGAATAGTAAATTATTCCCCTACGCTATCCAACACTTTCCCTACTGTTGTACTTGCTGGAGTGGGAATAGTAAATTATTCCCCTCCGCTATCCAACACTTTTCTTACTGTTGCACTCCCTGGAGTGGGAATAGTAAATTATTCCCCTTTGCTATCCAACACTTTCCCTACTGTAGCATTTGCTGGAGTGGGAATAGTAATTTTATCCACTCTGCTATCCAACACTTTCCCTACTGTTGCATTCTCTGGAGTGGGAATAGTACATTTTATACCCTCTGCTATCCAACACTTTCCCTACTGTTGCACTCGCTGGAGTGGGAATAGTAATTGTTACCCCTCCGCTATCCAACACTTTCCCTACTGTTGCACTCTTTGGAGTGGGAATAGTAAATTATTCCACTCCGCTATCCAACACTTTCCCTACAGTTCTACCTGCTGGAGTGGGAATAATACATTATTCCCCTCTGCTATCCAACACTTTCCCTACTGTTGCACTCGCTGGAGTGGGAATAGTAATTTTATCCACTCCGCTATCCAACACTTTCCCTACTGTTGCACTCTCTGGAGTGGGAATAGTAAATTTTATACCCTCTGCTATCCAACACTTTCCCTACTGTTGCACTATCTGGAGTGGGAATAGTACATTTTTCCCCTCCGCTATCCAAAACTTTCCCTTCCTTTGCACTCGCTGGAGTGGGAATAGTAATTGTTACCCCTCCGCTATCCAACACTTTCCCTACTGTTGCACTCTTTGGAGTGGGAATAGTAAATTATTCCACTCCGCTATCCAACACTTTCGCTACAGTTCTACCTGCTGGAGTGGGAATAGTAAATTATTCCCCTCCGCTATCCAACACTTTCCCTACTGTTGTACTTGCTGGAGTGGGAATAATAAATTATTCCCCTCTGCTATACAACACTTTCCCTACTGTTGCACTCGCTGGAGTGGGAATAGTACTTTTATCCACTCCGCTATCCAACACTTTCCCTACTGTTGCACTCTCTGGAGTGGGAATAGTAATTTTTACCCCTATGCTATCCAACACTTTCCCTACTGTTGCACTCTCTGGAGTGGGAATAGTAATATTTACCCCTACGCTATCCAACACTTTCCTTAATGTTGCACTCCCTGAAGTGGGAATAGTAAATTATTCCCCTACGCTATCCAACACTTTCCCTGCTGTTGTACTTGCTGGAGTGGGAATAGTAAATTATTCCCCTCCGCTATCCAACACTTTTCTTACTGTTGCACTCCCTGGAGTGGGAATAGTAAATTATTCCCCTCCACTATCCAACACTTTCCCTACTGTTGCACTCCCTGGAGTGGGAATAGTAATTTTATCCCCTCCGCTATCCAACATTTTCCCTACTGTTGCTGTTAATGTAGTGTCAAATGTAATTGTATAAGATTATATTTTAATTTTTTTAATTATTATATATATATTTTATTTTTATTTTTATTTTACTGGTATATGTATATATATATATGTATTTATAATGTTTAGTATGTTTCTAACATTTTATAATTTATTATAATAATTATTTATAAATATTATTAAGTAAATGTATATATTATATTTTATATATATGTATGTTTAATTATTTTTAACATTATATTTATTATTTATTATTTTAAACATTTTCTAATAATTCTATCTATGTTTTTTTAATTATATGTATTATTTACTTTATTTTACATTAATTTTTAAGCATTTAAAAAAAACAATAATTTTTACAACGATATTTTTGACAATATTTTTTTTCTGATATTTTTGTACTTACCATGCTGTAGATAGGACTTCGATATTGTGGACAAAGATATTTTTGTCCCGATATTTTTGTACCTCAACATTTTTGTTGTCGATATTCTGTCAGTGATCCCACTGTGGCATTTTGAATTTGGAGAAATCATTTCTACTTATAGGATCATTTGAGAAAGTGGTCACTGAGCGTGCTAGGAATCAGCATACGAAGGTCGGACAGTTCTTTACTGCTATATGGTGGGGTGCCTCAAGGGCCTGAGGTAAGTGCATCCTCATGCGAATGTGTATAACACTGCGAGAGATGAGAAGTGATGCTAGTGGGACGGAAAAGTCCTCTGCATGGTATGGATGTGCACCTCTGCCCAGAGTGCTAAACTGTACTGTTATCTGGATTCCTAATGTTGATTTTGTTGGTCTTAGGCAAACACAGATCATGCGTATGTCCCTGACATAAGCCTGTCTCACAGATTGCGGTCTTCTTGGGCCTGGAGGGGCGCCCAAAGTGCTACCCTCGTAGTGGTGGAAGGTTACTACTTTCACCAGTAGTTAAACAGCACGAGCCCGGTGGCGGCAGCATACAGTGTAGAGAAAAGTAGGAGTGAACAGTTCCTTTTTAAAATATGTCACTGGAATGACACATTTTAAAGTTCCGCTGCTGTGTGCTTAACTGTATCAGTTAGATGTAAAGTGCTGCGCAGCGCAGTGCAGGAGAGGTGACTCTGCACTGGTTGTTTGTGTGCTTGGGAAGGGTACAGTAAAGGAACAGAGCTGTGCTGTGCAATGCATGCATGCTGAGTGCATGTACTGGATGCATGCGTATTTGCAAGGGGTACAGTACATGAAGGATGTAGTGCTGTGCAGTGCGTGCATGGTGAGCGCCTGTACTGGGTATATGTGAACCTGTGAGGAGTACAGTCCATGAAGTGTGTAGTGTTGTTCAGCGCGTGCATGGTGAATGTTGCTGGCTGCAAGTATGCCTCAAGTAGCAACACAGAAAGGCTACAGGACTGAGCAGTGTGTACATAGGAATGTGTGAGCTGAGTGTATTTGTGCCTGCGGTGGCACAATACCTGGAGGTAACAGTGCTGGGCAGTGTACGTACACTGAGTGCAAGTATGCCTGTAATAGTACATTACGTGGAGGACCTTGTGGTCCCATTTGGGAAGCCCAGGCCTGTCTGGTGAAGACATAAGGATTTAGAGGAATCCCCCTAGACAGGTTTTTGAATTGCTGCATTCCTATGAATTGGGTGGGACACACTGGAGACGGAGGGCAAGGCTCCCACTGTACACTTCAATGGGTGCTTTTTGTTTCAGTGAGAGATCACAAGTAGGGGGCCTGCACACATCTCAGGAAAGGGATGGGGCTGATAAGGAAATCATAAAGAGGGGGCCTGGGAGCCCAGGAGTAAAGTTATGATTCACATATCACTGTGGCTGACATCCAGACATGAACTCTAGTCACTTCCATACCATGTGTTGTGGGACTATCAGCTTTGGAGTCTCTCCTGCTGTGATGTACAGCTTTTCAAGAGGAAGAGGGAGAGGATAAGTGTGTACTTCTAAAGAATTAGAACCCCAGCATAAAACGTCAAAGGCCTAGACCCTAAATCACTCTAAATCACATTTGGTGTCTGGAATTGGACTATACAAAGGGGAGGTTGAGTCTGCAAAACTTCTGCCTGTGTCCAGGACTGTGGGCCAAGCCATGCTTATTAAGGGGACATAACCCAGGGAAAGCAAGACCGCCTGCTCTGGAGCCAGGAGTCCAGCACCTGCCTGCTTGCCAAGACCAATGTGCCCTGTGAGGAAGAGGAGAACGTTGGAGCTAGCGAGGTCCTGTGGCCTTGTTGAGTGAAAACCCCGGTGTGAGGTGTGTGGAGATGGCTGCTGCTCCGATTAGGTCATTGTCCATCTGTAGACTTGAGTCGTGGCCCCACTATGCCAGAAGAGGGCCTCCATGAAGATAGCCATGTAAAGATAGCCGTGCAGTAAGGGAGGAAGCCTGTCCAGCGCCCTTGACGCAACCTCATGTGCCAGGAGTGGTCTCCGTGGAAAAGACTGCTTAGCGGGGATGAGCCTGTGCAACACAGCAGAGGCAGTCTTGCATCCCAGGAGGGACTGCCATGGTAAGGACTGCCTTGTGGTAAGGGCCAAAGCCTTTTGTAGCATTGGTGTGGCAACCTCATATGCCAGGAGAGGCTGCCTGCAATAATTGTGCCATGTGGATCGGGCAGTAGCCTGCAAACTGTGAATAGGCCACTGTAGCAACGGAGACTGCATCTGACCTGACCCAGTGGATCGAGTGAGACCACCGTGGAAGCATCGCAGCCTCAATGGGATCGAGATCAGGTGCATCGGAATCACCCCCCTTCTCTTTGGGAGTGTGGACACTTACCCTGCAGGAGGAGCATGGAAACACCTCTGATCGCTGCCAGAGCAAGACCTCATAGGCTTAGAGGAGAGCCTGCATCTGCAGAGTGCTGCTGCAATGCTCGCGTGCAGCCAAATCACTTGAGCAGGACCAGATCTGTTGAGCCTTTTGTGTTGTGGATGCTAGGCCGAGCCACATAGGTAGGGTAGCATTTGTATTCCTAGAAGAGCAGAAAGACAGACTTTTTGAAAATCAATTGGATTGCTCCCCATTTTTGGCCTTCAAATGCAATCCAGTGTGCACATTTTGCAAAATGCCCCCTTAATCACATGATAGTATGGGTAATTTCAAATTCAGAGGAGTACAAATACCCACTATTCCTAAATTCAGTATCTTGTGCACATTTCAGTAATAGATAGGTTTCCTTTATACTATGTTGGGACGGGAATGTCCCCTGCATGATGTAGGGTCGTGTCCCCTGCCCTGCATGCCCAAACTGCATATACCTGTGATCATGTTTTTTTATTTTTGGTCATGCAAATCACTAATCCCATGTGCTTGTATTGACCTAGGCCCAGGCTTTCTCGATGAAAGGTTCTGGACGTTTCCTGAACCAGGTGGGGTGCACCAAGCACATCTTCATACTGACAGAGGACTACCATCCCTGTTGCGAGTTACATGCATGGAGCACGGTGGAGTCAGTGTGACATGGTTGGTGAATTATAGTGACAGGACTTCTTACCTTTGAGATATGAATGCGTGCTTACAGGCTCAGCCTGTGCATGGTACATGTGCGTGTGTATTAGGATTGATAGTGTGCAATGCATGAGTGATACAGATCAGCGGGTTCCATTTTGGAAGCCTTCAGTACAAGATGGAAGAGAGGTTGCTTCCCTCAGACAGCGTTTGTGTATTGTTGGCATCTCCTAGATGGGAGGCGGGAACACCAGACGCTGTAGTAAGGAACGGAGTGACTGGCTTTCTCAAGAAGTGCCAGGATCCTTCTCGTACATTGAGCTGTAAATGACCTTGACTGCGGGAATACCAGACGCTGTAGTAAGGAATGGAGAGACAGACTTTCTTAAGAAGTGCCAGGGGCCTTCCCGTACATTGAGATGTAAATGACCTTGACTGCAGCTGCCATTAGGTGGATGGCAGTGTGTGCAGAGTGAATCATACAGTATTTATGGTTAGGGAAGGAGTCATTTGAAGGGGCACAGATTCTTGTCTCTCTTTCTGATCTGTGTGGAGGTGTTGTAAATAGCTGGGTGCAGCCTGCTCACACCTCTTTGTACTTTTGTGGTAGGCATGCCACATAGGGACTGTCCTGCTGTGCAGAGAAGCATTACAGACAAAAGCCAGGTCTTGAAGCTGGCCTGGCCATGACACATGAAAGCCTAAAAGCCTAAAATCTCATCTTGTAAAGTTGGCACATTACAGGCACTTTGGTGTTGTTAAATTTAAAGAGAGACTGTGTCCGGACTTCTGGTGGCCGGATATGGACATGGAAATGGAGAGGATCATCAAAGATTGCACTGGTTGCGCTTTGAGTGACTAAGGGCCTGATTTTGAGTTCAGAGGACAGGATGCTCCATCACAAACATGACAGATATCCCGTCTGCCTATTACAAGTGCAATAGGATATAATGCACTTGTAATACAGTGGGCAGGATATCTGTCATGTTTGTGACAGATTATCTCACCCTCTGAACTCTAAAGTTTTGAACTCCCATGTTTCTTCAATTTGTAGCCCATAGTCTGCCCATTAGCCATGGGATACATTACCCTGGACATTGTGGGCCCATTGAAAGGAGATAGAGTGACCCCTTATTTTTGGTCTTTTTTTTATTTATTTCCCCTATTGTCTGAGGTTGTTTGGAGGAGTTAGATGACCTCAAACTAGATTGAATGGGTTTAGTTGGAAAGAGCAGTCTGAAGCCTTAATTCTGATTTACTGGATGTCTACACACTCCACAGATGGAACATCTCAGTGTGAGTTGTTCTGGGGAAAAAGACCACATACCAGGCTAGCTTTTGGATGTCACATAATAAGGGATGTGTGGATGTGTCTCTCAATGGCGAGTGGAGAGGGAACCAAGACTTGCAAAAAGAGAGGAGGAAAAATGATTATGCCATAAATCATGGCTTGAAGGTCTGTAAAGAGAAGGTGGGTGATTGGGTACATGTTAAGGCTCCTGTTCGTGTGTTGCATCGTCAACGTTTTCCAGAACCATTAAGGTGGTCAAATTATTCAACAATGCTCTGAAACATTGCAACGGTAGGATCCGGAATATGAGTATGGCTTGTGAGTGATAGAGCTAGATTTCTCAAATTAAGCATTGCTTTATTTTTATGTTTCAGACAGACTGCATTTAAAATGGCACACAAATTTTGGTGCACGGGAAAACACATGGCACATGCCTAGTCCAAAGTTTTTTTTTTTTTAAAGTGGCACATTTGGTGCATGCAGTGAAAAATATAAAATGAGGTTTGGTCATAAATGCTTTCAGTCTGAAATGCTTGTGCTGAATTAACATGTGTTTTTGCAGTGTAGAGAAAACTCGTGATTTCAGTGGTCTCTTTAGCTTTGAATCATGGAATGTGTTCTCTCTTCCCAGTTTCCTTTCCCTTATAATCTACACTCCCTGTTCCTGTCTCAAGAGACTTTGGCTTTGTTGCATATTTAGACAATGCATATTCAGTTCATAACACATCTTTTTATAATGTGTATTAATTAACCATGCACCAACACTACACATGGGGCAAATGCATTTTGCATGAAAAGCTATCTAAAACATTAGAGCATGTTGCTATGAGTATGTATTAACTGTGTGCGCTTTCAAAATTTACACTAGTGCATGTTTTATGCTATGTTGTACATTGCATATTTTTGCATGTTGTGCACAAATAATAAGAAAAGCTGCTTTACATTAATAGCTTTTGCAATGTATCATTTATACAGGGTATTAGTACATGGGAGGTAAAACATAATGGGTTTCATTTGTAATTAATACTCTTTTTGTGTTTATTTTGTTTTTGGGCCTAAGATAAAATGGCTGCCTGTGAATCCAGCAAGGCTGTGTATTGAATGAGAGACGCATGCGCAGATTATACCAGCTACATACTGTCAAGTGCCTCAAGTGAAGACCTGGTTCAAGGCCACCATGAACTGTACATTCTTGTTACCCTGCCAATGTACCAGTGTTTGTGGAATGTGTCCTTCCTGCGTGCGATATGACAGGAAGGAGGAAATAGACTGAAACATTTTTCCTAGTAAATGTTGCTAAAACATATAATTGTATTAATCATTCTTTGTTAGAACTGGTGTGGGTTGGATTTGCCAATGAGAACAGGATGGTGAGACCCTCGTCATCTAGGCTATCCAATCAGGGTGCAAGCTTTACTGAAAATTGCAACCTTATTAGTATGGTCAGCCAAGAATTAGAGTATAAATATGACCTCTTTAGGGGGCTTTGGGGTTTTTTTTTTTTTTTAGAGGCTTTAGAAGCTTTAGCGGGTGCAGTCTGAGAGCAGATTGTGTCCGAGGAGAGATAGAGGGAGGTGGGGGGCATAGGCTAGCCTTGCACGTCATTTTTGGCAAGGTAAATCACATTCCTCTGTGGTCTGTGAAGGAGGGGCCTTTTCAGGAGCAGCTGCTCTCTGTGAACACAGAGAGGACAGATGAACAGACCAGGGCAGAGGGTGCAACTGATAGAAAAGGTTTAGAATTGCTTTGACTAACTAATTCGTTTTGAAAAGATTTATTTGTCTTATGTATTTATTTCTCTTTATGGGAGATTTTGCCAATTATTAATTATTGATTAGCCTTGCATAATTCACTCTTGAATTATATTTCCTGAACTTTCTTTGGAGAATTCTGATTGACATTTGATTGCCTCATTCCTTTCCTTTATGGAATGTTTTGTATGCAACCTATAATATGTTCTGTATTAATTCTATTTTTCCTATTTTCAGTTCTGTAACCTGATTGATATTTGACTAATGAATAAAGGGTCAGAGAACTTTAACTTTTAACTAGAAAATAAAACCCTTTAAAATACTCACAATTCTCTTTATTGGCTTAAATATTAATTGCATTTGTGATTTTTCATGTTTATGTAAATCTCCTGATGGTAATATACAGTGGCAAGGGTCCAGTACCTTTGCAGCGGTAAATTAGAAGGTAAATGAGGTTTTGCATTGAGAAATTACCGTGAAATTACCGCTGCATCAGTTTCTGGTAGCGGAGGATGGTTATTATCAATTTGTTTGGTGATTAAGGATTATTAATATCACCATCAACTATTTGACTAATAGTCCATTGACCTTAGGAGGAGAGTTGATCTGTGAAAATTAGTTCTAGAAAATAATTGCCCAAGTTAGATAAATGTCCAAGTCCTGATTCCTGACTCCAATGCTCAAAACTTGAAGACTGGCAAAGCAGTACTGGAAGGTGATGCAAGAAGGCGATTGCTGGAGTGGTGTGAGTATCAATAGGGTTGTGAAATGTTGTTAATGTGCTAGGATGTATTTTTGAAGTGTTGAAAATAGTAAGGGTTTTGACTGTTGGTGAAAAGTTTGCTCATTTTGACTTGATGGTTGTATTGATTATATTGGTAATTTCATAGGACAGAATTTTTGATTATTGATTATATGTTCTTAACATGAAAAGTTAGTGTCTTGTTTTATGTTGTCTGGAAGCACAGGTAGAGTGATACCTGGAAATTCCCGGGAAAGGAATAGCGGGTGGTAAATGGAAGCCACACTGCAGTGAGGTTACTCGTCTGTTGGAATAACACTGAGAAGCTAGGTAGGGCTGGCAGTGTTAAATTAGGGACTATTTTCTGTGTAAAAGTGAGAGTGATTGATAGCAAAGAGTTCGCTGGTGAAACGTTGGTGTTATATCACCTAGAAAGGGTAACACCAAAGGAGTAGCAGGTTCTTCTGAGCTTGAGTGAAGGGTAAGCGGAAGGGATTTACTCGCAGTGTTTGAAGAGTAAACAGAAGTTCTTACTTTGTGAAGAGTAAGCGGAATGTGTTACTCGCCGTGAAAAGAAATCTATCCTTTATTTAGTGGAACAGACAGAGTAGCAAATGTTTTTATGTTGTTACTAACAGAATTTTGATTAAGAAAACTCAGAAAAATATTGCAGTAAGATTTTGTGGAGGGTCAGTAGTAGGAGTTAAACTGACTGAAATTGAAACTGACAGCATTGGAGAAAAGAAATTGCATTGAACTATTGCAGAAATGAAAATGTTTGAAGGTTTAAGGAAACTGTTGGGAGGTAAAGTGAAAAATTCGTTTTTAATTGGTGATGCTCCTGAAGGAACACCCGTGCATTTTATGTCTACCAATTTGGGACAAAATTCATGTATGTGGGTTCACCAATGGTGCAAGATTACTGAAAAGAAGGTCCTTTGAGGTTTCCAAAAGATGGTACTTTTGAATTGCAAATTATTGACAAATTAAGGGAAGTGTTATGTGAAATAAAGACACCATTTCGAGCTGCACAATTTGAGGCCTTAAGCATGTGGGAAAAGACAGCAAGAGACAAAGCAAGTGAGGATAAAAAGGTAAAGCACCAGATGCAGGAGAAGGGAATTAATGATGATAAAAAGCTTCAAATAAATAATGATTCAGGGGATGAAATAATGGATGCATTGTTAACTGAGTGTCCGCCACTTTATGTGGTTCCCATTAAAAATAGTGTACCAGTAAGTACTACAGTGACTACTGTTTCTGTTAAACAGAGAGAAACACAGATTGAGAGAACAGTGCAGACATTTCAGATTGACCCACTACCTGTTGATTCAGCACTGACAGTGATACCTCCAGGTGTTACTGCCTTAAATGTGACTGATTCAGTCCAGATATCACAAACTACAGATGCACAGGCAATGCCTAGAAAAATTGTGACTGTCCCAATTAATATGGCCCCTACTCAAAAGGTTCAAACAGCTGCAGAAGGAGTAATTATGTCAGGGTTTATTTCAGAAACTCAGAATTCACAGATTATTGAACAGAAATTACCCCAGACAGTCCAAGCACTGAAATGTGGGGGAGAAATAGTCTTTACAACACCAATAGCCCATGGAAAAATGAATATATTTGAAGATGGGATTTTTCAAACCTGCTGTGAGGAAGCAGCAGTGCTTAAAAAGATAGAGAGCATGGGGGACCAAATTAACCCAGACCATGGAAAAGAGAAACAGCTTAGGGGCCGATTCCGATGTCGGACGGACTCTTGTCCGTCCGACATCGGTCCGGAGCCATAACCGAACGACCTGCTGTCGTCGGTTACGGCCCAGGCAGTACGATGCGACCGAACCCTGTTCGGTCGCACTCGTATCTCCCACAATGGGAGCATGCATTCCGGACGGAATGCATGCTGGCATTGGAGTAAGCAGGGGTGCAGTTCAACCCTGCACCCTGTGGCCGGCACCCCAAGGTGCCTGCCACCGGGTGCAGGGTTCAACAGAGGGGCACCATAGGTGCCCCCAGGCCGCCATTCGGTGACCTTGCACCCATGGGGGTCCCTCTGGGGGCCCCCAAAGACAGTTACCGACTGCCTTTTCGTGCAGGAAAGACCGGCACGAAAAGGCAGTGAAAAACTGCCATCGTACTCCCTCGGTCGCAAAGAGGCAGCCGGGAGAGTACAGAGGGATTTCCGGATGGCTGACGGGCTCTCCGAGCCAGTCGTGAGCCATCCGGAAATCCGAGTCGGATTCCTTTCCGACCGAGCCCATCGGAATGGCTCGGTCGGAAAGGAATCCGGCCGGCACGTTCCGATTCGGTCGGAAGGGCTCCGACCATCGTTCGGTGCCCTTCCGGCCGAAATCGGAATCGGCCCCTTAGTGTTTTAAAATCAACATTTGAACATGAAGAAATTAACAGTCCCTGCTGTTTAAATCATGAAAATGTGAACCAGTGTCAGGAAAAAGAATTAATTTCCCTGAGTAAGGAAACAGCTACATGTGCAGTAACTACACATGGTAGACTGACCGATTTGGCTCAAAAATATGAAATTAATGTTTCAGGAAGTTTTCCATTTCAGAAAAGCTTCAGGGTGCATATGAATGATGAAGCAAATGAGAAAATGTGTTCTTCAGGAATGCAGTTGCACATTGCAGAAATAATAAAATATAATTTCAAATGCAATGGGTTTGAGAAATTAGGAGACAAGGGGGCAAGAAAACATGAGAAGAAAAAGAAACCACCAGCCCTTGTTAGGGAAAATAATAAACAGGATGAGGGAGAAGCTTTTGCTTACTCATTGAGAGAAAAGGTGGGGGAAGTGCATGTTCATGCGCCACGGAACAAAAGTGAACTTGCAGCATTTCTGAACACATTCCCACAATTGAGAGACAAACTTATGCTGTGGTACCCACAAGTTGATGGATTTGTTGAAATTTTAAAGGAGTTGTGCATTAATTTGCAAATGTTCTTTGAGATTGCCATGCAGACTGAATTGTGGTTTAAATATAAAGTTGCTGTGCAAAGATCAGGCGAGGAGACAATGAAAAGGGTTTGCATGAATGCACCATCATTTTCTGTTGTTATTGAGAAAAACGTAGCAGTGATTACTTTCCTGAAGGGCAGAGTGCCAGCAAAGGATGTTGATTGGGTACAGATTAAAAGAACACAGGATGGAAATAAAGGTGTTTTGGTTCGTGCAAATACAGGTATGGATGTTGCACTGCTGGAAAAAGTATTCTTTTGCCATCTTTATAACAGATTTGAGCATTGGAAGAAGAAATTTAAATTTAAACATGATGCAGCAGTTGGAAATGTGCAAAAACAGAGAGAAATACAGGTGCAAGATGTGTCAGCCAAGCAAATGCAAATGTCAGTTCAGAAACAGGTACCAATGGCAGGAGTTTTTCAAGCCCAAATGGTCCCACTAAATATGGAAAATGCTAAAATTAATTTAAATAGGTTGTCCAGAGCAAATGTGAATTCTTTCCAGAAACAAAATCAGAACCCAGTTCAACAGGTTGCTGTATTTGAAAATGAGAGTTTTAACCGTAACAATTCTGAATTTACCAAGTCCATTGTGAAAGTAGTGGAAGATCCAGACTTAATTGTAGGAATTTTAAAAGGAGAAATTACAAACCCAGTTTTAGAAGAATTTGCACCCAAAATAGGCCCATTTGAGGAAAATTGCCAATTTGTTGTTTGTGTCTCAGGCCTGGCAGGAAAACAATTGTTTTGCAAATTAAACAGCACAGATTACTGTACACTAGATGATGTTAATTTTCAGATTCCTGATGAGGATGCACATTTTAAAATGGCCCAACAAGAGACAGCTGTAGCATTGTTTTCAGAAAAGACAGTTGAAAAATTACCTTCTGATTTGAAAGAAATAATAAACACAGAAGTAAGGGAGTTCACAGAGAAAGATGTCAGATTAATAAAATGTGCAGAACATGTCTTATTTAAATTAGAACCAGATGACGTATTCAAGAACACCATCAGTTGCAGAAATTTTACCCATAATTGGAGATAAAGTGAGTAAAGTATTTTTGATGGAATTGATTGGAAGTTTATGTAACTTTCTGATCACAGGTTCACAGAAACTAAATGAAAAGAACAGATTAGTGCAGGAGATTAATAGCATAATTTTTCCATGTTGTCCTGTGGTACCGAATCCAGCCAATATATTTTTTTATATTCCATGTGCTGAAGAATGGCTTACTGTTATTGATTTTTGTCAAGTTCATGTCACAGTGCCATTGCATGAGAATAGTGAGGAGTACTGTCAAAAGGTAAATGAATGTCTGGGACACTTAATTGAAAAGGGAGGTAGAAAGGTGTCACCAGAGAGAGTGGAAATAATTCATCAGATAAATCCACCTCAAATTCAGAAAGAAGTCAGGAAACTTTTGGGAATGGTTGGCCGCTGTAGAGAGTGGTTACCAAACCTTTCCCTAGTGGCTAAGCCTTTACTGAGGCTGACACACAAGGATGTGTCTGATCCGCTTCCATTGGACAACAATTGCACCAAAGCATTCCTAGAGTTGAAAGAGAAAAAGTGTCGCGCCCCAGCACTAGGAATGAAAGTTTATTTAAAAGAAAATACAACAATTTGCAGTGAGAGGGAGGGCTGCGCTCTCTCAGTGCCTGTTCAAAAACATGAATGTGTTCAAGGGTCTGTGATGTATTTCCCAATGACCTTTGATCCCAACATCAATGAAACTGAATATGAGTGTCTAGATGTCATGAAAATATGCATAAAGCCAAGATCATACTTTAAGGATGAACGTCTGATTCAGCCCAACAATGTCCATTCTGTAGATGGCCCATGTTTGAAAGGTAACAATGACACATTAAAAGCAGCACATGCTGTGCTCCTTATACATTATGTTGTCAAAGCTTCATGGCTTTCAGTAGTTACCTCAGCCCAAAATTCGAAATTGATTGCTCTTACCATAACATGCAATATAATTTCTCAATTGGGAGTCACTGTTGTCCTGGGAAAGAGAAATGCTAATTCAGTTGCACAATATTGTATCCTGTTAGTAGTAAATGTGTTATTGCAAAAACTGATGCCCAGGTATAGATTGCCAGTTTCTCTGAAATCAGATCATAATGAGGTCTCAAAGATGATGTGTGTAGAACCACAGATTGGACAAAGATTCGATTGTAGCCATCAGCCTGAAGTTTCAAGCATAATAAAGCAACACAAAGACAGCACAGAGTTACACTTTGCAAAAGAATGTGTTTCAGCATCACCGAAGTGGCTTGAAAATGGACATGCAAATGCACTTGTGAAAAACACTGATGAAAACACTAGCCATTCCTGTGAAGGTCTGACTGACGTGGAGCGTGCAGTTTCTCACCAGATTGCAGCTGCTACACAAGATCTGCATAATGGATGGTGCAACGACTTTGATCTGAGAGATGCTGTGAAATGGAAAGGCCTGTTCCAAATGATCCTGGCAAAGACTGTTGTGAAATGTGGTGGCCTTCCAAATTGGGTCTTTGCCTCTCACACACGTATGGTCCTGTGTCCCCCTGATAAAACAGCTCCTCTTCAAGAAGAGATGCCAGCAGTGGTCAAAAGTCCACAGAAGAGGGTCAGTCAAGCTGTAAGGGAACACACAGAGTCTGAAGCAGCACTAGAGAAAACTGAAGTGGCACTGGAAAAGCAAAAAGTGGAAACTGACTCAGATGAAAGCGGTGTCCAAAGGGGGAAAGAGTCAGATGCTGCCTCTGAAGAAGAAATTAGTGCTGTGGGCCTACGAGTGGAGGTAGGAAAAAGCTGGCTGAAAGGGTATCCAAAAAGTTTTAAGTGTTCCCTTGAAAAATCATTTGCACCCATAGCTGAAACATCTGAATCTGATCAAAGTGAAAATAAAAGTGAAAGGCTTGGATTGGAAAAGTGCAGAGAATTGATGGTGCTCTGTCGGAGTTTCTCAGCACCCGAGTGGTCAAAATGCATGGAAAAAGTACAGAATGTCACTTTGAATGAACTGTATGAGCCACCTTGATGACAAGCTGGTGACAAAGAGAAAAAGAAAGGCTGAAACAATAAATGAGAACTGTCAAAGAGCTGGAGAAAAGAATATTTGAATGATGAAAGGAAAAGAAGAAAAGAAAATAGAAAAGAGAACTGTCCTGTTGAATTTTCTTTTTATTATTTAGTTACTTATTTTAGAAGAAACTAACAGTTCCAAGAAGCTACTTACAGAACTCTGCACTAAACTTTGAGCTTGGATATATATATGATCTGATTACAGACAAGACTTGTGTTTGCCTTAGAAATAGAAGTAAAATTGTTATATGCTCAGCTTTTGCAATAAAAATGTCACTTGTGAAAATAAATAAGTGTGATGATTTACAAATCATTTGAGGTATCATGATTTGTTATCATCAAAGGGGGAATTGATGGAGCTCAGATTTCACCTATAAAATGTATGCATTATTATATGACAAAAAGCTGCGGAGAGCATTTCTAAAATGGCACGTAGATTTTGGTGCATGCGAATGAAAACATGAAAGAGGCCTGCAAATGAAATCATGTAAAACAATGCTCATTTAATTAATCATGGTTGTTTTAATGTGTAGTTTAGATTTAACCTCATTATAGAAATATAGATTTAATTTAGATTAATTTAGAAAAAGTGTCTTGAACTAGCATATTTGTGCTGAATTAACATGCATTTTTGCGGTGTAGAAAACCACGTGATTTCAGTTTGTTTTAGTAGACTCAGTTTACTGTAGTTTTGCCCTTGAAGATTATAATGGAATGTGCTCCTCTTCCCTACCAACTTTCAATGAAAGGGCTTTGTTAATAAATCACGCCCTCCTGTTTCCGTCTCTTCGACCTTCACTATGTTGCATATTTTTTTGTAGCCTGGAGTGAAGAGAAAAACTCACAATTAATACTTTTTGTTACAGAAAATGTAATTGTTTTAAAATGTAAAAGGATGTGAAGTCATGTAATGAGGAACACGCCTGATTAATGACGTATCCAGTCAGCCCATGGGGAGACGATGTGTCTTGGAGTTCTGATTGGACCAGCTACAAGGACCAAGCACGTGGGCTTTTGCTTGAAATATGGCTTACAAGTGGGAGGGGTGGCTTTTTTTGCTCATTTTTCCTGAGGGCCAGGCCCAGCTTCTGTGCTGGACACAGAGACGGGGAGGAGAGAGAAGGAGGGGCTGCGTCTGTGGGGGCTATTTTGCAGCTCCTGAGACAGAGAGACAGACCAGCACAGCGAGGCAGAGAGAGAGAGCTGAGAGGATCAGAATAGGTTTAGATTTTAGGTGCTAAACTTTAAATTTCATGCTTTGACTAACTGCTTTTGAAAAGATGTATTTGTCCTATGCATTTATTTCTCTTTATGGGAGATTTTTGCCATTATTAATTATTGATTAGCCTTGCAAGACTCACTCTTTTCTTAGAAACTCTTTAAGAGTTTCTGACTGACAATTTTGCGCCATATTTTCTTAATACATGGAATGCCTCGTATGCAGACTGTAATATGTTCTGTATTAATGCTATTTTTCCTATTTTTTCAATTCTGTAACCTGATTGATATTTGACTAATGAATAAAGAGTCAGAGAACCTTAACTTTTGACTAGAAAATAAAACCCTTTAAAATACTCACAACTCTCTTTATTGGCTTAAATATTAATTGCATTTTTGATTTTTCATGTTTATATAAAGTCTCCTGAAGGTAAAACATGGTGTCAAGGGCCCAACATCTTTACAGCAGTCTTAATCTTTTACTTTTTCTTTTCCCAGACTTTTTCTCTTGATCGGTTTGACTTGTTACTTCAGGTACTTGATCTGGATCTTCACTTCTAGTTTTTATGTGGCACTTCACTCTTTTGATGAAACTTGGCCAATGATCTCCTTTTCTTGGTTTTTCTACTTGCACTGTTTCTTTATTTTCGTCTTCAGGTATCTTTTTATTTTCACTGCTTGGCACTGTTTTGTTTTCTGTATTCTCTGATTTATTTGATTGTTCTTTTTCTGGTCTTATTGGTTTCTCATTTGCAGCTCCACTGTGAGTTTCCAATAATTCACTTTGTTCTGTGTTCAAATTTTCATGTTCATTTTTATCAGTCTCTTTTTCTTCTGTATATTCCTCTTGACCTAACTGCTTCTGATCAGGGCTTATTGCACTGTGTACTTCTGCAGCCTGACCTGCTTCTTCTAATCCTGTCTTTCCCTGCTCAAATTGTATAAAATCTTCACTATTTTCAGTCCAGTTTTCTTTCCCTATCTGATTTTGTTCAGGCTCGTTTACTAGCTTGTCTTCTCGATCCTGAACCCCTTCTTCTTCACCTATCTGATCTTCTTCAATCGCTCTTAATTTCTTTTGACTTCTTGTTTGGTGGTAAACCTCAGGAATTTCTACCACTGGTATCCAATCCTGACTTGTGCTCGGTTGTTCTCCGTCAGCTTCTCTTGAACCTCGAGCCTGAGATTCTTCAGCTTGGCAACCTTCAGCTTCTTCAGTGATTGGTGTTGTCTGAGTGTTTTCTTCTTCAGGGTCCGGTACTCTCTTGGTGTGACTTACGTGAATCCAATTCGGAAATCCGGCACACTTCACTGCTGTATTCGTGGTCAATATGATTTGACAAGGTCTGCTCCACCTGGGTGATAGACACGTTTCTCTGGTGTGATTCTTCACCACCACCCAATCACCAGGATTCAGATCATGTTCTAGTTCAGGCTGCCTGGAAACTGCGTCTTCTCCAACCTGGTGAGAGACAGAACGCACTAGGTCAGCCAATCCTTTACAGTAGTCCAACACCATATCATCAGAAATATTCACCAGTCTATTTGTGGGAACATGTGTTTGTCTCATTGCTCTTCCCATCATAATTTCATGGGGGCTCAAACCTGTCGTTCGATCAGGTATACTTCTGAGTCCCATCAGAACAAGTGGCAATGCATCAGGCCACTCCAATGATGTTGATGCACACATTTTTCCCAACCTCGACTTTATAGTGCCATTCAATTGCTCAACCACTCCAGAAGCCTCTGGACGATATGCACAATGCAGTTTCTGTTTGATTTGAAATGCTTCACAGATTATCAGGATCACTTCGTTGTTAAAATGTTTTCCTCTATCTGATTCCAAAGATACTGGGAAACCAAACCTAGGTATGAGCTCTCTTAGTAACAGCTTTGCAACTGTAATGCTGTCATTTCTCCCTAGTTGGATACGCCTCCACCCACTTTGAAAACAGACACACTATGACTAGTACGTATTTCAACCCTCTGCATGGTGGTAACTGTATGAAGTCAAACTGTAGTCTTATGAAAGGACCCTCTGCCTTCCCAATCTTCCCAAACCCAATTATTGTTTTCCTGCCTGTGTTGTGCATTTGGCAAATTAGACATCTCTGGCAAAGACTTTCTGTAACAGCTCTGAATTTGGGATTGTACCAATTTTGTCTGAATAGTCTAATCATTGCATCTCTCCCTATGTGTGTGTCTCCATGATACATTCTGGCCATTTGTGAGAGTAAACAATCTGGCATGACTGGTCTGCCATCTGTACTGACCCATACTTCATCTTCTCTTCTTTGAGAACAACCCGCTTTGATCCACAATTTTCTTTCAACCTCATCAACTTCATCTTGTAATCTTTTCACTTCGTTCCAGGTTTCAGGTGGCATAAATAGCATAAGTTGGCAGCTGATTCCCATTCTTTCCACCCTCTTATTCACTGATGTTCTGGTTTTGGCACAATATTGAGCCACCAAATCTGCATATCTGTTGCCAACTACCACCCAGTCATCTCCTGACTGATGTGCAGCACATTTCACCACAGCCAATTCTTTTGGTGATTGTATTGCTTCTAGCAATTCTTTTACAAATTGTCCATTTTTAATGGGAGATCCTGAAGAAGTCATGAAATCCCTCTGCATCCACAGTTGGCCAAAATCATGCACAACCCCGTAACCATATTGACTATCAGTGAATATGGTTATTCTCTGATTCCTCCCAATTTTGCATGCTTTTATCAGTGCAATCAATTCAGCTACTTGTGCAGATTTTACTCCTGGTAAATAGGATGCTTCGACTATTCCAGTTAATTCACATACTGCATAGGCAGCGGTTAGCTTACCATGTTCATGTCTCTGGCAAGAGCCATCAACAAACAGTTCTTTATCTGGCTTTTTAAGAGGCTGTTCCTCTATATCTGGGCAAGGTTTTGTGCATAGTTCTGTAATCTGTACACAATCATGTTCATCTTCTTCGTCATCTTTATTTGTCTCATGATATGGATCTGGTAGTAAGCTTGCTGGATTTATTATTGTACATCTTACCATGGTCACATTTTCAGCACCCATTATTATTCTCTCATACTTAGTCAGCCGACTAGGAGTGAGATGCTGAGTTTGTGTTCTGGTCAACAGAATCACAACTGCATGTGGAACATATACTTTTACAGGATGTCCCATCACAATTGATTCACCTTGTTCAATGCTTAAACATGTTGCTGCTACTGTTTTCAAACATCCTGGCAACGCAGATGCTACAGGGTCTAGCGTAGCAGAAAAGTATGCTATAGGACGTCTGTCCAGCCCATGTCTTTGAGTTAAAACTGAAAGTGCACAATTTTCTCTTTCATGACAGAATAATGCGAATTCTCTTTTATAATCAGGCATGCCTAAGGCAGGTGCTGAACAAAGGGAGTTTCTCAATTTTACAAAAGCTTCTACACTTTCATCTTCCCACTCAACAGGATCTTTTGCTTTCTTTTTGGTCATGTTAATCAAGGGCTTAGCCAACATGGAAAATCCTGGTATCCATTGTCGACAGTAACCTACTATTCCTAAGAACATTCTTACTTGTCTTTGCGTTACTGGCATTTGCATTCTTTTTATTAATGCTACTCTTTCAGAGGTTACTCTTCTTTTTCCTCTCTCAATTTGATGTCCCAGGTATTTAACAGTTGTTGTACAAAACTGTAATTTTTCAGGTGACACTTTATGTCCTTCTTCTGCCAAAAGATTCAAGAGTGCTCTAGTATCAACAACACAGTCCTCTCTGGTGTTTGATGCCACCAATAAGTCGTCGATATATTGGACTAAGACTGAGCTTCCTGGTATCACTAGCTTTTCAAGGCACTTTTTCAATATCTGATTAAAAATGGAAGGACTTTCTGTGTACCCCTGAGGAACACGATTCCATACATAGACTTTGTTTTCGAATTTAAATGAAAATAGATATTGGCTGTCTGGATGTAACGGAATTGAAAAGAAAGCTTGACACAGATCTATAACTGTAAACCATCCAGCATTCCAAGGAATCTGGTACAAGATTACTGCAGGATTTGGCACTATAGGACAACATGGTTCCACAATTTTGTTAATTTTTCTTAAATCCTGTACAATCCTATATTTTCCACTAGGTTTCTTTAAACCCATTATTTGTGAATTACATGGGCTACTCATCACTTCTCTCAGTATGTTTTGTTTGACCATCCGGTTGATTTCTTCAATGACACCTGCTTTTACTTCTGCACTCATTTTGTACTGTTCCGTATTTGGGAAAATTGCACCTTTTTTTACAGTAACTTGGACTGGATCTATTTTAGCCATAAGTCCTACTTCTTTTCCGGTGAAATCCCATACTATAGGGTTTACTGTATCTTTTAATTCTTCTGGCAATTCATCTTTTGTTATCAATGAAAACATTTCATCTACTTCTGTTCCTTGTTTTGCAACCATAATTTTGTATACATGATCTTCATCTGGTGTCTGTACTGCCACACCATCCGGCGTGCAGAAAATGGTGCAATTCATTTTGCACAATAAGTCCCTACCTAGTAAGTTTACTGGACTGGAATCGCATACTACAAATTGATGCATTTCTTTAAAATTTCCAATTTTAACTTCCATTGGTTCGGTAAGTGGTGTTCTAATTCTTTGGTTAGCAACCCCTACAACTTGAATATCTTCACCAGAGAGAGGAAGGTTTGGGACGTCTACTGTTCTTACAGTAGACCTGGTAGCACCAGTATCCAAAAGAAAAGTAATATCATTACCTCTCACTTTTCCTTCAACATATGGACCTGATTGATCTACCTGCAGGGATGCGCCAAGTACGCATTCCTTCTCCCCCTCTCCTAGGCACCGTCATGCGTCGAACCTCCAAAAGTCATCCTGCAAAAGAAATTGTGAGGTCATATAATCATTCTTACCACTTCCTCCTGGGTATCCAATGTCTGTACCGTGCTTTGCTCTGCTTACATTACCCTGAACAGGTGGAGTTGGCAACTGACTCTGAGGATTTACCCCCTGCTGTGAGTCGTTCTGTGTCTGTGAATTTAAATTTTGATTTGGGCCATTATTATTTCGAATCTTATTACACTCGTCCTTCCAATGCCCCAATTTTCCGCATCCATGACAAGGAAATTTCTTTTTAGCTTCTTCTCTGCTCATTCGTCCTTTCATTCTTCCACCATTTCCAGAATCACCATTCGTTCCAGAGTCTTTTCCCTGAGTTTCATTAGGATTATCAAAATTAATTCCCTGTTTCTCAGCCATTTTCACCTGTGCCCACATTACTTTTTCCTGTAATTTCTTGTGCCTATCCTCAATGTCATCCCCACAATATTTTGCATATTTCAAAATTTCGTCGATGGGTTTCCCTTGCCAGCAAAGCATATGCTGCTTAATCATCTGGCAAATCTCGGGCTTCAAACCATACACAAATCGGTATACAAACTGACTCATGTTTTTGTCTCCAATGTCCTCAAATCCACTGTACTGTTTGAACACCTGCAAGAGGCGCTCATAATACGAATGAACTGTTTCACTGGCTTCTTGGGTAGTTCGATCTATTTTTACCCAATCTGTTTCTTTCGGTGGTATTTTCCCTTTCAGGTATGTTATCACCTGCTGGTACTTTTTCATCACGTCATTTGACGGGGCACCTGTCTTTGGATCTCTGGGATACTCATCACTTGGCCAATCGACTGTGATCTTACAATCTGTCCATAAATCTGCAGGTACCACTATGTCGAACAGACCATCCAAATCTTTCAACAATACTTTTGACACCTTTACAAACCTTTCAACCTGCTTGTACCATTCAATTGGCTTTTCCCTCAATTTCGGGAAATCATTCGTAAATGATAAAATATCCTGTCTACTCCATGGGACATGCACATAACCTCCTCCTGCAACTTCACGCATCGGGTACAATTTGTCAGCTTTTTCTGTTTCCTTCATCACATATTCAGAAGCTGTTCGACTTGAGCGAGCTTCTTCCTTTTTCTTTGCCCACCTAGTTCTCCACTTATCCAGGTCTCCCCATTTTTGCAAAACTAACATTAATTCCCGTATTTGCAGTCTTCTTCCAGAAGCATTCATATTTTCTAAATCTTTGTCTGAAAATTCTGCTCTATAGGGCTTCTGTAGTACTTTCGATCTCCCTATTTCGATTCCCATTTGTAGGGCTAGATTGGACAATTTTTCATGAAATAACCTTACATTTCTAGTGATACTCCTGCACAGGAACAGCAATTCTTCTTCATCATAAGTGTTTAAGCGTTCTACTCCTATATTTCCTGCTATCATTTCTTCTAACTCGACTTTTAATTTCTGAATGTCTAGTAATTTTGGAGGTGTGCACATTTTATCTGATCCTTGTACCCACCTTTCTAGATCTTCAGGTGTTACTATGGTGGCACTCTTTGCCCCTGATGAAGTTATTAAACTTACATCTTTTGAACGCTCAGGTATTTCTTTTCTTGGAGTACCCTTTACTGGACCTCTGACAGGTAAATCCATGAGAGATATTGTGGAATCACAATCACTAAAATGATCTTCAATTATAACTGGAGCTTCAGGTTTTTGAAAATTTTCGGGAGTATTCATAGGAGAAGATACGGGTATCAGAGGAGGACAATTTCCTTGTGTACCATATAATGGCCCTACTGGACCAATTGTTACAGGAATAGTCAATGAATCAGGATGTGTTTTTATCTGGGATATCTTCCATACTAATTCTGCTCTGGTCTTTTCTAATGCTTCCTTTTCTTTATCATGAAGTATTCTATTCGGGGTGAATTCATGTAGTACCTGAGGTACCATTGGTGTTTGTGGTGGGGCACTAGGAGGAAGTCCACTTGACCCTTCCTGATACGGTGGAGGATTCCTCAATATTTCTTCCATAAACTCATCTTCTGAGTCTTCATGTCTCATTAAATGTTTGGTCTTTTCTGTACACTTGCCTCCTGATTTCTCTCCTTCTGTGAATAATGGATATAATCCCTCAACAAGCATTGCCCTTCTCCATTGCTTCATCTGACCTTCCCTAGTTTCACGTAAATATCTGGGGAAAAATCCTGGATACCTCCCATTACTTCGAGATCGATCACGCTCAAATGCCTCAGTTTCCCACTCTTCTAAAGCTTCGTATTGAGTTAATCTGGGTCTAGGTTCTAAATCATTCATCCTTTGTCTCAAATTTTGAAGAATTCGCCCATTGAATGTGCCATTCTCGGGAAATTCTAGTATCCCGTCATTTTTGGTATATTCTCTCCAATTCTCTATCCATACACAAGTATGATAACCTCTCTCCATCATCATATATGATGCAGGTGTTTTGGCTGGGGAATAATAATTCCCTCCCTAGTCTTGATTGGTTTGTCCTTTTTGAAATAATTCTTAATCTTTTGTAAAACTGACATCTTTTTCTTTTCTCCGTACATCTTAGGCAAATATCGATGTATAAAATTATATTCTGCAAACCCTAGAAATCTCCTATCTGGACGATTCCCTGTTAAAGTCGGATCGCGTTTTAACATGCAATCCTTATCCACTTAGAATTTTGCTTCTAAACTCTCAACCAATCAAACCTTTGCTAACTTTTAATTCTAAGCCAATCCTTGCGCGGCCTTTTTGGTGACGTTTCTCTGTCAACCCCTCCTTTACAATCTGCTCTTTTCTGTTCCCACGCTGATTCAACCAATCCTAGCGCGGCACCTATGACATCAGTACTACTCCTGACTACTGACCCCTCCTTTACAAGGGTTTTCCCACGCCCGCGGATCCAACCAATCCCAGCGCGGCGTTTTGTGACGTCAGCTCCCTCTCCGGCAACTGACCCTCCCTTTACAAAATCTTACGCAAAACTTATTTTCTCTATAGTTCTTAATTAAAATTCAGTAACAACATAAAACATTCGCTATCGTGCCAGTTTCTCTAATTCAGAAAGATAGTTTCTCTTACACACTTAGTAAAACCTTTCCGTTTACTAAAACATATACTACGAGTAAAACCCTTCCGTTTACTCTTCACACAAGTTTCCGAAATACCTGTTACTTCTTCAATGTTACCCTTTCTAGGTGATATAACATCAAATTTTCACCAGCATACTCCTTCCACTATTCTTATACGCATAGAATCCCTAACGAGTACTGATAGCCCTGCTTAACTTTTTCAGTACTATTTCTGCCTGACAGATAACCTCACTGCAGTATGTCTTCTACCTGCCACCCACTATTCTTTTTCCCCGGGGTATTCTGGACAACATAAAACAATACTCAAGAATAACGGGTATTAGTTCATAAAAATACAAAATAAAATTCTCATTACCCAATTAACAAAGAGTAACACAAACCGTCCTCTGCTTACCAGAAAACTGATCCAGCGCGATATTAGCAAACTGCATTCATACACCATATACTCACTTGGGCCCACACATTCACACTACGCTAATACTTACGCTGGGTGTCAGATATACTCTTATATCAAAAATCCCTGCTACCAATTACCTTCTGATTGAAGAGTAATAACTTACCAATGGATCCTTTGCTAATTGGGAAGTTTAAAATGAGTGACGTTCACTATAGTACATAATCCTGAAATAACCACTGAGTCAGGAAGTTTTAAAATGTTTATCTAAAGTTTTTAGCAGAGTAAAATACAGAAAAAGACACGGTATTTGATCAGAATACCCATGTGAAAGCAAAGAATAATTATTGCTAATAAATGACGGTGTTTAAGGAAAAGAGAAGATAGGAACAGCAGCGCAACTAAAGGTTGCATATATTTACCTAAGTGCGAGAAACCAAACCCTTAGCCAAGGAGTTTGAAAGAATAGGACCCTGGAAGGATGAAAAGCAAGGACCTCCTTCTGGATCAGACAGGACTGGTGACCTCTCTACAACGACGCCTGCGCCGTTCCCCTCTCTGGCACTCGATTTCTCCTCGATTCTCCCGTCTAATGGACTCAGCCTCCCCCTCCTCAGGACCTCTTCCGGATAGGGATTCAGTCAGCAACCGATCAGCTGGGCAGCCTGGAGCTCTTCTGTATGTTCTGAGAGTCTGAGCTAACTAATTACTAATGCTATATTCTATTATACCCTTCTACACCCATGTACCGCTCCTTAATGTTGCTAAAATATGGGACCACTACTTCTGATTGGACAGGGACCGGAGGTGGATTCTCGCACTATGACAAATTTGGCTTAAATTGTGTAGCCTATTGTATTTGCATTCTCACCCTTCAAATTAATACATTCGCTTTATTTCCCACCCGTCTCATGACAAATGTACACCAATTTTCATAGCCAATGTATCTATGCGCGACAGGAAATACAGTAGTTATAACATCTTTGGCTATCAGGTCACGGCCTTGTGAGACGTCCAAGTTGACTTCATTTTGGCAGTCATTCAGGACACATGCGCAGAACCTTCTGCTTCTCCAGTTTCAAGTCACCAACCCAGGCCCAAGATTACAAATTACTAAAAGTGCAAGAAGGAAATATTAATATCACAAATAAAACGTTTCACTGTATACCCACTTATCTTATTTCTAATCCCATTTAATTATAAAATCCTATCCCGCATTAATTGCGTTTAGAAACAACAATTTAGTAATGACACGAGAGCAAGCTTAAGCATGTGAGAACATTGAACAGCCATTTTAATGCACACTGCGCAGAAGCAGAAATTCCCACCAAGCAAAGAAAGACGTCACACCATGTGATCAGGTTGTGACATGCGCAGATAAAATCCCGCGCTTAAGCGGCCATTTTAGACTAGGAACAAGCGTTATTTGTTAGTAAAACACATAGGCAAGCGTCCTCTCTGTTTGTGTAATGTGTGCAAGGATTAATACGGACAATACAATTTTTAATATTAATACTATGAGTGAGTTTGCATACGAGCAAGTTTCATTTGCGAAACCTTGCTCCATCAATGAAACTGATGCAGCGGTAATTTCACGGTAATTTCTCAATGCAAAACCTCATTTACCTTCTAATTTACCGCTGCAAAGGTACTGGACCCTTGCCACTGTATATTACCATCAGGAGATTTACATAAACATGAAAAATCAAAAATGCAATTAATATTTAAGCCAATAAAGAGAGTTGTGAGTATTTTAAAGGGTTTTATTTTCTAGTTAAAAGTTAAAGTTCTCTGACCCTTTATTCATTAGTCAAATATCAATCAGGTTACAGAACTGAAAATAGGAAAAATAGAATTAATACAGAACATATTATAGGTTGCATACAAAACATTCCATAAAGGAAAGGAATGAGGCAATCAAATGTCAATCAGAATTCTCCAAAGAAAGTTCAGGAAATATAATTCAAGAGTGAATTATGCAAGGCTAATCAATAATTAATAATTGGCAAAATCTCCCATAAAGAGAAATAAATGCATAAGACAAATAAATCTTTTCAAAACTAATTAGTTAGTCAAAGCAATTCTAAACCTTTTCTATCAGTTGCACCCTCTGCCCTGGTCTGTTCATCTGTCCTCTCTGTGTTCACAGAGAGCAGCTGCTCCTGAAAAGGCCCCTCCTTCACAGACCACAGAGGAATGTGATTTACCTTGCCAAAAATGACGTGCAAGGCTAGCCTATGCCCCCCACCTCCCTCTATCTCTCCTCGGACACAATCTGCTCTCAGACTGCACCCGCTAAAGCTTCTAAAGCCTCTAAAAAAAACAAAAAGCCCCCTAAAGAGGTCATATTTATACTCTAATTCTTGGCTGACCATACTAATAAGGTTGCAATTTTCAGTAAAGCTTGCACCCTGATTGGATAGCCTAGATGACGAGGGTCTCACCATCCTGTTCTCATTAGCAAATCCAACCCACACCAGTTCTAACAAAGAATGATTAATACAATTATATGTTTTAGCAACATTTACTAGGAAAAATGTTTCAGTCTATTTCCTCCTTCCTGTCATATCGCACGCAGGAAGGACACATTCCACAAACACTGGTACATTGGCAGGGTAACAAGAATGTACAGTTCATGGTGGCCTTGAACCAGGTCTTCACTTGAGGCACTTGACAGTATGTAGCTGGTATAATCTGCGCATGCGTCTCTCATTCAATACACAGCCTTGCTGGATTCACAGGCAGCCATTTTATCTTAGGCCCAAAAACAAAATAAACACAAAAAGAGTATTAATTACAAATGAAACCCATTATGTTTTACCTCCCATGTACTAATACCCTGTATAAATGATACATTGCAAAAGCTATTAATGTAAAGCAGCTTTTCTTATTATTTGTGCACAACATGCAAAAATATGCAATGTACAACATAGCATAAAACATGCACTAGTGTAAATTTTGAAAGCGCACACAGTTAATACATACTCATAGCAACATGCTCTAATGTTTTAGATAGCTTTTCATGCAAAATGCATTTGCCCCATGTGTAGTGTTGGTGCATGGTTAATTAATACACATTATAAGAAGATGTGTTATGAACTGAATATGCATTGTCTAAATATGCAACAAAGCCAAAGTCTCTTGAGACAGGAACAGGAGTGTAGATTATAAGGGAAAGGAAACTGGGAAGAGAGAACACATTCCATGATTCAAAGCTAAAGAGACCACTGAAATCACGAGTTTTCTCTACACTGCAAAAACACATGTTAATTCAGCACAAGCATTTCAGACTGAAAGCATTTATGACCAAACCTCATTTTATATTTTTCACTGCATGCACCAAATGTGCCACTTTAAAAAAACAACAACTTTGGACTAGGCATGTGCCATGTGTTTTCCCGTGCACCAAAATTTGTGTGCCATTTTAAATGCAGTCTGTCTGAAACATAAAAATAAAGCAATGCTTAATTTGAGAAATCTAGCTCTATCATGAGTGTGACAGAGGCGTAGTGTCTACTCGCAGGAGGCTTGAGGGGGTGAACCTTGCTGTGGGACCAGTCTCATGCATCAAGTGGCAGGTTGCAGGAGAGCACGTAGGAAACCAAGGTAACTTGAGAATTATGTGGGGAGTTAGATACAGTTGTACGCTTTTGTAGCGCCATTATACGATTTAGTTCTGCATTGGCCCCTCAGTTTTAATTTCCCTTTCCGTGCAAAATCAGTTAGTCACTATAGTTTTTGTTTCCATTTCTTTTTGATTCTTTGGTTTAAAAAGGGAAGATGTGTGGTGTCTTACCTTTCCTTTGACTTGTAATTACATTTGCCTCCTTGCTCATGAAGTCATTGCTTCTAGAATTGTTTATTAGAATGCTGTTTAAATTGCCCTGAGCATTCTAGCTGTCAGCTGCTGCTTTCCTTGATAGAGGGCGGGTCTTATAAGAAAGCACTCCGCCTTCTTCTCCTGACTGTTCGAGGCTGCTCTGTAGTTAGGCCACCTTTGATTTTAGAATGCAGAGTTTGGTTAAAAGCTCTTTTGTGACAATTGATATATTGCAGCAACATACCACCATAATTGTCATTGATGTCACGTCCACGCAGCAAATAACTCTAGCTCGATCTGTGTTTATGATAACGATAATTTCTCACAAATACACATAAAAAGAATTTAAGAGCCAACTGAGTCTGATATTGCTCAAATCAAAAATATACTTTATTCGATTTTAGCACAGTAAATCATAAAAGTACAAATGGATCATAAAATTCATTGGTATAAAAACACTCATAGAATGTAAACTCATATATCACCTCACAGAAAGAAAAATTCCTGCTAAAAACCATGATACATGAAAACAGACCTCAAGAATAGATACAAATTGAAAATATAACAGTGCTGACCTAACTAGTGTAAAATCCTTATTCCAAAAAAGGGGGCGAATATACTTATGTCGTAGGGTTGCATATTTGGGACAGATAAAAACTACACGTAAAGTATCAAATGCGCTAGTTTGATGTTGTTAAAGGACATACGTATATATGTTTACATTTAGATGCAATTCCCCACTGCTTTCACTGTGGCTAACAACTGTGGACGCCTCGATGCTGCAGCCGGCGATCTCCTCCTCCCCTTCCTGCTTTTTTGGCTGCGACCTTTGATCACATTTCTCGAGGCCCGGTTTTACGCAAGAATGCTCAAATCCTCAAAACATGCAGTTTTGCAAGACACGGACCAGGAATGCAGGGCCAAACGTTGTGCGGCACTGGGCTGAAAGTCAGATGAGGCTGATAATATTCTGCTTTCACTGTTACTCTGGGCTCCCCGGAGAGCCACTGGTTTCACCCTCGGTGAGTTCCATAGAATTATTATGACAGTGGCGGTTGGAGAAATTCAAGATAAAATAATAGCTGTATTTACATGGAACAGAAATTGCATTCGAGACTGTTCAGTCCCCCAAAATTTGGAACACAACTGCAAGTGAAAGTTTTTGAAAGCATTTAAGTATCCTGAAGGATGAAAGGCTGAGTCTGGCCTGCCAGGATATAATCATTAATCAGCATGTTCTATCTCACAGTAGGAGACTACTGAATTGTGAACTAGCAACGTAATTGTAGACCACATACATTATTCCGAAGCACTACGTACAAGACCATGTCATTCTAAACATCTTGGTAATATGCTAGAAAGGAAAAAGTGGTTGTTAATTGTGCTATAAGAGATTTTGTCCCCACAGGGCATGGAAACCATTTCTGGAAATTAGATTACCTGAAGAGGTAACCGGCGTATTACCGAGAGGCGCTGGGGTGCAAGGGCTTGTGGGGCTTGGGCTTCACCATTCACTTATAAGTGCCCGAGGGTTAGGCCAGGACAGGACCTTTCACTCTGTGTACTGGTTGACAGGGGCGGCTGGTGACATTTGAAACTGGTGGGGCGTAAAACAATTGTCGCACTTCACTGCGGCGAGCGAGCGAGCCTGAACCACCTACGGGGGGGGGGTTCGGAAATTTTGAAAAAAGAGTGGGCAAATGGTGCATTTTCAAGCAAATTTGAGAAAGCAGGAAGGTGTCAACCACTCAGAGGTCTGATGACCCCGTCCAGTCCCCGGCCCCTCCACACTAAGGTCACCCCTGTGATCTCTACTGCAGAAATACATGGGGGATGGGTGCATACTCTCAAAAAAGCAAACATGCAAGGGGGCATGTATCATCTGGAGAGGTGCTTATGTAATTGTCAACATCACTGCAGTGATTTAAACACACACCTCGACACTGGCAAGGCACACATGCATCCAGGCAATTCAAACAGTCAAGCACTGGTTTCTGCTCCCCACCTCCACTAACCACAAAGGGAACCCCACATAATCTCAATAATACAGGAGGCCACTGAAAATTGAAGCTCTTTTCATTATCACCACCATTAGCAAATTGTAATAATGAGAACACATTCGGTTATTTGCCACAGTCTGATTTATACATCATCAGCATGAAGACTGCTCACTCTCGAATATTGATCCGTAAACGTGCAGTAATGAGCATTCATTCGCTACTTTAATTAGAACTCTGTGACAATTTTATTAGACCAAAATACTTGGTTATGGAACTTTTACAAAACTTTGCGATTCGCTCTGACAAGGTCCATTTTTGTTCTAAAATTCTGCAGTGAATCAATCAGATAGATTCATCATCTCAAACCACTTTCCGCAGTCTGTGCCAACTTAAGAGCGGTCCCATTTAGCACAAGACCAATGATGATGTGTGCGCTACGGAAAGCTATAGGGCCTTCCTTCACATTCTGAAAACGGGAGGGGGTATCATTGTACGTCATGCTTTTGGTCCTATCTGTAAACATGAACGCATCGACAGGAGTAGGTGGCGAAAAGGCAGATCTAGGCGCTGTATGTTGTGCAGTGAAATATCTTAGCTGTGGGTGCTAGCAACCACATTGTTTTCTTGTGGTTTATGCTTCCCATTCACATGACAAATAAACAACAAGAGGGTACTGACCCCTCCACACACACACACAGTGCCAGGGGTGCTGCTGTGCAAACGGTGCTGCTGCCTCGATATTGTCACAGCTGGTTTAAACAGACTGAACATGTTTCAAACAATATGTGGTATATGTGGTTTGAAGGAAGGAGTAGGACGAGGAGAAGACCCGGTGAAGGAAATACCGAGCGCCACAGCAAGCCAGCTCTTTACCATTCCTAACCGGAAATAATCCTATCAGAATGGTCCATGACAGCCGTAGGAGAGTACATGCACTACTTGACATACAGTCTGATAGTGCACATTTCCGACTGACACCAAGAGCAGCACTTTCCAAGAACGTGTTGAGAGCGATGACTGATGTGCTCAAGTTCTATACTAGATTTCTTACAAACCTAGAGAAAACTTTTTAATAACCTAATAAGACGCTGTGATGGCGTCCACATTACATTAGGATTGCACTGTCAACAACAAAACATACTTCCAGCCTTCTGTACCCAAAACCTGCCAAGCAAAGTACAACTTTATGATTGTCAGCAGTGGCATCCCCGCCACGTGTGATCGGAAGTCTTTCTGACCACATGGCTAAGGAGATGGCATCAGAGCGAAGGGCCAGTGACAACGGAATGGTTGCCACAGAGCAGAGGTAACATGGATCCCGGTACACAGCTAGCACCAAGCTCACACTCGAATATTATTCCCCAACTGCCCCATTCTTGGAGTGGATCTGATGTACCAAAATACCCACAAATCAAAGGGAGTAGCACAGCTACGTACCACAGAAAGAGGCTGCATTTCACACACGTCCAAAAAGCCGGCAGGCTTGAAAACTTTAGTTAAGAGACTGTCTTTCTTGCCCACTGTCTTTGGTGGGTGAGCTCACACTACAGCTCTCTGTGGTGTGCTACAACACTCAGCGCCATGAGCCTGCAGCCCTGGTGCGGCCACCAAGAGACTGTCATACCACAGTGTACAGTAACCAGTGCCGCAGCTATACAGGAAGCAGATGTCTTTTGCAATTAAAAGACAAACAAGCATAAACAATACAAATTCCAAGAGAAAACCAACAAACAATTAAAACAAATAGTTCACCCTTGGAAAGGAGACATCAGCGACAGCCGCGGCTCGCAGTATTCGCGGGGGGGGGTCGCGCGGGGGTGGGGGGCCGAGGGAGAATAAAAAATTTAGAAAACTTACCTGACCGCCTCTGCTCCTGGTCCGCGTTGGCAATGGCGCCTCTTCAAACAGGAACAGGAGTGGAGTGGCAACCCCTCAGCCAATCCTGGCGCTGCTGCAGCGCCAGGATTGGCTGAGGGCACGGTTACTCTTCGCCCGCCGCCTGCCCATTAGGAGACCGAGGGGCTCCTAATGGGCATGCGCAAGCCAGTGGAAACACAAGTGCGCATGATTGGGCACGGGCGAAAATTCGCTCACCTGCCCCATTCATGCGCACTTGTGCTGCTGCCTGTCCCTGGCCGGTCTGACAATGCACGTCAGTCAACATGACGCCGGACCGCCCACCCCCTTCAGACTCTGAAGGGGGTGGGCGGTCCGACGTCATGCTGACTGACATGATTGTCAGACTCAGTTCTCCCTCGGTGACGGCGGCGTCTCTGAACTTAGCTGCGGGCACGGGCGGGGGGGCAACGCCCCAATGGACGCACCGCCCCTGCTGGTTGAGGATGCAAGAGGCTCGTGTATTGCCCGGTGCCTGCTTTCAGAAAAAAGAGTAACGGTGTGAAAGATTCATCAGCATTTATAAAGGGGACTGAGGGGTGGCAGCGACATTTGAGACTGCAATTTAAAGCCATCTCTCATTTCTCATAATATTAGCACCCGATATTTATAATATTCAAGGCAGAACGTTTAATTTACAGGTTTGAAAATTGACTTTTCTAAAAGCTCCGAGAGGGGAGTTTTAAAATGTCCTTTTGAGTTATCCATAAAGTCAATTCCTCAATCGATGGAAAATATGCTTTAACGTGCATCTATAAATACACACTGCTAAGTTTTTACCTCACTTATCACTCGAGATGTGGGTGCGATATGCTTGTAACGGCCCCTCCAATGGTGAAGTGACTTGAATCACGTCTTCTAAGCTAATTTCACCCCCCAGACTCAATGACATGTCAAAGGCTCATAAACTTCCTGGCCATTTGATTTCCCCAGCTTGTGATTTGTTATAAACTTTGTCCAGTGGCGTAACGAAATTTGAGGGGGCCCCCCATGCAAGATGCATGGAACTTTTTTTTTTTATAAACTTTATTTTTCCTTTTTTTCAATTCAAAAAGAAAGTGTACATATGTATTCGTTCACCAATAAGTCATTGCATATTGTCGCGTCATAATCATATTAACAATTAGCACAGTTTGCAGTCCACAAGATATTTACCAGGTGGTTAAAGGCTGTTGTATTCACAGTACGGTTGTTAAAGCACATAGAGAAGGGGGAAAAAAAAAAAAGGAAAAGTACCCCGTCTAATAGCTCCCCGCCTGATTCAAAACCGCAACGTATCTGTTATGTGTAGTTGGAGAAGACACACACTCGAAGCTCCCTCAGCAGTAAGAATACAATAGGACAGTATCAGCTTTAATGTCGCTGCTACCCCACTCCCTCCGGCACAATGCCCTGTTCCAGCTGTTGATCTGAGTCTTGACGCAAGGCCTCTATGTATGACCGGTAAGGGCTCCATATATCCTTGGGACGGGACGAGCTAGGCATCATACCTGCGTATATTTCACTGTTAACATTACAGGGGCATATCAGCAAGGCGATTATCGCCACTTTAGCGGGACTTTTTCCCGCTAAAGCGGCGATAATTTTATCGCCTTATCAACAAGCTGTCGCTAACTGCTGTTAGCGACAGCTTGTAGGCGATAGCGACCGGGTTGGGTGCCGCTTTGCATGCCAGCGATATTTATCGCTAATGGCATGCAAAGTAGGCGTTCCCCAACTAACAGCGACTGGAAACAGTCGCTGAGGTCGCTAAAGCCTATCAGCGAGGCAGGGGCGGTGATTAGCGAACCAGCGCTAAACACGTTTAGCGCTGGTTTGCTAACACCTGGTCCCACCCTGACTTAGCTATGTAATCCAATGAGAGGTGGATTACATGGCTAAATACCCCTCGCACTATCAGCAAGCTGAAACTGGGGAACAGTGTGAATATCGCCTGAAAACAGGCGATATTCACACTGTTCTCCAAGGTTTCTATCGCTTTGGAGATTAGCATTGCTGATTGCACGCTAACTCCGCGATAGAAACCGGCGATGCCTATCCAAGCGCTAATTGCGCTTTGCGATAATTATCGCCAGGCATTGCTGATAGGCCCCACAATACGCTAGCCGCTCCGAACTTTATCAGGAACTGTCGAGCAAAAGTACTGTGCTGAGGGGGCCCCCTGCAGCTCGGGGGGGCCCCCCCGCACCGCGGAGGCTGCGAGGGCCTGTGTTACGCCCCTGACTTTGTCCAGTGCAAATAAAATATCAGGGAAACACAAAGCCGCTCGATCTCTCAGTAACTTCTGTTATGTTCTTGCTTTAAGTAAATGTCAGGTGAAGTAAGATATTCAGATTCCTTCACTGAGACAGCATCATTGGCCTCGATTAAGAAGAAGGAAGGAAGCCCTAATGCAGAGAGATGAGGGGTAAAAAGTATCCAACATACACAGGGCTAAAGGCGCACAGGTGAGCAAGAAAGAAGGTGAAGAAAAGTAAGGATGTCATCAGTATAAAATGCAACAGAAGCAACACAAAGGGGCAATTATCTGCTGAGTACCGGAGTGAAACAGAATGGCAAGCACCATGCATGACAACAAAGCACCAAAGCCGCAAACATCACTAGATCCACAGACTTTGAAATCACTTCCAGCATCTGAAGAGACTTAGCAGCAATGCAAAATAGCTCCGAAAGCAACTGGGCTCGGACAGAAGTGGTGGAACATTTTGTTTGTGAGTTTTCTTGATCACAAACATTTAGGGTCTAACAAAAGGCAGTAAAGTAAGGCCCTTCACTTTCCATCTTTGCAACGGAAAAAGAACATTCATATTTTAAAACACTGCTATAAAAAAAATAGTAACTTGAATAAGAATTCCTTGGTTAAAAGGGCAAGAATTTTACTGGAGCAAAGTTTGGGATCTTGAATTATAATAGCAGTAATACGTAAAAACAGACGCCTCAGAGCACGAGCTTTTCCACTCAAGAAAAAAAGAAGTCTTAAAGGCAGATTTAAAATAAAACACAACATGCAGAGAAGACCGAAACTTTTTATTGCATGAGCAAAGTGAGCAATTACCCAGTGCTCCCACCTTCCAAGGGGTCCCCTGGGAAAGTGATTTGTCTCCCCATATAACTTCTATTTATCTATCTTAACCTCCTCTGTATTCCTCTACCTCAGACTTTGACTTTCTCTACCCAGTGTCATCGTAAGGAAATCGGGACCCCAACAAAGACACATATTGGCTGTTTTGTGGGACCCTGGTTCTGATATTTTAACATATAATTTAATACTTTTTTGTATTTTGCAGACTTGAATTAGGGGAAAATGGAAAAAGTTTAAGTTGTTCTGGCGCCCCAAAATATGTCTTGCTCAGGCCCCAGAACTTATTAAGATGACACTGCAAGAAGCCCAAAGTCCAACTTGCATTTAATGCAAAATAGCAAGCAGCAAAAGCAAAAGATCAAAGGCAATTGTCATTTCAACTGACATGGGCTCTCGCCAGAAAAAGGTCAATGGGAGCTTAGAGCTAAAAGTCGTATAAAATCAACCTAATTGATATACATTTTCTCTCAATACATGTTAATGAAGCATGATCATGTGACAGAACTTGTTACTCTCAGTGAAAACTTATCTAATATGCAAGAATCAGGATCTTCCCCTCTAGAAAGTGCAGAGCAGCCTTGAGGAGAAGATATCATTCATGTACACAATACTTGTCCTATTATTCTCACCAAATTCTGCCTTTCCTGCCAGGTTTGAAAAGGAGGTTATGCTGCATGTAAAATGTGCAAGGTACAACACTAAGCTCTATGGCTTGTGGGCTACTGGAGCCATGAAAGTTTACAAGAATATTCAATGCCAAAAGAAGCATTAAGCGTAATATGAAGAAAATCCATATTTGATTAAACGGTTGATACATTCAGGATTGCATATGTGATTGCTACCCTAGCACTTAATAGCAGTAGATGAACATGGCACAGGCGGATTTTAAGTTTGTTTCACAGCCCCCCCCTTTTCAGAGAGGAAACATTTTGTTTTACAACAATCAATATAATACAGTCTTACAGTTTCTTTATTGATTTCGTTGTCAATCAATCAAACAATGTATTGTGATCACTTCCCTCACCATCCTGAGAAGTACCCAGCGTAAAAGTATTGGCTCTGCCTTAATCTTCGCAAGGGCGCTGAATGAGACCAAGATCTACCTAATAGCAATATAGATAACAACCACAATAACGATTATCTCAATAATGGGTTTGAATATTTTCACGCCCCAAGGGATGAAAACTTCCTCCAACCATGCCCAGTTGCTGTCGGGACATGGGGTTCGGCCGCTTTGTATCTAGTGTAATTTATTTACTCTCTCCTTAATGTTATCTATCTGCTTATTTGTGATAAGGAACGTGTTGGGAAGGTGAGTGCAACATTGAGTCCCTACTATGGAAGAAAGAAACCCCGATGGCTGCATAAAGGTAATCTAAAGCCATTCTATTTTGAATAGGCACCTAGGCATGTAAATCTAGCTGCTTTGTTTCTAATATCAAAGCTATTGTGGTGGAATTTGCTATTTCGTCCAAAATCTCTGCATTCCTCCTTATCCTATCTAAGGTAACAGTCATTCTGTAGATGGGAATTAGAGAGGAGAAGAACCTGTATGTATTTGAAACAGCCTTCATACCCCTCTTTGTTTCTAAGGGATGATAATCAAAGTGTCTTACAGATGGAACAATATAACCTGGATAGCAAGTCCCAGTTTTGTCTAGAAGCATCAGGGATAAGCCAGCGATCCACAAACGTAAAATGCATGACCTCCCTGTGGTTGACATTTCAGAAGCAAAAGTCAATGGAGAATGAAGGTTTTCAACTGTTTAATCACATTTACTGCGTCAAACAAAGATACCTGAGGCTATTGCTCCCCAGTGCTTGCAAATAAATCCTTGCTCAGCCATTGTGAGTTGAGTCACATTTTATATGCTACATTTAAAAGGATTATTGAACCTTTTGAGGCCTGGGAAGGAAGAGGGGAAGGTGCAGGATAACTCTGGCAGTCTATGTCCAAGGTGGAAATGTTCAAGGCACGTGTCCTAAAAATGAATGCCCCTCTGATCAAAGTAATGCTATATCCTATATCAACAGGCATGTGCATGCAAATCCTGCAGGAGGAATAGTTTATGGTCTGCTTGTACCTTTCAGGCTACAACACAGAGTTCCCTTGTAAGCCGAGCAGGGGCTAGGTACAAGGGAAGGTTTATCACAGTTCAGTCTTGGAATAATTCCCCATTCCAGAGCGAGGATGCACCCTACCACCAACCACATGCTCAAAGCAGCAAGAAAGATAGCAGGCTAGACCAACAGAGGGATCCAATATCCAAAAGAAGGAAGCTACTTACTGCAGACTAATGCCATAGCAATGAGAGGCTTTTGTTGTCTCTAGGAGGAATAACTCTTTTGCACTGAGAAGAGTGGATCCAAGTTGCCAGGCCTCCACATTTAACAGCTTGTGTTCATGATGAGCAGGATCTGATTGGGTGCACACCAGCAAGGCTGTAGAGCAGTCTTCCTCTGATATATGCGGACATATAACCAGTCAACAGGCTGCAGGAAATGGCTGGCCTCAGTTGGACATTCAGGTTAAGTATCTCACCTGTAAGAATGGAAGCTGTAGACACATTGCATAAGGTTTCTGCAATATTGTAAAACAGCATGATCATTTAACTGCAGATGATCCAGTTTAGCAGAGATGACTGGGAGATTTGTGGGGAAAACCATGGATCAGCCCATCACTATTTCATACGGGATCAGTTTTGTCATCTGGGAAGTGATAGTTCTCAAGGACCACAAGGTTAATGGTAAAGCATTGGGCCATTTTAACTGTGCCTCTGAAAACATCTTAGCTATCTTTTTCTTCAGGGTCCCATTATTCCCTTCCACTTTACCGGCTGACTCTGATAGGCGCAGTTGAAATGCTGATCTATCCTAGAGACTTACAACTGCCTGCACTACTGTGGATATGCAGTGTGTTCCCTGATTACTGCTGATTCGGCTTGGTACCCCGAAACCTAGGGATGAAAGCTTTGAGCAACTGCCTAGCTATAGTAATGGCATCGGCATAGGAAGAGGAGGACATTTCCATCCATCCTGAAAATGAGGACATAGGAGTAATTCATACTTTTAGGAAGTTGAAGAAAGTCAATCTGGATTAGTAGCGACTGGCAGGGGTCAGGGTGGAGGGGCGGGGGGGCAATATACAAAAAAAATACCTCTTACCTCTTCAACTGGCTGCGTCTCTCCTCCGCTTTTCCGGCGAGTCCAAGAGCACATAGGCTCCCCTAAGCCAATCACAACACTGCAATGCAGCGTTGTGATTGGTTCCCCTAAGCCAATCACAACGCTGCAATGCAGCGTTGTGATTGGTGATTGGTCTGAGCACCGTGGTTCGGCACTCAGACAGGGAGAGGGAGCCTATGCATGTTCCCCACTAGGCTGTGCATTAAAGCCTGGTGGGGAACATGCACTGTGTGTGTAGGAAGGTGGAATCTGACTGCATGGTTGCCCCCACTTTTTTCCTGGTGTTTTGCTGGTTTTCGACTTAGTTGGACTGGGACCCTGCTATTCAGGGCCCCAGTTTATCTGCTTTCTCTTTAAATTGATTCCCTGTACCTTAGGTACACCACAGATTGGATTCTGGGGTGCCCTTATAAGTCCCTAGTATATGGTATACTATGTACCAAGGGCATAGGTACCCCAGAGGCCTACCAGGGGCTGAAGCATGTATTATGCCACCCCTGGGCAGCCTTCCAAAATGACACCACAGGACTGCTACAGCAGCCTGAGTGAGGTGGTGCATGCACCCCTTACAGAGATATAGGTTCACTATATCTCACCCTATCACTGCGCATATAAACCTATCAGTCACCCCTATGGCAGGCCTTATCAATCCTGAAGGCAGGGTGCTTGGTTTTGTGTGAGAGGGTGCCCATGCATGAGCAGAGCCCCTCTGCAGCCTTCGGAATTTATCCTCCGGGGTTGTCTGTGAATGCAGCCTGACCATATACTCTTAAGTGCATTATAACTAAACGGTAAATGCTAACTTTGGGATGGCTGCACGGAAACATGTTGTGTTTGGTGTCAAACACCTTGGAATCATACCCCCACACCAGTCACTGGTGTGGGAGTATGATCCCACCCTTCTAGAGGGAGAGACATGACAGCACCGGTATATCCGGTACCAACAAACAGAGCCCTGGCATCACAAAATGGATGCTGCAGCCACAGACACGAGTCTGGCCTCCTGCTGCTGACCGAAACTCCGGCAGGGGAGGCCTGGACAATAGGTTTCCTGTCACAGGGAGGTGTTACCACCTCCCAGACAGGCTTTAGTGTATTGGGGCTGGGTGGGTGCACTCTCAGAGTGCTTTGAAGTCCTGCACTGGGGGCACATTTGGTGTCCCTGTGCATAGCCCAGTTCAAACCGGTTGCAGGGGCTACCAGCCCCTGCTCTGGCGCGAAACTGGACAAAGAAAATGGGTGTAGCCACCCCTCTTACCTGACCCTCCCATAGGTGGGTCCCCAGAGTATGTCCAACCCCTTCCTTGGGTATAAGATAGGAACCCCTGGCAACAGGACTTTAGATATCCCTGGACGAAACTCTGAAACTGAATCCTGGACCTTCGACGATCTGTTCAACGCCAGATGACTGAAGAATCTCCCTTGGAGTAAAGGAGTTACTCCCCTGCTTGGCAGGCACCAAAGACGCATCTGACCGGTCTGCATCTCCGAAGCTCCCGCCGGACGCCGAAGACTTTGCAACCCCGGAGGTGGGTTTCCAGACTTCCCAGAGGCTGAACCGAGTCCCCAGCAAAGCTGAGACCCGTAGCCCTCTTGGGTACCGTGGAACCGGAACCCCTGGACACCGTGCACATTTGCAAGTGCATATGCTTCTCGTCGATCCTTGAGGCTGTGCTTTGGGTTACTTGTAGCCCTGACCCCGAGCAGAGAATCCACCGAAGATTGCCGGCCTACCCACTCCGAGTGACCCGTGGGCCGCCATTTTGTGATTCCGCTCGAGGTCCCTTCGTGATCCCTTGTCCGTCGACTTGTGGGTCCCTGAGAAGGGTAACTTTACTTTGATTGGGCTTTCCTGGTTGCACCAGACGTGCCCTGACTCTCGCTTGGGGAGTCCCCAGGACCTTGCTGGTCCGCACCGAAGCATCTTTCCTCTTCCTGCGTGGGTTGCTGTTGCCAAGGCTTGTTGTGTCCAATCCGGGCACCGACACTGCAGCACTCGACATCCTTCATGGAACAGCTCGAATCCAGCTCCTGGTCGTCGTCGACGCCTCCTGGTCCTCGTGGCTGAAGAGTCAAGCTTCACCTCTTTGCACCTGAAACACCCGACATCGGTGGGCATTCGACTATCGTGCCCCTGGTCACTGGCAAGTGACCCAGACTCTGTCCCCTCTGCTTTCAGGTCCTGCACATCTTCGATCCAGGCTTGGATCTCTTTGGACACTTCGCATCTTCCCGGCAGCAGCACTTCTCTGCCAGCTGCCATTGAAAACGACGACGCGACCCGACACCATTTGACACCTATGCACCCGGCTTCCCTGGGTGAGGTAACACGAGTACTCCGGTGCTCCCGTGGGTGTTGACCCTAGAACTATCTAAGTCCAAGAGGGTTTGGTCCTAGTCCATTTCTAAGTGTCCTTTAACTCTAAAACTCTAACCGCGACTTTCCCCATAGAAGCTAACGGAGTCCTGCGGCTGTGTTCTCACACTGCACACGTCCTCCGTGGGTCCCCTGTGTCACTACCTTGGGTGGTTCCTTGGGGTCCCAGCGATTCTACAGGCTCTAGGCCATGTGTCTAGTCAAGTCGTGGTTCTTATACCACTTACTTAGTATATGGTTTGGTCTCCCCCTGCAGCCTATCGTGTATTGTGCTATTTACTGTTGATTAAATGCTTGTAACTTGTGTGCTTTGACCTCTAGCCTCATAAAGAGACTAGTGGGTAGTGTTTAGTAATAAATACATATATTTTATATATACCTGGTGTGGTTCTCCTTTCATTTGGTCATTCATGAGATTATAGACTGGTAAAACAAACAGCTTTACACTCCTTCAAGACTTAGCCTGAAGGCTGCTCTCCATAGCTACCACTAGGATAGCTTTCAATAAAGGTTGTCTTTAACCTATCACCTCTAAGGGGCTGTTTGGACTGGTGCAAGGTGCCCACTATAACTAATGGACAGCATATACCAGGCCAACTTCTCACAGTGTGCATGACTGTTTGGCCGGCCCAAGACGGCTGGCCAAACCGTCATGCGCACTTGGAGTGTGCAAACCACTCCTCCCCCTGTGTCACCAGCCCCGCCCCGCTCTAACCGAGCCCCGAACCTAGCCGCCCCCGATCTGTATGTCAACAAAGGGCCCCCAATGGAGAGGGTGAGAAGTGGGGGTGGCCTTAACTCCTTTTCCACCATTGACCAACAGTATGTGGCACAGGACTGGTACAAAATTTGAGGTACACATGAAAGGAGGGTAGATACCAATGAGTAGCAGCTGCATGTATCATGCCAGCCATACCAACGTGTGCAAAAGAAACAGTTGATGGACGGAATGCTGGACAATGCAAACATTCACCCCCAGTCACAAGGATCTGGGTTAAATCCATCATTCTTTTGCTCACCACACCACCCCAGTTTGGACCCACCCATATGCAAATCAGTCTTGACCCTGTTCCTTGTGGGAACAGTCCAGCCCGAACTGCCAAGCCAGGTCCTCCCTGGACCGGAAACAAGCATCCTGGGACCGGTTTCAGGGCATCACCCTTCTTCAGCCAGGCTAGCTTGAATCCAGTGGTGTAGTGAGCACAGGACCCACGCCTGGGCATACCCTTCCCACTTAGGGTGACATATGCAAAAGAAACAGTTGATGGACGGAATGCTGGACAATGCAAACATTCACCCCCAGTCACAAGGATCTGGGTTAAATCCATCATTCTTTTGCTCACCACACCACCCCAGTTTGGACCCAGCCATATGCAAATCAGTCTTGACCCTGTTCCTTGTGGGAACAGTCCAGCCCGAACTGCCAAGCCAGGTCCTCCCTGGACCGGAAACAAGCATCCTGGGACCGGTTTCAGGGCATCACCCTTCTTCAGCCAGGCTAGCTTGAATCCAGTGGTGCAGTGAGCACGGGACCCACGTCTGGGCATACCCTTCCCACTTAGGGTGACATATGCAAAAGAAACAGTTGATGGACGGAATGCTGGACAATGCAAACATTCACCCCTAGTCACAAGGATCTGGGTTAAATCCATCATTCTTTTGCTCACCACACCACCCCAGTTTGGACCCAGCCATATGCAAGTCAGTCTTGACCCTGTTCCTTGTGGGAACAGTCCAGCCCGAACTGCCAAGCCAGGTGCTCCCTGGACCGGAAACAAGCATCCTGGGACCGGTTTCAGGGCATCACCCTTCTTCAGCCAGGCTAGCTTGAATCCAGTGGTGTAGTGAGCACGGGACCCACGTCTGGGCATACCCTTCCCACTTAGGGTGACATTTGCAAAAGAAACAGTTGATGGACGGAATGCTGGACAATGCAAACATTCACCCCGAGTCACAAGGATCTGGGTTAAATCCATCATTCTTTTGCTCACCACACCACCCCAGTTTGGACCCAGCCATATGCAAGTCAGTCTTGACCCTGTTCCTTGTGGGAACAGTCCAGCCCGAACTGCCAAGCCAGGTCCTCCCTGGACCGGAAACAAGCATCCTGGGACCGGTTTCAGGGCATCACCCTTCTTCAGCCAGGCTAGCTTGAATCCAGTGGTGTAGTGAGCACGGGACCCACGTCTGGGCATACCCTTCCCACTTAGGGTGACATATGCAAAAGAAACAGTTGATGGACGGAATGCTGGACAATGCAAACATTCACCCCCAGTCACAAGGATCTGGGTTAAATCCATCATTCTTTTGCTCACCACACCACCCCAGTTTGGACCCAGCCATATGCAAATCAGTCTTGACCCTGTTCCTTGTGGGAACAGTCCAGCCCGAACTGCCAAGCCAGGTCCTCCCTGGACCGGAAACAAGCATCCTGGGACCGGTTTCAGGGCATCACCCTTCTTCAGCCAGGCTAGCTTGAATCCAGTGGTGCAGTGAGCACGGGACCCACGTCTGGGCATACCCTTCCCACTTAGGGTGACATATGCAAAAGAAACAGTTGATGGACGGAATGCTGGACAATGCAAACATTCACCCCTAGTCACAAGGATCTGGGTTAAATCCATCATTCTTTTGCTCACCACACCACCCCAGTTTGGACCCAGCCATATGCAAGTCAGTCTTGACCCTGTTCCTTGTGGGAACAGTCCAGCCCGAACTGCCAAGCCAGGTGCTCCCTGGACCGGAAACAAGCATCCTGGGACCGGTTTCAGGGCATCACCCTTCTTCAGCCAGGCTAGCTTGAATCCAGTGGTGTAGTGAGCACGGGACCCACGTCTGGGCATACCCTTCCCACTTAGGGTGACATATGCAAAAGAAACAGTTGATGGACGGAATGCTGGACAATGCAAACATTCACCCCGAGTCACAAGGATCTGGGTTAAATCCATCATTCTTTTGCTCACCACACCACCCCAGTTTGGACCCAGCCATATGCAAGTCAGTCTTGACCCTGTTCCTTGTGGGAACAGTCCAGCCCGAACTGCCAAGCCAGGTCCTCCCTGGACCGGAAACAAGCATCCTGGGACTGGTTTCAGGGCATCACCCTTCTTCAGCCAGGCTAGCTTGAATCCAGTGGTGTAGTGAGCACGGGACCCACGTCTGGGCATACCCTTCCCACTTAGGGTGACATATGCAAAAGAAACAGTTGATGGACGGAATGCTGGACAATGCAAACATTCACCCCCAGTCACAAGGATCTGGGTTAAATCCATCATTCTTTTGCTCACCACACCACCACAGTTTGGACCCAGCCATATGCAAATCAGTCTTGACCCTGTTCCTTGTGGGAACAGTCCAGCCCGAACTGCCAAGCCAGGTCCTCCCTGGACCGGAAACAAGCATCCTGGGACCGGTTTCAGGGCATCACCCTTCTTCAGCCAGGCTAGCTTGAATCCAGTGGTGTAGTGAGCACGGGACCCACGTCTGGGCATACCCTTCCCACTTAGGGTGACATATGCAAAAGAAACAGTTGATGGACGGAATGCTGGACAATGCAAACATTCACCCCCAGTCACAAGGATCTGGGTTAAATCCATCATTCTTTTGCTCACCACACCACCCCAGTTTGGACCCAGTCATATGCAAGACTGATTTGCATATGGCCAGGTCTAAACTGGGGTGGCATGGTGAGCAAAAGAATGATGGATTTAACCCAGATCTCTTGACTGGGGGTGAATGTTTTGATTTGTTCTGCATTCCGTCCATCAATTGTGTGTCTTTTGCTTTCTCGCCCTAAGTGCGCCAGGTATGCCCAGACGTGGAGTCCTGGGCTCACTGTGCCACTGGAATCAAGCTATCCTGGCTGAAGAGGGGTGAAACCCGAAACCGGCCCTAGGATGCTTGTTTCCGGTCCAGGGAGGACCTGGCTTGGCAGTTCGGGCTGGACTGTTCACATGAGGCACAGGGTCAAGACTGATTTGCATATGGCCAGGTCTAAACTGGGGTGGCATGGTGAGCAAAGAATGATGGATTTAACCCAGATCTCTTGACTGGGGGTGAATGTTTTGATTTGTTCTGCATTCCGTCCATCAATTGTGTGTCTTTTGCTTTCTCGCCCTAAGTGCGCCAGGTATGCCCAGACGTGGGTCCTGGGCTCACTGTGCCACTGGAATCAAGCTATCCTGGCTGAAGAGGGTGAAACCCCGAAACCGGTCCTAGGATGCTTGTTTCCAGTCCAGGAGGACCTGGCTTGGCAGTTCGGGCTGGACTGTTCCCATGAGGCACAGGGTCAAGACTGATTTGCATATGGCCAGGTCTAAACTGGGGTGGCATGGTGAGCAAAAGAATGATGGGTTTAACCCAGATCTCTTGACTGGGGGTGAATGTTTTGATTTGTTCTGCATTCCGTCCATCTATTGTGTGTCTTTTGCTTTCTCGCCCTAAGTGCGCCAGGTATGCCCAGACGTGGGTCCTGGGCTCACTGTGCCACTGGAATCAAGCTATCCTGGCTGAAGAGGGTGAAACCCGAAACCGGTCCTAGGATGCTTGTTTCTGGTCCAGGGAGGACCTGGCTTGGCAGTTCGGGCTGGACTGTTCCCATGAGGCACAGGGTCAAGACTGATTTGCATATGGCCAGGTCTAAACTGGGGTGGCATGGTGAGCAAAAGAATGATGGATTTAACCCAGATCTCTTGACTGGGGGTGAATGTTTTGATTTGTTCTGCATTCCGTCCATCAATTGTGTGTCTTTTGCTTTCTCGCCCTAAGTGCGCCAGGTATGCCCAGACGTGGGTCCTGGGCTCACTGTGCCACTGGAATAAAGCTATCCTGGCTGAAGAGGGGTGAAACCCGAGACCGGTCCTAGGATGCTTGTTTCCGGTCCAGGAGGACCTGGCTTGGCAGTTTGGGCTGGACTGTTCCCATGAGGCACAGGGTCAAGACTGATTTGCATATGGCCAGGTCTAAACTGGGGTGGCATGGTGAGCAAAAGAATGATGGATTTCACCCAGATCTCTTGACTGGGGGTGAATGTTTTGATTTGTTCTGCATTCTGTCCATCAATTGTGTGTCTTTAGCCATACCAATGTGAGCTGCTGCATAATACATTTTAACAAGGTTGGGGAGTAAAATTTCAGTGCAACCACGCATTCAGTTCATTCTCTCCATACCCCTTCAGAGTCTCTTTCATACTTTTGATTGATTCTGGATTGGTTTACACTTTCGGAGGCTTGCCCCTGAAATTGAGACAAATCTTTAATGTCAGTGCAGGAAATAGATCAATTTTTACAACATATATGTAGGCATCACCAGTTTTAGACAAAGCGGCATTCTTAGCACCTGAATCAGCTAGGGCATTACCCCTGACATGTGTCCCATGCTCACTGTGCCACAGGGACAAAGTTACACCAGACGGAAGAGCCCCAATCAGAGCAGAACCAGCCTTGAGTTACTCGTGTTCCGAATCAGGAAGGTCCGGCCTGGAGTTTGGGTGGAGTGTTCCTACTGGAGCAGTGTCAAAAAGAATTTGCATATGGCTGGGTCCAAATTCAGGTGGCATAGTGGTAAAAAAAGATGGACTGGTGTGCGCCCGAGAGATCGGCAATGGCTGAAATTAATTCTCGCATTCCAGCCATCACCTTGTTGTGGTTGATGCCTAAAATGCAACAGTTATGCCCACATGTGTGCACTATGCTCACTGTGCCACTGGAACCAAGCTACACCTGACTGAGGAACTCCAATCAGGGTGAAATCGGACATGCTTGTGTTCCGGTTCAGAAAGGACATGGCCTGGTAGTTTGGGCTGTCCTGTTCCTGTTGGAGCAAGGTCAAGACTGATTTGCATATGGCTGGGTCCAAACTGAGTTGGCATGGTAAGCAAAAAGCTATGGACTAAAGTGCGGCCCTGAGCAATTGCCAGTGGCTGAGATGAATTCTAGCATTCCATCCATCACCATCTTGTTGCTGCAGTTGACATCCTAAGTGCATCAGGTATGCCCAGAGGTGGGGCCCGTGTTCACTGTGCCACTGGAACCAAGCTAGAACTGACTGAGCAACTCCAATCAAAGTGAAACCTGTCTTGGGTTGCTTCTGTACCAGTTCAGGGAAGACCTGGCCTGGCAGTTCAGGTTGGATTGTTCCTACTGGAGCAGGACTAAGACTGATTTGCATATGGCTGGGTCAATAATGAGGTGGCATGGTGGGCAAATACGGCGTACTGAAGTGCGGCTCCTAGCAATTGCCAGACTCTAAGATTAATTCTAGCATTCCATCCATCACTTTGTTGTTGTTGCAATCAATTTTGATTTAGCATTCTATTTCTTTTCTCTTGTGACACAACACAGTGGTTTGTGAGAATCACTAAGGGCCTGATTATAAGTTTGGACTGCCGAACCCGTGGTAGAGGTGTGGTGGTGGTTGGGGACTGCTGCACCAGTGGTCTGACCGCTGTATTACAACCACGGTGGTCAGACCTCCAGGGGACTGCCGCAACCGCCAGGGAACTGCGTTCCCTGGCGGTGGCGCAACGGTCAGAGGCGCGCAATATGCTGGCCGTGCCGCTGCGGCATCACCAAGCATATTACGAGTTTAACTCACCACCAGGATTTCATGGCGGCATTGATGCCATGAAATTCTGGCGGTGATAAAACAAAGGGGGCCCTACAGGGCCCCCTGTTGCCTCTGGGCCCTTGGGTGCATGCAGGGGGGCACATGGTGTGCCCCACTGTGTGCATACACCCCCTTTCCTGCATGGCATGAGCTTAACAGTCCATGCTGTGCAGAAAAGGGCTTTGGCGCTCCCATTGCGGTGCCTTTTTCAAAGGCACCACCGTGGAATCGGCAAAGGACCGCCCGCCAGACAACGAGAAAACTAGTAATCTGGCGGTCGGCCGGCAGTTGAGTTTGGCGGTGCGGGAGAGGGGCGGTGGCATGCCATACCACTACTGTACTGCCAAACTCGTAACCAGACCCTAAGTCTGCTAACTTCTTAGTCTGTCATCTAATAAATATAGCAGTCAATTCATTCTTAACATTCAGCAACAATCCCTGAACAATAGCAGCAAAAGCAGCACCAGCAGTTCCCTAAGCCTTCTCTGTAGGACAGGCTATACCCTAATACCTTTTAAACACATCCTTAAGTCTGCCCAAATAAATCGGCAGAGCCTCACCCTTATTCTGCTTAAAATTGGAAATTTTAGTCCAGTTAGTTTTCACTGAACATATTTCCAGAAATGAATTCAACAATGCATCCTTCACCACATTCAACTCCGTAGCATTCCCAGGTCCACTCTAGGTCATTGCGCTTTCTCCACTAGTCTTTCTCTCACATCAGTTGGCACTGTCATTTGCAATAACTGGTTCATTTCTGCCCTATTGGGTCTGTACACACTGCAATTCTTCTCAAAATTGAGAAGCATTTTCCAGACTGTTGGGAATTTGTTTTCTTTATATTAATTAAATTAGATGGGGTCCATGGAACATTGACCATATCTCTATCCCCAGTTGCTGGGTAGTCCCTCAGAGGAAGAAGGGTGGAAGAAGACAGACTCATCATCAGCGTCACTGGGTGGGGAGAATAGTGGAGCCGTTTGGACAGCCGCCCTGTCCGCCCACTGTACTGCAATCAGCATCCAACTTGGTTGCTTTACTGCCAACCAAACAAATGGCAGCACTCGTTTGCACGTTACCTCATTGTGCACCAGGCACTGGTGGTTCCGCAGGTGCTGCTCCATTTCATGAGGCAACTTTGGCTGCACCCTCAGCCCCATTGGCAGGCATGGGGATCATGTTCAATAAATCCTCCTTCCTCAAGTCCTCACTCTCCTTCTTGTCTTGCGGTTCAGTGACCTGGGAGAATAAGTAGAGAAGACACAGAGCAGCTGGAGCACAAGTCCTAGCCGTGTCCCTAAGGTGGCTGTGTGAGTATTCTAACTTCTCCTGAGTATCTTTCATACTCCGAAAATAGGATTCATGCTTGAGTTTGTGCACTTCCTCATGCCACTAGATGAAGAGCGCCCATTGTTCGTCTTCTATTTTATTTTTGGGATCTTTCAGACTCTTCTGCAAATTAGCTAATACCTCTATGTCAAAGGTACTATGTTCCAGGAAGGAATTTTTCCTGTTCTCATTTGTGAGTCCCACTCACTCTTTTAAGTATTTGCATGTGCATTTACCATGTTGTTGGTACATAGTATGAGCAGGAGTCCCATTCGGTGGGGGCTCACTACGTTGAGATTGTTCAATACCTATAGCGGTTTTCTTACTCTTCACTCACACTCAGACAAAGGGAGTGGAGTCTGCAGGCCTCGCGCCTGCAGCTCATCCCATGGCAGGAGGAGGGGAAGGAAACGGAAAATGGGACAGGCTCTCATCAGTTCTTATTTCTTCTAACTGATCTCATGGAAGAGGAGGAAAGGGAAGATATCATGCACTCACACCCAAAGATCCCCTTCCATTCAGTGAACCTTCAGACTACACCCAGAGGGGCTCATGAAGGGGTCAGGCAGCTACATCAACTTCCCTCTTTCTCTTAAATGTTTATCCTTAAAGGATCTATGCACCAGGTCCTGACAATACTGCCTATCGTCCCCATTACCACTCTATTTTTAGAGCCTGCTCGCTCTATACCATTGGGTCATATTTATACTCATTTTTCCTTCTTCCGAGCTCCTCACAATCCTACCTGCCCAACCATTTTCCTTGTGTTCTTCCCTCCTTCCCTCCATCCCTCCTTTATCTCCTACCCTGATGACAACTGTGTGCACCGTTTTTGAAAATTACATTAACCACAAACAATATAAGCAGTGCGAGCAAGAGACAAACAAAACTGTAAATACATTTGGAATTTTATGTATAAATGTTTGGTCTGATCCGTGCTCATTTTCCTTTTTTTTCTAGGCCTATCTCCACTCCAGTTCCTCCAGATTAACGTCTGCTTTACCTCTGGCACCAGGAGACATTTTGTAGAGTGTCTTCCTTCTTGGAGGCAGTTCCCGCCACCACATGCCAAATAAAACACAACATGTCAGGAGGCCCAAAGTTGAACTGGTGCTTAATGCAAAGTAGGAAGCAGCAAACCAAAATATAAAAGAGAATTGTTGATTCAACTGACATTGGTTCTCGCTAGAAAACAGTCAGTTGAAACTAAGAACTAAAATTCATATAAAATTAACCTAGCATATCTATGCTCATTGTCTTTCAATACAAGTCAAAGAAGCGGGATCACATGACAGAAAATTGTTACTCTCAGCGAAAATGTTTCTGAATTACAGGTATCAGGGTCTTCCATTCAAGGAAGACCGCAGTTCAGGAACGACTTCAAGACCTGGCTCTTCGACTGAACTGCCTCCTCCCCCTCCCTCAGCGCCTTGAGACCCTCACGGGTGAGTAATTGCGCTATACAAGAAACCTGATTGATTGAGGAAGTGCAAAGAGGCCTTAAGGAGAGATATTATTCATGTACCCTATACTGGCCTTACTATTCTCCCCAAATCCTGCTTTCCTTGTCAGATTTGAAAACGAGGTTACACTGTTTCAAAAATGAGCAAAGTACAACACTGAACTCTGAGGCCTCTGAGCCTACTGGAGCCATGAACGTTTGCATGCATTTTCAGTGTCATAGGACGCTTTAAGCTTATATAAAATAAGATCCATATTTAAATAAATGGTTCATACATTCAGGATTACATATGTGATTGCTAACAGCAGTTGTTATGAGTATAGGGACATGATACAGACAGATTTTAAAGTTTGTTTTCACAGCAGAGTAAAATATTTGGTGGTCTTTCAAAAAGAAGTACAAAAAGAGAATAGTAACACATATGAGATTTTGCAAAGACACCAAAAATAAGTCAGAAGCTGTGTCATAAAGATGGTCTACTCATTCGCACTTCTGGAAGGAAGAGTAGCTAAACCAGAAGAACAGGGAGCCACAATGATTCATACACTGGAAGACACATGCACAGAAATAACCGCATTTTTTCAGTAATGCTCACCCACGCACACAAGGCCCTCCACGGCACCGGACCAGCATACCTGAACAGCCGATTCAAATTCCACGCACCCCAAAGGACCCTACGATCAGCCCAGCTCTCCTACGCCGTGGTCCCCCGAACCAGAAAGACCAGATCGGGAGGCCGCTCCTTCTCCTTCCTCGCGGCCAAAGCATGGAACGCCCTTCCGCTCCACCTCAGACAGACAACATCGCTCCCCATCTTCGCAAGAAACCTCAAAACCAGGCTCTTTGACAGAACCCCTCCTTGATGGAATGGAACCTGCACCCCCCCCCACCCCATGCGCCTTGAGACCCTTACGGGTGAGTAGTCGCGCTTTAACAAACCCCTGATTGATTGATTGAGTAAGAAACAATTTTCAGAAAAACTAGTTCTAAGGGAAAAAGAAAGAGACTGTGTCACTCTTTTAGGTTTTTTGAGATAACCGATAACATGGGAACTTCAGTAAAAGGCAAAGAGGTGTTTATGTCTTTCAGTGTTTGAGCTGAAAAGGGAAGGACTCCATCAGTCTTGAAGGAGACGTACAAGAACCCTAAGGGAGCTGTTTGAAGTGGTCAATAACAGATAGGCGTGTAAACAAATACTGCTGAAAATTTGGATGTCCTGCTACCTATTAGCTAATTAAAGTAGACAGGTGTAGTCAGATTGGTTCACATTCCACGTCAGCTTTTAACTCTCATTTTTTTCCTTTTCTTTCTATTTGCCTTTCTTTCTCTCATTCTTTTTTTTTTTTAAACATTTGTTTATTTACTTTTCAGTTTCACATTCACTGTCAATGCCACAGGGCGTGAATAATCCCCCTTCAGAAATATGCGTCTGTAACACAACAAAACACCGTAGGTATAAAGTACAGATACAAAACCATAAGTAACCAACTTCACAAGAAAAGCACAACCATTGACAAGGACAGGCAGTGATGCGTACCTAGTACAGCCAGGGACCAGGGCATTCTGGGTGATCAGTCGGGGACAGGAGTGACAGCATCGGACTTGCATGCATCCACAGTGATGTCTTCCAAGATCTATAATGAGCCCAGCCATGTGCAAGCACAGGATGGACGAGAGAGAAAGGGGGAGCACTTCTGGCATGGGACTCTGGTAAGGGTGTGTGGGGACCACTACTGTGAGACAGAGGGGAACCTGGGGACAGGGCGGGAGGAGGGGCGTACCGTGAATCTGAGCCATCCCCTACCAACTCTCAAGGGGTACCCTCCGGGGTTAAGGGCAGAGGGTGCTGAAAGGGCTGCCAGATGGTCTTGAACCATTCCATTTGGTCATTGAGTTTGTAGATCAGGCGCTCACAGTCTGCTAACCATGGCAGTTCCACAAGCCATTCCAAGGGAGTTGAGAGAGAGGGTTGCCTCCAGTGTCAGAGAATAAAGAGCCATCGCAAACCAGCGATGCGTGTGTTTGGATGGAGTCACACAGTCCGTCATGTCATGAAAGAGAGCCAGCTATATGTAGGGGAATAGGGACAGTCCTTGAGTGACCAGTGTAAACCAGACCATAGACCATTGTGGCTGGAGTGCTGGACAATGTCACAGGATATGCAGCAGGCGACAGTCCCCAGAGCTACATATCCAACATGAGGCATGTGGTAAGAGGCCAGCCCTGTGTAGTTTTTGGGCTGTCCCTTAATAGCCATTCAACACTTTGAAATAGCACAATTTCAGTTTGGCTTCTCGCAAGAGTGTATTGTTCATATGGAGAAGGTTCTGCCAGTTATCGTCAGTGTAGTCCCTAGCCAGCAAGAGTTGCCATTTACGCTTCATCTGTCCCCTTATGGGTGTGGAGTATCGAGCGACCCTTGACCTTGCCAGGTAGGTCGCTCCCCACCACACAGCTCCGCCTGTGCTGTCTGCCCGCTGCTCCTGTAGGTAAGATCGCCCTCCGCTTGTGGCCCCGGTGCCAGTTTTGTCTGCTTGTCTCCCCTTTTCCTTTCTGTGCCCCTCGCTGCCCCACTGTTGTTTGCCCGTGATTTGCCTGCTCTCCCCCCGTTTTTCCTTCTGTGCCCCTCGCTGCCCCACTGTTGTTTGCCCGTGATTTGCCTGCACTCCCCCGTTTTTCCTTCTGTGCCCCTCGCTGCCCCACTGTTGTTTGCCCGTGATTTGCCTGCTCTCCCCCGTTTTTCCTTCTGTGCCCCTCGCTGCCCCACTGTTGTTGTGCCCGTGATTTGCCTGCTCTCCCCCGTTTTTCCTTCTGTGCCCCTCGCTGCCCCACTGTTGTTGTGCCCGTGATTTGCCTGCTCTCCCCCGTTTTTCCTTCTGTGCCCCTCGCTGCCCCACTGTTGTTGTGCCCGTGATTTGCCTGCTCTCCCCCCGTTTTTCCTTCTGTGCCCCTCGCTGCCCCACTGTTGTTGTGCCCGTGATTTGCCTGCTCTCCCCCGTTTTTCCTTCTGTGCCCCTCGCTGCCCCACTGTTGTTGTGCCCGTGATTTGCCTGCTCTCCCCCGTTTTTCCTTCTGTGCCCCTCGCTGCCCCACTGTTGTTGTGCCCGTGATTTGCCTGCTCTCCCCCGTTTTTCCTTCTGTGCCCCTCGCTGCCCCACTGTTGTTTGCCCGTGATTTGCCTGCTCTCCCCCCGTTTTTCCTTCTGTGCCCCTCGCTGCCCCACTGTTGTTTGCCCGTGATTTGCCTGCTCTCCCCCGTTTTTCCTTCTGTGCCCCTCGCTGCCCCACTGTTGTTTGCCCGTGATTTGCCTGCTCTCCCCCCGTTTTCCTTCTGTGCCCCTCGCTGCCCCACTGTTGTTTGCCCGTGATTTGCCTGCTCTCCCCCGTTTTCCTTCTGTGCCCCTCGCTGCCCCACTGTTGTTTGCCCGTGATTTGCCTGCTCTCCCCCCGTTTTTCCTTCTGTGCCCCTCGCTGCCCCACTGTTGTTTGCCCGTGATTTGCCTGCTCTCCCCCGTTTTTCCTTCTGTGCCCCTCGCTGCCCCACTGTTGTTTGCCCGTGATTTGCCTGCTCTCCCCCGTTTTTCCTTCTGTGCCCCTCGCTGCCCCACTGTTGTTGTGCCCGTGATTTGCCTGCTCTCCCCCGTTTTTCCTTCTGTGCCCCTCGCTGCCCCACTGTTGTTGTGCCCGTGATTTGCCTGCTCTCCCCCCGTTTTTCCTTCTGTGCCCCTCGCTGCCCCACTGTTGTTTGCCCGTGATTTGCCTGCTCTCCCCCCGTTTTTCCTTTCTGTGCCCCTCGCTGCCCCACTGTTGTTTGCCCGTGATTTGCCTGCTCTCCCCCGTTTTTCCTTCTGTGCCCCTCGCTGCCCCACTGTTGTTGTGCCCGTGATTTGCCTGCTCTCCCCCGTTTTTCCTTCTGTGCCCCTCGCTGCCCCACTGTTGTTGTGCCCGTGATTTGCCTGCTCTCCCCCGTTTTTCCTTCTGTGCCCCTCGCTGCCCCACTGTTGTTGTGCCCGTGATTTGCCTGCTCTCCCCCCGTTTTTCCTTCTGTGCCCCTCGCTGCCCCACTGTTGTTGTGCCCGTGATTTGCCTGCTCTCCCCCGTTTTCCTTCTGTGCCCCTCGCTGCCCCACTGTTGTTGTGCCCGTGATTTGCCTGCTCTCCCCCGTTTTTCCTTTCTGTGCCCCTCGCTGCCCCACTGTTGTTTGCCCGTGATTTGCCTGCTCTCCCCCGTTTTCCTTCTGTGCCCCTCGCTGCCCCACTGTTGTTTGCCCGTGATTTGCCTGCTCTCCCCCGTTTTTCCTTCTGTGCCCCTCGCTGCCCCACTGTTGTTGTGCCCGTGATTTGCCTGCTCTCCCCCCGTTTTTCCTTCTGTGCCCCTCGCTGCCCCACTGTTGTTGTGCCCGTGATTTGCCTGCTCTCCCCCCGTTTTTCCTTCTGTGCCCCTCGCTGCCCCACTGTTGTTTGCCCGTGATTTGCCTGCTCTCCCCCCGTTTTTCCTTCTGTGCCCCTCGCTGCCCCACTGTTGTTTGCCCGTGATTTGCCTGCTCTCCCCCCGTTTTTCCTTCTGTGCCCCTCGCTGCCCCACTGTTGTTTGCCCGTGATTTGCCTGCTCTCCCCCGTTTTTCCTTCTGTGCCCCTCGCTGCCCCACTGTTGTTTGCCCGTGATTTGCCTGCTCTCCCCCGTTTTCCTTCTGTGCCCCTCGCTGCCCCACTGTTGTTTGCCCGTGATTTGCCTGCTCTCCCCCGTTTTTCCTTCTGTGCCCCTCGCTGCCCCACTGTTGTTTGCCAGTGATTTGCCTGCTCTCCCCCGTTTTCCTTCTGTGCCCCTCGCTGCCCCACTGTTGTTTGCCCGTGATTTGCCTGCTCTCCCCCGTTTTTCCTTCTGTGCCCCTCGCTGCCTATCGCCATTCCCGCCGCTGCGTCCCCTGCGGCCCCGCCCCCTGACTGCCCATTCGCTGCCCCTGCCTCCCGCCTCCCAGCTGCTCCTCCCTCCCACCTCCCCATAAATGGCGGCCGCTGCACGGCCGCGCAGCGGACGTGCGCAGCGGGCGCGCCGCTGGCGCGCCGAGGGCGCGCCTAAGGCAAGCCCGTCTGCGCCCGTCCGCGACTGGACCGCGCCCAGCGCCAGAACCCCTGGATCCCACCGATGCAACACTACTCGACGGACCTACGACGCCGCCACACTCACCGCACTCAATGCCAGCCGGAACCCTGCCTGCTACCAAGCCTCACCGAGACGCACCCACGGACCCTTCACCTGCCAAACCTGCCGATTCACCTGCCCCCTGACGTGCACCACCTCCGCCAAGTCGAGCAACAGCAGCAACCACCTGAAATGCATCCTGCTGAACACCCGCTCCGTCCACAGGCACGCCGTGGAACTCTGGGACCTGCTCGACGCAACGGCACCGGACATCGCCTTCCTCACCGAAACCTGGATGAACGCCTCCTCAGCGCCTGACATCGCCATAGCCATCCCGGATGGATACAAGATCACCCGGAGGGACCGCGTCAACCAGACGGGAGGAGGCATCGCCATCGTACACAAGAACACCATCCGCATCTCGACTAACTCCGACGAGACCTTCACCGCCGCCGAACACCTACACTTCCAGATACACACGGACCCCAAGACCACCCTCCGAGGCACCCTCATCTACAGACCCCGGGACCACGCACACTATTCAGCGAAGACATCGCAGACTTCATCAGCCCGCACGCCATGCCCTCCGCCGACTACATCCTCCTAGGGGACCTCAACTTCCACCTGGAGAACAACAACGACAGAAACACCACCGCCCTGCTGGACAACCTCGCCAACCTCGGACTCAAACAACTGGTGAACACGCCCACCCACTACGCCGGCCACACGCTTGACCCCGTCTTCTCGTCCAGCAAGCACATCTCCTTCAGCCACGCCACCGGACTCCACTGGACCGACCACAGCTGCGTCCACTTCAGCTTCAGAAAGACTGCGACCCACCACCACCCGCAACAGGCTCCCCGCCGGAGCTGGAGCAAGATCACCGCCGAGCAGCTCACCGCCTCCCTCAGCCAGAACACACCCACCGACACAACGGACCCAAACGAAGCAGCCAGCAACCTCGCCAAGTGGCTGACCGCCTGCGCCGACGACCTCGCACCACTAAAAACCCTCCCAGCAGACCCGGAAGCAAGAAAACCCCTTGGTTCACCAACGAACTCAAGGAATCCAAGAAGAACTGCCGCACTCTCGAGAAAACCTGGCGACTCGTCCAGACCACAGACAACAGGACCGCCCTCAAGCACGCCACCCGCAAACACCACCAGCTGATCCGTGCCACCAAGAAGTCGGCACTCAAAGAACGACTGGACAACAACGCCCATGACAGCAAGGAACTTTTCAGCATCGTCAAAGAGTTCTCCAACCCCAGCGCCGGAAACAACGACATCACCCCCTCGCAAGACCTCTGCAACTCACTCTCCGCGTTCTTCCACCGCAAGATCACCGACATACACAACAGCTTCGACGCACAAACAACGCACCCTACCGCCGAACCAATGCCCGCCACCACCACCCTCTGCAACTGGACCCCGATCAACACCGAAGACACCACCCGCACGATGAACTCCATCCACTCCGGATCACCAACCGACCCCTGCCCACACCACGTCTTCAACAAAGCCGACGCCACCATCGCACCCCATCTCCGGGACATCATCAACTCCTCCTTCCACACCGCCACCTTCCCGGAGAGCTGGAAGCACGCCGAGCTTACCGCCCTCCTGAAGAAACCAACGGCGGACCCCACCGACCTCAAGAACTACCGCCCCATCTCGCTCCTTCCGTTTCCGGCCAAAGTCATCGAGAAGACCGTCAACAGACAGCTTGCCGCCTTCCTCGAGACGAATGGATCCCTCGACCCCTCGCAGTCCGGGTTTCGGGCCAACCACAGCACCGAGACCGCCCTTATCGCAGCCACCGACGACATCAGAACCCTAACCGACAACGGGGAAACAGCTGCCCTCATCCTCCTGGACCTCTCCGCGGCGTTCGACACCGTCTGCCACCGCACCCTAGTGAAGCGCCTCAGCAACATCGGAATCCGAGAGAAAGCACTGGAATGGATCATCTCGTTCCTCGCCGGAAGAACCCAGAGAGTCCGCCTCTCCCCGTTCAGATCCGAAGCCACCGAAGTCATCTGCGGCGTTCCACAAGGATCCTCACTCAGCCCGACCCTCTTCAACGTCTACATGAGCCCCCTCGCAGCCATCGCACGCCGACACAACCTCAACATCATCTCCTACGCCGACGACACCCAGCTGATCCTCTCCCTCACCAACGACCCCACCACCGCCAGAGCCAACCTGCACGACGGGATGAGAGACGTCGCCGACTGGATGAGGAACAGCCGCCTTAAACTGAACTCAGACAAGACGGAAGTCCTCATCCTGGGCTCATCACCCTCCGCCTGGGACGACTCCTGGTGGCCCCCGGCCCTGGGCACCGCACCCAAGCCAACGGACCACGCACGCAACCTGGGCTTCATCCTGGACTCCTCCCTGTCGATGACCAGACAAGTCAACGCCGTCTCATCTTCATGCTTCAACACCCTGCGCATGCTCCGCAAGATCTTCAGATGGATCCCCACTGAAACCAGGAAGACCGTCACCCAGGCACTCGTCACCAGCCGACTGGACTATGGGAACACCCTCTACGCCGGAACCACAGCCAAACTTCAAAAGAGACTCCAGCGCATCCAGAACGCCTCCGCACGACTCATCCTGGACATCCCCCGACACAGCCACATCACCGGACACCTGAAAGACCTGCACTGGCTCCCCGTCAGCAAGAGAATCACGTTCAGACTCCTCACCCACGCACACAAGGCCCTCCACGACCTGGGCCCAAAGTACCTCAACGACCGCATGTCCTTCTACACGCCCACACGCCAGCTACGATCAACCAGCCACGCCCTCGCCACCGTACCACGCATCCGCAGAACCACCGCCGGAGGAAGATCCTTCTCCTACCTGGCGGCCAAGACCTGGAACTCCCTCCCCACTCACCTTCGGCGAACCCAGGACCATCTCGCCTTCAGGAAGCAGCTCAAGACCTGGCTGTTCGAGCAGTAACTTACCCCCTCCCCCAGCGCCTTGAGACCCTCCCGGGTGAGTAGCGCGCTCTATAAATGCCGTGATTGATTGATTGATTGATACTCCCCTGGTGACTTGCAGATGAGGAGACTGGACATAACTTCACTAATCTCTTCTGGCGTAATCTCACCCTCCAGTAGTGTCAGGCCTTTGTCTGAGAGAGTAGGTAAGGGGAGTGAGCTGCGGAATGTGTTCTCCTCTCGGTTAGGTAGGGTGGAGGCAGTCTATAGGATTTCATAGTAGAAGGCGAAAGTCTCCTCTATGCTCTTTGGGTGCCTTTGGAGTGTCACTTGCGCATCTCGAATGGCTGGTATTGCCATCCGGGCCTCCCTCTGTGGAAGATGGAAAGCCAGCTGGTTGAGGGCGAATTTCGCAGCCTCCAGCCAATGGTGATTTGTTAATGTGGGGGAAGCATTGTAGACAGTCGTAGATCGGGTTACTACTGCATCTAACTGCCTCCTCTCTGCACATGCTTTGTCACACCTAATGGCTGTGTCCCTCATAAGCAGTCCCTGCCATGTAGGCCTTCCTGCTGCCCAAAGAATCTGAGATGAGTTTACCGAGTGGGTGCTATCAGAATGGTACACCCCGACATGCAAAAGCAGCAGGTGTTTATCACTGGCTGTCCCATAGTTTGCCATGTTCATCTGCCAGTCTCTCCCCAGGTGGGGGGTGAATGCCTTAAATGTATGTCAATTTGGATCGGGCAGTGATCCAAGATCCCCACAGGTAGGATAGTCGCCTGGAATGTATAATAGAGGAGGGGACCCCGCTGGAGGAAGTAATCAATTCTGAAAGATGTGCCATGGACCCTTGATTAGTAGGTGTAATCCCTATCTGCTGTATGGGGGAGGTATCATACATCTATGAGATTATGGTCAGCAATAACGTTCAATAGTACAGCCCGGTCTAAAACACTGGCAATATCTGGGGGGCCCGTGCAAGCTAGGGTGTAGTAAATAGCAATATTCCAGTTGCCCCCATCACTACCCGAGTGGTCCCAATCGCCATAAGCTTCCGTGAAATGTATGTCAGGAAGCTGGTTTTACTCACTGTGGGCACGTAAATGGGGGCAACTCTAAACGTGTGCTCTGGTGGCGGCCACTCCTGCAGATATGGGTGAAGCCCTGATCCCCCTTCAAGGCCCCCTGGCACGGGAGTGGGTTACGGAGCCGCTATCTTGCTCCGCAGCTGGCTCTGCCTCCACCTCTTTCTTTCTTCCTTTTAAGAAAACTCCTAAATTCAGAGGGATAATATTTGGGCACACATAATTATAAATAATTTTAGGTAACATCGGTACTATATCAACCCTGCATGCTAAAAACCCAAATTAAAATTTGCATCTCATGTGCACAACCACGGTGACTAAAATTCAAAAGCATCATAGCCAAGCACAGGGCAATGGTCAAGGCCTTCACATCTTTACTTCTTGGTGCCATTGCATTGTTGAAATGGCACATCTGTGTTATATTCCCATGTTAGGCCTATGTAGCGAAGCAGCTTGTCTCTTACATTGTCCTAATTTTCAGCGTTGACTTTTTGCACATATTTGCGTGCACGACAACGTTGCATTAGTTTCCCCGAAACGAAACTTGTTTTCACATCTAGCTTCGCACAACATTATTACAATGCCCTGAACATCATGTACACGGTCTCTTCTCGCGTTATGTACACATGTCATCTCTATCTTCATCCACGGGGCGACAGGGCTATCTACATATCCATAACATCACTAATCTACACGCACATCACAAGGCTGCTTTCTATTATAAAAGATGAGCATCCTGATAGATTAGCAGACGAGGCGCTTCAGCTGACACAGACTTCACCACGCAGTAGACTGACATCTTGTGAAGGGTGTCCTGTTCGTGACCAAGACGGGGTCCTTTATTCTCTCCCATCAGGTAATGGGGTTGGATCATCCCTTGGGGGAATTCTTGGCTCTACAACTACACACACTCTACGTACACTTAGAGTAGAGTTCGCATAGTAGAAGTATGCTTGATTACTGCCTTGTTTTATACGCCTGCATATACACAATGCTTTAGCGCCATGGTAGAACTATATCTACTATTTATGCTTTTGGTGCTCGTAATCACTTTTATCTGCTTCTGTCTATTTATCATTGCAGCACACGTAATTTTATACAAGAATAACGTTGGTTCAATAAACATATTGAAAACGTCCCAATGTGTATTCTCTGTATACTTCTCTGAGAATAAGTTAGCACGAGTCACTGAGCGAAAGGTTCTGTACTGTTTCCACGATCCCTGAGGGGTCAGAGTTGTCATGTTCAGTGGTTGCCAGAAACCATTTGCTCCCTGGTAAGGTTGGGGGGTCTTATGGTGGCTCTGTGAGCTAGCTGGTCTATAGGCCAACATATCCTGCGGGCGGTCCGCAATCAGTCTTGGCAGCAAGTCCCTAGTTTATGTTGTTGAAATAATGCGCAGATCCTACGGATTAGTAGGAACTACATGACATCTGGGCTGCAGCCAGGATCACCAGTTAGTGTTATAACTTTATTTCATAAAGAGATTCATCAATTGAAGACAGTGGTAAGCCAAAAATAACAACTGATGGGCATTCCTTACTGAGTTTCTCACAAAAAAACAAAACACATCTACTCAGTGGAGGCGGGTGAAATTAAACTTTGCCACAAAGTCAGCAACCTTCACTCTTTAAGAAGATGGGTGATGTTTCCTGACTTTGGCTAACTTTGGGTGGAAGCTTAGCCCCAGCTGGTTGAAATTCCCTGAAGTTGGGTGTCCAGCTGCTCAGCAGGCGGAGTTTTCCCCACTATTACTCAAGGTTGCCATAAGCGGCAGAGACTGTAAAAGTGTCATGATTATCCAGCTGAGGTTAGGGGTGCAGGATTTATCATCATCTACACAGAGGGCTTTTCTACCTCTTCTTTATCATGGTGCGACTGGGGAGAGAATGGTGCCTGCACAACCGATTATCGGATGCCTGAAGCATGACCACAAATCCCAGAAGTCTTTGGGATACAGGGCGGAGAGGAAAACCTGTCATGGCAAAGGCGACCGTCATCTATAAATGCCCCTCCCCTTCTTGAGGTCGGGGCTAGACAATGTTTCACTTCCTGGTTGTTACGCCGCTATACCTGAAGGCTCCTTGGATCGTACTCTTACCGCGTCAAGCCGTTTCCCAGAGTGGCGCTTGGAGACGCCATCCAGAAGGCGGTTGCGCTGAAACTGCCGTTCCAGGAATCGTCCTGGAGTTGTTCCCGTCACCGCTCAGCGGTTGAGGTATTGTTGGCCAGAGGCAGGGGACGCGAAGGATCGCTCCACCCGCAGGGGTTGTGCTCTGCACTGTGGAATCTAACAGCGAACGAGCCTTGGGATTGGTGTTGTGGATCGACACGAAGTACTCACGCTTTGTCCTGTCAGTAACCCGCTACGCTGTGCCCTTAACAGAGAACTAGTTGGGTTATCATTGTGCCTGAAGGAAAGTGGGGGCGCTCTGGATTTGCTCCTCTAAGTGTGCAGAACTGCTTTTTGATTTATTCTGTTTTACGAGACTTTGCTCTTTAGAGGCTGAGCCCAGAACCTTATCGAAGTAGTGTAGGGTTCAAGACATTTCGTTTTCCTTGATGCCGTTTCTACATGGAGAGAGTATTAATCCATGTACTAGGATGAACTCATATTGCTGCTTGTGTGTTAGTAAGTATGCATGAGGGTTCCATGCTTGTCAGTTATTGGTTGTGTATGCTCTTTAACGGAACTATACCTCACGTCTCTCTCTCTCTCCTTTCTTGCATACAGCATCTTCCTTTTGGGGTGGTGTTACTTCTGAAGAGATACCTACACATTGACCTGAGATAGGTACAAAGAAGATACCGGTCCCTGCAGCATCTTTATTATTTTATCCATTCCCCTGAGTGTTTCCTCTCAGAGCAGTGTTAAGGTACTCTGTGGGAGTTTACACAAAAGGGAGTAGGGGGACTATTCTTCGGACCCTCGTCCCCGCTGGTTGGCTCCAGAAGGTCAGTGGCAATTCACAGTCTGACACATTCCAGACAAAAAGCCACCATCGTGCACTGTCTTTACTCTATTGTCAGACGTCTGGGTTTAATTATGCCCTTAGCCTGCAGCCCACCAAGAAAATGCCAGAGCGATAGAGCGGTCAGTCCAACTTTATTATAGACTTTGGGGTTTTCCCATTTTTTAATTTGTTTGTATAGCTTTTTGGCAAAACTCTTTATAAATGCAATAAAAAATAATTTAAATTAAAGGACCTACCCAAAACTATATCAGGAGATAGAATTCCGAATATAAAGCATATATTCATCTAAGGTCCTCTCCATTATGGCAATAAATCCTTATTTTTTTACCAACTTTCCATCCAATGGCCAAGGACAGAAGAGGGTCCTGTGGTAGGTCAAGTCCATAAACGTGAAATCAAGCATATTATGACAAACATACGTTCAGTAGCCTTTACAGAAATGAACAGGCAAACGTGCATCTATAATATCAATCCTGAATGAGGAATTATCAATGTGAATAATAAGTATACAGTGATAGTCCAAGCTTTCCAGATAGCTTGCATCGGCCCAGTCTGCATCATCCTTCTAAAAGGTAAATTATATTGAGTACTTGAAGGGAATGAATGAGTTAGTAGAGCATCAGCTACGAACTCTGTGTCTACCAGGGCTGGACTGCCCGGAGCGGGCACCCGGCGTAGGGTGGGGGCCAGTTTTTAAGTGGTGGGGGCCGGTTTTGTTACTGCGAGCCAGTTTTGCAGCAGTGCTGCAATATCGGTCCCCAGTAACAAAAGCAGCAGTGCACTTGAACCCTCGTACACACTCTGCCCCCCTCCATTTCCTACCCCTCCCCCACCGCCGGGACCGGTCTGATAAAATTGTGCTGATTGGGCTGATTTGTGTTCTCAGTCCGGCCTTGGTGTCTGCCCACATCCATGGGGAACGAAGACTGCTGCTTTTTTTCCCTCTTTTTTGATCACTTTTTACACCCCTTTTCTCGATGTGGGGGCCATTTTGTTCTCTTGCACTCTTCGTGATGTCATTTGTTGCTCTGCCTATTGCTAGAGTGAGAGCTCACTTCAGTTTTTCTGTTCAACCCTTCTGCTTTCTAGTGAAAATTTACAGTGCTTTCATCAAACACTTTGAAGTGCATGGTAGAGACCGCATCCCCATGCCATGATGAGGCATAGTTGAGGATATCTGCCTTTGAAAAGACTACGATGATGTTATATGGATGTGCTATAACCAATAGTTCTCTATGTACAGGTGATCGGGGCAACAAGAGGAGGGTAAAGGATGTCTGCGCTTGCATCCTCCCAAGGCACACTCTAAATCAAAAGAAGAAAACAGAACTATTCAGGCTACTAGACCTCAGGGTCCTTTTTCCTGAGAATTACCCTTACATCAAGGAACCTGATATCCACTCATGCCTTAGGCATAAATTGTACCAGCAAATTACAAAACATTACCAACAATTGTTAGGAATGGCCTCACACACCACCCTGACTGTCAGGCTTCGTCGTCAGCTAATCCCACTCACCAGAAAATTCTCTAGTGGTGAGTGGTCTCTCTGTATTTTGAGAGAGTGCTTCTGGAAGGGAGTGAGGAACGGGATAGAGTGTGAAGAAATTCCCAAAGGCTTTCCCTCTTTAATTGTGGAAGGGCAGTGACATTGTTAAGCATATGTGGGATGGATACAAGTGGTTATTGCTCTCACATGTGATAGTCTGACATGTTTCAGCCTCATCATTGACCCCAAAGCGGTCCCTGGCTTTTGGAAGGACCGGGATCCCTAATATTCCTAAACTAAATACCTGACTTCATTCATACATACAAAGCTAGCATGTATGTATTCAGTACCAATGATGTGTTCCTGCCAGAGATAATATTGCTTACTCTGCAGGGTTCATAAGGTCCCTTGTCTATGCTTAAAGGGACCTTATGGAGGAGTTGAGCCTTATAGTCACACTTTCATCAAAGGTCTCACCCTGCCATAACACCTGTATCAGCGTCTGACTCCTACAGACAATGTTATATGGGTGTTGCCAGAATATGCAGATTCATTTGGTAGCATACATTTACCTTGACAAACAATTATGCTGCTGCATCAATTCTCTGTCAATGTGGAAAGGGAGAAGGTGCGGCACTTGGAAAGCCCTGGTATGGCATGAAGTTCTCATGATCACACTACCTGCATTCTGTAGGAGAGTGACCATGCTCCCATGAGTCCAGATCAGTGGCAGTCTCTCAGTGCACCCCAGGTTCTTGTATCCAGGAAATGTGAGCACTGAGCAAGAGGCCATGGCTTGCTCTTGGTAGTAATTGGGAAATACCATTTGGCAAGGAAACCTCATTGTAGGAACATTTGCCTTTATGTGTTGTCTCCGCTGAATTTTGTTGTTTGTAAGGTGTGTTGGTATATTTTAACTATAGACAATGAGAGGCTCTTAAATACCTCATAGTGCAAGGGTCAGCCTCGTAAAACATTGCAAATAATTGGATGACCCCCAATCCCATATTCAACCTCTAAGTAAGGCCATACTAGGTCATCCTAAGGCACTATGGACATAGGAGACTTTAAAATGGTTTGAAGTGGCAGTCCTGAACGGCTGTAAACTAAAGCTGCACCAGACACGTCAAACTTTTTTTTACAAGTTAGTTAATTTTAACTTTAGCTGAGTCCCATGTAAAAGGTGTCTTAGAGTCCACAAGGCCTGAGAGCAGAATGTGTAGAAGTGAAAATGCTACTGAGGAAATTTACAATGCCTCTGTATTAACAGAATTAAAATATGGTATGTAATGCTCAGACAGTCTTTCCATAAAATCCATATTTACATAATTTAGGCTTAGAAATGGAAGAAAAGACTTAGCTACGTATCATTTCATTAGCTATTAATACTCTATATCATTGTTGAGCTTATTTTAATATAAGTGACAAACAAGATTTTAGAAAAGTCAGTTATCTCTGCCTGAGTCTCTGCATCTTCATAAGTTGGTTCTACTAGACTCTCTCTCCCTACACTGACTGTAATTAGATTTCCGCAGTCCAGAACTGACATGGGGTAAATGTAAGTGACACTCAACAAGTTCTTCCTGGAGAACAAAGTGTCATTTGGAGAGGCACTCCTGGACGACACCTGTCAGGAAGTCATTGTAGGTTAATAACAGGAACTTCAATTTATACGTATCTATGGAATATGAGAAGATGAAAATGAAGATGTTACTAAAGTGCTCATAGGATCTCTGAACATTTTCTTGTTTATGTGCAAGAAGTAATATAATGTGAGCCTAGTTTGAATTCCAATTTACAATTCTTATTTAATAAATGATGGTGTTTAAACATATGGCCCAATATTTTTAGGTTTAAAACTCATTATAAAGAAATGGTTGTGACCAGATATGAAGTCTGATTGTTTACATACAATTCCTTGATAACAATCTAACACTGAATGTGTACCCTTAATTTTTGTTAACTCAATTTCTAAGCAATAGATAGTCTTTGATTAACTCATCCAATGTTCAGTGCTATGCGTCTTAGAAAAAGGTAGTTAGAAATTCCACTGATCAGAACATAATTTCAATTGCTTGCTTGAAGATGTACATCTATAATTGTAAGTTCTCTACATGCTTTTACTTGCCCACCGCTAACTAATTCAAATTTCCCTGCATATAATGTATGAGTCAAAAAATGAGTATCGGTCTGTGCATGACTAATACAAAACATTATGTATACTTGAAGCCATATCATTAATCAAAAACATGACAACATGCGCCCTAAATGACTGTACTTCAGTTACCTATGATTTCAATACTTGGGTGTTGATGCCAAACTAAAACAATTTTGAGAAATGTTACATGATTAAGTTTACAAGAGTAGCTATGGGAAATACTATATTATTCATAGACTAATTTTAAACGTTAAAAAATAATACTCTTTTCAATAGCATAAGTGTAAATGTTACCAAACACATTTGTAATCCTGAAGTATCAAGTATAAATACATTATTAATGAATTTAGCATGGTATAAAAGGTTGTTTGCTTTTTGTCCTAATTGATGTAATATATATAGACAACTGTCTACCACCATCGCTACCGGAACTGTGTTTTCATAATAGGATTTGGTATTAAAAGAAGAATACCATTATGTAATACTGTTCAAATATACAGTTATGCAAAATATCAAATGTGGCTTTTAAGAGCTTTTACTAGATAGATTTTACTTGTATAATATTTGTTCCAAATAACAAGAGAATGTAGATTCATTTTGATTTTATGTTATTTACATCTTTAATAAAGTAGAGTATCCACAAAACATGTGTCAGCTTAAGCTGTGATGTGAAATGACACACCAGACTGGAATCTGGAATGTGATTGCATAGAGAAAGATGCAGCTGGGTAAGGTTGGCGCACATATGCCAAGTGTCAGACGTAACAATGATAGATAGTACAAATAAAACAAAGTAGAACGATTTAGTGCTCCAGGGTGAAGAAAAAGCCACCAACTTTTCTTCGGGGAAGACTATGTCCGTGGACTAACCCTGGGTGTGAACTCCACTCCGCTCGCGGAGTTTGCAGAGTTTTCTGCACTCCGCATTACGCGGAGATCACGGAGTTCCCAAAAACTCCGCTTCGCGTTGCGGAGCAGAGTTTTTATCCTCGCTCGCGTTCGTCAACGTCATGTTGGCGAGCGCGAGCGAGGAAAATCCACCTCCCGGCTAGATTTTTCCTCGTCGTGATCGTCAACATCAAGTTGGCGAGCGCGAGCGTGGAAAATCAACATCCCAGCGAGATTTCTCAACGCGGGGGGTCAGATTTCTCATTGCGAGTGGTCGCGTATGCTCGCGACCGCTTGCGTTGAGTAACTGTCCATTCGCGTTGAGAAAGCTGCAGCTCGAGTAAAAATCTACTCGAGCGGCAGAAAGGAAAGCAGCGCCCGCTTGCGCTGTGCATGGTGCCGTTCGCGATGATTGCACAGTGCGGACAAGCATCCGGCACCGCAAATCACCGCGAACGGCATTTTTCTATCGCACTCCGCCGTTTGCGGAGCTCCGCCTAGCGCAGCGGAGTTTTTTTTCCACTTCACGGAGTTCCGCTTAGCGTAACTCCGCGAACTCCGCCCAGGGTTACCCTGGACACAGAAGTCAATCCTTAGCACTCCGCCAAGAACCAATATTCCACACTTCTGTGAACAGTCTTCTTGTGTTCTGTATTCATGAACCAAAATCAGCATATCTATGTTGAGATTTTCACCCTTCAGTAGGAGAACACTACTGCAGTTAGGGAGCTATGGAATTGTGGAGTATTCTCCCACTCGGCACATTACACTTTACAAATTCATAGATTGCTTTGTCACGTCGAATATTGTATACACAACTGATTACGTTTGAAGCAAGAGTGTGTGATTTGAACACTTATCTGTTTTCAGCGCTGAGGAAGTCAACTGGAATATTATTATCCAGAGAGAAAACACATGTTGGCTAGTCTGTGGGGAAAATCTCAACATAGATATGCTGGTTTTGGTTCATGAATAAAGAGCACAAGAAGACTGTTCACAGAAGAGTGGAATATTGATTTGTGTCGGTGTGCTCGGGATTGACTTCTCTGGAATGTGATTTTGTTGCACTAAATTTAAAATAACTTACAAAAAATATTAGAATTTTGAAAATCAATAAAGATGAATCAATTATGTCTGATAAGCTTTGAATATATATGTGTATATGTATCGCTGACTTACCTCCACTTATTGAATTGCTACTTTAAAGTTAGCCTTCACCCAGCCAGGCTGGCTACCCTCACCAAAGTGGGAAGCAGTGAAAGAGGACCAGCTTGAGTAGGTTTTCCAATGGTAGAAGGATGCATGTACCTCAGTTTAATGTGTAAGCCCATCAGGAGGTTGGTCGAGCTCGAGGAACTAAAAAGGCATTCTACTATCTCGAAAAACTATGAGAATATGGCTTTCTGGGAATGTTCAAGCCATACGTCAGAAAAAAGAGCTTACTGTAGGAACTTAGTGGCGACAGGCTCAGGGCCACTTCAACTAATCAAAGCTTGGTAACTATTATATCCCGCGACTCCCACCACCTCGAACTCAAAGTATTAATGAATTTGGAAGGGACAGTAGGAAGAGGTATAGGAAGTCTGCTTGTTATTCGAGAGTTTTAGAGACTGTTATTTCTTGTATACCAACTCTGGAGGTGTTTTCCAAAAGGTCATGTAAACTAAAATCCTGTATTTCATAAGGAAATCCTGGACAAGACAGCTCCTTGGAAGTGAGATTCAGCAGACCCAGTGGGAGTTGAATTTTACTGTGAGCCTAAAGAAGCAGGAGTAGAAAGGTCTCCTTCCGCTAATCCAGAGTTTTTGAATGATTGAGAGCAGTGCCCTCCAGGGGAATCCTGACACTCTGGGTACCTTAAAAAGCCCAATATATTGTAAAACAAGCATTTGCAATGCAATTGGTCTCGCATTTGTGAAAGTTAGAGCTATTTGCGTTGTAAAAGACAATGCTTTTTACTTTTGTTTTTTTGTTTGCAGTGGAGTGATCATATTTGCATAGCTCTCTTGCCATTCGCATGGCCTCTTGGCACTGAAGAACCAGAAAATGGGAAATAGGATAAAAGAGAGAGGAGGTGGAAAGTAAATGATAACAATGGAAAAGGAAGTAAAACCAGTATGAGCCCATAGAGATTATCACATCTATATCTGGCGGGCAATAGTATCCAATAGTAAGGAATCCCACTGAGTTACATTGCTTGCTGCAGATACACAGCCCCTCTCAGATCCCAATACGTGTAAATACAGCAGTTGCAACGCTATAAATGCCAGAATGCAAGGCGAGGTAATTAATAAGACAGCTGGATAACACACACAAGAGATGGGACAATAGCGAGCTCTTTTAATCGAATACAGAGAGACCTCAGAAAAGAAGGTAGGAAGGACAATTAGGGAACAATACGAGAGTACAACTAGAGACCATGGTCATGTAAAATCCACTGTCCGCATCTGTTGTGTCTCTCCGTTTCTACAGAGAGGTTGAAGCAGAGGCCTGTAGGCTGCATTTCAAATCCCTGCAACTTTCATAACCGTGAAATCTCTGCAGTGGATGCTTTAAAACATCCCTGAAGAAAGGCTTAGTTTAAGGGTGTTTGGCGGCTTGTCCACTACTGGCACAGATAGCTCATTCTAAAATAGCACGAGACTGCTGCTGAAGATTGTGCCCCACACAATTACTCCTTTGAAATGTAGATGTTCCAGAGTGTGGAATTAAACAAGTATGGACATCTAGTGCGTGTAAACATTTTTGTGCCATGTTGTGCGACACGTAAAAGTTTGGAGTACCTGGTGTCTTACTTCCACTGTTAAGTAACCTGTTGAGAAGTGAAATGAAATGGCTCAAATAGTCTCAATTACAGCAAAACTGCTTGAATTTTCAATGCAGGCTCCTCAAGATGTTTAATCCATCTTATTTGAATATTTCAACGTACGTTAAAGTAGCAAGCGATGACATCTGCCTGCTTTAGAGAATGCCCAGGAAAATTATTAAATGTTTCTGAATTTTTAGTGAAATGCAACGGAAACAGTTCTTTTATCAGAAAAAAACTTAGGGGAAACCTCACAAATACTCACAAACGCATTACACTGAAAAGCAATCAGCAAACACAATTTTTCCCTTTGCAAAATTACCACAGAACGCGTCCCTAAATGTCAACTTGTGTATTTCAGCAGGGATAAGCAATCAGCACCCTAACTGTCTTACGTGTTTCTGTAAAGTCTTAAGTCATTTGTCTGGGGAACTTATCTTCACTTCCCCACTGCCCAAAAACAAGCAGGACATCATTATCTGCCTACTAGATGATTCTTTTGACTGACCAAGAGGAAGATACAAGTATGTGAACCTTACACTGCATTTTCAGCCTGCAGCTCCATCCTGATAGTCCGGGCCAGTTATCACAGAATGCAACTCCTCTTACTCCGGAGGACGGCACTAGCAGCTGTCTTCCTTCCACCCGCAAACTGTGAAGCCACTGGTCAGATGAAGAATCCCCACACAGGAGAGTAAGCATCGACGTGGGAAGGATGATTACAAACTAAGCAGCTATCTTCCATCTGTGTTATTTCAGCATACACACTTGCAGAAATAAACTTGCATTCCTTTTTCGTATTTTTTAATGATTAGTAGTTTCAAATTCTTTTATCATACATCGATATCTGATAATATAATATATGCCAACTTTTAAGAAGAGAGGAGCGGGGAAGAGAGGAGCGGGGGCGAGCGAGCGCGGCAGCCTGCTGAGCTGACCACACGCTTGTGCACCATGGCCTTTTGCTTGCGGTTACCCGCACGTCCGACATGTGTTTTCAATTATCGCGCCCGCGTCTGGGCACGATAATTGGAAACAGATGGCGGCCGTGCGGGTAACCGCAAGGAAAAGGCCATGACGCACGAGCATCTGGTCAGCTTTTTGAAGCCCCTACATAAAGACTTCGCCAGAGCAGCGCTTTCGCGCTACTCTAGGCTCGACCTAAAAAGGACACAAATTTGGCATGGGTACCTTATTTGGAAACAAATTAGAAAGGTGTAACGACTGAAGTACCCCAAATATCAATAAAAGCGTTCATCACCAGAGGTAGAAAAAAGCCTCAGCACCCAAAGAGGTAAGTGTGTGTAATAAACGTATTTTACCTAAGAAAAACCTTGTTAAGACACATACAGACCTGTGCAAGACCTGCAAGCTGGTAACACTGTGGTGATATCTTGTTTTCTTGTTGTTCCTAAACCTGCAACCACACTGTCTTGTATTCAAGCCACCTCCAAATGATTTACACTAGTACATCTTTGTTCAGCCTTCTTTTCTCTTTCTATACACCCCGAGAGTCAATGTCTTTTTGTGTTCCCAATCGCAGGGAGCAGGCTGGCAGAGAACGTGCTATTATCAAGGGTTTAGCGAGTCACCATCCATCTTCTGTCAAGCACTCAAGAAAGATCTGGACACCCTCAGAAGGATACACCTAGGTTTAATATGTACATCATTTATTGATTGAGTCTGATCCTCTGGATAATGAAAGACAGGCTCCCTTTATCTCCTTACTGAGTTAGCTAAGAAAGAGCACAAGGCTACTAAAGGAAAATTAAGAAAGAAATACGAAAAATTACAATGCTGTCTTTCCCATGTTCGCTACTTAGATAATGACATGACAGCTGGACTGCAGATCACATTGAAGCTATCCATAACTTACCAAGGCCATTCACTGCCTCTCAGATACACACTTTATTAGGGATGATGAGAATGGATATTGGGATTTACACCTATTGTTAACCACTCATAGACATTCATAAAGAAAGACACCACAGTGGCCTTGCATTGGACCAAGAAGGCAGAATAATCCTTTGCATGCTTGAAACAAGTGCTGTCATCCGCCTTTCCGTTTGGGCTACCTGGTTGTAACAAACTAATAACTTTGAATTGCTATTACAAAGATGAGTTTGCATTAGGGATGTTGATGCAAGATCATGGAAATCAAAAGAAACCTGTGCCTTTCTACAGTTCTGCCCTCGATGCAGTTGTGGGAGACATCCACCTGTTTATGAGCCATGGCAGCGGCCACCCATCTCATAGAAGCCCCTGAAAACATTGCCCTTGGCTTCACACTCAAAGTTGGTGTAACCCATGCCATACTTGCCCTTTTGCACACCACTAAATCTCAACACTTGTCCATGGCAAGTTTATACTGGTATGAAATTCTAGTTGATGTCCTTTCCTAAACCTTGCCTCCTTGCTACCCACTGCTCAAGACGGTGAGCTGCATGACTGTCTCCTCATAACTGCACATCTAAATAAGCTCCATATTGATCTCTCTGATGCACCAATACCCAGTTGTGATCTTGTGAACTTTGTTCATGGACTATGTATCGGAGAAGGCTGTGGTTCATTATGCCTTATCGACACTGTATGAAGTTGTGGAAAGGCAATATTTACCTCAAGTATACTCTGCTCATGTTGCTGGATTGGTTGCTCTTATCTGCCTTGGATTCTGGCTGATTGAATAATTGTTACTATATTTATTGATTCCAAAAATGCCTTCAGAGTGGCCCATGATTTTGTGCCCCTCTTGATGCAATGGGGTTTCCTCACATCAGCGGGAACTCTCATTTAAATGGTACCTATGTCAAGGATTGCTGGATGTTCTTATGCTACCATCAAAACCTGCATTTGTAAAGTGTGCCACACATCAATCCTCTCAAGAGGAAGTGTCTATGTCTATGGAAATCACTTTTGCTGATCAAACTGCTGCATAACTTGCTTTGTTCCTGAGTTCCAAAGGCACTCAGTATGTTTCTCAGACGATTGAAAGTCTTATGCTAATGCTAAAAGACGTGTCTGAATTACAGGAACATGCCCCTGAGAGGACGAAACACGCTTGGATGAAGCAGAACTGAAAAAGAAACACTGATTGAATGTGGAGGGACAGCACCGGGAGAGTGGTGGCAATAAAATTCCTTCTCTTCAACCTCACCTTAATGTAAAACAGTTTTGTCCAAGGCAGCAGAGACAGCATGGCCTGTTCCACATTATTCACTGGTTAGATCCATTTTCTCTTCTGGTGCCAAAATTCTTGCCACTCTTGTGCCATTGTCAATCCCACAATTTTGGGATGCCTGTATGTTGTGCATATTCATATGTCTTTGTTTTAGTTTGTATATTTTCCGACTAAATTAAAGCCTACCCATGTGCTGTGGCTGCCAACTTCCCTCCAGCAAGCCCTCGCCAGGATGAAGCCCCTCCACCTTCCCACTGATACCACCTCCAGCCTGTGTGGTTGGACATCTCTCATTTACTTGTTTCCTCTTTGGGTTTGGCTGCCTATCTTTGCTGCAAGCCTTATTGTTTAGCTATTTGCATGGCTGTGATTAGAGTGACCAGATGGTGGGAAACTGGAGATCAACAGCACCCTGGCTAGACAACTGCGTTTCTAAAAGCAATACCAACAGAGCCTTACTGTTTCGACCTGCCGAATTTGTGCCCACTGAGTCTCAAGGGGTATGCCAATGGTTCCCATTTCTTTTTGAAGAAGAAAACTATGTCTCAAATTATATCGGTGGAATGTGAAGATGCTTCTATCCTTACCCCCTTAGTGGTCAATGACTATCGTATCACCAACGTAGACATCATGCCCCGAGCTATTCACTATGCGGACACTGCCCATCGAATGGCACATTACATTTGAAATGGCAGCATTTATGTGGGACACGGAGTTTGTGATGTGTTTCTTCAAACCCTTTCTGATTCTGAGCTTGATCCTTATCATTTTGAAACTTCCTCAGGAGTCCTTCATTTCCACTGTCACTCTGAACAGCAACCTGGTACTTACTTTGTTTGTGGAAACCAAACGTATAGCTATCTAACCAAGCACTGGTCTCGATCCTGTTGTCTTACTTACATAATCCCTGCCACACAGCTCGCCCCTGTTAAGATACAACACAAGAAAACATCACCCAGAGAAATATCTGAAACTGCCCGTTTCTTTGCTATCCTGTTCCCTTTGTAAGGGATAGAATTAACATTCCAGAAAGTTCAGAAACACAGGATCACCATGGGCGGCAGTGGTTGCATCAAAGGCCACAAATTGCATCCAGAATGCAGAGTGGCATACAAAGGGGGCGCTAGATATCAGAGAGGGTTGCAAGCTTCCAAAGATTGCCCTCCCTTATGCAGTGAAGCTTGACTTATGGAAGGAGTGAACACCTTATTCTAGGGATCCTCGCCATATGCCAGGGATGCCGCCCTAAATACAAGGATGCCCACCGCATGTCATGGATAACTGATAGATGCTGGGAATGGCAATCACATGCCTAACATGGATGCCTTATGGTAGGGGTTGCCACCTGATGTCAGAGCTGTGCACCTCATGCCAGGGATGTCCACCCTACACCAAGAATGACCTCCACATGAGCTGTGGCAGTCAGTGGTGGGGGACATGGATGACCCTGACTGGCGAGAGGCATTGGCGTCACCGAAAGAGGTGGCAATCTCCTCTAGGCTGCGATTGGTGCAATTTAAAATCCTGCATAGGACCTATTACACACGGACAGTACTGCACAAGATGGGGAGGGCTCCTGACCCTTGTTGCTTACGCCTTTGCGGGGACACGGGTACCTTTCATCACACTTTATGGGACTGCAACAAACTTACACCATACTGGGAGGCAGTGGTAAGAACCATCACAGAAGTCACCGGGAAACAGGTCCTGCTTGAGCCCAAGTGCTGCCTTCTCAACGTCTGGGGTCCAACAAACCTTAACCACGCCGAGCGCCAATGGGCGACGACAGGTATGATAATAGCTAAAAGAAACATAGCACAAAAGTGGGGAGTGGGGAGTGGGGAATGTACCGACGTTAGCGACCTGGTGCAACGATATGGATATGGCCATGGTGGCGGAGAAGGCCACATTTATCAATAGGAAATGCCCCAAAAAATGGGGGAGGGTGTGGGGAAAGTGGAATGTATATAGGGGAAACATTTGTAGGCCGCCAGAAGAAAATAGAGACTCAGATGGGGATGTGTAATATTGTTGGAATCATTTGTGAGCCACTGTGGAATCATTTGTAGGGTGACTGTAAAGAAATAACATTCAGAATGTAAAATTGTACATGCGGATCATTGTTGTTTTAATGGAAACTTTAATAAAAAATAAATAAAAAAATAAAAAAGAATGACCTCCACATGGCTAGGGTGGCCGCCTGATGGCAAAAGTTGTAACCAGAAGCCAGGGATGCACTTCAGATGTTGATAGTGCCACCAGGTATGGGGGTGGCCGTCAGATGTCAAAATAGTCAGCAGATATCCGGGCTACCCATAAGAGATCAGGATGCCCAACTCCTTCTGGGGCTGCCAGTTTGTACAATAACTGGCCCATATCTGCCCTCCGTAAACATAGGCTGATGACCAGACATTAGCGGTGGCTAATAAAGCCAGGGGTGGCCTCAATGCTTGATGTGAACCAGTTGTTGCAGGTTGCCTTTTTGGGCACTGTGATCCAAAGCAAAAGAAAGAAAAACACAAAAAGGAGGAAGGGAAAGCCAGAAAAACCGTGATAAAGGGAGCAAGCAGAGATGCAAATGAACCTGCAAGAATGAGATAAAGGAGCAGGGGGTGCCTGGTGGTGGATTAAAGAGGTAACAGGTGGAACCAAGACCCTGACCTTCGACGGGCCGACCGCAGGCTTCTGAGCACAACTTTGGACTTGGCACTTATTGGTTTACAAACTAAGCAGTGGCATGACCTCCACAAGCCAGAGTTCGTCAGTGGTGATAGGGGTGGCCACCAAAAGCCATTGGATAGGCCATTGGAGTCGGGGAGCCAGACCTCGGAAGAGATGTCCATTTAACACACCGCTACCCACTGGATTCAAAGTAACGATATAAAAGGTGCAAGTAACACATCATAAAGACCATAGGTCTTTGAAAACCCTTAGAAACCAAAGGTCTGATTTAGAGTTTGGCATAAAGTCACTCTGTTGCAAATGTGACGGATATTCCGTCCGATTTATTACAAATGCATTATATCCCAGTAACCCATCCGCCAAATTCTAAATCAGGCCCTTAGTGTCAAAGACACTTTACATTACAATTTCATTAGTCTGAATTCTGACTTGCTTAGGTCAGGGGCACTGCATAGAACTGCACTGTATGAGACAAATAAAGCACTGAAATAGCAACATGGATTCGCCATACTGAGAGGCTTACATAGAAAACCAGCTGTGACAGTGACATACCAGCTAGTGGCTTAGAAAGAGAACAAATACAGGTGTTGCTAGCCTGGAGCATAGTCAAAATACGTCTGCGTATGCAAAAGAAAGCATAACTGAGCCGCACAATTAAAAGCGACTGTGAAGGGTGGTTTGCTACGAAGGAATCCAGAGCACACTCCAACCAGACAAACAGGTGCAGCTGGTAAAGCTTGATTTCAAATTCTTTACCATCAATAGAGAGGATAACTAGGCTGAAATTAAAAACCACAATGGCATGTGCAAGGTTTATTCTATCAGCTCATGCTCGATTTTCTTCAGTTTATTTTGTAATTACCAACATAGGTAATAATGGCATGGTACATCAAGCAGTCCTAAAAACAATCTCACAATATTATTTTAAGTACTAGTGAAGTCTCAAAAACATATCAAAATAGCATTCATTTTTCAAAGCTTGTCCCAATCAGAGGCCTACATCAGGCACTACAGTCTGGGGAAATAGTAAATTGTCATATGTACTGCCCTAAAACAGTCTGCAGCTCAATGTATGCACCTCAATGTCTTTTCAAAGTCAATCAGCACTTCTCCACTAGCCCCAATAAGTCTTTCGAGAGCGTCTTTCAAACCTTCCAACATCAAGCGCAAAGGTTTGGCAGAACAACTTCCATTTTCGGAGCCAATGTACCCCAGACAAGTGAAGGTCTAAGCTGCACACTGAGGCCCTGAGCCTGCCGAAGTTTTCATGGGAGCCCTGTGAAATGAACATCATGGTCAAACTTCAACTTTCACTTACAGCTCAGTCAAATGGATGAAGATTTTACAGGATGACCATAGAAAAATGACCATTTATGTTTCCCATAAATGATGGTAAAATCAGAGTCACTTGATATATGTCCCATAGATGTGCTTTATTTGGGCTTCTAGTCCCAGAGCTGGAATTGGGGCTGAAAGCCAATCTGGCAATAATCCTCTGCCCGAACGAAGTTCGAGGCAAATTGTCATTGAAACTGGGTGTCCCCGGCAGTGTCTCAGCGCAGTTTCTCACGATGAATGGAGGTGCGGAAAGGCAAACACCCAGCCATGTCTGAAGAGCCACGCGGTTCACCTTGGAGCAGAAGCACCATCTCTGAAGCAGCCAGATGGGTGCTCTCCTCCAACACACATCCGAATATAATAATAAATAATCTTTATCAGAATGTGATCACAACCATAAAAGATACATTCAAATAAAAAGCAAGTAATAAGACACTTCATCATAACAGTTAAAATTCATTCAGGAAATGTGCATAAAACGCAAAGACCAATCAGCCATCAAACACATCTCGAATTTCTAGATCTGAGTACTGCTCTTAGGAAATTCGTGACTGCAAAGAGCGTGTAATCATTAGGCAAAAGCTGCAGATACATTAGGGCGACACAGGCTTGTCTAAATCTCAACACTTTTAAAAGGGGCTTAAGATACAATCTCCTGGGGTGAGTAAAGTATTTACGTAAGAGGACAAAATGTAGGGTGTCCTGTGGAGACCTATCATCGCAGCCACAAGGACCTCTCACCTCATCCTGTAAAACAAACCCGGCCGGGGAAGCTAAAAGGTAATGGAGCTGATTAAATCTAAAATGAGTTATTAAAAATCTATCAAAAGCACTTGTTTAAATGGAAATGTAATTCTCCATACCATGTACTGATTTTAGGAGAACATGCCCTCTCACCGCTTGTTTGATAAGCTCAATATTTTCCCTCGAAGCCATAGTATGTTTAAAAAATAACTCCTTAACTATAATCAGATCCAGAGGCTTCACTGAGTCATGTTTATGAAAAATATCCACCCTGCCTAGAGCCGTAAAAGACTCTTTAACGTAGCGTAACCAAGGGATTTTCAGTGCATGGTGTAATGATAGACAATCTGAAATAATCAAACAATTGAGTTCTAACTCATTATTAGACCAGATCTTTACGCAGCACATCAAAGGCTTTACTGCCACCAGGTCCGCTATATAGTTAACTCCTAGTTCTTCATGTACGGAGAACGAGGGAGTACCCTGGGGAGCCTTCAGGATTCGTTTCAGGAACTTATTTTGGGCAGTGTGTAGTTTATTAATCGCAGTATAACCCAATACCCCGCTTCCGTACAAGACCTTAGGAATGCAAAAAGACTGATAAACCTTTAAGATCACACCCGGAGACCAAGTGCCTAATCTATGAGCATAATTAGCGATGGCTCGTACGGATTTGCTCATGTCACCTACTTTCCCCTCCAACAAATATTTCCAGTTCAGTTTTGCATTAAACAAAATTCCCAGATAAGGGAAGGCCGGGACCTTGGCTAGAGTCTGCGCACCTGCTTTAAATGTCTTAGAGCGGGTCACCCGAGGGCCAACTTCCAAAACGTACGACTTTGTGAAGTTGTCCGATAAGTCCAACCCGTTCATAAAGGAAACAAATCCATTAATCAGGGCCTGTAGGCCCATCGGTGTGCGTGCCCTCAGCATCGCGTCATCAACATATAAAAGTACTGGAATTGCTTTCCTGCCCATTCGAGGGCAGTCAATCTGTAAAGATGTCAGGGCAGCCTGTAAGCTATTATTATAGAACGTGAATAAAAAAGGGGCTAAAATGCACCCTTGACGAACCCCCCTAGTACAATTAAAATAGTTGGTAAGCCCCGCCCTGTGTCAATGTCTGACTGCAGCTGTAGTATGGGCGTGAAGGGTCAATAATAGGTTTACGATGTCGGGCTCAATCCCCAAAGAATCAAGTAGGGCCCACAGTTTCTTCCGGTTCACCCGATCGAAAGCGGCAATGAGGTCCATAAAACCCCAAAAAAGGACACCAGGTTGGGCAACTGTGTATTTAGAAACTAAGAGATAGATGTTTAGGCACTGTGCTGTGGTAATAGATTTCCGCACCCACGACTTATTAGTCCCACCTTTATCCCTACACCTGGTCTCCTCATTCGCCAGCACTCACCCTCCAATTTCTTCAGAGTTGCAGCACAAGGTAAGAATAGTGACATACAGCCTTGAATGTCAAATGATGAGGCTATCTCTGCAGTATTACCAACCTTTCTCCTCACCCTCTGTGCTGTGTGACCAGGTCATCAGCACCTAGAACAATTGTGATAGAGATCAGAATGAAGGCTTTCGTGTTCCTCCGAGTTATCACAGTGTAGAAATACCACTTGCAGAAACACTTCACCTTGGAGTTTTCATTGGAGTGATACCATTGCATTCTTCAGAGTTGAACAGGGAAATCATGCTGTTTCCGAACAACTTAGAATGAAGGCCTATTTGTCTCCATCAATATCTGATTTTACGTCAACACATCAAGCTAGTTTCTCTAAGTGTGCACAGTGGAAGAGAACGCTCAGTACAGAGGCAGAAGAAGTCTAGTTCTGCCAAAGTCTATTTGTGTAATCCCCAGAAGCCATCTTTTATTAGTCCGTATGAATATCGAAAGCCCTAAATTTGCAGCGAAATGAGGTTTGCATGTGACACCTGAGACACTAATTCTCAGAACTAGCTGTCTGGATAGAATAACAAAGCACCAGGTTTCATTTGGGGATACAACTGAAGAGAATTGTTCTCAATTTCTCTTTTTTTCATGATCCCATGCCTGCAATTGTACAACTTTGATCATGTGGCCCAGTACTAGAGGCTTTCGATGAATGCTATAAATGTCTGTGTTGTCATATCTAGGGCAGCTGCTCTCCTTGGCAACTGCTGGGGAGAGTTTTGCCTGATTTTCCTGTGATCACATCTTTTTAATAAATACAGTTTCCAGACTCATCACAAAGTGCAGCTTCCTGAAGTTTTCATTGACAGGAGTTTGTTCTTTTTAAGGCAAATTTCACTGACACTGAAGTATGTGCAATGAATGTTAAGTTAAGGGAGGGGCAGGTCCAAGTTTATGCAAACTGGGCTGCCGAGTTTTCAATTTTCACATCTGAGATAGGTTCAAATACAACATTTTTATATTTTGTGTGACACTTTGACACTTAAACTCTTCCGGTTACACCATAGTGAATAAATATCCTTGAATAAATCCACAATTATCTTGAGTACACAACTTCACTTCACTTCCTCTATTCCGCTAAATCTCCTCTTAACCCCTTCATACAGCCTCTGCTACAAGGCCCTACAGCAGATTTGGTGCAGAGACCTACAGTGCCCCACTAGCAAGAAAACTAAGATTGAATTGCAGAGCCCTATTACCAACATTCAGTTCTTTAAACTCACAGGGGATTTACCTGGTTTTCAACCCACTCTTGTAGCTCCTCACTATCTGCTGGGGTGGGACTCGACCCCTAGCTCACCATGCACCCAGAAGGGAGGGCCTGCAAAACTCTTGCGCTACATAGCGCCAATGCTAGTCCGCAGTGAGGGACGTGCCCAGGCATGTGCCCGGGCGAATACTGAGCCAACATGTGCCCATCTTAGCCCGTCATAGTCCGGAAGAGGGTGGGCAGAGTCACCCCTCTCGGCTCTCGCTAATTATAGGTATTTATATACACAAGAGTCTGTCATTAGTGTATTAAATGGGGCACTCCACCCCTACCTCTCATGAAGGAGTGACGTTGACTGGCATTTTTTATCTCTCTGCACGATGGCGAAAAAGAAATTAGCTGGAGGGGAAGCTGTTCAAACATCTGCCGCTAAGCCCACGTCTATAGACCATATGTTGGAAAGAGTAATAGGGGTGATGAGCACAGAAATCGCACTCTCAGAGAGAAGACTATCTTTAAACACAAGCCCTTCCCACCATGCTCTGCAATTAGTGCTGGTGGATACTGCATTTTAAAGCCTTGACTATAATCTTCCTCTGGTTCATATATCTCCACCTACCACTCCCTCAAATGCTCTACCTAAGAGCTCTAGCCTCCTAGCTTCTCGAAATTTAAAAGCTAAGAGGGCAACTCGCTTAAAGCCAACAGATAAATCAGCAATGGTTTCTGATTTCACATCTTCTATCCAACATAAATCCACATGTGAGAAGTTTGTCCAGTGTAACGCCTTACTCACATTGCCCCCACCTTTGATGTGGGAAGCGGACTCTCCTCCATGCAGTTCTGATCGGTTGACGGCTATCATAGAGTGCTATTTAGAGAAAAATAGGCCTATCCTAAAGGCAAAACTGCCACCTCTATTTGCCCGTCTCGACCGGGAAGAACTAGAGGCTTTACAATACATTCAGCCGCCACCAATGATAGAGAATTGCACTAGTCAGGCTACAGAAGTAGAGGAAAAGGAAGCTTCAGAGTTACAGCCAGGAAACACTGTTTTCTTTAATTCACAATCAGGTCGTGCTCTAGAATCCACTCACAACCAGGCCAATGCTACCAATCCCAAGCGGTGGCCCCCGAGCCTTAAGAGAGACAGTAGAGTAGATGATTGTGGCAGACCCAACTCAGTTGGATGAACCAACAGACAGATTACACAATATCCACAACTTACTCAGGAATGCATTCCTTATTTAACTGTACTCAAAGACATTCCAGTTCTCCCGCTCCACTCTACCGACGGCTCTTTGTCCTTGAACAACAAAACCATCTATTGGCTCAGTTTCAACTTGGGATGGATACAGGATCTCTCACTGGAAGTCTTGATGGTCAGGAGAGTTCCATGGATTGGCATTCATCCCACGGACACACCCGGGGATTGCATGCTTATAAACTTTAGGAACTCAGTAATCACTGAGATGCTACTACAGCGTTTAAACAAGATGTTTTCACCATTGAGTCGAACTAAATCGCTCCCACTAGGACACTTTTAAAGGCCATCTTCTTCTCCCTATGCTCTATGGTTTTGAACAGAATAATGGCTCCAACTCCTAACCCTGGTCAGCAATTTTAGAACATTTCTACCCAAAATTCTTTTGATGTACTCTCCCATTTAGATGGCCAAGCTTGACGATGTATGAACTTTGGAGGTACTGCCCCAGGAAAATCAATGAAGTTTGGAATCCAGCAGAAAGGCTATGTCGGGCACCAGTTGCTTCTTTAACTTCGGCACCATCGAATGTGTATATTACTGCCTATAAAGACTCAGTCTCAGTGGCGAACTTGAGCCATAGTTTTTCAGAATCAGATGCAGCGGATTTTCCTGAGGGGCAATCGCAGGCTAAAGCTGCGGGCCTTTTTAACACCTTATCACGGAACATTGATGGCCTGAGGTCAAAAGTGGAGGCTCCTGATTGGTTAAAGTGCATTGCTCAATTTGATGTTTGCATGTTCTGGAAAACGTGGTTGACCCAGCCAATATACAAATCCAATTATACCACCTTTTACACTAATGCAGTTTCTTCTGCATGTGGGCTTCTGGAGGCCTACTAACATGAGTAAAAATTGATCTAAACCTCCACATAGAACATGTGAGCAGAGACTTACTTTATATATTGGGGGGAAAAAAATCAAAATGTCGGAGGGGAAGTGCCTCTGTTGTTTTAACGTTTACCTAAGACCTAGGTCTATGAATGTGGAATCACAAACTTTAGCCACTCCTTTGCACTTTGATACTTCAATCAAGCCCTGTTAGAAATGGGGGTCTCTAGTTGGCAATGGCTGGCCACTGTCCAAGCAGGGACCCTTCTTCCTAAGTCAGAGTGAGAGGGCTACCCTCTTTAATACCCCTGCTCAACCCTGTGGTAACGTAGCACGAGCAGGTAGGCTTATCTCAGAGGCAGGGTGTGAAGCATTTATGACCGTAACACAGTGAGGAACACTACAAAGGGACACCACACAAGTAGTTATAAAAAATAAGTATCTTTATATAAAGGCAGATTTATCACAAGACCAATAACTGTAAAAGCCACAATACTGTCAAAAATAGGATAGCTGTTGAAGGGCTGTCAAAAATAGTTCAAAGGTTGCAAAAATAAGGTTCAAGTTCAAAGCAGTGGTCTCTGCGACCCTTTCTTTCACAAAGTACCTGGGATTAGTAGCAAAACCAACAAAATGTCGCAAATAAGCTGTAGCGATGATTCTCGGCACACGAGGCCGGCGATGCGTTGAAATCCTTGCCGCAAGGGAGGATGATGAGCCGATCTGCGTGATGCGTGCGGAGACGATGCAACAAACTTCTGCACGCTGGACCGCCAATGTGATGACTTTCTTGCCGCGTGGGAGAAGTCGATGCGGCGATCCTGTTGCGCTGTGCGATCGTGTTGCGATGCGAAGACAAGACGCTCCGCGAGGGAGCGACGAAATTCGGTGCGATGCGATCAAAGTGGCGGACGCACGGCGTCCGCAATGCAATGTCTCGAAGCGATGATTTCTTTAAGGGTTGCGAGTGCGCGGCGACTGCAGCGCGATGATCTTTCCAGCGCGTCTCGGCTGCAGCGGCTCGCAAAGGGGCGTCAGCGATGGTTTTGTGTTGCGGGCCCTCGGCGGCAGCAGCGCGATGATTTTCCCAGCGCTCTCGACTGCAGCGGCCCGCAAAGATGCGTTAGCGTCGATTTCCCACACTCTCTTCTCTGATGCAAACTAGAGGCCCTGGAACTCACAGGAGCCTCATCAGCAGATAGCAGTCCTCGCAGGGAGGAAGCAGGAGGTTGGTGGTGGAGTCTGATGTGCCTGAGACTCCAGCAGGAGGCTAGCTCTTTTCCTAGCCCTTGGGTAATTGCTTGTAACAAAAATAAAAGTTCTCTCAAGAGTTCCTTTTCCTCTTCTTCAAGGTCCAGTGGTCACTGCTGCAGGCCAGTGCAAGAAACAACACACAAGCATAGGGACAGTCACTTCCTGCAGATTCTTCCAGTGGCACGGACAGAGTTTCCTCTCCAGATCCAAAAGCAATACAAAATGTAGGGGTTTGAGCACAGATATTTATACCCCAAAAGCCTTTGTTCTTAGAAGCTACCAGTCACTGAACCTAGCCAGAACCAGTTCTGCTCAGGCCTGGAGCACTTTGTTTACCAGGCTGCATCCTTCCTTTCAGAAAGAGGGGGTCTGCTAGCAGACACACAGTGGGAGGTGGAGCCAGCATTCACCTTGCCAGGCACAGCCCTATTCAGGTCAAGGAGCCACCCCTACCCACACTCTAAATGCAGATCTCTCTATTCAACCCAGGTCTGACTCAGCCTGTCCTGCCCCTCTAAAACCAGACAGCCAATACACATAACGGCAGAGCACACTGGAAGGCTTAGGCAAGAAAATACCTACTTCCTAAAAGTGGTATTTTCAAACACAGAATATAAAAATAAACTTCACTAAAAGATGTATTTTAATATTCTGAGCTCAGGCATACTAAATTCGTTTTTCTACCATGTCCCTGGGGTCAGTTAGGACTATAGAATGTAATAGTCAAACTGCCCATTCTAGCCTATGAGGAACAGGTAGCCTTACAGTAGTGAAAAACGAAATGGGGAGTAATTCACTATCAGGACATGCTACATACACCAAGGCATGTCCTACCTTACACATACAATGCACCCTACCATAGGAGTGACTTACAGGCTGCCAAGGGAAGGTTCAGGGGCTGGGAAGTGAGTGCACTTCACAGCCAAGATGGCAGTTCTGGACTGCACACAGACACTGCAGTGGCAGGTCTGAGACACACTTTACAAGCTGCTTCTGTGGGTGGCACACATCAGTGCTGCAGGCCCACCAGCAGCATTTGGTTTACCAGCCCTGGGCACACATAGGCCACACTACTAGGGACTAACAGGTAAACCAAATAAGCCAATCAGGGATATACCAATTCACATAGACATATTTACACAGGGAGCATTCGCGCTGTGACACTGAATGGCAGTGGCACAGCGCCCAGAGCATCTAACACCAGTAAAACAGAGGAGACAACAGTGAAAAATGGAAGGGAGACCCACGCCAATGGTGCCAGGTCTAACACACGTCCCCTCCAGCTGAAATGTGGGGAGAACTACCCATCCCCTTGGAAGTTCTCATCGCTAAGGCGGAAAAATCTGGACAGACCATCAGCATTGGCGTGTTCTGTACCAGGGCGGTGTTCCACCGTGAAGTCCATACCCTGTAGGGAAATGGACCACCTCAACAACTTGGGATTCTCATCCCTCATCTGCATCAACCATCTGAGGGGCCTGTGGTCTATCTGAACCCGGAAGTGAGTCCCAAACAGGTAGGGTCTCAGCTTCTTCAGTGCCCAGACCACAGCAAATGCCTCACGCTCAATTGCACTCCACCTCTGTTCCCGTGGAAGTAACCTCCTACTGATGAAGGCTACAGGTTGGTCTAGTCCCTCCTCATTTATCTGTGACAGAACGGCCCCCACCCCATGCTCTGAAGCGTCTGTCTGGACAACAAATTCCTTAGCAAAATTGGGCGCCTGGAGTACGGGTGCTGTACACATAGCAGTTTTGAGGGCATCAAAGGCTTTCTGACAGGTGTCAGTCCAATTCACAATCTTTGGCCGCTTCTTGGAAGTCAGCTCAGTCAAGGGTGCAACAATGTTGCCATACCCCTTGACAAACCTCCTGTAATAACCCGTGAGTCCTAAGAAGGCCCTCACCTGGGTCTGGGTCCTTGGGGGCTCCCAAGCCAGGATGGTTTCAATCTTGGGCTGCAGGGGCGCCACCTGGCCGCTCCCCACTTGGTGTCCCAAGTACACCACAGAACCCTGCCCAATTTGGCACTTACTGGCCTTGATTGTGAGGCCTGCTCTGCTCAGCGCCATCAACACTTCCCAGAGGTGGCGCAAGTGGTCCTCCCAGGAGGAACTAAACACTGCAATGTCATCCAGGTAGGCGGCACTGAAAGCCTCCAGCCCAACCAACACCTGGTTGACCAATCTCTGAAAGGTGGCAGGGGCATTCTTCATCCCAAAGGGCATCACACGGAACTGGTAGTGCCCATCTGGTGTGGAGAATGCTGACCTCTCCTTTGCCCCATCAGTTAAGGCGATCTGCCAGTATCCAGACGTCAGATCAAACGTGCTGAGGTACCGGGCAGCCCCTAACCGGTCGATGAGCTCATCAGCTCTGGGGATGGGGTGCGCGTCGGTCTTGGTGACCGAATTGAGACCTCAGTAGTCCACACAGAACCTAAGTTCAGGAGTGGCACCAGGCGTCGCAGCTTTTGGTACCAAGACCACGGGGCTGGACCAGGGGCTGCTAGAGGACTCAACCACCCCTAGGGCGAACATTTTGGAGACCTCCTCCTTAATGCAAGCCCTGACCCTGTCAGTCACCCTGTAAGCCTTGTGCTTGACAGGAGAACTGTCCCCGGTATCCACCTCATGGACGCACCAGTCAGTGACACCAGGTACCAGGGAGAACAAATCAGAAAATTGCCCCAACAGGTGGTGACAATCTCTCTGCTGCTCAGGGGTCAGTGTGGTGGAGAGGATCACACCCTCCACTGACCCATCCTTCTCTTCTGCACACAGGAGGTCAGGGAGAGGCTCACTCTCCTCCTCAACCCCATCATCTGTGGCAAGAAGCATGCCCACTTCAGACCTCTCAAAGTGGGGCTTTAGGCGGTTCACATGCAGGACCCGCAAGGGGTTCCTGGGAGACTGAAAGTCCATCAAGTAGGTAACTGGACTTTTGCGCTCCACCACCTCAAATGGACCGGTCCACTTATCTTGGAGCGCACAAGGCTCCACTGGGGCCAGTACCCAAACCTTCTGACCAGGTTGAAATTCGACCAGAGTGGCATTCTGGTCGTGCCAACGTTTCATTTCTTCCTGGCTGGCTTCCAGATTTGCCTCAGCAATCTTTCTGAAACGCCGAGTCTGGTTCCTGAAGGCCAACATGTAGCTAAATACATCTTGGGGAGGTTTCCTGGGAGATTGCTCCCAGCCTTCCTTGACCAGACTCAGAGGTCCTCTAACCGGGTGGCCATAGAGGAGTTCAAAGGGACTGAACCCTAAGGACTTCTGTGGCACCTCACGGTAGGCAAACAACAGGCATGGCAAGAGGACGTCCCACTTACGCCTCAGGGGCTCTTCTAGGCCCATGATCATGCCCTTCAAGGTCCGGTTGAACCTTTCAACCAGACCATTACCTTGGGGGTGGTAAGGAGTGGTGAACTTATACGTTACCCCACACTCCTTCCACAGAGACTTCATGTACTGGGAGATGAAGTTGGTCCCCCTGTCAGACACCACCTCTCTGGGGAATCCCACACGGGAGAAAATCCCCATCAGTGCACGTCCCACCACGGGGGCCGTCACTGTCCTGAGCGGGATGGCTTCAGGGTACCGGGTGGCATGGTCCACCAAGACCAGGATGAACCTGTTGCCCATGGCTGTCTTGGGGTCCAGAGGCCCCACAATGTCAATGCCCACTCGCTCGAATGGGGTATTCACAACTGGAAAGGGCTGGAGTGGGGCCTTGATCTTCCCCCACTCTTCCCACTTGCCTGGCAAGTCTCACAGGTCCTGCAATGAGTGTCTGAACTCTTGTGCATCTGGGGCCAATAAAAGTGGGCGGCCAGCCTCTCAAAGGTCTTGGTCTGCCCCAGATGTCCTGCCAATGGAATGTCATGAGCCAACCCCAGTAGGAAGGTTCTGAAGCACTCGGGTACCACCAGCACACGGGCTGACCCTGGCTCAGCAACCTTAGGCTCGCTATACAGGAGACTGTTCTCCCAATAAATCAGATGTGAACCAGACATGTCATCTTCTGCCTGGGCTGCAGCCTGTCGCCGCATACCCTCAAGAGAGGGGCAAACTCTCTGCTGCTCACAAAATTCCTCCCTGGTGGGTCCCCCTTCCTGCTGCCAATGGGTCAGCTCAGGCAGGTCCCCCAGTTCGGTGATCTGCTCCCCGATAGGCTCCAGGGCATCCCCTTCAGGGTCTGCTCCTTCCTGGGCCGTGGGAACCGAGGGGGCCGGCTTCCCGCACCCCCTGCCCCTTCTCTCTAAGGCAGGGATCTGGGCCATACTCTCAGGCTCCAGATCCTTCTCAACACCCTCCTTGGCTGCCATGGACCGAGTGGTCGCACACGCCCACTCAGGCAGACCCAACAACTCTAAGTGAGCCTTCCTCTCCACCGTAGCCCACGGGGAGTCCTCTAAATCATTGCCCAGCAGACAGTCTACAGGCATGGCGGGCCTCACAGCTACCTGAAGAGTTCCTGAGACCCCCCACTCAAAGGGAACCTGAGCCACCTCACATTGGCTCTCTGAGTTGTCTGCGGACACTACTGGGTAGAATGCATGGGGGACAACCTGCTCTTTGGACACCAACCGGGAGCTGACAGCAGTTACACTGGCCCCTGTGTCTCTTAGAGCCTCCACTCTATGGCCATTGATGGTCACCCACTGCCTGTATTTTTTAGTGTTAGCAGGCAGTGCAGGCTTGGGGACCATCTCAAAGTCCCCTAATGAGACAAGGGTCAACTCTACGGGATCCCACCCCTCTTGGGCACGCATCTCCTCCTCTCCCAGGGCTACACTAGCAATCTGGGGTGGCACGGGGTGGTGCACTGGCCCCCCTTTGGGGGCACTGGGGATCAAAATATCTGTGGCCCACTTGACCACAGTTGTAACAAGTGGGGGCCCCCTGGGAACAGGCCTACCTGTTGGGGGCCCTGTCCTCCTTTCTTGGGGGGGCTGGGACACCACTGCTTGGTTCCCTGGGGGATTACTTTGGGGCCCTCGGTGGAACTCCCTCTGTTGACCCTTGTCCCCCCACTCCTCTGCTGGGGACCCTGCCCACCTTTGGCGACGTCTCCCACTGGACCCTTGCGGACCCGGGTGCTCACCCAGCGGTCCGCCTCCTCAGCAAGCTTTCTAGGGTTAGTCAGCTTGCAATCAATTAGGTGCTGGCGTAGCTCAGGAAAACAATTACTAGATAAATGCTCCCATGCAATCAAATCATAAAACTGCGCAAAAGTTTCTACTTTGCTACCTTTTACCCAGCGTTCCATGGCTCTGCAAAAAAAGACACATATTCAACCCACGTGGTACCCTCTAGCTTCTTGCAGACCCTAAACCTCTGCCTATACATCTCAGGGGTCAAACCATAGCGGGTCATCAACGCTTCCTTCATGTGGGCATAAACCATCCTACTTTCTGGGGGCAGGTCCAACAAGGTATCCCTCCCCTCACTCACAAAGCGACCCCACAACCCCGCTCCCCAATCCTTCTCAGGGACCCGGTGGGACACCATGGCTAATTCATAAGCGGCAAACCATTGCCCAATATCTTCACTTTTGTGGAAATCCTTAATAACCTCCTTGGGTATATACACCCTACTCTCAGGGTGCACTACAGGTACGCTGCCACCAGAGGGGAGATTTCCATGCTCTTAGCTTTAATCTCCAACTCCCTCAATACTCTCTCATGCTCAAACTTCATTCTCATAATCTCAATTTCTAACTTCTTGTTCTCTAGGTCCCGGTGACCATCCATTTTAAGCTTAGCCATCTCCATATTATGCCGCCTATCTCTCTCCCTGTCCTCCAGCTCTTCTGGGGACAGACCCTTAGCGGACACACTAGAGCCCGGGTTGGAAAGGGCTGGATCTCCTACTAAGTCTACTACATCGCCCTGCTGCTCTCCTGCATTCTCTCCCACCTCCACAAGCTCTCCTATATCCTTAGGGGCATCCCTGGCTTCTAGCCAGGCCTTCAGCGCCTTGTAATACTCCTCCCTTCTAGTGAGACCTGTGATAGGGACTGTGAATTGCTTGCAAAAATATTTGAGCTGCTTGGCATTGTAGGTTTCTATTTTCTCTTCTTCCCAGGAGAGATCCTCTGAGGCATTGGATCTGGGCTTGCCCATTGTAGAAATAACTGGCAATATCAATAAAGGACAGAAGAAAACTTCTCAAAAAAATGTAAGCGGGTGAAAAATTACCGGCAATATCAATCACAATATAGGATCCAAAAACTCTCAGAAATGTGCGCGGGTGAAAAATCACCGGCAATATCAATTACAATAGGGGATCCAAAAACTTTCAAAAAATGGGCGCGGGTGAAAAATCACCGGCAATATCAATCACAATATAGGATCCCAGAAACTCTCAGAAATGTGCGCGGGTGAAAAATCACCGGCAATATCAATTACAATAGGGGATCCAAAAACTTTCAAAAAATGGGCGCGGGTGAAAAATCACCGGCAATATCAATCACAATATAGGATCCCAAAAACTCTCAGAAAATGTGTGCGGGTGAAAAATCACCGGCAATATCAATTACAATATAGGATCCAAAAAAACTCTCAAAAAATGTATGCGGTACGTTATGGTCTGCACTCACTAGTAGTGTACACTATAATTACTGTATGCGATCATAAATGCAAGTCCAGATCCTCACCGCTGACCACCAATGTTAGAAATGGGGGTCTCTAGTTGGCAATGGCTGGCCACTGTCCAAGTAGGGACCCTTCTTCCTAAGTCAGAGTGAGAGGGCTACCCTCTTTAATACCCCTGCTCAACCCTGTGGTAACGTAGCACGAGCAGGTAGGCTTATCTCAGAGGCAGGGTGTGAAGCATTTATGACCATACACAGTAACACAGTGAGGAACACTACAAAGGGACACCACACAAGTAGTTATAAAAAATAAGTATCTTTATATAAAGGCAGATTTATCACAAGACCAATAACTGTAAAAGCCACAATACTGTCAAAAATAGGATAGCTGTTGAAGGGCTGTCAAAAATAGTTCAAAGGTTGCAAAAATAAGGTTCAAGTTCAAAGCAGTGGTCTCTGCGACCCTTTCTTTCACAAAGTACCTGGGATTAGTAGCAAAACCAACAAAATGTCGCAAATAAGCTGTAGCGATGATTCTCGGCACGCGAGGCCGGCGATGCGTTGAAATCCTTGCCGCAAGGGAGGATGATGCGCCGATCTGCGTGATGCGTGCGGAGACGATGCGACAAACTTCTGCACGCTGGACCGCCGATGCGATGACTTTCTTGCCGCGTGGGAGAAGTCGATGCGGCGATCCTGTTGCGCTGTGCGATCGTGTTGCGATGCGAAGACAAGACGCTCCGCGAGGGAGCGACGAAATTCGGTGCGATGCGATCAAAGTGGCGGACGCACGGCGTCCGCAATGCGATGTCTCGAAGCGATGATTTCTTTAAGGGTTGCGAGTGCGCGGCGACAGCAGCGCGATGATCTTTCCAGCGCGTCTCGGCTGCAGCGGCTCGCAAAGGGGCGTCAGCGATGGTTTCGTGTTGCGGGCCCTCGGCGGCAGCAGCGCGATGATTTTCCCAGCGCTCTCGACTGCAGCGGCCCGCAAAGATGCGTTAGCGTCGATTTCCCACACTCTCTTCTCTGATGCAAACTAGAGGCCCTGGAACTCACAGGAGCCTCATCAGCAGATAGCAGTCCTCGCAGGGAGGAAGCAGGAGGTTGGTGGTGGAGTCTGATGTGCCTGAGACTCCAGCAGGAGGCTAGCTCTTTTCCTAGCCCTTGGGTAATTGCTTGTAACAAAAATAAAAGTTCTCTCAAGAGTTCCTTTTCCTCTTCTTCAAGGTCCAGTGGTCACTGCTGCAGGCCAGTGCAAGAAACAACACACAAGCATAGGGACAGTCACTTCCTGCAGATTCTTCCAGTGGCACGGACAGAGTTTCCTCTCCAGATCCAAAAGCAATACAAAATGTAGGGGTTTGAGCACAGATATTTATACCCCAAAAGCCTTTGTTCTTAGAAGCTACCAGTCACTGAACCTAGCCAGAACCAGTTCTGCTCAGGCCTGGAGCACTTTGTTTACCAGGCTGCATCCTTCCTTTCAGAAAGAGGGGGTCTGCTAGCAGACACACAGTGGGAGGTGGAGCCAGCATTCACCTTGCCAGGCACAGCCCTATTCAGGTCAAGGAGCCACCCCTCCCCACACTCTAAATGCAGATCTCTCTATTCAACCCAGGTCTGACTCAGCCTGTCCTGCCCCTCTAAAACCAGACAGCCAATACACATAACGGCAGAGCACACTGGAAGGCTTAGGCAAGAAAATACCTACTTCCTAAAAGTGGTATTTTCAAACACAGAATATAAAAATAAACTTCACTAAAAGATGTATTTTAATATTCTGAGCTCAGGCATACTAAATTCGTTTTTCTACCATGTCCCTGGGGTCAGTTAGGACTATAGAATGTAATAGTCAAACTGCCCATTCTAGCCTATGAGGAACAGGTAGCCTTACAGTAGTGAAAAACGAAATGGGGTGTAATTCACTACCAGGACATGCTACATACACCAAGGCATGTCCTACCTTACACATACAATGCACCCTACCATAGGGGTGACTTACAGGCTGCCAAGGGAAGGTTCAGGGGCTGGGAAGTGAGTGCACTTCACAGCCAAGATGGCAGTTCTGGACTGCACACAGACACTGCAGTGGCAGGTCTGAGACACACTTTACAAGCTGCTTCTGTGGGTGGCACACATCAGTGCTGCAGGCCCACCAGCAGCATTTGGTTTACCAGCCCTGGGCACACATAGGCCACACTACTAGGGACTAACAGGTAAACCAAATAAGCCAATCAGGGATATACCAATTCACATAGACATATTTACACAGGGAGCATTCGCGCTGTGACACTGAATGGCAGTGGCACAGCGCCCAGAGCATCTAACACCAGTAAAACAGAGGAGACAACAGCGAAAAATGGAAGGGAGACCCACGCCAATGGTGCCAGGTCTAACACACGTCCCCTCCAGCTGAAATGTGGGGAGAACTACCCATCCCCTTGGAAGTTCTCATCGCTAAGGCGGAAAAATCTGGACAGACCATCAGCATTGGCGTGTTCTGTACCAGGGCGGTGTTCCACCGTGAAGTCCATACCCTGTAGGGAAATGGACCACCTCAACAACTTGGGATTCTCATCCCTCATCTGCATCAACCATCTGAGGGGCCTGTGGTCTGTCTGAACCCGGAAGTGAGTCCCAAACAGGTAGGGCCTCAGCTTCTTCAGTGCCCAGACCACAGCAAATGCCTCACGCTCAATTGCACTCCACCTCTGTTCCCGTGGAAGTAACCTCCTACTGATGAAGGCTACAGGTTGGTCTAGTCCCTCCTCATTTATCTGTGACAGAACGGCCCCCACCCCATGCTCTGAAGCGTCTGTCTGGACAACAAATTCCTTAGCAAAATTGGGCGCCTGGAGTACGGGTGCTGTACACATAGCAGTTTTGAGGGCATCAAAGGCTTTCTGACAGGTGTCAGTCCAATTCACAATCTTTGGCCGCTTCTTGGAAGTCAGCTCAGTCAAGGGTGCAACAATGTTGCCAAACCCCTTGACAAACCTCCTGTAATAACCCGTGAGTCCTAAGAAGGCCCTCACCTGGGTCTGGGTCCTTGGGGGCTCCCAAGCCAGGATGGTTTCAATCTTGAGCTGCAGGGGCGCCACCTGGCCGCTCCCCACTTGGTGTCCCAAGTACACCACAGAACCCTGCCCAATCTGGCACTTACTGGCCTTGATTGTGAGGCCTGCTCTGCGCAGCGCCATCAACATTTCCCAGAGGTGGCGCAAGTGGTCCTCCCAGGAGGAACTAAACACTGCAATGTCATCCAGGTAGGCGGCACTGAAAGCCTCCAGCCCAACCAACACCTGGTTGACCAATCTCTGAAAGGTGGCAGGGGCATTCTTCATCCCAAAGGGCATCACACGGAACTGGTAGTGCCCATCTGGTGTGGAGAATGCTGACCTCTCCTTTGCCCCATCAGTTAAGGCGATCTGCCAGTACCCAGACGTCAGATCAAACGTGCTGAGGTACCGGGCAGCCCCTAACCGGTCGATGAGCTCATCAGCTCTGGGGATGGGGTGCGCGTCGGTCTTGGTGACCGAATTGAGACCTCAGTAGTCCACACAGAACCTAAGTTCAGGAGTGGCACCAGGCGTCGCAGCTTTTGGTACCAAGACCACGGGGCTGGACCAGGGGCTGCTAGAGGACTCAACCACCCCTAGGGCGAACATTTTGGAGACCTCCTCCTTAATGCAAGCCCTGACCCTGTCAGTCACCCTGTAAGCCTTGTGCTTGACAGGAGAACTGTCCCCGGTATCCACCTCATGGACGCACCAGTCAGTGACACCAGGTACCAGGGAGAACAAATCAGAAAATTGCCCCAACAGGTGGTGACAATCTCTCTGCTGCTCAGGGGTCAGTGTGGTGGAGAGGATCACACCCTCCACTGACCCATCCTTCTCTTCTGCACACAGGAGGTCAGGGAGAGGCTCACTCTCCTCCTCAACCCCATCATCTGTGGCAAGAAGCATGCCCACTTCAGACCTCTCAAAGTGGGGCTTTAGGCGGTTCACATGCAGGACCCGCAAGGGGTTCCTGGGAGACTGAAAGTCCATCAAGTAGGTAACTGGACTTTTGCGCTCCACCACCTCAAATGGACCGGTCCACTTATCTTGGAGCGCACAAGGCTCCACTGGGGCCAGTACCCAAACCTTCTGACCAGGTTGAAATTCGACCAGAGTGGCATTCTGGTCGTGCCAACGTTTCATTTCTTCCTGGCTGGCTTCCAGATTTGCCTCAGCAATCTTTCTGAAACGCCGAGTCTGGTTCCTGAAGGCCAACATGTAGCTAAATACATCTTGGGGAGGTTTCCTGGGAGATTGCTCCCAGCCTTCCTTGACCAGACTCAGAGGTCCTCTAACCGGGTGGCCATAGAGGAGTTCAAAGGGACTGAACCCTAAGGACTTCTGTGGCACCTCACGGTAGGCAAACAACAGGCATGGCAAGAGGACGTCCCACTTACGCCTCAGGGGCTCTTCTAGGCCCATGATCATGCCCTTCAAGGTCCGGTTGAACCTTTCAACCAGACCATTACCTTGGGGGTGGTAAGGAGTGGTGAACTTATACGTTACCCCACACTCCTTCCACAGAGACTTCATGTACTGGGAGATGAAGTTGGTCCCCCTGTCAGACACCACCTCTCTGGGGAATCCCACACGGGAGAAAATCCCCATCAGTGCACGTCCCACCACGGGGGCCGTCACTGTCCTGAGCGGGATGGCTTCAGGGTACCGGGTGGCATGGTCCACCAAGACCAGGATGAACCTGTTGCCCATGGCTGTCTTGGGGTCCAGAGGCCCCACAATGTCAATGCCCACTCGCTCGAATGGGGTATTCACAACTGGAAAGGGCTGGAGTGGGGCCTTGATCTTCCCCCACTCTTCCCACTTGCCTGGCAAGTCTCACAGGTCCTGCAATGAGTGTCTGAACTCTTGTGCATCTGGGGCCAATAAAAGTGGGCGGCCAGCCTCTCAAAGGTCTTGGTCTGCCCCAGATGTCCTGCCAATGGAATGTCATGAGCCAACCCCAGTAGGAAGGTTCTGAAGCACTCGGGTACCACCAGCACACGGGCTGACCCTGGCTCAGCAACCTTAGGCTCGCTATACAGGAGACTGTTCTCCCAATAAATCAGATGTGAACCAGACATGTCATCTTCTGCCTGGGCTGCAGCCTGTCGCCGCATACCCTCAAGAGAGGGGCAAACTCTCTGCTGCTCACAAAATTCCTCCCTGGTGGGTCCCCCTTCCTGCTGCCAATGGGTCAGCTCAGGCAGGTCCCCCAGTTCGGTGATCTGCTCCCCGATAGGCTCCAGGGCATCCCCTTCAGGGTCTGCTCCTTCCTGGGCCGTGGGAACCGAGGGGGCCGGCTTCCCGCACCCCCTGCCCCTTCTCTCTAAGGCAGGGATCTGGGCCATACTCTCAGGCTCCAGATCCTTCTCAACACCCTCCTTGGCTGCCATGGACCGAGTGGTCGCACACGCCCACTCAGGCAGACCCAACAACTCTAAGTGAGCCTTCCTCTCCACCGTAGCCCACGGGGAGTCCTCTAAATCATTGCCCAGCAGACAGTTTACAGGCATGGCGGGCCTCACAGCTACCTGAAGAGTTCCTGAGACCCCCCCCACTCAAAGGGAACCTGAGCCACCTCACATTGGCTCTCTGAGTTGTCTGCGGACACTACTGGGTAGAATGCATGGGGGACAACCTGCTCTTTGGACACCAACCGGGAGCTGACAGCAGTTACACTGGCCCCTGTGTCTCTTAGAGCCTCCACCCTATGGCCATTGATGGTCACCCACTGCCTGTATTTTTTAGTGTTAGCAGGCAGTGCAGGCTTGGGGACCATCTCAAAGTCCCCTAATGAGACAAGGGTCAACTCTACGGGATCCCACCCCTCTTGGGCACGCATCTCCTCCTCTCCCAGGGCTACACTAGCAATCTGGCGGGGTGGTGCACGGGGTGGTGCACTGGCCCCCCTTTGGGGGCACTGGGGATCAAAATATCTGTGGCCCACTTGACCACAGTTGTAACAAGTGGGGGGGCCCCTGGGAACAGGCCTACCTGTTGGGGGCCCTGTCCTCCTTTCTTGGGGGGGCTGGGACACCACTGCTTGGTTCCCTGGGGGATTACTTTGGGGCCCTCGGTGGAACTCCCTCTGTTGACCCTTGTCCCCCCCACTCCTCTGCTGGGGACCCTGCCCACCTTTGGCGACGTCTCCCACTGGACCCTTGCGGACCCGGGTGCTCACCCAGCGGTCCGCCTCCTCAGCAAGCTTTCTAGGGTTAGTCAGCTTGCAATCAATTAGGTGCTGGCGTAGCTCAGGAAAACAATTACTAGATAAATGCTCCCATGCAATCAAATCATAAAACTGCGCAAAAGTTTCTACTTTGCTACCTTTTACCCAGCGTTCCATGGCTCTGCAAAAAAAAGACACATATTCAACCCACGTGGTACCCTCTAGCTTCTTGCAGACCCTAAACCTCTGCCTATACATCTCAGGGGTCAAACCATAGCGGGTCATCAACGCTTCCTTCATGTAGGCATAAACCATCCTACTTTCTGGGGGCAGGTCCAACAAGGTATCCCTCCCCTCACTCACAAAGCGACCCCACAACCCCGCTCCCCAATCCTTCTCAGGGACCCGGTGGGACACCATGGCTAATTCATAAGCGGCAAACCATTGCCCAATATCTTCACTTTTGTGGAAATCCTTAATAACCTCCTTGGGTATATACACCCTACTCTCAGGGTGCACTACAGGTACGCTGCCACCAGAGGGGGAGATTTCCATGCTCTTAGCTTTAATCTCCAACTCCCTCAATACTCTCTCATGCTCAAACTTCATTCTCATAATCTCAATTTCTAACTTCTTGTTCTCTAGGTCCCGGTGACCATCCATTTTAAGCTTAGCCATCTCCATATTATGCCGCCTATCTCTCTCCCTGTCCTCCAGCTCTTCTGGGGACAGACCCTTAGACGGACACACTAGAGCCCGGGTTGGAAAGGGCTGGATCTCCTACTAAGTCTACTACATCGCCCTGCTGCTCTCCTGCATTCTCTCCCACCTCCACAAGCTCTCCTATATCCTTAGGGGCATCCCTGGCTTCTAGCCAGGCCTTCAGCGCCTTGTAATACTCCTCCCTTCTAGTGAGACCTGTGATAGGGACTGTGAATTGCTTGCAAAAATATTTGAGCTGCTTGGCATTGTAGGTTTCTATTTTCTCTTCTTCCCAGGAGAGATCCTCTGAGGCATTGGATCTGGGCTTGCCCATTGTAGAAATAACTGGCAATATCAATAAAGGACAGAAGAAAACTTCTCAAAAAAATGTAAGCGGGTGAAAAATTACCGGCAATATCAATCACAATATAGGATCCAAAAACTCTCAGAAATGTGCGCGGGTGAAAAATCACCGGCAATATCAATTACAATAGGGGATCCAAAAACTTTCAAAAAATGGGCGCGGGTGAAAAATCACCGGCAATATCAATCACAATATAGGATCCCAGAAACTCTCAGAAATGTGCGCGGGTGAAAAATCACCGGCAATATCAATTACAATAGGGGATCCAAAAACTTTCAAAAAATGGGCGCGGGTGAAAAATCACCGGCAATATCAATCACAATATAGGATCCCAAAAACTCTCAGAAAATGTGTGCGGGTGAAAAATCACCGGCAATATCAATTACAATATAGGATCCAAAAAAACTCTCAAAAAATGTATGCGGTACGTTATGGTCTGCACTCACTAGTAGTGTACACTATAATTACTGTATGCGATCATAAATGCAAGTCCAGATCCTCACCGCTGACCACCAATGTTAGAAATGGGGGTCTCTAGTTGGCAATGGCTGGCCACTGTCCAAGTAGGGACCCATCTTCCTAAGTCAGAGTGAGAGGGCTACCCTCTTTAATACCCCTGCTCAACCCTGTGGTAACGTAGCACGAGCAGGTAGGCTTATCTCAGAGGCAGGGTGTGAAGCATTTATGACCATACACAGTAACACAGTGAGGAACACTACAAAGGGACACCACACAAGTAGTTATAAAAAATAAGTATCTTTATATAAAGGCAGATTTATCACAAGACCAATAACTGTAAAAGCCACAATACTGTCAAAAATAGGATAGCTGTTGAAGGGCTGTCAAAAATAGTTCAAAGGTTGCAAAAATAAGGTTCAAGTTCAAAGCAGTGGTCTCTGCGACCCTTTCTTTCACAAAGTACCTGGGATTAGTAGCAAAACCAACAAAATGTCGCAAATAAGCTGTAGCGATGATTCTCGGCACGCGAGGCCGGCGATGCGTTGAAATCCTTGCCGCAAGGGAGGATGATGCGCCGATCTGCGTGATGCGTGCGGAGACGATGCAACAAACTTCTGCACGCTGGACCGCCAATGCGATGACTTTCTTGCCGCGTGGGAGAAGTCGATGCGGCGATCCTGTTGCGCTGTGCGATCGTGTTGCGATGCGAAGACAAGACGCTCCGCGAGGAGCGACGAAATTCGGTGCGATGCGATCAAAGTGGCGGACGCACGGCGTCCGCAATGCGATGTCTCGAAGCGATGATTTCTTTAAGGGTTGCGAGTGCGCGGCGACAGCAGCGCGATGATCTTTCCAGCGCGTCTCGGCTGCAGCGGCTCGCAAAGGGGCGTCAGCGATGGTTTCGTGTTGCGGGCCCTCGGCGGCAGCAGCGCGATGATTTTCCCAGCGCTCTCGACTGCAGCGGCCCGCAAAGATGCGTTAGCGTCGATTTCCCACACTCTCTTCTCTGATGCAAACTAGAGGCCCTGGAACTCACAGGAGCCTCATCAGCAGATAGCAGTCCTCGCAGGGAGGAAGCAGGAGGTTGGTGGTGGAGTCTGATGTGCCTGAGACTCCAGCAGGAGGCTAGCTCTTTTCCTAGCCCTTGGGTAATTGCTTGTAACAAAAATAAAAGTTCTCTCAAGAGTTCCTTTTCCTCTTCTTCAAGGTCCAGTGGTCACTGCTGCAGGCCAGTGCAAGAAACAACACACAAGCATAGGGACAGTCACTTCCTGCAGATTCTTCCAGTGGCACGGACAGAGTTTCCTCTCCAGATCCAAAAGCAATACAAAATGTAGGGGTTTGAGCACAGATATTTATACCCCAAAAGCCTTTGTTCTTAGAAGCTACCAGTCACTGAACCTAGCCAGAACCAGTTCTGCTCAGGCCTGGAGCACTTTGTTTACCAGGCTGCATCCTTCCTTTCAGAAAGAGGGGTCTGCTAGCAGACACACAGTGGGAGGTGGAGCCAGCATTCACCTTGCCAGGCACAGCCCTATTCAGGTCAAGGAGCCACCCCTACCCACACTCTAAATGCAGATCTCTCTATTCAACCCAGGTCTGACTCAGCCTGTCCTGCCCCTCTAAAACCAGACAGCCAATACACATAACGGCAGAGCACACTGGAAGGCTTAGGCAAGAAAATACCTACTTCCTAAAAGTGGTATTTTCAAACACAGAATATAAAAATAAACTTCACTAAAAGATGTATTTTAATATTCTGAGCTCAGGCATACTAAATTCGTTTTTCTACCATGTCCCTGGGGTCAGTTAGGACTAAAGAATGTAATAGTCAAACTGCCCATTCTAGCCTATGAGGAACAGGTAGCCTTACAGTAGTGAAAAACGAAATGGGGTGTAATTCACTACCAGGACATGCTACATACACCAAGGCATGTCCTACCTTACACATACAATGCACCCTACCATAGGGGTGACTTACAGGCTGCCAAGGGAAGGTTCAGGGGCTGGGAAGTGAGTGCACTTCACAGCCAAGATGGCAGTTCTGGACTGCACACAGACACTGCAGTGGCAGGTCTGAGACACACTTTACAAGCTGCTTCTGTGGGTGGCACACATCAGTGCTGCAGGCCCACCAGCAGCATTTGGTTTACCAGCCCTGGGCACACATAGGCCACACTACTAGGGACTAACAGGTAAACCAAATAAGCCAATCAGGGATATACCAATTCACATAGACATATTTACACAGGGAGCATTCGCGCTGTGACACTGAATGGCAGTGGCACAGCGCCCAGAGCATCTAACACCAGTAAAACAGAGGAGACAACAGCGAAAAATGGAAGGGAGACCCACGCCAATGGTGCCAGGTCTAACAAGCCCGAATGTATGATCATGATAGGAGGAGATATAAATATCCCTTTTCAGCCCATATATGGCCTCGATCTGGTCAAAGAAGGGAAGGATGAGAGTTGGGGTATACCATCCCTTAGCACTAATTCTTACGTCCCATGCACAACAGCAGCCTCTCAGCTTGTCCACTTTGCTGTTTCAAATAGATTAAGAGCATGCAACGGAAGATTACTCTCTGATAAAGACGGGTTGCCAACTTTTAGGAGAGGGTCAACTAGAACCAAAATCGATTAAATTTTGATCTCTGTTTATATGGGTTTTATGACGGAACAACGCAGGGAAATACTCTGCATACCTTTACCACGCATTTTTGACCCCATGTTTTCTGGAACATATATGCTTTTGCAACATATGCCTTTACCATGCATTGTTTATATATATAGATATATGTATATATATCTATATATATAAACAATGTATTTGCGGGGGCGACCCCCCACACCCCGAACTTACCTTAAATGCGTGTTAAAAGCATACGTTGTAAAAGTATATGCGTTCTAAAAACATGTGTGGGAAAAAATGCATTGTAAAGGTACAAAGTGGTAAAAACCTCGTTGTAAAGGCTGTTTCCTGTTTATATGTGGGATAAATTAGTTGATTTCACTCGGGATGACAGAGAGGATAGCGATCATTATCCCTTACACTTAAAGCTCTCAGTAAACCTAATTAATAAATCTTGCATCTCTATACCTCCATCTGTGATGCCCATTTTGGGAATAACCGTAAGACAATCACATGGCCATCGATATTGGGGAATATTGAAAATCTAAGCGAGATCTACAACTTATTTGCTGCAGTCCTAACTTCTTACATCCATACCTCACCCTCTGAGATTCCAATTGTATACCATTCATAGTAATCCGATTGACATTTTAAAAATGGTCTTGACAAAACCCCCTGGGAGGAAACCTCTTTTAAGTAAAAGGGGAAAGTACAGGCACAAAAAAAAAAAAACAGAACAAAAAGGAGTGACCAGGCGCTGCGGAATGGCTACTCCCTATCCATCCCCCATCCGGCCTACCCGTCAGGATACTTAATCTACGAGCTTACCTCTGACCGTGGAGACCTAGCTTTTTGACCGATGCCCAGTGGAGCTACCTGATAGCTAAAGAGGAGATGGGCTGTGGACTTCCCCCTCGGCCGTCACCTACCCAGCCGGACTTTGGGCAGACTTTCCTTCGTCTCTCCGTCGCATTCTCCCTCCTACCCCTTTACCCTACCTCCTTTCCCCCCCTATGCTCCATTTATCTTGTCCACTATGCTCTCTAAATGTTTTCCAGTTGAGACCTAGCTATTTGACCGATGACCGGTGGAGCTACCTGATAGCTATAGAGGAGATGGGCTGTGGACTTCCCCCTCAGCCGTCACCTACCCAGCCGGACTTTGGGCAGACTCTCCTTCGTCTCTCCATCCTATTTCCCTCCTACCCCTCTACCCTACACCCTTTCCCTTCTAAGCTCCACTTATTTCGTCTTCTACGTTCGTGAAATGTTTTTCTATTAACTGATGTAACTTGTAACTTATGTAATTTTGTAACTTTGTGGAACCTTATGTAAAGCGCTCTGATACCTCCGGGTCTAGCCAGCGCTATATAAAACTCAAATAAATAAAGTATGAATAATGTCCCTGACACAAACACTTGGTTCTCTAGAGAATGTAGGAAGGTCAAGAAAGATCTTGTAGCAAAGTCAGAGGGGTGTAAGATCCTGTTTATTGGCCCATCCTACTTTAATGAGGCTATGTTGGTGATTACTTAGCCTTGGAAAATCGGGAAACCTCTCTCCCATTCATAGTAAGAAATAGTCAATTGTATCAAAGCAAATTCTATAAAATTACAATTTGTAGGAAAATTCCCTTCGATGAAAATTCTTAGTTCATTTATTGATACAAGGGACTGGAGATCAATGCGTTAAAGACAAAATATATAGTTGTCAGACTCCATAAGTCTTTTAGAGAAGCTATACATTTGGATAAGGAGAAATTGGAGTGTGTTTCTAGATTTGAATATCTGGGTATTATGATGTATATTAAGGTCTCGTGGTCCCCACATATTCAAAAGTGCAGGGTAGTGCTCCAGCATCAAGTTGCTGCCATCTATAAAAGACATCAGTCATCATTCACTAGAGCCATACTCGCTGCTATGGAAGTGTATAAATTAAAGGCGCAACCCGTGGCACTCTCTAACGCTGAAATCTGAGGCCACACAAACTCCGAGATACTGACTTTGAGCGAGAATAGGCTTATTCATTCTCTGCTTCATCTCGCTAAAAGTCCTCCCTTGATCCTAATGTTTTTTAATGTAGCTCTCAAAAGGGTGGGCTGTATTGCCAAGTTAAGGCCCTTGTTATACTGAGGGAGGCATTGGTCTATTGAGGAAATTGTGCCTTATAGGAATGCTCTGAAGTACCTTTAGCCTTAGATAAGAACACCATTTTCCTGTGGTTTAGGCATATACAACAATGGTTCTCGAGGCTGGGACCTGAAATGTTCTGGACTGACTCAGAAGATTGACCTATATCTATATCTTCTAAACAGCAACTAAAACACATCTAGTGGGACTAAGTCATAGTTATTTATTTTTGTAATTTCACTCTGAGGAGATTATCAGAAGAGTTCCTGTGTGTTAAGGATACCCCATGATATGAGCCCTCTCTGGATATACAGCAACAACACATGGCAAAAGGTCTATACCTGAAGTTCCATTATGGCACACTAGAAATAGGATCCTTTACATCCACATGGTCTGTAGGAAGTTCAATAGACCCTATTGATACATGCCTATTGTGCTCCCTATCTTGCAAGGAAAATATTAGTCATGTGCTCTTTTTTGTAAGGCTTATTTAATCCCAAGAGCAAAGTGGATTCAACCTTTATGTATTAGGCTTGGCTTCAGACGCCAAAATGAAGCTCTAAGGGTTCTGATAAGTGACACATCAATTGATAATGTGGCTTCCCTGAGTATATACTTGTTCATGGTGGGGCTATTGAGGAAAAATAAGGACTTAAAGTTTTAGTTGCAAGTTGTATTGACAACATAGGCTTCCAGTCAGTGTTTCTAGCAGTTAAAACTTGTAATGTTTCGGGATATGTGGAGGCAAGATGGCGGCCGCATCCGCGGCTGAGTAAGCTGACTCATCCCCTGAGTTAGTTTCCCCCCCCACCTACCTGCCTTTTTCCCATCCTGATGGGTGAATAATGGATTCCGCCCTATGGAGATGCTGCTGAGATGCTTTGGAGGCTCTGTGTGAGGCACCACGAGCTACGAGTGCCACCACGTACCTGGCTGCTCTCTGCCGCGAGGCTCCTGCTCTCCTGGCTGCGGCCTCCAAGTATACCTGTGGCCCCAATGCCGCCGAAGCCCATGAGAGGGGCAAGAGGCCGTGGATCGTCCACGGTGAAGGAAATTGCAGCAGGGGCGGGCCTGGAGGGGAGACGCTGAAGACGGGATCCTCTGTCCGGGGCCGGAAAACGCTACCGGCAATCTTCCAAACTCAGACTGCAAAAAAGATGCAGGCAGCTGAGATTGAGAACAAAGAAGACACAGCTACAGTTAGTGCGAGCCCCCTGCTGGACACAGAAGTACTACACCATCCCATTATACCTGTATCACTCGGTGGCAGAGAGGTGAGCAAAGGCAATGGGAAATCTATGACTATGGATGGGGGGGCCATCGCTGAACATGTTGGATCTCGAAACTTTGCTGCGGGAAGCTCACCTGGTGGGGATGCGGGGGCAGTTGGGCTGGTTAGCCCCGAATGGAGAAGGAGGGTTTGGCAGCGAGCAACTAAAGGTGAAAAAGAGGCCTCAGAGAGAACCCCTAGGGGGAAAAAAGAAAAAGAAAAAGGAGGAACAGAAAGTCGTACCCTGATAGTGGAGGACCAATCCGGTAATATTGATAATATGGGCTTTCTGAAAGAGGTGGATTCTGGCGATAAGTTTTTCTCGATGTCAGATCCCTCGAACTCGTCAAGTGATGAGAGCTTGGGTGGCTTGAAAGATTGGACTGGAGAAGAACTTACCCAGAGCGATGGGAGTGATACAAATGATAAGCATCTCGAGGAGGAGGTCACTGGTGCCGCAGGAGGTGGATACCTAACTAGCCCCTTAACTGTTCAAAAGCAGAAAGATTGTGGAAAGGCATCCAGGACAGAATCTAAAGGGGCCGCTGGCTCATTGGTATGGGATTACTCCTTTTCGCCCAATCTTGGGGGTGACGGAGATGTAGCTATTGGTAATGCAGTGGCTGGGGGAGTGGAAAATACAGAGGAGATTTCACTCTCTATTATTTACAAAAGTATCATGGCACATAGGGAGGAGACTCAGGCAGAGAGTCTAAAAACTCAAGGCACATATCGAAAGCTGCAGAACTCCATTCGAAGAGTAGCTAAGTCCTGCACAGAATTTGCAGCCAGGATTGGGGGTAGCACAGACTTGGATTTCCACGCTGGAGGATGAACTTATTGCTCAAAGAACACTTACGGACTCTCTAAAACTACAGAAAGATGATACCACTTGGAAGTTAACGGACATGGAAAACCGTTTAAGAAGGAACAATTTGAGAGTCTTGGGTATCCCTGAGGGGGCGGAGGGTACGGATGTGCGGAAATTTATTGTAGATCTTTTTTCAGAGGCATTCCCCGAGCTCACACAATGGAACTGGTACTTAGAGGTTCAAAGGGCGCATAGATTCCCCATTAAGCAGCAAATAAGAACAGGACAGCTTGTAACTAAACCGAGAGCTATATTAATTTGTTTGAACAATTTCTTGGCCCGAGAAACTATTTATGACCTAGCACGACCAGATAGGAAAAGGGCAGGAAAGGGGAGTGAATTTTTCGTTAGGCCTGATTTCTGTCAAGCGACAGTAGAAAAGAGATGGCAATTGCGGCAATTGATGCCAATGATTCAGGCTAAAGCAGCACAGGTTTTTCTGCTTAACCCGGCCAAATTGAAAGCTATTTGTAAAGGTCAAACACAATTTTTTACTTCCGAAGTCCAAGCCAAGGAATATTTGCATTCAATTTAGAATAGTCAGGTTGGAATATATACAGATATGGATTATTTCTTTTGGTTTAGCAGATATATATTCTGTCTAAAGTTAGATGGTTATCCTTTGATGTAACGATGGGGGGTAACAACAACGAGGGGGGGGTGTTTGTTAGCTTCCCATCACCAGGGACCCTGGGTCCTTATGCCTTATTTGATGGGGGGGAATGGGAATGGGAGGGGGGGATCGTGAGGGTGGGGGGCTAGTGGGGTGGGGGAGGAGGTGTGGGGCACAGGGTGGGGCGGTTTGGGTGGGTTTGGGGAGAAAAGAAAAAAAGAGGTCATGGTGGACGCTAGAGGAGCAATGTCTTAAAAATGCTGTGTCTAATCAGGAGGCATATGTCTTGAGAAGATGGAGGGTAGAATGATGGCAGGGAGGCTACGGGTATGTACATTCAATGTGTCAGGTTTAAACGACAGGGCCAAGAGGCAGCGTGTTGCGAGGGAACTGAGAAGTTTCTATCCCGATGTGGTATGTCTTCAGGAAACACGTATTTCATGGGAGAATCGAGGGGTCTTGGCTGAATTGGGGTACACGGTATTAGTGTGCACGCAACACAGTGTTACAACTAGAAGCATGGCTATACTGGCCAAATCCTGTGTACGGCTGGTGGGAAGGGCTATGGCAGATAAATATGGCTGGTGGGCCATTGCTGAATGTCCTGCAGGGGAATGGAAATTTGTTATATGCTCAGTGTATGGGTCAAATATGGATGAAGCACAGATTTTAGAATTACTTAATATTGAGTTGGCATCATGAGCAACTCCTTTAATACTGTGCGGAGATTTTAATATACATCTAGCTGGACCAGAATTACAAACTAACAACAGAATATACACGGGGAGGAAACCTAAAGTCTTTAAGGCTTTATAGCAGCTAGTATCGGAACATGGGTTAAAAGATTTATGGTTTACAAATAGATATCCTGATCCAGGATTCACATATTTTTCCTGCCCCCATAACAAGTGGGTGAGACTGGATTATTTTTTTGTCCCCAGAGGGCAGGCTGCTATGGCCAGAATTCAACTATTTCCCAGACTCACTTCTGACCATAGCCCAGTGGTCATGGATTTACTGATTCAAAGCTTATTTTGGCCACAGAGACGATTTATTTTTGATCGGAAATTACTGTCTGATGAAACTTTTGTGCTCCATATAAAGAATTGGATTACATATTTTTGGGATATAAATAGGAATACGGCTTCGCCTGTTGTAGTATGGGATACTCTGAAGGCAGGCCTCAGGGGGGAAATATTGAGCTTCTGCATACATAGGCAAAAACAGCATAATATCTTGCTCCAGGGTCTCTACGATGATCTCAGACGGACTGAATGTGGCCTGATACAATGTGTAATTGATAAGACATCAAGCTCTGTGGCACAAGCCACTGTCGCCCGCTGTAAGGTAAAGATTAACCTATTATGGTCTAAAGACATCGCCTCCAGATATTTAACCTATAGGAGAGAATTTTATGAATTAGGGGAGACTGCTTGGAGATGCTTAGCTGAGCGAATCAGGAATAGGGAGACTGAACGGGCATTGTGCAAATAGAAGACTCTGCTGGGAAATTAGTGAGTAAACCCCGTGAGATTTTAGCAGCTTTCAGATCCTTTTATCACGATTTGTATACAGGGGAGGACAGAACAGAGGAAAATCCAGTCCTTTGTTTACCGCAACATATGTTTAACCAGACATTGAGTAGTGAAGATGCAGCAGAGTTAGATAAATCTATAACCCAGGAGGAGATTGAGAGCGCTATTAATTCGCTAGCAATGGGTAAAGCGGCTGGCCCTGATACATTACCGCTGGAATTTTATAAGATTTTTTTATCTGAACTTAAGACAGAAATGCTGGCAGTCTTTAAGGCTGCTCAACAAGGACAGGCGCCAGTATCATGGTATACTGCTAACATTAATATTTTTGAGAAAAGGGATAAACCACCAACTCTCCCTGGTTCATATAGACCTATCTCCCTTCTAAATTGCGACGGCAAGATCTATGCTAAAGTATTGGCAGCACGGCTATCTAGGGTAATAACCCCCTTGGTTTCAATACGCCAGCATGGCTTTATCCTGGGAAGAGGCACGGTCAATAATATTAATCGGGTGGTGACTAAGCTCAATATAGCAAAAGTTCAACAGACTCCACTTGGATTGATACTTCTTGATGCCGAGAAGGCGTTTGACCATGTCTCTTGGGAGTTTTTATGGGTAGTCATGGGCCGCTTAGGGTTTGGATGTGGTTTTATTAATGCAATCAAAACAATGTACAGGCTCCCTGTGGCTCGAATCTGTATGATGGGATAAGAGTCTGAACCTGTTTCTATAACCTGTGGAACACGGCAAGGGTGCCCGTGCTCACCTTTATTATTTGCGCTCTATATTAATCCTTTGTTGGGCCAAATAGAACAGAGTATGGTCATACAACCTGTGGAGATTCAACAGGAAAAGTACAAAGTTCTGGCTTATGCGGATGATGTAGCGATTGTCACCACAATTGTAAATATCAAGGACCCCCTGTAAAATTGATTTCACAATTCCTAGGACAGGGCAAATATGCAATGAATAATAAATTCCTAGGCAATAAACAATTTGTCAAGTATATCAACGTAACATGAAAATAATAATTATAAAAAACTCAGTGTAACGACCAAATGTAAAAAATATTTTTATATAAATCTTTAATTTCAATTAATCAAATTCAATGGCAATATAAAAACAATTTCTATCTAAAAAGACATCATGTTGATGACAATAATCATAAAGTTACAAAGTGCAATAGCTGCATCAACAATAAATCAATTTCTCAATACATCAATGACATACATAAATTACAATTAAAACAAAAAGTGGCAGAGGATTGTCACCACAACACCCGCTACAGCCATGCCCGAAATAGAATGGCTGGCAGCCTCATTTGGATTAAGGTCAGAGTACAAACTGAACATTGGTAAAACACAGATCATTTGCACAAATGAGGCTATTTTTAATGACCCGAGAGTTGTACAGGAGGCGGTTTATTTAGGTATTAAAATTAGAGCATCAGTAGACGATTTAGTTATCGAAAATTGGGACCCACTGCTGGCTGGAATTGAGAAAGAACTAGGAAGGATAGAGTGTTTACACCTCTCACTGGTAGAGCGCTGTAACGTGCTGAAAATGAACATTCTGCCTAAGGTGCTGTACTTTTTTAGGTCGGTTCTGTTAGAGCTCAGTAGAATACAGTTACAAAATCTACAATCTATCTGTGGAAGGTTTATATGGGTCAGAAACAAGCGCGGAGAGCAATGAAGTATATGACTCTCCCACGATCTCGAGGAGGGTGGGCAGTCCCTAATTTCGTGCTCTATTATTATGCTTCCCTTCTTCAGAATATGAGCATTTTAATAACCGGAGAAAAAAGGAACAACTCAGCTGATGCTCCTTCTATTTTCCATATGCTGCCAGGTGCAGAAGATGAGAGCTGTTTTTTAAAGTTAGTTGAGCCAAGCTATTATAAAAAAACACGGTTTAAGGTATTAGGGGCAGCTTTTAAAGTCTGGAAACAGGTTCGCAAGTATTTGAAAATTGGGAAAATTAATTCTTATACTCCTATTCATGCAACACAGCTACTACCCCCTATTTTTTGGGATACGATTATGGGCAGGTGGAAATTAAAGGGGATTTCGATCATTGGGGATTTTTATGATAATGGCAACCTTTATACTTTTGCGCAACTGAGGGAAACTTACGGATTGTCAAATGTAGATTTTTTTAAGTATCTACAGATACGTGATTATCTAGATAAAAAGAAACTGCAGCTGGGCGATATGGGGAAAAAGGATATGATTGAAGTTATTAAACGTAGGCAGAAAATAGGATGCCTCTACGGGAGCCTTCTGGAACTGCAGGAAGATGACCTGGAAGAGCATGATACGAAATGGAATGAGAGACTGGGGCATGTGAGGGGTTTTTACAGAGATTGACATGGCAGGGGAAATTTTGATTTCCTCAAGTCTCAGGGCCCAGCACTATAAAACTATCTACAATCTGTATCATACGTCCTTGAAGATGTTAAAGTGGAGCGGGGTCAATGATGGTAAATGCTTCCGGTGCGGAGCCGATGCAGCCTGTAGTCTCCATGTGTTTTTTGCATGCACAAAACTACAGCAGCTTTTACCGGGGATAGAACATGTTTTTACTTCCGTGACGGGGGTAGAAATTACGCTAACCCCGACAGCCATGTTGCTAGGCTTGGCAGAGGAATCATTGGCTAGGCTTGGTAGACCAAAGGTTGGATACATTATATTCATGGCCACTGCTGTAGCACGGCTCTGTATTCCCTCAGCATGGCTGCAGAAAGAATCACCTTCTTTTGAAATGTGGAAAGCCAGGTTTTTAGCTTTCTTCAGTTTAGAGCTCAACCTATATTCCCTTAAGGGCCCTTGTAGAAGGAATCTGGGTTTAAAAGTTTGGGGAGCCATAATAGATTATGTGAATGATGAAAGGGGAAATTAATGAATTATAAATTCTCTGTGCTTTTTTAGTACTCTTTGTATATTTTACCATGCCCGCTACTTTCTGAATGTATTATTTACTTTTACTGTTTAACTAAGCAATGATTGCTTTTAGTTTTTTAATATGTAATATGAAATTTGAATATTATGTATGTAAACAATGAATTTCTTCTTTTATACATAAGGCACATTGTAATTAGACATTAATTATTGTTATTGCTTCACGTTGATATAACCTAATAAAAATATATTTTTTTTTTAAAACAACTTGTAATGTTGGATCAAATGATGTACAGTTTCTTTTAAAAAGCAGTTTTATATTCTTAAATAAACTTGATATTATGGCTTGCACTTTATTAGGTGCACCATTAGTACAAAAATTAGAAACGACAGGCTGCAAGATCCATTTCGCTACAGTGTGTAAGTTGGCAGAGCCTCCTATAGTTTGAATTGTTAAAAAAATGTAACTGTCTGAAAAACGTGCATTTTTTTAGTGCAGTATAAGCACTTTTTGTATGAACTCAATCGATTCTAAAACTGTAAAATTGTGAGTGCCTTCTTTACGGTTTTTAGCATGGTGGAGAAGTAGGATATATGACCTTTTGTTGCACTAAGCAAATCTGTTCTGAATTTTAACTATATTATTGATTGTATGAAGGCGTTTAATCAAATGTGATGTTGCATTGTTTTATGTGTTGTATGTTTGATGGATGCATTTTCTGAATAAACATTCTTGACTTGACTTGAAAGTCAGTAGAGATAGGCTTGCGAGCTCAGCTACTGCTGCAGGTAGCCAGTCAAACCTATCTCTTCAATCACTGTAAAGGGTGACTTTCTGTGCCAGAAACCAGGTGACTACACTACTCTAGCTCTTCAAACACAGTACAGAACATCTTGTTGTACAAAACATTACTTCTACATCCCTGTTCCTCCCCATAGTCATAACAGTATAAGGTGAGTCACACCTCCAAGATGAGAGTCCAAGGGGAGAAGAGAATGGCTCCCCACCTCCCATAGAAGAGAGGACTTCTCTGCCTCTACCAGTTTTCATCTTGTGTCACTTAGAAAGGTTTCTAGAGTTGAGGTCTCTTCTAGGCTTTTCATCTTCAGCCATGAGGTTCACTCCTTTGCTGGGCATAGGAGTATCCATGGACGCCTCGTGGGAACAATGGAAAGGGTGGTTTGATTTGATCCCTGCCTGGCATGTTATAGTACAATATTTTGTTTATGGTTAATTATCATCTTTAAAAGGGCAGAGCTCATCCTTCATTGAGTTTCCTTGCTTGTCCATAACTTTTGGAGAGCGGTGCTCTTTGCCTGGACATATGTAGTGTGGCCATGATGATTCAAGCACGTCAATATGAATATGGGATTCGTGCTCCTTCTGCATTCCAAGTTTAGTGGCTTCTGAAGATGCTGCTGGATACAGGTAAGTCCAGATCTTTGGTTGTTTGTTTAGTGATATTTCTTTATATGGGTAAGCACTCAAAAAAGAGAAGGTATATTGAGGATGCTTCATTTTATGCTCTATCTCTCCCGCTCATCATCAGAAGGAGCAGTGTGGGGAGTCTTGACCAGTAGCGGCTCGTGGTGGGAGTGCTGTGGGGCGGGGGAGGAGCAGGGTGGGGGGTAGTAAACTACGGCATACGGCCGAACAGAGGTAAGTAAACAAATAAATAAAACGAATTTCATTGCGCGCGCTGCATTGCCAAATGCAATGCAGCGCGCACAACGAAATTCGTTTTATTTATTTATTTGTTTACTTACCTCTGTTCGGCCGTATGCCGTAGTTAACTACCCCCACCCTGCTCCTCCCCCGCCCCACCGCCCCACCGCCCCACAGCACTCCCACCACGAGCCGCTACTGGTCTTGACTGAGGCTTAGATCCACTGGGTGGTTTCAGAGGTGTGCTTCATTCCCTGGTACTAAGGGTTCCTTGAATACCGCTGAACATTCTTGAGGGGTCTGATTCGGGGGAAAGATTTGGTGACACTGAGACAGCAGCAATAAGAATTGTTAGGCATGCCATATACATTGGAAAGAGTGAGTTGGATTCCTTCTCTCTCCTGATGAGCTTAGCACTTCAGCGTCATCTTTGCTTAGGCAATTGCAACTAAGCCCTTAGCTTGGCCTTCTGATTCACCAGTTTATTAAGGATGTTTGTTAGAAATTGGGCTTCAGGGTGGTAGAGGTATGCACCCTGTCCTAGCAGGAACCACAATCCTAGTCAGAGTAAGTCAGATATACACTGTAAATTAACCTGTGCTCCCCGTCTGGTAGCTTGGGACAGAGCAGTCAGGCTTACCTTAAGAGGTAATGTGTAAAGTATTTGTGCAACACTTCAAACAGTAAAACAATAAAATTACTACATGAAAAGATCTGGTTAGAAAAATAGAGCTTAATTTAATGAACAACACAAGACCAAAATGACAAAATTCCAATAAGTATACCGGGAGTTATGTATTTTTAAAGAATAAACTGAAATGTAGTGCTTAGAAGCAAAAAGAGCCAACCGGGGCTATCTGATCGTGTTAGACCAGGTCAAATCCAAAAGTTCAGGCTGACCACGATAGAGCGTGTGCCAGATACAGGGACCAGCCTTGGTCCGCTGAAACAGTTCCTTGGTTCGCGGTTGCGTCAAGGTCGAGGCCGAGATGCAAGAAGTGAAGGAGGCGATGTGTCCATGTCGATTCTTAGGATGTTAGTGATGCTTTGACTCCGAGCCGCTCAAAGTCGGAGATGTGTCGGGAATGAAGGCGACGTGCCACGCCGTCGGCGGTGAGATGTCCTCAATCCTCACAGCAGCAATGATGCGTCTTCATCGGAGCTCGCAACAACAGCGATGCGTCATCGTTGATGGAGATGCGCCGGTTCCAGTCCGTGCAATGATATTGATACACAGGTTTTTACTCGAGCGGCACTTTCTACCCCCTTCCAAAGGTCCAGTACTGGATTGGCACCACTTGGCAGGGAAAGACTCTCAGATAGCAGAGTCCATGTGCTGTAGCAGGTAAGTTGGAAGTCTTTTATGTCCTTGAGACTTCAAGCAGGAGGCAAGCCAGCAAGCCCTTGTAGTCACTCTGCTTCTGTGTTGAAGATGTGCAGGTCCAGTCCTTCTCACTCCCAGGCAGGAGGGCAGCAGGCAGCAGGTCAGCAGAGCAAGAGTTCAGCAGAGTCCAGTTCAGCACAGTGGCAGTCCTATAAGCATCACAGCAGTCCTTCTTCCTGGCGGAGTATCCACAGGTCCAGAAGTGTACTGAAGTGGTGGTGTCAGAGGTCCAGTACTTACACCCAGTTATGCCTTTGAAGTGAGGGAGAATTCAAAGAGATGCCTTTGAATTGCACAGAGTACCTGTCCTTCCTGTCCTGGCTCCAGGCTCACTACACGGGGGTATGCAGCCCTTTGTTTGGGGACAGGACACAGTCTATTTAGATGTAGGTGTTAGCTCCTCCCTCCCAACCCGAATAGGGTGGCACATGAGGATGTGGATGGTCAGTCAGTCACACCTAAGCTCCCTTTGTGTGTGGCTGCCTAGAGGGAATGCACAAAGCCCAGCTGTCACCCACCCCAGATGTGTTTTCAGAGACAGGCAGAAAGCAGCAAATGGCTAAAGTAAGAAAATGCCAACTTTCTAAAAGTGCCATTTTCAGAATTACAATTTAACATCTGACTTAACCATAAGTTGTGGTTTTAAATTGTGATTGCAGAGACATCATATTTGGGGGTCCAATCTCTTCCCATTTGGAAATTACACTTATAAGATGTAATAAGGTAATCCCAATGTTATCCTATGGGAGATATAGGCATGGCAGTAGTGCAAAACGAATGTAAGAGTTTTTCACTACCAGGACATGTAAACCTTAGAAGGAAATGTCCTACTTTTTGCATACACTGCACCCTGCTCTTGGGATGTCCAGGGCCTACCTTAGGGGTGACTTATATGTATTAAAAGGGAAGGTTTGGGCATGGCAAGAGGGTTAACTTGCCAGGTCAACATGGCAGTTTAAAACTGCACACACAAGCTTTGCAATGGCAGGTCTGAGACATGCTTAAAGGGCTACTTAAGTGGGTGGCACAATCAGTGCTACAGGCCCACTAGTAGTATTCAATTTACAGGCACTGGGCAATGTAGTGTTCCTTATAAGGAAATTAAATATGCCAAATGTGGATAAGCCAGTGTTACCATGTTTTAAGAAGAGAGCACATGCACTTTAGCACTGGTTAGCAGTGGTAAAGTTCCCAGAGTCCCAAAGCTAGCAAAACAAAGTCAGCAAAAACAGGAGATCTGAAGGCAAAAAAATCAGGGGAAACCACACCAAAGATGTCAGGTCTAACAATGCTGTGTTCAGAAAATGGCAAGATACAGGTAGGATAAACATTCCACGTTTCATGTCACGTTTATATCCTTTTCTAGAGTGTGGGTCTTTCTTACCTGACCCGGTGCCAGTAGATATGTTGTTGGCATACTTGGTGGGCAGAAAGTCAATGGCGGATGATACTGTCCTGAAAGATCAGACTCCGCAAAGTTTATTCAAGAGTCCTTTAGCTTTAAGAGTTGCTGTTCATGGAGCAGTAATAATGGCTGCCTTTCCTAGGCTGAAAGGCACTCAGCATGGATGGCCTCAAGGTCTTGCTTCTTTGCACTCAAACCAGACTTGACAGCAAGCAACACCTCCAGCCTTGCGTCCTGACAGCTGGCACATAACTGTTTAGCTCGAGTTTAGAAGAACGCATTCATAACATTTTCAAGGAATGCAGTCTGTCTTTCTCCTTCAGCAACCAGCCAAAGAAATATGCCTCTGCTAACCATGACAAGCACTTTGTAGCAACCCAGGAGGAGACAGCTGTCTTGACAGAAGTAAATCGAATTTGAAATTCAAGAAACCCCAACCTGATTCTCCAAATTGGAACCAGTACTCCTGCCAATGCTGGTCCCAACCATCATGGTCCATAACTTTCTATCAAGTTGGGAGACATCCATTTCAGACAAATGTGCTTTCAATGTTATCTGGGCAGGATATGTCATAGAGTTCTCTGCCCGTCTTCAGGAGACAGGATTTGTCATTACAGTCTGACAGTCTAACATCCAGTTAATTAGACTTCCACTGAAAGCATTTCTGGATCTCTTGGACAAAAATAACATCATGCCAGTCCATGGAACATAACCTCCTGAAGGTGGAACTGTAGTGGGGGCGCCGCATAGCGCCTATACCGACCTGAAGACTTTCACCTAACCATTTATGTGAACCTACTTTTCAAGTTTCACTGACTGATCTGATCTCGGATTACATTGCCGCTAATGCACGCATAGCCTCCCACACCAATGTTGATTTAAAGTGGTTGTTCGGGCCATTGTCTTATCCAATCAGTGGGAGTGGGACACTTCCTGCGAGAGGAACTATCCAAGTTGGAGGAGACTCTTTGGCACTTGGAGGCAGAGAGTGCAACCTTTCTGGAGGCCCTGCGGACCCTCGGGGAGATGTGCGAGAAGCACCTAGAGGTGCAGGGTAAACTTTATTCTCTGAACTGGTGGAAATGCCTAAACATGGCGCATGTGGAGGGGGGTGAGCCGGTAGACTGTTGTCTAGGCTTGCCAAACCTGGGGGCCTAGGGAACTTGAACATGCAAATCAGCCTCACAGGGGGCCAGCGTCTATTCACAGGCAGACATACACAGGTTTACAGACCATTCAAGGGAATTGTATGGAGCGGGGTGTCCACCCTCGGGAGAGGCACTGGATGCCTTCTTGAGTAGGGTTACCCTCCCGCAATTGCGGGATGGGGAGCAAACGTGTCTGGGGACCCCCATTATAGAACCTGAAATTAGAGCCGTCATAAAGGAGCTAAGTCGTGGCAAAACGATAGGGACATATGTCCTGCCAGCCGAATTTTATGAGACATATGCCTCACAAATAGTCTCAAAGCTGGCTGGGATGTATGCCAGTGTGCTGGATTGTGGGAGCCTACCAGATACAACAAGGGAGGCCCTTATAGTTTTAATACCTAAATCCTTAAGCAAAGCATTGGACGCGCAAGTCTATCAGCTCCTGTCAATACTAAATTTAGATTAAAAGATCCTTAGCAAAATCCTGGCAAACCAACTCCAGCCACACCTCGCTAACCTGATACATGAGGACCAGAATGGATTCACCCCAATCGCATTAGCTCACTAAATATCCGGCGATTGCACCGCATTCTTGCGAAACATCGAGGAGGCAATACCCAGATGTGGTGGTGTTCTCCGTGGGTGGACAGAAAGCCTTTGGCACCCTGCAGTCACCCTACCTGCGGGCGGTCATGCATTGGATGGCGTTAGGAGCAGGATGGAATAGATGGGTTTGGCTACTCCATAGAGATGCGCGTACTGGTGTGCGAATAGACAGGTGCATTTCGGAGGCATTTGAGATCTGTCAAGGCACATGACATGGATATTCTTTCTCCCTTATGCTGTTCGTGCTCGTGCTGGAACTGTTTGTGTATCTGCTGAGGAAGGAAGGACAGGGAAAAGGGATCGCAAATTATGACAGGGAGCACATAGCTTTGCTCTAGGCAGTTCATATGTTCATTTACCTGAGGGACACCAGCCGGGGTATCCAGTGGAGCATGTCTTGCCTGGAGTTGTTCGGCCAAGTCTCCAGCCTACAAACAAATTGGCACAAATCTTGTATTTTTCCAGTGGCACTAGGGCTTGCAGAGCCTTCGGAGGCAATACAGCAGCCCAAACTGAGGTGGGCCCTTAGGGCCCTCAGATAACTAGGGGTTAAAATTTATCACGTGGATAACAACATCAGCTAAGATAATCTTGGAGAAATGCTGTGTGCCTTATGGGGTATGGTGGCGTTTTGGAGGATGCTTACACTCCAGATTATGGCACGCATTGCGTTGACTAAAATGGTCATGTTGCCCAGGTTTCTTTATTACTTTGTTAACCTGCCTGTCTGGATACCAAAGGCATGGTTCAGATCCCTCAATGGTCTGCTTAGGGAGCTGGTTCAGGACGGGCAGCACTCCTGAGTGCCATTACGCACCTTTCAGCAGATGACCTTGAGAGGGCGGCTTAGGGTCCCAGACTTCGAGCTTTATTATTAAGCTGCACAAGTGCAGTGGATTGCTCGCTGGTTTGTGGGGCTCAATCCAGTGGAGTTGGGAGATCATGGGATGGGGTGTAGAGAGGGGCCACTGCTGGCCATGGTTTTGGGGGTTAAACTTACCCCGACCTACCAGGCAAGGCTCCTTTGCATGGCTCTTAGGTGCTGGGGAGGAATTTGAGGTAGAGTACCGATGGTGGGATTCCCGACGGCCTGGGGAGCTTATTTTATGGCCCAGCAAATGGCAGTATGGATGGAAGAGGGGTAGAGATGCTGGGGGACTACTGTTCTGAGGGTGCATTTCAAACAGTAGAGGAACTAGAGACAGAGAGCGGGATGTTGGGCACCAAATTCCTGACATACGGGGCATTGGCAAAGGCAGTCCGATGGATGTATGGAGTGCTGGAGCCATAAAAACCAGTTCAGAAACTGCTGCAGACATTGCTGACCTTTGGCCAAGGGAGACATCTGGTTTCCTGGTTGTATAGCACTGCACTCTCCATGAGAACAGATGACTTACCTGAGCTGCGTGCTAAATGGGAAATTCTGCTCGGTAGAGCCTTCACTAGGATAGAGTAGGAACACACCCTAGAACGCTCATACAAATACACCTGCAACACACGGTTCATGTTCACACAGTTAAACTACCTGCATTGTACATTTCTCTTATCACATAGATTGAATGTTATGCTTATTACTACAGACTTAGGGTGTCCCAGATACACCCAAGTCGATGCACACTTTTACCATATGGTCTGGGGCTGCCCGGTCACTGAGTGCTTCTGGATGCAGGTTGTGAGGTATCAAGAGTGAACTCTAGACCGCCAGAACCTCCAGACCACCTGCATATGCTTACTGGGTTTATATTAACGATGGCCAGAAAAAAAGGCAGGTGACTGATTCCTTGATCTGGTCCAGGATATAGCCCGCCAAGATGTCGCCCGCCACTAGAAGTCCCCTCAGGGTCCGCCGCATGGCTTATGGCAAAGCAAAGTGGAAACTTAGGCTTTAGCATAAGGTGCAGTGCTATGGGTGGAGGAGTAAAGGGGGATGTTCAGACGATCACTGGCAGACCTGAGGGCGGAGGTTGTTACCAGCTTCCTGGATAGCAAGAACTTAACGGAGACATGATGGGCTGCCCCAGAGCTGCAGATATGTCTTCTTGTGAAGGTGGCCCCAGTAGGGTTCGGATCATGTAGATATGTCTCCCACTGATAGCCTGCTAACCTACTTATATATTGGATTCCTTACCAGAGGAAAGGCTGGAGGCATTTGCAACACACACAGCGAGAACATATATGGTACCCTACACTGAGCAAAGTTTGCATTATAAGTTCTATAGACTATTGATATCTTTTCTTTGGAGGCTACCAGGGGGTATAGATATGGAATACAAATCAAGTATGAGGCTGTAAGTATACATAAGTGTAAATGCTATGAAAGAATTTAATGTAACAGCTGGTGAATACATAAATGATGAACGTTTTAAAGAAAACTTTTTTTTAAATGCCATTCTCGTGGAATCAGAGAGGTCAAGGGGGTGTATTGGAAGGCTGTTCTAATGCCCAGTACTTCAGGGATACTTTGGGGTGGTAATAATCTTCGAAGAATGTGAAAAAGTGGGACCCATATACTCCCTTCAAGATGAAGACTCTTCAGCGAATAATTCACCTAGTGTGTCTGGGAGATTCCCTCGATTTATAAATGCATGCCTGCATATTCTGAAAGCTTGCAGTTCCAGGTGTTACCTTAGGTTTGTAGTTCAGGATCAGCACTTTCAATTTTGCAATCAATCAAGGATTTATAAAGCGCGGCAAATCACCAGTGAGAGTCTCAAGGCACTGGGGTTGCTCACTGCTTCATGGTGGTTTGTTCATTTGAACAGCCAGTTCTTGAGTCCTTTCTTGATTTGCTGGAGTGAAGGGGCAGTCCTGAGGTGTATGGGAAGGTCATTTTAAGCTTTGGCTGCCAGGTGCACGAAGGAGCGTCCTCTGCTTTTGCCTCAGTGGATCTGGGAGTTGTCTGCGAGGAAGAGGGAGACTGATCATAGTTGTCTGGTTGGTTGGTGAAAAGTCATGCATTTTTTGATCTATGCTGGTCCTTCATTGTGCAGGGCTTTATATGTGTGGGTCAGCATCTTGAACTGGCATCTCTTCTTTATTGGAAGACAGTGTAGCTTTCTGTGGTGTGATGTGGGTCCATCTGGGGAGATCAAGAATGAGTCTTGCCGCTGAGTTTTGTATAGTCTGTTGTCTCTTCAGGAGGCACATGGTTATTCCTACGTAGAGTGTTTCCGTAGTCCAGCCTGCTGGGGACAAGGGCCTGTGTGATGGTCCATCTGGTGTTAACTGGGAGCCACCTTAAGATCTTGCGGAGCATGCAGAAGGTGTGGTAGCAGGCAGATGAGACTGTGTTTACCTGTTTCTTCATAGCTAGCTTGCTGTCTAAGATGATGCTGAGGTTGCAGGCGTGGTCTGTCGGGCGGGGGGTGGAATTAGTTCAGCAGCCCATCATGTGTCGTTCCATGGTGAGGTGTTGTTCCCGAAGATGAGGACTTCTGTCGGGAGGCAGTGGGAAAGCGGGAGGCAGCGGGACAGACGGCGAATGCGGGAAAAAGCACACAATCAGAATGACAGGCCCAGAAGGTAACAAAATAAGGCACAGAAGGATCACTATGTAAAAATATATAACAGGTACAGAAAACAACACTTGGAGGTGGGATGCAGTAGGTAGCGGGAGAAAATGGCGAACGGCGGGGGAAGCGCACAATTGAAGGTCACAAGACACAAATAGATCGCAGAACAGGCCAGAGGATAACTTAATAAAGTATGCCAGGCACAGAGCACAGAGGGCAATCCAAAAAAGAGCTCAAGCATAAGATAGTTAGGGGGAGCTGGCAAAGGACCTGCTGAAAGGGGTCGTGCTGCAGCCTTCATTAAGTAGGTCCTGGGAGGGGCACTGGAAGGTGGGAGGTGGCGGGAAAGAGGGAGGCAGCGGGAGCAGACAGTGAACGACGGGAAAAGGCGCACATTTAAAATGACAGGCACAGAAGGTTACAAAATAAGGCACAGAAGTATCACTATGTAAAAATATATATCAGGCACAGAAAACAACACTGGGAAGCAGGAAGCGGGAAGCAGGAGAAAACGGCGACCGGCAGGGGAAGCGCACAACTGAAGGTCACAAGGCACAAACAGGTAGCAGAACGGGCACAGAGGATAATTGGATAAAGTATGTCAGGTACAGAGGGCAAACCAAAGCAGAGCACAAACTTAAGGAAGTGACGGGGGAGCACTAGCGTCTCAGTTCGGCCGCCAGGGTCTTCACAAAGGTCCTGACGCCAATGTCTTATTGCTACACAGACCAGGGCTAATTCTATTCCAATATCGGGACAACTGGATGCTATAGGAGCATTAGTGTAAGCAGTGGGGCAATCCCTCCAGAGAGTAATATCATGTCTGAAGGCACACAGGAGGATTCTCATCTTTTCTAAATCCAGTCTCATCCCGACGTATAACAGACTCTTCTTTGGAGCTCCTACCTGAATCTAAATCAAATTCGATATTTGCAAAGCGTTGACTACTCATCCCTAAGGGTCTCAATGTGCTGGGGGCCATCGGGGAAATTAAGTGAGCTATTGCCCAGAGTCACATGGTGCTGAGCTGTCGCCGGTGAGGGGATCGAACCGTGAGCCCTGCACCACACCTCTCCCTATGGCAACACCCTATCCTCTGGTGCCTGATTTGATATACACTGGAACAATAGCCTGGCCTAGCTGCTCTCTGTCAGCTGTGCTGCAGCGGAGTGGGCCTTCCACCGTGTCATCACGTTGCCCTCTTCTCCTGTGGAGCTGGGAGCGGTTGGGCAGGCATCTGGATGGCTCGTGGCAGCCCACCCGTTTTGGTAGCCTTGAAGTCCCTGCTGCTGGAGGAAGCAGCTTGAAGCTGCTGAACAGCAGCATGTATCACGGCCATGGGCAGGTCAGTCTACTTACCAATGACCTGGGACTGGTTATAACAACCTCTTACTCACTGCCCATAAAACTCCTGATAATTTCAGCTACAGACTATTGTGATGTGGGTGGTGGCAGCACCCACCCACGCACCATGACCCGTGCTCGATGATATAAGGATTGTGAAGCCCGCCCAATGCACGTAGATCCTAAACAAAAGTCAGGCCAGCTTAAAGGCTCAGTCTTCCAGAAACAGTCCTGAAGGTGGTGGTACCCTTTCCTCACACCGTGACCTCCTTATCACTTCTTTCTTCTCAACTACAGCTCTATTAGTATCCTCAATGAGCGGTTTCTCCCCCCCTTTTAAACAGGGGTATATGGACTATGGAAATCTTAAACCAATCTGAATTAAAATGCTCAGGTCTCAAGGAGGTCACACATGGTGATGGAGCAACATCCACTACAACTAATAAAACTGTAGTTGTTGACACAATAATTCATACCCCAGTTGAAGCTATGGCTACAACACCCGTGTCCATGATCACTCAACATCATTCCAGATACTTCCTCTTGCACTCTGACTGTATAGAGACAACACCTTCCCCATTATCAGAGGCCTCAGCAGCCACTCCAGCAGCTCTAATCCATGAATCACTGAACAACACTCCAGGATTCTCAGCCTGATGTTACCAATGTCCTGGGCACTATATGAGCCCTCTTGTCAATCACTCAAGCCTCCCACATTTTGTACAAACCAATCATATTAGACATTCCATTGGAGACTCCATTGCTGGTTTGGGCAACTCATCGATGAATACCAAAACTTAAAGAAAACACTGTTTGCTTTCTGCTGATCCCTGGCGGCAATGACCTCCACCTCAAACTAGCAATTAGACAAACTAGAAATTCAGGTTGACCTATTAGAGACTTTAGGCATATTTGTTACCTCAATACACAATAGAATTTCTAATTTAGGTGTGATTATCACCTTCATCCTGGCAAACTCCAAGTATAGCCAACCACCATGTAATTGTTGCCCAGTTATTGACAAACCATCTGAACTGCCATTACTTCTTTCCTCCTTGGTATCCTAGGCAAACTCAGTCAGCGCCTCTCATCCTCTCCTCCAGCCCCCCATGGTATTCTTGAAGAGTGGGATCTCAAACAGACAATTCTTCACATCCCACCCCACTGGAATCAACTGACTCTGAACCTATATGATCATACACTACACAAACATTCCTCCATCAATGACCCCATTTCTCTGGAGGGCCACCCAGACATAAGTCAACAGAAGTTTAATCACAACCTCTGAGGTTTTGAAACATCTGACAAGGAGACAAAAGAAAAAATTCTGAAAGGCAACAAAGAACAGCAGCTCAAAAACTTTTGTGAATGTTCTCATTCTCACGAGCTCAAGTACTAAAGTATGTCCAGTTTATTCTATTCATAAAAAACTCACTTGTAAGGAAGCAAAATCTGACATTCCTACAGTAACGTTTAGCTCACTTACTACATCAACCAACCTAACGCTACCAGCAGTCATGAATGCTGATCCACCCCCATGTTTCCCAAGCCCACCAGCCCCAACCGCTTTAGAAAATGTGGAGCCACCTGAACCCCTCAGTAATATTAGACAGCCACCTCCCTCCACTGAGTTTCACACAAGCTCACAACTCACTCCACTCATAGGCTCATCAAATCATTGGCCCCCTTTCCAAACAGCAACTACGCCTCTGGTTCATACAACTCCAGCACACATATCTGAGGAAATGAAAAGGGTAGACTTGAGCCGACTCTGACCTCCCAATATCAGAAACCAACATGTCCTTGCAGGTAACAAAGTTCAAGGTAGAGAGTACCCCAAATCCCTGCTACACACTTCAACCTCTCCAAACATCCACCAAAGTTTACAGCTGACTCTAAGAAGCTATTCAAGTGCCTGTCTCTCCTTAAATGTATTCCCCTGGTCACCCTCCCGAATCTACTTCAGCACCACGCCCAAACAAGGCTGGTGCAAAGGGGATGTGGTTTCCTGATCCCACTTTTTGACTCCAGAATACACGTCAAGAGGTCAACAAGACATTTTAAACAGAGGGAACATCTTTAAGCTACTCAAGTCCCTTCAACAGATGAAGCGGCTGAACACTGATAATATTGAAGTCATTAAGTTTATAAATGGGGCCGTTCACTCCGGCAAATAATCTACAAATGTTATCTGGTCAAGTCTGGGAGCACTCAGTTTAGTCTGGAAATGCAAGGAAGCCCTATACGCATGGGGAATCATTCCTACTAAATCAATAGATGATGGATACCCTGATCAATTCACTAAAACTAGCACCATTCACCCACGCATTAGATCCATATCAAAATAACTCTTAAAGGGTCATCAGGGTGGCCACCACACTTACCCGATCCCATGAGTTCCTAGGCGAGCAAACAACCAGAGGGCATCTTTTGTATTCCTACTCAGATTCAATAAAGCATCATTCTCAGCCTGCTATTAGCAAGGAAGCTCTCTCACTCCTCTCTTAGAACGTCGCAGGTCTATCCAAACTCTTAGACGAAGCCGACTGCTGCTCTTTTCTGGGACATAATGATATAATTTGCATTCAAGAACCATGATGGAGCGATCCTACAGCACTTCCAGGCTACCATAGTTACCATATAAAGCCATTAAAGAGAAGGGTAGGGCGTGATGGAGCAAGGACTCAAAAATGAGACTTGCTCGAATGCAATCACCTCATAGTATTAATTTATTAATCTTGTATTGTTTATACTAACGTTGCATACATTACACGAATAGCAAGGAAGCTTGCCTATGTGTTCTAACTAACAAGTAACGCTTGTCTTTTTCTAAAATGGCTGCAAAAGAGCGGGAACCTTACGGCGCATGTCTCATCCATATCACATGGTGTGACGTCTTTCTTTGCTTGGTGGGAAATTTCTGCTTCTGCGCAGTGTGCATTAAAATGGCTGCTTGATGTTTTCACATGCTTCAGCTTGCTCTTGTGTTATTATTAATTTGTCGTTTTCTTAACGCTACTAATGCGGGATAGATTTATAAGTAAATGGGGATAGAGTAGAAAGAGTGGGTATACAGTGAAACATATTATTTTGTGATTTTAATATTCTCTTCTTTGACTTTTATTAGTTCGTAAACTTGGGCCTGGGGTTGGTGATCTGAAACTCGAGAGACAGTGATTCTGCGCATGTGTCCTCCTTGGCTGCCAAAGAATGAAGTCAACCTGGACGTCGTCCAAGGCCACGACCTAATGGCCGATATTGATATACTTACGTGTTCTTGCCAAACTTGCAACTATGTATATGGAAATGAATAAACTTTGTCGTGAGACGGGTGGGAAATAAAGCCAATGTATTAAAATTGATGGGCGGAAGATTAAAGACAAAGGTCTTCAGAAATGCGTACCAACTCAATATGGTGTGAGGATCAACCCCCTGTCCCTGTCCAATCAGAAGTAGTGGTCCCATATTTTAGCAACATTAAGGGGAGGTACATGGGCGTAGAAGGGTATAATAGATATAGTATTAGCAAATTAGCAGAGGCATTGCATTAGCATTAGGACGCTGACCGAGTGCATGCTGAACCGCTGTCCAGAGAGGTCCTGAGGAGGGGGCGGCGGAGTCCATTAGAACGAAGGCACGGGAGAATCGATGAGAAGCCGAGTATCAGAGAGGGGAACGACGCAGGCGTCGTTGTAGAGAGGTCACCGGTCCTGTCCTGATCCTGGAGGAGGTCTTTGCTCTTCATCCTTCCTGGGTCCTAATCTTTCCAACTCCTTGGCCAAGGGTTTGGTTCTCGCACTTAGGTAAATATAAATGCAACCTTTAGTTGCGCTGCTGTCTCTATCTTCTCCTTTCTGAGGGACCGTCATTAATCAATAATTATTATTCTATGCTTCACCCGTGATATGTGATTAAGTACCATGTGGTTATGTAATTTACTCTGCTAAATCTTTAGATAAACATTTTAAAACTTCCTGACTCAGTGGTTATTTCAGGATTATGTACTATAATGAATGTCACTCATTTTAAACTTCCCAATTAGCAAAGGATTCATTGGTAAGTCATTACTCTTCAATCGGAAGGTAATTGGTAGCAGGGATTTTGATAAAGAGTATCAACTGATAAAGCCCAGCGTAAGTATTAGCGTAGTATGAATGTATGGGCCCAAGTGAGTATCTGGTGTATGAATGCTGTTTGCTAATATCGCGCTGGATCAGTTTTCTGGTTATCAGAGGATGGTTACTCTTTGTTAATTGGGTAATGAGAATTTTATTTTTATGAACTAACATCTGTGTATCCAAAAGTTTGTTTTATGTTGTCTAGAATCCCCGGGGAAAGAATAGCGGTTGGTAAGTGGAAGCCATACTGTAGTGAGGTTATCTGTCAGACAGAAATAGTACTGAAAAGTTAAGCAGGACTATCAGTACTGGTTAGGGAATCTATGCGTGTGAGTAATAGCAAAAGAGTACGCTGGTGAAAATTTGATGTTATATCACCTAGAAAGGGTAATGTTGAAGAAGTAACAGGTACTTCTGGAGCTTGTGTGAAGAGTAAACGGAAGGGTTTTACTCGTAGTGTATGTTTAGTAAACGGAAAGGTTTTACTAATTGTGAGAGAAAACTATCTTTTCTATTTTAGAGAAACTGGCACGATAGCGAATGTTTTATGTTGTTACTGAAATTTAATTAAAGATTTATAGAGAAAATAAACTTTGCGTAAGATTTTGTAAAGGGAGGGTCAGCTATCGGAGAGGGAGCTGACGTCACAAACGCCGCGCTGGGATTGGTTGAATCAGCGGGTGTGGAACGACTCTTGTAAAGGAGGGGTCAGAAGTCAGGAGCAGTACTGACGTCACAGGTGCCGCGCTGGGATTGGTTGAAACAGCGAGGGACAGAGAAGCGCAGATTGTAAAGGAGGGGTTGACAGACAAACGTCACCGAAAGGCTGCGTTAGGATTGGTTCAGAAATAAAAGTTAGCAGACACTTGATTGGTTGATATTCTAGAAGCTAAAATCTTAGTGGATAGGGATTGCATGTTAAAACGCGATCCGACTTTAACAGGAACTCGTCCGGATAGGAGATTCCTAGGTTTTGCAGAATATAATTTTATACATCGAGATTTGCCCAAGATGTACGGAGAGAAGAGAAAAATGTCCTTTCTGCAAAAGATTAAGAATTATTTTAAAAAGGATAAACCAATCAAAACTAGGGAAGGAATTATCATTCCACCAGCTAAAACGCCAGCTACATTCATGATGATGGAGAAAGGTTATCATACTTGTGTATGGATAGAGAATTGGATAGAATATACCAAAAATGATGGGATATTAGCATTTCCCGAAAATGGTACCTTTAATGGAAGAATTCTTCAAAATTTGAGATTGAGGATGAATGACCTAGAACCCAGACCTAGATTAACTCAATACGAAGCCTTAGAGGAATGGGAAACCGAGGCATTTGAGCGTGACCGATCGAGGAGTAATAGGGGTTATCGAGGATTTTTCCCCAGATACCAACATGAGTCTAGGGACGGTCAGATGAAACAATGGAGAAGGGCAATGCTTACAGAAGGATTATATCCATTGCTAACAGCAGAAGAAAAATTAGGAAGCAAATGCACAGAAAAGACAGAACATTTAATGAGAAATGGAGATTCCGAAGATGAATTTATAGAAGAAATATTAAGGAACCCCCCACCATATCAGGAAGGAACAAGTGGATGCACCCCAAGTGCCCCACTGTTAAAAACTCCATTAGTGCCACAGGTAATACATGATTTCAACCCCAGTAGGATACTTCACGACAAAGAAAAAGAAGCCCTAGAGAAGACCAGAGCAGAATTAATACAGAAAATAACACAGATAAAGGTACATCCTGATTCTTTGACCATACCTGTAACAATTGGTCCGGTAGTTCCATTATATGGTGGTCAGGGAAATAATCCTCCACCGTTAGTTATGCCTACTCCTGTGAATATTCCTAAACCTGAAGCAACAGTAATGGTTGAGGATCATTTTAGTGATTGTGAATCAACAATATCCGAGGGTGGGGAGGCAAGATGGCGATCGGCTGACGGCGTCGCGAGGGAGCTCCGCTGAGCCTCCCCCGATTGAAGCGCAACTGAGACTGGAGATACGATAATTAATCTCCAAAGCAATTGTGAAACTTGAGACTCACTTAAAGATGAAAAATTGATGAGAGAAATGCGGCTGAAAACTGCAACCGGGAAAAACCCACCTTTGTTCATTATCGCCGCAATCTATTCCTGCCTCGAGGACGCACTGCCTGCTCGGAGCTCCTGGATGGGGGTTGACCTGCGCGGCTCCTTCCAAGCGCATTTTCACTACGGAAGGCTTCTGAACGAGCTGTTTGTTCTCCGTGTTGAACAGAGGAGGCAACTACGAAGCTTACACGGGATCCGCTCCAGAAGCAGAGGAGGTAGCGGTGTGGAAAGCAGGATTTGGGCAGAGATACACGGCTGCAACCAGCGCATTCTCCGGCAGGACACACAAGTGAGAATGACTGGCAAAGGGGCGAGAGGAGGCAAGGGTAAGATCGCTCCAGTACCCTCACAGCAAGGCGCAGCACAACCTAATACCTCATTAGCACTCACACGCTTGGCTAAAAAGCAGGACAGCACGAACACGAGTGCAAGAGGTAGTGGAAGGGGCGAGAGAGGGGAAAGTGGGAGCAAACCCCTGCAAGAGAAAGACTTAACCACTAACTCTACGGGGGGAGAGAAAAGGAATAACACTCGTACATCTAAAACAACTGACAGCTCTCAACCTTTAATCTCCACTAGTTTTGCAGCTGTGGGAAACCTCGGGAATGCTAAACAGGCTGTCTGCAGCGTACTAAAGGATGGTTCGGATACTCCCGCATTAGTTGGTCCAGTGGAAGTAACCACGGCAGCAGTGGTAGAGGGAGCTGCTGGCTCCGTTGGTAATGTGGTAAGCAATCACAGTAGTCCATCTGTGCAAACGAGTGTTACAACCCCGACTAAAAATACTACCGGGAATACCACCCTCCTCCCTCCAGCACCGGACGTGGCTCACTCACTTCTAGATTCGAGTCAGATGACGCCAGATAATCAAGACAAGTTTTTCTCGCTAACTGAAGAGTCTGAAGTAACAGACAGCAGTATCTCCCTATCGAGTGGGGAAGAAGGCAAGAATTGGTACAGTAGCCCTAATACCGGCACCCAGAGATCCAGAGCAGGCACCAAAAGGCTACACAAAAAACGAAACAGCGACAGGGTGCAAGGAGGGAAAGACCTATCGGGGGATGAGAGTCCAAGTGAGCTGAAGTGGGATTATAATAATACCCCTCTCATACTGGCCTCGGGGGGTACCCCAATAAGCACTCCAAGTAGTTACAAGCCAGCGAATGACGGCAGTGGCATCGGTAGCGACAGCAGTAAGTCGGTGGAGCAGGGTGAAGCCATCTTGTCAGTTGTGCTGAAGTCCATAAAAAGCTTTCAGGATGACGTTAAGGCTGACAACCGACGATCCTGCATGGCGGCTAAAAAACTGCAAGGGGCTGTCAGAAAGGTGGGGAAGACCTGTGCCGACATAGCTGATCGAATGACTATGGTGGAGGGGAGGACCGAGCAGTTGGAAAAGGAGGTATCTACACTCCAGACACAGCATGTTGATCATGAGGGATTGGTAAAAGATCTGATGTGGAAGATGGAGGAACAAGAAAACCGGCAGAGACGCAATAACCTCCGCTTCTTAGGGATCCCGGAAGGCGCAGAGAAAGATGATCCTAGGAAATTTATGATCAACCTGCTAAAAGGAGCGTTCCCAGAGCTGCAATAATGGGACCTGGATAGGGAGGTTCAAAGAGCCCATAGATTCCCCTGTTTCCTGGCAAGCATGCATCCGCATCACAACACCCGCGGGCAATGCTTTTATTTTTTGGGAACTTTATCCTCCGCCAAACCTTGTTTGACCTGGCTAGGCCAACAAAGAAACGAACATTCGAGGGAGTAATTTTTTTTACAAGGCCTGATTTCGCTCATGCCACAGTAGAACGTCGGTGGAGGCTCCGGCAGCTTTTTGATCCATTCCAGAAACTAGGGGCCGAAGTATACCTGCAGAATCCAGCCAGGCTGAAAATAGTATTTAAGGGGGCCATCCGCAGCTTTGTCTCTGAGATACAGGCACAAAAATATCTTGAGGAACTCTCGGGACAAAAAAAGTAATATGTCTTAGGAACACAAGTATATTTGTAACTTAAGTGAACTGTCTTTAGCAAGATAGGTTCTGAGGCCGTGGACTGGAAGTATTGTTGTTGCTATTGTACCAAGGACTTCTTGCATGGCTTTTCTAAGGGTGGCGGAGGGCATGTTTGATGTATTTTGTTTTGGGGGCTTTTATTCTTCCTTTTTGTGGTGAGGTAGAGGGGGGTTTCTCTCTCTCTCTCTCCTCGGGGAGGTAATTGCTTTCTGAAGGAAATGTGCTTATCTTACAACATAATGTCTCAGGAGTCTCTTGAAAAAGATAGATGTTGGGGGAGACCCAGCGGACTCGCGGGACTCTGTATGTCGGATGTCACACCCCTGGCGCGGCCAGGTAACCTCCAAAAGTGGTGGAGGGTGCGGGGGGCTGGGGGGGGACCGGGGGGAATGGGGCAGGCAGGAAGGGTGTAACTAAAAAAGGGAAGGGTAGGAGGTGGAGGAGAATGAAAGAAGGGATGGTGGATAGTGATCATAAGCACGGAATGCACTAATGTAATAAGATGGGTCTTTTAAGAATATTATCCATGAATATCTGCGGACTAAACGATGTTAAGAAAAGACAAACGGTGACAGTAGCACTTCAAACATGGGGAACAAATATCGTGTGTTTGCAAGAAACTCATATCGAAGGGCCACAAAGACATATCCTTATTTCGTTGGGATATCGGCTGATATGTGCCACATCACAAGGTGCTAGGGTAAGGGGGGTTGCAATTTTAGCTAGGGGTAAGGGGGTCACCTTTAATCATTCCAAAGTTGATAAATTTGGTCGTTGGGCAATAACAGAATGTCAGTGTGGGAGTGGGCAAAAGCTGACCTTGTGTGCCATATATGGAAGCAACCATGATGATGCATCAGTTATTGAAGAGATCTCAAACGAACTAATGCACTGGCCCTTGCCTTTGATGGTCTGCGGGGATATTAATATTAATCTGCCCAGCAATTGGTCCCTAAATGAGGGGTGGCACTACATAGGGCGTAAACCCAAGGTTTTTAAGGCTCTGAAACAATTGTGCTTGTGCCATGGTCTAGTTGATGGATGGCAGATTTCAAACCCTGATGACCTGGGGTTTACATATTTTTCCAACCCACACCTCACCCATGCGAGACTCGATTACTTTTTTATCTCTAACTCAATTAAATCAAAATGCCAGGTAACGAAATTACCCCGGATCCTTTCGGATCATAATCCTCTTATCTGCTCTCTTGAAGTAGACACTAGAAATAATACACTTAACACATGGACCTTTGAGAAAGCTTTGCTGCTAGATGAGAATTATTGTAATTATATGAGGGAGTGGATCCCAAATTTCCTGTCTGATAATGAGTGAAGTGCCTCAATTGAAGTCATCTGGGACACGCTGAAAGCAGGGATACGGGGGGAGACTTTGCAATACTCTTTTAAAATTAATAAACAAGCCAGGGCAGCTATGCAGGGGCTACAAGAAAATCTTAGAAAGTTTGAGGAAGAACTTATAAGTGGTACGAGCAACAATAACCTAAATAGAAAGGAAGAAACCGAAAAACTGCAGAATAAAGTGGCAATCGCGAAAGCTCACATTTTTAATATTTTCACTGAAAAAGCAATAAAAAAAGCATTTGCCCAAAAAGAGAGGGTTTATGAAGTCAATGAACAAATAGGACACCAGCTAGCCGTGCGTATGAGGCAACAGGTCACATCAAATTTAATTCGTGAAATTCAGGGATCTCAGGGGCCCCGAATCGAGGATCCCAAACTTATAAGAGACGCTTTTTGGCAGTTCTATCAAGAATTATATTCGGAAACCGGGGGGGCTGATCAAGCAAGAATTGAGGACTACCTGGATAACTCCAGGCTTGTTAAGTTCGATACAGAGGATGCAAATTGCTTAGAGGAATCACCCTCGGAGGAGGAAATATTAAGCGTAGTTAAAAATCTACCTGGAGGGAAAGCTACGGGGCTAGATTGCATCCCATCAGAATTTTATGCTGTATTTTTAAGCCAGATCAAAAATGTATTGGTCGATCTTATCACGCATATTTTTAAGGGTGGGTGCCCGCCGAACTCTTGGTCCCAGGCCAAGATAATTATCTTCCCAAAAAAAAATAAACCCCCTGAACAGCTTGGATCATACCGCCCCATTACCCTTATCAATTCAGATTCTAAAATTTATGCGAAAGTCCTGGCCAATCGTATTGCCCCATTAATTCATAAAGTAATCTCTCCAAGCCAGCACAGCTTTATTCCTGGTAGATCCACCATCAATCATATTCACCGAGTAATTACTCTGTTTGATGGTAGGGAGGTGGCAGGGGACCCTAGGGCGCTGGTTTTGCTGGATGCGGAAAAAGCGTTCGATAGGGTCTCCTGGCACTTCCTCTGGGCAGCAATGTCCAGAATTGGGATCCAAGGAGGCTATATTCAGGCTGTTAAAAAATTATATGTAAGTCCTAAGGCCGTAGTAATGGTAAATGGCAGTCTAACAGAAGAAATAGTAATATCACGGGGGACACGACAAGGCTGCCCGTGCTCCCCATTGCTCTTTGCAATTTATATTGATTCTTTTTAAGGCGATTGGAGGAGGATAGTGCAATTAAGCCGGTTATTTCTAATAGTTTTCCTACTAAAACATTAGCCTATGCGGACGACATCGCTATTGTGACAACTGATCCAAATTTGGCCATGTCCGCAATAGAGAATGAGGCAAAGCAATTTGGAGAAGTTTCTGGATACGCACTCAATCAGGGGAAAACTCAGATTGTTCTAAATAAAAAATGCGTGATGAGAGATGTACGGGTGGTGGACCAAGCAACCTATCTTGGGGTCTGTATAACATCTGATCTTGATAATCTGGTCAATATCAATCTGAAACCGATGACTGCTGCAATCCAGAAAGACCTTAAACGTCTAGATAATTTACATCTTTCTATTATAGGCAGAGTAAACGCGATTAAAATGGTCTTCTTCCCCAAAATTCTATACTTATTTAGAACAATCTGTTTAGAATTTTCGGCAACCTGGTTTAAGTCAATTGATCGGCTATTCTCCAGCTTTATCTGGGCATATTCATAACCACGGCGAGCCCAGAAGTTCCTTACTCTCCAAAAAGAACGTGGTGGGCTAGGTCTCCCGAATCTGCAGGCATACTATTGGGCTACTGTTCTGTTATACAGCAAAGAACTGCTGGAGAATAACTGGGCAGAGGGAGAAGGGGTAGCCCCTACGCCTTCCACCTTCCAATTGGTGCTAGGAAGGGAGAGTAGTGGATATTGGTGGAGACATTTACATGACAGCCACTTCAAAAAAGTTAAATTTAAAACATTACTCAATGGGCTTAAAGTATGGAAACATATCAGGAAAATGCTTGGGATAGGAAGATTCTCGTTTTATACTCCCTTAAAAAATAATCCTGATCTCCCAGCCATTTTTAATGATAACTATATGCTTAAATGGCATGAGGCAGGAATTACACAGGTAGGCTGTCTCTTCTCCTCTGTAGGGATCTATTCTTTCGAAGAACTGAAAAATAAATTTGCGTTGGACTGGCGCGACTTTTTTAAATATCTCCAAATTAGAGATTTTTTGACACGTAAGACAGGTGGGAAGGGAGGGATTGGTAAAGTAAATTTAATAGACACATTATTATCTGGCATAAGGAATAGGATTGGGGGCATTTACTTAGTCATTAACGCTATGTTTCCTGATGATATGGAAAAAATATCGCAGAAATGGTTAGAGAAAGCAGGAATTTCAAATAATGAGTTTAACTATGCTTATGAATTGTCACAAACAGTTGTAATGTCGACCAAGCTCCAGGCACAATTTTTTAAAACATGCTTTTTTCTGTACTACACTCCTGATAGAATTGCAAAATGGGGGACCGGATTGAGTACATGCTGCCCCAGGTGCAAGCTATATTGTGCAGATTGTATACATATTTTTTCTACCTGTGAGGGACTAAAAGCTGTTAAACGAGAGATAGAGAAATTTCTATCCACAATTTTGAATACTACAATTGTATTATCTAATGGGGTTATTTTATTGGGGGCCACAGACCCCGGAAGTTCTAATATAGGCCATGAACTTACCTTTATTGCAATGGCAGTCTTCCGGCTCTGCATTGCCTCCGCATGGCGTGATACTGATGCCCCCACGTTTCAACAATGGCTAGCCAGATTTCTTGCTTTGGCTAATATAGAAATTGCTATTTATAAACGCAAGGGCAGGAAACGACGGAAAAAGGGGTTAAAAATCTGGTCCCCTCTGATTACTTGGCGTCAATCTTTAGGCTGCTCGGAGTGAGGTCGACGATTGTAGTAGTAGCATAAGAAATAAGGGCATTACTAGCTAGATTAGTAGTGTGTCCTTTTTTTTGTGATGTTGTTACAAATTACTCATGTTATTTTTCCATGTATCCCTTCATGGTAGATATGTACAGTTTGCACAGTGTGTATATTCTTTCTTTTGGTGTTAATCTGCACTAATTTTTCTTATTATGGCACACCTGTCTGTCCGGGAGGGAGGGAGGTGGGGGGCGTGGGTTAAAATACAGTTGTTGTAAAATCTTAATAAAGATATTTAAAAAAAAAAAAAAGTGAATCAACAATATCATTAATGGATTTACCAATTCGAGATTCTGTCAATAGTACTCCCAGAAGAACTACACCTGGGTGCTCGAAAGAGGTAAACTTGATAACTTCATCAGGAGCAAAAGTGTCACTGTAGTTAGTCCAGAAGACTTAGAAAGGTGGGCACAAGGATCAGAACAGCAGTGTACACCTCCAAAATTTTTGGATATTTATAAATTAAAAGTCGAATTAGAAGAAATAATAGCAGGAAATGTAGGGTTAGATCGCCTAAACGCTTACAATGAAGAAGAATTATTGTTCGTATGCAGAAGTATCACCAGAAATGTAAAAATATTTCATGAAAAATTATCAGATTTGGCTCTGCAGATGGGAATTGAAATAGGGAGATCAAAGGTGTTGCAGAAACCCTTTAGAGCAGATTTCTCAGACAAAGATTTAGAAAATATGAATGCCTCTGGAAGAAAATTACAAGTAAAAGAGTTAATGACAGTCTTGCAAAAATGGGGAGACCTAGATAAATGGAGAGTTCGATGGGCAAAGAAAAAGGAAGAGGCACGATCCAGTAGAACAGCCTCTGAATATGTGATGAAAGAAACAGGGAAGACAGATCAAATGTACCCGATGCGAGAAGTTCCCGGAGGTGGATATGTACATGTCCCATGGAGTAGACAGGATATTTTGTCATTTACAAACGATTTTCCAAAGTTGAGAGAAAAACCAATTGAATGGTACAAACAGGTTGAGAGGTTTGGGAAGGTGTCAAAGGTATTGTTGAAAGATTTAGATGGTCTGTTTGACATAGTGGTACCTGCCGATTTGTGGACAGATTGTAAAATTACAGTTGATTGGCCTAGTGACGAGTATCCTAGGGATCCAAAGACAGTTGCCCCGTCAAATGATGTAATGAAAAAGTATCAGCAGGTGATAACTTACCTGAAAGGCAAAATACCTCCGAAAGAAACAGATTGGGTGAAAATAGACCGAACCACCCAAGAAGCTAGTGAATCGGTACACGCCTATTATGAGCGTTTATTACAAGTGTTTAAGCAGTATAGTGGATTTGAGGACATTGGAGACAAGAACATGAGTCAGTTTGTTTATCGATTTGTTTATGGTCTGAAGCCAGAAATTTGTCAGATCATTAAGCAGCACATGTTGTGTTGGCAAGGGAAACCCATAGATGAAATTTTGAAATATGCGAAATACTGTGGAGACGATATTGAGGATAGGCACAAGAAATTGCAGGAAAAAGTGATGTGGGCACAGGTGAAAATGGCTGAGAAACAGGGGATTAATTTGGATAATCCGAGTGAAAATCAAGGAAAGGATTCTGGAACGAATGGCGATACTGGGAATGGTGGAAAAGTGAGAGGACGAATGAGTAGAGAAGAAGCTAAAAAGAAATTTCCTTGTCATGGATGCGGAAAATTGGGGCATTGGAAGGATGAATGTAAAAAGATTCGGAATAATAATGGCCCAAATTAAAATTTAAATCCACAGACGCAGAATGACTCACAGCAGGGTGTAAATCCTCAGAATCAGTTGCCACCTGCACCTATTCAGGGTAATGTAAGCAGAGCAAACCACGGTACAGACGTCGGATATCAAGGAGGAAGTGGTAAGAATGATTATGTAACATCACAATTTCTTTTACAGGACGATTTCTGTCAATACAGTTCATGACGGTGCCTGGGAGAGGGGAGAAGGAGTGCGTACTTGGCGCATCCTTATCGGTAGATCAGTCAGGTCCATATGTTGAAGGGAGTGTAAAAGGTAATGATATTACTTTTCTTTTGGACACTGGTGCTACCCGGTCTACTGTGAGAACAGCAGACATTCCAGACCTTCCTCTCTCTGGAGAAGCTATCCAAGTAGTGGGAGTAGCTAATAGAAAGATTAGAACACCTCTTACCGAACCAATGGAAGTTAAAATTGGAAATTTCAGAGAAATGCATCAATTTGTAGTGTGTGATTCTAGTCCAGTAAATTTATTAGGTTGTGATTTATTGTGCAAAATGAATTGTACAATTTTCTGCACACCGGATGGTGTGGCAGTTCAGACCCCAGATGAAGATCATGTATATAAGTTTATGATTGCAAAACAAGGCACAGAGGTAGATGAGATGTTTTCATTAATAACAAAAGATGAACTGCCAGAAGAATTAAAAACTACAGTAAACCCCATAGTATGGGATTTCACAGGAAAAGAAGTAGGACTTATGGCCAAAATAGACCCAGTTAAAATTACTGTAAAAGAAGGTGCGATTTTCCCAAATACTAGACAGTACAAAATGAGTGCAGAAGTAAAGACAGGAGTCATTGAAGAAATAAATCGAATGGTAGAACAAAAACATACTAAGAGAAGTGATGAGTAGCCCATGTAATTCACCAATAATGGGTTTAAAGAAACCTAGCGGAAAATATAGGATTGTTCAGGACCTGCGGAAAATAAATAAGATTGTGGAACCTTGTTGTCCTATAGTACCCAATCCTGCAGTAATCCTATACCAGATTCCTTGGAGCGCAGGATGGTTCACAGTGATTGATTTATGCCAAGCGTTCTTTTCAATACCATTGCATCCAGACAGCCAGTATCTTTTTTCATTTAAATTTGAGAACAAAGTCTATGTATGGAATCGTGTTCCTCAGGGGTACACGGAAAGTCCTTCTATTTTCAATCAGTTATTGAAAAAGTGCTTAGAGAAACTAGTGATGCCTGGAAGCTCAGTCCTAGTGCAATATATAGACGACTTACTGGTGGCATCGAACACCAGAGAGGACTGTGTTGTTGATTCCATAGCACTATTAAATCATTTGGCTGAAGAAGGGCATAAAGTCTCACCAGAAAAATTGCAGTTCTGTACAACAGCTGTTAAATATCTGGGACACCAAATTGAGAGGGGAAAAGAAGAATAACATCGGAAAGAGTACAATTGATTAAGAAAATGCAAATGCCTGTAACCCAAAGAGAAGTGAGAATGTTCCTAGGAATAGTAGGTTACTGTCGACAATGGATACTAGGATTTTCCTTGTTAGCGAAGCCCCTAATTCAAATGACAAGGAAGAAAGCAAAAGACCCAGTTGTTTGGGATGATGAGAGTGTAGGAGCTTTTGTAAAATTGAGAAATGCTTTGTGTTCAGCACCAGCCCTAGGCATGCCCGACTATAAGAGAAGCTTTGCATTGTTCTGTCATGAGAGAGAAAATTGTGCACTTTCAGTCCTAACCCAGAGACATGGTTTGGACAGACGTCCTATAGCATATTTTTCTGCTACATTGCATCCAGTGGCAGCCGCGTTGCCAGGCTGCTTAAAAGCAGTAGCGGCTACCTGTTTAAGCATTGAACAAAGTGAGTCAGTTGTGATGGGACACCCAGTAAAGGTGTTTGTTCCACATGCGGTTGTGATTCTGTTGACAAGAACTCGAACTCAGCATCTTACTCCTAGTCGGCTGACTAAATATGAGAGAATAATAATGGGTGCTGAAAATGTGAACATAGTGAGGTGTACAATAGTAAATCCTGCAACTTTACTACCAGACCCGTATCATGAGGAAATTAAAAATGACGAAGAAGAAGAACATGATTGTTTACAAGTCACAGAATTATGCACGAAACCACGTCCGGACATTGAAGAACAGCCCCTTAGAAAGCCAAATAGGGAGCTGTTTGTTGATGGTTCATGCCAGAGGTATGAAGATGGTAAACTGACTGCAGCATATGCAGTATGTGAATTAACTGGAATAGTCGAAGCATCCTATTTACCAGGAGTAAAATCTGCACAAGTAGCTGAATTGATTGCTTTGATAAAAGCGTGCAAAATTGGGAGGAATCAAAAAGTGACTATATTTACAGATAGCCAATATGGTTACGGGGTTGTGCATGATTTTGGCCAACTATGGATGCAGAGGGATTTCATGACTTCTTCAGGATCCCCCATTAAAAATGGAAAATTTGTAAGGGAATTGCTGGAGGCAATACAATCACCAAAAGAATTGGCTGTGGTGAAATGTGCCGCACACCAGTCAGGAGATGACTGGGTGGTAGTCGGCAACAGATACGCAGATCTTGTGGCTCAACATTGTGCCAGAAATAGATTGTCAGTCAATAAAAGGGTGGAAAGAATGGGAATCAGCTGCCAACTTATGCTGTATATGCCACCTGAAACATGGAATGAAGTTAGAAGATTGCAAGATGGTGCTGATGAAAATGAGAAGAAAACATTGGTCAAAGTGGGTTGTTCCCAAAGGGGAGATGATGAAGTGTGGATTTGTGCTGATGGCAGACCAGTCATGCCTGACTGTCTGCTCTCTCAAATGGCCAGGATGTATCATGGAGACACACACATAGGGAGAGATGCAATGATTAGGCTTTTCAGACAGAACTGGTACAATCCCAAGTTCAGGGTTGTAGCAGAGAGCTTTTGCCAGAGATGTTTGACTTGCCAGATGCATAATCCAGGAAGAAAAACAATAATTGGGTTTGGGAAAATTGGAAAGGCAGAAGGTCCATTTATAAGACTACAGTTTGACTTTATACAGTTACCACCATGCAGAGGGTTGAAATATGTACTAGTCATAGTATGTCTGTTTTCAAAGTGGGTGGAGGCTTACCCTACCAGGAGGAGTGACAGCATTACAGTCGCAAAGTTGTTACTACGAGAACTCATTCCTAGGTTTGGTTTCCCAGTAACTTTGGAATCAGATAGAGGAAAACATTTAACAGTGAAGTGATTCAAATAATCTGTGAAGCATTCCAAATTGAACAAAAATTGCACTGTGCATATCGCCCAGAGGCTTCTGGAGTGGTTGAACAATTGAATGGCACGATAAAATCCAGACTGGGAAAAATGTGTGCATCAACATCATTGGAGTGGCCAGATGCATTGCCACTTGTCTTAATGGGACTAAGAAGCAATCCTGATAGAAATACGGGATTGAGCCCACACGAGATAATGATGGGAAGAGCAATGAGACAAGCACATGTTCCCATAAACAAACTGCTGAATATATCTGATGATATGGTACTGGATTATTGCAAAGGATTGGCTGACCTAGTGCGTTCTGTCTCTCATCAGGTCGGAGAAGACGCAGTTTCGAGGCAGCCTGAACAAGAACATGATCTGAATCCTGGTGACTGGGTGGTAGTGAAGAATCACACCAGAGAGACGTGTCTATCACCTAGATGGGGAAAACCTTGTCAAGTCATACTGACTACCAACACAGCAGTGAAGTGTGCAGGATTTCCTAATTGGATTCATGTAAGCCACACCATAAGAGTACCAGACCCTGAAGAAGAAAATCCTCAGTCAGCATCAATCACTGAGGAAGCTGAAGGTTGCCCAGCTGAAGAATCTCAGGCTCGAGATTCCAGAGAAGCTGCAGGAGAACAACCGAGCACAAGTCAGGACTGGATACCGGTGGTAGAAATTCCTGAAGTTTACTACAGAACAAGAAGTCAAGCAAGATTGGAAAAAATTGAAGAAGATCAGATAGGTGAAGAAGAAGCAGCTCAGGGAAAAGAAGAACATACAATAAAAGAACCTGAGCAGGACCAGATAGGGAAAGGAAACTGGACTCAAAATAACGAAGAACCAACAGGTTTTGAGCAGGGAAAGACAGGTTTAGAAGAATCCGGTCAGGCTGCAGAAGTACAAAGTGCAATAAGCCCTGATCAGAACCAGTTAGATCCAGAAAATCACACAGAAGAAAAAGATCTCGAGAAACATGAGCATGAAGAATTAAAGAAAGAACAAGGTCAATTATTGGAAGCTCACGGAGGAGCTGCAGAAGAAAAACAAATAAGGCCTGGAAAAGAGCAAGAAAGAAAAACAGTAATTACAGAAAACGAAAAGGTATCAAACAGTGAAAATAAAGAGATTGCTGAAGACGAAAATAAAGAAACAGTGCAAACAAAGAAAACAAGAAGAGGTGATCATTGGCCTAGTGTCATTAAAAGAGTAAAATACCACATAACAACCAGAAGTGAAGATCCAGATCAAGTAAATGAAGTAACAAGTCAAACCGAACAAGAAAACAGAACTAAGAAAAGAAGAAGCAAGAGACTGAAACTTGTAAATAACAAATTCAAGGGTCCTGATTGGACTTACATTATTCTTGAAGATTACGAGAGCTCAGAGTCAAGTGAAAGTGGTGACGAAGGAACAAGTGCAGAACTGACGTACGAGAAAGAAACAAGACCACCTTGACTACGCAAAAGAGTCATATAAAGAAAAACGAAAAATAGAGAAGAAGAGCAATGTTCCTTGTCGAAATGTCTGATGATAGAGTTGCTGGGAGACCAAAACAGAGATGTTGTAGAAGATGCTGTGCAATATGCATATGTAGTCTAGTAATGGTGCTTATAGTATGGTTAGTTCTGATCGTAGCAGTCCCTTACCTTATGATAATGGATAAAAAGATTAATAACGAAACTAAAGGAAAGACAGCACACATGAAGGGAAATAGAGTAGAACTAATGGCAGAAAATGAACCAGAGTTTCATCATGAAATAACTGATAACGACACTAGTTTAAATGTTTTCACAAAGTTATTATTTCAATATGTAGATACCATGGAAATTAGTAATTGTTATGTCTGTATGAAGTTACCCGAATCAGTAGCAGAAGGATTAACATATCATCACTTACCATTGACATATGGCATATCATGTAGTGTATTAGCTAGTTTATTTTATAGAACAGGGAGACTTCAATATTATTATTCAAACATAGATGTGATATTTTCGGAGGTTCCGATTCGCAAGAGTATGAACCCAGTGCTTAGTAGTAAAGAAGCACAGTTTATGGGAGAATTTTTCTTAACAATGAAATCGATAGACATAACACATGCACATAGACACAATCTAACATGTTCTTTATACGAAAAAGAAAAGATATTTTTGAATTTAGTAGAAGATAGAAGACAAGATTTTCAAAAGAAAGCTTCTGAGCATAAGGCTCATTTGCCACCTTGGGCTGAGAAAGAAGGGAGTTACACACCTGGCAAGGCTTAAGCTGCTATGGCTTTGGATTTTGTAAAGACGGGGAAAATTTGTCTACATAGATTAAGGACTGAATATAACAATGTTTTCATCGGTACCAGTGAATGTGAACACAATTTCTTAATTCTTGGAGGTTGGGGAATAAAAGGAGGAACAGATTCAGTTTTTCCTGGAATCTATTATGTATGCGGGAATAAGGCTTACTTTAGGCTTCCTGCACGGTGGTATGGAAGTTGTTATTTTGGAATAGTATTTCCAAAAATATACCATGTAAAAAGAAACACTGGGAGCAATGAAAACAATGGCGAATTAACACGTAGTAAAAGAGCTAGTTTTTCTGAAATTGTAGGTGATATATTTGGTGCATTGATACCTTCGGTAGGAATAATTCTGAACTCAAGGAAAATATGTAAATTGTCTACAGTGGTTGATCGTTTATCAACTGACACTGATGGAGGATTTCTAATGATTAATGCAGAGATGGTTGCGATTAGATCTATGGTTATGCAAAATCGACTTGCTCTTGATATTATATTGGCAAAAGAGGGCGGAGTCTGTAAATTACTGAAGACGAAACATTGTTGCACTTACATTCCTGATAAAAGTGCAGAAATTGGAACGTATATACAGAATATAACTAAACTTGAGAAGGAACTTAAACCACTGGAAGTTGATAGTGTATGGGAAAGATTGACAAGTAGTATTGCGTAAATTGGTACCTGGTTTTCTAATGTAGGAAAAGGGCTTATAGGTCAAATACTAGTACCTTTAGCAGGAATAGCAATAATAGTACTGACGATAATAATATGGTGCAAGTGTTGTAGAAAGAATGAATCGTATACTGTGACAGGAAGAGGAAAGAAGAGAAAGGTCGATGAAATTGAACTTGAGGATGTGAGAAGTGAATTATACAAGAAATTGAAAGGGGATGTTAAAAATAGAAAATGTAAAAATGAGAATGAAACTATTTGCTAGAAGTTGGCATCTGATTGAGGGTAGTATTTTGATGGCTCTTAAACGCCATCAGAGAGGGGATTGATGGAGCAAGGACTCAAAAATGAGACTTGCTCGAATGCAATCACCTCATAGTATTAATTTATTAATCTTGTATTGTTTATACTAACGTTGCATACATTACACGAATAGCAAGGAAGCTTGCCTATGTGTTCTAACTAACAAGTAACGCTTGTCTTTTTCTAAAATGGCTGCAAAAGAGCGGGAACCTTACTGCGCATGTCTCATCCATATCACATGGTGTGACGTCTTTCTTTGCTTGGTGGGAAATTTCTGCTTCTGCGCAGTGTGTATTAAAATGGCTGCTTGATGTTTTCACATGCTTCAGCTTGCTCTTGTGTTATTATTAATTTGTCGTTTTCTTAACGCTACTAATGCGGGATAGATTTATAAGTAAGTGGGGATAGAGTAGAAAGAGTGGGTATACAGTGAAACATATTATTTTGTGATTTTAATATTCTCTTCTTTGACTTTTATTAGTTCGTAAACTTGGGCCTGGGGTTGGTGATCTGAAACTCGAGAGACAGTGATTCTGCGCATGTGTCCTCCTTGGCTGCCAAAGAATGAAGTCAACCTGGACGTCGTCCAAGGCCACGACCTAATGGCCGATATTGATATACTTATGTGTTCTTGCCAAACTTGCAACTATGTATATGGAAATGAATAAACTTTGTCGTGAGACGGGTGGGAAATAAAGCCAATGTATTAAAATTGATGGGCGGAAGTTTAAAGACAAAGGTCTTCAGAAATGCGTACCAACTCAATATGGTGTGAGGATCAACCCCCTGTCCCTGTCCAATCAGAAGTAGTGGTCCCATATTTTAGCAACATTAAGGGGAGGTACATGGGCGTAGAAGGGTATAATAGATATAGTATTAGCAAATTAGCAGAGGCATTGCATTAGCATTAGGACGCTGACCGAGTGCATGCTGAACCGCTGTCCAGAGAGGTCCTGAGGAGGGGGCGGCGGAGTCCATTAGAAGGAAGGCACGGGAGAATCGATGAGAAGCCGAGTATCAGAGAGGGGAACGACGCATTCGTCGTTGTAGAGAGGTCACCGGTCCTGTCCTGATCCTGGAGGAGGTCTTTGCTCTTCATCCTTCCTGGGTCCTAATCTTTCCAACTCCTTGGCCAAGGGTTTGGTTCTCGCACTTAGGTAAATATAAATGCAACCTTTAGTTGCGCTGCTGTCTCTACCTTCTCCTTTCTGAGGGACCGTCATTAATCAATAATTATTATTCTATGCTTCACCCGTGATATGTGATTAAGTACCATGTGGTTATGTAATTTACTCTGCTAAATCTTTAGATAAACATTTTAAAACTTCCTGACTCAGTGGTTATTTCAGGATTATGTACTATAATGAATGTCACTCATTTTAAACTTCCCAATTAGCAAAGGATTCATTGGTAAGTCATTACTCTTCAATCGGAAGGTAATTGGTAGCAGGGATTTTGATAAAGAGTATCAACTGATAAAACCCAGCGTAAGTATTAGCGTAGTATGAATGTATGGGCCCAAGTGAGTATCTGGTGTATGAATGCTGTTTGCTAATATCGCGCTGGATCAGGCGGAGAAAAAGGCAGCTTATGTACTTCTATCTCAAGCACCTTGAAGTGTTCAACTGAACAAATCACTATAGGGACATACAAGCAATGCAGATGAAGCCGTCCCAAACTGCCAACCCTATCACTTGTCTTCTCCTACTTAATATCTGTGTGCAACCAAAGGCTGATCTTAAGTCGTGATCAATAGAGAAAGCGTTCTCTTTTCTCAATACACACATCACGGGGCAGTAAAACGTATGCACAGTATTAACAGGAAATTTCTATTTAATTCTGGCTCTTAACCTAACGTTTTTGCCCACTCCGACCACATTTGGGGAATCCCAGCAGAGATTCCACCATCGCAGTGCTGGGGCCAGGTGGGCTACAACCTACAGAAAGCTTTACATTCTAATAACTTACGATTCCGAATGGAAGGCTCCTGGGCGATAAAACCATGAACTAAACACAATTGTCACCTCAACCAATGCAGTGTTAGACTGTACCTGTGTTTCAGCTGAGATCTATCACCACTGTCCACCTTTAATGTAAGACTACATCCTCAGGGAGAGGATGTAGCCTTACGGCTAGAGTGGTTGACCTCGAAGCTGGGGAACCGGGCTTCGAGTCTCGGCAACTGCGCTCAACATCCTGTGATAATGGGCAAATCACTTAATCTCCGCGTGCCTAACAAAAATGAATGTGTCCTTGTGTAACGCAACTGGTGCTATGTAAAGAGCTCTGATACCCGATATATTCGGATCTAGTTCGCGCTATATAAAACTCTAAAAAAAAAAAAGTTGAGAGCGGCCATGCTGCCCAGGGGGGCAGTGTCATCTTTCAGCCCTATAGATATCAACCCTATTTATCACTAGAGAAATTGACTGAGTGAGTGCAACTTTTAAAGCACATTTCCTCCGCTAGCTCAACTAGTTTACAGTGCTTAATTTGTAAAAAAAAAAACAATAAGTGCTGGGCCCAAACTTTTCTTCAGAAGCCCACAGTAAGCTATATCAAATGTCGGGGTGCTGAATAACCTGGCTGTTTAGCCTTGATTCCACCTCACGCCTCTTCCATCCACCACCAAACACTTCATACCCCATTATCTCATTGTTGCAGTTTCCTTTCCTTCCCTCCTTTCTCCCTTTGTCATCGTTTTTCTGACTTTTACTTTCTCCTTTTTGTGTTTTTCTCTCTCTTGTTCTGGATCAACATCTGATGAGACAATATAATTGCCGGTCCCCAAAAATGAGTGTCAGTGGACTCTACCTGCAACCACCAGCACAAATTAAGCACTGAACTAGCACCATCTTTATCAACTGGGTCAAGATAGAAAATTGTATCGGTGTAATCCAATCTTTATGCAATCACAGTACAATATAGTCACAAATCTCAAAGTCATTATTGGACCAACAAATCCATAGAGCAAAGCAGCTCACCCATCCTTTTACACATGGTGTTAACAATAACTGTTGGTATATGTTCAAACTAAGAATCCAAAAAAGAAACCTAAATAGGGCCCTCTGTCAAATCTGGAGATTACCCTTCAATTGGACACCTACGATGGAAGCTAAGCACTTAAGTAAACATTATAAACAACAAGTTTTAGCTGCAGGCAGGGCCCATACAGAGGATCAATGGCTACAAATTGTTCAGCATAGTGGGTCAGGATCCTTGAAAATATTCTGGCACTTCATAAACACGCTTGATCACCACTCCTCAGATTTAGGCAACTCCATTCCTGAATCAACGTGGATTGCTGAGGCGCTATATACTGATGAACTTTCAGGTGGGGTCGCCTATATTTTCCAACTTATGTTACTGCCCCACTAAGCTAATAATTAATGCAATACAATCAGCAGTGTTTGTTGTCCACAACAAATATTACAAGTTGACAAGATGTCACATGGAGGCAACCAAGATAGAAAGACAAACCAAATATTGCTACCTCGGTGTGTGCACAGTAGGACTATCAAGGCTCCCCAAAAGAACGTTGGGTATGTCATCAGTAGCCTATGAGCGATGAAAACACTCAAATATCATTCAATATGGTGAAGTTCATGGATGCAGCTGTTCACTATCTGGGCTTTACAGTTGAGGGCCCCACATTGCATTTTGTTCTTAATACGATTATAATGTTTCCTCTTCTTTTCTTCAGATATAAAGCTATGGTTTCAGATTTCAAATGTATGAAAAGATTTTCTATCATTGGAAAATATTGTATGATTTTAATCAATTGACATTAAACCTGATTGATTGATACAATAACAAATTTCAGCGCAGGGGGTTGGGGTGTGACCCTGTGCACAGACTCTGTCCAGGGGAAATTATCACTTCTAGAAAGTCAGACAACCTCCAATTGGAAAGAACTATCAGCAGCTGACAAATATTTTAGACTTCTGCTCAAATGGAGTGCAGTACTCGTCCATTCTGAGAACATGGTGGCAGCTGCCTACATAAACAGTCAAGGAACAAGATCTCTATAACTGGGTCTCCTTGGGTTTCAGTTAGAGTGGTGGGTGGAAAAAATCTTTTGTCATTAAGGGCAGTGCAAATTCAAGGTGTGAACAATTCCTGAGTAGACAGACGTAGTCACATTTTCCCAGTTACCAGGACCAAGCCACTCATCCTCAGGTGTTCAAGGTGATCTCCAGGAGGTTCTGAACACCACCTGTGGACTTGATTGCCTTAAATGACAATGCTGCAGTTTCAAAGTACTTTTCTCATTCCACAAAGTCAACAGCCTTGGGAGTAGATGCTCTGCCCTTCCCATAGCCTTAGGAAACACTGTCTGCATTTCCTCAGATTCCGATGATATCGCTTCTATCCAGGATATAAACAAAACTGACAAGTTTGGAGGGGGCGTGGCCAAGCGCAGACGAAGATGGCCGCAAGCTAAAGAGTCTCTGGCAGCCTGCTGCCTTCTACCTGCATTAATCCTCTCAAAATCTGCACAACATAGTGTCTGCTGAGAGCCGCCGCTCCCTTGCCATGCTTCCGGGTCCTGAGTTTATTTTGCTTGCCCCAGGTGAATCCGAATGAGCACAGACTGATTGCGGCCTGCGGACGGCCCACAACATTGGAGTTGATTGAGGCGCCCGGAGCACTGAGTAAGGGGGGGGCACGGCCTCGAGAGATGGCGCCTAGCTGCGGGACTGAGAGGCAACGGATGAGCGGCTCCCAGCTCCAGGACACTGTCTTGCTGCCCTCCCAGACTCTCCGCCCTCTCACCGCAGTGATATCGGAGGTGAGAGAGGGAAGCGGTCACCATGCACGAAGAGGCGGCCACCAAGAAATTAAATGAGGAGGCCAGGCCACTTAGAGGTGACTCCGTGGTGCTGGGAGTGAAGTGAGGTGACAAATTCCGACTTCGGCCCGGTAGCCTTCGAACAACGCTGGTGACTCGAAGAGTGGTGTGAGGCCAAGAAAAGGGTATAGAACTCGGTGGGGGAGATGTACAACACATGCCTCGTGGCCTACTTACCCCCTGGGGAGAGCCTGAGAATAAAAGTTGTAGTTAGTGACTGGTTAAAGTGAAGTGCTCCTGGAGGACAGAATGTTCCCTGTACAGGATGGAGAACGATCTGCTGGCTGCTAGGGGTCCTCCACTGAAGTGGTGAATACCGGGGGCGAAGTCCTGAACTTATCAGAATTGGCACAGGATTTGGCAGCATGGTTACATCCATTGGCTAAACGGCTAGTCGCCCGGTCCTAATAACGATCTGGCAGCCTCTCACTCCTTTCTAAGGGGGCAGTCTGCGTTCACCGCCAAACACCCAAACCTGGGGACGGGTCGCTCTGGATGCTACTGAACTCACTTCAATTGTCAAAGATCCAGAGGCCTCAGACAATTTACTGACCTGCAGAGAAGGATACAGGGCAGTAATAATCCGTTACAGGTGTGGAATGAGGACCTGTGGGACTATCAGGGAGTGGCTCCCAATATCCCGGGGAAACCTGACAGGCCGAGTGGGGTAAGTTGGCCCCACGCTCAGGCGGCGGCTACTACCCAGGGGACTGCCATGCTTGAGCTAGAGGTGAAATCCATCCCACGGCGGACAAGATGCCTGGTGACAAGGGCCAACAGGACACTCTTCAAACCAAGCTAGATAAATATTCGATGCTAAAGAGCCCAGAAACTGAAACAACGGCTTCAATTAGGATGGTCACCTCAGAGGAAAGAGTTGCCGGACAAGGGGGCCCCACTCTAAAAGACATTATGGAGGGAATAGGTAGAGTACGTACCTCACTTGAAAACCGAATGGATTCTATTACAACCGAGGTAAGGCTAATCAGGGCCGACCTTCAGAAAATGAGTGACAAAGTCAAAGCATTAAAACGGTCACTAGGGAGCTCCAGTTTGATTCGGAAACACTGAAACAACAAATCAAAGAATTGCAGGCCACCAGTCATAATATGGAAATGAGGCTTGATGACTATGAGGGCTGATCTTGTCGCAATAACTTTAGAATCCTGGGAGTCCCTGAACGTGCTGAGGGGCCCACGGCCGATCTGTTGGTAGAGGAGTTTGTAACACACTATTTGCAACCAAAGGGCCTATCTAACTTCTTCTCGATTGAGAAGGCCCGCAGGGTTCCGGGGGGCAATCCAAAACCCGGGGCTCCACCGAGGCCCCTGCTAGCCAGGCTGTTCAATTTCCGAGATTGAGACACTATTTTACAGACAGTACGTAGTGCCACGCCGGTTAGTAACAAAAATGTATGATAACCTTCTTTCCCAACTTCGCAGTCAAGGTTCCAAAGCAAAAAAGATCCTTTCTGGAGGTTGAGAAGATATTACGTGATAAAGGAGTGAAATACTCCATGTTGTTTCCAGCAAGACTGCAAGTCGAGGCGGAAGGGAAGACATGATTCTTTGAGACTCCAGAGATGGCACAAGAGTGGCTTGATGTATGGAGAATAGTGGGGGAAACAGCCCTAGACCAGGCGCGGCCCGTGGTAGGAGTGCCGGTCGGGCGGTGACGTGGGGCGGGGGAGGGGCAGGGTGGGGGTAGTAAACCACGGATTACGGCCGAATACAGGTAAGTGAACATTTAAATAAATAAAACGAATTTCGTTGCGCGCACTGCATCGCATTTGGCGATGCAGCGCTCACAACGAAATTACATAAATTACATTAGTTAAGATCGGTCTCAGGGTGGATCCTGCTTGTAAGAGGCACTGTGGGCAGGAAGGTACGTTCTACCATATAATAGGGGATTAGTTATACGCTGCATGGGAGAGAAACTTGGGACGAGACTGGAGCCAGAACCTAAATGGTGTCTCCTAAATATATGGGGAGCCACAGACTTGAATAATAAAGAAAATTCCTGGGTTACTTTGGGAATGACAATTGCCAAACGAAACATTGCGGAACTACGGGTGGGGCCCCGAAACGCCAACACTCAGTGCATGGATGGAAGATATGGACTGGTGTATGATATCAGAAAAGACAATATATGAAAGCAGGGCATGCCAGAGGAAGTGGGCACAAATATGGGGTAAATGGAACTCTTTTAGGGAACGTTATGGTAGTGGGATGCACACCTATTTAACCAAAGTATTCCTGTTAATTTTAGTCCTCAAAGAATGCGTGCGAACTGGAAAAATGTTGCCCAAGTGACACTAAAATTGAAACAAACAAAATGTGGACCGTGTTACGCGCCACCTCCAGTGGCACTGCAGATTGCGCATATCCAGCGCCTGCTTGTAATTCAACCAATGTAATCAAAAATAATCCGTGTACTCCATGTTTTAAATCCGTTGTTTTCTATCAACTCCTGTTCAATCCACACGCAGGAATATTATGCCATTTCCATAGCTTCCCATGTTTAAGTGTGCCCATCCGGACCTCTTAGCAAAAACACGAACTGATGCATAATTCGTCCAAGGCAGTGTTTATTAAAAACCAAATGCATTTCAGGCTACCAGAGCCCTTCCTCAGGGGTCACTATAAATGAACAATAAAACATTTATCATAAACATTGGCAATCATTATAATACAACAATACATAATTAGTTAATCATTATTGTACATATTCACTAAATGAATCCTGGTTTTGTAATACTAAGTTAACCTAAATCCCATATCGTTATTACAACCGTCCATTATTCTCTATTAGTCAGCCTCTGTAAAAGCGGTTCTAATTGTATACTGCCATTTAACTGACACACCATTGTTTGCTTCAAAGTGAACCGCTTACTTTCATCACCTTCACCCAATCTCAATCATTCACATTTATCATTCACCAACATTAACAATTCCCCACTGCCTCTCTTCATCACCTATTTATGCAAATATCCCCTCATTCAAACATACTTTCCAAGTACCCATGTCACCCTCTTACAATTACTGCATTCATTCCGCTCTCATCACAACCGTCCCTCATCCATTTCCAAACGACCTCCCATCCACCCTGAAACCCACTTTACTCACAACCCCTGTCATCATACGCACCAACCCTCACGCGATCACCCATTATCAGCCTCTGCCGCATGTTGAACAAACGCACTTACTTACATTCAATCACACACCGCAAATCACATCGCACAATTTCACATACCTGCCACAGCTTTTCCAACCAGTCAATCCTCAATTCATCCTCGAATTGCAACACACACCCCCGTACTTCTGCTCAGTTTTTAAACTCGTCACCTCTTACAAGCCCCTCCTTCATTTACGTAACCTAATGACCAGCCACTCAACCTTTTCCCGCCAACAATTTGCTTGAAAATCAACGAAAAACTACGTTTCCCATGATACAACAAATTAAGCGAAACAATCACTACTAGGAATAATTATTATCGTATTGTCGATACATCATTAACTATACTGCGTTATGTGGATTTAAACCAATATTGACGCTACATGCACGACAATTGCCAAATTCTAAATCTTTAAAACTTAAACATGGGAAGCTATGGAAATGGCATAATATTCCTGCGTGGGATTGAACAGGAGTTGAGAGAAAACAACGGATTTAAAACATGGAGTACACAGATTATTTTTGATTACATTGGTTGAATTACAAGCAGGCGCTGGATATGCGCAATCCGCAGTGAGACTGGAGGTGGCGCGTAACACGCTCCACATTTTGTTTGTTCCACTCTTTTAGGGGAGACATATGTACGCCACCAATACTTAACTCCTACCCCACTGTTAGGAACTAAACGGTCAATGCTCAACAAACGAGGGATTAAATATGATAATGCAGATTGTTGTAATGTATAATTCATGGTCTCTTCATAGCATACGTACTGTAATGTTACAAATATACCTTGTTTTGGTCATCAATAAAAATAATTTTTTTAAAAACTGACAAGTTTGGTTTCCCATACTGGAGGACCTAAAGACTCACCCTCCCTGGATTCTACCTCTGATTCAATCTCAGCTCCAATCTCATAAGGGTAGTCCTCTCCAGAACCTTGCCTGATCTGTTTAGAGGATGCGAAGATGGGGTTGCAAAGAAAGGGACATCCCTCTTACCTAGCTCAAGCTATCCAGCTATCTAGATGTCCTTCCAACCCTAGGATCTTTCTCTAGATGCTGTTCTTCCTTTCCAAATTGATGTCTTTCAAAGAGTGTCTCTACTCTGTCTTGTGACTTTCTGTCTGCCTTACAATTACATTGGCATGGGTTTCAATTGAAGCTGTTGGTGTCTGTTGGACTTGGCCCTTTTTCCCTGAATTTTTTGCTTTTCCCCCTAGCCTTTTTACTGACATGGTGTGTCTGAACTGAAAATAATAAATGCTGTGCAATGGTGCACGCACCTTTATTTCCACCATTGTAGAAATGCACCTTTGCAAAATGTTACTTTTAAAATGGACGCCATTCCTGTCTGCACATGTGCCGCCTGTCTGAGGTGAGTTGGCGGTCTAGTTGTCTGTTTCCCAGCACCCCCAGCTTCTGGAGGGAAGCCTGGCACCCAGGGTGCTCTACACCTCCCCTAAACCAGTTGGGACCGGTTTCCCAGGGAACCTTCCAGAAGCTTCCAGCCTTTTCTGGTAGGTGGGGTGAGGGGGCTGTGCCTCCATGTGCTCAGACGGAGCGTGGACTAGATTGAGAGGGGACACTCTGCCAGGAGGTACCGCCACATTGGGCCTGTGTGCTGGCCCCTGTGCCCATCTGCACCCGTCCGCTGTCCACAGGGCCAGTGAGAGCCCTTTACTGGAGTGAAGACTGCTGTGTCAGGAGGAGTGCCACTTTATGGGAGATGACTGCTTCTAGGAGCTGCTGTCCTGTTCTGATGAGTACCCACTGCCTGCTGATCTTGCCCAGTATTGCCTGCTGCTCTCCTGCTGTCCTAAGCCCAGCACCTGGTGAGCACTATATCTTACTGCCAGCTGCCTGCTGCCTAGCACCCTGTGAGAACGTGGTCTGCCCAGGAGAAGAGAGGAGCTGATGCCTGCAGCGCTGTGCTGCTAAAACGCTATAACTGTGCCACAGGGGAAGAGGAGCGCTGCAACTTTATTTTGTGGGACTTAGCGCTACAACCTTATTCCTGCACCAGGAGAGCGCTGCCTCCAGCCCTGCCCAGGAGAAGGTTCGTGGGTCCTGCAGCGCTGGGCTGCCGGAGTGCCATATTTGCATTGACTGTGCTCTGCTTGCTGTGAGAGCGCTATAACTGTGCCCATCAGAAGAGGAGCGCTACATTTGAAGTGACTGACCATCCCTGCCTGCTGGCTAGCGCCTGGAGAAGAAGAGCGCTTTATCTTATTGCCCAGGAGGTGAGGAGCTGACATCTGCAGCGCTGTGCTGCGAGAGCGCTATATTTCCAGTGACTGTGCCTTCCTGCCTGCTCCCTAGCGCCTCGGGAGGGCTATATTTCATTGCCAGTGAAGGGGAGCGCTACCACTTTATGGTGTGGGACCTAGCACTTTGTGGGCGCTACAACTTAATTTCAGCCCAAGAACTTTCCTGCCGCCTAGCGCCTCGTGAGCGCTATATGTAAATTGCCAAGGAGGAGTCCTGCGGCAGAGGGGGCCCGAGGCACATTGTCGGTGCCTGCCCCTCCGCGCTGCTGACGAGGAGAAGGCTCTGCTGAGGGTGAAGCCAGGAGAGGTCCCAGAAGCGGGACCTGTCGGGGCACATTGCCGGTGCCCGGAGACTGCAGAGACATCCAGAGGGGCCCCAGACTGCCGGTGAGTGGGGCTCAGTCATCCTGTGGTTGGGGGTGTGTCGGGGCACATTGTCGGTGCCCGCCCCGGTGCCAGTATTCTTTGGAGGGCATTGGTTGTGTTTAGAGTCCCATAGGAGGGGGCTCCAACGTGCCCAGTACTTGTTTCCTCCCTCAGCTGCACGACAGAGGCATTTTGGGAAATTCTAGAGTCCCAGAAGAGGGGCTCCACCGTGCCAGTGTTCTTGTGGGCAGATTCCTGTTAGAGCCCGGAGTGGGGCTCCCATCGCTGCATTGTTGGCGCCAGTGCTTGTTGGGTTTACCCAGCTACCCCGCAGGACAGGGGGCAGCTGCCACGCATTGGGGGCATTGGCTTACCCAGGAGAACAGAGAGGGGAGTGAGAGACCCTCCTGCCCTAGCGCTTTGCGCACCTTTGTTTTCGCTGCCCTTGCAGCCAGCCCTGACTTTGCGGGACATAGGGCTTCTGAGCCCCTGAGAGAGGCCAGTTGGCCTGGGCCCAGTTTCAGAGTGTTGTGCCCCCGATTGGGACGACTGGGGCTTATGCTTGTGAGGCCTAGCGCCTCTTATGATTTATGTACAGGTGATTTAGGCTAAGGCTATGCCTGCGCTAAGGGGTCTACGCTAATGCATTTATGCTGGTTTCAGGCACAAGGAGTTTTCTGCCTCCCAATTCATGCCGAATGTCTTCATTCTATGCCTAATGATTTCATGCCCAGGTGTATTTGCATAAGGGGCACTGCTAATGTACTGAGAAGGGCAGTTCTGCATGCATAATGTCATTCAGGCTGATAATGCTTTCCCCTAAGGCCTACACTTATGGTGGTGATGTATAATGTGTGTCTAGGCCGGAGTTCCATGGCTAATGCAGTTATGCTAATCTGGTTTATGCCCCTAATTGTTACCCAAGGAGTTCCCTGCCTACTGAGGCCTTGGTGCTCATGAGGTTATGCCCACTCCTAATGTTGTCATGCAAATGTGATGTATGCTCTTATTAGGGCTATGAGGGTGCCCTGCTAATGTTATGAAGTAATGTACTTATGCTAATACTATGCATAGTGTGTCTTCTCCCCGGAGTTAGGCCCACGTGATGAGGGTCGATGTTTATGCCTAATGGGCTTGCCAGCAGCTACTGGCTGTTACTGATCTAATGCTGATGGACCCTACATTTATTCTTTCTTTGTGCTCATGATGGTTCTGGCAGCGACCCGATTGGCGCTGCCCTGTAAATAATCCCGGGTAAATTGCTACCCAGTGCCGGTTGGCACAATGTATATGCCACTGTGATTACATTCTGACGTGTTTATGTCACAATACACAAGTTATTTTCACATCACCTGCTGTGGTCTCTTTTTGTAGTGTGCCTGGTGTGTCGCCTGTGAGTGTGCTGCGCAGATGCTTTACACATTTCCTCCGGAGTTTGGCCCGCCCGCTCTGCACCACGCTACCCGTTTCTAACAGTGTCTACTTTAAGATGCCAAGTGGCAGCAATGAAGGCAGTTTGCAATCCATGGGTTGGATTGGAATCAGGTGGCAACTGGTTCATCGACTATTAAAGAGTTTTGCTCTGAAGTGTCTTCTTCGTCTTTCTGACTCTACCTTTGGGTATGCCTTTAGTGCTCAGAGCTTTGCAATCTCATCCCTTAGACACTATAACTGAAATAGATTTCATGTTTCTTACTGTAAAGGTTGAATACTTAGTGGCAGTGAGCTTGGCTGCACATATTGAGGAACATTTTGCCACTTTATATAAAGACAACCTTTTTGTCCATTTCTCCTGGTAGAATTGTTCTGCATCCTGACGCTGCATTTCTTGCTGAGGTGTCTTCTACCTCACACTGCTTTCAAGAGGTGGTTCTCCTTTCTGAAGATGAAAGAGTCTTACATTTTCTGGTTGTCAACAGAGCAGTTCTAACATTCCTTGAGCTTTCAAAACCTTTGAGAAAATCTAATATTTTTTTCATTACTTTTCATATTTCTGGTTACGGTCATAGAGCTCCTGCCCTATTGATTAGGTTCACATTTGTCTTGAATATTTGTTGTCTGATATTCCCCTTCCCTTGGTCATTCATTTTTGCTTAACTTATTTCAGCTTCCTGTGCTGAACTTGAAAACATTTCCGCTTCTGAAGTCTGTTAAGTGGCTGCTTGAGATCCTAAGAATACTTCTGTTTCACACAAATGACTTTATGTCTTAACTGGGTATTATTTGAACTTTGTTGTTGTGGTCCATAATTCCATTTTGCTGGATTAGTTGGCTAATGTCCAACAACAAACACTGAGTGTAGAACTATCAGTATATGGTGGTGTAATTCTTTTTGTCAAATGGCTGAGTCATGTTTCACCTTTAGTATCCTATTACTGTTATTAATGGGATGAGAAAGAGGGACATGACAGTAACACTCTGATTATTTAGTATTTTTATTCTTACTGAATGCTTATACAGCGCGTAGCTACCCACCAGAGGTTCCCAGCACTTTGAGTATTGGTAGACCAGTCTTAAGGAGCTAAAAGAGCAGGGTCTTTAATTCTCTGTGGCAGTTGGAAAGGGAAGCGAGTCATCTCAGGGACTGCAGGAGGAAGTTCCATAACTTGGGGCCATGAAAGGAGAACGATCGGCCACCCATATGGGTGAGTTTACTCTCGGAACTGCAAAAAGAGATTGATTGCTTGAGTGCAGGGTGCGAGCAGGATCGTAGGGAATCGCCAGGTTTTGCAAGTACAGCATTCTTGAACAGGCACAGATTTTGTGTATATAGCAGAGAGCTTTGACGTTTTTTCACTTGTCCACTGGGAGCCTGTGTAGTTGGCGAAGAAGTCCAGATGCTGGTGAATGTTTAGGGAGGTGAAACACGAGCCTGGTGGCAGAATTCTGGACCACCTGCAGGCGTCTTAACGTTCCCTTGTCTGCGCCCAAGTACAGGATGTTGCCATAATCGAGTCTAGATAATATCATGGCCTGGATGACTGTTCTCTGGGCAGAGAAAGGAAGTATCCACAGGATCTTCTTAAGCCATTTGATAATAACAAAGCATGTGGAGGCTACTTTGGCCACTTGTGGCTTCATAGACAAGGTGGAGTCGAGCCAGAAGCCGAGGCTCCTCACTTTATTGGTGGGAGTAGGCGGTGTTCCCAGCATGGCAGGCCAATGCTCAGGCCCCCAAAGCTGGGGATTCCTCCCCAATACCATCACCTCTGTCTTGTCACTATTTAGTTTCATGGAATTGGTGTTCATCCAGGTGGAGACAAGACCGAGGCAGGAGTTGAGTATTTACCAGTAATCTTCATTACTCCTAGACATACTCTTACTCATCACAGTCATAACCTCCCTCATCCCCATTTCTCTGCCATTAGTTTGTGTGGTTCCAGCGTTGTGATTGGTCTGAGCACCGTGACACGGCGCTCAGCCAGGGGCTGGAGTGGTGGGCATGTTCTCCATGCAGGCTGTAATGCAGCCTGCATTGAGAACAGGGAAGTGCGTATGACTGGTTTGGGCAGCCCGAGAGGGTTCTACCACTCCTCCCCTGCAGCTCCGTTCCACCCCTCATGCACTGCTGCAGCAGGAGGACAAAATAAAATGATAATAACATTCCATTATTATCATTTTATTTTTTCCTTTCTTTGCTGCTCCTGGCAGTGGGGCGACGCTCCTCCGCTTTAGCGGAGAAGTCGCCAATGCTTGGCACATTCTGGTGCGACAATGTCAGAGAGACTCATGAAGTACTAAAAAAGCATCACACAGGACAGCTTTGGAGTCCCCAGGTATACACGATGAACTTCTAAGGATCTCTCTCAGGCTTGTACAGGCTTGTTGCCTGGGAGAATCCAGTACCTAGAGCCTTGGCCCCAGCCGGGATTTCACAGTGGTCTGGTCTCAGCTCCACGCCAAGGTGGAGCATGAGAGTCCGCCTCCCCCTCCCCTTGTCTCGAGCCATTCTGCGCTTGCTAGGGACACAGGCTGCCATCCCAGTCCATTGGTCCAGGGTGCCCGGAGGTGACTTTCACCTTCCTGGAGCCCAGGCCTGGGTTGCCAAGGGCAAGGAGGGTTAAGCTCCCCAGGTCTCACCTGCAAGCCATTTTTCCTTGACTATGAAACCCTCATGAAGGTGTAGGCCTACGGAATTTGGGAAAAGACATAAGTCAGACTGAGCTACACCAACCAGCCTCCTGGCCTCCTGGTCTGCCAGCCACCAACCAGGTGGCCCACGCTGGCCTCCAAACTGATGGCTTCAGCCAATCAGCGACTAGATGGCCCAGCATAACTACCAGCAACCAGCCCATAAGTAAAACTTGCTACAGGAAGTGGATCTGTACGGTGTGAAGCCCCTGAACCAATTTCTTTTCTCACGTTAATCATGAAGATCAATAAGTTTAATTGTCGCAGGTTTCTTGAACCGCACCGCCTCACCAATCCTGTTGACCAAATCAATGCCCATTAAACAACCCCAACCACTGAGGGTTTCGACAAAGAAAGTGACCTTTTATTACTTACCAACTTTGAAACCTGTAAGGTGACATCTTGTTTAATGCCATTACAAACAAGATTGGAGTCAATGGCTTTTTTTTTATTTCACCAGAGAGGTGCATTTCGAATGAATACAATATACAATATACAGGTAATGCCAAATTCATACAGTAAGATTAAGAATTCATACAATAAGCTAAAAAAAGCTTATACCATTAACATGAATAAATAAATTACTACAAGGATTAATTACAGATGGTCATTATTTCTAAGAATAGGTTGGAATTTCTACAATGCTAAAAAGTGCAATCAAACACCCGAATTATGGTCCCTATTTAACCAGTTCGACATAGGGAACCAAATCTTTTTCCCCCACTTCCTGGCTTGTTGCCCTTTACAATCATATATATTTTTGTTCGAAATTGTAGATAGCAATTAATCGGGCCAGCCACGCTTGAAACATTTGGGGATTGGGATCTTTCCATCTTGATGCAATAAGCAGTCTATCGACTGTAACTGATATAAAAACAAAGCTAGTCTGCCTTGAGTCTAGCGGGCTGCTGTTATCATGCCCCAATAGCATCAGGGAAGGGGTGAGACACACCCTTCTGCCGAGTACCTTCTCCCAGAAATTCTCCAAACCATTTTTTAAGGGTGACAACTTGTTGAAACCATAAAACATATGAACCACCTCGGCCGGGCCAATCCCACACCTGGGGCACTTATCATTCTCCCTTTTTTTCCAGCTAAATAATTGGCTTGGGAGCCCCCCAACCATTTACAAGCTCGCAATTGGGGAAGTGGCAGGGGGCTTTGTTGCTCCGTCAATTGGAGCCTAGTTATTTTAAGAAGGTGCGATTTAAAATTATCATCAATGCCTGGAAAATCTGGGGGAGAATCCAAACGTTCATGAAGATTTTAAAGTCTAGTAGGTATACACCACTATGGCGTTAAGCGCTTTTACCCCCGATTTTCTATGACGTGATAGGGAAACAATGGGAGCTCCATTGCCTCACAGAGATTGGGGATATTTTCTTATCAGATCAATTGCGCTCCTTTTCAGAACTACAGAGGGATTACGGAATACCAGACAGTTCTTATTTTAAGTATGTTCAAGTAAAGGGTTTCTTTAATTAACGTAGACTGGGGGTGCCCCTGACCAAGATCCCTTTGCTTGAGGCAATTGATAATATGGATTGTAAGATAAAATATCTATATAGTATTTTGCTGGATCATGTGCCAGATGATATGGAGAAGACCAAGTCAAACTGGGCTAGCAAACTCGATAATTCAGATGTTGATTTAGATCTGTCATTAGAACTGGCCAAAAAAACCCTCCTCTCAGCGAATTTGAAGGCGCAGCATTTTAAAACAGTTTTTAACTTATACCTCACCCAGGCCAAATTATTTAGGAGTCAATGGCTTGTGTAAGTGAGATTAATGCATGCTCATGCTGTGTGTTGTAGTCTCGAGTTGTTTCCTTTGAACTAAATTAGATAGACACACCTAAGAACAGTCATTTGCAGGTGAAAAGTGCAGGGCTGGAAACAGTGTCAGTGATGACATGGAGTTAGGGGGTCAAATGTGATCACAGCATTTCTCAGTACCCCCCATGCAGTTTTCAGGATTGAGGGCTTAACGTGTAAAATGCAATCTAAAGGTAAGTAGTATCTGTTCATGTTTATTTGTTTCCGGTGCTAAAAATGAAGGGGCAATCACTCAAAACAGTAACGCAATAGACATTTATAGGTGGGGCCGGCCTTTTGTCTCCCGCCGTGGCCCAGGGCAATTCGGCTTCCCCTCCCACAAACATGCCTTTTACCGTGTACAAGGGGCCGAAGCAAGTGTTTTGTCCCGATATGCGCATGCGCTGCAGCTGCGTGCGAGTGCCCGCTGTCCCCAAGCGTCTGCGAGCAGACGGCGCGCGCCTGTTGCTGTCAGAGGGTGGCTGCGAGGGAGCGCGCAGGTTGAAAGAGAGCAGTGGGCGCACTGGGACCGATCCTCCGGAGACAAGCGGGCTCCAGCCACCGCGCGCTGCACTGCCTCTCAGCCCGGGTCCTGCGACCAACCTGTGCCCATGGTCACCGGCCGCAGCTGCGTGGTCCGGCGGGGACAACAGCGTGAATGAAAGTTCGCTCTGATTGCGGGTAAGGAACTTTTAATATCCCCCGTGTCCGTGCATTTGTGACCGCGAAGGCTCGAGGCCCGGCCAGAGTTAGGCGCCCAGGCTAGCTTTGTGTGCCCGTCGTAGCACTGGCAGAGCTGTCAGAGGAGCTCAGATGGAGAAGGAGGGGGCTCGGGGGACGAGTGGAAGGGCATTACCACCGCTGTCAGTTGCAGCCTTCTGTCGGAGCTCTGTCAGCTGAATAATTTATCCGCGCCTCTCCCGTCCCCGGGGCTGCGTGTAACCCCAGCCCTGCACCTGCATGCATTATTCAGCGGGGCACCCAGAGCCCAACTTACAAACCTGGCCGCTTCCTGCTGCTGCTGCAGCGGGAGCTTTGCATGAGAAGAAGTGCGCCAGGCGGGTACCCGCGGCCGCGGGAGGGTGATAGTCAACATCTCCAACGTCTGCATCCGTCCTCTCCTTCACCAGCCCCTTCAAGACCCCTTTCCATCACTTGCCTCCCTGCTGCCCAAAGCTTTGGCCTAGTTCGTCAAACCTTGTGCTGCCAGGTTGCTTAACTCCCCCCGTTCCTTTGGATGGGTACCCTCACTGCCCCCGTCCCTTTGCTCCCCCCTCGCTGCCGCACCTTGACTTCCATACTCTGGACTTCCTGAGACACCCCTCCAGTCCTCGCGGTCACTGACTTCGCCCGACCATTGATTTCCCACGATTCTTGCGAACTTCCACTTGTTAATACAACTAACTCATCCTCACGTGCCAGCCACTCCTCTCGCGCCCCTGCAAATAGATTTTGACTGTGGAGTCTTCCATGTAAGCATTCAGTGGTGGCTGGTGACATTTGAAAGTGATGGGGCTTAAAAGTTTGGGATGAGTGCCCTATGGCATGTGAGCATAGCTCGCATGCCCAACCGTCATAAGAGGAATTTGGGGTTGTTCTCCCACCAAGAAAATTTTGAAAAAAGAGCAGGCAAGTGAGGCATTTTCAAACAAATTTAAGAAAGCAAGATTGTTAATAAAGCAATTGTGAAAATGTAGTTATGACAACAATATAGAGATTTCATAAGATAATGACATAGGTAGCTGTTTATTCAGTATAACCACAGACTGGAACACAAAATAAGTTCCAGCACGGGCACTAAAAGAAAAGCAGCCCCTAGATAGCTAAAAACTGTCCCACATTTGCAAATCAGTGCATATTTTAACTTGTGAAGACATGGTGATGGTGTATAGTTATCTTACGGTATGGTAGACTGCATGCATTTTTGTTTTTGTTGTAGTCAATGTTTGCAGTAATATGATCAGGGAAAACAACAGTAACCACGAACCCAAGCAGCAGCAGAACACAATACAGGCCAACATACAGCCAAAAAAAACCTCCCATGCACTGACCTGTCGAACCGGTCCATCTGGCACTGCCAGATTGCCCTATACTCTTAGGCCAGTCCAACTCTGCAGAAAGAATACCCAGCAGAGACAGTCTCTCCCAGAAAACAAATTCACACACACGCTATCAGACATACACCCCCACACCCCCACAAAGAAACTGCCATTATGCAGCACATGCTGCAGAATGACAATTCGTGGTCCTGCTTATAGCACACAAAATAATGTCAGATGCAAACTGAAAATAAGACTGAACACACAAGCAGATGTGCACCCAACAACCTGCTGCTGAATTCATATCACCCTCAGTAGAAAAACCTTATGTGGGGATTTATACAGAGACAGACTAATACGATCAGCACAAAGTATTCCATGTCAAATAAAAAGGTATTACACACGCCCCGGCAGTAAGGAATGCAAATCTACTGTGTTGTCTTGTCATTACCACCCACATATAGAAACCAATTGCTTTTGAGTTATGCTAATTCTTTGACAAATCATGTGACTTGTTAGGTCAGAATGCTCATTAGCATGCGCAGCTTATCCATGTTTTGTTTTTATAACAGCACATCTTTTATCATGTGAATTGGGCAACCATTTTACGTCTCATATACATGTTCAGCCTGCAACAACGATGGAGAACACTACACTTTTTTGGAGTGAACTGTAGCCTTCGAGAGTCACACTTAACAACACACCCTCCGGTCAGGGGACACATGTCACATTTCTCCTCAACAGCGCAGCGTGTTGGGCATAGAACGTCACTCACAACTGCCAAGTTGTCAGCTTCCTTATGTGACATTTTCATGATTGTTGTGTGCTTATGTGTGACATTTTAATTCTTTGTGTGACACTTTGAGTGACACATTTTATCTGTAGAAAAAAAGCAGTCACATCAATGTAGTGAAACAATCTAAACTAATTACCGTATTTTGCTACTGCAGTAGTGTAAAAACAGCCTTAAAAGTGCTGCAAGCATCCCAATGTACTTGTGCTAGATCACCGACCTACTCCCAAGTTCTGCTGTGGCTGTTCTGGAAATTATTTTGGCCACAGAACAAACAATGTACAAGTCTTCTAAAGGGAACATTTCTGTTTAATTTAGAGCCATTAATACACAAGGTTTGTAAGTAATTTGCTAGTGAGAACAATTTTAACTGCTGAATTTTGGCCTTGAAAAGTGGACAGGAGCATGCCATTCCTTTTAACAGTTAAGAGGTTTAGTAGGCAACTTTTGGGAGAACAATGGAATTATTTTTGTAAAAAAATATATTTTTCCATGTATTGTTAGGAATAAAATAATAATGGTAATGTGTGTTATATAGTGTATCAATGTATCATACCATACTAATGCCATTTTAAGTGCTGAAAATAAAAGATGTTAGTATTAAAAAATGTAATTGTACCAACCTTGGAAGGATATAAGTGAGTTGGCCTTGCTGGGATTTGAATTTGTGAACTTTCGATCACTGTATATAGCAGCTGACACATTCAGCTCACTGTGCGCCCCTTATCCTCACCACTTAATTGAAGGAATGTTGCTTACATGGAGTAAGTGAAGAAAACATAAAGCTTTGTAGAAACAAGCAAACACTTCGAGACCATCAGCTCTTAAGTTTTTTGATTTCATAAGTGTGAGTAGGTCTACAAATACAGTTGTTCTTTGCATTCTGGCACTTGAAGTCCTGAGTATATATTGGAATAAATAGACCGACAAGTGCTAGAATGCAAAGAAAAATCTAAATTGAATGTAGTGGCACAGTATTGCTTTAGAGCAGCTTGCACAAGTGCTGTATTCAGCATAAGTGGCATAAAAAGCCCTATATAACTAATTATAGAGTGCAGTGGAATTTAAGATAATGTGGCAACTTGACAGACATGCTAGGGTAAACCTTATTGTGAGTCAAATAAAAACATTCGGAACCCGAGAGTCTTTTAGAGCCAGCCAAGAAAGCACAATTTGAAAAATACCCACATGAAACCGGTGGGTTCCTTCAGGCTGATTTGTGGCCAGGATATTTTTCGTGGCAACATTCGCTCCGAAGATGAGCATCAGCTGGCTTATAAACTATCCTCTATTGTGACCATGTGATGACCGTGGGTGTTGGCCCCAATCTTTCTCTCCTACCTGCTTTAGACCCCTCTTGGCCGTATACACTCCAACATAGCAGTCTGGCACTAGGAACAAGGCACACTCTCACTTCTTCGGTTTACTCTCCCACAGTTGCTTTCCAGACATTAAGGCCGGCTGACTGCGGGAGCTTATACCATGGAAGCTGCGTGGTCTCGGGTGAGGTATGAAGAGAAGCAAGGTGTCTTCAAGTTCAGGAGCCTGTTAGAAAGTCTGTGTGTGTAGTGAGCTCATAAGCGTTTATACAGGAGATTGTGGACATCAAAACAGCAGTCCATCCCAGCGCACACACCCTGCACAGAACAGAGTCCAAGTGGCAAACCAGCAATTAAATAATCTGACGATTTTTATGGATTATGTCCAGCGGGTCGCGCTACTCCAATAATGCACCGATATGTATTAAACAGACACTACCTTCCATGCATGTCAATCTAGTCTTAATAAGGCGTAAGTGCTAACAGCCAGAGAGTACGCATACAAACAAGTGTTAACAGTGACAGAACATGTTATCACCTGAGATGCTTGTTTCATTTGTGTGATAAATGTCAGACCCTAGGTGGATGCGAAATCTGTATCGGAGAAGCGTTAGTGTACAGTCGCGGCCGGCAAAAATGGGCGGGTGGGTTCGTGGGGGGGAACGGTCACGGGACGGTAATCTATATAAAATGAAAAACTTAACTTCCTCCACGACCGCATCACGCGGCACCGCCGCCTCAGCTCCTGCTGCGTAGACAGCCTCCCTCCTCCTGCTCTCTAAGCCAATCACAACGCTGCAATGGCAGCGTTGTGATTGGTGAGGCGCAGCGGAGAACTCCCCAGCCGGGCCATTTTCTCTATGCTACATAGAGAAAAAGGGAGAGTGCGCATGACTGGGTTGGTCGGCCCTGGGGCCGACCAAACAGTCAGCCCCCTCCCCCCCCCCCCCTGCCCTCGAGCAGGACCGCCCACCCGCCCTCCCCCAACCAGGCACCGGCACTTCTGCTTTCTTGCAGTGCGAGAAGCAGAAACAATGTAAAATGGTCGGTTTTACCATTTATGTTTCTGCCTTCTCGCACTGCGAGAAAGCAGTGGGGCGATGCCCCCACGCCCCAATGGGGGAGCCGCCACCGTAAGCATTTGTTTTCAAACTTCACCGAAGTCTTACTGTTTCTGTTACAGCTTCTTGCAACATTATTAGATTCTGGCTCAGATAGCAGAGGTTTAGTGTAAGTCTAAAAAAACCCCAATAAATACTGTGACAATGAACATCCGCACAGTTTTCTTCAGGGTGCTTGTAAAAGTCCCCTGGTTTGCGCCCAGGCTACTCTACGGTAGCCGTAGAAGGGGTGCCTGACCCGCCGCTGCCATGCTGCCTCTCTGATTACTTTAGTTACAAAAACACTAGTGACTTGGAGCACGTGCAGAGTTCAAGGCTTTACCTTTAGGACTCCGAACAGCCGGCCCCACTAATGCGAATCAGTGCCCTGGCATCACTGCTACTCAGCAAGAACTTCTCGGCTGCCACCGAGCCAGATCAGCCTGACAAAAGCAGGAGTGCTTTGCACGGCATATCTCCCGGGAACGCTGCGTTTAACGTGCCCCTGTGAAAACTGTACCTGCGAAAGTCCAGTCTTGTTGTATTTTTTTTATTTTTCCTCATGATATCGATTGTTTTCACTGAAAGTTAGAACACTGCTCTGAAAACTGGGTAGATACTTGCTTCCGCAAGAAGTGCCAGGGTTGCATTGGGGAGCCGGTAGGTAGATGGTGGTTTGTCACGGAAAATGTTACAGGGACGTAGGGGTCTATTACGATGGTGGGCGGACTGTGTCCGCCCGCAACGGCAAACGGGACAGCCCGCAAGAGGTGCAGTGGTCCCGCACTGGCAATTAGGATGCCACCGCCACGGTGGTGGTGGCATCCCGCATATATTGAATTGCGGCGGGCGGTGCTGTAAGCAGCACCTGCCACAATGCAATATATGCATGTTGTGCATTGGCATGCACAACGTGACAGGCACCGCGCGGTGCCTGCCACCTTGTCCTTGCCAATGTTGGGGGGTACCATAGGTACCCCCCAAGTGCAGCCCCCTCAACGGGCCCCCGATGCGAAAACCGCATGCCTTTCCATGGCGGAGTCACCGCCATGGAAAGGCATAACACCGCCCACATCATAATATGGATGGCGGTACCTGCAAGGCACCGCCACCATATTATAGGCCTTTTCCGCCCGGTAGGGAATCGTGACGATTGCCTACCGGCGGAAAAGCGGCGGACGATCTTTCCGTCCGCCGTGGTACCCCCCGCCATGCTAATGTGGCGGGGGGTAAAAGGCTGTCCGGCGGGGTGTTTTGGCGGGCGGATCGCCACCGCCGGTTGGGCGGTGGCGACCCGCCCGCCATGCTAATAGGCCCCGTAGTTCGTTCTTTATTTAGAGTTTGCGTATGTGGTGAGTAAGTGGTTTTCTGCCTATGTCAGTGTGCGCCCGAGTCCCAAGGTCCATGGTGTGTTGTGCCACGATTACGTTCTTGCTACGAACAAGTGTCAGGTTCTTGGACCAAGACGACTCCGCTGCCAAGACCCATTTTGCTGTGCTTTTTGGTGGGATCAGCCAACTGATGTGGGATGCTTGAGAGAGTGCAGGAGGGATGTTGACTTGAATATTGAATATGCTTTTATCTCTGCCTGTGTTTGGCCAGTGCACCTGCTATCTTCTGGGTGCACTGGTTGAATAGGAGGAGGCGGACAGGACAGGACTGGATGGATCACTACCAGATTTCTCAACTGAGTTCTTCCAAATCTGTTTATGTAATTACCGTCCCTGTCAAGCGACTCGAAAAAAGCTTGCCTTGTTCTCCCACCTTTTTGTGTTTCTTTATGAGAATTGATATCAATGGTCTTATTAAACTGGATTTAGGGGCATTTTCAGGGAGTGATGAAACTGCAAACCCAAGTCTAATTAAAAGTTTGGAAACTGCACACGTTTTTCTGACCACTTTGGTACTTTAGATAAAAACCTGGTGCATGTTGCCGGAGCCTCTTTGGTCAGGATGGAAGGCTCCTCTGGCTTACATCGGTAAACGCAGATCTCCTGGTAGCTCGAGTCCGAGTCTGTGTGTTACCTTAATCCTTTAGGCCAGATACTTTTCATTGTGAAGTTAGAAACGCCTTCATTTTGAACCCAAGCTCTTTCTCTTTTTGAACATTTAAATGATGAGTGTTAGGACTCCCTGACCTGCAAGCAGCGACTAGCCTTTATATAGTCTCTCTAGTCCATGGTAGAGAATCCCTTAGCAGAGCACCCAAAGTCACTTCTGCACTCTAGCTTGGTCTCTTTTGTTGCCTTCTAGTTATTATTCGTTTTCATGGTCCCTTGGTGCAGATGTCTCCATTTTTTTCTTAATTGCTAGGCATGCAGCATGTGGTTCACTCACACTGTTGCTGTGCCTGGGATTGTATTCGTGCCTCTCTTCTAATGGCATCTAATCCCTACCTCCCTTTTTATTCATTTGCCTCTTTTTTTTTATGCTGGTGCCCATGTGAGCGAACCTGCAGTTCCCCCCGCTGCGAGGTCTCCTGCTATGGTGGCCTGCACCGGACGCCTGTATCCTCTGAGCTTTCAGCCCGGATGATACAGGATTTGATTGACTTAACTACTGATTCCAGATCATTGGAGCTCAGCTTGATTTTATTTTCTATCCACCGCACTACAGTCTGTTTATCCTTTTTATCTCTGGCAGAGACCGCAATAGCTGTTTGCAAGATTTTTCTTTGCAGTTAACGCATAATATACACAATGAGGGGCAAGTAGCTGCTTGTTGGAATTGTGATTATCATTTTGGATCAGCCTACTACAAACACATCTGTTGGAACTGTGACTCCCTAATGAATGAGATTTTATTTTTTTACCACCTTTTGGATATTTTATTCACAAACCAGTAGTTTGAGACTGCATGAGGAGGGCACAGTATTTTTTTTTTTCTTCATGTTAATGGTGCAATGTCTCCCTCCTCAGTGTGCGTTGATCACACTCTCCCGTATGCAGTTTTCAAATTGCACCATGGTTTAATAGCTCCTTTCCCATCCACTTTCTAACAGTCCACTCCTCCCACGCATGAGCCCCGAACGCCCCATATCAAGTTAAGTGACAGGGCACAAATTTCCTCTAGTGCTGTCTGTGGAAGATCCAGTTCAAAACGTATCAGTGTGCAGTTGATCTATGCAGCTGGAGTTTTGGTACCTGTACTACAACAAGTAGAGCCTGGCTTCTACTGTGAGTTTGTGGAAACTGTATTACTACAAAGCAGCCCAACCATTCTTTTTTTTTTTTTTTTTTTTTTTTTAAATCTTTTTTTATTAAACTTTTCGTCAGTTGCAGTATACAGTGCATCATGTACAGGAGACTTGGTGTCATAGGACCAGAACATTAACCAGTGTTAGTTACAATCATACAATGTTTCAGATGCAGGAGCACTGTCAACTGCATTCATTATTAGTGGTCTTAATGCAAATTTCATTGTTAGGAACAGTTAAAGCCCACAACTGTCCCAACCTGGCAGCTTGACAGAGAAGACAAAGGAAATGTACTAATCTTGTCAAAGCTTCGACATTGGTAACCATCATTGAATGGTGCTGATTTGCACTGGATATAGAAAAGATTTTTGTTTATTTTGTATTACTACATTAGCATTTGAGATGAGACACCTATGTCACAGTTGGATTGTGTTAGACTTGGCATCCTTGGCGTGGTTGCCCCAGACTTTTTGCCTCAGCCTCCTGCATTTTTTGCTGTGTGCTGGATTTCGTTTTTGCTGGCTTGAATGCTTTGGGCACTTTGCCACTGATGATCAGTGTCAAAGTGCAAGTGCTCCCTGTGTAAATTGATTATGAATTGTTATCCATGATTGGCATATTTGATTTACTGGTAAGTCCCTAGTAAAGTGCACTTTGTGTGCCCAGGACCTGTAAATCAAATGCTACTAGTGGGCCTGCAGCAGCACTGTTTGTGCCACCCACAACAGTACCCTTTCAAATGTGTCTCGGACCTGCACCTGTAGTGTCTGCGAGCACAGTTGTTAACTGCCATGTCAACCTGGCAAGTGCACCCACTTGCCAGGCCCTAACATTCTTTTTCTTACATATAAGGCACCCCTAAGGTAGGTCCAAGGTACCCCCATGGGCAGGGTGCAGTATAGGTGAAAGGTAGGACATGTCCTGGTGTCTTTTATATGTCCTGATAGTGAAATACTGTGTATTTAATTTTTCACTATTGCAATGACTAGCTCTTCCATAGGCTAACATTGGAGCTGCCTTGTAACATTTTTCCATGTGTTACTTTTCATTGGGAACGGACAGAGATTCTGAGTTCAGGCTATCTGAGCTGAGAATTTAATAACACACGTCTTAGTAAAGGTGGTTTTTAAACTGTTTGTTTCAAAATGCCACTTTCAGAAAGTGGGCATTTTCTTGTTTAATCATCCTGTGTGCCTCTGCCTTTTTGTGTATTCACTGTCTGGTTTTCAGGTGCCTGGAGCTGGGGATGTGCATTCTGTAGACAGTCACAAGGGGGGGTTGAGGCGTGTCCTTCCTTTTCTGGGTGACTCCTAGCCAGGCTGAATGGACCTTTCTGCATTTAGAGTGGTGGGAGGAGTTTTGACTAGCACCTGAATAGGCTGTGTCTGCTTTGCACAATGCTGTCTCCACCTTTAGTGAAGCTGTACCAGGGAGGACAGAACTGTTTTTTACTGAGCTCAGAGACTCTTGAAACAAAGACTACAAAGAGAAAATGAGGTATAAATATTAGACCTAAAACCACAGAATTTGAGATTACTTCTGGACTAAGAGGACCCTGCGAAGAAGAAGAGCTGTCAGGAGGAGTACTACCCCTTTGCTGTGTGTTGCTTTGCTGGGTTGACTTGAAGTTGCAGCTTCGGTCTGTGGGCAGTGGAAAGGACTAAACTTTTGCCTTGCTGTAGTATCCAGCTTGAGAAGATTCTCCAAGGGCTTGAAGTAGACCTTTCCTCCTGTTCTGAAGTCTGAGACGCGAACACTTCACCTACAACTTGCTAAACAGCACCTGGACAACTCTGCTGGACTCCTGATTTCCAAAGGGTGCCAATGCCTGTTTCTGGGCCCTTGGAGCCGTGTGGTTGGTGCTGCAACCCAAGAAAAACAACACAGATGCTGCCAGTGATGCTGCGATCTGACCGAGGCCGTTGGCGCCGCTCGTGAAGTGCACACCGCGCTGCCCTGCCTCCACCACAGCTTCGACGCCCGCCGATGCCTGTAAGTTATTGGCCTCCTCCCCCCGCCAGCGCCCTCCACTGACGCCGGTCACCACCAGCACCTGCATCTTGTCATCGCGGAGCCGACAACCGACATGGGTGACTTCCCAAACTCATCGACACCGCATTGCCGAACAGAACTGACTCCTCACCCCCGATGCCACCTCACCTGCCAGCCCGGACTCGAAGCCTCACCTCCTTGCGGACTTTATGCCTCACCTCCCCTGTGGCAGTAAGGAGCCGGCCTGCCTTGGTCCATCGACGCCTCAACTCCGTGACGCCGTTCAGTCTGTTGACTTAGTTTTCCAAAGTACTGTTACTTGGGGGTCCGTGTGACTCTGGCCAGCCTGCGCACCTTGACGTTGGTGCCGTACTTAGGATTTGTGCATGTCACAACGTCATAATAGCCCTAGTTGCAGCTATAGGTTTGTACAAAGCTTTATTTGTGCATTAATCGTTCTAAAAGTGATATCTTGATATACGTATGTTGAATTTTTGTTGTTTTGGTCTTGTTTGGTTTAGATAAAGATATTTTATTTTTCTAAACTGGTGTCTTTACTGTGTGGTGCTGTACAAATGCTTTACACATTGCCTCTGAGATAAGTCTGTCTACTTGTGCCAAGCTACCAGGGGGGTGAGCAGGGGGTAATCTAGGTGTGTAACTTCCTTATCCTAACTAGAATTAGGGTTCCTACTTGGACAAGGTACATACCTCTGCCAGCTAGAGACCCCCATTTCTAACAGATGGGTTGCTGTGACTCAATCTAGGCTCGGCCTTCTACAGTGTAGGGCTGGTTTGAATTGTTTTTATTTGGTTGATTTTGGTATGGAGATGGGTGATAACAAGAAAGGTAGAAAAGGTTGTTTATCCTTTGAAAAGGCAACAGCTTTTTGCTACAAAACTCGACTTTGTATCTTCATATCAATATGGCAAATTTTCGTTCGCCTCTAAATTTTGGGGCACATGGCACCAATACGCGTCTCCCTTATACTACTAATCTCGACTCTGATGATAACTATGCACTGGTTTCATTGCAGGGTCATTCCTCTGTCTTCAGTACCGGTTGGTACAGTTGTATGTTGCTGCTTGTAGCTATAAAAATACATTTTTGATTGCTTATCACTTTGTTGCCTAAAGACGAATCTGCATAAAGCTTTCCAAAGGTAAACTTTGCCGATCAGAGTTGGGCATTGAAAAGTGGCATGCAGATTGTTTACTGGAGGGAAGTAAGAGCAGGTTCGCAGATGTAGCTTTTAGCCATTACTATTCCAGTATGCAATCCTTGTAAAGCGAGAGTGCAAAAACTGCTGTGCCTGGTTATTTCTGCAGGAATGTCCTGATCACAACTTTCCTGAAAGCCATTCAGTGTATCCATTTGGCAATGTAAGCAAGGGCACAGGGCTCATTGTTTGTTGAAAAGGCCATGCCTCGTGCCCAGTGCACACCGGGCATGGCATAAGACTTAACGCAAGTGGAACTGGGGTGGGGGCACATATTGAGGTATGGGGCTCATGTCCTGGCCTTTGGTCGCACCCTTGTCCCTAAGAAGTCTTAACACACGGGTCTGGGGTTGATGGGCAGAGGTAGACCCAAGCCCTGCAGTGTATGTGGTGTGGTGAAGACTAGTCCTTGAGCCCTGTGGTCAGTGCATCATGCTGTACTCAGCAGGTGCTGTTGACAGAGGCATTCGGCACAGGCCGTGTCCTTTGTTTAGTGCTTGATGTGTATGGCTTCAGGCTTTGCATAGTGAGTACAGATGGCCAAGGTGTTTTGCACAGGGCATCACCGAGGCAATGCCCTGTGATCAGTCGGCTCTAGACACGGAGACACTGGGCACAAGGTGTGTTTATAGGCCATGTCATGAGGCCCATACCTGCCGGTCACAGCCACATGCCATTCTCTGGGGGTGCCCAGAAATGGGGTATTGTCATAGGACATTAGAAAAAGTCATGCCATCAACCAGTCCACCTCCAGTGCAGCCTAACCCTGTGTCCTGTAGGATTTAGGACAAGGGCGTTAGCCAGTGGGCCTGGCCTTAACATGCGCCCTGTGAGGAGTAGACATTGGCTGAAGTAAGAGTTGAAGGCAGTGCCCAGTGGGGACTAGTTCACGTGGCATGTTCAAGGGCTGTACCCCTTGCACAGTACAGAATGGATATGGTTCTTGCTATGCTTGGTGAGCACTGGGGGTTGGGACTAGATACATTCATGGCAGTTCTTAAAGTTTATCGTGGCAGCACTCAAAAGTGTATGACTTAAAATCGTGCAGGAAGGTACATTATGGTTGTCTACTAAGATCAGTTACCACCCAGTGACCTAATGAAATCTTTAAAATTCCCAGAAAAGATCTTCAGTTGAACTGACATGAAATTCACAATCCCAAAACTAAAAGTATCCAACCATAATGACACCGCCATGGTAGTTTTGATGAAATCAAGCATGACATTATGTATGACATCGCCAGTGACATAATACACATATGTACCGTTTCATGTTTTTGTGTTGGCAGTGGACATTTAGGCTTTGCTCTCGATGCATTGTTTGTTTGGCCATCTCTCACCACTAAATGGAATTGCAGCCTTTCCTTCTATATAATCTCTGTGATGAACTTCAGCTGGGGACCACACACTGCAGCTTTTTATGTCTATACAGTCCCTGAGGATATTTGTTAAGTACAGTTTGTTTAATTTATTTTCACATTTATATAGCTCAACTGAACCTCGACGGAATTAGGGTGCTTTACAATGAAACATTCAAAAGTAGCAGGAATGCATCGAGGTGGGGTGGAAGAACATTAACAAGTGTGAACCAGCATGAGAGGAGTCTTCAGTTTGTTGTGAGACTTTATAGTAAATGTTGATTGAGAACATTGGCTTTTCTGATTTTTCGGAAGGCAGCGTATGGTTTTGTAGACTTAGTGTCATTTGTAGACTTTCCGCATTTTATTTTTTCTGGGGCTGCCTAGTAGCCAGAGGTACTAAAGCCTTTTCTCCCCTTGAAATCTTTCAGGATGTGCTCATGGAATTGCCCCTTTACATGCTTATCTAATGCACGCAAGGGCATCTGGTTTCTGACTGTGCTGCTACAGCCTTTAAATTCCATCCACTCTCTCTGCGTTATCCAGTTGCACAGTTTGTTCCCACATAATCTCGGTGAGGACCGCTATAGAGAGTCACCGTAACAGAACTCTTATTTCTTTTTCAGGTACAGGACATTTTGAGGACATTTGTTGGCAGCTGCAGTGTAAGTGAAACCTCCATTTTCTCTTGATTGTCTGGGAGGAAATCTGTTGGCGTTCACTACAACTGCAGCCTTTCATTTTGCAGTAATATACTTGGCGTTGCTACATCAGTGGTCATGAATGTTATCATTTTGATGTTTTGCCTGGAGGATCGAAATGTGACGCGACGCTAACTATAATATTTATTTTGTGTATTTTTGGTTTTGGATTTATATATATGTGTGTGTGTGTTTGGGACTTTTGTTACAGCACAAAGGGCTCTGTGTAAAGCCTGTACTGCTCATTGGTGATTGATATATGCTAGAAAAAGAAATAAGCGAATCCATTTTGGTCAGCAAATAGCGCTTGGCAGCAGTCTGCTCCCCCGTAGGAGAGATGTGCACGGAAGATGACACCAAGACATGTGCCAAAAGATTATTTTTAATATAATTGAGAATTAACTCCAGAAAATTGACAGGTTCTCTCCACTTCCTTAATCTGAGGGTTTTCATCTGACCTTTTGGAGAAACAAGCATTGGAAAAGTCAGTAGGTCTAGCTCGCAATTTGATTACTAATTAAAACATAAATAAAGCCTGCTGGAGTGTAAAAATGACTACTTTCTGTATGCAATGCATCTATGAGATAATTTAATGTGTGATGATTTAGAATACTTTTGGGATGTCAAGTGGTCTTTAATGGATTTCAGCGGGAGCACCCCAGAGGAGGTGGCATGATACAACGAACAGCATAAGGTGAGAGATACTTCTCTGGGTGGAGCCAAAGCTCACTCTGTACATTTAAAAATATTGTTAACAATGGGTCTTGCAGACAACTGCGCTGTCAGTCTGCACCTAAGAAGCACGCAATGCCTCAAGCCTTTGGCATAGCTCCCTCACATCAGTCTGAAAACCCCACATGCCAATATTGTTCACACTGTGTACAGAAAGGGGAGATTTATTAAATAGGCCTGCGCCTTTGGTAAAGGACGGCACGCATGCTTCATTTCTTATCATAAGTATACGAAGAGCGAAAGGGCATACCTGACAGATAATCTGCAGTGTTGGAGGGGAATTGACGTATAAAACTTTAGTGAAGCATCTTGACACTTCTGCCGCCTTCAGGTGTGACCCCTTCAAGGCGCACACACACATCCTCGGTGCGCGTGGGTGAGCACGCTCTCATTTGAGAAACCTGCCACTTATTTTCTGGGCGAATGTAGGTCACAGGAAACCCCGTTTTCGTCTTGTAACTGTGCTAAAAATGTGCGGGCTGGGTTTTTACTAGCGCTCTAAATATGTCCCCTGCCTCACTGTGCCGCAGCCCTGGAGGATAAGAGGATATGTATTCATTTATTTTCCTCGGAGACAGTCATTAGAAGCAACAGACGTTCTTATTCGAGCATGCGGCTAGATGCAGGCTCTCGTATTATTTCACTTGCAAAAAGCTTGGACCTTGTTTTATTTGTATTCTTTTAGATTGCGTTTGCATGTGCTCAGTTAGTTTTCTATCACCTATCTCCTAATGATATGCATAGGAATTGTAGAATTTACCCAAAATGGCACTAATCTGTAGGAAGGCGGTAAGATTGATTTTGCCAAAATTAAATAGCACTTGGTCCGCCGATTCTATATTTATTAGTAGAAAAGCTCATGGCAATTTCCTTAAAGGAGTTTGCATTTTTTGCTGAAAAATGAAAGCCCTTTATTCGATTTAAATATTGCACGAAGTGTTTTGAGTGGTGATTTAAAGGTGCACTGAAGCCACAGAGGGAATCCACTCGAAGGTCACCCGCCTGAGACTGCAGCACAGAAGTATGCAGCGGGTTAAAGGGGCAGCTGGACCCTTACATAAAATACCATGCACTATCTAACTTTTAACCCTTTCCGCCTGCAGTTTGCACTTGTGCTGGTAAGGGACACGGCATAGTAATAGTTGGCTTATTAATATTCATACGATGTCATCTCAAGTAGTTAGCTGATTTGTCCTTTAATACATTGTGTATAAATAAGTAGAGAATCATGTGACTGACTCCCAAAACATCTGAGTGAAAGCTGGATGCAGAGATAACTGTGAAAATCATTGCAAGATGTTTGTAAATAGTCTAAACAATACACCCCATCAGAACACACACCCTTTGTGGAAATGTTTGTGGATTAATCTATGCCTATGTTGTGTGTCACTCACTCACGCATAAAACACCATTCCAACTTGGTGAACGATGTGTAGTTTATGCATGAGTGACCTGCATGTCAGTCTTGCTTCCGGGAAAAGATTTGTGAATCCGCATTCTGTGCATGGGGCCCAGGCTGGAGAAATGAGGTCTCAACTAAAAGGAGGAGCAAAGAGGGAATTTAGAGAAAAAAAAGGGAGCCCTCTACTCAAAATAAGCCAAAAATAAGAAAAAAAACAGCTTCCCACACCCCTGGAAAAAAACGTTCTTTTTTTAATAAGTGAATTAAGGTCTCAGACATAGAATTTCGCTGTAAGAGGACTAGCCATTGTAATCTTTTGGTCAAAAGAAGACCATGCGTGTCCACGGCCCAAAAAATCAATGTCGCACTAGGCGCTTGCTTTTGCATCTACACAAAGTAGGAGTAGCCTCACGAAAGCTACCACCATGAGCTAATGGGTAACAATCCTGCTTGCTCCTGCTTTCATCATTGGCGGAGCTCCTTTTCGCAGGGAAGGCACTCAATAGTAATATCAAAAAAACACACAATGACCCTCGGTCATTGACTTCATCTAGCACAAAGGGAATTGTAAATCTCCTACAATGCCCCTTCAAAAACACCCTACATGTTGTGTATAGGCAGGCTCTCTGAAAAACATAGTGCACACATACACTCAAAAAACTAAAAATGTATTAAGGGAACTGTGCCACTTGTACATTTAATAGTGCCAACGCTGGCACATGGTTAAAACACACACTCCTATTCCGACCAGCAATTATGAAAGGCCAACAATATTCTGGCAAATTCATAAGGGCCAGGCGGACGCCCATTTTTGTACCGTGCTTAGAAGCAAAAAACAGAGAAGTAAAACAAAAGGCCAGTTATGGTACTCAAAAAGACATGAAAAAGGAACCTAGTTTCACAAAGAAAATGTAAACCTAAAGTTATTCTAATTATAAAGTGAATATTTGCTGAATGTCCACCAGGCGTGTACATGCCAGAGGACACCGGATACCACAACTTTAAAGAGTAGTTCTGATACTGCCACTTAAAACACACTTGTTAAAAACAGAATCTTCTTGTAATTATAACAAGCGGCACAAGGCGGAAAAAATGTTTTGATCACTAACTTTTGATTTTCTCAACCACCAGTTACCAATTCCGACATCACAGAATGCACAGTTAGTCAACAGCTCATATAAAATAATGGGGGAAAAAACTCGCTTCCCAAACGCATGCTAAATTACATTTCAAAATTATTACCTTCAAGGAGTATTCATGTAGAGTTCATACCACTGACTAATCAGCATCCCAATGACAAAAATCAGGCAAAAGAGAGGGAGCCCCCCTCACCATATACCTACAAACTTCTGCTAAATTGTCATAATTTCTAACAAGTACAAGCGCTGTCACTAACTGTGAAATTAGGAGTGAAAAAATAAGTACTATAAAGTCCATAGTGCCCTGATAAACTACCAGCACTTAATCACCATGCTTATTTTTAAGAAAACTGTGGATGTATGACGATACCACGCATGCATTACATCGCATGCCATTAGATCGCGGTTTTAACAACGCAAGTCGTTACAACGACTTGCGTTGGAGGGCGCTGGACTTAGGAGTAGTTTAATTTACTATTCCAACTCCAGCCTACGTACAGTAGGGAAGGTGTTGGATAGTAATTTAAACTACTCTTTGTCCTATAGCGCCCTCCAGTGCAAGTCGTTGTAACGACTTTCGTTGTAAAAACCGCAATCTAATGGCATGCGATGTAATGCATGCGTTCTAAAGGTTGTTCCCCAATAAAACTGCTATGCCAACCTAATGCAGTTCTACTAAGCAGTATTGACAGACCAGAAACCCCACAATTTAAACTGACTCTCTCTCTCTCCCCAACACCTTACGTATGCCATATGAATGGATCCCCGCTTCTGCCATAAAACAGTTATTAAAGGGAAGCGACAAACTTTCTGCAGCCCAGAAGTCTTCACGGGCAACTAGAGCGGCACTCCACCAAGCGCCATCTTGAAGGGATGAAATTTAACAGGAGAAAAAACGGGCGCCATTTTGGCAGATCAGCACATTGGATCTAAATATAGCTTGCTCTGGTTGCGTGTAATGGACACTTATATTAAAATAATGCATTCTATTTCGGTCACTGGGTGTTGACTTAATCCCTGTCAGAACATACAGGGATGCACACCCCTCAAAAAATAAAAAATTAATCATAAAGCATTGGGCAAACGGGTGTAAAACGGGGCAAAAAAGAGAGGAGCCAACAATGAGAGGACTGAACACAAATCCATAAACTGTATGTCCTCAGCAAAGAAACGAAGAGCCCCTGTGAAGTATAACACAAGTCCTACTGTCTAGTGTATAATGGAGCCTCAAGTCAGATTTTTTTAATTTTTTTTATACCACTCAATTCAGTCATTCAGACCGTATTTATCAGTTCCTTCAGAAAAAAATCCAACAAGCCTCTCTTTGTACTAGAACCGCCTCCACTACGCTGAGCCCCTGGTCTAATATTTTCAAAATCCATTGGCCCATGTTCCATCTATTTGAAATGTTGAGCTAATTTGGTAGTGAGTTTTGCAGTCCTAAAGGTACTGATATGTTCTTTCATTCATACCTTTACCTTCCTCATGGTCAGACCAATGTAGAAGAGAGTACATGAGCTTTTCAACCTATAGACGATAAATGAGGACTTACAATTAGTCATTTTATTCTGATACCAGACGTTGCCATCCCGTAGGGTTACTTCTCTGTGTGTCTGATACGTTTGCAGACATTGCACCCTCTGCATGGGAAATGCCCTCTTACTGGAGACGGTTGTTTAACAGATTTCCTAGTTGTCACCCAGGACCTAGTATGAACCAGCTTGTCCCCAAGATCAGCTGACCGCCAGAAGGCACAACATGGTTTTGGACAGGAGTATGACCCCCATTTAGACTGTGCCAGTGTTTCAGAATGATATTCTGTATTTGAGTAGTCCGTACCACTGTTACACACTGTTAGGACTGAATAATCATGTTAGTGTCAAGTTTTGAATTCTTCCAAAAACGAGGGGAGTTAATCATCCAAAAGGTGGCTTTATCTTTAATAGCACATGCATTTTGTAGATCATTCCAAGCTTCCTTCCTTAAAACAGGTTTCCTATCCTTCAGATCACTTTTATAGCCGGATCCAGAAGCCGCAACTCTAAGAGTATTGCATGTTTTTTTTCCTTTCAAGTGCTCATAAAAATACAGTGAGACTTGGTACAAGATTTGTCAAACCACTTGAGTACACCACGTTACATTGGTTACACCTACAAGTCACAGTATGGGATTCCTTAATATGAAAACAAAGTTGGGCAAAGCAGACAGTCTGTTAGAAGTGTCAGCTTGGGCATCCAGACAGAAAAATAATTCTTGTATCTTTTGGGTGACCAAGTTAGGTACAAGTTGTTCTGGGGAAATTGAACACTGCTCTAATCTTAAGACATTATCTTTAGTTGAGCCAAATCTGTAAAAAGTTGAAACAGGGGAGACATGTCTATAATTAATAGACCAAGAAGGAAAAAGAGGTTATAGGCTCTACAGTTACTAATAATGGTGTTCGAGGCAGTTCCACTGTCCCTTAACTTCTGAGAAATAAAAATGTAATCAATTATGCTGTGAGACTCTTTACCTGAAATGGAGGACATTTTAGGGGAGTCTGAACCAAGTAACTTCTGTGAATACATTATGTTAAATGAACACATTAAGTCCTTCAGATCCTCACCTGGGGGATCATGTTTGAAGTATAAAAAAAAAAAGCATCCGCTTCGAAACCAACCAGGCCCAGAAATAATAAACTACCATCAGAACACCTATAAGAGTTAAAATCCCCTGCCAAAACAATAAAATACATTTGATCTGTTGAGTCCTTGATATAACCTTGGAAATGAGAAAGATTTTTGATAATACTGCTATTATATCGATCAAAGATATTGTAAAAGTAAACCACCAAAATAATCTTCATGGTTCTAAAACAAATCGATATTGCCTGAAGGTTTAGTATATTATTCAGCATTGTTGTGACTTGCAATTTAAAGTAACGGGCAGAAATATAATTAAACCACCTTTGGCCCTACTAGAGTGTGAAGGAGTGGCTGGAATAGAATAAGTAGAGTAACCATCTACAACTGCTTGGTTGTGGCCCACGTTTCTTGTAACACAATAGTGTTCAATTGTTTAAGAAAAGAAAGCCATCTTGATTGTCTTGCTCTGCAGACCAATGATATTTCCAAAAAATACATTTAAGTTCTCAATAAACTAGAGGAAATTGTGTCGTTGTTCAATAGGAAATTGTCATTGTTCAATACAGTTGTGATGGAGCTTCTAGCAGAATAAGAGTACACTGACTGTCATGCTGGAGTCAGTCCTTATTATCCAAATCATCTAATGATTCAAACCTGTTGCAGGTAGATAAGAGTGTGAGAAAGTGGATGGGTTAAGTGAACATTCAGTGGCGATCGTGTTTAATATAGATTTTTGTTTTGGAGCAGAAGGCCTGTAAAAAAAATTGGGTCATTGGTTGAGGGGGTGGAAGCCCAACTCAGGCAAGAACCACAATCATGGTCAGGGTGAACCACAAAATCTCACTAAATTAACCTGTCCTTAACCCTCTGGTAGCTTGGCATAAAATAAGTCGGGCTTAATTTAGAGGAAATGCATAAAGTATTTATGCAGCACACAAACAGAAAAAAAGTAAAAACACAACAGAAGAAGCATCCCAAACCAATTTAGAAGAAAATAGTTCATTTTAATAAACAAAATGAGAGCAAAATAACAAAAATCCAATCTGTAGAATGGGAGATAAGCTTTAAAGTTTTAGGTAGGTATAGCGCCTAAAAGTACAAAGTGCCACTTGCAGTCATGCTAGACCAGGGAAAAGTCACAATTTTAAGCAGACCTCGATGGAGCAGGCCGGATCCATGGAGCAGGTTAGTCCTGCTGTAAAAGTTTCCCTCTCAAAAGTCTGGGGTGAAGAATCCAGAACTTGAGGATTTCTCCTTTTCTTGTGGAGGTAGAGGAGTGCACTCTAATGCCAGTCAAAGGTCCAGGACCTGGGGAGGCATCTCTTGGGGATCAGGGACTCACTCTAGCAGAGCCCACAAGGCTGAGACAGGTCAACTGGGCAGTTGCAGGGAGGACTCTGGAGCTTGTTGTGTCCCTGTAGCTCAGTACAGGAGGTCAGCCAGCGGACCCTTGGAGTCACTCGGGTAGCCTGTGGTGAAGGGAGCAAGTCCAGTCTTCCTTTGCAGAGAGCAAGGCAGCCCTCAAGCAGCAGGGCAGTCATCTCCCCAGATGACAGCAAGCAGCAGGACAGTCTGCTGGGGAACAAGGCAAGTCTCAAGAGCAGGGCATTTCTCTGTAGCAGCAGTGCAGTCCTCTGAGGAACATGGCAGGCCTCCTGCAGGGGTGCAGTCCCCTGGTGAACAAGTTGGCCCTCCTTCATTAATGTCTGCAGGACCAGGAGTGCACTGAAGAGTGGCTCAGAAGGTCCAACATGTATACCTGGTGCCATCCTTTGAATTGGGGGAATTTTCTAGGCTACCCCCACATCTGGTACTGGAAAGTTCCTTCCTTCCCCTGCCGATGCGCCACCTCCAAGAATTCTAGGGTGACAAAAGGCTAGTATCCGGTTCCTTTGTGTGTGCTGGAGGCAAACACTTTGAAATGTGAGTGCGGCAGGGAACAGCTCCATCCTAGCAGGATAGTCCTTCCTGACCACACCTAGTTCCCTATTGTCTTGGCAAAATATGCATTGAGCAATCAACAGGGCCAGACAGCTGAGAACTCCTAGAAGGCTTTAGAAGCTTTTATGCAGGAAAATGCCACAATTTTAAAAGTTGGACAAACAACAAGATACGCCAATACTGACACAACTCTATAGGAATTTTTTGATTGGCTGATATCGACTCTTAATCGACATGATCAAAAATGTTCTATTTCTTAATCAGTAGTTCAAATTTTTATTTCAATCAATCTATATGAAGAAGGCTGTCCTAAACATTGAAGCTATAGAAAACATTGACATAGACAATTAAATGCATATCTTTTAACTAATACAAAAAAGGACCTAACAAAACAAATAACGGCAAAAATGTACAAAAGAAAGAATGTCACAATAACATAAGGCAAAAAATATATAGAGGGATGTCCCAGTTCAAACTTTTTCAGAACCAATGAACCACAAAAGATTGTGCAAACAGTATGGTCTCACTTCTGATAGTGTGAAAACACCAGGGGTATTAATAATCACTCTATTTTATTAGGCTTTGCAAAGGGGCCTTGCAACAGGGTCCATCTAAGTGCAAATTAAAGGTTCCCTTAAAGCCAGGCTTTTTTTTTTTTTTTTTTTTTTTTTTTAAAGAAAAGGCCTCCCTGGTGTTTCTAAACTTGTTGACACATTTCGAACTCCAACTTATTTAAGGGTTCTCATCAGTATGTATTTAAAAAATGCTCTACGCTTATTAAGCAATTCTGTCTGCCTACTTGCTTATTTCTTGTAGGCCATGATGGTTGGTTGGAATCTTGACAGTGGGGTCTACTGTCTTTTATCTGCAATAATTCAGAAAAAGGTTGGAGAAGCAACGTAGTAACAGCTATCAGCATGATAGGAGCAGCTAATTTTGCATGTTTTCCTCATTCATTGAACTCACGAATTAGAGGAGCAGTGGCTGTTTTCATCCTTCTTGAATTCCCAATATACGTCAAACCGGTTGCACTCCGGTTCGTTAATGAACAGTTTCGTCTAAAAGAAGAAAGTATGGCGGGAATGACTTCCATGTGGCTCAGAAAACAACATTAAAAAGTAACACTTCCCAAGGGGGAATATGTGACTGACGCGCTGGTTGTTTATCCCCTTAATTGGAGCAAGTGCGACTTGACAATGGTGGTCGGGCTGGGAACGGCATGCTTTTGAAAAACAAAGGATACAGTGTGACCCGATAGTTTCAGAGCTTTAACTGCTCGCTGCAGATTTATGAAAGTGTTTCGCTCCGCTGGCAGCCGGCAGAGATGTTCGATCAGATCGCAAAAACATCCTCCGGCAGTCGAGGGTTATTTTGTTTAAAGAAACGTCGTTGCTAGCAAAATTCTCGTATCTGGGGCTGGCGCATTTGGGACAATGTATCAGAAATGTAAGCTAACTGGAGAGAAGATGGAAACATTGTGTTTCCTTATCAGGACGACTTACTTCGCATTCAAAGTCCTTCTGGCAAACTTCCTTCATTCATCCCGGTATTGCCATTAACCACCGCGGACCAGTAGCTTGTTGGTCATTCGTTGTAATTTAAAAGGTACATCTGAATGAGTGCTCTTTTCCATTGGTCAAATGCCTTCAAATAGGTCGGTTACGGTGCAGAAAGCGCGATAAAGCATTGTGGTGCATTGGTTGAACAGTAGGTGATGGCAAATACTTTCAAAAATAATCAACCTCACGTATCGGACAACGTGGCAGGAATAATTCTAGCATCTGTTGGAACACTTGTTGAGGCTGAAATTATCGTGGATTGAGTACATAAGGGCGATATCATTCCTTTAATTTGAAAGGTGACAAGATGTCTCGAGATGGCCAGGCAAATTGGAAGTTCCATCTCAGGATTATAAATTCTGCAGTTGTCATTTCATTCAGCCAATTGCTTCGTTCAATGTCACCGCCCCAAAAACTTCTATAGAGTTGTCAGTATTAGCGTATCTTTTTGTTTGTCCAATTTTTAGTGGCCTAGCCGACAAAAAATGGGCCCAACACCCGCCCTTTTTAGGTCGAGCCTAGCGCAGCGCGCATGCGCTGCTCTAGGAGAAGGCCTCTTGGAATCACTTCAGACTTTCTGCAAACTCGTGCGTGTGGTGTTCGATTTTCCACACATGCTATTGGCCTTTGCGTGTGGCTTTCAAAAATGAAAGCACGCAATTGGCCAAAGGCGGGTGCATGTCCCACCTTTTCTGAAAATGTTTACTCCCACAGCGTTTAGCTGTCGGGAGCGAGCAGCGGCGCACAGCGTGCCATCTGTTGTGGATCATGTTTCATTTCAAGACCTTGCAACTTTCCTTACAAGGGGCGTCCCCTCCACCCCGGCCAAGGGACAGACCCCACCGCCACAAGAGTGCGCGCTTCTTTTTCCAGCACTCGCATTTCATCTATGTCAGCACTCTCTTCCTGCACTGTTATCTTTGTTTTAGTATGTTATTGTCAAGACATTTGCTGTACTCTGTAGTTGGCCTCTAGTCGCCTCTTTTTCGGTACCGTCTTAAAAATTGACCGCACCTTTTAACATTAGCGTTTTTTCATCACCGTGGTGCACGCTTCCTTTCACACCTCTGCGCAGCTGTGGTGCGTGCTACCTTTGACATCTCTGCATAGTGCACAGCTGTGGTGCGAGTTTCCTTTCCCCACATTGCTTTTGGTGCTCGCTCGATCCAGGGGCTATCTACAGTGCACAGTTGTGGTGTGTGCTTCCTTTCCCCCCCATTGCACAGTACACAGCTTCAAAATTGACCGCACCTTTTAACATTCTCGTTTTTTCAGCACCGTGGTGCGCGCTTCCTTTTACACCTCTGCGCAGCTGTGGTGCGTGCTACCTTTGACATCTCTGCACAGTGCACAGCTGTGGTGCGTGCTTCCTTCCCCCCCCCCATTGCACAGTACACAGCTTAAAAATTGACAGCACCTTTTAACTTTCGCGTTTTTTCAGCACCGTGGTGCGCGCTTCCTTTCACACCTCTGCCCAGCTGTGGTGCGTGCTACCTTTGACATCTCTGCGCAATGCACAGCTGTGGTGCATGCTTCCTTTCCCCCCATTGCCCAGTACACAGCTGTGGCGAGTGCTTCCTTTCACCCCACTGTTCAGTAGTGGCGCGTGCTTCCTTTCACACACTGCACAGTGCAGATATGTGGTGTGTGACTCCTTTCACCCCAGTGCACAGCTGTGGTGCGTGCTTCCTTTCACCTTATTGCACAGCTGTGGTGCGTGCTTCCTTTCACCCCACTGCACAGTGCACAGCTGTGGTGCGTGTTTCCTTCACCCCACTGCACGTGCCCCCTCCATCACATCCACGTGGTTCTCTCGTTTTCTGTTTAATAAACAAATTTCACACACAGATGCCCAGGTTTCCGATGTTGGCATTTGTGAACTCACTGGACCTCGCAGATTTTCTTACAAGGCGCGTCCCCTCCACCCCGGCCCAGGGACAGACCCCACCGCCATAAGCTGGATTATAAAGCGCCCTGACAGAAGCACCAAGGCGCTGGACCTTGCAGCTTTCCTTACAAGGCGCGTCCTGTCCACCCCGGCCGAGGGACAAACTCCTCCGCCACAAGCTGCTGTGATAGTATAATAATATTATTAATTATTATTATTCCTACCAACTTTGGCATTGACATTATTGCCCTTTATTATACTATTTGTTAGTTTTTAAATCATCAGCAGCAACATTTGTGCCCCTGTGCTGCACAGACAGGAAGCACACCAGTACCGCCACTGTAACAGGAGGCAAACCCACCACCCCTCCCACACTTCCAACAGACGGCTCTACAGTAAACAGTCTGTGTATTGTTTCTTATCGCTGCAATTTATCTCCCTTCCCTGGCTCCTCACCTGCCCCCTTCACTCTTCCCCTCTCTCCCTCCCACTGTCTCCTCCCTGAGATTGGTGCAACAGACGTAAGTGTTTAGACTCTGTTAATCTGCAGGAACTTTAATACCCTTAACAGGCCCACGCTGCCACCGTTATTTTATTTTTCAGCTACACTGATTATATTGATATGCCAAAACCATCCAAACATCCAGCAAGGTGCCTACTATACAAAATAAAGGACACGGAGCATTAAAAGATGTTTTGTTTTTGGGAATATTGTTAAATAAAGAGTTTTCCGTAGGAGGCCTGCACACGGGGACAGTTCAGAAAGCCAGCACATTTCACTCTACAGGAGGCCTACAGATCAGCCACTGCGTACCAGGCGTCCCTTGTATTACAGCTCCTTTGAGTGTGTTTGTGTGTGTAGTAGCCCAGGCTCTTGGGGCTCGCTCGATCCAGGGGCGTAACGCAGGCCCCTGCTGGGGGCTTAATTTCAGCCGGTGTCTGCCGGTGCGCACATTGGCACTTATTAGCACTTGCTCTTTGTGCGTGCTCGCTGGCACCGGCTGCTAAATAATGCTTCTAGATGTGTGTAAAGCACCGCAGCTAACGGATGCTTAATCTCCTGAAATGTGAACTGGAAACAAGGCGGAATGTGACCGCATCAAGCTACTGAGGATCACTCTGCTTGTTAGCTGCTTCCTAACCTTGTGCTGAGGTTGAAACAGTATAAATTCACAAGAGCACTGAGCCACTGCGCCCTCGTGTTCGCTTTAATCTTTTCAGAAACCAAAATGTGCAAACAATGTAAAGGGTACATTTACTCAACAACCCAATACGGCAAACGTACAGGCAGCACAATGGGGATTGTAAACGGCATGAAGCCTTTTAACCACCACCAGTGCAGCACCAGCTCAGCACCTGCACAGCCCCACACCAGCAGCAATTCAGAACCAACGCAGCACCACTTCAGCATCAATACAGCAACACCTCAACACAGAACAAAAACAACATCACTTGGCACCACATAAGCACCAGTTCAGCTACACAACATCGGCATAACTCATCACCACAACATCACTCCGCACCACCTCAGCATCACTCAGTACCACCTATGTATCATTCAGCATCACAAAAGCATCACCTCGGAACAAGCGCACCACCACTTCAGCATCACCTCAATATCATTCCGGATCACCTGAGCATCACCTCCGCAACTACTCACAACCACCTCCGCATCACTCCACACCACTTCAGTTTGGCATAAAAATTTGACAACTATTAATTCTCCACAAATAACTCTCCACTACTCCTATCTAATGAAAATACTATTTCACAACATCCTCCCTCACGTTGTTTATATCCCACACCTAACAATAAAAACTATAACAAAAATTAATTACAACAAGCAAGGAAAAATTGACAGCATTGCATAAACAAATAAACTAGAACACATTTTTTGTATTAATTTTGGTTTTTAGTACAATACTTCAGTTGTATATAATGTTTTTCGGTTAGATATAAGGTGTCAGAAATAGTTATAACACTTTTTTATTATAACTTATAAATTTTCAACATGCTGCACAACATTCACAATGCTCTACAACACATATTAAAAACGTTAACAAAGCCAATAGCTCTGTCTAAACACTTATAACGCCCCAAAGGCGAGACCTATTGGCTATGCCAATGCTTGTTCTTTTAAGTTTCTAAAAGTGGCATTTCAAAATAGTAATCAAAAATCCAACATTACTGTTAAAGAGGATCTTAAATTACAATTCATTTGAGTCCAAACATGATGTTTCTACTTGCTCCCAATCAAAAGTTAGCACTTATTAAATGTAATGAGGTAACCCAATGCTATCCAATGGGAGAGATGGGCCTTACAGTAGTGAAAAACTAGCTAAGGAGTTTTTCTCTAATGGAACTTGTAAAACTTAAACCATATGTCACAATTCACCCTTCCCTGAAGGCATTTAGGGCCTACCTTAGGGGTGACTTATATGTATTAAAAAAAGAAGGCTTAGGGTTGAATTGGCAGTTTAAAACTGCACTACAGGCTGCAATGGCAGGCCTGAGGCATGTTTCAAATGGGCTACTGTAGAGGGAGGCATAATAAGTGCGCCGGCCAACTAGTGGCATTTACTTTACAGGCCCTGGATACATGTCGTGCCATATATTAGGGACTTATAAGTGAATTAATTGGGCAAATCGGGTGTGAGCCAATTTCACCATGTTTTAGGGAGAAAGCACATGCCCAGTAGCACTGGTTAGCAGTGGGAAACACACAGGGTCCTAATGCCAGCAAAAACGCATTCAGAATACTGCGGGGGTGAAGGCAAACAGTTTGGGGGTGACCCTGCAGAGAGGGCCAAGTCCAACAGGGCCTATTTAAAAAAATAAATTAAAAAAATTGCCATCAGTTTGATCTTCCTTCAATGAGTCTAAGAGCAAGAGGATGTGGACAACACAGAACCTGAAACTGACCAGTTTTTAAATTAAGCACTATGCAGTCACTGGCACAGAGTTTAAAACCATTACCTACCCAGCCCAAGTGTCTGATCATATTTATGTTGTAGTCCAATGTACATCCTGCATTCAGTTGTGTCTCAAGCCAGTGAACAACTTTTCTTTTTAGTTGCAAATAAGACTCTAAGAAATTTCGAGCTAATGGAGGACCATCAGTTAAGACATAACAAATTGTGGCCTCTGGAGGAAGGTGAGCAGCATGTGAGATATTAGCAGAAGAAGTAACATTCTTATTGGCTGAAATGAATGAGGAAGGGCCATTGGGGAGGCAGAGTGGTTAATATGATTAAAGAGCCCAGGCAATAAAGCAACAAGCAAGGGTCTCATTGATGAGTACTTCAACTGCAAAGGCTGCTCTTCTACAGAAGTCGATGTTCTCTAGCCATGACTGAAACAGGGCCTTGTGCTAGTGAACCAATTTTAAAACCAAGCTTTCGATTGTAGCAAGTTGAGAAAGAACATTTTCAAATAGCCCTTTAATCATAGATTTGATAGTTGATGGCAGATTATCAGAATTCGAGAGTTGTTGTAGTGGATACTAACAATCACAGTCCTTTAAGTGACAAATGGTATTTTTCAAGCAACTTATTCTTCAACATTGTTCATTGCAATGAAATGAGCCAGTATTTCCAGAGTGTTGTTAGAAATACAAGGGTTATTACATAAATGAAACTCAGATAGTTGCCTTTTCTGCTGGAGAATTCGACTTTTCCAAAAATTGTCGACGAGAGACACTGAATCTCTGTTCCACAGGTTCTATTCCTTCATTTAAGCCCCCCCGGCACTCAATGGCAAATTAACAGTAGAGGAGGCAGGAGTATGGTTCTTATCCCTTGTGGGACTAGTATATCTTCTGTTGCCCATACTGTAGGATGTTATACCCTCTGAAATGTGGGTATCAAAGGGGAAGGGGGAGCCTCTATTGGGCCATCAGTCTTGGAGGCAATGTCTGTTTGGCACCAGGGGAATTTATTTCAGGTGTCCTCAGTCATAAAGATGAACGCCCCGGATGCTGTTTGCCCTGATGTCAATTTCTCAAGTTCCATCAGCCATGAAGTAAATTTTGCTGTGTCAGACATAATGAATGACCCCAAGTGTCACTTACCATGACTTAAATGCCCCATGGTGCCATCAGACCTGAAATTTATAACCCAAATGCCACCCGTTGTTAATTCCCTAGTGCCACCGGACATGAAGTCACCCCTTCCAATTACCTTAGGTCATGAAGTACATATTGTCAAGTGCCATCAGCAAGGTGAGCCCTCCGTTGCCATCAGAAAAGAAGTGAATGTCACCAATAAGTCAGTGATCGAGTTATATTACTCCCTGATATGACAAATGTCTCTAAAAGTGGCATCAGCCATGTCATAAATGCTTCCAGTTACCTTTAGGCATGAACTACATACGTACTGCCATTACCTGTATGTCCCAAGGACCCTCAGTCGATGGGCAAATTCTCTAGTGCCATCAGACGTGCATTCACCATGGAGTGCCTCACAGTGGCATGAGCTATGAAATGAACGCACCAAATGCCCTCCGTCATAAATTTACCCAGTGCCATCAGACATGAAGTTAGTTCCCTGAAGTGCCTTCATTCATGAAGTTCATATTACTTAGTGTCACCAGCCATGAAGTTAATATCCTAAGTGCTGTATGTAATCAGGGGGTTCCAGGACTTTTCACAGCAAGAAAGTCACAGATTATTCCTCTACGCCGGCAACTGTATCGCAGTGAAATCATCTTTAATGATCGCCCTTGCCCTCTAAACTTCTGTCCATATGTTTTTTTTCTTTTGTTGGATGTGCCTCTCACCCCCGAAGTCTTGTTTGTTTGACAAAGTGAGGTTGTCTACTTTTTTGTCGCAAAAGAGACTTTTTGTACTTTATTTTTCTATTTATTTTTTTACAGGGGTTGCCTTTCTGCCCTCTGATTTTGCTTTTTAACAGATGATGGTTGCCGAAATCGTACTATCCTGGTATTCCCCCTTCACCTGCTGCCCTTCGTAATGCTGCAGTGCAGTGCAGGTGGGACAGTGCCCCAGTGCTACCACTGAATCAAGCCTATCGCCATCTGCCATGAATCTGACCGACTTTCCTCTCTCCAGCAGAAGTTCGTCCCGCGTGCCTCAAAGTAGATCTCATGCGAGGACTTGTATCTCTACCAGTCTAGCTGGCTTCGTGCAGAGTAATGTGCATTTAAGGAATCCTGATTTAACCTCTAACTCTCAGTCAAGCCTGTTTCAGCCTCTACGTCTGTTTGCTCGCAGACAGCTGCTTAAAATTCAGAGACATGCGGGGTAGGTAAGTGCAGGAAGGGTGATTGATATGGAAGCCCATTTTGGTCGGCTTTTCTGAAAGCGACACTACTTTAGCAGTGTTCCATGAACAGCACTGTGCCACCGTGTTTCCAAAGACCACGCGCGTCTTGGCTTTGACCCTTCCACTGCAAGTCAGGCCCACTATTTTTAGGTTTCGCCTGAAATCTATTGTATTTAATATATCTTAAAAGAGGCTCTTATCAGTTCCTGTAGCCGAAGTACTGTGTTCATCCTCTTTTGTGTGGTACTTTTTTTTTATGCGAACCTGCTTGTCGGCTGCATGTTTTTCCCTCACCTTTACTCCTGCCCTCCTCTTGCTGTTACTCATATTGTGAGCACTGCTGTAGCTTTAACAGGGGTGGAGACTTGTAGTTTAACTACCTACTGCTTCTGACTGAAACTTGGCAGCCCAGTGAGATTATTAGGTAAAGGCTGGGGTGCGACTCATTTTAACTAATATTCGCATACTTTCGTCGTGCAGCACGCAGGCTAGATGTCTTTGTTTCGCCTTTACTTGACTTTCCCTGGTGGCACACTAAATTTTCCCTGGCTGCACACATTTGTTCGCGGGAATCCGCTTTCAGAATCTCTGCTTCTGTTTTCTTTCTTTGCACCTCATTAACAACGTAGGGATGAAAGTGAGCGGAAGCGGAAAATGGCAGATTTGAGATTTTCATTGCTTCATAATTTCTCAGAGAAGTCTGCTTTAACCAAGATTGTTCATCACAGTACTGAGGTCTCAAGGATTGTTTCTGCCTGCAAAAACGCAGTTGGTAACAAAGTAAGGTAAATGTGAAATTGCCTACAATAACTGAGTTACCGCAAATTTCCCTGTGACCAAACATTTTGAGGCGATGCGGAGGTCTAACATTATTAACACTCTAGCTTGTGCACGCTAGTCACCCAAACCCCCTACTGTTTTCATTGCGTTAGTTTGTTGTTACCGCTTCGCCGGCTTCTGCCATTCAGTTAGGTCACATGCCATTACTTTTCCATATATTACCGGAGTTTGTCACTATGAAGCTTCTCACAATGGCACCAGTAATATCCAGGAAACATGCTGAAAAAGTTGGAGACCTATTGGCATTCATGCTATGTACTCGTGCTATTTTGTTTGCTGTACTTTATTTCTCTTTAACAATTTTAGGACCGCTAATTATTATAATTGTTTGCACACTGCACAGCCACTTTTATCAGGTCAGTCATTCTGTGCTAGCTTATCTGTTTAAATTTTGTTGAGAGCCGTCAGACCTCTTATTTACATAATCCACAAAGCAAGTCCTAACTTTGGTGAGAAAAAAATAAAAGAACGAAGCACAAAATTTCCGTCGCACCTATGTTGTGTTTTCTTCTGCATAATGTTAGAAAACTTGAAATGAGTCTGATTGCCGTGGAATGTACTAATTTCAATCGAAATATTTTTCATATAGGTGCCTCTTATATTTTGTGCCGAATAGGTACTTCCCCCGCACATTGTGCGACTTTCTGGATGTAATGACGTTCACATTGCAGTGAGCTCAGTCGTGCGCAGCAACCTTCAAGAAGGCACAAGTGGTTCTGCTTTGTTCTGTTATTAAGATCTCATGTAAAATGAGTAACAACAGATGCAGCATGTTTCTTTCTTGGCAGGATAATTTATCATTAACTGGCTGCGTAGCCGGCAGGCATATTACTTAAAACAAGAACGCGGCATGCCTAAGACAAAATAGGAAGGCCATGTGCGACTTGATGGTTACCTTTTTTTTTTTTTTTTTTTTTTTACAGAGTATATAGCGCGAACTTGACTTGAATCGGGTATCAGAGCGCTTTACTTAGCACCAGTTGCATTACATGAGGATCTTTGTGCCTGCTATTCAAAATAAACCTGAACACATGACTCTGGTGTGTAATATCTGGCCAGGTGGCCAATCTAGATCAAATTATAATCTGCACATTAGGTCGCCTCTCCTGGGCATCACGCAGGGGCAAACTACTTTACTGTCTCCAGTCCTGCCCTTGTGCCACCCTTCCGTTGTAGAACCCATCCCTTCATTGTATGGCCAGTTAAAACGGGTTAGGAAAATGTCACTTTTGTTCTTGAACATGCTGCCATTTTTCACTTTTTAGGTTTCGTCTGCACAGCACTTGCGCTGTACTTGTGATATCTATCATATTTAATATAAATCTTAAAAGGGGCTTCAGTAACTTATAATGCACAACTGCTCACCAAGCTACAACTTTCAACAAAAACCAACGTATTATTAATCACATAGGTGAAAGCTATTGCATTTACCACTGCTTGTTGAGAAACTGGGTGCATTGGATGGCAGCCCGGGCTCATCTGGGTTCTGCTAACATGGCGTTGATTCGTGGTGTCTAAATGTCTCGTGCGCTGAACGAATGTGTGGTTTTGAATTTGAAGTAGTTTCATATCCTGATGCATTCAGAATGGTATATACTGTAAATTTTCTAGGGCTACTTCAAAACTACAGAGCTAGAACATGATTATATTGATAATAATGGTAGTGACACTAGAAATAGAAAAATAGAAAAATATTTATTATGAAATGAATACATTAAAACAAGTTTCTAAATTTCATATACATTTTGTTGAAAATCATGTACATCATATTAACTGTTATCATTCATCCATTCATAACTACCTCACTATGTTATTTTGTGTATGCTGTCAGCATAGTTAATTGATTCATAGTCTGACAAACCACATTACAGTACATATGATTAATAGTCTCATGGATTAATATGATTGTGGGGTGGTATCCAAGATGTCTCTAATTCAGAATGGTAAACACCGCGCCAACCATGTAAACTCGTGGATCTTAAAATATCTATTCAGAAACGTTATTAAAGTTGTTTACTTTGCTTCACAGGACTCTCCCGTCTGAATACATTTGGAAAATAATTCCGCTGCATGTACTTTTTTCCGTTATTATTTTAGCATTAACTGTGATTATGGTCCCAGTTTCACTATGTTCGTGGGAGTAATCAGATTATGGCTACAATCTTAACAATTACACATTGTTTTGGCTTAAACCTACACGTTCAATATAAACGCACTCCAAAAACAGTTTTTTTCAGTGCAGCTCTTAAATGAGTGTTGTACATAACCTCATTAAAACAATAGTGTGTGAAACACACATGGACTTTCCCTGTTGTAAAACTACTTGACATTGTAAACCATTCCATGAACACATTATGAACTGGGTGGAGGGAAAATGTCCTGTAATCTAGTTCCCAGGTTTTTCCCCCACTCTACACTATTATGAAAAGATCTCCTTTATTACTGGAAGACAGAGAACCAGACATTTCCTGGTAATCCTTTTGCATGAGCTGCCGGAACAAACTAACAGAATTAGTAGCAAAACAATGCTTTAGCACATGGCCACTCTCGCACGTAATTGAAATGCCACAAGCTGGATCTGTTGGAAGTTACCAGCCGCAGCTTTATTCATGTGCTGTACATAGCCACCCATGCTTCTCTTATATTTGGGTTTATAAATCCACCTGCATCACTTGGCATTATAAATCAATTACACATTTTGATATCATAAATCAATCATCCAGACAATAAATCAAGTTATAAATCAGACTTGGTCATCCGTTAAGTCCTAAATCAATCAAAAGACCATAAATCAACATCAGGCCGTGAATAAATCAAGAACCATAAATCATGGCATATAAAAGTCTTTCTTCGCCATGCATCAGTCCTGCTTTTATTGCTGCCGACTGGAGCCCTTTGAGCTGGAGCTTCACTGTCTATGCAGGGGAGGGGTATTAACCCTCACCTTTTTAGACCCAACTCGCTACCATACTTTTTCAGTGTGTCTGCCGACCGGCGGGCCTGGGCTGTGAGCGATGTGTTCTGTGACCATCTTACCCTGCCGTGAGGCATCCAAAGGTTAGTATGAGGTCCGCCACCCCACTGGTGTCCTTTCACATGCCTTAGGTCCATTAATAGACTCCTTTACCGACGTGCTGCACGCAGGCTTGCGTCCTCTGGCAGCTCCCCCCTAATCCTGTGTTTGTTCTATGGGCAACCAGCCAGCACCATGGCCACCCAAAGTTTGGACCTAAAATACCTCTAGCCCCCTGACCCTTGTGACCATAGCTGGATGACCCAGTTTGCCTCTCCTGTAAGCCTCTTGCGCTTGGCCACCTCCCTTCAGACCTTGGACTCTCCTCCCTGCTTTTCTACCCCATGCATCTGTGGTGACCATAAGCGCAGAGCTTGCTGATAGGGCCTCTTCAGTGGTGTTTATCTTAGCAGGGGGATGTGATGCTTCACCCGCAGTGCTTGTCCCTGCGTGGCTACCCCCGGCGCTTCCGCCCTCCCATTGCTGACAAATAGCAGTGACGTAAACTAATTTAAGCAAGCCTGCACAATTGCGCTCATCTGCTCACCTTCTGTAGTCTTCGCATTCTTTACTGGAGGGTGGGGGGGGGGGCCTTGACTTTGGCAGTCTTCTTTCTGTCTAGGTGCCCTTTTACTAGACTTGCTTGCAATGCAACGCTGCTTTTTAGTCCCTCTGTCTCCTCGCTCCCATCCTGGTGACCTTCGCACAGCCCTTCACTCTTACCGCAGTCGCTAAGTTTTCCGGGGGCGCTTTGACTGGTCTGCCCCCTCTCAGCTGAGCCAGCAACGAATCTTCGCTATGTGTGGTAGCCATTTCTCTTGCTGCATTTATTATCTCCTCAATGTACTCTGGCTGCAAAACGTTGCGTGGCTTCACCATCTCTGCACACAGGTTGCTTTACCAACTTTTGGATGACAATGTCGTTTGTCTTGGCCTTTCTGCTTCCCTCCTACCAGCTGGGTTGTCGCCTCTCAACAGGGCCATCCCCTGCTGCCCTGGAACCCCGGGTTGCGTTGCCCTCTCACAAGTCTGTCCCCGTGTGTCCCTTTGTCTGCTCCCCCTTTTGTTGAGTGTCTTTTTTTTTTTTTTTTTTAACACCCCCAACGGTTTGCGTCTCCCTCCTCAGTTGTCCCTGCATGCTTCGCAAACTGGAGGATGGCTGCTTTGGGTGGGAGGGGCCCGATTGTTTTTTGGGGGGTGCACTCACTCATGGTAGAACCAACAATACAGCAGGCTTAAGCGAATGATGCTAATTAACTGCGACCCGTGAAGATCGGTTGTCATTGCCGGCCCCCAGGGATACAATGCTTTGCCTTTAAGAAGGGAGGTTCTGATCCAGCTCCGGAGCTGGTGCTGCGAAGCCTGCCCCTTTAAGGGAGCGGGCTGTGTCGCCTGCTTCCTTCTCATCCGGATGCTTTCGTAAGCAGTTTAGGGCTACAGGGGTTTGCCTTCAGGCAGTGTCTCCTCAATCCCAATTTACTGCGTGGATGGCCGCGCAGAGTCGCATTGCCGCTGAGCAGCGGACCTCTGCCGGCCTACCCTTCGGTCTGGGCGCAGCCACGATATGGCTGCTACAGAAGGCCGCAGATCTTGAGGGTCTCACAAGCTGCACAGAGTTGCGTTGCCACGTGATGCAGCGGTCCTCTGGAAGCAGCAGAGCAGCTTCAGGAGATGTCAGGGGAGGGGGGGTTGCGGAGGGGTGTCACCTCTCAACCTCTCACGCTTTCGGGTTCTCATGGCTATTCCTTCCGCCACACAGAGTCTGGTCGCTGCTTAACGCAGCTGTCCTCTGGCGGCAAATGGAGGGATGGAAGACTTCTACCTTCTTTTTGGATGCTGCAGTTTTACTTCTTTGCCATGACCCTTGTTGGCCCACAGCACCAGCATTCCACGGCGCCCACCAAAACAGGTATGCTGCAAGGACTCTCCTTTTGTTGTCCCAGCGGCGCTGTCCTCCACACAAGTAGTGGCTGGGCATGGCGCTTATCCCTTTAATAGGGACCTCAAACAGCGTGCAGCCTCCTTATTGGCCGGTGGGTTTTGTGCCCCTTTTCCCTTGCCTTTACCCTAACACTCATGGGGGTGGGGTGCCACTTACTGTCCTTTGTCCTTGTCCCCTCTCGAGGACTGCAGTTCCCGGGCCTTGGTGCAGTTTTCTGTGCCGCCCCTTAAGCCCCCTCCGGGTGCGGGCCTACGCCAGTTGCTCCCTACAGTGCAAGCCCAAATTCTAAATGAGGCTGAATGGGCTGCTCGTCATAGTTTGGCATTATGTTCCGGCCATAATCATAATCTTGGCCCTAGTCTCAAGTGAAACTTTTACGTTTAGGTCTCCCAGTTATTTATGTCCTTCAATTACCTCCAAAAATCTGAAGGTGGGTCTCAGGCTGGTTTGAAGAAGGTCTAATTCACACTAAGGATCAAAGGGAGAGACCCCAGGAGAGAGCGTATCACTCCCTATCAATGTCTTAAACTCACTACAAGATATATTCTCAAATATCAAAAGGAGGGGGGGAGAGAAAGGGGAGGGAGGGGTTGTGAAAAAATTATTCTATTTTAGGACAAGAACCCTCACTCACCCGAAGGTGACATGCTTCATCATGGGGCTCCCTCCTCACACCGGGCACGCAAGGTCCCCAGTGTGGGCTACGACTCTCCACTGGAAAGGAATTGGTGGAGAGGAGCGGAGGGGTTTTGAATGGGGTTAGCTGATGAAGTGGGTGAGTCGGTGGCAGAGTGCGAGATGAAAAAGGTGATTAAAACTGACTCGAGGAACCTAATAACTTTATTCAGTGGTACCCAGGGACAGGATTAAAAATGGAGAGGACTACGGGTTAAAAGCAAATATACCCCTATAACAAGGTCAACATGTTTCTGCCCTCATTAGACTCCAGCCGGAGTTCATGGGCTTTCTTCAGGACCAAATACCATATGTGCCACTCTGCAATTATAAAAAAACTATTTAGATGATTATACTGGCCGTGAGTTTCGTGCCAAAATGTGGGTTATTACTACACCGTCTTCATCTGCAACAAAAAAAGACCTTCTGTAAGTTATTATTCTATGAAGAATAATGTGTGATACACAACCCATAATAAAACCCCTACATAAGTGCATCAAGGAAAGCAGGGTATATAGCTTAGAGCAGTTACTTGATAATGAAGTCAAGTTTTACCACTCTTCAGCCATAGGGTACCCCACATCAGTCGCGGCTGCTAGAGATGCCGAAAGAATGAGAAATTATAAAGGAACGTGAAACAAACATGTAAAACACACACATGACCGGGATATATAGAGATCAAAATACTCAATTTCAGATTAAAAGTGATCACTAGAGTGAGAGTACATATTTTTTCACTTTCACTTCCCATCCCTATGTGGCAATGACATGTAATGTTCCTTACCAAGGGGGAACCTCTCTCGTTGTTTGCCCTAGAGCGTATTGAGGTAAAGCATAACAAAAAGAAGGGCCAGGAGTTTATAACGAGAGAAATATTGTTGTATGCACTCCTTCATAACTCCTCAAATTTACAGAAAGACTTATTGAAAAGTTTTCAGCCCGTTGAAGACCCGGTTTACATGATTTATGGCAGGTAACAAATCCCAGCCTCCCATTTCTAGACAATGCTTATAAATCATAGGTTTGCCCAAGTGGCATCTTCAGAAGATACCATGACATAATTACAAGTGAAAGCGAATTCTAACTTGCTAAAGACGAGCTCTTTCTGAAAGGACGATTAATGAACAGTTCTCTAAATGAACATATTTTGTTTTTCAAAGAATTATCACAGTGCCATGAAAGAAAGAGTGCAGTTTGGAGTCCAAATTGGAAATCAAACATGTAGCACCAAATAATCTTGAAGTGTCTTGAACCAGATGCGCTTACAACGAAGAAAGGTACTGCTAAACGCAGAGGAAAAATGAAGCGTTAGAAAATACGGTGCTCCAAATTGAGAAAAGGCCAAGTTTAAGAAAAAATTGATACGGTACCCCAGAAAATGTCAAACTATAACCAAACAGTTTCATGAGTTATTCTAAAACGTAAAGGTTAAAGCTGATTTCACAATCCAAAGTCTGCCCCAATAAAAACTATCTTGGGCACTGTGACTATTGAGGAAAACCTGAAAGGAGGATTCTACCATGTCCTGACAGCAGGCGAAAGTGATGAATGCACGGGAACCCATTTATTGACTCTAAAGATGGAGGACAGTTTCATGGAAAACTGAAGGATGTCAGTGATTCATTCTAGTGTGAGGAGTCTGGCAGTGTTACGCCAAGTCATGCTGAAGAAAAGTGTCAATATTGCCAAGGTGATCCAGCATTACAGAAGAAAGGCAGGGCGTGGTGGATAAGCAGGATGTAAGATAAAAAATGTGGTTGTTCACGGAAGACCTTGACAAAAAAATTCATCAGATTAATAGCATTTCATATCCAATCTCCTAATCGTTTCCAATTATATTGTGTTTTTTTTTTTTTTTTTTAAATAAATGGGCTATGTAATATAAGACTGTTTCTGGGTAGTGACATAGAGACGTTTTATGTGGATCCCACATGTAATTGCACTTCAGCTTTCTGTTTGCATGGACCGGTTTGGACTCGTTCTGAGGATTCTTTCGCCCACACTTATGTGTTATTAGTTGAGCGATCACGTCCATTTGGAAAAAAAATTCTCACTTGATCTTGCTTCGTTTTTAGATTTTGACTGAACCAAAGCTGCCTGGAACCACTGCTGCTGTATTTTACATATAAATGGTGTCTCAGCCGGCATCGGTAATTAAATACTCTGCACTCTTTCTCTTAATAATCTAACTTTGACACTGACTCCATTGATCATCTTTGACAGGTGCCTGGTAAAGCCACATTTAATATAACAGCCTTGAGAGCTCAACATTCTACGCTCATTTTGTTGCAGCTCCTTAGCAATGTGTGTACCTTTTTAGCTGTTGTCTTGATTTTCGGGTGAAATCTCCGTATACGTAAATACAGGAATGCGTTCTTTTATTTAGGAGTGGAGGGGGTTTCCTATTTTGATCCATTAGCAGTGTTAGCCAGGTCACAAGTCCTAAAAAACAGAAGTGGGTGGACTAACCTAGTTAGGCAGTATGCAAGTGACATCACGGCGCATGACATCACGGCACATTACATCACACATGGCATCACAGTAATTGACATCATAGAAAGTGGCATCACAAGAAGTGACATCAGATCTAAAGCCCTCACATATATGTTTAGCATGTCTATAATGTATCCGTTTGAGCGCATTGCGAGGATAATAGCACAGTGAGCTATGGAAGATATGTGACTTCTACACCTTGCAATCCCCCAGTTTTATGTAACACATCCAGTACATTCATTAACAAACTTATATAATTTATTGTACATGTAATATGCACGTGTTGATGTAAAGCGCTCCGACACCCTACATTGGAATGAGTAGGGCTATACAAGAAAAAATTAGTAGTACTTAAATTTATTTCAACGCATCCTCAGGGGAAGTAAGCTCTACATAAATGCAATTTGCTTTGTGTAAATACTGGGAAAGACCAACACATCTGATATTCTTACAGTGCATGCATATCTCCTAAACAGGGACTGAACAAAGTGAAAAGCTGCCTCTCTTAAGTATGTGTGAAGTGCTAACAAGGTGTGAGCCTTTGTTTCCCCTCTGCTTCATTGCATCAGGTGTGAGGCTCCTGACTGCTCCCAGCCCAGAGACTCAAACAAAGGGAGGCCTGATGAACCCTCAGATTCGGCCTTTGTTATGGGCCCTAGCAGGAGTCTTAAATAAGAAACCCCGTCCCTGCCTCGACGTTGTTGCTTGTTGCAGATGGAAAGCACACAACGTGCAGGTGCTACTGAAAGTGTCCCGGTGTTTGGAAATTACACCAGGACAAGTTCAGCACATTATTCAGTGTGTCCCAAATTCTTGGCAGGGTGGACGGTGTACACCCTGTGAAAAAAGTGGGTGGACGCCGTCCACCCGCGTGTGTACCCCCGACTCGTGCCCTGGTGTTAGCAATGTTTAATATTAGTCACCTGCGATGAGCCTGGAAGAGGAAGTCACCTCACAGACTAGTGCTTTCAGGCGTGTTTTGATTCACACACTGCCTTTTAGAAGGCAAATCAAACTTTTTTTTTTTTTTAGGTCATTGTGTCTCTAATAGGCTTGATAATGACATCCACTCAGCTGTGGAAAAAGACGAAATTATTAAGAACACTAAATTGAAATGTATTATGTACACGAAGAGCTAAAGCGTGGTGGAAGGGAAATTGTAACACAATAAGAAGACAGGGTGAAAAGGTAGAAGACATAAAAGGGTATGAAAGAAACGGTCGGGTAAAAAAGACGAGACTGTCTTAAGGAGCTGATGATTTGAATTGGGAAAAGGGCAGAGGCCTGGGGTGGGGGTGGGGGGGGGAGTGTGGGGGGGGTAGCAGGTCTCTTGCGAATCTCAAGTGTGAAAAATCAGTGGTGGGTACTGAGAAGGAAAAGGCAGAGGTTGTGAAGCAGAGGGGAAAAGCAACAATGGAGTGATAGAAGGGAAAGGGCAAATGGTGTAGAGTCGGCAACACGAGGAAGTAGGGATTAGGGCACTGGAGAGCTATAGAGCGGCCCATGTGCTTTTATTGTGTAACTCATGTTTGCTTCATCATTCACTACACGTACGAACATATAAGGCATGTTGGGATTTGTGTATGAAAAGATCGGGTTAGCCGAGGGTTACCTGCTGCCCTTTGTCAATAGATGCTGAACTGATAATTCAATGGAAACACCATGAATTGAACAAAAGATACACTCTTGCCTCGGAAAATGGCATAAAAATGCTTAGAATTGCAGTGTTGCTGTGTTACTCATTCATTATTGTGATCATTGACTTGTGTTTAATGTTTTGTGTCTCATTTTGTGAGGGTAAGAACTTCGTAAATGATTGAACCTTTAACTACGAAACCTAGGTTCTGGAGTAGCGTGCTACTTGCAGACAAAGCACTATGAATGCCTCGTCAGGGGTCATAAGCGCTAATACATTTACAGTTACTATTCTTTATCATCAGCAAATTTCAAACTTTGTTGTCTTGTATAGTGATGTGAAGCAAACCCTTGTAGTTTTTTTTGTACTGAATATTGGCTTTAGGTCGAGCCTACCAAGCAACACAAGCGGTCTGGTTGTGAAAGACCTATTGTGAAATTACAGTGTTTGTAAAGCCTGGCCATTGCTTGCCATTGGTTGGCTTTATTGTCACTCTCGATTGCTTGCTTCTTGTTTGATGGCTTGCCTCCTTCTATGTGTTTGTCCCTCCCCTGAAGCATATCCTCTTTATGGTCCTTTTGTTTGGCTGACGTGTAACCTTTCATTGTTCACATTTAGGTAACTACTTTTTTTCCTTTTCCTACAACACTCCATGAGAGTACATGTTTTCTAGCTCTCTCCCTTGAGTTCTGCTTGCCCCCTCTAAAGTACAACCCACCCCATCCCCTCTGCTGTGTTGCCCCCCACCCAACCCTCTCCCAGCTTGTCTGGGATAACACAACAGGGATATTTTTGATGGGGTATGGCTGAAGGCAGACTTTAAGGGTCGTTTTTGTTTTATCTTCTCCATTCCACATCTTGCATGAAAGCACAAGTTTTTGTACACAAAGGCTTTTATGGCACTTCTGAAAGGACCATACGCTGCACTCACTCAACATTTGTCTTGAGCAGAAGGTGTACCTAGCAAGACAATTCTCCTGGAGTAACATACATTTGCTCCCTGAGCTACCACAGAGGAGCAAATGGCTGAATCCTCTGGAAAATATATTCGGCTTTGGCAGCTGTTTCCCTGCACATTCTGACACTTCCTTATTCTTTTTAAATTCAATTAATAGTTTCCTGAGGTATAAGTATTTGAAAAAGAAACCATACCATTCATAAAGATTCAAAACTGAATTCAGGGTATAGTTTTGAGATACCATAGGATATGTTTGCTTTTGAATTTCTTTTTTTCTTTTACCTTTTTTAATACCATTTTACTCTAACATTGACAAAGCCAGCAGCTCTGCGTTTGCATTATTAAAGGTGAGATCTATTGGCGTTGCCAATGCTTGTTTTCTTTTATTATCTATAATAAAGCATATAAAATAATTTGATCTTTTGTGCTATGTTTTGCTAATAGCTTTTATTGAACTACCCCCACCCCCGCAACAACAATACGTTATAAGCATATTTGAAGTCTCAGAGGAGCTCTGGGGAGAGGATGTGGTCTAACGGTTAGGGCGGTTGACCTCCAATCTGGGGAACCAGGTTCGAGTCTCTGCAATGACGCTCAACATCCTGTGATTCTGGGCAAATCATTTAATCTCCCCGTGCCTAACAAAAATGAATGTGTCCTTGTGTAACGCAACTGGTGCTCATGTAGAGCGCTCTGATACCTTTGGGTCGAGATCGCGCTATATACAACTCCCCCCCCCAAAAATAAAGACCATAATGAAGAATAAGGTCATATGTTGAGTGCCTTTATAGGATCATAGAACTCAGAGGTGACTTGAAATATATATCTTATGTGCAGTTTAGAGTATTTTCTTCCTCATACTGTGTGGTCTGCTACCTCACCTGCTATCTTTTCCTTCCACCGATAATCCAGTTGTGCAAATTTCATATGTTGTCATCTCAACTAGAAGTCCCTGAATGCAACATGTTCAAGGATAAAAAGTCAAGGGTGGCAGACCGTGTCAACTTTAACATGCATCTCCTGGCAACTACGAGGCAGACTTCCAAGTTAAAAAACACAGTACTTTTTTTGGTCCAAGTATGGGCAAAGTTTGTGGATGTAAAAAAGTAATTCACTGACTAACCTATCACAAAATATCAACATGGAAAGGAATCCCCACTTACAAAGAGCTGCCATTCTGATCTTTTGTTGAGAAGGTGTGAGGAAGATGGTGTGCAGACACAGAGCATAGTCTCTGAGCACCCTGGTTTTGGTGCGAAGTGTACTTGGGTGCCTCCCTGAGGGCATGGGGCAATGTGGCCGCACTACTTGCTTGTAATAAGTTATTTCAAGGAGCACTAATGTAATTTTCTTATTACAGGCAAAAAATTACTTTGGAACACACCTGTAATAAGAAAGTGAATAACAGGATATTATAAAAATAGTCTCCCGTATATAATACAGAACTATGATTCATTGCTTGTTAATATTATACAAGTACAGCAGACTATAGTATGCATTTCTTGAAAGATAACATTGTCCACCCACGTTTCATTTTGGAGCTCACTGGTATCTGGGGATCATCTTTTTTTTTATAAGTCTTCTAGTTGAGGCCAAACCCTGTAGTCTGCCACAGTTCAGGTCAAAGGTAGAAGAAAATGGCTTCCATGCTGTTCAAGAGAATCTCATTACCAGGTGAACAAGGAAGATAATTTTTTTTTACAAGGGTCAATGAGGCAAAATGGGATTAATTGGAAGTCCTTTGTATCAAATTATGAAGTGTGGCATAACCAGCAGTCCCCCCTTGACTACAGGATACACTGGCCAGACATTGCAATGGGGAGGTGAGCTAAATGCTCTTCTCAGAAGCATGTTAGTTTTTAATTTACCTCTAGTAATTGGATCTAATACTCTCCTTCAGTGAGTCATCAGTTTCATAGGGTGAAGACTTTCATATCCTTCACCCTTTAGTAATGGAAGTTCATAAATGCTGTGAAAACGTATTTGGTTGTAAATATATGAAACAAACTTAATTGCACCCTGAAAACTATTCTTCTTTTGCATCTTTCTCTGCCACAGGTAAGGTGGGAGTAATCATTGGCGAATGAGTCAGACCTTGACAGTGTCTGCCTCAGTGGGGCTTTGAGGCATGTTGTGTGAGTTTCGTTTTTAGAATATCAAAACTTGTAATGGCAACCAAGTTTTAGTGTAGTACAGCCATGCTCTGTGCATTGGTTTTCGGTATTGACAGCTGTCTTTGGTTACCGATATCCATAATGCCCTTTGTTGGTATAACGTATCATAGTCATGTCCAATCATTACACAGTTTTATGTTTTTGATTCAATTAATCAATCTTTATTTGATTAATCAAACCCATGGAAATGATTTGTTATAATTTACAAGTAATCACTTAAAATAAATTATTTAAAAAATGCTGTTGAATTACTTTGTTTCTAAGTCCATGATCTAATTTAAATCCATGCAATGTAAAATTCAAGCACAGTGCTAACCAAAAGAGTTTTGTCAATTTGTTTCTATATTCTATTGCAAGTGCACAATTTCTTATACCCATTGGAAATTCTTTTAACATGACACATTGTTTTATGTCTGGTAGCACTTCTTTCAACAGAGGCATGTAAATCTTTTTATGATAAGAAAATAAGTCCCATGTCAACCAAAGGGGTTAGGATAGGGAGACCTGCAGTCTCATTTCATTTATGGAGTGTGAAAAGTAAAATGAGTAAATCATTTTCCTCCTAGCTTCCTTTTTACTTGTATCATATATTTTGTGAATAATTGAGTGTTATTTCCATTTAAATATTGGACTGACACCTCTCACCAAGTACGAATTCCCATTTGATTAAATGTACAATGCAGCGTTCTTTTGCTAGAGAAGGGCATGTGCACAGGATGTGCAGGATCGTTTCTGTCTTATATTTGCGCAACCTGTAATTGTTAGTTTTAGATAGTTTGGTCCAATTTGAATCCACTGATGGAAACCTTCCAAACCTATATAGCATTAGTTTATATTTCAAATGTTTTTAAACCTTTTTGCAAAGGAAGTCCTGCCCCTTCTTAGTTTCATAGGATTTAAGAGTCTTCCAAGCGTGTGACCGTTTGCAAATATCTTTTTAGGTCCAGCCTTAGCAAAGACTTTTGATTTTACTTAAATATGTATAATATACTTACATATAGGGACTTTCAGCCATCTCTCTTCATGCATTAGTCTTTTGTGGCCGTTCACATTTTGCTTCCACACACTACAGCATATACCATGGAGCAGTGGGTCAGCCTACTTAAGCCACTGGTGAACTTCACTTAGAGTGACTACATTTTGCTCTCTCACAAGGAGCACATTCACTCAACCTAGTTCCCTTCAGTGCAGACGTTTTTACTTTATAATTACTTTATGTTTAGAGCCTGATGTGATGGCACAACTTCTCTGATGCACATTTCATCCTTATGAGATCTCTTCTCCTGCCAAAGTAGTTGTAAATTCCGTTTGGAGTGATTTGCTTTTCTGACTGCTGCTGTTTCAATACATAGCAGATTGTCTCAAATTGAAACTGTTCTGTTTTTAGTTATCCTCTTGTTACTTTTTTTTTTCTTTCTCACCTTCTTTCTTTTTTCCTTTCTTTTCTAATTTCTTTCCTTCCTCTTTTCTATCATTCTTACCTTCTTTCTATTTACTTTTCTTCATTGTTTCTTTTTTCCTTTCTTTCCTTTTGCTTTTTATTTTTACCTTATTTTTTTGTTCTTTCATTCTTTTTTCCCTTTCTTTCTTTCCTTCTCTGTAATTATTTTTTCCTTCTCTTCTTTCTTTCTTCTCTTTAACTTTTTAATTTCCTTTCTCCCTCACTCTATGGTAATGTTTTTTATTTACATTAATTTAAGTGCCCAGTGTATTCTCAAACAATAAAATTTTGCAAAAACCATGACAAAACTGAACAGGCATTTCCAGAAGGCTGGCGGCCAGTGCCAGATCTATTGGCTTTGCCAATGATTGTTTTATCTTGGAGATGTGACATAGATTTGTAACTTTTGTTTATCTATTTTATTTTAAATGCTGAAGCTTACAGGCATGGACCAAAGCTCTTTCATATGTAAATTTTGTAATGCTCTTTCGAGATAGTGTCTTGCAGAATGTTTTGCTCTTTCGTTCATTATATCTGTCCAGATTAAATTGTCAAGTAATTGTTCACGTGATGCTCGAAGTTTCTGGCACATCCTTAGATAACCTGCGTGCTGCACTATACTCTGTTTTGTTACATTTTGACATTAATGTTGGTACCTGCAGTCCTTTGTTTGCTTCATTAGAAACGTTAGACTAATAAGCTAATGATATATATCCATGTTTCAAATAAATTGTTCAGGAATATTTTCAAACCTTTCAATTCATGCACACACAGTGTGCATGAATTGCTGTGCAGCATTTATAAACTGAAAAAGTAAGCGTCTGCATGAATTGCTGTGCAGCATTTATAAACTGAAAAAGTAAGCGTCTGCCCACATCATCTACAAACTGAGGTGAGTCCTTTTTTCTTTTCATTTTCTGATCAGAGTTGGATCTGTAAATGAAAAACTTTGTTTTTAGAGGAGCGGGTGGGGGGAAGCAGCAGGGGGCACCCGTAGAGAAGGAAGCAACACTGGGGCAGAGCAACACAGGTCGGGGGGGGGGGGGCTTGAAGCAGCATGGAGGGCATGGGTGAGGGAGGCAATATGGAAGGCAAGGAAGGAAGCAACACAGGCAAGAGAGATGAACGTGGAGCGCTGGTGGGAGGAGAGAAGCACACTGGCTAGAGAGAGAGAGGAACGTAGTGCAGTTGGGGAGGGTAAGCACACTGGTGAGAAAGCAATGCAGGGGGAGAAGCATACAAGGTCACGCGCAACACAGTGGGTGCTGGGGAGAAGCACACCGGGTGAGCGAGGGCAACACGGAGTGCGGCAGAAGAGGGAAAAGTAGTTAATTTAGGTGTCAACTGGAAAACACATGTGCTCTTGCAGAGTACATAACTAAAAGGAAAAAAAGTAGTGCTTCAAATGTAGGTAGTGGAAGGGCACAAGTAATGCATCCTTCCTCCAGTGGGAGGGACAAACACAAAAAGAGGAAGTGAAGCTGATACAAGCTGATGAGTAAAAAAACAAGCAAATGAGTGACCATAAAGCCAACCAGTGGTAAGCGGTGGACGAGCTGTAAGCCCATAGTAAGCTGATAATAGCTGTTTTCACAAACCGCTTGCACCGTCTGGTAGGCAAGACCTAAAAAGACATAAAAAATACCAGAAAAAATTAGCCGAAGGGGTAAGTTACATAGCAAGATTTGAAAAGCTGTTGAAATTCAGAAGTTCCAGTTGGCTATAAAATCCAGCATGTGCATTATTCATGACATCAGAGATGGCTTCACAGATTACACAATCAGTGCTCCATAAATGGCATAGTGCAAAGAGGAGATAGCCTTTATAAACCTTTAAAGAGAAGGCTAAAAGGCACACCTGTCTTTAGAGAATGCAGGGCGGGACCTTTGGCCTTGTCATGTCGTCTCTATATTCGGGGAATGTGTGGTCCATCTTCATGTAACACACAAGACATTTCCTTTAGCCATATCCTGTTCATGCCACATAAAAATAAGCTGTGTGGACCCGCATGCAACTTGCAGCATACCTTTGCCTGCTATATTCCAATACTAGGGATGTCCTCCTGGCTGTGTTGCTTACACAGGGTCCCACTCTGATCATAACCCCTTTTTACTACATGCATAGTCATGTAGCGCTCTTGCAATTAGTATACACGGGGCAGACCTTTGTACAGGCTCTGTGCATACTCCATACAGGGAACACCGTGTATAGATTGCATGGTTGATATCGATTAAAGAATTTCTGAATTTGTGTTGGGTCATGATCCGAGCCTGTTGAATAACTAACCAGAACAGACCTATTTTAGGGAGGTATATAGGTTTTAGATCTTAACATATTTTCAATTAATTTATTTGCGTAGCATTTCTAAGATCTGCTTTATAGTTCAGGTTAGTATGTGATCTGTGTAGAACTCCATAATGTCTCTTAACGAAGCAGTTTTTAGTGATTCCTTGTGTTTTTTATGGTGACTTTAACCTCGTGGCTTGTTTCCATGCTTTCTGGCCTTCAGTGGCTGAAGCAAAGTAATTTTAGGATGACCTAAAACTCAGGGGCGGCTCCTCCACTAGGGCAGAGGAGCGTCACCCCACTGCTTTCTTGCAGTGTGAGAATCAGAAACATAAAATGGTAATAACTGCCATTTTATGTTTCTCGCACTGCGAGAAAGCTAAAGGGTTTGGTTTGGGGCAGGTGGGGGGGGGCTGGTCTGCTCTAGGGCAGGGGAGGAGTGGCTTGCCCACTGCTGAGGGCGCTGACTGTTTGGTCGGCCCTCTGGGGCCGCCCAAACCAGTCATGCACACTCTGCCCTTTCTCCATGTAAGCTGCAATGCAGCCTCCATGGAGGAAATGGCCTCCCCATAGGCGCCAGGCTGTGCGCCGTCCCGACCAATCACAACACTGCCATTGCTGCATTGTGATTGGCTTTGGGGAGGGAGGCTGCCTGTTTCCTGTTCCTGCAGGAGAGCAGGTCAGGAGCAGAGACGACGCAGGACCTGGGAAGGTAAGTTTATTTTATTTTTTATATTAAGCCCCCCCCCCCCACCACCCGCGAGTCATGCCGGCCACAACTGCTAAAACTCCGCTTCCTCATCCCACCACTCCCCCAACCCAACTGCGTGGTACAAGATGTAAGTCATGTGCATGAACACTTTAATAGAAAGTATCACAATGATAAGTCCAATGAGACCCCAAAGCTGTGATCAATCTAAAATGCTTTTCTTATGGTCTAACAGTATTCACCATAACTACACAGGTAAAATAGGCGATTCTTTGAAAAACTCCCATAGACGGTTCCTAATTGGGACCGAAGTCTGGTTTCAGCCACCTTAAATTTGCATCATACAGGATGGGTGCCAGTAAATCCTCTCTTAGTGACAGATTGTCACTTTCCTTCTGAATATACAGCTGACTAGAGACACATCACTGATCTTAGTTTTTATTTACTGATCTCTGCATCTTAATAGAGCCCATGAAAAAGCAACGACCATCTGTCTCAAATCTGTGTTTCAGCCATTCAGACCATCCTTTCTCCAGTACGTGTCGCCTTCTTCAAGAAAAGACCTGTGGATTTTTCATGGTATAATAAGATTTTTTTTTAATGTAAGGAAGGCCTTAATAAACAATCATTTTGAAGCTTTTTAAACCACTTAAGTTGCAGAACGTTTTTAATTTTTGCCATGAAAAAGACCAAGTGAACTATTAATTATAAATTAGTCACCGAAATTGGACTCTGAATGTAGTAGAGAAAATGTAGGTTACGTTTGTGTGTGTGTGTATTGGTGTGTACATATGTACATACCAGAGAGTGACATTATAACAAGCAAAAACATGGTGACAGAATTGCAAAACACATTGGCGGGGCGCCACATGTTTTAAAATGAAATGGAATGAATAAGTAGCTCTAACTCAGTCTTTTGAATGCGTTACATCCTCAGCCTATCAGTCCTCCAAGGCCCACTGACCTGACCACAGCCTTTCTGGTCTATCCGATCCAGTGACCCGAGATGTGACTGACTGGGTCCAAGACCCCTCTCTCCACATCCTGCCAGACTCTTTGAGCTATGGACCCGATTGCAACAGATTCTACCTAGAGGTGGAGTAAGCCGGAGAATTTGTGAGCCACGGAGCCTGGGATTGGGGTCTGGCTTGGCTCTAAAAGCCGAAATAAGAGCCAAACCATTGTTATACTGTGACAGGCTAGGAAGTGTAGGTGGGAGGGGGTGCAGACAGAAACCTTGATGGGTAGACCTTACTGTGACATGCTAAAGAATGCGACTCTGCCCAAATTGCCTTTCATTCCAGCCTCTCACAATCTCACCCCGCTTTCATGGCTCTTTTCCGCCTGCTGCTGTTTCTCTTCTCCTCCATTTCATATTACTCTCCAAGCCGAATTATCCTGATTTCACCCTCACCAGGCTGTCAGTGCGTCCTGCGGAATATGTTACTTTACTTGAGCCTGCAAGTTAGTTCTTGGATGACTTTGGTGCCCTATTATAGGTTTGACTTCTAGTTAGGTCCACAGGTTGCCATACTACCTGCACTTCCTACCTACATGCAACTCCCATTGATGCGGATAGTGATTTTGGTAATAGAAATGTTTCCATGTCTCTTCTCTGGAGGCTGGCAGATTGCTGGATATGGCCAAGTGACTTCCTCTTAACATGGTTATTTTCTGTGATTAATAGGGGTTTTGCCGTGGGTACTGAGTGCAACATGAGTACCACTGTGCTCCTATTTCAATATCTCCTGGCATGGCCACTGCCCTTGGGACAGAAAAGACAGTTCCCGCTGCTGAGCTCTAATTTTGATTTTCCGGGGATCGCCACCACCCCGGAGACAGAGGAGACCACACTGCCATATTCACCAACCATGCCTGGGGAGGCCCAGACCCCCGGAGCACCTACTTCCTGCTCCTGTTGTATTTGGGGAACAGGAAGGCGAAGGACAGAAAACTCCCAACTGTGTTGACGGCGTCTGAGAGAATACAGCTTCTGGCTCCTGCGCCGACTCTTGAGCGCTGTGCCGGGTAGGAAGTCAGCAGGGACCATGAGGCTGTGGGGTTCCCCTCAGCACGCGACTGGAGCTGGGTATCCAATTTATTAAATTAAACAAAAACAATATGTTGTGGTGCAAGGCAGCAGTTACTAAAAAAAACCCCCCAAAAAACCGCACCCCAGAATGCCCTGGGACTGCCTAATTTTGATATTTTGTGATTGGTACCTGGGAGAGCTGGAGCACCAAGGCACACGTTTTTGATGGCTAAGTGCACCCAGGAGCAATTCTAAACTCCCCAAATCCCTTAAAGGTCTATTGATAGTGGGAAGCATCTTTTGTCTTCCATGTATGGCCTTGGGAGGGTTTTCATTTTCTTTCAAGCATTCTTGGAGCTAGGGTTTTTAGATTTATGGCTCTAGGTTGCACACACCTTTGTTGGGATTCCTGTGGCTGCTTGTTTAAAGGTAGAAAAAATACTCATGAGCTCGGTATTTGGATTATGAAATGTTTTACTGATATTGAAAAAGATAATTGATTCATTGCTTTTATTAGGCAATGTGTTTGGAAAATAGTGCTGTCCTTAGGCATTTGAACGTTGATTTAATAGACTAGTAAATAACACTTCTGTTTTTATGATTGTGATGATATCTTGACAAAGCTAATAAGCCTGAATTTAATACCCGTACCCCATTATTCCATTATGCAGTGTTGAAAATGTCTGAGGATTTTTCAGGGGGTTTAGGGTTCAGACCTTGCTTGGGTACTGCTACATGGTATCACCATCGGCATTTCCACTCTCCAATCTGTATATTTTTGAATTAATGTGTAATATTAATTAGTGTGTAGTAAAGCACAAAGCACCTTTCCAAAAAAAGCATTGGTTACTCAATAATGCCCAAGGACTGTGTGTGTATATGTATATGTATGTATGTGTATGTATATTTACAATATACATTTAATCCTATCGAGTTATGTATCAACACAGTATTTTGTTGAGCATGTTGCATATAACTCCCTCTAGACTCTCAAATTCTACACAATTGGTCCACATTATGTTGCAAATGCTGAATTGAAGGCTCGTGTTTGTCGAATGTCCTAAGATACTTTAGTTCTGGCTAAAATATGTTTACTGGAAATCATGGATCGTACAGGAATAAATTCCATAGCATCTCTGCCTTATACATTTTTGTTCAGATTTCCCTTGCATTTTCAATTATTCTTTCCTTTTCAGACATATGGTTGGCTCTGTGGTGCACACCGTGGGCGATTTAAACCCTCTTTGCCCCCCAAATAAATTCAGTAGATTTTTACAAACAGGAATGCAGAACATGAACTAAACTTGCTAGAAATGTCCTCATATTGTAAGCTTCTGACACCCAAACTATTGGCATGGTTCTCCACACAGATGCTGCACCTACTTAACCTCTTGCTGCCGCCTGTGGTCTCTGCCATCCATAGTATGGTGGTATGCCTGAAGCAAGAATAAAAAGTCTCTAACTAGCCTTCAGCCATGGGGAGGAGGCCATGACTAGGCTAGGTTTTTTTGACTCATATTGGTTTTTAGGTCGAGCCTGGCTGGGCAGCACATGCGCTGCTCTGCGAGGCATGCTGTATTCGAGTATGGACATGAAGCTCCGCCCACTCTCACCCATATTTTTAATTGACTTGTGTCATTGTCCTTTGTAAATGCTGACTTCTGATTCGTTAATAGGCTTGTTAGTCCCTCCTTAGTACCCCCCTTGTCTTCATTTGTAACCTCCCATGAGGACAGGCCTTTTTACTTTTGTTGTTACACAATATGTCTTATTTAGTCTGAAAGCACTATTTTCTTTCATTAGTTCCCCTACAACAGGCCTAATTCCTGTCCCAAGTGCAAAAACACCTCGTAACCCCACATCAGCCATGCTGATTACTGACCTCACAGAGCCACCTAAAACATGCAGCCCTTTACCGCAGTTGTCGCACTCCCATTCTTGCACCTCCTAGGAAGTCCAAGCGAGATGCTAGACTCAATCACCCTTGCAAGGGCTTTACTCCACCTTTGAACACCCCCCCCCACAGGTTGCAAAGTTGGTGGCCCAAATTTCTCCCAAACCAACTTCCTTCTCCGCCCGTCGGTGAGGAAGATTCTTCAATCTTTTGTCATCAAAGTGTAAGTCAATTTATGGAGAGCTTTTTTAGAGATATTTAAATCTTTAAGAAAAACAAATCTCTCCATTACTTACACGTCTGGCTAATATCGAAACCTGCTTAGCATAGTTGTCCTCTGCGCTCTCTACTCACCACTCCTCTAGCAATGATGACACAGCTAGGATCTGTGGGCCCCTACAGTCGATCGTCAACCAGCTTCCCCCCGGGGAATCCTGCCTTTTCCTCACACACCACCACAGTTAGTGATGCAGAACCCCTCCAGGTTTTGGATCAGACTCCACAGCCAATTGTGCCCCAGGCACCAAGTTCCATCCCAGGATGGTCTTCTGATGCTGCCGCACCAGGAGCAGGCCATACGGGTAAGTAATTGTACAGAAGAGGGTGAACAGTTAATACTGGCTCCTCTTCGCCAAACCAGGTTATAGTCCATCTCTCTTTAGCTGCCTGCCCTCTATGTGGCAGTTCTTATCGGGGTTCCCACCTTGCCCATTGAGCAGAAGGAATCATACGAGGAGTTATTTGACTAATCTCTAGATTGGCTCGTGTGCCACACGGAGTTTCCATTTTTCTATGCTAAAGACATTTTGAGGGTATGGAGATGCGCTTGGATTGGGCCAGATCCAGCCGACTTTTTGGGTGACTGTGTGATTGTGACCTTTAGATTCCCGTTCCTGGTACACAATTTGCTATCTGGTCCCCACAGGTATACTGCTTCAAGTAGTACTATTACCCCGGTCCCTCTGGGTTAGTTTTATAAACCCTTGACGTTTCATATCCATTTTATTTTTCCTGCGTTCGACAGCATCGCAAACTACTTGGCTGGGACATAATTCTGGAGGCCAGCGATAGCTTCTGCTACATCACTCTCAAGTTCTTCCGAAAGAGCATTCATTCAAGGACCGCCACCCTCCTTATGACCCGCTGCCCTTCTTTCTATCCCCACTTCCAACAGATTTGATGCCCTCTCCTGTCCCGATTGACCTTTGGATAAGGTTACCGGAGAGACCCCCCCCTCTCCCACCCCCTGCACAACCCTGGACACCTCTTCCAGTAAGGACTGCCCCCATGGCTCTGGTCCTGTTCGATCTTATTCCATTCTCAGTTGGAACATTGCAGGTATTCAGGCGAAGCTTCATAACCCCAAATGTTTGGCCTACATTACCAAGTTTGATATCAGTTCTTTGCAAGAAACCTGGGCTACCTTACCTCCTCAGTAACTTGTGATGGTTATGCTTGTTATTCTAACCATGCCACTTCTTCTTCTCGGGGTAGGGCTAAGGGTGGGCTCCTGGTCTGGATTAGCTTAAGCCTTAACGTTGAAGCTACAGTTATTAACTCTGGAAGCTCGGCGTAGGTAATTGTACTGTTACAGGACAAGTTATCTTGTTTCTCTTTTTAGCTAACCCATTTCTATTATAATGATTTTGTTAACACGGTTTGTGTTCATTTTACTCATTTGTTTAATTTTCTTTCTAAATTACAATCTACTGGGCAGGCCTAAAATTGCAGCCACATTACATTTTGAGAGGCGACTTTAACACCAAGTTGGTTGATCACACCTGCCCGGTTTCCAAAGGTGGCAGCGGAGAAACCTCTAGGGAAATCCAGCGATCACGGGGGAAGAGCTACTCGGACATATTGCTGCTCACGATTTACTCGACCTTGTCAATGCTCTTAGCGGGGTGGCCCAACCTTGCCATCCTTCAGAGGGCACGGTCACGCTTCGTGCATTGACTATATGTTTGTGACTAAGAACTTCCTGCTCTGGTTTTTTAAGGTTGAGGTTGGTCAGACAGAGTGGGGTGACCACAATGCTCTTTTAGCTGCTGGATTTTTTCCTTGGAGCAGGCATATATGCCCCTGAGAGTTGCTCCCTACACCCAGCCCTTTACTGATGGCCTAAGGCTTGTTTAGCATCTCAAAGACCCAGGAGATACCTTAATCTCTTTAGTTAGGTCACACCTAGGTTTGTTTCTTAATTGTTTAGCAGACGCTAGAGGGCACGAAATGTTAGCCCATTATGACAGCTTAAACCTTAGCATTAAGCACTCTTTACTCAAGCCTTCCCGCCCTGTGAAGGAGGCCTCGCGTTGGTTTGACGGTCAGTGCTCAATGGCAAATCTCAGATTAGGGAAGGCTTTGACAGCCACCACTAGAGTTGGGTCAGAGATCCAGGAGGCCAGTTTGTTCTATAAATCTACTCTAAAACTCAGGAAGGCTGACCTGCACAAAAGGGACTGGGAGCTTCTTGAGCACTCTGCAGCAGAGAAAAACAGCAGAACCTTCAAAAGAATCTGGCTTAAACATTCCTGAAAGCCCTCTCATGCACTGTAATAGCTAAGGGTCTGATTGGATATCGTATTTTAGCGCCATATATCACATAAAGCCAAATGAGGAATTGGATACTTTATTGCATAGTAAGCTATAGTACTCACCTCCCCTATTTGTGCTCCTATCCGAAGTTGAAGTGGCCATGTGTCAGAGCTCGGGTGGGAAAACTCCAGCCCAGACGGGGTCTCAATCAACCTTATCAAATGTAGGGTTGACTTTTGGGGCCCCTTGATTACTAAAATGTTTAACCGTTCCGTGAATTCCAATATTCCCCCCCATTCCTGGGCTCTATCTAGGATCGTGCCCATCTTCAAGAAGTGCGATCGTATGTCTCCTAAATGCTACAGGCCAATTTCACTTATCGATAGTGCAGTTAAAATCATTGGTAGAGTGGTTTTTAATCATCTCTCCATGTGAACCCAAGACAATAACATCGTATCTCCTTTTCAGTTTGGTTTTCGGCCAGGGCTGAGTACAGTGAAACAATGTCTAAACTTTAGTTTGATTGTTAATAAATACATCTATATAAACACACAGAAGGCCAGAGGAGATTTACCAACCAGCAGGGGGAGACTCCCCTTCACTAAGAACTAACAACACAAAACAGCCACCCTAGGTCAAGACAAAGAAAGGGGGAGGAGTGTGGGGGATTCCTCTCTTATAGGACGAATTCCCTCACCCACCCGTGGGTGGCATGCTTCATCATCGGGAACCTCCTCGCACTGCAAACCTGGTTGCAGTGCGGGTTACAACCCCCTCTCTACGAGGGAGGAGCTCAGGGATGTTTTAGTTGTAGATGACTAGAGGTATACTAAAACCTTCAGATGAGCCGGGTGTAGAGGGAGTGTGTGAAAGAAAGTGTCTGTGAAGTTAAAACTGACTACCTGGTATGTTGAAACTCAATTTTAATAGAACATCCAGGAGTCGGGGTTAAAAATAGTGAATATATCATGCCTGGAGAATTCAACCTAGCATGGTAAGGTGTAGACATAGGGTCGACATGTTTCAGCCGTAGTACCCTCCGTAGAGGTGCTGTGGCTTTCTTCAGGACCAAATGAGAGGTGTATGAGAGAGTGACACCGTGCCAACTTAGGTCGGTGTTAGAAAAGGATACAACAACTGGCGGATAGGAACGTCAGTCGTTAGTTAGCTGATGTTCAGCGGGGTCCCTATAAATCAAAAGATGTGTTAATGACAAGCATAACAATCAACATAGTAACACTCCCTGAATGGCGTGCCAAAGTTATACAGTCTATGGAAAATGCCATGGCTACGGAAATATATGAATATATACTCCTTTCACTTGGCTGCCCCAGTTGTGGTTTGCCTGGACATGTCCCACCTGAGTAGCCTTTTCTATCAATGCCCCCCATGGGCATGTTTTACACAAACACCCTTAAGGTGGTCATCTTATATAGTGGACCCTTTTTGTGTCTCCTACACCCCGTGACCACTCCATGATGGCCGCCGTGTTTGTGCTTTGTATTGTGGACCCACATCCATCGGGTTTCCACCACAGATGCCGCTGAGTTTGTTCCCTGCTTCCTGTCAGTCCTCGGTGTAGTACATCATTTTGACACTCCCTAGGGGGGCGGAGTTTCTGCCTCCGCGAGCACTTCCTCCCCGCACGGTCCGACCAGTTCTCTTCCTTTCTCACCTCGGACGCGCTGCTGCGGTACGCTGTCCCTTTGGCAGAGGTAAGTTCTGGCTAGCCCCCTGCTCTCCTGCTAAGCATCAGCACTTTTCCCCTCATTTCTGCTCTTATCCTCACGAGCGGCGAGTGGCGTGCGGCCTCCGTGCCCAGCCCTCACGTTCTGCTTTCACTGCCTGTGGGGTTGGCACCGGGTAGGACATCGCCTCCCGCACGCCTCTCCCTACCTTCTGAGCCACAGCGCTCATGTTGGAACATTTGGGGTCCTGTCTGTTTCCCAACATTTATAGGATGCTCTCACAGGAGAGTGGTATACTGCCCCAGTGCCTAGCCTTCATGTCCCAAGATCAGCTGATCCTAGCTCTTGGGACTCGCGTCGGGTAGTATTAACCAGCTCCTGACACACCTTGGACCCTCCGGCACAAGCCTTGTGTTGTATGCCCTCTGCTCCTGCACACAGCCTCTGCTCACCATGCACGTCCCGACATCTTCGGGGCTGCATCGGCCTGGTGGCAGACTCATGTTCTCCACTCAGTCCTCATTTTCAGCTTAGTTGACCCACAGCTTCCTTTATTTTTCATGTGTTTGTTATCCTGTTGCTCTGCTTCGCTTATGACACACTATGTTGACCTGTGCTCCCAGTATGTTTCCTACCTTACCATTTTGCATTGGCACATGACTACCCTTTCATAACGCTTTTAACAATTCATGTGTTTCTACATGCTGAATCACACTATGTTTTCATTTCTGACAGGACACCCCAGGGCAGATAGCTGCATGTAATGGCCGCTCGGAGCAGAAGCTCCGTTCAAGCCCCGTGCTCAACAACGAAGTGCGGTGCTTAACAGCACCAAAACCAGCTAAAAGAAAGTGCTCCCGGCATCGGAACATCTGGAGCGTCTGCTGCCGTGAGCGCCGATCTCCCGTGCTGCTGTGTAGCCAAGTAATTGGCCGAAAACTCACCCATCGATCGCGCTGCAAAATGGCACCTGGGGCGTGACTGACTTGCCTCAAGGGTTAGCAGAGAGGGAGTGGCGTAGCAGGATCGGGCTCCCAGGAGATAATGACGGAGGGATGGCGAGTGCCGAAACTGCCTCCTCCGTGTCCCCGGTGAGTACCGGCAATGTGGAAAAGCACAGCTGCAGCCAACAACACAGCGTGGCATGGAGATAGCCCGCTCTGGGCACACGAACGTGACTGCTGCTGCTGCTGCCTGTGGAGCGCACCCGATATCCCAAACCAGCGCGTCCCTGACTGGTTGTGACCCCTTACAGGAGAGCATCCCTACCTTCAGAGGCCGTAGCGCAGGGTAAGATGGCGGCTCCAGCTGAGCTCTCCTGCTGAAGTGCTCGCCACTGCGCTGGGACCTGCGGTCTTGGGCCGTCGGCTCACCTGATGTGCCAGGAGGTGCGGGGACTTATGAACGGTGAACTTGGTCCTCCTGATGAAGACTGCGGGGCGAGACCATCCCGGACTGTGAAGTTCACGGAGAGATGCAAGATGGCGGCTCCCGCCGCAATGTTCTGCTGAGGTGCCCACTGCTGCACTGGGACTTGTGGAGGATCGTGTTGCCTGCTGCCTAGTTGGAAGCCCCGGCAGCTTGCGTGGCCCGGGGGCCGCCTCTAGCCGCGATCTGACAGCGCCTGAAGCTACCGGCACCCGCGTCGAGGAACGTGCTCCCCTCACTGTGCCCTGGGTTGTGGAGTGGGGTTCCCCGGCCGGGAGAAGACACAGGGGAGCCTGCACCGGTGATAACACTGGACACGGTGAGGAGCGGGGGGGTTCCCCCCCACAACACAGTCCACAGCCAAAATACTCCCATCCGCCCGCTGGAGACTCCCCATCTCTGATGGGTGTCCTCCTTCTTGGCGACCTGTCGTTGCCCCTGGTGGGGCCCTGCATCTACTCCTAGCCCTCCTAGTAGTTGCTTTTCGAGGAGTTGCTGTAGCCTCTTCATCAGGAGGGGCTGCAGAGCCGGTCAGCGGGGCTCCTATGAGGCCCTGGGAGGCGGCGCGGTCTTGACCAGAGTGACCACGAGTGCCCGTCTCATTATAGTTCTGACCAGAGATGTGGACGGCGAGGGACTTCTAGAGTCAGACGATGAGCACAGCGCCCCTGGGGGATTGGCTGGGGTCCCCGGGCCACGTGAGGCCTGCATCCAAGATAGAACATCCCGGACCTAGCCCCACCGTCTTAGGGGGAGATCCCTAGCGGAGGGTCCCAAAGGAGTGCGGGCTTTCCTTTATGGCCTTGTTTGAAATGGCCTGCCTGAACTGACTACCCTCTGAGGATTTTTGTATGAAACGGCCTGCCTGAACTGCCTTCCCGCTGAGGATTTATAGACACTGATTGCCTCCTTGGAGTTTGTTCTTTCGCATCTAGCCCACACATGTGACTGCTTAATTTGCCCTATCACCACATAGTTGGAGATGCTTCAGAGTGACGGTCAAGTGATGTGTCTGGGAACTGACGGCGCAAAATGGCGGAGCGCGAATGGAGCCACTATTTTGTTGTTTCTTGTCCTCTCCATCGGTCCGTCGGACTTCATCCTGCCGACCCTCCGACATTGCTCCCCGGCTGGACGGCCTTATCTCTTTCTCCCCCCCTAGGTCCCTGTCTCTCCTATAACCTATCTCATCTCCCTCCCCTCCCTCTCTCTACCCCCTTGAATGTCTTACTTCTCCGTTCACTCTGTGGATAAGTAACATACAATCGTTTTTATCCTAATCGTTGTGATAATAGAACCCTAAGTGAATTTACTATTTTGCATAGTTAAAACTCTAACCACTAGTATATGTAGTAGTTCTTTGTACTTGATATCACCTTTCTGTGATTCTGAGCTTTTTGCGTTTGCATTGATCTCCTGAGTGACTCTACAACGTATTCATTTCCTTTTCTGCTATCCGTATCTCTTCTTTGTGGGACTCTTCAACTCGCTGACTCCCTCCCTTTGTCCTCCCTGACCCTTGCCTTTCGTGGATCCTGTCTTTTTCTGGATCGCTAATTTATCCGGGTATTGTATGTGTTATCTTTCTGTAATTGATGCGATTTTCTTTTGCCGTTTGTTCCCCCTCTGTTGACCTGCCAGTTCCGACCCTCCTCCTAGCCCCCTGTCCCTTGTTGCCCTTTGACTAAGCACTCCTTCTCCCCTTGTTGGGGAAAGATCTAACATTCTCACTCTGGACTCTCAGTGAACCCTCTGAGAGAGTCCACAGCGTCAAGGGAACCACGCACAGCTGAGGCATGGTATGGCGCCCCTTACCAAAGCACTCCCTCTCCCCTTGTTGGGGAAGGATCCAGTAGGTAGACCTTGGAGTCTTAGAGACCCCTCTGAGAGAGTCAACCGCGTAAAGGGAGCCTCTCGCATCTGAGTTGGGGGAATGATATCACTTCCCCTGGGATCACAGCTTACTGGACTTTGGACGCAGCTTTTACTCGTCTACCGGTTTGTGCCCCGTCACCCTCCCCCCTCTTCTTTCATGCTGTCTCTCACCCTCCCCCTCCTCTTTCCCTCCTTCATTCGCTGTCTACTTCCCCTGCTCCTACCCCCTCCCCCCTGAATCGCTCCCCTTGTCTACTTTTTCCCTTACGCATATGCCCTTATTGTTTGTCTCGACCGAACATGTAACTATGTAGCTATGCTCTAATAACTGTGTAACCTTTGTAACGATGTAACCTGCAACTATGGTCTGATACTCATGTAAAGCGCTCTGATACCTCCGGGTCTAGCCAGCGCTATATAAAACCTTTCAAACAAACAAACAGGACTCAGTCAACTGTTTTTATACTTGAATGCACCTATGACTGTGATTTACAGCCACACTTGCCCCCACCTCTGACCTTTTTTTTAGTTTTTTTGGAACCCTCCTCGAGTGCGCCGCGGACGAGTTGCCACTAGCTCCCCGCAAATGACGGGTAAGCCCTGAATAACCTTTTCATATATTTCCGCAGCCGTGGCATTTTCCATAGACTGTATAACTTTGGCATGCCAATCAGGGAGTGTTACTATGTTGATTGTTATGCTTGTCATTAACACATCTTTTGATTTATAGGGACACCGCTGAACATCAACTAACTAACGACTGACGTTCCTATCCGCCAGTTGTTGTATCCTTTTCTAACACTGACCTAAGTTGGCACGGTGTCCCTGTCTCGTACACCTCTCATTTGGTCCTGAAGAAAGCCACGGCACCTCTACGGAGGGCACTACGGCTGAAACATGTCAACCCTATGACTACACCTTACCATGCTAGGTTGAATTCTCCAGGCATGATATATTCACTATTTTTAACCCTGACCCCTGGATGTTCTATTAAAATTGAGTTTCAACATACCAGGTAGTCAGTTTTAACTTCACAGACACTTTCTTTCACACACTCCCTCTACACCCGGCTCATCTGAAGGTTTTTGTATACCTCTAGTCATCTACAACTAAAACATCCCTGAGCTCCTCCCTCGTAGAGAGGGGGTTGTAGCCCGCAGTGCAACCAGGTTTGCAGTGCGAGGAGGTTTCCCGATGATGAAGCATGCCACCCACGGGTGGATGAGGGAATTCGTCCTATAAAAGGGAATCCCCCACACTCCTCCCCCTTTCTTTGTCTTGACCCAGGGTGGCTGTTTTGTGTTGTTAATAAATACATCTATGCCAGGTGTTGTCCACTGTAACCGGCCTTCATGGACCTATCGACAAAATTAGACTGGTTAATAGGTCCAAGTTATGGCTGATGTTACTGGAATTGGGAGTAGAGCTATCACTAGTGAACTTCCTTCACTCATCGCACACCAACCTAGCAGCAAGAGTGTGCATGGGCACCAATGGAGAGATGACTCCCGAATTCTCCCTTGAGCGAGGGGTGCGCCAAGGTTGCATTTTACCGCCACTACCTTTTATTATTTATATTAATGGGTTATGCCCCCATTTAATAAGGAGTCCCATAGATACCCCTAGGATTGCTCAGACCCAGGTGTCCACACTTTTGTATGCAGATGACTCGGTCCTACTAGCACGAACCCCCTATGCTTTGTGTATGCTAGTGAATTGCTTCGTCTCCTTCATGAGCAGCCTCGACTTGGTCACCAATTTTAGTAAATCTCATATTATGGCCCATGGTCCTGGTGAAACCAAAATTTCTAGGTGTTCTATATCAGACCAGTCGCTCAGCAGCATGAATGATTTTAGTTACCTGGGCGTAATTTTTTATTCCAGGGGTAGCTGGCAATCACATTTAACCAACTCACGACTGAAGCTCAGTAGGGCGGCCGGCGCTGCCTTTAACCTTCCCATAGTTGCTAGGAAAAGGACCATTTCTCCACTTTAAACAGTTTATAATGTTCAGTGTATCCCAGCTGCCACATATGGGGCCGGGGTCTGGAGCTATACTGATACTTCCTCTCCAAGGAAAATTGCATCCTCCGAAGGGTCATGTACCTACCCCCGTCCAGCTCTAGCTTTATCATTCACTCAGAGTTACATTTGTAATACATAACTGATACGATCAATCTGGCCCCTCTAGTGATGTGGGTCAGCGTTTGGACTAACCCAGAGGCGTCCCTATGCAGGAAGATCATCTGATTGTCTTAGCTTGGATAAGGGAAATACCATTCCATGGTTAGTTTACATCTCCAACACTTTCCATTCATTGGGATTGCCCGCCCTGTTTATGACGCCATAGAATATCATTAAGGGCGACAAGGCAAGGGTTAAGTGCCTTTACTCAGATCAGTGTCTGTCAAGTAGGTTGAACACTGAATTGTTGAAGTCATCTGTGTTGACCTTTACAGGTCTTTTTCTTCTGTGGAACATGCCCTATATCTGTCTTTAGAACTTACGCACTGGGAGAGGTCTCTCCTCTTCCGCTTTAGAGCAGGCACGATTCAGTGGCTCTTGTGTTTTTGGGATGATTCTAGCCCTATGGGGAGCGCTGCTCTGTCGTGCCCCTGTGCCCCTGGCTCTTATGAGCAAATGCTGTTGCATTTTGTATTTCTGTAAATTGTTTTGGCATTTGTTCAGACCCTTCCTCAAGCCATTGTAAATAACCTGGGCCATCGAAAATGCAGAGAGGCACTCTACCACTTGCAACTGTTGAACAGCTATGAAATTTGTTTTAGGGTGGGCTCCTTTCCAAAAGCTGCAGTGGGATACAGAAAATCCATGGAAGGCTAATGTGATTTTCGACTACAGCAACTGGTATTACTATTTATTTTAACTGTTTGGGTCATTTTTATTATTTTAAAATAGAGCCATTTTAGGTTCAAGATATTTCCAGCCAATTGCTATTAATTATACGTGTTTTTAAGAATTTGGATTTTACTATGTTAATGGTTTTACTCATTCGTTATTTGATTTTAAATGCCATGCACTTTCTTTTATGGCCTTACATGGCCGAATAAAGATTCTTTGAATCGAATTGAACTTTTACCCTCGGGCGATAAGGATCAACCAAAGCTTGGCCCTGTTCAGTGGAAGATGGATCCATAAAAGCCAGGTATACCGGGTAGCGCATGGCGGTGGTATATTTACTCACGATCAAGTGCAGATTCAGGCTCTGCTTCACTGTCTAGGTACTCTGTCTAGGCCTGAATCTGGGCAGAAGCCATATTGCCAAGGGGACAGGATGTTCTTGTCATCAACTCAGGATTGCAGGCGATTTAAAGATGACCCTCCCAATGATATTTACCAAACTATCAATAAGGGTTATCGGTCTATAGCATTTGGGGGACACTCTATTGCCCTTTTTTTAAAATAGGAACTATTGTGGGAAGGGCCCGTGAATTTGGGACCCTACCACACAAAGAATTATTAAATAAATTGGTAAGCAGAGGTCCCCAAAGATCTGAGTTACATTTGAATAAATTAATTGGAATCCCTTCAATGCCCGGGGGTTTACCACTTGAGCTTTGAATGATAGCTTCCTCCACTTCCTGAAGGGAAATCTGGAGGTGGGGGGTTGCGGGGGGATTATCATGATGTACATGCAACCTATCGTTGCATGCCTTGTCTGTAGATAACTGATAGAGGTGAAATGCTTAACTCACTCCTGGCTAGAAATATTACAGACCAAAAGTGGGTTAAAAAGGGGCATCCCGCTGGCAGAGCCTGTTGACTACATCCCAGAATACTTTACTACAGTTCTGGGCTGCTGCTAATTTCAACATTTCACAATCCTTCTTGTTCAAAAGGTACTTTCTGTCCCTGAGAGACTGCTTATAGTCCCGCCTAGGCTCCCAAACCTCCCTAGCATCTCTTGGGCACTCCACCAAAGCCACTCTCAAACAGCAGTTAGCCGCTGAGCAGCTGGCATTAAACCAACGGTGGTGTTCTGCGCCAGAGTGGCAAGGTTTCAGCTGATGATTCTTAATGGAGGAACAGAGATGTAAATAAGGTTTCACCAGAATCCTCTGCTAAACACACCATAAACACGGTCAGGTTTTTTTTTAAAGAAGATGTAAAAGGACAGCGATAGGGTCTTTGAGTTGCCAGACTAATCTTCGCCCATCACTAGTGTTGGTTAATTTTGACACCCTCTGTCGGCGGCTTATCCCTACCCAGAAAAAAAAAACCCCATACAATTGAGAGAGCACTATGATCCTCCATATGGTTTCAATGACTGAATTATTAACACACCATTGCAAAAAGTGCATAGAAGCAAATATATAATCAACAGTCGAAGCCCGCCGCCCATACGTGGGTTAACTGGGACCCTCACTCTGGAAATAGTTAATCACATCTACAAGATCGTTGGAGGCAGCAAAATTCCTCAACTCCTTCCCTCTGGCGTCCTTTGGGGCAACTTCAGCTACTGAGCCCGTGAAACCTAACTCTACAGGTGGACCTCCAAGTTTGGCGATAAAATCACCGCACGACAAAAACCGGGGTTGGAGAGTGGCACAAGTCCCCAATGGCTTCAAACTCATAATGAAACTGAACAACTCCTCAAATAGAGAACAAAAAGAGTTTGCAAAATCATTAGTATAAAAATGTACCAAATAAAAACAAAAAGAACCATGATTATCCTTAATAAGGAGGGCCTGATGCACAGAACTAGCTGTATTGATAACTGATGTACTTGTACCCTGAGATTAAGTTTAGTCCATATAGAGAGTCCACCCCAGGCTCTCCCAAGGGGGGAGGCTATAGCTGGACAAGAGTAGCAGGCAAAACCCCTACATGAGATTGATATAACAGCCCAAGTCTCCTGCATAATGACAAAATTGAATTTGTCAAAGGCCACCCAATCCGAATTTAAGATTTTATCTTTTAACCCTCCACATTCCTACTCCCAAGTGAAAAAGAATGACCAGGCCTGGCCTCCCCTACATAAAACCTCTTTTCCAGAGTTGCCACATCCCCAGATGTTTCGATTAGCGGACTACACAGAGGAGGTTAGGACAGTCAATCCACTTCAGATAGAACATCATACCAATTCCCAACAGTTACTTTAAAACAAGCCTTAGGACGGACGCATGGGGCAACGGCGGAACTGGACGATACAGTAACTGTTCCCAACCCCAAGGGATCTTCAGCCAATTCCCCACCAATAACCAGATCCTGCAATTGCTGAAGGTGTACAGAAACGGTGTGTGGTTTATAGAAAAACCCTAGGGGAACTGGGACTATAGAATTTGCTAGGCCAGTCCTACTCAAATTCCAACCCAGTATTGCCCATGCCACAGATTGGGATCTACAATTAATAATAACACAATCCCCTTGAGTGGCAATAGTGCCTGGTCTTATCCAGCCAGTCCTTCGGGCAAGCAAGATTTCACTGGTAAGGGCTAAGGGGGAGCCCCTATCTCGTACTAACCAATCCAGAACCTTATTATGCAACTCCCCATATGTCTCTTCACACTGTTTTCGTAAGTGGGGTACGCCACTCAAAACCATTATATAGGAACACAGCTGTGGAAAGATCTATGCCGGTCCGATTAGAGGCCAAATCAAAATTAGCAACATTGTCCTTAGGGGCCCCCACCTTAAGACTGTTCGCTTAAAAATGATCACTGGTACTTGAGTGGACGCAAGTACTGAGCGTGCTAATGTGTGAGCAGAATGGGCAGCACCACTAAGAGAGAGGGGTATCCCTACCAACGGTGCTGGCTGCTTGTTAGAGGGGTTTTGCTGCCGTTCTAGGTGACACCACTGGACAAAATATCCTTAGAGGTGTGATGCAGAGGCGAAGCTTGTTGGGCCAATAAGGACAAGAGCTGGGTTTCAAGAGTACCCACACATGTAAATATAGGAGAGAGCTCCGTCTGTAACAGTGCCTTAATTTTGGTGAGATAAGCATCAGAGGATAGTCCTTTCCATCCAGAATCCATTAAAGGTGTAGGCATACCTATCACTAAAGACTCCGCTAACAGAGCTATAGAATCCCCTTGAGCAAGCACTGATTCATCAGCTAACGGAAGATCTGTCTGGGTGGCTACATCAGATACACCACCCCGCTCACTCCTCTTGGGTTTTTTAACCTGACAATTGCCTTCTTCCCTCCAGTGTGGGAGTTGACAGCCTTTCTTATCTGCACAAAATCATAATTCGTGCAAAGGCACTGGGATTGGACACAGGGTGCAGGGGTACATCATCCACAGGCACCGAGCCATTACCAGAATTTAAAGACAATCTCCTCTCTGTAAGAGCAATTTCCATGGTGACCCCCGCTGCCCTTTCCAACATACGATATATCAAAGTACAGTTTAATGGGGGAGCAGGGGCAAGTAAAGCGCCAGATACTTTCCTTTTCACCATGGTGGGGGACAATACGCAGTAACAGCGGGAGACCAGTGGTAAGTAGGACTAATGAGGAAACACGCCTTGAGTCACCAATATTGAATGGACAAGAGCAATGCCAAACAGGTAAACAAAGCTGTACAATGTCAGCCAAGAGAAAATTTCTCCTTTTAATGTCTTTCTTGAGTGTTTATGCCGAGGGACCAATGTACAGTTTGAGGCTGCCAAATTCAAGCGTACCGCGTCAAGAGAAATACCAACTCCACACCAGATTAACATCAAAAACAGCAAGGCCTGGGAGAGGCCTAAAATACCCTCACCACTGCCCCCCTAGTTGGAAATTAAGCAGAGGCAGGTTGAGGCATAAACAAATGAGCTACTGCCCTCTGTAAAGGCCAAATTAAACACCTAATAGTCCATTACCAAAGGGCGAGGGACTCCACACTCGCCCCGCCAGTCCAGAATCCAAGAGCTTAACTGCGTAGAGGCAAACACCACCCTAACTAAGCTCTAATAGAGATTCAAAAGACACAAAGATGTCTTTTGACACCCAGAGTGGGATGGGTATGCCCAGAAAAGGGTCCTGTGCTCTCCATGCCACTGGAGTCCAGTTATCCTGGCTGATGAGGGGTGAAACCCTGAAACCGGTCCTAGGATGTTTGTTTCCAGTCTAGGGGGGACCTGGCCTGGCAGTTCGGGCAGGACTGTTCCCATTGGGCGCAGGGTCAAGCTTGATTTGCATATGGCTGGGTTCAAACTGGAATTGCATGGGGAGCAAAAAACGATGGATTTAGGCCCAGATCTCTGTACTGGGGTGAATGTATGATATTGTTCTGCATTCTGTCAATCAATTGTGCTTTTTTCTAATAGAGATTCAAGCAGGGTCTGGGAATGCACAAAAAGTACCTGGGTGAAAATGAAAGGGAGCCAAAAGTTCCAAGTAGCACCTCGCTGCACGGCCCAGGGATGCCCTGCCTCTTCCTGGCACTGACAGGTGCTGAACGGTCCCGCCCTTCATCTGGGTGCAGCTCACGCGCGAGTGTGCAATGCACTATAAGCGCGGGGGGGGGAAAATGGTGCTTCCACTCCCTGTTGGTTGCTGGCGCCTCCTGGCACAGGAAACAAAGTGCCTTGGGACTTGGAGTCCCCTTCCAAATGATCCCCAATTCAATGTTTATCAAAAATAGAGTAATATTTTTGTTCAGGATAAGCCACGTATTTAAAAGTTAAAACAAGTTTGCTGTGATTGGAAAAAGTCGATTTGCATGTGTTTTGAAGTGACGTCTTGATTTTGTTATTCGAAGTGTGACACTTTGATGATGGTGAGGATGAGAGGAAATGCACATCCATAAGCTCCAAGCTTGTTTTATGTAGGAAAATAACGAGTGGTTAATTTGTTTGGATGCTAGTGAGAGAAAGTGATCTAACACGGTCTGCTAACCTCATGAAGGACATGTATAAGCGGTTTGCAAATTAGCAGTAGGCCTGGAGCACTTGGCTCATTACAGATCATGCATTCAACTGTGACAAGTAGCACAGAAGTCTCTTTGCAGTGCCATTTACTTGAAAAATGTATCTGAAAACTCTGCAGTAGCAGGCTCCATGGTGGTGTACTGCTTGAGAGAGTGAGTGAGTAAGAAAACTTCTGCAGTTGCAGACTCATGCCAGAAGTACCATGGTGGTGTACTGCTCAGTGATCCTCGTAGTGCTTCTTTGATGGTGGGCCTGGGGGAGGGGGTTGGGGTGTGTGTGTGTCTGCGTGTGTCTGTGTGTGAAACTTCTGCAGTAGCAGACTCATGCCAGAGCTTCCATGGCGGTGTACTGTTCACAGGTCCTTGCAGTGCTTCTTTAACGGTGTATGTGCTTGTGTTATGTATGTTTGTGTGTGTGTGGGACAGAAGTTGCTACCGGGTTTTTGCGCCTTGTCATTTCACTGCGTAGTTCAGGTGGCACTATTTGTCCTTCCTCGGAACGTTACCACTCTTTCCCAAATCCTGTGGCGTGTCCTGATCCATCTGTTTTCAGCCTCTCTCCCCAAGTGCACAAAAGCTCCCCTTCCCCTTGAAGCACAGAGTGGAATGGTTTACAGAGCGAAGAGCCTAGAGAAAGGTCTTGTCATTGAGAGTATTGGGATGAGGATGGGCGAGGTGTGACTCGGTAAGTGCGGCACATGCTAAGGATGGGAGTTTCCAACATTGTCCCAAGAGGGCTGAATCCTGTCTCGATTTTCTCAATGTTCACATGTGATGAATGTACTTGTATTTAATCTAAACAGTGGTTACCCCGATATTCTGGTTCATGTTAGTGGATAATCTTTGTGCACCCCTGATTTAGGGTATACTAGTTTTTGGATATGGAGATGTTGGAAATTGTTTGGGGTCTACTGACAGTTGGTGAGATGTGCAGGACATGGGTGTCTCCTGGCTGGACGTGGGTGGGTGAACATGTGAGGCAAGGCTGAGGATGTGCAGTAGCTAAGCGGCTCAAACCCCTGGGCTGAGAAGCACGTGACTGCCCTTGGCTTGTGATGACCTTTGTGCCCAAACCACCTGTGGAGTGCCAGTCAGTTAGGAAAGGGATGCAATATGGTAATCCCTCTGGGCCCCGGTATTACTCTTGGTGAAAGGACACATTGGCCTGCAAATTCTCATCCATTACGCATAGACTTATACGTGAGTAACATTGATACATATGAGTAACATTGTTACACACTTCAGATTTATATTGCATTTAATGACTTTCAGCGACTGGTTTGGTAGCACAAGTTACTTATATATTGTCCTTGGCTGACTGTTCCTAACAACCTTTTACCATGAGAGGTTAATGAGAAAATTTTGCACGTATTAAAGAAAAATAAAGGTGTATCTGGTGATTATTTGGTCACAAAATTATGTGGTATAAAAGAAATGACTTGGAAATAATTGTGCAACTGTTGACACTTAAATGAAGAAATTAAAGGGCCATTGGGAGGGAATGGTCTTTCTGCCTTTCTCATAGACTTAGCCCAAGGCTATTAATAAAACCTGCACATGATCAGATACTCAACTTAATAGCCTCATCGGTGTATTAACAAATAGTATTTTTACAGAAAGCATTTGGGGAGAGGATGTAGCCTTAGGGCTAAAGCTGTCAACCTTGAAGCTGGGGAACTGGGTCCGAGTCTCGGCAGGGACGCTCAACATCCTGTGATTCTGGGCAAATCACTTAATCTCCCTGTGCCCAACAAAAATGAATGTGTCGGTCTGTAACGCAACTGATGCTCATGTAAAGCGCTCTGATACCTTCGGGTCAAGTTCGTGCTATATAAAACCCCGAGGTAAAAAAAAAAAGCAAAAAGATGAATTAATAAAAATTAAAAATTCGCATCATTATAAGTACCTAATTAAATTTACAAAATAGACTGACCTATAGGCTGACTTAAAAGAAAGCCCAAAGGTCTCTGCAGACTGATCAACGTTTGTCTCTCCTCCAAAACAACACATCTTTTATAATGTTTCAGGGACAGAAGGCACTCGCATTTGTAGCATGATATTAGGTAGAAGGGTTGGATTAAAAAATGTTTTATTCATGAAAACGTTTGTTGGTACAATACCACAAGTCACTCCTACTTCCTAAATTATCCTATTGGCTAAAGTTGTAAATATTTAATTAAGGAAATGAAATCCTGCATTAGGAAACGCACTAAAACTGTGGCTTGTTAAACTACCAGCAGAGCTGTGCTAAGTGACCTTGAACTGGTAACAGAAACACATCCTTCCCTCTGGAGAGCAGAACAAATTATTATACATTTGTATTAAAGAAATACACATGCATGTGGAATACCCATACACCTAACCTAAACATGCACTTTTCTGCAACATTTTATGAATGATTGTCAATGCGGCCTGGTTAGGCTCACTGAAACCTACCTAAATAAATCAATATTTTATTTCAAATTAAAACACACAACAGATTGACAAACAGACAGTTAATGCAATCATAACATACCACAATGTTCATTGTGTCAGCTGATTAATGGAGTGACATTACTTATTTGTTTATTTATTGACTCAAGAGTGAACAACGCTCAGCTGGGTTTCTTGGGACTGGATACATATACCCGATGTAAAGTACTTCTAATAGTCCTCTACTGCGTCCAGGAAGGAATTGTTGATTGATGGAGAAGTGAGAGCGACTGAAGGCACCTCGTGGAGAAACATCTTGGAAGTTTGTAGTTTTATCAGTCTGCCAGGACTGAAGACTGGTAATCTGGCCACTTCGATGAAGCTACACATCTGTCTTGGCGTAGGAACCCAACCGAGGGAACCTTCTGAAGCGACAGTGTCATTTGAAATACTTTAGTAGCCTGAGATGAGAAAAGTAGGTAGAGGAAGGGCATTAAATTTTACTTACAACAAATAGAATTTTATGTTATTTGAGCACCTAGAGCCGGTTTCACTCTGGGTTGTGCAAGGGTTTTCACTAATTGCATTCATTTATTCTGCCCTTTCACTAATGCTCCAAAAACAAGATTGTGATATTCTCAGGGATGGGTGTTGACTGCATGCTCTCCTCTCCCTTTCAGCCTAGGATCTAGTATGCAGTAGTGTGCATTGCACAGTTCTTTCTCGCTTGTCCTCATGCACTCCATCTGCTTACATTTCCCGTACCCATTGATCAGAAGCACATGAACTGTTTCCAAAGCAAACAAGGGTGCAGTTTGGGCTCGGCGCGATTGATTAAGTGTATTTCTATGAGTACATATGTCTTACTGTTGCAACCATAAGAGGAAGCCACATCTAAGTCAGGATTGATACTTTCTCCCCCTTGATATTGGAGCCACTCCGCCTGTCTTATCTTTAGTAAACACCTCAAGCTATACTTTTACCTCCTCTAACTTTTATCTTACTTACATCAGTCTTTGAAACCTTGTGTTCTATACTTGCTATGATATCACAAACAGAAGAGGGATAGTCACACAACGTGCGGGTGGATGAGTGTAGAGGAAATACACCAAATTGATAAAACTGCCCTCACACACAGCAAGCTGTGTCATGCTTCATCATAGGGCTGCTAACACACCTCCGCGTCAGCCAAACGCTGGAGGTGGAGCAATAGAGGAGGAAGACAATACAACATTCAGTGTCCGATCACAGGTGAGACAAAAGTGCAGAAATTAGTGATATAAAACTGGTATCAAGGGATCCTAGTCATCAATTTAATATTAGGTCCCCTGTCCAGGATTAAAACAAAAAGTGGATGCTAGGTTGGGGAGCTTGTAATGAGACACCAACCCCTCCACTCTGCTAAATGTCTCTCCTTATCCGCCGTGTAGATCATGTTCTACGCGGCGGAAAAGGAGAGACAGACTATGTCGGGCAACAGCTGACCTCGAAAGCAAGAGTGCGTATAGGCAGCTGTTCTCACTCCCCCGCCAGTTCGAGTTTAAAAATTCAATAAACTCGGTTCCTCTCCGAATACGAGGGGCTCCACAACTTTTTGCAACCAAGTGTTGACTCGGGTAGGTGACATCCCCTTTACTTCCAGACTTAGAGGAATAAGGGTGAGCACCCAGGGATCACAGCGTTGAGAGTCCTGAGGAAAGCCGGGGTATTAGTTGTGCCGGCTGAAACATGTCGACATTTTAGCAGAGTGGAGGGGTTGGTGTCTCATTACAAGCTCCCCAACCTAGCATCCACTTTTTGTTTTAATCCTGGACAGGGGACCTAATAAATTGATGACTAGGATCCCTTGATACCAGTTTTATATCACTAATTTCTGCACTTTTGTCTCACCTGTGATCGGACACTGAATGTTGTATTGTCTTCCCCTCCCTATTGCTCCACCTCCAGCGTTTGGCTGACGCGGAGGTGTGTTAGCAGCCCTATGATGAAGCATGACACAGCTTGCTGTGTGTGAGGGCAGTTTTATCAATTTGGTGTATTTCCTCTACACTCATCCACCCGCACGTTGTGTGACTATCCCTCTTCTGTTTGTGATATCATAGTATTAAGCGGGAGGTCGAAGAGGGATTGTTTTCCTCTCACCCCTTTCTTTTGTGAGTTTTTTTTTTTTTCTATACTTGCTAACCTACTTGCTTTTATTCTAAAATGTACTAAGAACTGTTCCTACCTTCATTCTTGTTGCCACCTTCTCAATGTTATTTTGTTCACTACGAAGTACTTCATTTAAGGTTCCTGTGAAGAATAATGCCGCTTGTGGGACTGGCGCACTCTATAAACTCGTTAAATAAAATCGCTAATTGCACAACAAAAAGATTAGCGATTAGTTTCAAAACTAACTCCGTCCCACACACATGGTACGTTTTATGAGAGTCCTTTTGCACAGGGAAATTATTGCAGCAGTCGCTCAGTCTGTCTCTATGCTCTACACGAGGTCCCTCCTGTAAATGGAACAGTTATGATGCCACAAGCAAAGAGGAATGTGAACTAAAAAGACTAATTAGCAATTCTTCCTCACTCCTGTAAGAAGGTGGTGCCTACCAGGATAAGCAGTCCATTATGTGATGGCACAATAGCACAACTTAAAATTGTAATATAGTTGCATTTATATAGTGCTTCATACCCCTAACAAGGTGCTGATGCTCACTTGCAGACTGGTAGCATCCTACTTGGTGGAAGTGCTTTGGGTGGAATCATGTTTCTGTCATGTGGTCTCTATGGGTAGTGTTTCTGTCTCATGCAGGAACTCTTATCATGAAAGAATGGTTGGATGACCTGTCTGGTGGTAATGGCTTTTCTTAGAATAATGCACGTAAGTAGGTCTAAATTGATGAGTTAGCACCATGTATGCCTGGAATCTAATCCTGGCTTCACAACTGGACCACAGAAATCACGTGATTTTGTTCACATCTCTTTATTTCCTCATGCCTCAATTTCAAATTTGTGTAGTACTAATATATATATTTTAAAAAGGTAACGGTGTGTTGTGGAGTATTGTCAGGGTTGTTTCCAATCATCTTCTCATCACATTCCGGTTTCTGTCAACACATCTCCATGAAACACACCAACACACGCGCACACACACACGCACACGCACACACACACTTCTGAACTATGTACAGTTCTGTCAGTCTGAGTCTCTCCTGCTGCAACAAAAATACTCGATGTAAAAGCATCACAGCCTTTGAGATGAGATTTGTGGTACATCAAATCTAAAATACATAACCTTGTGTAAAAGATGAATTGGGTTTTTGAGGTTCCCACCTAGATCAACCAGTAATTAGTATTTCCCTGTCCCACCCCTCTTTGTGGGGAGGTGGTGTGCTGCTTATGCCATGTGATTTGAACTGGCAACAGTTCAAGTGAGGGCAGCTTCTGAATAAATTCTATATATCCCTTCCATCCCATTTTTAAGGGGTGTGCAAGTACAAAATACCAGCCTGCTGGAAGGAAATATATCGGACTATTACTCATTCACTACTACTCATCGTTGCTGGATCTTTGTCATAACAATTATTTCCATGTGATTAATTACAGCATATAAAATCCGAAGAGATGCGGAGCAAGGTGTGAATTTGTGTTTATGACCAGTCGACCTTAAAACATACTGTGCTTCTGACAAAAAACATGTAATCTACTTAAGTCTCTGTGCCATGTCACGTGTAAACAGCCTTAGCCTTTGACTCCAAATTCCCTAACTTCCCTTGTGATCCACTTCCATATTTGTAACTCCCTCTTGACTGTAAGATGTGTGGTAACTTACCCCAGAAGCCAACTTATTTCTTCTTGCCCAGATCCCCTGCCTGATTCTAAAGTGCTGATACACTAATTCCTCTGTTGGATTGCTTTGACTGTAATACAGTGCTTATTGGATACCTTGTTTTTAATCGGATACCCCTCTGTCTTATCCTAGTTCTTCATTCCCACACTTTTCTCTGCATTGGATGTACATAAATGATTTAGCTACCTCCTTAGTGGTATCAAGTGATGTACCAGTAATATAATAGAATACTTAAGGGGCCTTACCTTCAAGAGACTATTCTGTGGTAATATTGATATTCTAATTAAGAGGATTGAGGTGTAGGATCGAGAATGTCTTCATAAGACTTAGTCTAAGCTACATCAAATAAACTTACACGAGCCAGAGCTCCAACGTTGCAGGTTTATTAAAAATTAAAATCGTACCAAAGGCAAAAAGTGCTTAGTTAATCAATAGCAATCAATGTCTCGAGCAAATCAAAATCAAATCATGTGGGAGGAGCAACATAAGGTTAACGTCCAAAGAAAGCAAGTAGCCAGAACTAAGTATAAATCAAATGACAGACTGGTGCAGAGTCTGCTCAGTTTAAAAGCCTAAGAAACGTCTGGTGCATATCCCCTAAAACATTTCTTTTATAGGGTTTTAGACAGAAAAGCCACACTCATTCAGTGCTGACATTTGACACAATAAGGTCGAACAAGCAGTGTATCATTCTAGTAAGCCAATGAACATTGTACTACATAAGATACATTCAATAAGATACAATAAGATACACATATAACACCTACTTTACTGCATATTAATGAATGGGGTGTGCATAGGAAAAAGGAAATTACATGTTGTTTATATAATGGAGAAATACAATAGAGCATTCAACTAATGAACAGTCCCAATGAAAGCCTTGAGCAAAGCACCTTGAAAGTTACTAAGATAAGAACAACCTGAACATGCCTTCCACTAGAGGAACACAAGTTAATACAATTTATTAATACAGACAACATAGACTAATTTTCTATTTCGCTGATTTTCTGAAATGGAAAAGGACACAATAGACATGCATTTGGAAAATAAGTGATTTTTTTTCATCTGCAGATGTGAACAGATGTCAATACAAGCTGGGCTTCGGACTAGTCATGCTAACTTAACCCCTTCGATGGTCATGACGAGCTCAGCTCGTCATGCTGCGCGGTCGCGCTGTGCGCATGACGAGCTGAGCTCGTCACGACCACACCCGCGATCGGAATGTCCAGCACCTGGGCGGAATTCCGATCGCGGCGAAGCGGTTAAGCCTGAATTAGGCATTATTTTTTTTTTAATAAAAAAGACTGACAGTAACCATGAAATATGATGATGCAGTTACTTTTCTGTTCTAAGAATTCACTTTTTAGAGAAAGCATATGTACTGTGTTAATATGGATTCCTCTTAGTTGCCGTAAGCTGACTGGTTCCAGTATTATTAGGCTTCTACCTGCAAGTTGTGGTTTCATTGTGGTCAATCAGTCACAAGGTTTGCAAACTCCTTTTTCTGACAGCTTTTCATTCATATTGGACACTGTTTTTCTGTTCTTAGTAGAGATGGACTGTCCACTAGGATCATTCAGTGAACGCCTGGTTTGTTATCTGGCGTGCAGCCTCCAGATCTACTCCTCTGCAAAATGTAGTTGTGTGTATGTCATTGCAGGGGATCACTGCAACCTCTTTTTCCTCATCCCTCCATGGCCACCTTAATTTTTTGTCTCCGGAGTTTTATATAGCGCGAACTTGACCCGAAGGCATCGGAGTGCTTTACATGAGCCCCAGTTGAGACGGACACGTTCATTTTTGTTAGGCACGGGGAGATTAAGTGATTTGCCCAGAATCACAGGATGTTGAGTATTCCTGCCGAGACTTGAACCCGGTTCCCTAGCCTCAAGGTCGACTGCTCTAGCGGTTAGGCCACATCTTCTCCCCATCAGTTGCAGTGCAACAAACTCTGGCTTTATTAACCCAAATGGAGACATAATTGTTGGTAAACCAAAGTTGTAAGGTCTCTGACTAAAGTGCAGCACTTGTCCCCCTCCGTCCTCTGTCTAAGCAATGATAAACAGCCGCGGCCGCTGCAGGTAAGAGCGGTGGGGCCGGCTGGGGGCGATTTCGAGAGACGACCAAGAGGGAAAATTAATTATTTATCTGAGAATTCCAGAGAATGAGGTATTTCATAGTCTAAAGGTGAGTTGACTCGGGCACCTTTTGCCATGGTCTGATTTTATGGGCTTATGAGTACTAGGGTTGTATATGAATTTGAGTTACATGGAAGCAGATTTAACCACAGCTCCTCTAGGCTTTGGGCAGCGTCCCATACACTTCCCAGGTTTCTTTGGTGGGTGGGGGGCATATTAAGTTTATTTATTAGAGGAGGTATCGTGACCTTAGGACAAGACTTTATCTTCTGGCTCACTGAGTTTGAGACTGTTATGACACATCCAGGTCCTGATGGTCTCCAGTGCCTTGGATATAGTAGTAATGTAGCAGATTCTCCTGATACACGTAGGTAGGTTTGTCGATTTTTCTGTAGAGGTGGTGGGCATGGAGGAGTTCTGTGAGGGGCCTAATGTTGAAGGCGAGTTGACAGAGGGAAAAGTGAGTCTTAAAGGTACTAGCAGTTGACACGTTTTCAGCACAACCTCCTTCTAAATCGTTCGGTAAGATATATTGTTTGGATCCAGTTGTTTCAAAGGAGATTTTACAAAACACAACTGGGAAGGGCCCAGTTCTGTATGCTTTCATGTATTGGTATATTGTACAGGAGTCCTTTGAGAACTATTTGAAACTTATCGATTTTTTTACCAATGTCTTTGAAAAAAATATGCTGTAGAATGCACCATTTGGCATCATTATTTTCAAAATGTTGTCCGAGCGAGAACATTATCTTCTATAAGACCTGCTGCGTCAGAGAATAATAAGCCTTGTGCTGTTGCATCTTAATTCTCCTTTCTACCATGCTAAGACTGTAGCAGAAATGTACCAACAAAGGAAGAAATTCTGCTCAGGACTTTGAAATGCATTAATATCAGTTAGATATTGGGCATTTCTAATGGCTGTAGTATCTTTGAGATCCATTAAGTTATTTTGAGCATGGTCTTAAACAACTTCCAGGACCAGTTTGGTGAGAGTCTCAAGTATTAAGCCTAGGTGAAAAAATATAATTGTTAGGACATGTTAATTTATTGTGGCCAAGCCTTAACATTAAAGCATTATCTCCCCCAGAAGCCGAGTTCTTTCTTTGCGGTGTTTTTCTGCTGACTTTGCTGCCATAGTAGGTGGTGGGGGACTCAAAGTCCCAGGAGGCCCCAGTTCCAGGTGGGGGGGGGGTGCTGCACCAGTGTTTACCACACCGCCAGCGCTACAAAGCGCCTTGCCATCGTCCGGGATGCGGCCGGGCAAAGGGGCCCATCTTATGCCCATCCTCGCCCAGAGGAGGCTAGACCACCCCACTTGGCTCTGCGATAGCCTCGAACCTGAAGTGAGTGGTCTTCCTCTGTTTCTCCATTGGTGTTTTGAATCCTGCCTTCCACATCTGAGCATAACCTTGCCCAGTGACAATGGTCAAGCGTAAAATACAGGGGGTATTCTAGTTCCCTCCAAAACTCCGAGTGGCACTACACTTGATGCATTCTTTAAGCTAGCTGTGGGTGTTCTGGACAAAGAAATTGTACTAGCGGAACGGCGCCCTTAGCTAGAACTGGGAGAGGGGCTCCAGGTCCACTCGGGGCTATGTGGAGACAAAGGGAGTGAGGCCCCTCCAGTGCTGTATAGCACCCTGATTGAAGCGAACACACAGCCGCTGCAGTCATCAGTCTACTCCCAGCACGCTGCCAATTCTCGCCCCCTTCCCCCCCCCCTGGACTTTAGTAGGGGCACCAGCTAAGTCCAAAAGAAAAGGTAAGCATGTGGGTCAAAGAAGTCTCAGGAGTGCCACCAGGGAGACAAGCGCAAGTAGTAGCCCCACTTCACCTCTTCCGCTCTCACCTTCTCCGAACACTGCAATAGAGGGCGGTACCAAGCCGAAAAAACGCCTTGGCCCCCAGACTCGCCTACAAACCCTTAGGCATGATACAGATAATCCAGTTTCCCACATTGAGGGAGATATTGATTCCCCCCACTAATAGAGGCGATTCATTCATGCATTGTAAACCTTCTAACAGATGCTTTAAAACCGATAATGGGCCATCTGGGAGAAATTGAAGAACAACTCCCCAACTTGAATTGCTTTACCAAGGAGGGACACTCGTTGCCCGGAAAGGCCATCGCATTTCAAACTCAATCACAGGCCAGAGAATCTTGCCTCCTAGATATTCCATCTGTTACATCAGATGGGGGGAAAAAACTGTACCCCAGAGGAAGCACCTAATCAAGGAAGGCCTAATAGCACCTCGGCTCCAAAAAACAAACATGGGACTGGTAATCTGGCAATTAAAACGTCTAATCCGGATACTACACCAAGAAACTCTTAGGAGCCCTCCCATGGACTAACAAATCACACAGTTCGGCAAATGCCTCCTCAAGCTGCCTCTTGTAGTGGTCTTAAAAGGTATCCCCTCCCCCCCCCCCCCACTAAGGAACGACTCAAAAGAAGACCATAACCAACTAAAAAATAGAGTGGTGCACTGGGCAAGCAAGAGCCTCGTGGCTCAGGGCTCCTTCATAAACACATAATTCATGTCCGTAGAGTTGCTTAGGTAGGCTCCACTCCCAAAGAGGATAATAATGACTGTGTCGTTATCCATTTCAGAAACAAGGTGATGGCAAAAAACGCATTATTAGGACTTCACCAACTGGGCCACCCTCAAAGTGAGATTGAAGCAGTTTCTTTAGGTTTCTTTTATAGGCCCCAAGGAAGAGTGGTGTCATCTTGTCTACCTCCTTCGCCTATTTTCCACACTGTTCCCACAGCGAGTAGGTTTGATCAGATCTCAGATTTGGACCAAATGGATTGACTCCCTACTGAAGTTGTATCTATTAGTACCGCCCTCCTTGCACGGGCCAAAGTAACAGAAGGAGATCTTAGTATTGCTCCAAAATAGGCGGGTTGGTGCTTTATCTCCTGGGATATAGCTGGGGCCCGATCCAAACTCCATAATCCTGATTGGACCAACTTTGTTAATCTTGCAGACATTCTATATTTTCAGGAAACATGATGACGAACGATTTCCTTTTACATGGCTTTCATGCCGTTTTGGAGCCAGCTCGTGCCTCCCCTGCAGGAAGGGCTAAAGATGGGTTGGCGACTTTCATAAAAGTACAGATACCCTCGGACAAAGTGTTTAAAATTTGGTCCTCACCCTTTTTTGTGGTCACCCTACTCACTTTCGTGAATGACTGACATTATGCTGATAAATTATTATTTTAGCAATCTTAAGCATTAGGCAATAGAAATCATTGATCCTTTTGCCGACATTGTAGTCTCTTTTCTCTTGAACACTAAACACAAGACTGTTATTGTGGGTAGGTGATTTCAATATCCACTCGTGGGTTTAGTGGGAAACAGGTTTGTAGTTTTTAGAATTCAAAAATGAAAGCCCTACCCACTTCATCCATTTGCAGTATGGTGAAGTCTTGAATAATTTTATTTTAAAAATCGATTTAGTTTCAGCAAATGACAGGGTTGGAGGGGAGAAAAGTAAACTCCCCACCTTTAGAGGTGGTACGAGGAGGAGCTCGATTGAATTTCTCCTGATCTCGCAGATTGTATTTTAGATTTTAATGTTGTTGCAAAATGTTTAAGTGATCACAGTCCCCCTCATGCTAGCCCTGAATCATCAGCTGAAGCATACAAAAGCAGACAAGAGCAGCAAATTCGAGTACCCAGCCAAAAAGGGTGTCAAACTTAAATGGGAAAAGGTAAACCCTGAACTTTTTAACACCCAGATTGTTACCCATCATCTACCCCTGGTGACTGCATGTTTATAAGATAGCTTACAGAGTCCTCCTATTTTACAGGTTTTTGAGGGCTTATGTAAAGTAAATTTAGATAACTAAACTGCTCATATTACTCCGAGAGAAAAGCCCCTTCACAGATGGTTTAACTTGGAATGTTCTTCTGCCCATAGGAATGTAAAGGCTATTCTAAAAAAGCAGCCCCGCTCCGCAGAGCCAGTAAAAATAGCAAGGAAGCGGTGTAGTTGAGGAAAAGAAAAGAGATAAAAGCTTTGGCATGGGAAGTACTTAAAAAAACTGCTACATTGAGAGACAAGAATCTTTTTTGGTTTTGGGATATAATCAATAGCCCCAACTTTTCTGACAATGAGGCGCCAAAAAGTGGACATTTTTTAAATCTAATCCGGATTTGTGAGCACCACTTTAAAAAAATGTTTTTAGGAGTGTAATTCATGGAAGAATCCCTGATTCCTGGAAGACAGCCATAATTATCCCAATATATATAAAAAGGGGGATACACAATCCCCATCTTGTTACAGACCTATATCATTAATTGACTCTAGTATGAAGATTCTTGGAAGGGTACTCCTAGCACGTCTGGAGCAGTAGGTTATTAAACATAATATTTCGCCTAGCATCCAATTTGGGTTCAGACTAGGAGTGGGCACAATCGCGCTCTCTCTCATTCTCGGTCTTTCTCTCAGTCACACTCACTTTCTTTCTAGATGCACCACCCTCGTGGTGCAACTTTCATGAATCCCTCCCTTGCTGATGACATGATGTGGTTATGAAAATATTGGAGAAAGTGGTTAATATCCAATTATTCAAGTATTTAGAAACTTACAGGCTTCTCTATTTCTCCCAATCCGGTTTTTGACCTCATCATAGCACGGAATTGGCTCTCCTTGAAGTGTCTGAGACCATTGAATTTTCAGTGGATGAGAGGCAGAGTGTTGCCCTCATTCTGCATGATCTTGCTCAATCTATCTGCGGTATTGACACAGTTTCTCATCAGTGCTCCTACAGAGGCTGGCAGATATAGACATTGGGGGTTCAGCGTGGCTTTGGCTTAAATCCTTCCTTGATGTCATGGAACATGTCATGAGTAATGTAATTTGTGCGGTCATAAGCAGTGCATGGTGGGGGTGCAAGTTATAGTTAGCTCTGCTCTGTTTTTTTTTTTAGTTCAAAATGTTAATGTTGTCTTTGACATATTCACCTAACTATAACGTTACTTTAACCTTTGTTTTTTTTCTATGAATATATGTGTGTGTGTGCATGTATATATGGTAGGTTTGATCAGAATTTATTTTTAAGTAACCATAGTGTTTTTAGGGTTCAAAGGTAGAATTAGTGTGGGTGTAATTATGTATGAGAGGTATGAGATGGTAGGAGTTGGATAGGCTAGATGTGCAGGGTTTATTCCATTTTACGGGGTTTGAATGTAGTGTAAAGAAGATTTGTTTCGGGGTTCAGAAGAGTACAAAATTCTTTTTTTTTTTTTATTTATAAAAAAGAGGGTGGGATGGAGGTTTAACCCATTAAAAAGTATACTAATATATTTTTATATTAGTGTATTTTGTAATGGGGGTAAACCCCCCGATCCCTTTTTTTATACTTATTAACTACAAAGTGGTGTCGTAGTTATAGTTAGGTCAGAGTTTCCATAAGAAGAGTGTTTTTTGTTTTGCTAATAACTTTGGCACTGTTTAACGATTCTTTGCTAAACTGTCCCAAAATTATATTCGTCCTCTGAACCTTCTAGTAAAGTTTCGGGGTAATCTGTCAAGCAGAGGCCATTAAAAAAGGTTGGGGGTCCTAAAATTGCTTTTTCCCATGCACTTTCCTATAGGAGTTTTAGACAAAGCTACAGCAAAAACGGCTAAATTGAGCTACACCCAATTTGGCAGAAAGCTAGACCTTTTCCCAGAAAGCATACTTTTTGTGATCTGGTGTAAATCTTTTCAGCTGTTTTCGAAAAATTAAGGGGCCTATTACGAAGTCGTCGGAGTTTCCTCCGACCGACACCGTGGCAGGAACGACCAAACTCTGGTCGGCGGTACCGACCGCCTAATTATGATGTGACTGTAGGGAAATAGGAGGTTGTGTTAATCCCTGCACCCTGTGGCAGTCACCTCTTGGTGCCTGCCACAAGGTGCAGGGATTAACACAACCGCTACCGGAGGCTGCAAGGGACCCCCATACACGCTTTCCAACAGGGTTTCCATGCCAGAAATGCCAGCATGGAAACCGTGCCAGAAACCGTGCATCGTAATCCAGACGGCGTAAACCGCTGTCCATATGAATTACGGGCTGGTTCCGACTGCCTGACTGGCTCCTTGAGCCCGTCGGAAGCCAGCCGGAATGACCGTCCGGTTTCAGTCCTGACCGGCTGTATCATAATCAGCCGGTCGGAATTGAAACAGACCATGTCGGTTGACATGGTAATCGGCCTCTTTGTTTCAAATTAATAGATACCTGTTGGTGAAGAACTCCAGTGGGATAAGATCTGATTGGCTGCTGACCACATTAACAAAATGTTGGAGGCCATTTTAGGACTCGGGCACACGGTCCTCATTTCCTGGAAAACTAAAGCAAATAACGCATGGGGGGGGTAAGGTAGGGTTACCCTGTCCCCCTAGGCCTTATGCCCCCCCCAACCGGGCCAAAATTAACACACACAAAAAAAGAAATCAGTAACACAGGAGTAGAATGGGGGAAAAGCAATAATAATAAAAAGAGGGCGAAGCCGCCCTTTTCTGTTGAAATGCCCCCTGTTGGGCGAGGGGCCAAGGGTCACCATATATTTATTATTTAAAATTAAGATTATGGGGATGGGAAGGGTGCTCCCGCCTTGAAGTGCAAGATGCCCTCGCAGCCCCCCCCCCCTTCCACGCCAGCACATCCGGTATTTATGGGGAAGGGTATTGCAGGTGGCCCCCCTCCCTGAATAATTTGAGGCCCGGGGCCCCCATCTCCCAGCGGCTGATGCACGTTTCCTAGGACTCCCATTCCCCAGGCACCCAAAGTGAGGAGGAGGAGATTGCCACCTTGCATCCCTTGCATGACCGTGTGCTGCTCCCTCTTCCATTGCCCAGGGAGCGGACAGGTAAAAGGAAGCTCCCGCGCAGCACATGAATAGGCCCACACACACTGCCATTGTAATAAAACGATTAAAAAAACAGGCTGTGGGTGCTCCGGATAAGACTGTTGCACTAAAAAAAAAAAAAGTGTGCCTCAAAACTGCTGGTCGGCATAGGAGTGGGATGGGATCCCTGTGCTGCCATTGAAATAAAAAAGAAAAGGAAAAAAGCCTGTTGGAGCCTCAAGTTGAAACTGGACACCCACAATATAAAAAAATAAAAAAAAAGATTGACAGTCTTGCCACTTCAGTATAGGAAAAGCGGCAAGGCCACTCATTAATATTCACTGTGCTCTGATGGAGCACCCAATAATTCCCTGCATGGGCTTTCTTTTATCTAGTTTAGTTATTTTGGAGGGAAAGGGGCACCACTAATTCTTGATTTAAGCATTGTGGGGGGGCTGCAGGGAGCGCAGCAGCACCCCTGGGAATATTTTATAAAAGGCTAACACTCAGGGGCCGATTCCGATCTCGGCCGGTAGTGCTCCGAATCGGATTCGGATTCACCGGATCTGATTCGGAGCCCTGTTTCCCGACCGAATCGTACGCGGGTCCGGCCGAGCGAGTACGATGCAAGCACCCGCGAAATCGCTGACCGACTCGAACGCGGCTTCAACACGCTCCGACCGACTCGCATGGACACGACTCGCACCGCGCTATGGAGACGTTTCCCGGCCGGGTAAGTACGATGCGCGCCGCGAGCAGTCCGACCGACTCGCGCCGTCCGGCTCGAAAAAGCTGTCGGAGCCGGACTTTGGGGGTCTGCGTCGGACACCCCTGTACGCGTAGGCGCGCGAGTCGCACACAGGGGGGACCCATGGGTCCCCCCTACCTGTGCATGTACGCCGCGATGCGCATGGACGCGTACACGCTGTAGGGGGCGCCCTTGTCCGCCCTCGCACCCATTGAGTCAATGGGAGCCCGCGTACGCGTTGTACGACCGGCTCCCATTGACTTCAATGGGAGTCCGACCGACTCGAGTCCGATAGCATGCGAATGCATCGTACTCGTCCGGTCGGACTGCTAGGAGTCCGATTCGGTCGGAATTCTCCCCGGGTCCGGCTCGGTCGGAGAGATTTCCGGCCGGAATCGGAATCGGCCTTAGTCTCCTGGGTCATTGAATCTATGACCCAGGAGAGGTTTGTATTATATTTAATTACTTCCAGGGCTGGTACTTTTGTCTTTGGGCTCTGCAGTGCAGGGACTTTGTTGGCTCAATGTCTACGTTATGTGGCTCGGATAGCATAATGGAAGACACTAACAAACGTTGATGACTATTTTGAATACAAATGCTTTACTGAGAAATGTTTAAATATTTATATTGATAATTAAAATATTTGAATAAGATCAGTAATTTTATTGGTTGTAGTGATGGAGCCTAACTTGTGGGTACTGTTGGTATTAATGTAGTGAACTTTTGACACAGCCCACAGGTCTGCGTTCTATATTGATGTGGTGATACCTTGACAAAGCCAGTAGGCCTGCTTTATATAAAATGATACTCCTTTATATTGTGATATTGCCTCTCATATAGGTGGGGAGCATGGTGAATATGGCGTTCAGGACACACTGTGGATCAAATGTTATTTCAGGGTGTCACCAAAGATACGTATATAATGCACAGTGGGCAGTATTTCCAGTGAGATTGCAAAAGTAATTTAGATAAAAGGTGGTGTGGTTGTTTATTAAGGTTAGCCGTATGAGGAGATGGGGTGGTTGCAGGTCTCATGGCCACACCTTTGGTGTTGGCAGAGTATAACTTGTTCCCTCACCAAGCACTGCTTTTGACCTCACATATTGCATCCCACATGACATGTTCTATGACGTTATTAAAAACATCACTGAATACATCTTAAATTAGATCATTGATGACATCACTGTGCATGGGGGTGCAATTTAGTTACTACAGTTAACTGTAACTAGATTATTCCAGGGATTTTTTTTAGTTTAAAATGTTACTTTTATACTGACATTTTCACCCAACTTTACCGTCACTTTAACCTTTGGGTTTTTCAGTGAATTCCTGTTTTTATAATTTTATTTTCTTATGTAAAGTAAGCTATATTTAGTGAATATATATCCATATATCAGGTAAGGGTTTTTAGGATTTGGGAGCAAAATGTAAACATTTAAAAAAATAAATACGATAAGGACTTAAAAAATTAATTTAAACAAATAAAAAATGTAAATCCGATTAATTGCGCAAAACTCTATTAGTCCGAACTAATTTCAATCCAAAGTAATAGTATGGGACGTTTTGGAAGGGGAAATGTCATACAACTGAATATCCTGCCCTACTAATTGACTATGGTTGGCCTCCCGCAGCATGCTTGTCACTTGCCTGGCAAAGGTTTTAGCCAGAGATCACTTTTACACAAGGCCAAACACTCAGAAAGCTCTCTTAAACTTAGGTTTGCAGGTGGTGTTTTTGTTTTGAGGTTTGATAACCCATAGCTTAGCATGCTATTGCCCGGTTGCTGACTAACACTCCAGGCAGTGGCAGAGTTCCTCTTGTCACTGCCTCTTGAACGCACGCTCTTCTCTACATGCTTCTGAACACTCTGGGGAGGTACCAGTTTTTATTTAAAAAAACCTTGGATAAAATAACTACTGAGGACATTACTCAGTCTGCCCATTGCTGGATGTTTGGTAACATTGTAAAACCTAACCACTCACCAGCATGGGCTCAGCAGGGAAACCTGAACCAGCAGAAGACGCATTACTGAGATGGTTGTCAACACAAAGAGACTTTGTGAGTGTTTTATTAATGCCACGTAGCGCGTATCCTGTATTACGAGCCTACCAGCTTGTGGCACCGCACCTCCGGCATAAAGAGGCTGGTGATGGACTGTCCTCTCATTATGGAAGCGGGTGCTAGGGAGCAGGGCCGGTGCCCTGGGCGGAAAGAAAATTTGGTGTTGTGGGGGCGGGGGCGTTGCGGTGTGATGGCAGGAGGGGTGTGATGAAGATGGGAGGAGGGCAGGAAGTTGATGGGGTGCTACCAAGGTGCATTGAGGGCTGATTAGAAAGTCTTTAACTGGACCCGATTGAGACCAAGTGGGATGGATGTGCTGCTGTTTGCTTGACATTATGTCAGCCAGCTCCCTGCTGTGCCTCTCGGAATATTTGGTTCCCCTGGCCTGGGCCCAGCTCGCCCATGCCCAAGGCCGGCCCTGCTAGGGAGGAAGGATGTTTCAGATAGATATTATTTAAAAATATTCAGCATACCTTCACTTGCAATCTGCGAGCCTTCCTCCCTTCCATTAGCTCATTGGGTGCACGAGGGTGAAGACCGGAAGAGCTTTTTCACCTTTTCAAGGCAACGGGGCAGGGTTATGCTACCTGACAAACACCCTTGCAGTGCTTAATTTGTAAAAAAAAAAAAAGAAAGTGCCAGGAGGCCACTTCTGCTTGCATCGCCCATTGCAGCTGTCAGTTCTGCCAATTACAGTAGCAACATACTAATAACCATCACACTCGTAAAAGTGTGACAATTCTGACTTTTCCAGGCCCCCAAACCTATAAGAATGGCTTTGAGGCATTAGTCATTTTTAGTGTATATTGAATTAATAAACAACTGTTGCTGTTTGGGTCTCCTAATTAGACAACAGCGCCTCAATGTGGCAGATTGTCATAAATGCCGGTGCCGAACACTGTAAACTACTGGCTCAAATTAAGCACTGCACCCTTGTTTTAAAAGACAGAAGAATGCTGTCTTATTAAAAGCCTTAAAGTGGTGTGTGCCCCTGTTAAACAATCAACCGCACTTTAAAGTATTTCAAGATGAGGATGGCAAATGTGCAGTCAGTACTTGGTGTCTGAACTGTGGAAGCTCTCGGTGGTGTTGTCTCGTGCTGCCTTGTTCATTCCTTGCTTCTAGGTTGTTAAAACATTCAAATGCAGCGCCCACCACGGCTCCCAGGCAGTATTTCACATATCATTTAAATGCAAACTTCATTCAAGGGCAGACTCAACAATTGCTTACTGACATCCCTGATATCCAAATACCTGATTAATCATGTTTTGCTTCTATTAATTATGCACAATTTTAAGTTTGCACGTGTTCTATAACGATTTTTGCACCATGTTTGTGAACTTTGAAATGTAAAAAGCACTCTCCAAATAGCTTTCCAAATTTTTGTTCTTTGAAAACTGTTTCCATACAGAATATCTCATTATATGTGTAATCCTTTTTTTTTTTTTTTTTTTTTGTAAACGGTGGGAGTTCAGGGAAAAAAATTGTTTGTGGCTCTTTAATTGTACCCCGGATGGAGCATCTATTTGACGGTTTGGGGCAGAAGAAAAGGGAAAAAGAGTAGTTTATCACCAAATAATTATGACTTCAGCTTTGGACTGGTCCCTGGTGCAGTCCAGTCCAGGCGAGGCCGGTGTATCAGCTCTTCGGCTGTGTTAGCCCAAGCACCGGGCACTGCCCTCGCCTGAGCCCGTGAATCATCCCTGGGCTGACCCCTGCTGTGCTTCTTCTCATTGTGTAATCTGTCCACCACCTCATTAGGAAAGATTGGTAATGATTTTCTTCTGGTTGTGTTAATGGCAGGATTACAATTGGCTGCTGGGGATATCGACACAATGGATCTGTGTGTTGTGCCGCAGAGCGAAGCACTACAGAACATTGTGCATTCGATTTGTGTTTGTGCGTTTATTTGAACCCTGCGGTGACCCACGTGATACTTTCAATTCACCTCTTGTCTTTCAAAGGCATAACTATTAGACTGTTTATGTAACGCGAAATGGCACTGATCTTTTATAATTGGGTTTTCAAATAATGCCTAAATACTTTAGCCAGTCATTTGTACACGTATGTATTTGTTCCCGTTCAGACTAGAGCGCGCAGATTTGTTCCTTTACACAGATCTTTAGCCGATATTCTACTTTGTTTAATGCTTGTTGTTTAAATGGAATAGCCATGTTTTGTCTATAATATCTACCGCAAGCACAAACATTGAATAATACGTTCTACACAGCAGGAATAAGCCCAAAGAAAGTGTGTTGGGAGGGAGGGAGGGTGGGGGGGAGGGAGCAGACCACAGACTCAGTACTGTGTGTAAAAGGCCGCTTTTATTGAAACAGGTGCGCATAACATATACATTCCTTGGCAAAACGCCTCACAAAACTAAACCTCACTAAATAACCATGTACCTGACCTTTGACCCCCGCCCCTAAAATTTTCTTTGTCCCCGCCCCCACCCCTACATTACAACCTTAACAAATACACAACAATGCAACACAATAATAAACCTTTAACATCCAATCCTCCGTTAAACTTCCCCCGCCTGCTTTTTTACCGTCAAACCCCGCTCCTGCGTAACCTAACTATAACTTAACTTGCCTACCCTTCCCATGTCAATAACCCAATTCCAACAATAACCAAAAACCTCCGTCAACCCTGAAAAACTTCAAATAACCCCCGCCACCCAGAAAGCAGGGGGGAAGTGAAACTACCCCCCCTTTCTGCCCCCCCCAACTAGGCTGGCCGCTGACCTTCTACCCGGAATGCGCCTGAACTTTAAAACACCTTGCCAACACCTCCCTAATATCCAATAAATAGAGGTCCATACTAAGCCGGGATAAATGCACCCCGTCATCCCTGAAAAATTCCACTGCCTCAAAACGTAGCTCCTTATGTGTAATTCTTCCAAAACCAAGGTGCCGGCAATACCGAGACATTTCAGAGTTCACCTTCCTCCTTGCCCTGTCAATGGCCCTCGGGTTCAAAGCACCCCTCCACACTCTGCGCGGAACCAACTCTGTCCACAAAACGTGGCACCCTGCCCATTGCTCTTTTAAAGTAGACACCTTCTTCATGGCCCTCATCAACACCACACCCTTAACCTCGCACAAATCGTTCTCACCCAGGTGAATCACCAACACGTCCGGGCACCGCCCCTGCACCATCCATCTATTGAGGCACGGTAACAATTCCTTCCACCGCATCCCACCTTTCCCTTTCCAAACAATGTTAAACAGCCGGTCGTTAAACCCCAACATTGCCCCAAAATAGCACCGGCATGCCTGGACCTGTGCCCATTTGATAAAAGAGTGCCCCACGATCCAAATGGTCATTTCTTTCGCCTTGGGCCTGGCCACCGAACCTGTAACAAGAAAAAAGGGTGAGACTCAAACCAAAGAGGATGACGCGTGCGCCTCCCCCGCATTCTGCCTTGCGTAGCGACGGTAACAATCTGACGACCAGCGCCCCAACCTCATTATATCCTCCCTGGACCAGCCCCGGTTATAGGCCTCCGTTGCTGCCCCAATCCGGAAAGAGTGCGTCCCATACCCTGCCCCGTCTACCCCCATACTGCACAAGGCCTTCCTCAACACCATCCGCAGCTGGTAATCCGTCACCCTCTTCCCATTAGCGTGTTGAAAAACCGCCGCCGGCCCCACACCTTGTGACAGAGCATGCCAACGGCGCGCCCAATTTAGGGGGCACGTTGCGGCAGGCACCGCCGCTTGTAACCGAACCCCTTTGCCCAAACCCCTCTGGTCCGCTTTGGAACTGGCCAACCAAACATGTATCCCCTCATCCCCTATGGCCACATCGTCCCACCGCACCCCATTTTTTACGCTGTTGTCCAGAAGCTCCGACACCCAAAAAGCCCCGAAGAACATCCATACCATAAGAGTCGAGAAAAGACAGGCCTCAAAATCATCCTTGCAGACTGCCGGCAAAGCCTCCAGTATTCGCGCCAGCTTCTGCCAGGTGAGGGGGTTACGCGCCGCACTCTCCCCCCCCCTCTCCCGAGCCCAACCTTCCAACATCCTCCTTCCCATTTCCCCTGCTGTCGGATTGTATCCCCTTAATAGTTTCCCCATGAAGGTGATGCCTGCCAGCTTTCCCGCAATGGTCACTTTCGTGAGGCCCTTCCCAATGAGTGCCAGAATGAACTGAATCACATCCTCCGACCGACGCCAGACCTCAGTTCGCTTACAAGCCCCTGACGCCAAGAAATCCCGCCATGCCAGATTGTATGCTGCCCATGTAGAGGCCGCCAGCGAGCCTACCACCAGTTGTAGCACCCTACGTTGCCTACATACCAGAGATGATCCGGCATTGGGGTCGGCGTCCTGTCCGCCTCCTTGGCGAGCCCACGGAATCTCCCCACTGTGAACGAGACAAAGCATCAGCTATGTCATTGTCCACACCTGGTATATGCAACGCCCTAAAAGCAATGTCATGACTGAGGCAGCCAAGCACAAAAACCCGCAGCAACTTCAGCATTTGTTCATCTCTTGCGGACTGTCTGTTAATGACCTCCACCACCGCCATGTTGTCCACTCGAAACAACACTTTCTTATGTGCCAACTCTTCGCCCCACAGTGTCAATGCCACCAGTAACGGGAAAAGCTCCAAGAAAGCTATGCTCCTCCCACCATCTTTCCACTGCTGTGGCCACTGCTCGGCGCACCACCTGCCCTGCCAGTAAAGGCCAAAGCCTTCCCCTCCTGCTGCATCGGAAAAGATCTGCACGTCCCACTGGACGTCCTCCTCTCGGGCCAATGGCACACCATTGAAAGACTGCAGAAAGACTGACCACATGCGCAAATCTTCCTTCACCCCTGCTGATAAGCGAACATGGTGGTGAGGTAAATGCTGACCTGCCAGCGCCCGTCCCAACCGCCTGCAAAATGTCCTCCCTGCCCTGACCACCCTACAAGCAAAGTTAAGATGACCGAGGAGCACCTGTATGTCCTTCACTGTCACCTTCCGTTTAGACAGCATTCCGTCCAACAATTGCAACATTCTTACCCTCTTGTCATCTGGCAAGCGCGCCCGCATTGCCACTGAGTCAATTTCAATTCCCAAGAAGGACATAGCCGTGCAAGGACCCATTGTCTTCTCAGGTGCTAGCGGCACCCCCATGTCACCCATGAGCTCCTGGAAGGTGTCCAAGGCTGCCTGGCACTCCATGGAGCCCGGTGACCGGACAAAAGTCGTCGTCAAGGTAGTGCGTCACCAATGTGTGACCTGTGCGTCGCGTGAAGTACCACTGCAAAAATGTGCTAAAGCATTCAAATAAAGCACAGGACATAGAACAACCCATCGGTAGAGCTTTGTCCACGTACCATTTCCCCTCAAAATGGATACCCAGAAGGTCCCAATCATCTGGGTGGACTGGAAGCAACCGAAAAGCTGACTTTATGTCACACTTTGCCATCCCTGCAGTCGCGCCCGCGGTCACAACTAGTGACATGGCCACGTCAACTGAGGAATAAGAAACGGAGGCCGCCTCCTCATCAATGAAATCGTTAACTGAGGACCCCTCGGGCCAGGAAAGGTGCTGAATCAACCTGTATTGTCCCTCCTCCTTTTTGGGCACCACCCCGATCGGTGATACAATCAGGTTTTCCGTTGGCCAATCGTCGAAGGGGCCCGCCATTCTCCCTTCGCGCACCTCCTTGTTCAGTTTCTCTTGTACCACCACCCTGTGTTCCGCCGCCGATTTCAAGTTGTCCGCCCACCTTCTCTTTCGTGGACCCCGATAGCCCAAATGAAACCCCCACTGAAACCCCTCAATCCAAACCGTTCCTGCTCCCTGATCCCCATACCCCCGCAGGCCCTCCACCAGTTTCGCAAGTTTAACTGGCGTAGGAGCTTTTGGGCCCAGTGCCCTGCAGGCCCTTGCCCCCCCTATTGCTCTGGAATTGCTGTGAGGGGCCCGGGGTGCTGCTACCTGACTGCTGCCATTGCTGGTTTCCCTGTGGTTTGATGCCCCAACAGTTAACAAGGGGGTGGCGCTTCCCACACTTTGAACACTCATGCCGAAACCTGCAGTATTCCCTTGTGCATAGGCCCTTATTAAAGTCCCAGCACGCTCCTGTCCCTGTTTGCGGTGTCCCTGCGCCTCCCACCCCTCCCCGGGTGGGCTTCCCCTGAAAGGGCCGGTACACCAATGGCAGCCCGCTAGCTGTGAACACCGTTTTACCACCGGTGGCCGACCCCATGGTGTGCTGCCACAAATCCGTGTCCAGTTCCCCCCATTTGGCCTCCGAGTCCCATGCCATGCGTGCCCTAAACTCCTCATCATATTGCACCCAAGCGTATCCGCCCCCCGTAATCTGTGCCTTTCTCATCACATCCATATATTTAAACAGGGCTACACAGCGCTCGGGAAACCTTTCACAATACACACTGGCATAAATCAAAAACGCTGCAGTCCAATTCTCTATGGTCACCGGCACCTTAGGCCTTTTGGCCAGCTCGTATTCTTCCTCCTTAGAACCCTCTTTGGACCGCACCTCCCTATGTAAGAGCTTCAACAATTCCACGTATTCCCCTTTCCAAATACGTTCCTTGGTTGCCAGCATTAAATGCGCCCCCAGAGGTTTCGTCACACCCATATAGGGCAATTTCTTAATCTTCAATTCTTTGCTCAGTAAGGGTTCCTTGCCCCCCACCGCCGTCTCTGTATTTGTCCCGCTCTCCCCTTTTTCCCCCTGAGCTGCGCCCCCCTCCTCTGGCCCTACCCCGGTGTCCTTCACATACGTTCCCCTGTGCAGTCTCCCGTCCCTCCGCCCCCACCCCCTTCCCCCCCCGTCCCCACAGACACCATTTTTGGTTTGGCCTGTGCTGTACCACACTCACCTGGCTCTAAGGAGGGTGCCCTGACCGGCACCGACCACCTAGCCACCGCCTCCGCATGATCCACTGGCCGAGGAGCCCTCACCAAGGGGCCGCGCTCTCTCCTGGATCCAGATGCCCCTGCTTTCTTGTGCGACGCCACCGCCGGTGCCTGTAAAATACTATGACACACATGAGAGGGCCCCCCCTCCTCATCATCCCTCCATTCCCCCTCTTCAGGGGTATCCTCGTCATAGTCCAGCACAATGGGCTCCTCCCCTTGGAGCAGCCCCGGCTCAAACTCCACACACCGGGCCCTACCGGGCCCCCCTTGTCCTGTGCTGCCCATAACGGCCCCCTTCTGTACTCCGTGCGGGGGAGCCGACTGTACTCGCCGGTACTCCCCCCTGCGTTGACCTCTGTACAGATCCCTCTCCGCGGATACGGCCGACCAACATGTTCCGCTTGTCATTGGGGCCAGCGAGGTCGTGCTGGACCTTCGTGTGCTGGCCGTGACGGGATCCCCCGCCGGTACGGGTTGCGCCGTGCAGGGCTCTACCCTCCCTTCACCTCGGTGTATGTGGGCCGCACCCTGCCCTACCGAGTCCGCCACACTGCACCGCTCCCTGACCTGCAAAGCAAAAGTTTGGACTGATGTGCTGGGACCCTCCCTCTGCCTGGCACCCCCTCACCTTGCATCCCAGATGAGCCCCCTCCCCTGTCGCTGTCCTGTCCTAACTGGCCAGGATGTCCCGGAAGGGGGGGGTCCCCCCTTCCTCGTCCCCACTCCAGTCTAACATTGCCTGCACCACCACGGAAGCGGGCCCCCAGCCCTGGCCCACACTCCCCGCCCCCCCCTTACGGCCCCTCCGAACCCCCCCCGGAACCCCCCTCCGGCCCCCACCCTTCCTGCTGGCCTGCTGGACCCACGCGCGCCCCCGAGCGTGAATACCCTCTGACCGGCCCCCACCTCCCACGCCCCTGACCCCTTCCGCCCATGCAGGGAATATATCCAACCCCTCCCAAGCCTGGCCCGCCCCAGCCGGCTCCAACTCCCCAGAAACTACCCCCCCCCCTCCGACCAGGAAGTTCCCCGTCCTCCCCCCACCCCTCCTACATACTCCCCCTCCCAACTGGGAGACCCCTCCCCCGCCCCACTGAGGGCGCGCCTGGTCTGCCTCGAAGGCCCTGGTGGGCAACACGCTCTGCCAGCTCCCCCACCCTCCCACCTGTGCCCATTCCCCTTCCCCCACGGAACTCCCCACTACAGACAACCCCTCCCCCACCAACGAGCAAGGCGGAGAAAATAGCAGGGGGCTATAATTAGGCCCCCCAACTACCTCCTCCTCCAAGCCGGCTAACAGGTCATCCCCGCCTGCCCTCCCGCAGGGTTGCATCCCCACCCCACCCCCAGATACTGCCGGCGGGCCCGATGCCAGCAACGCGCCCCTCCCCCCCGCGCTACCGGCTCTTCCATCACTGGCCCGATGAAGCGCGGGGGCTGGAAAACCCACTCCGCCCCCCTCCCCGCTACCGGAGCTCACTGTCACCATATCCCCTGCCGAAAACGGACTCCCGGCCCGCCCTGCCTCACCCGCTGCATTCCCCACCCCCAGGAACTGCAACGCGGGGAAACTCTGCTTGCCGCCTCGCCCTCCCCTGCGCTTTCCCCGCGCCGCGGGCGCACTCACTGCCCTCTCCCGGGGCCCGGGCGCCGGGGGAGGTTCCATATTGCTGACGGCAACTCCGCCCCGCCACCTTGCCCCCTTGCACCAGTCCGCCCAACCCTCCCGACGTTTCCCCCTCCCCCGACAACATCACCGTAGACGGGGCCGCTTTTTTCCCACGCGGGCGGCCCCTCTCACTTACCGGTGATGTCCGGCGCCGATAAGGTGACTTGCAGGCGGCCACCGCCGCCGCTACGCCCGCCGAGGCCTGTCGCGCCGGGCGCGCTGGCCCTGCCCCCACACCGATGACGAGGTCCATCCGGCCCGCCTCACTCAAGAGCCGGAGGGCCTCCAATACGCGATAGTCCTCATGTGCCATGACGAACCAAAACACTAGCCAAACTATTACCTAAGCTCCCCAAACTACACAAAAATAGAACCCACGCCTAAGCTCCCAGCCACCAGGTCACCAAACCTAAAATGGTGGCCGGGAGCGGGAGCCCAACCGTTTTATAATTGGGCTCCCATTGGGCTACAAAATTATGTTGCCCAAAATTAAAATGGCCGTGCCTGGCCCCGACTCCCCCCCCACCCCCACAGCCCCTCCCAAACTGCCCGGGGGGGGGGGACCTCCCTGCGGTCGGCCACTCCCCCCAAGCCCCCCTTCGTAAATGTTAATGTCCAGTCATACCAAACTTTTCATGAAGTGCTTGAGGTAATACATAACGCATCAGCCAACGCATTTCGTTCCATTATTTGGGGCCGTATTATTCATTGGGCCCCGGGGGTGCAACAGGCATGTGCACCTGCTTTGTCCACCCCCGGGGCACTATGGTGTGACAGAAGGGGCCGCAGATGCATGTGCCCCTTCTGTAATACTGATGGCGCTGGTGCACATGTAGCATTAGGGCTATTTTGAGAGGGTGTTGCCCCATGCAGAGAATCACTCTGCCTCTGACCCTCACCCTATTACCGATGCGGGCACAGAGGTAAACCGGCCCTTCGGAGGCGCACTGACCAGACCCTTCAGGATATCATGATTAGCAAAAAATCACGAAGTCAACTTTCATAAACCCCCACTATTTTTACAAAATTTCCCCCCAAAATTAGCATTCTTAATATATTGTAATTGATCCTCCTTTTATTGGTTCTGCTCTGTGCTGAGCCAGTAAAAGGACGGTGGGCAAAAGGTTAGCCTGCAGCAGAGGTGTTGAGTTCCTCTGGCATCTGCCTTTAAAATGCAGGGACTCCTCCTGTGTTGCTAGGAACCCCTTGCCCTTTGTTCCTAGGGACATGCTGCCCCTTGACTTCCTATTTTTTGCTGCTTATATAGTGTGAACTTGATGCATATTGGAGCGCTTTACATGAGCTCCAGTTACATTGAGCAAGTTTTTTTAGGCACTGGTGAGATAAATTGATTTGCCCAGGATCACAGGATGTTAAGCCGATGCCGGGACTCAAACTGGGTTCCCCAGGTGCAAAGTCAACATCTCTGGCTGTAACGCCACATCTTCTCCTCTACACTGTCAACCCCTCCTGTGCCTCCTCTCTCCTGTGTTAAACACCCCTCCCCCCAACAACCCCAGGGCACTCATGGCACCCCTCTCCCCACCCCGGAGTCTCCAGTATACCCACCCCCTACTGCTCTGTGCACCTTAGGAATAGTGGCTGTCTGACGCCAGAGAGAGTAGTTTTCAAATTGAGATTGGCTGTCTCTGGCATCAGACACCCTCCTGTCCTGTGGCACGGTGCTGCTGGCTACTTTGCGAGGTCACAGAAAGTGACTTGTCAGAGTCGCCAGTAGTGACCTATCAGTATTTTTGTGACAAGCACATTTTTTGCCTGCTGCAAAAATACTGCATATTTTGGGGTTTTGGGATGTCAAATTTGGCTTTTTTGCTGCAAAATTTGCCATCCCAAGCCCCCAAATCCTGGGGGGTCCTGACTGACATTGCACCACAAAAAGGTGGTGCACTGTCAGTACGCCTCCGGAGGGCAGCCCTCTGGAGGGGACAATGAGGTGGGGAGGGGGTTTGCGGTGGGGGGGGGTCCCATGAACCCCCTTCCCCCAGACATCCCCTTGCAGGCAGGTGCAGTCACTCACTGCACCTGCTTGCAAGGTTATCTCGGACCCCTTTTTAAAAGCACAACGCAGTGTGTATATAGATAGATAGACACATACACACAAACACAAAGTGCCCCCAAAAGAGATAGCAAATTTATTTCTTATGGCACAGTACAGAATTGAGGCAGTCTTCTTTTTGTTATATATATGTGTATGTATGTGTGCATGTATGTGTGCATATGTGTGTATGTGTATATATGTATGTATGTGTATTTATGTGTATATATGTATGTGTGTTTGTGTATATGTATGTGTGGTTTTAATGTATATGTGTGTATGTGTATATATGTATGTGTATATATATATTGATATCCTGAGAATAGAAGGGAGTCGAAACATTGACACATTTTCCTTTGCGTTGCGTCCTATATATGTATATGAGCTAGTTTACTGTAGAAACAAGAGCATATTAACAGATAACTGGGAACATTTGTAAGATTGTTACCTGATACATTAACCATTGTGAAGAGCTGTACGTTTGAACCAGTGACCAATATCTCAGATGTGTACCAGATAGAACATTGTCTCATCCTCACTCCCGAGATTTCCCGCACTAGACCATTCTCTCTTGTGCCATCTGTTACATTGCATACGAGCTGCTGGCACCAACGGGGTTGGAGTAATTTCATACTGTTCAGATTGGTTGGTATAAACTTGTGCCAACTAGTAACTGATACTGGAGAGCACTGCAAGTTTGTGAGATGTTTCTGCAGCAGGGCAGTATGCCAGAGGATGTCTCCCTGCGGATCCCAGGTGGCCTGTGCTGCTTTGAGGGGTATACACTGCTGACCATGGCACTGTGTGTAGAAATGTATTGTTGGACAGGTTTCCGGGATAGTTTGTGCATGGAGAATGTTCTATCTACGAAGCACCAGACTGTGTCTGCAACAGACTTCACTTATCAGCTGTGTATGTATGTATGAATGGATGTATGTATGTATTAGTATGTATATAGCGCATACCTGGCTATGAAGCAGTAGAGCGCTGTACATTACATGAGGGCTTAGGAGATGATCCACAACATTGTGTACATCAAGTGGGCATTACGCAAATACATTTTACATACATTACATTTCACATTTTTAAGCACACGGAGATAAAGTAATTTGCCCCAAATCACACAATGTTTAGTCAAGTGCTGAGGCGCGTATTTACCACTGGGTCAAGTTCCAACAGAGGCAGATATACCCCCTAGGCCAGGTCTTCTCCCCAATTCATAGGACAGATTGGAGCAAGCTCACCCATTGGAGGTAGATAATTAGTCTGTGGCCCAGTGGTAGACCCCTGCACTGCCTGGAGACCTGGGTCATTGAGCCTTGCTTGGTGGCCGTTCATTTCTGGCCCAGCAGCTGCTTCTGGGTCATTGGCAGATTTCCAGTGATCCGGGCGGAAAATGGTTCAACCTGCCTTTAGCTCGTCTCCTTCTTTTCCCTCTTCCCCCCCCCCCCCCCCCCTGCGACAACTGCAGTTTGTGAGTGCAGCTCACTTAACTTTCTTTTTGTTTTGGGCGGTAGCACTCTTTATCCCTTGTTTTGAACATTGCGATTTATGGGTAATTGAAGATGAATTACTGGTATATTTTCCCAGGTGTGGGTCGTAGGGGGTTAGGCTCGACTTTTTGGGGAGGAGTCTTTTGCCCCTGACTCTTGGCAGTGAATCTTGCGGTGTGTGGGATGGATTTTGGGCGGCTGCCTATACTTTCCTCCAAAACCCCAGCACCCGCTCCCCTGGTTCTCCCCTTCTGATGAATGATAATGGCAGTCGTCTTCAGCACAAAAATGATGATACAGTTGCGGTCTTCAATATTACCACACCATTTCGTCTGGCATCTTGAATCCCAGGCATTGTTCCAGGAAATGTCAGTGCTGACTTTCAATTTTTAAATGTCTTGCCCTATGTAGGTCAATATGAGCAGTCTGTGTATTCTTTGGGCAGGGAAGAGGTAAGCAGCTCGCCAGGGCCCCTGAGTATCCACGCGTCATCAGTCTTCTCTGCTCTTTTGACCCTTGTGGCAGATGTACTGTAATGTTTAGCAAGAAGCATGAAGTCTCCCGAATGTGTCCAGTTGGATGTTATTGTGAGCTCAGCCCTGTCCTCAGTCATGTGTGCTTTGATGATTGATCGGCCTAGTAGCCTGCTGCTGTTCTGCTTCTGCCACCTTCCATGAGGTAAAGTTTAGCAAAAGGCGCAGGAAGGTTATTTATAGCCAGCCACGCTCCTCCCTTCACAGGCATCCAATGAATGTGAAAGGTTAGGCTCTGCTAGTTACATAGTTTCTTATTTGCTTTGCCGCTTCTGTTTTTCAGCTTTTCTTTACCCGCTGATCTTCAAGCAGTGGCGTAACAATAACCACTGCAGTCCCTGCGGTGCAGGGGCCCAAGCTCCAGGGGGGCCACCTCTGGCACTGTGCACGGGTTTCGGTCCCCTGGCCTCCAAGCTCCTGACTGCGTCCGGAGCATGGTGGTAGGGGGGCTCCATGTACTTTGCAGGGGGGCCCCACCTCAAGTTTCGTTATGCCACTGTCTCAAAGCCTCAATGGAAACTGAGTGGGCGAGATCGCCAAGTCTCACGCACCCATCTGACTTTTCACACTCGTCTTACCTTTCACTCTTCCCAGCCCCACATTCTGGTAACACCTCATTCTCTGATCACACCCCAAAGCACACCAGATCCTTGGTTGTAGCACTGCAAGATGGAAACCTCATCTTTTATCCTTCTTTTGAAGCCTGCTTGTTCGTTATTAGTATCTTTTTTGTTAGGTGAAAGTATGTGCCCCAGTTTATGTAGTTATGGCATAGGTATGGAGTTATGCATAGTTTGAGGTTGGGACTGATACAAAGCCCTCTTGTGAGCAAAACTAGACCTTTGGTTGCAGCTCTGAAATAGGGAAACTTTCATACAGCCCTATATTCTGATCACTTAAAGATCTGATTCAGATCTGAACCTTTGTGGCACAGTGTTGATCCTCGAGGGTCCCACCTGAGCAAGCATACCTTGGAACCTCAAGCAGATTTCATCAGTGTGATCCTGTGTTCCACCTGTTATTTTTTTGCAAACTTTTTATAACCAATGTTTACTCACAGAATGAATTATTTATCAAACGGCCAAGGTTGAAGTTTTATCAATTGGGTGGCTTGTTTTGTACCTTTCCTTTAAATAATGCTTTTACATTTTCAATCTTAACACCCCATAGACTGTGTTCTCACACAGTTTAAAAAAAAAAAAGAAATGTGGTGCATGGAGAAGAATAAACTTGGGGACTCTATACAAGTGTCACGAAGTTCTGATTCCTGTTCTAAGAATTGACCCGTATACTTGCCATATTACACTGTGGTTTTTAGTGCCTTGGTAGTATTTTAACATTGCAATTTACAGAGCGCACAGCTGGCACGTTTGTGGCCTCAGAGCATTTCTTTGGCAGAGAGATTACATCCATGCAGGCATAGGGGATTCCAGAGAGATGCAGGGACGTAATATAGGCCTATGCAGCGGTGCAGGGGGCCCCTAATCCTTCACCACCCCCCCAAACCTTCAGGGGGGCACATTCCGACCAAGGCCAATAAATATCTGTTCGTTATGGGATACTCCGGGCCCCTCTTCACATTCTGCAGGGGTGCCCCAGCAATTAATGTTGCGCCACTGGGGTGATGGGTGCTGTAAGCAAAGTAAGAAGAGTATTGTGCAAATGGTTCAGAGATGTGCTCCGGTTGTGCCATAGCAGCACCTAAGTAGAAAAATCTCAAAGTAGGGTGTGTGGAGAAGAACGTTTTAGCAGAAGCAATGACAATATACATGGATACTGGCGTGGATTGTTTGGTTGAATAGAAAGGCCCTTTATATGTGTGTGGCAGAAAACCTGGGAGGTGATTTCACCAGTGAGAAATACCAAGGGGGTTTGAAATTTTCAGGGATGGAATTCCCATGGGTTTCAGAGTTGCCACCTTTTGAAATGAGGCATAACCGTGGAAATTGCTGTTGGCACACAATTTTTGCATGTTATTTCCCTTGTGTGAAATTTTGCCGATTCTGTTTTCCCCATGTTTTTTTCTGACAAAAATGTGAAGGGAGGGAATGTTGGATGTGTGAATTTACTACAAATCTTATAATCCGGATTCATTTTCTAAAACTCCTGTTTAGGTAGGATCAAGATTACTTTAAATGGTATAATGATGACCCAAGTATAGAACTAGATGCAGAGCATGAGGGCAAGTGGTGTAATATGGAAGGAATAAGCTGGAGCCCTGACTCCTGGATTTCCTCAAGGGGGTGTCTTGAATCTGATCAGATAGATGGAAAAGGTTGGCCACCCAGAATAATAGACTACGGCCATGATCATTACTGATGTGGCCTGGAGGTTGTCCCTATGGTCTGCATTTTGCACCAAAAATGGTGAGCGTCCTGGTCCTGATTTATTGAAATGAGGAATCTGACTTCAGCAGAACCAGGGACCGGGTACATTGTGGCTTGAATAGGCTTGAAGGATGAAGGCATCAGCTGAGTTGGCTGATACAGAACAGTTCCTTGTAGACCCCGAATATACGTCCGTCTCTTGTTCTAAACCTTTACACCCAACTTCATGATGATTTTGTTTATAGATGGATGGTTTGACCTGACCCTTCTTAATAGTTGCACCAGATGTGAACTAGGGAAAGCTATGTTCTTATATCTGGCCTGGAAAATGCCCTCTCCCATCTTAGACTGCGATGCGAATATCTGTAGGCAACTCTAAAATTGACTTTGAAGACATCCAGAAGGATTCTGAAATGTGCTGCTTGAGTTGTTTTACAATCTACTTGACCTGCACAGGAAATACCCTACAACCAAGGGTGAGTTATAAACAGTATGTGAGCGAGTCTGCATTTTATACAGAAAATAAAAAGGGGCAACATTGCAGCAAACTGAGTCCAAAAGCCAAATTTTAGATCCGCAGAGCAGCGTTCGTGGCCATTGGCCTTTTGGCCTTCCTGCTGCACAGCACTGCACCAACACACTTTGTGCACAGCACATGCGTTGCACTACTCCGGCAGGAGATTTGTAACGGTGGGGGACTTGGTCAATAAATATGGAGTGATAGTCTAGTGTTCCCCCTCAACATCTCGTGGTTCACTGCCCCTTCGTTCCCAGGGTTTTGGCTTCAAGGGAGGAAAAATAATTAAAGGGCAATTTTGCTAATCCATAACCTAGTCTCACACCTCTCCTTCGGGAGATTTGTATTTATGGAAGAATTGGCCAATGAATACAGAGTGATAGGGCAACACTGCACTTCTCACCTCATGCTTTGACACCCCTTTTCAGGGGTTGGGCTCCTCTGAGAGAGGTTTTGCCCACCACAAGGTGCAGAACAAATGATTATTGTGCAATTGTACTGATGCTGCAACCAAGTTTTTTTGCGTCTGTTGAGGGGGTGGGGGGGGGGGGTCTGGTGGGGGTCTGGTGTGGGCCTGGTGTGGGCCTGGTGTGGGCCTCTTGATTTTGGATGCTTCAGGCCCTCTTAAAGGAAAATAATATTTTTGCTAGTTTATTGTCACGCGTTGAGAGGCTGCGCCGGTGCCAGTCTATTGATTGTTGTATTTTATTGGACATTGTGGAGAGTGTTGTAACAAGTGCCATTCTTGTTTGATTGCCCTTGCTGTGTTTGTCCAATAGTGTTTCTCTATTATTGTGGGCATGTTTATATTGCTGTCTGCACCAGTTTTTTTTCCTATGTGATTGTCTATTTTTTTGCGGAGTGATTCTGCTTGACCGTTAAACATTCTAAGGACTGGGCTGCTCCTTCTGAGTCTCTGGAACTGGAGTACTGGAACAACCCCCCTACCCTTCTCGTCATTAACTTTTGGTCACCCTTTTTATTTAAGTATTTCAGATTTATTTTTCTGATGCACCTTAGTGAGGGGTTAGTTTGCAAATTGTGCTGCTTGTACTGTACTCACTCTCTTGCCCAACTATTCCGATATCTAATATCTTTTCATGCCAAGATAAAGTTGTGCCCAATTCTGTAAAAGGTAACTCGACCGTATGGATCTGCACATTTCATAATGTGCACTGTAATATGAACTGTATGCATGCATATATATATGTATCTAGGATTATTTATGTAATGTAAAACCTAGCTGTAAAGCAACTGTACTCTAGACAAGTACGGGTGCTCCAGGAACAACACATTAATTTATAATAGGCAGATAGCTGGTATTTCTAATGTGATGTGGGTAGTTCTAATGTGATGTGGGTAGTTCTCTTAGATGTTTCAGTTTCTTTCTGAATTGCAAGTAAGTTATATCTATCCTGGCTGCAGAAAGGATGTTATCCAGATCTTGAGCTTATAGATGAAGAAAGCATGTCTTCTGTTTTTGGCCTTACTGGCACATGTTCATCTCCAATTTGCCAATAATTTGGCTGCTGTTGCAGTTTTGTCCAACGGAATTGGTTGATTTCTTGGTCAAGTATGATCTGGTGTCCTATTCAATGCCTTGTAGGTGATTCAGAAAAGCTTGAAGATAAAGGACTAAAAGAAAAGCCAGTGCTGTTCCATCAAAGTTGAGCTGGTGTGGTTGAACTTCATATGCTGCCCTAGGCAGGATGCCTGTTGCAGGAAAAAAGGGTTGCTCGGTAGGCCATGTGAATGTGGGGTCTCTATCCAAGATGAATCCAATAGGTTTTGTAGAAGATGGGTACCCTGTGGTAACCTGTTCTATAGGAGATGGGAAGTTTCTTGATATTGCTGTTTCCATCAGTATGATTTGGTGGCAATTTGAGAGGGATAAGGTGAGCCATTGCAGGGTTGGTGAAACCCATGCATGTTTCCAGGGTGTGGATCAGTGCTTCATGAACATCAGTATTGAAGGCTGCAGCAAACTGGTTCAGTGGGATCAGGAGGCAGGTTTGTTCCTTTTATTGATGAGGAGAGCGTCATTCACTGCTCGAAGACTCTGTTCTTTAGCCTGATCTGACACCAGATGGTAATATTGTAAAAGATTGTTCTTGTGGATCTGTTTATGTTGCTGAGTGATAACTGTTTTGTGTGCTTTTTTTTCTAAGAATAAATGGGTATTTCTGTGTAAGTTGGCAAGATTATCTGGGTCCTTGGTCAATTACTTCAACAGGAGTATGTATCCTATATTGAGGTAGTATGAGAAGGTACTTTTGAGTGATCGGAGGGCATCTCCTTAGTGAGACTTGAAGATGGTGAAAGGTAGGATGCCGTATTTAAATGAGGTGGCCTTGCAAGTGATCAGGATGTTGGGAAGTACTGCATGTGAGATGAGGTTTAAGGCAGATAACTTGGAGTGGGGAGAAGTGATCATTATTTTGTTGACTGTGCGAATTTGCAGGTCTTGTAGTTGATTTTTTTCAGTGCGTGACAGTCTTAAAAAGTGCTTTGTTTCTGTTAGTTGCTTTGTTAATTGCATACTTACAGAATGCAAATTAAGCTGAACTTATGACTAATCTAAGTGCAAAGCATTTTGTGTTTAGTGAGTTAGTCGGTGAGTTAAGTCCATCTCCATTTCTTTTTAAGTCTCCCCAGAGCACAGTTGATCTGGGTGAGTTTGTGCAAAGGGTTTTATTTTGGAGGATTGAGTTTTCAGTTGACTGTGGAGTTCTACATAGTTTGTCTGATCTGTATTGTAGTATTTCGAAGAGCCTATTGACCTCTGATGTAGGCTGCCAGAAGTTGGGCAGGTTAATAAGTTATTCTTTCAGGGTGTCCATGGTCAGTTCTTTGAAGAAGTGCTTTTTTTTTTTTAAATCAATCCAAAAGTGTGATGAGAGGTGTGGAGAAGTGTATGGTCAAGTGATCTGTCCTGTCATTAGGTAGTGGTGCCAGTGAGAGAAGGTGACTACATGAGGCAGATAATTCTGCCTTGGTGATGGTCTGCTTGATTTCTAGAGTACTGAGGCGTGTATAGAGGTACTCCTTTGTGGACTTTGTGACAGTGTTGCTAGGTATGTTGATGACTGAGGAATGTTGGGTGTTGAGTGAAGTAAGTTGATGATATCTGAGGTTTCTTCTGTGAAAATATTGTTGGTCTGGGGAATGTAGGCCGATTGGAAGAAGGCTGAAAAAATGACTTTAGTGTTGGTGTGTCACTGGGCGTGCAAGGCCAGAAAGACATGAGGATGACTACACGTCCCCATCCTGATTTGTTTTAGTACAGTCTATGTGTTGGATGCTGTAGCCAATCGGAATGTCTAGGATGTGTGTTGATGTGTGAGTGTATCCTTTTTCTTTGCTGAAACGTTTATCTAGGGTGTGATGAGTGAAAATATCAGCTATATGCCTGATTGAGTGTATTCATGAGCATGAGCTGGAATGCTTGTGCTGTGGGTGATGTATGTGTGCTAATTAGTGGTATGTGGATACGTTTTTTGGATTTTATGGCTGAAATTGTCTTTTTGGGTAGTCTGTATATGAGCTTGGCTATGTGAAATGCTACACCACATTATGATTTACCAGAGGGTAGATATTCTGGCCCAGTCAGGAATCTCCCTAGTTCGCCACATCCTTAGTCGAAGACACCTGGTTGAGAGACACCTTGAGAGACTAGCATTGGCATAGCCAATAGGTCTCGCCTTTGGGACCTTATAAGTGTTTAGCCATGCAACGGTTGATGTTGTTGCACCAAGGATATTGTGCTGCATAACTAAATACTTAGAAGGTCCCAAAAGCGAGACCTATTGGCTATGCACGTTGTTCCGAATAGATCAGGCTAGGCATGCCACTAGGGCAAGCCCTATGAAGTTTAAAAGACAACACAACATTCCATGGTTGTCATGTTGAACGCAATTAAAACACAGATGAAAAATACAGAGCATGGAAACTCATTATACACATTAGGCTAGACTAATTCACATTAAGATGTACTTATGCAATACTTAATATAGAATGTGCACAAGAAAGAGAGCCAGGGATAGTACTTTGAGGTAAAAAGATGGGTAAAACGCGTCAAGATAACTGCCTGAAGGAGTAGTCTTTTTTTAAATTTTTTTATTCAAGTAGGAACAATTTGTTACAATTTCCGCAGGTAGTTGTTTACCGTCAGAAAAATACTAGAATAAGAACCCATCTTCTCCACTTATGGGCAGTTTAGCACAAGCTTCCGGTAGAAGGCATTAGTGCACTCGGATTTAAAAGTAGATTGAAGTATTCCTATGAGGGCAGAAGGAGGCAGCCTGAGAACAGGGTGCTCTGCGAGGGGGTAGTTATGAAGCGTTGAAGGCAGCGGAGGTCACAGAGTACGAGGCGCATTTCATAAAAAAACGCGGGAGAGCGCATGAACGTTTCTGAGGTGAAAGTGGGTGGTTAATGGAGGCAATAGTTTCGTACATGCTACGGGTAAATGTTCTGTGAAGAACAGGAGCATTAGGTAAACGCACATATAAAGAGCATGGTCACGGAGACGCCGGTCTCGCGATGGTCTGCTTCACCCCCCTCCTGCAATGTGTCCTAAAAACACTGAAAACACCACATGCTTCTCAACAACGAGTCGACTGCAATCTGCTCCTTACGGCAGAAGACGGCGCCCCTGCCGCTACCTGGCATATGGTTGCAAAAGGCCCTCTTCAGACCACAACAGATGGCAGACAAGGACAACAGTCTGGCGTCAGCCCTGACAAATGAGGGGGCAAGAAGCTTTGTTTGCCAAGCAACAAAAGCGAGAAGTGCAAAAGACAATTGGAGAAAAAAAAATCACGCATTTATGTGGGTCATGCTGAAAACAAAAATGCGTTCATAACGTTGACTGACTACAATGCCAGAAATGACAGCTTAAAAACTTCAACATACCAACCTCTGTACAAATAACGACTAAATTAGTTTTATTACAGGAAAACTAACCATAGAAATACAGAAACACGTGTATAGGCATTGATGTGGACAGCTGAAAGAAAAACAAGGTAAAGTAACAGCGTTTGAGCCTCAATCGGAAAATAATGTTTACTCCATGCAATTTATTCATACACAAGGACAAAAAACTTAGAAACGAAAAAAAAACACGGCCGCGAAAGTGAAAGCGACCGCGTTGTCTTTCATTAGTAACATGATCCAAGGGAAGAATGCAGATTCCACAATGCGCGCCGCTGCTCGCTCCCGACACCAAAACGCTATGGGAGTGAACATTTAGACAAAAGGTGGGACAAACGCACGCCTTTGGGCAATTGGGTGCTTTCATTTTTGAAAGACACACGCAATGGCCAAAGAAATCTGTGGGAGTTACCAAAATCACACGGACAATTTTAGGGGAAGTTTGGAGTGCTCACAAGAAGCCTCTCATAGGGCAGCGCATGCGCGCTGCGCTAGGCTCGACCTCAAAAAAGAGAGGTGGTTTTTCTAAGGCAGTAATGGTTTGGGGCATCTTGATTGGCTGGGTTGTGCTGGTCTCTGCTCAACGTCATTATGTGTGGCTTCTGGTGTACTAATATTCTAGGGAAGCATCTTTTTGACATTCTGGTCCACTCTCGAAATAATTTTGCCATATAGCTGCAGAACAAACTTTCGTACTTATAGACTGCAACTTTGTAAGGGTTCTAATAGATGCCCAATGCATGTTTCCATTGCAGGCATAACTTGTTCTATTAAACTGTGGTATAAGAAAAGAGGCGTATAAGAAAAGAGACTTACTGCAATAAAATATGGATAACCATTGCTTATCTTGCCTTATTTAACTGCCTCTTCTGAAAATACGCTTATCTGATCCTAATATGCTGGCTAAATATAGGCCTATTTTGCTACTTTCTGCGTTATTGAAAATGTTAAAGGAATTTGTAAATCGACAGCTCTCCTACTACTTGGAGTCCAAAGATCTCCTTCACCCCAGTCAACATGGATTTCGACTGAACCTGAGTACGGAGACTGCTCTCCTAGTGGTGACAGAGAACATCAAAGGCACCCTAGATAAAGGTGACAAAGCTGTAGTGATTGATTAGATTTTTGGTTTTGTAGAGTGCTCAAATGCCCTGAGGGGTCTTGGCGCTGTTTCTATCATAAGGAAAAGGCTTCTGTTTCTGTTAGATCTTTCAGCAACCTTTGATACAGTGCATCATTCTATGCTCCTCCACAGTTTACAGGCCATTGGTTAGATGGCCTAGCGTTGAGATGGATGGATAGATTCCTTTTTTAGGAACATAGGGCAAGGCATTTGGATCACCCTTTCTCATCAGGTACCAAGGCTTTAACAGCAGGGGTGACACAAGGCTCTGCTCCAAGTCCTACACTTTTTTTTAACATTGATATAACTCCAACAGCACACCTTGTAGAATCTTTCAGAGCAAAGATCGTCTCGTATGCTGACGATATGCAGTTGCTCTTTTCCTTTAATAGTGGCTAAGAAATTGCTCCTGAGCTTATTAAGCCATGTCTGGCTGCAGTTTTCTCCTGGATACGTCAAAATCAGCTGATATGCAATGCAGATAAGACCAAAGTCCTCCTCGTTGACCTTTTACACTCCTTTTGATTGGTCCACTTGCTGGCCTGAGAGTGCTTCCCCTTTGCTCCCTCAATCGGAAGTGGTTATAACTTAGGAGTTAAGTTTGATAACCAGCTCTCCTTTCAACCTTAATACTCAGCACTGGTGGGAACCTGTTTTGGCCTTCTCCATGTATTATTTTTTTTTTTAATTGTATCTGCTCACCGGCCAGGATAATTGTGATTCAGACCTTAATTACCTCAAGGCTGGATTATGCTTATATTCTATATTTGGGCTTTGCAGATTACTAGATCAATAGGCTTCAGGTTGTACAAAATGCGGCAGCGCAGTTGCTTTTCAATCTTCCTCTTATAACTAGCTTCTCCCCCACATCTCCATTCTCTTCACTAGCTTCCAGTGAAGAAACCAAATTTGTTGAAAACACTTGTACTTACCTTTAAAGCCTTACACCTTGTAGGGCCTCAAACATTTGCAAAAATAATTAATTTTTATTTTTCTACTAGGGAATTAGTTTCTCTAATTTGCCCTTGGCAGTGGTACCATGGATCAATCGCTGCTGGAAAGGTGGTCTCTCTGCCTCCTTTCTGGGGCCCTCTGCCTAGAATAAACTTCGCCTTGACCATCCTCTTGTAAGGTCTGAACAGATTTTTAAGAAGCTAAAAACATGGCTTTTTGCTCAGTCTTAACTTCCTACAGATGAGTACTAGCGCCGGTACACTACTGGGAGCATCTGTGCGCTATATAAATCTATGCTCATCATCTCAGTCTTCAGAGAGGTGCTAAAAGCGAAATTAAACCACAATCAAACATTGCAAAAACAGAATTATGACAAAATGAAACATCAAGTTACGTTATTTACCACTTCGTAACTACTCACAACACAGTGAAATGATGTATATGGTCAATCCACTGCGTTTTTAAATGCCTGTTAATCCGTGACATCAGGCCAGCCTATTGCATATCTAGCTACTGTGGACCACCCTCGCCGTCTACACTCGTAAAGGACAAGCGTTTTTGCTGATACAGTAGTAAGACTCGAAGCTAATTATAGCAGAGTGCCTGTGGGCTATTTTCTGCTGGTCTGCTGCCACCCTACTACAGCTCAGCGCTTGGCATGTGCCTACAAAATGAAACTGCACGTTGTGCAATATTATTTCAGTTGGAGAATGCAGAATGTTAAAATATTTGACTTAACATAATTTTTATTCTTTCTCAGTAGGGTTTTTACATTTGTCATCTTTGCTTGTCAAAATAGGAATTCAAAGAAATAGTTTTTAGCGCTCAAAATGACGGATGAATTTTACGAACAAAACCCAGCAGCCTTTCTCCTTATTAAGGCATAGCACCCCACACCACCTCCCAAGGGGCCATTTAGCAGAACCTGTAATCCTCAGGCTGTTTGTTTACTATTAAAACTGCGTGGTTTGAGCACTTTTTTTTTTTTTTTTGTAAACCGACTCCGCCCCGCTAATTTCATATTTTAATTACCCAACTGGATCCAAGTGCTTTAGAAAGCACAGATTATTGTTATGAAGGAAAGATTTACCCATTCAGCATACATTTACAGCCAAAAAATAACTCCTTTACCTCCACTTGGAATTCACAAAGTATTTCTGACCATCATAAACTAATTTACTACTGCGGATCAGACCCCTTCCAGCCAGAGTATGGGTGGAAATTTACTTCAGCCAAGACCTTGATTAACTTCCTATTCGTAATGGGATGGAGAATGGATCACCACCTGCAGTTGGGGATGGCAAGTGGGAGGGACTTTCTCTGTGTGGGGGCGAGTGGGGGGGGGGGATAGGGGAATTGCTTTCCATGCAGAGTAGAAAAAAAAGCTAAACAAATTTGCATTAGTACAGTAGGCTCCATTCCAATATGTAGAAATTTGTGATATGTAGATTTCTGCGCAAAGAGAATATTCGCCCATCACTCTTAAAATCACAATCCTTAATTCTCACATGGCAACTATCAGATCGAAGATTTACAATTGTAAGAACCATAAATCGAGTGTTAGCTCTTTTTCTTCAGTTGCAGGGTTTGATGAACCTAGATGGCTTCATCCCCCCCTTGCCCACAAGTAACAGACATTGCAAAATCCCTTGGATTCACCCTTTACACAATCCTCCCATTTCAAGAACATGTTGGTAGGAAAACAAAAACAGTGTCTTATCAGCTGTCTTTTCTTGGAAAAGTGAAACCCTGCCTTCAAGAAGCTGGTTTAAGAAGTCCTCATTCACCTGAATGGAGGCGTCCGTCTACTCAATAGCCCTTAAAGGTCTCCTTCATAGGGTAGCACATTTTATTAGGAGTCTGAAATTTGCCCATGTTATCCAAATGCTGAAGGAACTACAGTGATGTTTTCTCCAGCCCTATGTCATCTTAGGACCAGCTCTATCACTTACAAGGCTTCGTTAACAACACTGGTACACAAGTAAAAAGAGAGAGGTAATAAACCGAGGCATACCTTCTTTACCAATAAATCTTTACAAAATAAATGTCTGGGTCTTGATACTGAGAGGGATTTCCAACACCTGCATGCATTTTAAAGATACTGGAAAGATCACTTATCATGGCATGCTTCATCCTAGGCAAACTGTTCACACCAAGGTAGGTAAATACCACCATTATGGACTCGACCAGCACTAGGAGTTCTTAGATAAGTTGGTACTGAATAATTGCAGGGATCTAGGTGTATCTTAAAAATAGCTTAAGTACATCCGGGGAATTTCCTTTACTTATTAGGTACGTTAGGTATGATTAATAATAACACTATTTTGATATATGATGAATATTAATGAATAATCTATCCTGAAACAATCTATCCTGAAAGTTATGCCAGCATGTTTCAGGCTCATTTATAGTCCACATGGGCCTCAGGCCAAGGAAGCAGTGGCCATCACACATGCACTCAGGCAGGGAGCAGGACGGTGCCAGCTCCTGCTCCAACACTGACTGTGCTAGACAAGGGGAGGGCTGCACACATGAACTCCAGGTCACCCAAAACATTAAAGAAACCCAGTAGACATGGCAGCGTGGAGGTGGGCTCCCCGCGCTGCCAATAAAAATAATAATAAAAAAATGCAAACTCTGGGTGCCCAAGGTGGGACTGGGGCACCTAAAATAAAAAAAAGTTGCAGCCTTCCTGCTTCAATATTGAAGTGACGAGGCCGCTCGTTATATATTCACTGCTCCATCCCAGGAGCACCAATGCCTTGTGTGGGCATTTTTTTTATATGCTAGTTGTCATGGTGCTCATGGAAGGGATGGAGCACCACCAACAAACTTTTTTTTTTTTTAAAGTGTTGTGGGGGTCTGCAAGGAGCACAGCAGCACCCCAGGAATATGCAGTTAAGATTGTTTGAAATAAAAATGGTATTAGTCAAATATATTTCTGACCATTATTATTTTTTTTTAACTTTTTTTTTATTTGTTGATGATTTAAGCCACCCGGCATCAGGAAATCCGTACAGAGACATCAAAGTCCCGGCGTAATACAATCGTAATGAGCAACAATACCATGTGATCATAACATTTCCTACATTTCGCAAAGATTGTAGTGGAAAAATCTACACATGAAGTAGACAGTACCTCCAGGACTAGAAGGAATATATCAACAGCAGATATCTACATCTAGACTCTGTACAGTGCGTTTAGCGGAGTAACTTCCCCATAAACAAATCATCAGAACCTAACTCAATAAACAAACCCTCCCTCCCGGGTCACATATATAGAAATTCTTCAGCTGTGCCATATGTCACGTCATCTAACCGTTCTGAGTGTCAGTGGATTACTCTATGCTCAACCTAGGAGTGCCCGACTGCTGTACTACGACTTCAGCTTCATCTTGGTCTACATGAGTTTCATCCGACACCTGCGTGTCAGCAGTCTCCTCCACGGGGACCTCGGATATCAAGATGTACCAGGCTCTAGCATCTTCTTCCAATTTCTCATCTCTCCTGACCCTCTTCATTCGGACTAATTCCGCTGTTGCCCATTCCCTCAAATCTTTGGCCCAAGCTTCCACCCTGGGGGGCCGGGAGCTCATCCAGTGTATCGCTATCCTCCTTTTGGCTAGCACTAGTCCCTGTTTGAGAAATCTACGGGAAAGCTTCTTCCTCTTGGGGCAGGGGAGAAGACACAACAGTATCTCCTTGATGGACTGGGGTAACGTCCATCCCGTGACCCGTCGCAAACGTTCCAGTATGGAAGTCCAAAAAAAGTGCAGTTCTGGGCATACCCATAACATATGCAAGAAGGGGGCGTCATTATAACCACAGCGGGGACACGAAGAGGGGCGATCAGGGTATATTTTATGAAGCACTCGTGGGGTCAAATAAGTCTGATGAATAACATTAAATTGGATAAGTTTAAATCTAGTATTGGAACTAATTTGTTTAACCCCCTCGTGTACCCTTTTCCATTGAGGAGCCGTGAGGGGTGTTTCTAAAACTTAATCCCATCTGGCCTGGATCGGAAGCGGGCGTGCAGTGAGATCCAACCTTAGTGCTCGATAGATATGAGAGACCAGTCTACGGCCCCCAGCTAGAGTCACAAGGGCTTGAAGAGTGGCGGTTATAGGCGGTTCCTCCGGGAACATTGGCCAAATCCCCCTAGCCACCGCCGAAAGTTTCGCGTACTGAAGGTATTGACCTCTGCCCAGGTCAAATGCGGATTCCGCCTCCTCCCTGGTTAGGAATTGCTGATTCAGGTATAGATCGCCCATCATCCTACAGCCTCCCTCCACCCATCTGGAGACGGACATAACTTGGCCAATTTGTCCAAACGGGACAACAGCCCATAGCGGGCCCTCCGGGGCATAGGGCGCCCTACGTATCGCTACTCTAACTGCAGTGTCCCAGGTGGAGGCCACATGCCTCACAATATACGAGAGGTGCTCAGGTACACGAGAGCCCATCATCAAAAGGTCCGGGAGAGGAATATCCTGGTGAGTACCCCTCAATAACAGTTTCTCCCAGTTATCATTTTCATCAAGCCAGTGTACGGCTTGTTGGAGCTGCGCTACCATATAATAGAAATCTAATCGTGGGACCTCCAGTCCTCCTGTTTCCCAAGTTCTCTGTAATGTCCGCAACCCCACTCTCTTCCGTTTGCTTCCCCATAATAGAGCAACCAATAGACGGTCCAGCTGGAGAAAGTACTCCCGGGGTATCCTATAGAGCGAGTTCTGCATTACATATAAACATCTCGGGAGGACCACCATTTTTGTCAGAGCGATACGTCCCATCAGTGATAGGGGTAAAGTACTCCAGAACTCCACTGATTTGCGGATACCCCCTACACATCGTCCCATATTATGCTCTAAATAAGCCTCCTGTGTGTGTGTCAACCGGACTCCTAGGTATCTCACCGAGTCGGTAATCCAGCTCATCCCCACAATGGGCAACTCATCTGCTGCTCTGTCCCTCAAGTTTCCCATAGGGAAAAGCTTAGACTTCCCCGGGTTAAGGCAAAGGCCCGAGATCCCCCCCAAAAGTAGTACACTCCCGAAGGAGCTCAGGGACCGCCTCCCCGGGATGATGGAGATATACCAGTGTATCGTCTGCATACATTGACACAACGTACACTGTGGGACCCAACTGAACACCCCATTGTGTCATCCTGTGCCGCAACGCAGTCGCCAACGGCTCCATCGCCAGGGCGAAGAGGAGCGGCGACAGGAGGCAACCCTGTCGCGTACCCCTCTGAAGTGTTAAACTGTCAGACACTTGGTTGCGCAGACGGATCCGAGCCGCCGGTCTGTAATAAAGAAGCCACAACCAATTCAAATATTTGTCCCCCAATCCCATTTTAGTAGGCACTGCCCAGATATACCCCCATTCAACCGTGTCAAAGGCCTGCTTAATATCTAAAAGACATAAGGCCCAGTCCCTATCTTGCAGGTGCGGTGTGTGCCAGATATGTGCAAATCGTCTTAAATTATGCGTAGTGTTTCGACCAGGAATGAAGCCAGCCTGGTCATGGTGGACCAGTCTGGTCATATATGGTCGGAGTCGTGCTGCCAGCACTCCGCTAAGTATTTTCTCATCGACATTTAAAAGAGATATGGGCCTGTAAGAAGCTGGGGACAAGGGATCTCTCTCCGGCTTAGGAATTATAGACACTAGAGCCTCCATCATAGTTTGGGGAAGTGCCTTCCTCTCAAGAGCCTCGTTGTACACCTCTAGGAGATGATCCACCAACTGAGGGGCAAACTTTTTATAAAACTCGGTCGGGAGGCCATCACTACCAAGGCATTTCGCAGACTGCAGGCTCTTAATCTCAGTTAACACCTCCTCCCTATTAAGTGGTGCTCCCAAGGACTCAGCGTCCGTCTCCTCTAGGGTAGGCAGAGTCACTGCGCCTAGATAGTCCGACAGGGCATGTGATTGGACCAGGGGGGCCGCAGTGCATATCCACTGCAAATGAGCCGCAAAGACTGCAAGAATCGCAGTTTGCGTTTGCCCCACCTCCCCTTTATCATTACGGAGTTGAAGTACTGGTATCTGCTCAGTTTCGGTACGAATCAGTCGCGCCAAAAGTGCCCCTGATCTATCGCCCTCCATATAAAGCTGCTGCCTATAAGTGGTGTATTTATGTTTCTCCAAGCGGGACCACGCCTCAAGTAATTCCCCTTAACTCGCGTCCATTCAGCCATATCTGCCGGGGTCTTGTGGAGTGTGGACTCTATGGTTTTTAATTGTGTTTCCAGGGAGTCAATATCGGCATTGAGTTGATTTTGGACCCCATAGGTAGTCTTCATACAGACGCCTCTGATCACAACCTTTAGCGCCTCCCATTCAGTGGCTCTGTTGGAGGCAGAACCCCAATTTTTAGCGAAAGTGTTGAATAGCCTCCACTACCGTCTGCACACATGGGGGGGTCCGTAAGGGTCAGACATATAACGCGGCAAATAGGAAATGGCTTCGGTTGCAGCAGAAAGGCCCGCTGAAAGACAACAATGGTCAATACGGGAAAAGGTATTAGCCGCTGGGGTAAAACAAGAGAACTCTCTTCTATTGGGATGGCGGGCTCTCCATTCATCTCTCGGGTGCATACCCTGAAGAATATCATTGAGGGAGTTCACCATAGGAGGTTTAGTACGTGCTTTTGGGGGCTCTCTATCCAAACTTCCATCAAACACACAATTGAAGTCTCCAAAGAGGAGAATCTCAGCACCCATATAGGGAGTCGCCGCTTTTAAAACAGCCGGGTAAAAATCGGGGCAATCCAGATTGGGGGGCATAAACGTTAATAATGCAGATCTCTTTTCCTTCCCAGCTGCCAAACACAATAACAAATCGCCCTTCAGGATCTAGCACATGGTGTATACGGTGAAAAGGAACTCCGGGTGCCACCCATACTAGTGTCCCACGTGCAAATCCAGAGTATGATGTAGCATATAACTGCCCCCTCCAACGTTTGCGGAGACTCGCAATGGTATTTCCCCATAATATGTGTTTCCTGCAGCCCAGCTATTGCTATTTTATATCTCTTCAGGAAAGCATATATTTTCTGACATTTGTCTAGAGTCGCCAACATCCGAACGTTCCAGATAAAGAAATCTTAATGTCTGTGCTGTCATGGTGACTTTGAAACAAGTGTTTAACAAGTGCCACACCCCTGATAGAATCTCCCCCCCACGTGGTCCAAAATCTGTGAACTATGGCATAATATGTCGTGACCTGAAAAAACTCCCAATAAACAAACCAATTTTCAAAAAATAAACAGTAAAATCCCTTCCCAGCTCCCCCCCCCCCCCCCCCCCAACCCCCGGGCAGTAGTAAAGATTCACATGCGCAATGAATAATCCACATAAGAAACAGTACGCACCGCCCCACACCACCCCTACTCCCCCATTCCCAACAATACTTCAATGGCAGCACGGCCGCTCTAGGGTCACGACCGGAGGCAGCCATACCTAAGATAGTAATACGTACATTGAAGTGAACGCTGTGCAAGAGAACAGATAACGCCAAGGCGCGAGATTGCTCTCAAGCGACTTCAGTGGATTTGGGCTCTAGTGGGGACGTCGCCCTTCCGGCGGCCACATATTATTCAAATATTAACAATATACAGCAGAATGGCTCTCGACCTGTACATGCAAATGCAAGTAAGAGGAGTGAAAAGGTTAAGTAGTCACCCCTGCAGTTCGGAATACAACCTCCTAGGCATTTCTGAAAGGCAAAAATATTACATTTCACAGGACCCCATAGTTCAGTTACTCAAGGACAACTTATCTGTACAGTTTAGCAGTCAGTGTTCAATCCGGGCAAGATCATTCGCGACCACTGCCCGGTCCTCCATCTTCCTGCACAAGATCTGGCGTCGGCGCCAGAGAGTCCGGAACCACCTCCGAGTCCGAAGCTTGTAACGTCCCATCCCGACAGACCGTTACACGGCCCAGGCTCATTGTTCTCCTTTGCGGTTTTTGGCGGGTGGACTGTCTGCGACCTCCCAACGAGGACTGTAAGGACGGTGTCTCCTCAGAGCTCGTAGAAGGGACCAACCGCCGTTTCTCTGGGGCCCTAGTGTCCAACCAGTCTCTCGACCTCCTCTGCCGAAAAGAAGAACAGGACGCGGCCTTCACTCACAACCCGGAGTTTCGCCGGGAACAGAAGGCTATATTTCAAATTTAGATCCCGAAGGCGCCGCTTGATCGCCACGAAGGTCTTCCTCTGCTCTTGAACAAGTTGCGTGTAATCGGGATACACCACGATGGAGTGGCCTTCAAAGAAGAATCGTTGTCCGCTGCGTGAGAGTTGGAGCAAAAGGTCCCGATCTCTGAAATTAAATAACTTCGCGATGATAGACCGAGGGGGCGCTCCGGGTCTCGGGGGGGGAGGGGCGCCAATGCTCGATGTGCCCTCTCCACACTGAAGATCTTTGATAGCTGTTTAGGGGCCATCTCTCGGGTGATCCAGTCCTCCAAAAACAGGTCTACTGCGGACCCTCAGCTTTTTCAGGAAAACCCACAAATCGTAGGTTCCCCCTGCGCGATCGCCCCTCAGAATCCTCTGCCCGGTCATCGAGTTTAATTACCTGATGCGTCAGCTCCACCACCGTGGCACTAAGACTCTTAACTTCTTCTTTCAATGTGTCGGGATCTTTTTCCGTGATCGTTACTCTGTCCGAGACCTTCCGGAGGTCACAGCGCAGGAGGTTGACGTCTATGGCCACGGCATCAATTTTTTTTATCATCTCATCCCTGGTGGACTGGACGGCGCGCAGGACATCCATCAGTGTCGGTGTCTCCTCAGCTCCTCCTTCCAGAGTACCTCTGTGCATTACCTGGTTCCCAACGTTATCCTCAGGACCAAGGAAAACCGGCTGAGCATAGTTCAATATTTTATTAGATTGTGATTTCGCTGGCTTGTCATTCCCCATGGTACTCGGAGGGGGTCTGAACGGGAACTCGCCCTATACAACACTGCCGCCGAAGGGAACAACCAAACCACTGCACCAGTCCCTCCACAGGCTCACCTGGAACACGTTCGTCCTTTCCCTCAGCCCAGTTTCAGCCACCGGTATAGTGGCAGCTGGGGTACGAGCCGTGCTGTGTGTAACTTGGTCGTCTATTCAATCTATACCTCGGATCTCCCCTCAGCAACTCGCAACAGCCGGCTGCGGGACCACCACGAAGGGCCTCAGGAGGGAATCTCTCTCACCTCCTCCCAGCCAGGATAGGGCCACAAGGCAGTGCAATCAGCGTCCAAACTTCGTCCACTCCACATCGCAGTTCTGCGCCACCCCTGGGATCACACCACACCGGGGCGTACCAGACTCACGGTGCACTTTTCACGATGACCCTCACGTACAGGAGTCGCCGACATGGAACTTCTATCTTGCTGGTGGGCTCCACGCAGCAGATCACTCAGCTGCAAATGACATGAGGTGTGCGCCGGAGTCCCTCCGGCGCTCAGCGCAGTGCCCACCCGCCTTCCGATTGGTAAGCGTAGACTATAAAGGCGCCAGATAGGTGAATGTGCAACAATCCACAGTGCCTCTTTTTTCCCCTATGTTTGCAGCCAGGTAAAGTCTGTCAGAAGCTAATGCCAGGGGAGCCCAATGAGCGTGCAACAGGACTCAGGAACACGGCGGCTAGCACAGTCTTCTACACAGGGGATTCACTCACCAGTGTGCTATAGGCGAGGCCCAGGCTGCGTCCTCCTCCCACTTGGGGGGGGGGGGGGGGAGGGTCAAGGAACGATCTCCCACCTCTCGTCCAACATGGGAGAGGCCCTCTCTGTCTATGTAGATTAACTCCGGAGCCCCGCGCAGCAGGCTCCGGTCGTCGGGGTTGATGCCTTTACTGGCAGCTCCACTCAGGGCAGAAATCGGAGGCCCCCCTCGGCTCAGGGCGTCATTTTCCCTGCTGGGCCCCGGCAGTCCGTCAATAGCACAAGGCGCGCTGCACTGCGGACGGAGGATCAGGCAGTCAGTGCAGAGCCCAGGGAATGCTCGCCCCGCCGTGGCCGGTCCGCAGAAGGGATTTCAGAATTATCCGGGCACCCAGCATTCCGCGTCAGGCCTGCGTCCCGGACCTCCGCAGACCAAGATGGCGCCGTCACGCTGGCTGCAAGTCCCGGTATTTCGAGCACCGCCGTTGCCCATTCAACTCCGGAGCTGTAATGGCAGCAGCGCGGGGGCCTGTGCAGCCCAGGCTGCGAATCTGGATCGGTAGGAGGTCAGGATAAGGCAGGATGGTTAAGTATATCGGGCCGCCGCACGGAGCTCACCCGAAACACGTCTAGGCGGCCATGTTGTCAGGCCACACCCCCCCTGACCATTATAATGATTAAGCTTTGTGATTTGTGTATTAATGAGGGATATATTGGTTTATGGTTATTGATTATTGTGTTGATTTTTTGACAAAGCCAGTAGGTTTGCCTTATATATGTTGACATGCTTGACCTCCTGATAAAGCCAATAGGCCTGCCTTTTATTTTTATCTTGTTTTATTCATTCATTTATTTATTTGCAGAGTTTTATATAGCGCTGGCTAGACCCTCTTTGATGAAGCCAGTAGATCTGCTTTACTTAAAATGACACTGTTGCTTTACGTTAAAATAAACTAAAATTCACTGGGGGAAAAAAACAAAGATTTAAGTGATGTTCTATTTGGGTATGTTAATAATATCGAATTTTTCCATTCAAAACCACCTCAGAAATTCACTAAAAAAAGAAAGGCTGAAGTGACGATATAGTTAGGTGAAAATGCAGTAAAAACATTACATTTCAAACTAAAAAAAACAATTCACCTGTTAAAGTTAACTGAAGTAACTATAATTTGCGCCTTCTCCATTCACTGCTCAAGACCTCTCATATTGCACCACTCAGAACATTTTCTTTGACATCCTTGATAACATCACTTATGACATCAGAAATGAAGCCATTAATGAAAACACTGTGCATGGCGAGGGCACAACTCCAACATTATAGCTGGAACTAGCAAACAAACTATACCACAATATGTTCAGAACTGCAACCCTTCTACCAAAATAGCACTATCAATCCAATATTACAGGCCTACTGTTGGTGCTATAGTACCTACGCTTCACCACTGCAGCTACTACACTACACATACCACCATAACACAATGCAGTTATGTATTGTTTTATTATTTCTACAGTAGCAGCAAATTTTGACGTATTTACTCAACAACAGTATCACAGGGCGTAGACAGTTTTTTATATTGAGAAGGTGAAAGGATTAGAAGAATGATGTATGTTGAACACAAACTTGAAAATACCTACATTTATAAATATGTAAATGTTTTCAGGTATGGTTCTAGTAAGAGTAGTTGAACAATAGGAGCAGAGAGAGAATGCAGCACAGTAGGCAGAGAGTTCCAGTGCAGTGGATCCAGCAGTGGAAGGATTGGTATGTCAGTGGTGCTCACACAGATTTATTTGTAACTCACCAGTCTTTTTATGGCTGAACACAAGTTGTAAGTTGTAGTGCCACTTTATAATGGCATATGCTCCTTGATTTCCCCCAGTGAGTTCTTGTGTGAAGAGTTTCTCCCAAATTCACTTAATTTGTCAATGATTGTTCCTAAACCATTTGCTATTCTAAAAAAAAAAAAAAAAAAAAAATGTTTCTCCTAATGTTGAATACTGTCATTTTATATGTGCTTAAGATTTGTAACCCATAGTATTCCTTTCTTATAACGATTTATAAACCTGCCTTTGTTGACTGTTTGCATCTGATAAAATCCCTTATTTCTGGGGTTGTTCTTCTAGAGTGACATCTATCAAGGCTTTGTTGATCACAGATTTTGATTATGACCCCTCAAAAATACCAGTTTCCATATGCTGGACCTCCTAGGTTCATAGGACTGTGTGCTCAGTCTGCATTATAAAATGCAAATGCATTTTCCACCCTACAGTGAATAATGTTCCCCTTTAAACAAACCTGCTCCATTCTCTGCAAATGTCGGTAGCAGTGGCGGCTAGCATCTGGGGGGGGGGCACGAGACACAATATGAAATGCACTTACCTGAAGATGAACATTACATCCTCCGCTCTGGGCCTCCTCTTACAGGAACTGGATTCTGCAACTCCCTTGACCAATCCTAGCGCTTCACTCATGCAGCATGAGAGCAGCGCCCTGATTGGAGGGAGTGGCATCACTCTGTGCTCCACAACGCTCTGAAGGCCTGCACTTGCTCTAACCCAGCTTTCTTAAGACAGCTGGGTTAGAGAAGTTTAAAGTGCGCATGCCAAAAAGACATGCACACTTTAAACAGTGCATAGACAGCCCACCCTTCACCCTCCTGCTGTCACTCAGCAGCGGCCTCGCCCCCATCCTGATGCTCTGTTCGGGACAGGGGATGAAAAAGAAAATGGTAATAAATTGCCATTTTATTTTTCATCTTTGGGGTTTTGGGGGAATTTTAAGTGGGGTGACGCTCCACCACTCTAACGGAGGAGCCGCCCCTGGTCGGTAGTTAACAGTCACTTCAGTGCTTTAATAAAATTGTCATACAAATCAGGAGCCCATCTAGAGGAGAGTTAGTAGTACATTTTATACATTTAATTTTTCTAATCTTTTCAAAGTAAAACGTGGAAATAGTTGTATTTACACACTCCCCTCCTCTGCTACATCCTGGAAAGCTGGCCCAGTGCCCTACTTCCCAACTGTTGTCAATAAGCTGGACCACCCAGATCAGCTAGGATGCTGGATCAAATATTTTAGAAGTGGGAAAGGAGGGCTCTTAAGGAGATTGCCTTTATGACTAAGGGGTATGTTGGCAGCTAGTAGAGCTGCTGGTAGAGCAGCCCTTTTGTATTCCAGCCCAACAACTGCGCATGAACTTTAAATAAACCTAACACTTAGAAAACTGCCTTAAGCTTTATAACTGACTTTTCACCTTGTAGGAGTGTTTTACTAATTAGAAAATAATACCTTATTTAGACATAGTTTAGTTAGCATGACTATGCCTTAGCCAGCTTGCATTGACGTTATTCATATTTGCAGAAAGAAATGTCCACTTTTATTTTACGTGAATAAGCCTTTCCACATGCATGCCTCTGTGTGCATTTTCATTTCAGAAGGATCAGTGAAATAGAAGCCTATTCCATGGTCTCTGTATTAATAAATTGTATTAATGTGTGTTCCTTATGAGGAAGCCATGCTTAGGATGTTCCCGTCTTGGTAACTTTCAAGGTCCTTTGCTCGAGTCTTTTCTGGGGACCATTCATTAGCTGAACTGTCTATTGTATTTCTGTATTATATAAATGTCATGTCATTTACTTCATTTCCTGAGCACACGATCCCATTGAGCAAGAACTTGCAATATTTCTAGGTTCAGAGCTGATACATTTTCAGACTGAAGCACTGAAACAATGGGTGTTAGGCGTCCTGAAGCTGCAGTATTGGCTTCATGACGCATAAGTTCTGCAAAGTTCATTTACAAGTTTCAACAGTTCATAAAAACTTACACCATGTACTGCATTTTCAGACAGCAATGACTGAGTTTGGTGGTACACTTTTTCTGGTCTTTTAAAGATCTCTTAACTGGAGGAGAGGTAGGGGCATGATTGCTACCAAGCACTGCTCCTCTGGGCTTCCAAGCACCTAATGTCCACGAGAACATGTGTTGCATTGCACCAGCAGCCAAATAAATGGTTCCACTACTCCCAGGGAGTTGCTCAGTGGAAGATTTTGATTTTAGTCATGTGCTCTCTCGCAAAAAAGGGATAGCCGTTATTAGTGAACAAGTGGTAGTTGCCTCAGAGAATATTCAATGATTGGGATCACAGCTTTGTATTAAAAATGGAAATTTGTAATGAACGGAATTTAAGCATTAAGACGACCACAGAATAATTTTCTAGCAAATCTCCTTTTTGCTTTCACCAGCAAGGAAATAGAGGAGTTTGAAGAGAACTGTCATTTCTCGCCCTTGCAGCATTTTCTGCGTGACTTGCATATGAGCTGGTTAGAGAGATGTAGTTTGGTATACATAGAGTACATGTTTATTTTCACTTATGCAGAAGAAACTATTTCATATTGAGTATCCATTAGTTAAATTTGTATACATTCAGTAACTGGAATGATCTTTATTTGAAAGTCTGGCATGGTTGGTTGCACTGAATATAGTATAATGTGTCCTGGGAGCTGTTATTGGACAACCAACAGGGTATCCAGCCTACAACCATAAAAGTCCTAGTCTTTTATTTGGTGAACTTTTACTTTTGCAGGTGCCATGGACTAAACCCAAGGCCTCAGTTGTTTATGGACATCTTTTTATGCCTAATTGTAGAGCTCTAATGAAACATCTACCTCACAGCTTACAATGTGGATGCGATCTAGGTTATCTGTTCAACGGGTCTGGTGGCTTAGTGGACTAATGCATCCACTGTTGGGACCTGTGTTCGACCTCATGGTCACAGGTTCAAATCCCGGTGGGTCCACTCAGCCTTGCATCCTTCTGAGGTCGATAAAATGAGTACCGTTGAGTTGGGTAACAATAAACATCTGTTATTCAAAGCCAGATACCCTTCTTTGTGAAAGTGTGCTTTACAAATACACGTTATGTTAAAGGAGCCCACCACTCGTATTTCTTAGTTCCATAATCAGCCATAAGGCAAACTAAAGTCTTGTTGCATAAACCCCTCGACATACTGTTCATTTGTCTTACTGTATACATCCTGGCTGTGTTGGCTAGAATAAGGCCACACACTCAGGCTCTCCCAACAATGGCAAAAGTAATACTACTACCACCACCACCACCATTAGTAATAATAATAGCAAGAGTATTAGTAAACTTCAATATAACAATAATACAAACAATAATACACATATGGGAGCCTGCAATCAGTATATAAAATACGTTCTCTAATTTCCTAATTACAGTGGAGTTGTGATGCCTCTGGTCACCTGTATTAAAAAATGGGATAGCTGCTCAATTGTAATAACTTATTAGTTGAGTTCGGAGGTCACAATGCTTAGTGCCTGAGCCACCAGCCAAGGTGCAAGGCAAATTGTGGAGACTCATTACATTTGCAGTTTAAACAAGGAAATCGGGAGCTGGTTTTCCTCCTGCTGATGATTTTCTAAAATAAAAAGTGATCAGTAGAAAGTAAATATTAATGGCAAGATGTTTATTTTTTCCATGCTTTGTCATTAGCGAAAATATAGTCTCTAGGTGTTTCTACATAATCTAGCCACCGAATTTTAATATGATGTGCTTTAAACTGATTATAATATCTTTCTGCAAAAATTACTAACTGCATTTCGATGTGTTTATTTTGTGCAATACAGATTGATTTTATTCTTCATGTCTGCAATGAACATGAAAGAGTAAGTCAGCAAGGATTTAAGTGGTTTGCGAGAAGGGTGATGGTGAGACCATGTATTATAAGGAAAAAGCCACCCTCTGCCATACAATAAATGGATATTGTACCTCACCTTGAAGTTCCATGACCTTATGAAGGAAGTCTGCCTTCGGCCTCTTTCCTCTCTATGGTTGTGCAGCACCTTGGTAACTAGCAGTAGCCTTATAATGTACGGCAGGAGGTAGTGTGTCCAATATATATACCAGTGCAACCATGTGAAGGAAACCTGTTCAGACCTCAGGGTGGAGAAAACATAGAGTTTCTCAAGCATGTTCATACTAGAAAAAGATTCATCGACTTTTGAAGAGTACTGAACCCTGATTAAAGTGCTCGCAAAGCGTTGAAGTGCAAGAACCTTTCCGATCCAATAAAGCTTGTATTTTCTTAAACTGTGAATCAAATGCTAGATTGGTAGATTTTAACTAACAGTTTGGAAAATACTTGCAATAAAAGCATAATGCTTACGCACGTTGTTTATACACTGTTGCTACTGGAGAACATCTGCACTATTCTATTTGTGTCTCCACTTTGAGAATGCAGAGCTTTAAGAGAGCAGTAAATGGGAATATTTTAGTCATTTTATTTGTATGGTAGATGTGGAGCCATTATGTAAACATTGCTTCATTGTTTAAATAATTTTCATATTCAGGAATTTTAAACATTCGGATGCTTAGGACAGTAGGATAACGCAGTAATTTAAGCACGTCTGTTTAGACCCTAAGACTATAGGCTTAAACCTCGACATAGTTAACGCAACCGATAATCCTGCCTAGTCGGATAGTTCAATTCCAGTAAGCTGGTTAGTAGTGGCACTTGTTATCAACAGCACTATAAAACAACAAAAATGCAATCAAAAACTACAGATTATTACTATTAAATTCTTAGAACTTGGCAACTATATCACTGCTTCTCTGAGGATTTGTATACAAAACAGGCAAAGCCAATAGGATCACAAAACAAAAAAGTAGGCTAAAAGCAAAATTGTTTTGGTCTCTAAAAGCACACATTGCAATAGTAGTTGCTGGCACTAAAGAGAACAGATTTGTGTGTAGATGTACTCCTTGTGAAGATTTAGAATGTCGTCACTCAAAGGGAAGTTAGTCAGTGGCTAAAGTGGGCCGTCCCACTGCCACATGTTGTATGCTGCAAAGGGTTGAAGAAAAATGTGAATGACATAGTAACAGACTAGGGGATGAAGAGGGCTGGCTTGAAGCCTCTGTATTTTTTTTATGTAATCTTAGGAAAATCAAAAGGTCTTGGCTAAAGCCAGACCTAAAAAAGATTTTGCAGCCTCTTTCCAGTCCGCTCAATGTGAATTTTTAACTCGCCACCTTCACTTTTCTTTTAAACGCAATCAGTCTACTTATTGGCTGGGCTGACTCGCAGCTGTAATGTGAAATTTTATTTGTTCAGCATTCCTTTATTTTTTCTTTTTAACATTTCATGGCACATTGCTTGTTTCTTCCTACGTACCTTGAATTGTGTCCAATCTGTGTTTCAAGACAAAGGCTCTTTTTACCTCGGACTTAGAGACCGCTTTAGTTTTCTCACCAGCTTTATTTAATAAAAATGTTCATAAATAAAAAAATACATATGTTTCCATTTTAGAATAGTAAGCTAAAATTATTTCGTCAAACTGTTATCCACATTTTGCTTCTCCAAAGCCCCCTCCACCCCACCACAGCATACATTCCACATCAGCCATTGGCTCGGTTTCACTGGAAGTAATAGAATTAGTTCTTCCTGATCACAGTTGTACATTCGCCTAAAAGGAAGGGAGTGCGTTTCTGTGTCACGGTAGGTCAATAGCTTACGTTGACAATGCTTTTCTTTCTTTCCGTTCTCTATATTTGTTTCTTTTAAGTATGCCAGTGTGTTCTGTGTCTTCAGATTACAGTAATTCACAGCCCATGGCACCTTTTCATGTACCAATCAGAATTACCTTTTCCTAATGGTCACATTAAAAATAAAAAGGGGGATTATCTGTTCTGAGTAGACCTGCGTGCTAGGATTAATCTGCTATTCTGTTAAAAGGGTGTATAATGTTTTATGTTTTTATTTAAAAATGTTATTGCAAAGATATGGCTATCGCTTTCGGTTGTGGCATGTTTTGTGCCATAGACTTGCAGAAAAAAAAATACATAAAAAATACAACCAATTCATCTGATTTTCCATAGCTATTAGCTTTGCCCGGGCTTTTGTTTTTCTTGCAGTCTGAGCTCCGGCCATCAGTTAGGCTTAAAAGGCTGTTGGTGCTTCACCCTTCTGGTACTGTTAAACTAATCTCTATGCATTTCCGCCTTATGTCAATAATTCAGTATTGTTGCCTACAATGGAAATTTGAGGCAAAGCTACGATGTTGATAGATCCGAGACCTATATTGCACTTTCACACTCCCCATCTTATCCAATTAGGTTATTGTTGCTAATTTTTAACGCACTTTAGAGATGTAATTGTTTCTGGGTGATAATGTCTGTATCCACATTCCCATGTTCCAGGATGTGGTGCCCGTTTTTTGTGACTGTGTACTGTAGTTGTGACCTTTCTTCTGCGTGGTGCTTCTGCAGGGTATGCTGTTTGAGTCTGTCCTGTTTTGCCTCACTCAGCACCTCAACTTTGCATAAAGCTAATGCTGCCTTGATTCGTTTCAGTAAGCACTCCTCCTATGTCTGTCAAATCCTAATGTCTGGGTACCTCTTGACCAGTAGGACTATGGACGTCTGCTCAACACTGCCTCATTTGTATTTAGAAGACCTCATTAGCTTTTTATAAGGTCACACAATAAAAATGGCGACAGTATTGCATGTTTGGTACAGTGACTGCTCTTTGGAACCAATCTCCCAACCGTGTGAGCGCGGTCCATTAAATTGTAGGAGGACCTATCCCTGGTAATACGCGCAACTCAGCAGAGATTAAGTGGCGTGTGAGGCCAGCATGATGCCCCAACCCTTGGTACTTGGGAATGACTACACTACCAAGACTAGACAATGCAGTAACTTGTCACTTTTTAGATTTCTATAGCACTGGCCAACCAGTGTGGGACACCCACGCAGCTCACCCTTCTTGCCCCCGTCCTCTCTTCTCCCCCAGGCAGGGAAAAGGACCTAAAAAGAAAAGTAGTAGCTGGGAGACTAACATAGACAATGTGCAAAAAATATTTTGTCCCAGGAAGAGATATTTCAACCCTTTGTAGACCCTTTATGGGAATGGGTCTATTTTCCAGACAGAGGTGCACACATATTATATGTATGTGGCTGTTTGTGTAATGTGCAGTAAAGATTTAAATTCTAAATCCACATTCACGTCGCAGTGCAGCTGTGAATGTTCGAGGCAATGCATGTGGTTATATTTATATTGTAATGCATGACATTAATATTAAATAGTACTTGCAATGGAATAAAAACACAGACGTGGGGATGCCAGTGGACTGGACACCTTCCCTGACTCTGGCATGCTGTCTCCTCCTTCTGTGGCAACGGAGGAGGGAGCAAACTTTGCAACGGTGTTGCGTAGGGCAGCTGAGGCTTTACACCTCCAGTTACCTAGAGTGGCTGTCAGGACTAACATCCTGACGGAAGTGCTTCAGCCGGCGGCTACCTCCTCGGAGCCACTGCTGCCTTTCAACAAGGCACTTTCTGACGTTCTTTTGGGCACCTGGTCCAAGCCCACCACAGGGGCTCCTGTGGATGGGAACGTAGCCCGAAGCAATCGCCCTGCTCCGGGCGACCCCATGTTTCTCTCCCAACACCCCACCCCTGAGAGCTTGGTTGTCCAAGCCTCTGCTTCCCAGAGCGCCTTCCCTACCGCTCCCCGGATAGGGAATCCAAAAACTGGATCAATTTGGGAAGAAGGTTTTTACTTCCTCCAGTGCTGGCTTGCGGTCTGTCAACACCACTTGCCTCTTGGGCCGATATTCCCACTGTTTGTGGGATTCGGTGGCGCAGGTTCTGCCCCACTGTTCTGAGGAGGTCCAGACACTGCTTTCCGCGCCATTGCGGAAGGAAGGGATGCGGCAAAGTATACCATCAGATGTGGCCTAGATACCGCCGACTCGCTGGGCAGATCGCTTGCGACGACAGTGGCGCTGCGTCGCTACGCCTGGCTGAGAACCACTGGTTTCTCGGGTGATGTCCAAAACACTCTTATGGACATGCCCTTTGATGGTGTCGGCTTTTCGGCAACAAGGCAGACCATGCGCTGGAGCGCTTTAAGGACTCACGGGCTACAGCCAAGTCCCTGGGCCTTTCTGCTGTGCGCCTCCGCAACAGTCTGCTTTTCGCCCTTTCGTGGCCACGGAAGGGGCGCCCAGATCACGTCCGCTGCCCAGCCACCGGCCCGCGCAGCAGGCGTCTACGCGTGATCGAGGACGTGGCTCCCGCCGAGGCGGGTCGGGTAACCAGCGTGCGGGTCAGGCCACCACCCCCGCCCGCGGCCTCCAAGCCCTCCTAGTCCTTCCTTTCAGGTCCACAGCACGCCAGTAGGAGGCAGGGTCCGCCATCGCCTTCACCACTGGCGTGCCATCACCTCGGACAGGTGGGTCTTGGACATTGTCCGAAGGGGCTACTCCCTCCCCTTCGTGACCACTCCCCAGCCATGCCACCTCAATGCCACCGCATGTCAGGGGATCACTTGGTGCTTCTTCAGAAGGAAGCTGCGGCCCTCTTCGCCAAGAGGGCCATCGAACGCGTTTCGACTCCCAGAAGTAGGGCGTGGTTGTTACTCCCACTACTTTCTGGTGCCCAAAAAGGACAAGGAGGACATGCGTCCTATCTTGGACCTCCGGAACGTCAATCGCTTCCTCCGGAAGGAGAAGTTCAAGATGCTCACCCTAGCTCAGGTCTTGACTGCCCTCGACCCTGGAGACTGGATGGTAAGCGTTGGACTTGCAGGACGCATATTTTCACATCCTCGTCCTGCCGGCCCACCGGCGTTACCTGCGGTTCACGGTAGGCCTTGAGCATTTTCAGTTCACCGTGCTCCCCTTTGGCCTTACCAGCGCCCTCGGGTGTTCACGAAAGTGATGGCGGTGGTCGCAGCTCATCTGCGCCGGGCAGGGGTTTTAGTCTTCCCTACCTCGACGACTGGCTGCTGAAGGCGGGCTCGTCCCAGGCAGTCGTCTCCCACCTCCAGACTACGGCCGAGCTCCTGCACTCGCTGGGGTTCTCCATCAACGTGCCGAAGTCGCACCTGATTCCTTCTCCACAGCTCCTTTTCATCGGAGCAGTTCTGGACACGACGCAGTTTCGGGTCTATCCTCCCGAACGGCGAGTCCGGGATATTCAGGCTATGATTCCGATCTTTCGGCCTCTATCCTGGGTTTCGGTACGGATGACCCTGAGGCTGCTGGGCCTCATGGCCTCCTGCATCCTGCTGGTCGATCATGCCAGATGGCATATGTGGGCTCTGCAGTGGGACCTGAAGTTCCAGTGGGCGCAGCATCAGGGCAACCTGTCCGATCACGTCCAGATCTCGGAGGGGACTGCAAAACAGTTGCAGTGGTGGCCTCGAACCGGCAATGGGTCTTGGGCAGATCCCTCTCCCTTCCCCAGCCAGAGCACACAGTTGTGACGGACGCGTCCCTTCTGGGATGGGGCGGTCACATGGGAGAGGCGGAGATCAGAGGCCTCTGGTCTCCGGCGGAGTCCCGGCTCCATATCAACCTTCTGGAGCTCCGGGCGATCCGACTTGCACTCAAAGCATTCCTTCCCTCTGTCAAAGGGAAAGTAGTGCAGGTGTTCACAGACAACACCACCGCCATGTGGTACTGCAACAAACAGGGCGGGGTGGGGTCGTGGACCCTATGTCAGGAGGCTCTGCGCCTCTGGACATGGCTGGAACATCAGGGCATATTCCTGATGGTTCAACACCTGGCAGGTTCCCTGAACGCCAGGGCGGACGAGCTCAGCCGCGGGTGCATGATGGATCACGAATGGAGTCTTCACTCGGAAGTGGCGCAAGGACTCTTTCTACAGTGGGGAGAGCCTTGGTTAGATCTATTCGCCACCGAAGAGAACGCGCAATGTCATCAGTTCTGCGCGTTGGAATTTCCAAGGCGGCACTCGCTCGGCGACGCTTTTCGTCGCGAGTGGAGTTGCGGTCTGTTGTACGCCTTTCTGCCTATACCACTTCTACCCAGAGTGTTGAAGAAGATTCGGCGCGACCGGGCCCAAGTCATTCTTGTGGCTCCGGACTGGGCTTGAAGAGTTTGGTATCCCGAGCTACTCAGTATGAGCGTCGATCCCCCGATCCGTCTGCCTCTTCGGGAGGATCTTCTGTCGCAGCAGCAGGGGACGGTCCTCCACCCGAACCTGTCCAGCCTCCACCTGCTTGCGTGGAGATTGAGCGGCGGCAGTTGATTCCTTTCGACTTGCCTCCCGAAGTTTGTGATGTGATTCTGGCAGCCAGGCGTCCCTCCACTAAGGTGGTATACGCCTGCAGGTGGAACAAATTTGTGGCATGGTGCACAGCAAAGGCTGTGAATCCCCTTTCTGCCCCTCTTTCTGAGGTTCTTCTGTTCCTTCTTTCTCTGGCCCAGCAGGGTTCTGCCCTGGGTACCATCAAGGGCTATCTCTGTGCAATCTCCGGCCTTCCTCAGGCTTCCTGATCAGCCCTCCCTTTTCAAGTCCCCTGTTGTTAACAGATTCCTAAAAGGCATTACACACCTCTTCCCTCCTGTTCCGTCTGTGATGCCTCAGTGGGACTTGAACTTGGTTCTTACCTTTCTCATGTGCGCTCCCTTTGAGCCTCTGCATAACTGTCCTCTTCGTCTTCTAACTCTGAAGACAGCTTTTCTGGTGGCTATCACCTCCGCTCGGCGGGTGAGTGAGCTCCAGGCTCTTTCTTGCAAGCCTCCCTTTCTGTCTGTCCATCCAGACAAGGTTGTTCTCAGGACGCGTCCGTCCTTCTTGCCAAAGGTGGTTACTGCTTTCCACATTGGGCAGACCATCACTTTGCCCACCTTCTTTCCGCCTCCGCATCCTTCTAGAGAGGGAGAGGCTCCACCGTCTGGACCCAAAACGTGCGATTTCCTTTTATCGCACACAACAGTTCCGGGTGGACGACCAGCTCTTTGTTGGCTACGTGGGCGCCAAGAAAGGTCTGGCGGGAAACAAGCGGACCATCTCCCGCTGGGTCGTCTTGTGTATCAAGGCCTGTTATTCTTTGGCCAAAAAGGAGCCCCCTGTTGGGTTGCGTGCCCATTCCACCAGGGCGACAGCCGCCACCACGGCTTTAGGACGTGGTGTCCCTTTGCAGGACATTTGTCAGGCAGCTACGTGGGCCTCGTTGCACACGTTTACCAAGCATTACTGCCTTCACAGCCAAGTCCTCCGAGACTGCTTCTTTGGCCGTTCTGTCCTCCGAGACTTCCTTGTCTGATCTTTGTTCGCAGACCCACCACCGGGGTTGGTATTGCTGGGGTATCTATTCTAAGGTAAGGAATCTGTCACTAACGTGTCTCTTTCAGATGCACAAGTTACTAACTTGTGTAACGATATATCTGTAAGAGACAGTAGTTAGTGACAGATTCCTTACCGCCCCACCCATCCTCCCCGTTCTGCGAACTGATTTCTAGGGTTAAGGACATCCCTTTCAGGGCCCTAGTATTTTTTTCAGACACCAATGTCAGCTTCTTGCATGGCTCTGCGTTCCTGGCGCGGAAAGTCGTGTACAGAACTGACGTCGCGCTGGGGCGGCGTCTAAGTACTGCCCGCGACGTCATTCCGGCGATGCCGACGACGGACGCGGAGCCGCACGACGCCGCCTACCGACGCGCAAGGGTACTGCTACGCAAAACTTTCCGGATCCAGCCTGACGCCTGGGGATATTCTAAGGTAAGGAATCTGTCACTAACTACTGTCTCTTACAGATATATTGTTACACAAGTTAGTAACTTGTACATCTATTGCATTGCATTTGTACTAGTGAGTTTTGTATTGTAAATGGTACTGGCTTTTATTAATGTGATATTTTTTTTACCACATTAATCTAATGCATTAAAAATGTTAATACCCACTCATTTTGGAATAAGGACTCTGAGTGCTGAGCACAGGTCAGGGCTGAGGTGCATCAACGTAGCTGTGTGCAGTGGTGAGCACTGGTCAGGGCTGAGGTGCATCAACGGAGCTGTGTGCAGTGGTGAGCACTGGTCAGGGCTGAGGTGCATCAACGGAGCTGTGTGCAGTGGTGAGCACTGGTCAGGGCTGAGGTGCATCAACGGAGCTGTGTGCAGTGGTGAGCACTGGTCAGGGCTGAGGTGCATCAACGGAGCTGTGTGCAGTGGTGAACACTGGTCAGGGCTGAGGTGCATCAACGGAGCTGTGTGCAGTGGTGAGCACAGGTCAGGGCTGAGGTGCATCAGCAGAGCTGTGTGCAGTAGTGAGCACAGGTCAGTGCTGAGGTGCATCAGCGGAGCTGTGTGCAGTTGTGAGCACAGGTCAGTGCCGAGGTGCATCAGCAGAGCTGTGTGCAGTGTTGAGCACTGGTCAGGGCTGAGGTGCACTGACAGAGCTGTGAGCTTCGGTCAGGGCTGAGGTGCATCAGCGGAGCTATGTGCAGTGGTGAGCACAGGTCAGGGCTGAGGTGCATCAGCGGAGCTGTGTGCAGTGGTGAGCACTGGTCAGGGCTGAGGTGCACTGACGGAGATGTGTGCAGTGGTGAAGGCTTGATGCTGGTGGTCAGGGCTGAGGTGCACTGACAGAGCTGTGCGCAGTTGTGAGCACAGGGCAGGGCTGAGGTGAACTGACGGAGCTGTGTGCAGTGGTGAGCACATGATGCTGGTGGTCAGGGTAGATGTGCACTGACGGTGCTGTGTGCAGTGGTGAGCACAGGGCTGAGGTGCACTGACAGAGCTGTGCGCAGTTGTGAGCACAGGGCAGGGCTGAGGTGAACTGACGGAGCTGTGTGCAGTGGTGAGCACATGATGCTGGTGGTCAGGGTAGATGTGCACTGACGGTGCTGTGTGCAGTGGTGAGCACAGGGCTGATGTGCACTGACGGAGCTCCCTACACGGACACAGGCCGCTTCAGTACTGAGAGCAGTGGGGAGGTGGGGCAGTGGGGAGGGGGAAGGGCAGACTTGCATGTCTGCTGAATAAAGGATGTGCGCTTTTTAGGACAACCTTCCCCAAACAGCATTATTTTGTTATTATAGTGCAAGTACATAAGTATCACAGGGCAACCTTGGACTTTCCACCAGCTGTGGGGGTCAGTTAAAGGTTTCAGATCGGTAAAATGTTGAGATTTTGCCTCAGAAAAACATCAGTGTTCTGTGACAAACAGGACAGAGTTTTGTTTATTAGTTTTTATGGTATTTGTTTTTTTAGGCCTGTCAAACAGATGTATTGCTACCAATATACATAGAGTGGGCTTTGGATCCACCCCTTTCAGCTACTGGCTTTCTTTGACCAACCTCTATCAGACATTGGCTTGAGGTTTTGTCAATCACGTCTTGGTCCTGCCCAGTGGCGTATTCATCTCACCACTAATGCTATTGGAGGTTTGAGTGTATCCTTCCTCCCCCCGTCTAGTGTTTGTGTTAAACTGTGTGATGGACTGTTTTACAAATATTGCCCTCTCTGTCCTCTCCTCCAGGCTCTATTCTGCCCTGTGTCTCATTCTAATGTGCTACTGCTTCATGCAGTAGCACATTAATCCCAGACCAACTGGCTTTGCTAATGCTTGTTTTTTTATTTATCGACTGCAAAGGCAGCACTGTGTTATAACGGATTCAAATAAAAATCCATCTGACAAAGTGAGCTCTGGTGGGTTTTGTTAATTAAGGCTTCTTTAATATAGACACTTTTTGCATGTCTGGGCATCTTTCTCAAGTTCTGGGAGGCTTCCAAATGTTTACTGCCTGCCTCTTAATTTGATTTATTGATTTTTTTTTATTTTTTTTGTCCGTGGGTGTTGTCTTGACTGTGACTCAAAGTACTCAGTATCATTTAATGCATGTTGTCCTTTTTATAAAAAAAACCCAATATATTTAATGGAGGATGGAACCGGTGACTTTCCTAACCCAAGATAGGAGCAGACTGGAAATCTGAGGAAGGAAGGTAGTTCAAAAGAGTCCCCTTGTTTGGAAATAAATCCGCGTCCTCAGACCGCGGCTGCAGTCACCAGACCGGTCCAGCCAGTGTTCCCAGCTAACATTCCGGTCCTGCCACAATCCTCCAAGGTAAGGGGCCCTGCAAATATCCAGAAACACTGTCAACACTTGTCAAGGCTGGCAAAGAGAAACAGGGCCTTAGACACACCACAAAAACAACACCAGGGCAAGGGCTCGCACTGAAAACATACGTATGAAGAAAGACTCGAACAAAAAGAATAACTGGAATTATAAGGGGAAACAAGCACCTTAGCACAGAAAAGGGAAAATGCAAAGCCCATAGAATATTCCAAATGTTAGCAAGAACTACCAGAGGAGGCGCTAGGGCAAAAACGCCTCCGTACTTTTCAGTCAATAAAACACTCGCTGCAAACCAGATTGCAACTTCTGTGTTGACCACACATATACATTGTTTTGTATTGTATTGCAACATTTACATAGCGCTTACTATCCCTATGTGTGGCGCTGAAGCGCTTCCCTGCCTAGGCAGCACGCTACACTGTGTATATGTAACATAGCAGGGTGCAGGCAGTAGGTAATTACACATGTCCACAGCTAATATGAAAATATTGGTTTTATGTTTTTTTTTTAAAGCTGCACTGTGATGGAATGCTCTCCCATGTAAAAAGCCAAGGCCACGCATTTTTTAAAAAATTATTAGACCTTAATTTGCTTCCGTGTGGCCTGTCAGAAGCACGATTAAAGAGTCTACACCCAGGCAAGAATAAAAAAAACTACGAAACATAGGGACCCAAAACGCGTGCATTACTTAGCTGGTTAGATATCTCGGGGGTTTAGCGCCTGTTGCAGGGATCTAGTTGCAACCGACAGTGTTGAATAGCTTGAAGGCCAACTCAGGCTTTTATCCTTCATGGGTCGGTTAGATGAATGCTATTGAAATGTGTTCCTAAGAACTGCTTAGACGTGGCAAGAGACCGATCAGTCGGGTGTCAATGGTCACTGATTTTATTATCCAATGTATGTGAGAAGAGTCGACCACATCAAGGGGCCTCAAGTGCAGCGGACGTTGTGATGTTCGTAGCAACTGTTTGCGGAGTCATCACACGAGCAGGGGGTAGGGGGGTCTCTCAGATCCTGCCGGCCCATTTCTCCGAGTTCATCATGCCTTGACATGTCGATGACGTGCGAGTTTACTCGGTGGATGTGATTTCACTTTTGATGCAGATGTCTCAGGCGCCAGCAGTCTCGCCTTCCATTTTCACCACTTGCACTCCCTTAGATACTGCAGGGGGCTTCCCCCGGCTAAACCCTTCTCCTTTGATTAATTAATACTATCACGGCCACGTCAGTTTTTGCCCCCTGCTGACCTCTTCGCATTTAAATTAAATGATCTTTATTGTGACTGTAACTGGCCTGACACCCAGCCTCCAATCTCCTCCAAACTCATTTCCGAAATCCAATCCACTCTTAAATACAATAAATACCTTTAATGTGTGGATAAGGAACTTGGAATACACAAAAAGAAAACCGCAGAAGACTTCATCACGTTAGGGCCAGGTGTGAGAAGAAAAACATGCATCTTTCAACCCGAACCCCTGCCTTCCCAAACAAGCGCTCGCCATCTGTTTTCACTCAGCTGCATGTTTATATTTGCATCGCGCTTTCACTTTCACTGAAAGCGCGATGCAAAAATAAACACGGGGCTGAGTGAAAACAGATGGACCCCGACAAAGATCAGAAAATGCTTTGCGACAGCCGCAAAGCAGACGAGACAGTCCGGATGGGTCGGACAAAAAGGCGAAAGGGCAGCGGCTACAAAACCCCATTTCCAATGGCAGGCCACCGTTTAGCATAAACGGTGACGCAAGCCAATGGAAATGAGGGGCGGGGCTTCAAGCCCCCTTCTGAAATATGCTCTCTCACAAAATCTCTCGCGAGCGAGCAGCGCTTGCGCTGCAACGCCAGGCGAGACCTAAAAATGGCTTATATCAATGAGTAAAACTAGTCTTTTGAAATGCACAGAAGGTGATTGCCTACAAGCAGTGTTGTATTCACTTTAAATTGAAAAAAATATTAAAGCTTCTGATCACAAATCCCAGAATACACCAGGGTCTTCCTGTGTACCAACACCTGTTTATGTTTATTAAAAATAATGTGATGGTAAAAAGCTGCAAGTACCAGAAAACACCTGGGGCTTTACTGAAAACAAGTTCCTCCACTTTGTAAATGCAGAAACTGCCTTGAATGATCACTATGACGCCTTTTCTTCAATCACTTTATTGACCCCCGCCCCCTAACTGCAGATTTCTTTGATGTACTTGCACTTTTAAAAACATGTTAAAGCTTTTCGTTGGACTTGGCATTTTCTCCAGAGTCCTCCCAAAATATTTTGCTTCACCATCCTGGTTTCTGAATCCATGTTGTTGGTTTTTAGGACTCTGTGCACTTTACCATTGCTAACAAGTGCTAAAGTGCTTGTGCTCTCTCCTGTAAACATGGTAAAATTGGCTTACACCCAATTGCCACATTTAATTTACTGCACATACCCAGAACTTGTACATTAAATGCAACTAGTGGGCCTGTAGCACTGATTGTGCTACCCACTTAAGTAACCTTTTAAACATGTCTCAGGTCTGCATGGCACACTGTATGCGCAGTATAAAGTGCCAGTTCGACTCAGCAAAATAAGCCTTTTACCAGGCCTAAACCACCTTTTTTAATACACATAGGTTACCCCTAGGGTAGGCCCTAAACAGCCCATAGGGCAGGGTGCAGAGCATTAAAGAAATTGGATATGTAATTTTACCTTTTACATGTCCTGGTAATGAAAAAATCTTACATTCATTTTCCACTACTGTAAGGCCTACTTTTCCCATAGAATAACATTGGGTTCCCTTATTACAGCTAATAAGTGGCAACTTTCAATGGGAGCTGATAAGAAGTTTGAGTTTGGTGTCTGAGAAGTTGTAATTAAGAATCCTCTTTAATGATGAAGTCGGATTTTAAGTTACAATTTTGAAAATGCCACTTTTAGAGAGTCCGCATTTTCCTGCCCTAACTATTTGGTGCCTGCAACCTGTTCCTGGGTCAAAGGGCTGGGTATAGTTGGCAGTTGGACTTTGCTTATTCCTCCCAGACAGCCGCACAATAATGGTATTAGGTGTGCCTGGATGGGCCATCAACTGGCAGGATGTGGGATGGAGCTGGGCACAGCCCCACTTGCAATGGAATAGGCTGTACCCTGCCTTCACACAAAGAACGTGTCTCCACTGCATTGTTCATGCAGCCAGCTTGGAGGTTGGGCTGGGGAGGCAGGGAACTTCAAAGTGAATTCTCTAGAAACTTCTCCAACTTGAAAGAAGGCATCAGATAGAAATAGTAGGCCCGCAGACTCAACTCTTTAGTGCACCTATGGACCTGTGGAAGACTCAGGTCTGCTACTCTGGTCTGCTGCAAGAAGGAGTTCTATTCTGCTGCCCTACTACTCTGCTGCCCTGTTGCCCTACTGCCTGAGTGAGAAGGACTGGACCTGCATACTTAACCCAGGACCACCAGGGCATTGTGCTTTAATGCCCTATTTTCACTTAAATCTTTAAAACTGCATATCTTCAGTTCTACTGATTTGGAGTTTTGACATTTTGGTCTCAAAACATTTGATAACGTTTGCTCTATTTTTCTAAGTTGGTGTGGGATTTGTCTTGTGTTGTATTTTCACCTTATTACTGCTTGAAGTGCTGCATTAATACTTTACACATTGCCTCCAAGTTAAGCCTGGCTGCTTTTGTGCCAAGTTACCAGAGGGTTAAGCACAGTTCATTTTGTGTTTGCTTGTGTTTCAACCTGACAGGAATTGTGGTTGGTGCTTGAGTAGGGTTTCAGCCCCCTCAACCAGTAACCCAATTTCCAACACTTTGCTTTTTAGGACTTGCTGGCAGGCAGCTTTAGTTGTCTATTGTTGAAGCCCTTATTGTCTAAAAGACATTACGACGACTAGGCTTTGGGTCGGCCCATTGCTTATGGTTGGATGACCTTCTTGTCCATTCCAATTCTGTTCCTTTTTCAATAGATTTGCTCCCTACTCTTGTTTGTTCCACTTCTGGAGTATTGCAGTATTGCCGCTTTATGTTGCTAATGATTTGATGAGTTGTATGCTTCCACTGTTGCCCTGTATGAACACTTTTTAGTTTTCATTGACCACTCCAAGGGAGTGCATGTCTCTTTCCTTGTTCCCTTCCATGTCGCTTCTTCTGCCCATCATTTCTGCCCCTTCAGGTCTCTCCTCCTACCTTGATCTAATACCCCCATCTTGTAGGGTACTCCCCTGTTCCTCCCCATCTTGCTTCCTGTTTTATTATCTAATTATATTTTTTCAAGGGCTCGACAACTGCAAAATGCTACCAGACTGCTTGCTCCTCTTTTTGTGCTCCTGCACCCTCTATTTTTTATTTTTACTTTACAGCTCAAATATGGCCATCAACAGTGTTGGATTAGTAAAGTTAAAAAGCCAGAATTGTTGTTAGTGCAGGTGCCTGTAGAAGTGCAGACAGCTGCCATCTTGGAATGGTTTTCCTTACAGGAAGAGAATGAAGATTGGACCTGCCCTCTTCATCCCAGGCTAACCCGAGTGACTCCAAGGGCCAAATGGCTGACCTCCTGTTCTGAGCTACAGGAACACAACAAGCCTCCCTGCAACTGCCCAGCTGACTTGCTGCAACTGACCCTGTCTGGACCTGTAACTGAACCTGCCTGAGCCCTGCGGCCCTTGCTGGAGTGAATTCCTTAACCCCTAAGAGGTGCCTCAAAGGCCCTGGACCGTTGGCTGGTATCACTTGAGCTCCTCCTGTGAAATCCTGCAATTTTGAACTCTGCTCAGCAGACTTTGGGAATTGTCGGAAATGGCCCTTTTTGCAGGGTTATCTCCAAACATTTTGCTTCTTCCTCCTACTTCTTCTTGACCTGTCTTTGTTGGTTTTAGGACTCTGAGCACTTTACCACTGCTGATCAGTGCTAAAGTGCATATGCTCTCTGTGTAAATTGTGTTATGGATTGGTGTTTCCATGATTGGCATATTTGATTTACTGGTAAGTCCCTAGTAAAGTGCAATGAGAGTGCCAGGGCCTGTAAATCAAATGCTACTAGTGGGCCTGCAGCACGGATTGGGCCACCCACAGAAGTATCCCTGTAAAGGTAACTCCGACCTGCCACTGCAGAGTCTGCGCGCAGTTTGTAACTGCCATGTCGACCTGGCAAGTGCACCCACTTGCCAGGCCCCAACCTTCCCTCTTCTTACATGTTAGTCACCCCTAAGGTAGGCCCAAGGAACTCCTGTGGGCAGGATGCAGTGCATGTGAAAGGTGGGCATGCCCTGGTGTGTGTGGCATGTCCTGTTTGTGAAATACTGCCAAGTTAGTTTTTCACTATTGCAAGGCTACCTGTTTCCATTGGATAGAATGGGGAGTTTGCTTATAACATCTTATAAGTATAACTACCCCTAGGAACAAGGTAGGAAAATAAAGTTTAGTATGCTTGAACTCAGAATGTTAAAATGCATCTTTTAGTGAGGGTAATTTTTATATTCTGTGTTTGAAAATACACTTTTAGAAAGTAAGTATTTTCTTGCTTAGCCATCCAGTGTGCCTCTGCTAGGATGTGTATTGACTGTCTGGCTTTGGAGTGACAGGGGCTGGGGATGTGCAGTGGCTCCAGAGAGTCTGGATGAGTCCAGGCTGGGCTGAATAGACCTGTGCTGCATTTAGAGTAGGGGGGAGGAGATTTCCTTTCACCTGAATTGGCCGGTTCTGCCTTCCACAATGCTGTCTCCACCTCCTGCCAGGAAGCTGGGCCAGAGAGGACAGAACTGGTTTGGACTAAGCACAGACACTCTCTGCCTGAAAGAACAAAGGGATTTTGAGTATAAATATTGGGGCCCAGACCCCAGAATTTTAGAACTCGCTGGAATCAAGGAACCTGCCAAGAAGAAGAGCTGGAAGAGCTGCCAGGAGGAGTACTGCCCCTTTGCTGTATTGTTGCTTAGTTGGGTTGTCCTGCAGTTGCTGCTTCTGCCTTGGCAGTGAAAGGAAGGACTGGACTGAACTTTCTTTTACTTGTGCTGAGTATCTCCAAGGGCTTGAAGTAGAGCTTGCCTCGTGTTCTGAAGTCTCAGGGACTGCAAAGACTTCACCAACCTCTGGGTACCGCTTCTGGAACCGCTGTTTCAGTTGCCACAGAGAAGGGAAACTCAACCGACTCCGTCACCGGCTCTGTGTCCTGACGGCACAGCAAAAGGCACCGTCCACATCTTGCACCGCAACCCTGGTCTCACCGACGATGACCGCTGCCACCGAGCCGCTGCTTGCACCATGACCTGTGGGCACCGCACTCCGCACCGCCTCGCTTCACTTCGCCATCCTGGTCTCCCCTACGCCGTCACTGCTGCTGACTTCGACACCCGTGACCGCATCGTGGCTAGGGGCACCGCTCGTAAGTTTCACGATGCACCACCTCGCCCCACACAGCAGTCTGGGCCGACTGACGTCAACTCCAGCTAACTGGCTGTAGCTTGCACCGCAACCTGCCAGCACCGCATTGAGCACCGCCTCACCCTGCACCATAAGCCTTGGTCTCACCGGCGCTGTCTGGATGATTGTCACCGAGCCGCTGCCTGCACTGCATCGAGAGGGCACTGCACCCTGCACCGCTTCCATTTTGCAATGCAACCGCGCCGGTTGCCATGACCAGCTCGCACCAACGTGCCAGCCGCAACGAGAAAGGTACTGTTACCGAGTCTGTCCACACTCTCGCTGGCACGTACCGACGCGGTCGGCTGGAACTGTTAGAGACTTGTTTTCAGCATCAAGGTAGCCCCGGACGGAGCTACCGACTTGTACGAACTGTGTTTTTGAGGTATTTCTGCAATTTTAAGGATATCTTGCAAAGTATATATTTTGAAAGTACTGTATGTTGGATTTTTATCGTTTTGGTCTTGTTTTGGATATATAAAAATTTTGGATATTTTTCTTAACTGGTGTGGTGTCCTTTTGTAGTGTTTCACTATATTACTGTTGGTTATGTGCAAATGCTTTACACACTGCTTCTGAGATGAGGCTGTCTGCTTGTGCCTAGCTACCAAGGGGGTGAGCAGGGGTTATTTTAGGAGTGTAACTCCCTTACGCTGACTAGGAAGAAGGGTCCCTACTTGGACAAAGGTGCAAACCCTTGCCAACTAGAGACCCCCATTTCTAACAGGAATGTACCTTTTTCAGCTGGATTCACTTGATCCCTGTATCCGGCCCACACTCCATCGTGGTCGGCCTGAACTTGTGACTTTGTCCCGGTCTAGCGCGACAAAGTACCCACAGTTGATGCTTTCTGCTTCTCAGTGCTATTTTTACTTAAACCTTTAAACTTTCATATTCCCGATTGTACCAATTGGATTTTCATCATTTTCATCTAATTTTGTTTATTAAATTATACTCAGTTTTGATGTGGTATATCTTTTGTGCTGTGTTCTCACATAATTGTTTGTGTGCTGCATAAATACTTCACACATTGCTTCAAGTTAAGCCTGACTGCGTCTGTGCCAAGATATCAGAGGGTTACGCACAAGTTAATTTAGTTACCTCTTTGGTTTACCCTGAGAGAGGATTGTGGTTGTTGCTTGAGAATAGTTTTTTTACCCCCTCATTAAAAAACTCAATTTCTTACAGTGAGTCTGATGCATACTTTTTGTATTCAGCAGGAATTCCTTTCTTTCTGTGATTGTTCATACCATGGACACTAGGAAGGATGGCCGTAAAGACTTTTAATTGTGCATGGTTTCTATGGTAATGTGGTGACTGTGTGGTTACTGTGGTGGTTGTATCACAAGGTTCATTTGTATGAAATCTACCTGAATCTTCATTGCATAATGAAAGTCTAAGAGGTCCTTAAGGTTGCTTATCTGACCCAGCATATTCAGTAATTTTGCCACCTGGATAGGAAACGTTCTCTAGGGTTTGATTTATGTGGCTAGGCTTCTTAATGTGGCATTTTTGTAGCCATTGTAGCTCGCAAAGGAAATATTCCAACTCACAATGGTGACAGATGTTAGTATAGGCCATGCATTAGAGCACAAGTGTGATAGTATCAAAGCATACTCTCTACATTAATGTTACATTATAATGCATTCATATTTCTTTGCTATAAATGTTATTTCTGTATATTTGAACTAAAACAAATCTGAAATTGAGTTTACCCCTCACTGAATGTTTAATTTACCAGTACTGATCCAGTCCTCCCTTGGTGAATCACATCTTTGTCCTGACACAGGATGTTTCTATGATGTCTGTTCTCTTGGGGACAACCCTCTAGAATTAGGATACCAATGAAAAGTGTACTTCGCTTAAATCCTTGAAGGAAGAAATGTTGTGATTTATTTGTAATCTCTCCTTTCATCTCCCATAAATTTGGACTTTAAGGCTCCTCAAGGCATTATCATTGGTGCTTTTTACTGTCCATGCTAATCAGTTTGAACCTGATCAGTTTGGTTTTCATTTAAGTATTTCAGGATTTTTACTTGTTTGGTGCATCTGGCCCAATCAATGGTAGCTAACCTCATTTGCCCCTTGAAAAATGGTAGTGACCACATAATCATATCAACCTTTACCTGTTGACTTTGTTCTCCCAACATGACATGAATACTAGTGAATTGCTAAACAGCTGGGGTAATATTTGAGAGTAATATAACTGTAATTATGTATGTCATAAAAGCATCAGCTATCATTGACTACCTCAATTCCATGCACAATTGATTGCCTCATCTTCACTTTGAAAAAAGCACCATGTCTGCCCTTTTTTGTATTAAAATACTTTATTAAGCATTTGTTTCTCAACAAGAAACGGGTACATCCACCAACTGGTTCGCCAGTAAACTGATTACTGGTGAACTCACATTAACTCCACAATCGATGTAGCCTAAAAGTGGTAGCACACACTGTGAGGGACGAGGGTAGGGTCAGTAAAAGAAGCAAGTTCAGAAGAAGAGATGGTAGAGTGTACAGAAGAGGCAGTAAAAAGGACAGTGAAAGAGTGGGAGGGAGGAATGGTAGATGGAGCGCTTTGCATGCTTTGACCCCAGGTGCATTCGGTCCAGTACCAGAATGTACTCATCCCATATACATAGACTGAGGATACTAGAGGAGGTAAAAGGGGTCTATACAAAGAGATCTCACAAACCACTGGGGCTCATGTGTGCACGCACACGAGACACTTCAGGTCCATAGAAAGATAAATAAAAACAAGTGTCCTGCGGGTAGCCAGTGAATCTGCACTTTATAATGAATAGCAGCAATCGTGTGTAGGGTGAGAGGGAAGTGGTTTATAGAGTGAGGCAAGGGCATGAGTGGGCAGAGCACGGAAAAATCTCCTTCTTGAAGGTGAATGACCTGAGACCTCCAGTGTTCGGTAAGTAACCCCAAGGTAATTGGGGAGAGGTCTTAGGACTATGAGCACAGATAGACAAATGTCCATAGCAGTCTAGTGCTGACTTAGGTGAATAAGCTATTTCACATGATTAGTAATTTAAATTGGGTGATGGTATGAGGGAGGATGAAGAGACGAGTACTGCCCAAGAGACTTCTATTGGGCATACCAAGAAATCAGTGTGTTTTGAAGGTGGTTGTGACTCCTTAGCAAGGCCACATGGCCAGCGTATTGTCAGTCACATGGTAAAGGAGTGGTATCCCCAAATATATGATGGAGTCAGAGGGGGCTAGAATGCGGGTCTAGGTAGTGTGGATGGCACGCAATGTAAAGTGGCACGCAAACCATGTCAGAGATATCTGCCTGGTCACTTAAACTCTAGATGATCATCTCATAATCTGCCATGGTCATTTCCTAGAACCTATTAAAGTGGGTAGGGACTAATGAGGATCTCCTGAGTTTGAGTATACATAACTTGGCAACAGAGAGCACTGTGCTGAACCACCATCTCAAATGAGACTCCCCTCCAGCCATGTTGGTCATGTCATGCCACATGTCGAAGGAGGCTGGCAAAGTACAGAGTGACAGTGGGATTTGTGTCAGTTCTTTTCACACATTTCTTTTGTTTATTTTAAAGCTTGACCTTCTTTAGATGGGCTGTACAAAAAGGCCACGACATTTCACAAATGGTTGCATTGTATCATTTTTGTTCTTATTAGGTTTTGGTGATGGCCCCATCAAGTAGCCCTTTTGTTAGACTGCAGGTATGATATGTAGCTTGAGATCCTGCATGTTCTGATGTGTTAGTTTTGTAACAATGCTACTTTTTACTTGCTGATGAATGCGGTTTAGATGTTTTGGCCTCTTAGTAAGGTGCTGTGGTATTCTCTAATTGCCCTTGAGTGTTCATTTGTTTCACTTTGCCTCATGATAACGTGTTGTATTTAAGGATTGGTTTTCTCAGATTAAAAAGATGTGTGGCAATAGGCTTTTTTCAAAAGCACCTACAATGCAATTTTTGCTGTATGTTCTTAGGTTTACTACTTACAACACAAACTTCCTCATTGATGAGTAAGTACCTTCTGTGAATACCAAAGTGAGTAAGTGCCTTCTGTGAATACCAAAATGGTAGTAAGTTTAGGATTTTGTCTTAAGTTAGTTCTGTGAATCGGGCCCTATGTCTCCGTGCTGGGCTCGATTGTGCGGCAGTTGGAAGCGGGCGGTTTTCCCTGGCTCTTGTGGTCGGGTGTCCACACTGTCTCCTAAAATAAATATACTTCCAGTTATTACAAAGAAGTCTCTCCTCATCATTTACGACAGTAATGGATCACAGTATGCTGCATGTGGTCATAATGAACGATGTCTGCCTACCATCCAGAGACCGCACTACACTGCCAGTACCAATGATCCTTCCTCCAAATGATGTCCGACTACTTTTACCTGATTGGATTACACCAAAGACATCATCATTAGGTACATTGTTAATCCACTTATTGTAATCACAAATGATTTTACCACTTTTTGCATTGCGTTCTGAAGTGGCAGAAAGCAGCATGTTGTTCCTGTATGAAACATTTAAATATCAGCCCTTTCAATCTCTGCCTCACATTTGTGGCTATTCTTATTCGACGTTTAGGTCTGGCTTGACAGTACAGTTCATGTGGCACCTTATGTGATCACCAAAAAATGCACTTTGAGAATAGTGCTGGGAGAGAGGCTTAGGCTCAGCCGCCATGTGATATATTACACTACAAATTTTTAATTGGGCAGGATAAGTGTCCTTTCACTGAATGAGTACTTGTATTGCACTTTTTGCCTTGTTCAAATGCTTATGCTCAATAGATTGTTCATGAGTTGCTTTTGGTGGTAGGAAGCGATTGAAGCTATAGTCCTGATTATTTGTGAAAGGGTATGCCAGATGCCATAGCTCCCGGTCTTATTATTATGAAAAGTTTTGAAAAAGGTAGTAGGAATGACTTAATTATGAAAAGCATACGTCAAACGCAATCGGCTGTGATGAAAGCCAATTGTTATTACCATGTGTTACAGCCTGTAGACAGGTATTTTGTTACACAGAAGCTCACCGTTTAATGTAGTAGGCAAGGTTTTTATTGTTGGTCTGTGGGAAATGCTGATTCAATTAAAGACCCTAAGAATTCTCCTAACAATCATAAGGGGCATCCACCGAATTGGGCCCAGGTAACCATTGATACAGAAGGAAGATTGAACCGGTAAATCCCAACCAGGAATGGGTTATGCCAGGGGTGTGTCGAGGCCCCTTTGCTTATCTCCCTGTTTATTGCTGACCTACTGGCAGTATTAGCTGCATCAAAGGGCCTCAGCCCAAAAAAGGATGATACCCTTACAGTATGCCTCGTAAAAGCAGATGACTTGGTCCTAAAGGATATGACTGAAATAGGCCTACAAAATAGATTCATTCTTGGAGTACTGTAATAAGACAAAGCTAGTGGTAAATATGGACAAAACCAAGGTGTTGGGATCTGGGGAAAAAGTCAATCAATTTGAATGGTACTTGGGGCCTAAGAAATTGAAACTGTGAATAATTAAAAGTATTTAGGAGTATGGTTCGAGAAGAGTCTAATGTGGAAAGATCAAATTACTTAAAGGGAGAACATTAGCATCAATAAATGGCCTTAAAAAATGAATAAATGTTATGGAGATAGGTCCCTACGACGTGTATTGACTTCCCATGCGACCATGAGCCGCCCGAAATTCAGGTATGGAGTTAAATTGCTAATCTTCAGTGGCAAATTGAACTGGGAACATGAAGAGGGGAAATGTCTGAAAAGCCAGTAAGATTCTGGCTGCACTTTGAGACTGGAGAAGGGCTAATGCTATTGTTGCTGTGCAAAAATGAGATCTTACACAGCGAGTTGAAGTTGGCCAAGAGTGCCACAAAATACCTGGTTGCAATATGTAGGATGCTGGGTTTAAATGTAAAAAGCGAAAATCTCCAGATAGGGACCACAAAGGGCAATCTTCGTGCTATAGTAAAAAATAAAGCCAGATAACAGGATATGTAGTATTTACAGGGGGAACTCTCTATTCAACTTATGCTAAATTCATGGCAGAATGAAGAGTGGTTTCCCTCTCTTGATGCACTACCTAATCCCACACTTAGATCAGAGACCCTAAGATTAAGAATTGGTCTAAATCCATGTCACAGTAGTAGCAAGGTAAAAATAGTAATGATGGATGAACATGGAAAATGCACTTGTGGGTTAAAGGTAAAGTGCGACATCCTGCACATTCACCCCGGAAGTTAATTTTAAAGTCACTTTTTCTTAAATACGGTATCCATGAATGGAGGCAAGCAGTAGCGCTATTAATAGAAATGCAATATTTGGATGTGACCTGCCTTGGGAAGATTCGTTGTTGCCGTTAAGTACTTTATCTGACTGATTTTTAAAATAATCTTAAGCAATGTAAACATTTTATGTATAGTTTGTACAATGTGATATTATTTGTATTTATATGTATTAGGATTATTACGTTTAAAATGTTTTTTTATGTTGTTTAAAGACTAGGTTCAAAATAAGCATTTTCTCGACTGACTGACTTTTATTGTTGGTTACTCTCTGACAAACAGTGGTTGTAGATTTCCAGTGAGAGATTCCTTGCAAGGCCACCTTAGGAGGTGCTGTATGTTTTTTATCTATAATTGTATGCATAGTTGTAATTTTATGACTGCATGCCTACAGGTTGCTGTCAGGGAAAGCTTGGGCTCATTACAGTATGCTTCGTTTGGTTAAGGAGACAAACCACTGATAAATTCTGTAGGTCTGATTGGTTAATTGAAAAAGTTATGCCAGTTGCCATAGGTGTGATCTGTTCATTATGAAAAGATAAAAAAGCTGTATTCTATAATGTTTTATTGTAAAAACATGTTACCATCAAAAGGATTTTATTTTGTATTCTTAATACACTGTGTTAAAACATTTTGACCCTACATGGAAGCTCAAACAATATCATAGTGGGTAAAGTTTTTAGTATTGGTTGCTCCCTCAGACTAATCCTTGGGGCAGAAGATCTGCTATATGAGTTTGGTTGAGAGGCCTTCTTAAGATGAGCCGTATATTGGTTTGCCAAAGGTGCTTTTGTACATATTTGTAATTTTATGACTGTATGCCTGATGGCTTTGTTGTGAAAAAGATTATGCTCAATACAGTTGACCTGAGTCTCTTATGATGACAAACCAATTGTAAAGGCTATAAGTTGGATTGATTCACTAGGAAAATGTATGAAATTGTCAAAGGTCTGATCTGTTTATTTTGAAAAGTTATGACAAAGGCAGTAGACCCAACTTATTTATTGTAAAAATCATACATTGAAGCAAATATCCCTTGAAGGCTGAACTGTATAAAGGCTAACCATGTTAAATGCTGCAGAAAGGTATCATGTTACGTAGAATCTCACAGACTACCATAGTAGGCAAGGCTTATAGTATTGGTTATTCTCACTGACAAAAACTGGGGGTAGAAGGTTTTCACTGTGTGAATCCTTCTTAGGCACCCTTTTGAGGGATTGTACATTGTTTTACCAACTTTGTTTACTTATTTGTAATATGACTGTTTGCCTTTGGTTGCATTGTGGTAACCCTCATGCTTCATACAAGAGGCCCGTGTTTGATATGGTGAAAAGCCAATTATAAAGCCTATAGGCCAGATTGGTTCATGGGAAAAGTTATGTGAATTGTCCTAGGCCTGATCTGTTTTTGTGAACAGTTATAATAAAGACAGTGGGGCTGACATATTTATTGTGAAAAAATTGTGTTAAAACTCACCCTTCAATATTGATTACTTAGCCCTGCTCCAGCACCTGCCTAAAAGGGTTATACAAGGATCTAATTACAATTTTATTGTCTGAATATTTTTCACATTATTGCTGGATAAGGAAGATCTATCTTTAATTATTCAACATTCCCAGATTACATTCATCCAGAGGCCTTTAGTACCTTTAGATCTTGTGCACTGTTTGCAGTATTCTTCGAAACATTTATGTAGATTTTCTTGCATGTACAATAAATATATTGGATTGGCTTAGAAATTACGTTATATGGACTTTGTGCTTATCTAAACTAATTTTACACCATACCTCCTTAGTTAAACTAAAATATTGTCAGTCTTAATCGTAGTGTGTTCTGGCAAAGTAGTTTCTAGTAATACTTTATAAACGTGTGCAGTATAGCCGCTGTGGGCTTTATGGCAAAATACAACTTCAAGCATCCCTGACTGTTTTTGCGCCCAGCAAAGGTACTTCTGGTTTTGAAGTATTTACAAAAAATGTATTTCCTACTTCTGCTGTAAGTCTGTGAAGAGGATAAAGCCATCCATATCTAGTAGTTGTCCCCGCTCCTATATGTGATTGCCATGTTATTCTTCACTAGCTGGGTGTGCTCTTCTAGGAGGGTGGGATTTCCACCGAGTGGGAGCATCCTATTTCTCTAACCTATTTCATTTTCTTCATGCATTGTGGATACTCTTGGTAAAGTGCTCTCAACTCTATCCTCCATAAAGTATTTGGGACCATTGTATTTGTGAATCCAAGTAACTTATGTTCCACTGTCATTTTAACCAGAACAACAGGGAAAAGCTAGATGAACTTGCAAACTCACAATTTATTGGAGGGATTTATTTTCCAGTCTTCATTCATTTTGCTACAGTAATCTTGAGTATAATTATCAAAACTCAAGTTTGTACAGCTTACACTCAACAATATAAAAAGTAAAGTTAACGTATAACAAATCTTGCATTTAAATCATGCAACTGTCAAAAATCATGAAAATCTTGTCAGGTTCGTGAATTGAAAAAAGAATTACAAAATGTTGAGCTGGCACACTACTCTGTTGCATCTCTTTTATTTCACGCGAGTCAAAGAAAAAGATGCTTGTGGGACTTTCACATAGCCTGAAACAGTAGATTCCAAATAATTCTGAGTTTATTTAGAACGCACATTGTGCAAACGCTACCAATGTTTTATTCCTTCCATTGCCAAGGAAAGAAAGGCACAGTTCTAAAAGTTCACATTAGCTGGAGTTACACCAGGATGAGTTGTGGCCAGTGACTGGTTGGAGCAGTTTGTGCTGCGTCATAGTATGCATCAACAAATGCCAGCACGCATTGTCAAAAGGCAAGACTGCTAAAAAAAAATAAAAAAAATCCATAAAACATGAACGGCAGGCCTGTCTGCATCGTTTCAAGGTGATTCATCTGGAGAGACCGGCAAATAGGCAGCAACAAATCAAAATAATTAACGTCCTATTCATGAGCCTAGAAATATCAATGTATGGATGTTTGGCCAACCCATAATGTGTAACCAACCGTATTATCTGGAAAATATGAAGTTTGGAAGCTACGGGGAAACGTGGCATAAAGCTTAACTTAAACCTTGCATTTTTATGGTTTTCACATGCTCACGGTATGTTCTGCTTTTTCATTTCTTCTGTTTTTCACTCCAGCAGCACTCTGTACAACCCCACTCTTTTAAACTAATCATCCACCAACACATAATATATTGCACATACGATTGTTTAATATGAATATGCTCAAAATCTGATACTTGTACCTCTCCTTTACCTACCATAGACGCCTCTGCTTTAAGGCATCTTCCCAAAATGTTTGTGTTTCCGGTCATTAGAGGGGTGGGTGGGTAAGGGAGGGAATTCAGGAAACTGATAAACTAACATATTTTTGAAGATCTTTTTATTGCAGATACTGAGGGAAGTGTTTTTACACTTTTATTAATGTTCAGATTTTGCAGGTTTAAAGGATCCTGTCCAGTAATAATTTAGCATGGCGTGTTGTTTTTCCGAATAATTAAACCGTTAGTTCTTAACAATATCCTCAATTCATATATGTGAGGCTAGTTTAAATCGGTGGAGATCGTTTGTTATTTAGTCCAAGAACCCCACAGAATTTTCGCATTTTTTTATTCAGCGACTCTAGCCGTTATATTATTGCAGCCATTCAGATGTCCTTTCAGTATATATGCTGTGTTATTCCAAACACTGCAATAATTAGAAAAACACACAGGTTCTGAAATGTTTCGTAATGAAACCTCGGTTATTTAAACAATGGTTCCCTATGGACACACCAAAGTCCATCTTTTCAGCAGCGTAGCCAGTGGGTCATGGATTCTAATTAGGCCTGGGCGGAAAACTACGCTACGCTCGCGGAGTTTGCGTAGTTTGCGCTACTACGCACTACGCGAATTGCACGTAGCACAGTGCAAAAACGCGTAGCGGGCATTTTTTGCTTGCTCGCGGTCCTCAACGTCAAGTTGGCGACCGCGAGCGAGCAAAATCAACATCCGGCGAGACTTTTTCCTCGTTCGCGATCAGCAACATCAAGTTGCCGATTGCGAGCGTGGAAAATAAACCTCCCGGCGAGATTCTCAATGCGGGGAGGTCAGGTTTCTCATTGCGAGTGGTCGCGTATGCTCGCGACCGCTCTCGATGAGAAACTACCAGTCCGCGTTGAGAAAGCTGCTGCTCGAGTACAAATCTACTCAAGCGGCAGAAAACGACCGCTTGCACTGTGCAAGATGCCGTTTGCACTGATTGCACAGTGCCGGATGCTTGTACGCACTGTGCAATCAGTGCGAACAGCATTTCCCTACCGTACTACGCAGTTCGCGTAGCTACGCGTAGCGTGTGTAGTGCGAAGTGCACTTCGCGTAGCTGCGCGTAGCGCTTCTACGCGAACTACGCCCAGGGTTAATTCTAATGAAAGGAAAGAAATGGGCCCCATGGCTGCTGTTTGAAATATAACCGTAATCCGGTTTCAGTGCACCAATAGAAGATTCCCCTCTGCATCCTTAGTCTGAATGCACAAACTCCTGTCACCGTGTGATCACTTAAGCACTGAGCACTCTAATCCTGATTTGAATGTTTCTACCGAACCATATTAAGAATATTGTACTTACTAGCTGTCGCATACGGTTTAGCTGTTACATATGATGCTTACCTGATAAGTGATGTCAGAATGTCTTTACGGATGTTGAATGAGTCCATAGCGAACCATTGTTTTAATATAGAAACCAGAGTAAAAGTTGTATGAGGCATATTGAGCTCTCGTGGCGTTTGGTACAAGTAATAATGAAACCGCGTCCACAGATTTAATTATTAAAATGATAATAAGCACTAGATTCCCTTAGAAAACCAGTCCTATGCAGTGAAAGGCAGAGGAGGAAGACCTTAACTTGCTTAGTATGTTTTCTTTTTGTTGGTAAAATTGTGAGGAATTGTTTGCTATTTACTCAGTTTAGCTAGGTGTGTGACAAACAACATTGTGAAATAAAGATCCATGTCAGTGGCTCTGCTACTAAGCCATGTACTGCAAGGTTTAGTGTGATATTGCCTTAAGTATGATATAATCTTCTATGCTTTCATGGCAGGTTGTGGTATAATAATCTAGAATATGCATCCTGAGAAAGTGTCAGTTGGAAGTTGATTACAGATGTGGATGTGACATTTTTCCTATGATAGAATATACTTATAATTAAGTTATATTTTATTGTTCTGAATCATGAGCGAACTATCATTTCCACATTGGCGATGAGGATGGGATTCACACGCGCTCACTGTGCACCAACTTGGAGTGTTTTGCACGTGCAGACTTGTCTACATGTGCCGAAATCAGCAGATTATGGAGTTCTTCATGTGTACGATCTCTGCAATCTTGGTACCCGCTGTGAGGAGTTCCTGGCACAGCCAGTGTCGAGCAGCTTGCAGTGCATAGCTGTTCAGGCTTTCTAGCGACGTTCAACATTTTATTGGATTAACCTGCAGCTGCATTTTTACTGGTTTGGATGACGTCTGTGACCTTGTGACCTTTTGTCACCTGGGCCCCATCAATGTATTTATTTTTGTGAGGAATTCTAACCTTATGTCATCTGTGCACCAGCCACATTTGAGCTTTACGCTCTGTGAGGAGACAGTGTTAAGTGTGAGGGTGACGCAGACAAAATAGACACTGCTTGGATTTGGATTCAGGCACCAGAGCGTAGGAGGGCAGTTTGTGGATTTGAATGGAGTTAAATCGAGTTTTATTAATGGCACAAAGTAAGCTGTGGAGGGAATACTCTGGTATTACATCGGATACCAGTGCATTCTGTTTGTTATTTTAATTAATTGTTTTATTGTCTCCTGTGTAAGAATTTACGTTAAGGACAGCTAGGAATAGTAAGAACAGTATGCATAGTAATTAATATTCGGTTTCAAGTGGAATCGGTATTCAGTGTGTTAGTGCACAATGCAAAACATCACTCCTCCGCTATTTTTTTTCTATCTTCTCCAGGAGAGCAAGTGATCAGATGGGCAAAATGGAAGAAGGTGTTCATACATTATGCTAGGGTATGTGGAACCTCTTTGAGTGCAGAGAGGAAAACCGCTTTGTTACTACATTGTCTAGGTCCAGAAGGACAAGAGGTTTTTGGACATCTGCCTAACATTGTAGATAATGAAGCGTAGAGTTTAAATGAATTTGAATTATGCATTAAGAAGTTGGGCAATCATTACCTGCCCAAGGTTAGCATGATACTGGAGCGGTATCATTCTGATAGGAGGGTACTGCGACCTCAAGAATCAGTGGAAAATGATTACTGATTTACGCAAGTTGGGTGCTTCGTGCTAATTTGAAGGTTCCATTGATGAATGCATCCGTGACCAGTTCGTGCTAGGATGTAACATTGAAAGGGTCAAGGATGAATTGTGGCAGAAAGACGACCCTAAATTGGATGAAGTGTTGTATATTGCAAAAACAAATGAGCATTCTTTAGCATGCGTTGATGTCATAAAAAAGGATAGTGGAGAGTCTTCAGAAACAATACAGTTTAACAAAAAAAAAAGTAGCACCACAGAGTGGGCCCAAACCCACAATCCGTGGTTTGAAGAAGTGTAGTAGCGAAAGAAATGTGGACATCCCCAAAAAAATGATTCAGCAATTGTTTACATTGTGATACACAAGGTCATTTGGCAAATGACAAAACAGGTCCAGCCTGTTCTGCCAAGTGCCGTGTATGTGGGAAGCTTGGACATTTCAGGAAATGTTGTAGGTCTCTGGATAAATTGAAGAGATAAGCAGGAGGATGAATGTGAGTATGATGGACTTTATTGTGGAGAGATTGTATTACAAGTACGACATCAGAACAAAAATAGTCCGATCGATTGTGTCAATATTAATGGATTTGAAGAAGAAATGCTATTTGGGTCCTAAAATTTCCTTGGTCCCTAGATAATTCTATTTAGATAAACTGTTAAACACAGTAAATGTATTTAAGCCTGATATTTGGCCTCTAGCTTATAGGGGACAACCCATTAAACTGGATGGATATTTCATAGGGGAAATCGAAAGCAAGGGCAGGTTCACAGCTGGAAAGATTTACATCTCTAATAAAGGAGACCGCATCATCAGTTGGTTCTACCAATGTGATTTGAATGTGATGTTGGATCCAAATAGTGATATACCCATTGTTTTAAAAGACGTTGAGTCACAATCTCTGGATTCAGTGCGAAATGATAATTCCTGTACAAATGAAAGTGAGGAATCAACAAAGCCAGATTTGGAAAAGAGTGTGTGTGATGACAAGTTAGTCAGATCGTTATGTTGTAAATTCTCTCTTTTTACAGAAAAACTAGGTTGCTTATTGAATTATACACATAAAATTGTATTAGAAGATTATGCTACTCCCAGTGTAACGTGAGGGGAGTCCTGCTTGCTCTAAGGCAAGCCATGGCAGATCAAATTGACAAACTGAAGAAGGAAGGTATCCTAGAGGAGGTGGAAATGACCGTGGGTAACCCCTATAGTGCTAGCTTGTAAAGCATCAGGAGGTGTAAGTCTATGCATAGATCTGAGAAGGTTGAACAAAGCTATGGTCATTGATAGGTATCCCCTTCCCAATATAACTGAGATGTTGACACAATTGGAGGTTGCTGTAGTTTTTTCCACCTTAGACGTACAATCTGCCTATCACCAGGTCAAATTGAAAGAAGACACTATGAATCTAACATCATTTATCATGCCCTTTGTTTTGTTTAAATTTACAAGGATGCCCTTTGTTTTGATATCAGCAGCCTCTGTGTTTCGAAGGGCAATGGAAGATATGTTAAGGGACATTTCAAAGATTTATTTTTTTATTTAATTTATTTATTTGTAAGGTTTTATATAGCGCTGGCTAGACCCAGAGGTATCTGAGCGCTTTACAGGATCAGTAACAAGGCAAATATCAATGGAAACAGTAGTTACATGCAAAATATAAACAGGAACATGCGTATCACACCATTGAATCCGGCGAAAGGCAAAAATCTTAGGATTCGAAGGTTATCTACAGTTAAATAAAATAAGGGTGGTATAACCTCAGAGCACACAATAAAATATAACAAGGAAACATTTGTAGTGGTAAGAGGGAAGGGGTAGCTGAGGAGAGGTCAAGACAAATTAACAAAAACGGGGAGAACATCAAAAGAAACTTACAGCAATGTAGTTAGAGCTGACAACATACATGAGAGACCAAGGAGAGCAAAGGCAGGAGTAAACAATAAGAACATAGGGAAAACTAGAGGTCCGCAGGTTAGCAGAAAGATGACCGATACAGGTGATCAAAGGATAGCAGGATCTGAAAGAATTATGGACTCCAGTATTTATTGAGGATAAAAATATACCAAGATGATGAATTGATTTATTGATTGACACAGGAAGAACATGAGCATATTTTGAGAACTGTGTTAAAAAGGTTCAGGGAGAGAAGACTTACTTTGAAGGAAGACAAATGCAAAGTCAGTTGCAAAACAATTCTTTATCTTGGTCATAAGCTGAACTAGAGGAGTGGTGAGACCCAATAAACACCTGGTAAGACCATTCATAAACTTCCAATACCAGAAACAAGGAATACAATACAATTTTAAGGAATGGCAGAATGCTATAATAAATGTGTTCCCTGGTTTGCAAGCTGCACAAATAATTTGAGATTGTTGTTAAAAAAAAAAAAGGGGGAACATATTTGCGGACACCAGATTGCACCAGTGAGTTTGGATTGCGTTATCTGAAGCTCCTTTGCAGCAGAGTTTTAATACATTTGAATTCTCTGTTTTGGTGGCGGATGCTAGTTCAAAAGGGGTAGGTGCAGTTTTAAAACCAGAGCAAGGTGATAGAGAGCAATCATATTTATTTCTAGACATTTACTGGGACCGGAATATAGATACTCTGTTATAGAGAGGGAAGCTTAATGCATTTAGTGGGCTATAACAAAATGAAAAACAATTCTATGGGGCACTAATTGTGTAGTAAAAACTGACCACAATCTGCTTAAAGATGTTTTTGGGAATAAAGGGTTAGACGCAATATCTAGCAGGATTTGTAGGTGGGTAATTGCATTACATGAGTTAAATTTCAAGTTTGGATGCATTCCAGGAGCTTAAAATAGAGTGGCAAATTGCCTTTCATGTTTGGTCACAGATTCACAGGATGAGAGAGGAGGATGAGGTATGGGATCTTGATGACTAGAATGTATGTGAGGTCACAGAAGGAACTTTAAACGAAGAGGAGTGGAAAGTTTTTTATTAAAGCTGATGTGAATTTGCAAGAGATTATTCACCTAACTGAGAATGAGTGGAGCTCCAAACAGGGTGTGAGCATGGGAGGTTCAAAGTAGTGGAATGTTAGAGATGAATTATCAGTACATCACAAATTATTATGGTGAGGTACAAGACTCATTACTTCTAAGTGTATTCAAAACAATTTGATTCAGTTAGCACATCAAGGTCCGACTACATTTTTGGTGGCCTGGGCTCAATATTCAGCTGGCGATATGGATCAGAGAGTGTCAGGAGTGCATATCAAGTGATACATTTTGCAAGACAAGATTACGACCAATGGTGCTGAGGGATTATCCTGGAAAAGCCTAGCAAGAAGTTGCTCTGGACATATTGGAACCTGTACAGAGTGGTAGCGGTCAGTCTTATGTGATGATTTTAATTGATCTATTTTCACGATGGCCAAAAATATAAATATTTCAAAGTATGGAAACACATAACATGATACATTTCTTTAAAAAAACTATTTGCCAGAGGAGGGATACTGGAATGCATCCTTACTGACAATGGGTTGCAACTAGTCTCCAATGAGATAGAAGAATTTCTTACAAATAGGGGAATAAAACATAAAAGATTTTCACTTTACCATCCCGAATCAAATGGTATAGTAGAAAGATTTAACGGAGTGTTAAAGGGATAGATTCAAATGGCACATTATAAAGAAGCTCCCTCGTGACCTATCTTGTTGTGTCCAATTTAACTATACTTTAACATGGGCTAACAAAATGTGCTTAAGTAACAACAAAATCTCAAAAACATGAATGCATTTGAATTTTTATTTATTTAATTCATTTCAATATCAAAACTTTCTTTACTTTTTTATAATAAGTTATTTTTTTGAAAATATGAAGAAATTATTTCAAACATTTACATACAAATAAGCCTAACAATTTCATAAAATATTAGATACAAAGCATATTTGAATTGATACCCCTGAATGCAAGTTCATAAAAAAGAAAAAGGAGAAAACTTTCTTTCATACTGTACTATACACATACAACCCCATACATACTCATACATACTATATTTTAAAATATATCTGGAAGGTATGAGACAACTGATGACTAGGTCTCTATGACCAATAACGTGAACTGCGAACAGTAAGGTCTAAACAGCATTGGTCGACGCGCGTTTCGGTGGCTGAAGAAATAATGGCACCAACTTCATCAGGACCTTTAGCCAGTCAACAAGAAAACACACACCGGGGCACTCAGGGAAAACTATTTTTTGTACAATAAAGAGAAGTGTGTAGATCAACCATAAAGGGCCAATAGTGATTATCGCCAATGTTTTCTTTTGTCAATACTGGATATGTTCGTTCCTAATATATTTTTTCAACTGTTTCTTAAGAGGGGGTTTTTCATGTTGATATTTGTGTCCACAATTTAAGAATATCCTACTGAATCGTTTTCCAAAGATTGATTTAAGTAAGTGGTTATATCCAAGTCACGTATCAGTTGGGGATTATCGTATTCGTTCTTTTAGTACCCAAACTTTTGGGTCAAAGTTGGAAGTTCTGCATGTGTAACCGTAAAATCGTACGTGGCTCGACAGCGAGGATTGTTGACGGTAACCTAGATTCAAATGGCTACATTGCAAGGAAAGGATTGGAATTTTGATACAAGAAAGTGTGGTCAAGTAATTCCAAAATGTTGTGATATTGGAAGATAATCAACCTTGGAGATCTGAAAGAGACACGTTAGTGATAGATTCTTTACCTTAGAATATCCCCAGGCGTCAGACTGGATCCGGAAAGTTTTTCGTCAGCAGTACCCCTGCGCGTCGGTAGGTGGCGTCGTGCGGCTCCGCGTTTGTCGCTGGCGTCGTAAGTGCCAAGATGACATCACGGAGACTACTTAGGCGCCACCCATGCGCGCTGACGTCAGTTCTTTCTTTTTCCGCGCCAGCAAGCGCAGATCCGGTTAGAGCACGTACCTTAGTCACTTTTTGACTAGTTGTTTTTGGGACTTTTGTCTCTACTTTTCTAAATCTTGACTCCTGGTGCCACGTAGGGATGCCTGGGTTTAAATCCTGTGGGGCCTGCCGCCGTACGATGTCGGTGGCCGACCCCCATGGCGTCTGTCTCTACTGTCTGGAGCGCGACCATGACTCCCATAATGTTTCGACTGTCTGGCCATGGCTCCGAAGGCTTTGCGGGAGCGGTCCCGAAAGCTGCTGGAGGCCCGACAGTTGTCAACGCGACGTTCCAGGTCCAGGGGTCGCTCGAGGGACCGGCCGCGTAGTCGTCATCATCGCTCCTCGGGGTCCAAGTCTTCACCCTCTGATTCGGGTAAGCGACGTCACAAAAAGAAGTCGAAGAAGCGCGTACGCTCTCCAACCTCCCCCCGTCGGTCTTCGGACGCGGACGAGGGGGCCCGGGGTCTTTCCCCCACGGCTCCGTTGGAGCACGTCAGTCCTGCGGCCTACCCGCCATACCCGGGTCCGTCGGCGACTCTAGCCCAGGTGCAAGAGTTTCTTGCTGCCATGGACCGCCTTTTCAGGCCTAGGGCTCCCGCCGGTGCGCCTTCAGGCCCCGCGGTCCCTCTTGGGGGCCCTTGGTTGCCGCCGCCGGCTCCTACCCCAGCGCCGCAAGGTCCTCCACCGGCGGCTCCAGCCCCGGAGCCGCAGGGTCCTCCGCCGGCGGCTCCGGTGCCCCCTGCGGCTCCCTTCCCGGCGCCGCCCTGGGTGCCGTTCGTCCCACCTCCGCCCTTGCCCGCGTTTCCAGCTTGGGACCCCGATTGGGCCTTGGAGCTGGAGCGGTGTCGACCGGCGCCGTTATCGGTGCCGTTATCGGCGCCGGTGGAGCATTTGTTTTCCCCTGTGCCTCCCTCGCCGCTTCAGCCTGTGCCTCGGGCTGTTGTGGAAGGGGAGGACTGGGAGGGGTCGGAGGACCCTCTTGCACGGCAGTGTGACTCCGAACAGGAGTGGGCAGAAGACTCAGAGGATGCAAGTGGCCTTGACCTCTTCTCTGAGCCTGGGTTTGTGTCTCCTCCCACTGCCATGGAGGAAGGCGCAACATACACTGTGGTGCTCTACTGTTACCCTCCAGACTAACCTCCTTACTGAAGTGCTTCAGACGGCGGCAAGTTCTATAGAACCTCTGCTTCCGTTTAATGAGGCCTTAATGGATGTTTTGATGGGTACCTGGTCTAGGCCAGCCACAGGGGTTCCTGTGGATAAAAACGTGACATGGCGTCACCGCCCAGCACCGGGTGACCCTGCCTTTTTGACGACTCATCCGACACCGGAGAGCCTGGTCATTCAGGCTTCCACTTCCCAAACAGCATTCCTTACCGCTCCGCCGGATAAGGAATCAAAAAAGCTGGAGCAGCTTGGCAAACGGTTGTTTTCCTCTGCCAGCCTGGGGCTGAGGTCTGTCAACACTGCATGCCTCTTGGGCCGCTATTCTCACGCTGTGTGGGACATGGTGGCGCAAACTCTGCCCCAGTGCCCGGAAGAGGTTCGGGCTGTGCTTTCCCAAGCTGTTGCAGAGGGGAAGGATGCCGCGAAGTTCGCCATCCGGTGTGGGTTGGACACCGCGGACTCTTTGGGAAGAGTCATCTCCACAACGGTGGCCTTGCGGCGACATGCCTGGCTGCGGTCCACGGGGTTTTCAGGGGATGTCCAGAGTTCCCTCATGGACATGCCTTTTGATGGTACTCGCCTATTTGGCGATAAAGCAGACCGTGCGCTGGAGCGTTTTAAGGACTCTCGGGCTACAGCCAAGTCCTTGGGTCTCTCCACCACATGCCCGGCCACGTCTTCCTTTCGTGGCCGCGGAAGGGGCGCCCCTACACGCCCGTTCAGCCAAAGGCCTGCGCAGAACCAACCTCAGCGCGGCACAGGGGGCCAGTGTGCGGGTCAGTCCACCTCCGCTCCCGCAGCATCCGCCTCAAAGCCTTCCTAGTCCGAGCTTTGGGGTGCACCCCACGCCAGTGGGCGGCAGGATTCAACATCATCTCCCCCATTGGCGTTCTGTCACTTCGGACAGGTGAGTGCTGCTAATCGTCCGAAGGGGCTACTCCCTCCCCTTCGAGTCTGCCCCCCCGGCCATGCCACCTCAGTTCCACCGCATGTCGGGGGATCACTTGGCGCTTCTCCGACAGGAAGTCACGGCCCTCTTGGCCAAGGGGGCCATCGAACGCGTTCCTGGGCCAGAAGTAGGACATGGTTGTTATTTCCCACTACTTTCTGGTCCCCAAAAAGGACAAAGGGGGCTTGCGCCCCATCTTGGACCTCAGGAACGTCAATCGCTTCCTCCGGAAGGAGAAGTTCAAGATGTTGACTCTGGCTCAGGTCTTGGCTACCCTCGACCCTGGAGACTGGATGGTAGCGTTGGACTTGCAGGATGCAATTTTCACATTTCCGTCCTGCCGGCCCACCGGCGTTACCTGCGGTTCACGGTAGGCCAGGAGCATTTTCAGTTTACCGTGCTCCCCTTTGGCCTTACCAGCGCCCCTCAGGTGTTCACGAAAGTGATGGCGGTGGTCGCAGCTCAGACTGGCTGTTGAAGGCGGGCTCGCCCCAGGCAGTCGTCTCCCACCTCCAGACTACGGCCGACCTCCTGCATTTGCTGTCGTTCTCCATCAACGTGCCGAAGTCGCACCTGAGTCCCTCTCAGAAGCTCCCCTTCATCGGAGCGGTTCTGGATTTGACGCGGTTTCGGGTTTATCCTCCCGAGCAGCGAGTCCGGGATATTCAGGCTATGATTCCGATCTTTAAGCCTCTATCCTGGGTTTCAGTCAGGATGACCCTCCGGCTCCTGGGCCTGATGGCCTCCTGCATTCTGCTAGTGCAACATGCCAGGTGGCATATGCGGGCTCTGCAGTGTGACCTGAAGTTCCAGTGGGCACAGCATCAGTGCAACCTGTCCGATCATGTCCAGATCTCGGAGTGCACTGGGCGACAATTGCGGTGGTGGCTCACAAATCGCGATTGGGTCAATGGCAGATCCCTCTCCCTCCCCCAACTGGAGCACACAGTGGTGACGGATGCGTCCCTCCTGGGATGGGGTGGCCACTTGGGAGAGGCGGAGATCAGAGGCCTCTGGTCTCCGGCAGAGTCCCGGCTCCATATCAATCTTTTGGAGCTTCGGACGATCTGACTTGCACTGAAGGCATTCCTTCCCTCTGTCCGGGGCAGTGTAGTGCAGGTGTTCACGGACAACACCACCGCCATGTGGTATTGCAACAAACAGGGCGGGGTGGGGTCGTGGACCCTATGTCAGGAGGCTCTGCGCCTCTGGACATGGCTGGAACATCAAGGCATTACCTTGGTGGTTCAACACCTGGCAGGTTCTCTGAACGCCAGGGCGGACGAACTCAGCCGCCGGTGCTTGATGGATCACGAATGGCGTCTGAACTCGGACGTGGCGCAAGGTCTCTTTCTGCAGTGGGGAGAGCCTTGGTTAGATCCATTCGCCACCGAAGAGAACGCGCAATGTCATCAGTTCTGCGCGTTCGAATTTCCAAGGCGGCACTCGCTCGGCGACGCTTTTCGTCGCGAGTGGAGCTGCGGTCTGTTGTACGTCTTTCCGCCTATACCACTTCTGCCCAGAGTGCTGAAGAAGATTCGGCGCGACCGGGCCCATGTCATCCTTGTGGCTCCGGATTGGGCACGAAGATACTGGTATCCCGAGCTACTCAACATGGCGATCGATCCCCCGATCCGACTGCCTCTTCGGGAGGATCTTCTGTTGCAGCAGCAGGGGACGGTCCTCCACCTGAACCTGTCCAGCCTCCACCTCCATGCGTGGAGATTGAGCGGCGACAGTTGACAGCTTTCGATCTTCCTCCCGAAGTCTGTGATGTCATTCTGGCAGCCAGGCGTCCCTCTACTAAGACGGTATACGCCTGCAGGTGGAACAAGTATGTGGCATGGTGCACAGCTAAGTCTGTGGATCCCCTCTCTGCCCCTCTTTCTGAGGTCCTTCTGTTCCTACTATCCTTGGCCCAGCAGGGCTCTGCTCTGGGCACTATCAAAGGTCAACTTTCGGCCCTCTCCGCCTTTCTCCGGCTTCCAGATCAGCCTTCTCTCTTTAAGTCCCCGGTTGTTAACCGTTTCCTGAAAGGCATTACACACACGTTTCCTCCCGTGCCTTTCATAATGCCTCAATGGGACTTAAATCTCGTCTTGACGTTTCTGATGTGCGATCCTTTTGAGCCCCTTCATAACTGTCCTTTACGTCTTCTTACTCTAAAGACGGCTTTCCTGGTAGCTATCACCTCTGCCAGAAGAGTGAGTGAGCTCCAGGCTCTTTCTTCTAAACCTCCTTTCCTTTCGGTTCATCTGGACAAGGTGGTTTTAAGGACCCGTCCTTCTTTCTTGCCAAAGGTTGTCACGCCCTTCCACATCGGGCAGACCATCACTTTGCCCACCTTCTTTCCGCCTCTGCATCCTTCAAAAGAGGAAGAGAGGCTCCATCGTCTGGACCCAAAACGTGCGCTCTCGTTCTATCTGAAGCGCACACAACAGTTCCGGGTAGAGGACCAGCTCTTTGTTGGCTACGTGGGCGCCAAAAAAGGTCGGGCCGTGCACAAACGCACCATCTCTCGGTGGGTCGTTTTGTGCATCAAAGCGTGTTACTCGTTGGCTAAAAAGGAGCCTCCTGTAGGGCTGCGTGCCCATTCTACCAGGGCGACAGCAGCCACTACTGCCTTGGGACGCGGCGTTCCCTTGCAGGATATTTGTCAGGCAGCCACGTGGGCCTCGCTGCACACATTTACCAAGCATTACTGCCTTGATAGTCAAGTCCGGAGAGACGGCTTCTTTGGCCGTTCTGTTCTCCGTGACTTTCTGGTGTAGTCTATTCGCAGACCCACCACCGGGTTTGGTATTGCTGGGGTATCTATTCTAAGGTAAGGAATCTATCACCAACGTGTCTCTTTCAGATGCACAAGTTACTACTTGTGTAATGATATATCTGTAAGAGACATTAGTTAGTGATAGATTCCTTACCGCCCCATCCATCCTCCCCGTTCTGCGAACTGATTCTAGGGTTAAGGTCATCCCTTTCAGGGCCCTAGTTTCATGGCACCAGTGGTCAGTTTCTTGCATGGCTCTGCGTTCCTGGCGCTGAAAGTCGTGTACAGAACTGACGTCAGCGCGCATGGGTGGCTCCTAAGTAGTCTCCGTGACGTCATCTCGGCGCTTACAAAGCCAGCGACGAATGCGGAGCCGCACGACGCCACCTACCGACGCGCTGGAGTACTGCTGACAAAAAACTTTCCGGATCCAGTCTGACGCCTGGGGATATTCTAAGGTAAGGAATCTATCACTAACTAATGTCTCTTACAGATATATTGTTACACAAGTAGTAACTTGTGCTTTAAGCAGGATAATGGTTCTCCAGCATGATTCAGTGGGAGAGGCAGGCAGGCTGATTCACGGAGATTACTTAAGTCGCATGGCAGCGCGGACGCGCAGCGACAAGTAAGCAGAACAAGCAAGCTATTTACTACTTGCACAGAGCACTTTATTGGGGGGCATTTTTAAAATATATTTGCACTATTTTAAACTATTTTAGCTCACTGTACCTTTTAGGTTCCAGTCTCGAGCTCACTCCCTGGTCCACCACGGAACTTCCGGTTGTGTGGAGGGAGTCGGCAAGAGGAGGCGGGGCCATTTCTGGGGCAGAGGGCAGGCAGGCTGATTCACGGAGATTACTTAAGTCGCATGGCAGCGCGGACTCGCGCAGTGGGCACGCCGCTGGCGCGCCTAAGGCGCTCCAAAGGCAAGCCCGTCCGTTCCCTTCTGGGACCAGGGGCCAGAATCCCTGGCCCTCCCTCCATAGATATTCTGAGGTACTCCTCCGGCCAATTACACCTACTGCGGATGCCTTGCAAAGACATATGCAGGCATTCCATTTGTTTAACAAAGGGTCCCGCATCATGTACTCATTGTTCTTTCGGCTCCAGTAATGCTCCACAGCGTATAATGAAGACCCCTAGGGGTTACAAAATGTTTATCCTCAATTGCAGATCCCTACCTAAACACTCGTCTGAAATTAATATATTTCTTGACGGAGAACAACCCGATGTTCTGTTTTTTACAGAAATATGGCTCCACAAGGAGTCTGACCCCGATTTGGTGCAAGCACTTCCTCCTGGTTACTATATTTTGAGGAAAGACAGGGAACTGAGAAAAGGGGGAGGCATTGCCATCATTCTCAAGGACCATCTGAAGGGGCGTATTGAGCCTGAGATCATCCAGGATTGCGAAAACATGTTCTTCGCAATCTCTCTTTCTCCCACTCTCTCCCTATCAGGAATCCTCATCTATCGCCCTCCAGGCCCCTGTGGGCAATTTCTTAAAACTCTCACAGATACCGCTGCTACGCTAGCAAGTACCTCGCCCAACATCACCTTATTAGGCGATTTTAACCTGCACCTAGAGGACCCTTTTAAATCTGAAGCCGTGGATCTCACCCAAGACTTATTGGCTATCCAACTGATCCAAAAAGTTACTAGTCCAATACATTGCAAAGGCACAATTTGGACCCAATCTTCTCTAATAATGAGAAGCTTACAGTAGGTAATCCTATCCCGGTGCCATGGTCGGATCATTTTTTGATTCCGATCCAATGGAATATCCCGCCACAGCACACTAACACCCAATCTTCTAGTAGCTGGGAACGCCCCTGGGCGAATCTCTCATTAGAGACATGGACCACAGCTCTGATAAATACAAGACCTCTATTGGACCCCAACCCCGACATCGCCACTGATAATTTTAACCATTGGATTGAATCCTCTTTGGATGCCACTATACCGCTCAAACTGAGCCAGAAAAGACCTAAAGAGAGAACGGCACCTTCCTACTCACCCAAACTTCGGGAACTTAAATAAAACTGCAAAAGATTAGAAAGGGCTTGGAGGAAAGAGTACAACACCTTAAAAAAACAGAATTATAGAGAGTCCATCAAAACCTACCAAACAGAAATGAAGAGAGCACAAGCACAGTACTTTGAAGAAAAAATTACATCCGCTGCCAACGCTCCCAGGGAAATCTTTCGGATAGCTAAAAATCTTATGAAGTGTCCTTCGTCTGAGACACCACCTGTCTCCTCTCAAGCACGCTGTAATGAACTTGCAGAATTCTTTAATAAGAAAGTTCTAGATATATATAACACCTTCCCCCTGGCCCTCTGCCCCGATAACACGGTTTTAGAAGCTGATACTCTATCTGGCACCAACCACGACTGGAGGAACTTCCTCCTATGAACCTGTCCACCCTTTCTCAACTCTATGCCCAGGTCAAATCTGGTTCCCCTCTCGACCCTGCACCCCTCCATATGCTTCGGAAGGTAGAAGAAACCATACTCCCAGTCTTACTAGAAGTGTTAAATTTATCTATATCTACTTGTCAAGTACCTTCGTCATGGAAACATGCCATAAGAGCACTGCTAAAAAAAACGAATCTTAACCCTGAGGTATGGGGCAATTATCGCCCGTCTCGCTTCTCCCCGGGACAAGCAAAATATTGAAGAAATATGTTAATAGAACTCTTTCTGAGTTCTTAGAAACTCATTCCCTACTACATACTTCCCAGACAGGATTCCGACCACAACATGGTACGGAAACCGCTCTTCTAGCAGTAGTGGAGGAATCGAGGAAAATCCTCAACCAGGGAGGAGCAGTGGCCATCATCCTACTTGACCTGAGCTCCGCCTTTGATAGTCAACTATAACATTCTTCTTGACAGACTCAGAAGGGTTGGAGTCTCAGGTAATGTCATGGCCTGGATCAAGTCCTTTTTACTTGATAGATCGTTTCAGATATTCGAAGGTAACAACACTTCTAAACATGTGCCACTCGCATGTGGAGTCCCCCAGGGTTCTCCACTGAGCCCCACTCTGTTTAGTCCTGCCATATGGGATCCATATTGTCACATATGCTGACGATACACAGCTAGTGGTAGCATTAAAACATCCGAAAAACTTGCCAGCTAACTTAGAAACCTGTCTGGAAACAGTGGCCAAGTGGATGGACCAGTCGTGCCTCAAGCTTAATGGAGACAAGACCGAGCTAATGATCTTGGGCAATCATTCCATCTCTACATCGGAATTGGGCTGGCCTAACTGTCTTGGCCCTCCACCAGCCCCTAAACACAAGATCAAAAGCTTGGGAGTTTGGTTGGATAGCTCTCTCAAATTTGATCACCAAGCAGTGAAACTCTCAGCCACCTGCTTTGGTATCATTAGATTGATTAGGAAAATTGCACCTCTTCTTCTTCCGCTACCTACTCGGAGAGTTATGGTTCAGGCACTGATTCTCTCCCGCCTGCACTACGGGAATTCCCTCTACTTGGGTGCCCCTAAATACACTACTAGGAAACTGCAAGTAGTGCAGAACTGTGCAGCCAGGCTGCTACACAATATACCCAAAATTCACTCCGCCAAGACTGCTCTCAAAACATTGCACTGGCTGCCAATAAATGAGCGCATAATATTTAAATCATTATGCATAGCTCATAAGACCCTCTGGGGGAACGGCCCCAAAATCAATCACTCCCTCATCACCTTCTATCGCCCCCTAAGATGTCTCCGCTCATCCAATTTGTTTCTGGCATCTGTACCCAAAATCAAGAGAGCCCGCTCCGGTGGCCGCTCTTTCTCTTACAACGCCTCTAGACTATGGAACACCCTTCCTAGTCATCTTCGATCAACGGCCCATCATCTGTCCTTTCGAAAGCAATTGAAGACCTGGCTATTCCAGAATATGTCTTAGAACCCATAATCTCTGTCTGCTTGTTGTCGCTAGCGCTGGGATGCCTGCGGGTAGCTAAGTTCTTAACAAATGCTGATTAATAATGATTAATAATTTTAAGCCTGGAAAAATGCAGTTTGAAAATGTACAGAACACAAAATGTAAACAAAACATGAAAAGGCCTGCATCTGAGAATTTTATGAGAAGTGGGAGGTCAACATGAAAACCAAGCTTCATGAGAGATTGTCTGGTGTATAGTATCTCTATATTGTATTTGCATCTATAGTACTTAAATATATGAAATGTTTTCTTTCCTCTTTAATTTTGTTGTATTTTGGTTGCCAATTGGGGAGACATGTAGTATAGCTTTAAGTATGATGGAATCTTCTATACTTTCATTGAAGGTTGTGATATAATACATTAGAATGTGCATCCTGATAAAGGTTCATTTGGAAGTTGATTACAGAGGTGGATGGGACGTTTTTCTTATGATAGAATACACTTATAATAAAGTTTTACTTTATTATTAATCATGAGCGGAGGATCATTTCCACATTTAGCCCGTTGCTTCTTGATGAAACCAATGGACAATAGATTAAATATATCACTGCTCTGAATAGAGCTTCTATATACTGTACTTTTAGTCTGTTTTTCGATACAGACTTTTGCTGGGTGATCTGTGGCTCTTTGAGTAATACCATTTGATTTGATTGAGAAAAACAAGATAGAATCCTGTAACTAGCGAGCCTCAATGCCTTCAAAGGTTATTGTAGATTGTGAAAACAGTCAATTCTCAGCAATAGATGATGAATTATGAAGGCCACCAGGGTGGAAGCTGGTTATAGTGGTATCATAGATTGCGTCACCACATGAAATTGTGGGGAGGCAGGCGCTCCTTTGGTCTTCTCCATTCGTGTCTTGCTTAATTCCTATATATTATAAGGTTCACGACATAGCTTACACAAGTGAACTCTCCCCACCCTCAGCTGTGGTCATCAACCAGCAGTCAAAGAATCATGATCCCCCTCTGATGCATGAAGTTGAGATCGCTTCTGTGCCTGAAATGATGCAGACAAAAATGTTACAGCCCTTTGGAATGTAACCTACTGCTGCGTGTTCCCTGAGGAGTTCCTTACCTGAAGATGAAGAATTATTCAGGCAGGCAGCTTCAGAGTGGACAAGAATCTCATTGAACCTTCTGCTTTTGCTTTCAAGCTCCAGATTCCAAATCACTTAGAGCAGGTCCAAAAAAAATGGGAGTAAAAAGCAATGTGCTATCTGAGTTTGATATGGGGCTAGTTGTTTTTCTTCTCTTCTTAGGCATACTCCTTTCCTTCAGGCTCAGATGCACTTCCCAGCCCAGCTTCTACCAGTGCACTCTCATTCATTGGGGTATTCTTGCAAACTAGCTGCTATAGACTGCATGCCTCCATCCACGTTCACAGGTTCTGGAGCAGGTGCCTGCTTCTGCTCCTGGCTCTGTTCCTGCTCTGCTGTTGCTTTACAGTCCGATGCCTTCACCCTTACCAACAACCAGTGACTGCACCCCTGCAGCCTTTGCTTGGCCAGTCCATCATGGCAAAATGATTGTGGGTAAGGAAGATATTTGTATGTATGCAGTAGTGGCGGACGGTAATTACAACTTAGAGGGGGTGGGGGCCAACACACACACGCACTTACCCCCATTCACAGCACTCACCTGCAAATACACCTACATTCATTTATACCTTCATGTATGCACCAAACAGTCAATTAAAACACAACACCTACCTTCTGAAGCTCTCGGGGAGGAAAGCTTCGGAGGTGCCAGAAGGGTTGGGACTGCTGCCTCCCCTCATTGGCTGACCTTGGGTAAGCCAGTGAGGGAATGCAGCAGTCCCTACCTCGTCGCAGAGTAGGATGGGGTCAGAGAGACTGCTGACCCCATCCACTCTGTGATGAGGTGTCTGTGATAGCACTCAGCCCTTGGCACTCCAGGGCTTAAAGTGAGGAGTTCAAGAACGAGGCTATCACTGACGCCCCCCCTTGTCACGAGGGGGAGGGCCTTGAGATGTTTTGCCAGGCTGAAGAGGTCACAGCCACAGACGCTGTGACATCCTCAGCCCAGCAAAGTTCAGCTCAGGTAGCCAGGAACCTGCGCATGTCTAGCTCCTGGCTGCCTGACTTGAAAATAAAGAGTGTCTGCCAGGTTGTCCTTTACTCAGCCTAACGGAGACTCTCTTTATGTTCAAAAGGTCCCATCTGCCCTTTAGGATGCGCCACTGTTATGTGGTTCTTATATTGAATGAACTTAGCCAAAAGCCAGTGGAGCGCTAGTGTTTGGAGTTGAGCTTGCTTCTTCCACTTCCTTAAGTGTAATTCGAAGGCCCAGTCTCATGCTTGGCCATGTCAAGCTGATGCTGTTTTTTGGGGCTTTTGGAAAACCTTTTCAGATTTTTTTCTCCACTGCCACCCAGGGTTGGCACACTTGTGGCAGCAGAGTCAAACACTATACTCGGTCCACAACATAAGAGGTTCTCTGCACCCATTTGTTGATTGGGGACGACTGCTGAGGGGTCGCATACCTGAAATAAGCACATTGATGCAGAATAGCACTGCAGATTTAAAGTATTATTAGCACGTGAAAGGTCATAGCGCACAAACAAGGTATGTTTCTCATTTTATGAAGGAGACTTCAAGAGTGTGACAAATAAACCTGCAGTTGCTAATTTCGTCGTTCACTAGCCCCTCCATGTATCTACTTGCCATACACTCATCCCCCAATGAACCAATCCTGCTATCTAAAAAGATGCATTCATCTGCCCAGTCGACCATACATTCATCCGTCAGTTGCGCATTCACCAGCAATTATGCGTTTACCAATGAACAATTATCTTTCATTTATGCACCATACTTTTGTATTGATCGATTCGTCCACCGCAAACCTATGCATGCTCATATTTGAAAATGTACCTTCACATCTCTTCATCAGTGTATTTCCCCACACTCACTCATTTATCAAGACAAGCTCTCCAGCATCCATGACTCCGGTGCATGTATCAGTTTTTTTTTTTTTATGACTGAATGTGTTGTGGTAGAGGTGTGCGTATGCGTCACTGTGTTGTCTGTGTGCAAACTCACCACATAGTGAACAATTTAATAATTGCTAATTATCTAAAAATAAATATTGCTGTTGCTGTTCTGTGTAGTCATCCTTGGCTTCTTATGTTCCTAAATGGGCCTCAAGCGAAAAACCATACAAATTAATAACTAGATTTATTTTATAGGGTTTTGCTACTATTATTTGTGGCAAGTGTATTTCTCTCTATAAGAACGCAAGCAACTTACTGTTGTAATATTGTACAGCAGTTTTTGTGTGTAAGCTGTGGTTCCACTGGTGGTGGTTGTCGAAACAAGGTTAGGTTGTGGTGGGGCTTCGAAGTGAGGTCTTACTGTCTTTGAAGTATTAAAATATGAGGCCTATTTTATATTGCTGTACATCCTTTAATTGTGTTATTAAATGTGATTTATTGTTTTTGTATATTTTAATTAATTTCTTCTGTATATTCTTTTTGGTTGATTTGTCACAGATTTTCAAATAAATGTAATTCAGACTACAAATTTAACCATGAAAGTGTCCGCTGGCAAACACATGAGAAGGGGTCTAACAGTCTTGACATTTCCTGTATATTCACCCTCAGTAATGACTTTCAATCTCAAACATATTTGTACTTTTAAAGGGCATTTCTTTAAATTTATATAGTGGTAAAAGGAAGGTTGTAATTTTTTGCTTTGTTATACATGTTTTGTTTGTATGGGAACATCAGAAATATACTATTTGATACTGATTGAGTGCCTGACTTTGATATATTGGTGGATGCTTTTCATTCTAACGCTGAAAACGTATTCTCATTTCTCTTCCAGAGATCCCAACCATCATGTTAAAGTAAAGCAAAAAGTTTCAGTGCTGAACATGCTAAAGAAATTAGACAAAATAAGGTTCAGAGGTCACAAGAGAGACGAGTTTCTTGATTTAGCAGAGTCTCCAAATGCATCAGACACTGAATATGGTGATGAAATCCCACTGAAAATATCTCGAACATCTACACGAGACAATGAAGAAATAAGAGACCCTGTAAGTATTGTTTTTATTGTTGATTTCTATTTTTTTATTATGCTTTGCCAGTTCTTTGAAATAATTCAAATGAATAAAGTTTGATCTATCTACAATAGCTGCAGTACCTAAATAACAATGAGCAAACTTTGGAGAGTGCGGTGATAGTCATCCTCACAAAGATGTGGAAGATTAAGCCAGGTACAATATAATTTGTTTATATGGGCATCATGAAGGCACGGAGGGTGGTGAATTTTCATAGGTAGGTTTCCCACAACACACTGGTATTTAGAAAAACAACAAGATCATCATTTTGCAGAAGGTGTAAAAAGAACAATATCGCGCTCCAGCCCTTGTGATACCGATTATCAACACACACTACCTTTTAAACTATGAGCAAATTATTTTGCACAGTTCTCCTCTATATCTATTCAAATAAACAAACTATCTTGCACGTTGGATTCCAGTGCAAAACAAATTGAATGCAGTATTATAAGCCAGATGCCTTACAAAATGAGTTGGCCTTGATTGTCTGATATTGTGGGATGACATCTAAAAGAGTTCCATAGAATTTGTTTTTATGGCAACAATGTGTGTTTTGCAAGGGACACAGGACAGAACGGAGACATTCATTTGGCTAGGTCCAGAGAAATGTGAACAATAAACACACCACATTATTGGAAGTGGTAAAGTATTTGACTCGCAAAGTTACTCTTACATAATCTTTTATTGAATCGCAAAAATAACATTATGAAAATGGGCATCCATGTTGTGTTATGGTATTCAGATTTTTATTTGCACATGCCAACCAGCACTGGGTATTTTGGCACTAGAACGTACTAGAAGGATTTTCCAGAGATGCGGGATAGGAGGACATAGAAAAACCACATTTTAAGTTTCTTGTTGAACTCATGGAGGGAACTGGTTCATCGAAGTTTTAGAGTAAGTTGGTTAGGCCAGCGGATACAAGGAGTATGGGCCTGGTAAAGACATGAAGATTGAAGGTAGCCTGGTATTGTTAAGAAAGAAGACTTTTTTGCTCAAATACATAGAACCTATTAAGTTCAGTGCCCTGAAGGTGTGACCGAGAATCTTGTAGAGAGCTTGTTTATGCAGTGAAGGTCCTAGACCTGGTGTATAATTGATGATCTCTGGGAGATTTAGTACCAGTCTGGCTGTGGCATCTTGGACTATTTCGAGCATATTGACCTAGCAGTCTAGTTTACCAATGTAGAAGGCATTACTGTAGTCAAATGTACTGGTGATCAGGGCTTGAGTGACTGTCTTACTGATGCTCATGGGCATCCAGTAAAAGGATACATGCAAACGTTTGAGGGCGCCAAAGCCGGTGGATGACATGTCGGTGATTTGATTGGTCATGGAGAGTTGATTGTCTGTTATGATTCCCATGTTTTAGCTGCTGCACCCGAAGGGGGTGCTAGGACCTACCTCTTGGGGCCACAAGTGTCTAGAACAGCGTACAGTGTTGTTTCTAAACAAGACTGCCTCCATCATGTCACCATTAACTTTTAGACATTTGTCTTTCATCCAACCAGTTAGTTCGAGCATGCAGGAGTTAAAGGTGGATTGGGTGATATGAATGTTGCCAGATAGGGAGGCGATAAGCTGCATGTGATCTGTATACAAAATGACTACGCGCTTTAATGATTTCAGCTAGGGGAGCAAATAAATATTAAAATGTGGGGCTGAACTTATGAGGCATGAAAAATTGCACAGGTTGCCTTTACCCAGTTGGATTGGAATAGGGTGAAGCATTTATTGTGTGCACTTTTCATGAAAAAATGAAGTCATTTAAGGGCGGATAAACAGATTTCAAATCTGTGTAAATGTTTTAGCACCACGGCATGAGACTTTGTAAGTAATGCTGCTGAGAGATCCAACAAATCAGGGCCTTAGATGCTCCCTGATCCAGAATACAGTGGCTATCATCCGTGGCAGTAATAAAGGCAACCTGTGCAGTAGGTAGCGCGGTAGCCTGACTGTGAGGAGTCCAGGAGTTAAGTGGTTTCTAAGAAGCTAGATAGTTGGGCATTCATTATTTTTCCAAGACCGTGGCAGTATAAGGCAGCATGGAGATGGCCTGAAATTTCATGGGATAGTGGAATCCGCTGATGGTTTCTTTGGGAGGTGTGGGACCTTGGCTTTCTGCCGGGTAGCTGGTTAAGTAGACTAAGTAGCAACCTTTGAAGAGAGTGGTTTAAGCTTCTCCAGTGGCCAACTGGCTTAGCACGAAGTTGTGGGAGGGCATGAATTGTCATGAGAACCTGATTTAATTGAACACACAGAATTAATAATATTTTCTAAGTTGACTGCTGTGAAGCAGGACAACAGAGCTCCTGGGGCACAAGCAGAAGGAAGACTAATGTACGGAAGAGTGCTTTTAGAAGGCTGGGCATCAAAGAAAGTCTACAAAAAAAAGATGGATGAAATACTTGAATTAATCTTAGCTACTGGTAATTACTTGGGCTAGGTTCGACCTGGTTGGGGCTTGTCAGTTGGATGCAGCTTGGATGCAATGGAAAGGGGAGCATGGGACCCATGTCTGGGCATACCTGTTCCACTTAAGATCCTACACTGAAGTATACAAAAAAGTGATTGATGGAATGCTTGAATTAATCTCAGCCACTAGTTATTCTGAGCCACATCCCAGTCCATTGTTGTTTTCCCTCTGTGCCACCTCTGTGTAGACCCAGCATATGCAAATCAGTCTTGACACTGCTCCAATGGAAACAGTCCAGCAAAAACAGCCAGGCCAGGTCCCATCTGAACTGGACCACAAGCAACCCAAGACTGTTTTTGCCATGATTGGGGCACGTCAGTTGGGTGCAGCTTGGTTACACTGGCACAGGGACCACAGGACCCATGTCTTGGCATACACGTTGCACTTAGGATGTCACACTGACATATACAAAGAAGTGATTAATGGAATGCTTAAATTAAACTCGCCCATTGGTAATGATTCTGGGCTGCATCCCAGTCCATTATTTTGCACTCCGTGCCACCTCAGTTTTAACTCTACCATATGTAAATCAGTCTTGACTCTGTTCCAATAGTAACAGTGCAGCCCAAACTGAGGCATAAAGATTGTTGATTTTGTTCAATGAGAAATCGGGGAGAGAGTCACAGGGTTGAACAGACAACTGTATAGATAGGAAGCTGGCAGATGGGTGGGAGAATTCCTTGACAGTGGCAGTGGAGGCATTGGAGCTGTCATGTATATGGGCAATAAAAGTATTGTGCGTGATTTGGCAAATCTTGTTGTGGTACATTTTGCAAGCGGATTCGTAGGAGTGTCTTGAGCTGAGTGAGGGCATCTCTAGGTGTTCTACAGCTAGTTGCAGTAGTGCTTGTGGTGTTTGAGGTCCTCTCTGTACTAGGCATGTGAAGGTTCTATTCATGTCATGGAGCAGGTTCTCAAAGAAGGGGCGTGCCATCCAGGGTGTTGATGAGCCATTTATTAAAATTAGCCACACTTAGAGTGGTGTCCCTTGTAAGATTGTGGGGAGAGTTAATAAAAGCTACGTCTAGGCTATTCTTAGTGACCAGCTTCCAGGATCTGGTTTTCCTAAGACTGGGAGGTGCAGTGATGCACAGGGAGGGCTGGGGTCTAGAATGTCAAAGTTATAAGATAGTGATCAGACATTGTTGCTGGGAGATTCAACACAATGGCATTATTTTTTAGAGCTGGAAAAGAAGGGTCCGTCAAGTGTCCAGTGTTGTGGGTTGGACCTGTCACATGTTGAATGAAGCCAGTAGTTTTTAGATCCTCAAGTAGGTTGCGAGCTTCATAAGTGCATGGGTTATGTAGATGTAGGTTGGTATCTCCAGGGGCTAAGGCAAGCATGCCTTGTGCGTGCATTTGTTGCATCCACACTGCAGGTGCCATTTTGATGGGCCTCCAAGGCAGCGCTTGAGGTGGTGGAGCAACACTGGCTTCTGGTTCCGCACACAGGGCCAGGCCGTGGTCAGGCCTAAGAAAAAGTGGCTAAATCAGGGCTTTAAATGGGCCGGGTCTCACTGGGTCTGAGCACTGGCAGTTTTTTAAAGGGGGGCTCGAAACGGGTCTGTCGGGCTCTGTTTTGTGCCCTGGCACAGGCGGTCTGTTTTTTTCCGGACTGCAGTGACAGCAGGCACATCGATGTGCGTGTGCTCACACTGCTCACTTCTCACTAATGGAGAAGCTACAGCATGACGTCCTGCCAGGTGAGCGTTGTAGGGGAAGGGAAATCCTTTAAAGAGAGTCATTTTCTCTCTGGATTTCCCTTCTCTTTTTGAAACTCGGGAGTAGCAACACCGTCATGGTGTCACCAGGGCTTTAAGTGGAAGCTTTTTCAATATTATATTTAACAAGCCATAGTTGCTGCTTATTTATCTTATGTAACTCACAACCATTGACAAAGCCAATAATCCTGACTTCTTGTAGGCATGATATTACTTGTTGTATCATATATCTGGATGCAATGACAGAAACAACAAAATACATGTCGGGCGGTGCACTATGCTAAGCACAGATTTTTAGCTTAGTGATTTTAAGCCACGCCCTTAATTATATTAGCCACGCCCCTTTAAGAGACCCCCCAGTTTTTTCATCCCACGTAAAGCCCTGGGCTAAATAAAATAGAAGTACAAATAAGACGAGCTAAAAAAAAAAAGAAGACCTATGAAAACAAAATGAGGCCAGGCATCCTTGAAGGGTGAAAATGCAAGGAAATAAAATTGATAAGATAAAGGAAAACAAGGAAAAAAAAATAATGGGTCTGAAAGGACCAAGGGCAACCCTTAGACAGGCAGCTGGGGCTAGATACCTGGAAATTAAAAGTGGGCAGAATCGTGGAGTTTCTGATTGTTACTCATTTCTGTTGGAAGTGTTGTCTTCAGTAGGTGTTTATGGGGTATGTATAATTTCTAGTAGAGGTGGGTGAGCCACTGAGAGCTCGAGCCAGGCTCGAGCCTGAACCCTGGTTACGGCTCAGCTCGAAGTCCTGTTAGAACCCGCGCCCATCGCATAACGAGCCAAGCTTTCATGTGGCTTCTGCCTGCCTCCCTCCATGTACCGTGGACATGTCATTACTGTAAAAGTCAGACATTGAAACTGGGGAACCAGGTTCAATTCTCTATGTTGGCTCAACATTCTATGAGTCTGGGAAAATCACTTGATCTCCCCATCCCAATAAACAATGAATGGTGACCTTATCAAATGTAACCTGGCGCCTATGTAAAGCACTCCAATACCATCCAGGTCAAGTTTGCACTATATAAAAACTGCAGAAAAATGCACAGAGGTAAAAACAAAGCCTTAACGTAAGGAAAATAAGCTGGGCTGTTGAGGGTTCTCCAGATTACATTTTGAAGCGACTTTATTGTATTCAAACTGCCGCTGCCAGCCTAGCATTACAACTCCCGCTTCCTTCCTCCGCACCGGAGGCTTAAGACGCTTTGCATTGGTTGCCTCTTTCCGAAAGGATAATGTTCCAAGCTTTGTGCACTGGCATAAAGCCATCCGTAAGCTAGGTCCACTGTGTCTACGCCACGAGTCTTGTGAGATGCATACCTAAACCCCCCCTTGCGTTCTGCTGATGCAAATCTGTGTTTGTCCCAAAAATCTGATGCGACCGGTAAGGGGGCAGAGGTGTCTCATTTCTGGCGGCCTGTTTATGGAACACTCTAACACGTTCTAAGCGCTCCACTCACAGTTTGTTTATATTCAGAAAAGGCACTTAAAACATGGATGTACTCACACCAATCCCTTGCTGTGACTAAAGGTATGTGGCTTCCATCAGTGCCCGGGCACCTGTATAGTTATTAGCAGCGATCTATACATATCTATAAAAATAATAATTATTATAATTATAACGATAGTTTATTTTTAGGTCGAGCCTCGAGTAGCGCGCAATCGCTGCTTAGAGGCGAAGACTTTTAGTAAGTGAGTTTTGAAAGCAGTCCCAAAAACGCTCGTGCGTCGTGGCTGGCCTTTTTGAGATGGGTACGCGCGGCAAACATGTGTTTCCAATTATCGTGCCCAGACGCGGGCGCGATAATTGTAAACACATGCCGGCAAAAGGCCATGACGCACGAGCGTCTGGTCAGCTGAGCAGGCTGCCGCGCTCGCTCCTCTGTGGTGCGCGCGCACCACTGTTTATTTTTTTTTTTTACCGCGCGGCCGCCATTTTTGTTTTTTGTTTTACTTGTTGTGAAAAAGGGGCCCTGGACAATAGCACTGCCCGGCTGGGGGCTGCGCTGCCCCAAGGATGCGAGCCCCCTCTCTGCACAGTTTAGCATTCAAAACCAAACAAACGGGGCCAGCCCTTTTCAGTGCCAATGCGAGAACATGCGGACGTGGAGGTGTGGGGCGGCTTATAAGATGCCCTGCGCTGGCTGGGCAGAGATACACTCAGATATACACATATTCATGCAAGCAAACACTCCCTCCGCTCTTTAACGCGGCGCGGCTCCCAGTGGAAGTGAGCACGACTCTGCTATCTGCATTGTGCGGCGGGAAACTTCCTGTGTGTATTGATCCCTTGCTGAGAGCGCTGTCCGTCATGGGGCTGCTTTGTCTGGCAGTCACTTCCATTTGAATTTGACTGACTGAGGGAGCCTGGTTTATTTGTAAAGGACAACAAGGCTTTTCATTCATAATTCCGGCAGCGGGGACGGGTGCTAATGACAGAGCCCTGAATAATGAGGGCCTGCGGTATTCAAGGCAGGAAGGAGCGCGGCCGGGGGTTGCCAAATGAGGGGAAGAGCGGGAAGTAGGTGAAAGTGCCGGGGTGCGTGTGTGTGAGAGAGAGAGAGACGGCGTGTAAAAAGGCCCACAGTGTGGGGGGGACGAGATCACAGGCGTTATACAGACATATAGGGGGTCCTTAAAAGGTGTGAGACAATGCATAAGAAGAGGAAACAGGAAGAAAGGTGCAAAGCGGCCTGCAATCCAATAATTAATTCTCTCACGAGTTTACAGCCTCCTAAAAGGACACAGAGGCCTTCCAGTTACTAATGAGAGGGGGTGGGGGGAGGGGGTGGAGGTCAAACCGAGTATAGGCCCTGGTGGGTTTTTTTTTTCAGTTTTATATACGGCGAACTTGGCCCAAGTGCGTTGCAGCGCTTTATATGGTCACTCCTTGATATGACAAAAAGATTAGCATCATTATTATAATTTCACATGCACTTTTATTATACGTCTTGTTCCTTGAAGCTGAGAATTTCATTTGGTAGGAGTCTGGAAAAAACACAGAACCCCGAGATAAAAGACATTTCAAATTCTTCTTTTTGCAACTCACATACGAGCTATCAGTTGCTAACGTCCTGCACCCTTTATAAGTATGTCATACGAACAGCTGCCCGTGGGGTCTGGCTGATTGGAGATTGCTCTAAAGAGATTATAGGCCTCTCATCTCGCGAGACTGTTGTATTAAATCACCGTGCGCCCCATTTTGAAGCCAAATGCAATGAGACCGAAGACAATGCCACACAACATGGGGGCTCTCTTGCAAGCCATACCCAATTAAAAGGTATAGCCCTGTTAGTTGGATTATACATAGGTGGTAAAATCCCTTCCGTATTATAAACCCAATTATATGTGGGTAGTAACACCTCGATAGCGCCTCTTTCACATCGGCCTGCTGCGAAGCACATGCACGTTTTGTTAAAACAGTTACACAGCTTATGTTAAATCCAGTGATGGCTTCCTAAACAAGCAGCACAAAGTGCCTGACGTCGACAATGACTTGGCCGCGATTCCGCGCTACGGAACACTTCAAAAATATAAACAAACAAGCATTGGCATAGCCAATAGGTCTCGCCTTTGGGACCTTATAAGTGTTTAGCCATGCAACGGTTGATGTTGTTGCACCAAGGATATTGTGCTGCATAACTAAATACTTATAAGGTCCAAAAAGCGAGACCTATTGGCTATGCCAATGCTTGTTATGAAAAGCCAGCAGTAAGTGACATGAATTTGAAAAGCGTTCAGTGATGGAGAATGTAATAATAGCCATTAATTAATGTCAACTAAGCGTTAGGAAATGTCGTGCAACAATTTTTCCTATATTAATAGATCAGTACTATAATTGGAATAATAAAGAACAATGCTTTGTCGATGTGGCACAATACTCAACCTGTAACAAACATTTCATGCGTTCGGTAAGCCCCGTGCTCAGTAGTTGGCAGCGTGCACCGCAGTCTGGTCGCCTCGCAGTGTCGTCTGGCTCGCACACACTTAATTTGGCAGCCAATCCAACACAAGTCGCAGTTTGATTTCCGCATTCCCCGCAGTGTTTTCCTTGATGTTTTAGTCTGCTTTAAACTGGGTCAGGCTCTGGTATCTACGGCGCATCTCTCTCCGGCTCTCCTATTGCTGTGTCCCCGGACGGCCGTGTCTCCGCTTTGCAGCGGCTGCTGCCCCAGTCCTCGGGTCCGCAGTGAGCCAGAGGCAGCGCGCGCCGGGACGTAGAGTACCCCTCCCCCCTGCTGCTCTTGGTATCTTCCTCCTCGTGCAAGCAGCTCCTGCCCTGATGCAGCTGCCGCTGAGCATCTGTAGAAGAGACCGGGCTTGAGCTGGTTCCCAGGGACGCAGAGCACAATGCATTGGCATGAATTTCTGTAGCTGTTCCTGTATGAATAAAACAGACGCTACGGAGCACCACCCGCTAACGAGTGCAGCAAAGCGGATGCCTGTAGAATAGCAGGTTTTACCTTGTGGGGAGTAAAAGGAAGACCGGATTTGGCTCAGTAAGCAGGTAAGAGATGGCGTTCACAAAGCCTCCTGGGGTACTCACTGGTTCTGTGTAATCTTGGACTTCTTTACCGGGACGTGGCAAGTCCCCAGGTGTGTGTTGAAGGGTGGCACTGGGATTGTTTACGTCTTGTCTGTTTGCATTGCTGGACAGGCAGGACGATGAATGCACAATGAGATGGCCCTCCAAACCATTTTAACCGTGGATTTCTTTTTATTTCATGTCGTCACTGCTAATGTTTCACATTTTTCTTGTAGCAATTTTAATGTTATCCGAATTCTTTCGCAGGCTGGCCCGGGGACCCTCCTCATGGCTTCTTCGGCATTAGCTGATTTTAGTAGGACGGACTCCGACCGGTTAAATGAGATCAAAGGTCACTTGGAAATTGCCTTACTAGAAAAACATTTTTTACGTAAGTACAGCATATATTACACGGTTCTTTTTTGTTGTATTATCAGTGCGTGCATTCTTTGTGCATACTATGTTTATGACTCTACATGTTACGTTGTTAGGAAGGGGCGGGGCTTGAGGGCGTTTCCAATTTCTGTACGATGATAAATGTTTATCTTAGTTATGCAGCTTCCATTCCCGGCGAAATATTAGCTGCTGCTTTGTGACTTGGCACGCATCATGTGCCCCGGGTCTTCTTCATTTGATACGTGCTCATCTCTGATGGAAGAGTGCCTACATAGGTAGTGCTCATCATTATGCCTATATGCGCTAGTGATGCATTGAACTTCCACAGCTTGCTTTGCGCCTGGTGCACCCCAGGCCCGGTTCAAGAATGTCTTTCTAGCCCGTGAGCATTGCTCAGAATTCATCCCCCTCCCAGTTATTCTGCCCTCCCCCTGACAGCTCTCTGGTTGGCACCCAGCCTGCTCCTGTTTACATCGATCCACACATGACCTTGCAGGCTCTTGCTGACCGTCAACTTCAATATCAAAACTGACTCGCACCCTTTCGCTTTGACATTCTTCTTATCCGTAACTTATTTACCTCAGCAACGGGGACCCCAGACTGCCACACGAATCCCAGACTGCCACACGACCCCAGACTGCCACACGACCCCAGACTGCCACACGACCCCAGACTGCCACACGACCCCAGACTGCCACACGACCCCAGACTGCCACATGACCCCAGACTGCCACATGACCCCAGGCAGCAAGGCCCGTGTCCCAGGGGTACACTGGATGAGATCGGTCTTGACTTTCTGCCTACCCCACTATTCATGCTGAAGCTAGCGAGGAGGCTTGCTAGCGTCTGTGGTCCATTCTTACCTTCATCACGAGACCTCCGAATTTCCCATTTATGTTGCAACTCTACTCTGTATGTTACTTTCTTCATTTTATTCACCTGGTCGTTTGTACCCCACATTCTTTATACTTTTTTAAAATAGCTGCATGAGAGTTGTTACGATCATATTTCTCTCTCACTCTTTCGCACCTCAATTAAAAGTGATAGTAAAAATTTTCATATCTGTGTTTCTACATTGGAATATACAACGTACATTTATAAAACGAAACAACTTTTATTCAACATCATGCAAGTTAGTACAATTATTCTGAGTTTTATGATATTTTGCATATCTGAAATACCTATGAGTGGTTAAGAAAACCATAAATAAATGTGGAAAACAAACCATAAAAAATGCTTTTGCCGCCGAGAGGCAGGTATAATTTGCAAGTGATGGTGTGGCAGTATCAATCAGCATCTTACTCAAAGTGTAAAAGATGGGTGCGAAGAATTAATTTTTCTGCAAAGAGTTGGAGGACAACAAGAATGTGACATTTTCTCCAAGAGCCTGAGAGCAGTTTTAGATACCCCATGCATACCTCCAATGTAGAATGCCGCTCATTTGTAGCAGTAGGCTTGGTTCAAAGCCACTTCTTAGGTATTTGCAAAGACCAATAGTAAAAGAAGCACTATCCGAAAAGAAAAAAATGAAACCTAGTAAAACGATTTGAAGTAAAAAAAAAAAAAAATATGAACTAAAACCACAAATCCAATAATTCAAAAATAACGTATGAGTCACCACAATGTCTGACCAGTAGAATGTCCTTACCAGTGTCGCACACAATATGCTAACGGGTGCTGCTAAAAGATTATTGGCTGCATTCAGAAAAAATAGTATAATTTCTGAAAACTGCCTTAGTGCTTTGTACAGCTTTGAAAGTCCATGAAGCAGACACACCTCCAAGGTGATAGTCGCCAAACAGTTTGTTAGAGGACCGATGTGGATGGCCAAACCTCCTAAAAGTTAGGCATTAAGTTAAATGCTAAGCATCACCAGACAAAAGAAAAAGGATTTTTTTAAAGAATGATGCAGCCGGAATAGAATGGGGAGGGGCTGTATGCATTGATGAGGGGGGAGCAGTCTGATTTTAACAAGTAGTTCAAAGCTTTGTATTCTAATTGAACATAGGATGAATAAGGTATTATCAAGGAGTCAAACATGACAGAGCAACAGTATGGGACAGGAGGAAATGCAAATATAAAGGAGAAGTGTTTGGGGGTGGAACAGGCTATGAATACATTACAAACTATGCAAGGATATTAGAATAGAAGCCGAAGAAGGAAAGGGACTCCTGAAACAAAAACGTGAGAAAGAAAAGAGGAGCAGATGGAGGAAGAAAGAAAAGAAAATGAAGAGATGTGGGAGGCGAGCTATTGAAATTTAATTAGGAGTGTATCAGAATTAGGATGAATCATCAGAATGGCGTGGATGTGCTGTACTTATTGAAAATCAATGTAAACGAACAATCGTATGAATATGTGACGAGAGGGAAGAGGGTCTTTGAGCCTTTAAGGTATGTTAGCAGGACACAAACTGCAGAGTCATTTCTGATCAGAGAGAACACGAATCAAAATTACGAGACGATTTGAAGTTTGACCGGCACACTATACCAAGGATACGTGACTGAAAGGATAAAGTCCAGCAACATCAGAAACATAGGACTCCAAACTACGGAGAGCAGCAAATTATGAAGTGATGAAACACTTCAAAGGTGGTGGAAAATGAAGACAAGTGGGTAGAGGAAAAAGCTTAGAGTGATGCGCAGAGTTTAAGCAGCTAGTGACTTAGAAAAGAGGAGATTCTGTAGTGTGCAAGAACCAAAACCAGCCCGGAGTAACGAAACACGATTTAGAATTTGAATGCATTTGATTATATTCTAGGCATCCCAGGAGTTTAGAAGGAAATTAAACTAGAGAAATATGGCGAAAAGTGCATAGATAGATGCATCAAGTGACGATTTTCTGGAAATAAGAAAAAACATGGCATGTTTGAAGGAGCTAGGAAAGGTGACCGAGGAAAAGGATAGATTGAAGAATGAAACATGATAGGATATTAAGTGTGTATCGATGGGTAAATCAAAAAGGAAGAAAGCAGTCACAAGGAGCTTCACTGGTACTGGCCTTGGGGAGTGCAGTGCTTAAGAATTTGGAGTGTAGGGATAAGATGTGAAAGAATAAAAAAATCATGTGGTATTGAAATCAGGAGGATAAGTGAAGTTTGTTGGCCATGGTGGAAAAATGGTGGCAGAGTTAAGTCTTGCTAAGGAAGAGGAGGGAGCACTTGAATAATGTGATTCGGTGGATGGCAGACAAAAGAGCGAATGAAAATGAATTATTTAGATTGGAATTAGGTAATTGAAATGAAGTAGATCCCGGTCATAAGAAGAATGAATTGATGATAGATTCTGAGCCTGCTGAGATCCGATGTTAATTTTTTTTTTCTTTCTGGCAAAAGTCAGGTTACATGTGGTTTTTCCAACATGATTCAGGTTTGTGGGCGCTGTTGTGTCAACCAGTGTAAATGAGGTTTGAAAGTAGAAACAAAATGACTGAGCAGCTAGCACAGGTCCAGATTCCCCAAAAGGCCTGTAAGGAGAGCTCTAGTTTTTTTTCCTTCGGAGTTTTATATAGTGCGAACTTGACCCGAAGGTATCAGAGCTCTTTACGTGAGCACCAGTTGCGTTACATAAGGACACATTCATTTTTTGTTAGGCACAAGGTGATTATGTGATTTTCCTAGAATCACAGGATGTGGAGCGTCGTTGCCGAGACTCAAACCCGGGTCCCCAGATTTGAGGTTGACCGCCCTAGCTGTTAGGCCACATCCTCTCCCCAAATCTCTCAGATGAGATGAAAAAAGACGGCCAAGTAAGCAGAAAGAAATTAATGTGTAAGCACACCAATGGCATTAGAAATATGATCATGGTGAGGTGAGGTAAAGGAAGGAGATGGAAGAAGTGAGTAGGTGGGGAATGGAGAGAGAATGATAAAATGAAAGAAAAGGCAGTCAACCTTGGTAAAGGGAAGAGGAAAATTAGGTCCAAAGAATACTTCAATTTTGATACTCTAGGTTCTCAAGATGGGTACTGTGTACCTACCTTTTAGATGACCCCCGTTAGAGGTTCTTCACTGGCTAAGGATAGGTGACTGCCCCTGCTGCCATACTCTGCAGACAGTTGATCTGCAAAAGAAGGGTCTACAGTACTAAGCATCCAATACTCCCAACATACGCTTGCTAGTCTTGTATGTTTGATGCATACTACCAGTGCTCCCTGCTGCTAGGCCTATTGCAGAATAAATAAGCAAGTGGGCACCAAATCGATCAATCTCACAATGCAACACCAGTGGCTTATTGATGGCGCTCTATCCACTGTTCTCTGACTGCAACTGTGCCGATCTTCCGTTTTAGGTCTGGCTTTAGCCAAGACAGTTTTATTTTACTAGGATTATATGCTTAATATACTTATTCTCCCAGCCATCTTTTTCCTTTGGTTTTGTTACTATTTTTTATTCACAAAGTTCTTTCGCCCACTGCACCACTACAGCATACAGCATGGAACATTGTGTCAGTATGTTCACTGCGAGTGATGGCATTCTCCTGTTTCACAGGAGCACTTCCACACGCAAAGGTGTCGTCCCCAGTGCCGAGGACTACAATGGCAGTTAGGCAAAAACATTATAAATAATCAGTGTTGTATTGTTTGTTAGGTGTGGTGTTAGCTAAGATCTTTGGATTCTACTAAAATCATAGGCACACTAAAGGAGCTTTCGGCCAGCATTCTTCATCTATTGATCTCCTATTGTGTCATTCTCGTTTTTTTCACCCACGACAGCACAAAGCACGAGACAGTAGGTCAGCCCACTTCAGCCATTTGCTACCTTCAATGTGAGTGACAGTATTTTTGCCCTTGCACAAGGAGCACGCCCACACGCAGCATAGTTCTCCTGAGTGCAAGGGACCGCTTCAGCAATGTCTGCTTTTTGAGATAAAAAAATACTTATAGCCATTTTTTCTTTTTATATTGATAAAGGCCCACAGATTCCCCAGCAATAAAGTTTGGCAAAAACTGTGACAAATCAAAATAAGCATTGACCAACCCAAAAAGGTTCTCATGAAGTCTTATTTGGTGCAGTCTTACTGTCTGGAGTGCTATCTGTATATAGTCTACCACATAAGCGCCAAGTGAGGAGAGCTATCCCTTTTTTTTTTAAATTCGGAGAACCTGGGCAGGTTACAAGATGGCCAACTTGTACTTTTTTTGCAAGTTTTACTGCACATCTAAAGTTCTCTCGCCAAATAAATGATGCATTATCATTTTGAAAACATTTTACATCCTCATTGAGGAAAGATAGTAGTCAGTAATTATTGATATGTAGATTCTTTGAGTTTGGTAGTACACCTCTGCCACCACACCACGAAACTCCTGCTCCAATCCTCTTTTGAGTCATAACGTCCCCACATTCTATACACCCAAGAACTCCAAGAATACAAACATTCCTTGGAACACCACAGGGACCCACATTCCATGGTAGGAAGATACCACACACCTCCCTCCCATTAACAAAACAATGAATTAAAAAACAACACAAATCAACAATAAGATAAACTGAACATTACGAAATAATATTGCAACTATAAACAGGCAACCCTTACATGAGCTGGAAGCATAAGAACATAATATATTTCAGGAGAATACCATTACATTTGGAGTTTAGAGTTATGATTTACATTGTTAAACATTCTGAATTTTTCAGCTACCTTAACCATAGTGTGAGATCATACATAGTCCATCAAATAACCCGGTCTATTCCAACACCCTTCACTCTTCTGACAGCATTTTTGAACACCGCAATTACCTTCATAGGCGAGGAGAATTTAGATAATTGAGTAGTCCCTTTCTGTGGACTTTTTAGCTTTACCAAATCACCCACCCCCACTAAAGTCTTCTTCACAGCTTTGCAGACATCAAATCTTTTTACTCTCAGCCATTTTCTTTAGTTCTAATGCTCTTCTCTCTTCTGTTTTATGTTCAACGTTCAGACCATTTTCAGACTTAACATCATCCCGAAACAACAAATCAAAGTATTAGCCTCCTTATGCGAAACAACTCAAACGGTGTGACACCTGCTGTCGTATGAGATGTTCTGTGGTTCTTAACTTCATTAAGTAATTCTTTTTTCTTTTTTCAAACATAACTGACCCAAAACAGCTCTTTGTATGGTTTCTTCTAAAACCTTGCTTAACCTTTCCACCATGACAATAGCCTCAGGATGATACAGCACAGTCTTTTTATGCTTAATACCCCTATCACAAAGACATTTCTCCATTTCTCTGGACACCTGTTGTCTGTCAAGAGAGTGGAGGGAAAACCTTCTTGTTCAAGAAACTGATCAAGGAAATCAATCACATCGCGCGTCTCAACAGAACTTGTAATTCTCACTTCAGGCCATCTTGAGTACATATCAAGCAATACAATAACATAATTGTCAGAGCTCGAGATACTAATGGGACCTAGGATATCGAAGGCAATATTCTCTCAATGTTCTTTAGGTAACTTTCTCAAAACCATAAGCTGCACTCTACATTTGATTGTCTTGTCACAATTCAAACACTTCACCCCTTCTCTCACCGATCTCTCAACCTGGATATCCATATTCGGCCGTCAATACATGTGTCTGAGCCTTTCTTTAGTTTTTGAAATGCCAGGATGATGCAATCAAGTCCTTCTGCAAAGATTCTGGCATAATTAATCTAGTTCCTAGGACTAGCAAACCATCATGATCCTCCAAAATCAACACAATTGATATTGTAGTTTATCCTGTTCTTTTCAACCATCCTGAGACAGTTAAACACTTGTTGCAATTCCACATCCTCACTTCTTCCAACCACTCATCTTCCTTTATGAGTCTATCACTGATCAGACAATGTTTAAAATCATCTTCTTCATTGACTACAGCCTCCAACTTATCCTTCTCACTTGCACCGACAAGGCGAGAGCAGCAATCACCTAAATTATTCTTCACTCCAGACACAGATGTCACATCAAATTGAAATTCTTGTAAAGACAGCCCACCTCCTTATTTTTCCTTAGATCGCATCTATTCCTTTTTCCCCCCAACATTTTCCTTCAAATGATTAAGATCAGTTTCAATCTCAAATTTGCTACCCCAAATACATTTTTTTCAACTTTTGCACCTCCCAATAAACAGCCGGTGCCCCCTTCTTTATCACAGAATAGTTTGAGTCTGATGAGATGAATGATATAGTTCACTCCACATCTTCATATCTTTGTAGTAAAGCAGCCCCCAATCCCTTTGCACTTGCATCAAACATAATGACAGTATCATGACCTGGTTCAAAACTTTGTAAACATGAGTCTTTACACACAATTTCAACAGAATAAATTAGTTTTCACCTTCACCATCGCACTGAAATACCAAATCTTTTTAAAATAAATTTCTTACGTTAGTTTTTTCTGCAAAATTCGGGACAAGCTTGATATAATATTCTGACATGCCCAAGAATTTGATAACTTCCTCCTTACACACCAGACTGCCCATGTTATTAATAGTGTTTACCAATTCACTGCTAGGTTCTATAATTTAAGAAGGGATTTTGTGTCCCAAATAGTAAATTTCAGTAAGAGTAAATCTACATTTCTTGCTTTTGAAGTTAATCCATTTTCTTATAGCTTCCTAAGCACACCACACAAACGTTCACCTTCATCCACTTCACCTCCAAACACCAATACGCCATTTTGACAGATTTACTCTCCGCACATTTTCCATCACCCTTTGACTGCCGCAGCAGAAATAGTCCCAACAGTGGCGTAGCAAAGAAGGGGGGCAGGGGGGGGCGGCACGAGTTTTGGGGCCTTCGGCCACCTCCCGCTCATACCTGCCATCTCGGCGGCAATGAACCCCCCCCCGCTCCACAAAGGAGCCGCCGTGGGGCGGTAATCTGGGCCGCATCACGCCAGCACCCCCGCTCTTCAATGCTGCCGCTGTGCGGCAAACACAGGGACTGCCACGGGCACCCAAAGGGCTAGCTACACCACTGAATCCCAAAAGGCATCCATAGAAATATGAACATGCAAAAAGGTGTGACAAATGCCATCAAATCCTGAGTCATGATCCAGCCTGAAATGATGATATTCTGAAGTGAAATAAATGGACGAGAAACATTTTGCACCCCTCAACATAGATAACATTTTGGTTATGTTGTGTAATGGATAATGATCGACCACAATGCATTTATTGAGTTCAGAGCAAGTCCACACATAACTAACTTTACTTTGCCACTGGTTTTCTACACCATGACCACGGGCACAAGCTACTCAGTTGCTTCAACTTTCTCAATTATGCCATTTTCCTTTAACTATGCTAACTCCTCCTGCATTGTGTCCCTAACTATTATGGTCACCCGCCTAACTTTGCTTACTAAAGGAACATAATTTTATTTTGCCTTGATTCTATGAATGTACCCTTTAAGACACCCCAATCGATCTTGAAAGACTTCAAGAAATTCCTTCTCATAATCTGGCCTATTAATGTCAGTATCATTAATTTGTTCCTTGTGTTCTAGTCTCACTGCCGGGCTTTCATTGGGATCAAGGAAAACCGTTAGATTTTTCTGGTGAAACCAACTTTTGAGCGAATCACCGCTCTGTGAACCCTAAATCTTCCCCAATGTGCACCTTCCTTTGAATTAGATAGGTTTACCCCCATGTCCCTTAGAACAAATATCAGGTTTGTAAAGCGTGACTTTGCCTTTTAATTACTTTTCATATACCTCTTTAGGAATCAAAGTTTTAGCTTTTGAATCGAACAGCATGCGCACTGACACATCTTCTATTTGGACCACCTGCTCCTTCCTTTTCCTACAAGACTATTTCTTCACAATCCAAAATCATCTTCAAAAGTTATTTCCTTAACTTAATTTTCTTTTTTGAATTACCACTTCTGCAGCATTTGGTAACAATGTGCTTTCTCCCACTCATCTTGCAAGTAGCTTTCCAACCACCACACTCCTTGTTATTAAGTTACCATACTCCCCACATCTAAAGCAATGTCCCTGGAATTTCTTGCTTCTCACATTCCTTTCTAAGATTCTAATGAGCGAATTGCTCTCTGTTCTTTTTGTGAGATTGAACAACCTGCATCTCTCCTTCATTCCAACTACTAGCATATCCTCTCCATCTCTTCCACACAGGCTTGACTATGTTCACATGCGTTGGCCACTGCAATCACCTGTCAGTGAAAAATTATCCTTTTGCCAAAAGATTCCTTGGCGCTTTCCAAGTTGCATCTGAAATTAAACTTGCCTCTCAAACGTTCTTGACTACTCAGTCCAACATTACATGTTGATTCCAATTTTCTCAACACCGTAATGTACTCCTCCACTGTTTTCCCAGCTACCAGCATTCATTTAAAAAAATGATATATTTCAAGAACGGGATACTTTCGGTAAAAAAATGTAAATCTAATTTCTTTACTCAAATCTCATATTCATTCAAGTCACGAGTCTCATCAGTTGATAAGTCCGGCAAATGTTCAAAGACCACTTGACCATCCGGTACTAAAGTGCAACAACAAAGACTTTTTGTGTTCTGCACTCAAAGATGTACCACAGAAGCATGCATAAAGAGCAAAGACATTTTTGTGATTTTCCCATTTCAATAGAGGGTCACCAGGATTCTACAAGAAAAATGGAGGAGGTGTTATGTTTTGCATTATAACTTGAAGAACACCACTCACCAGTATCTGGCACGATACCTGAAGAAGCTGATGCCTTTCTAAAGCGCAAGAACCTGGGAAGAGCAGTATGTGGCTTGAACGTGCCAGAGGACTGCGGTGTTCTGTGCTGAGGCAGCGCGGGTTGAGCGCAAGAAACAATCACTGAGGAATTCAGTTACACAATAACCCAATGCTTTGTAAAGCTGTAATGAATAAAATATTTTTTAAATGCCAGGAAAAATTCCAGTCATTTGTCTTCTTAAATGTTTCAAAATCAGGTATAACCACAGACCGGTTGACCACAGGCTGAGGTTGAATTCAGCATTACTCGCGATTCACAACAGAGTTGTGGTGAGAAACACAATGGGGTTCTTGCTAGTCATCACCAATGAGGAAAAGAAGTAGTACACAATTGTTGATATGTAGAGTTCAGTAGTACACCTCAGCCACCACACAACGGTCGTCCTCCAACCCTCTTTTGAATCCTAACTTCCCCTTATTCTGTACAACCAAGAACACCATGGGTACCCACAATCCATGGCAGAAAGATACCACACTCATCCATGTAATTTATTATAGACTGTGGTAAGTCATAAAAATGAGATTTGCAATTGCCCCACCTACTATTATCTCAATTTACCCTTAAGTTTCTTAAAATAACGTACTTATTTTGAACTATGTGAATAGTTACATTGTAAATATGAAAAATATTTGAGAAGAAATTAGGTGAAGCTAGTGTTATTCTAGAAAATTATGAAATATGTTCACTGTCCTAGTACGACCCCTCCAATGATATTATATGAAATTATTTGAATCTTACACTGGTCCTCCAGAGGACTTAAACTCAGTGTCACTGAATACCAGAATCCTTATATTTTAAGTAATTTAAGACACCATTTGAGAAACTAAATTAAGCTTTTAGAAACCCAATATATCATGTCGTTCTATGATGTCTACATAAAGGGACAAATTAATTTGTACACATGAAGGAGAAAGGTGGGTTACAAGAGGGGCAAAAATAATTATTTGATGTAGATCAAATAATCAAACCTGGGCCAAGGAATTGTTGAACGGTAGGGAAAGGAGGAAGAACAAACTACTGGCTACAGTTTGTCACCATGAAAAATGAAATCTTAACCAGGTTCAAAATTTCTACCCTGTCAGACTGCCTCGCACACGTACACACCCTTCCTCGCCGAGTGAGATATACCTAATTCTGAAGCTAAGGGCGCTGAATGTAATGTGCAAAACTCAACTCTAGAAATGTAAAGTCTTCTGGGAACTTTTACAAAGGTTGCATGCTGAAATTAATCACAATATGTTCCTAATGCTTGATTAGCCTGGAAGCCCATAGAAAAGCAATATATCAAAAGTGAGAGGATTCTACCCTTTTTAAACGAGAGAGGAGTCCTAACTGGAATCATAATTTCAGGGCATAAAAATATTTTGGTAAGTTCTGGTTTCTTTTCTGAAATGGTTAGCCATCAAGTAGGAAGCTAGAACTGACTTGATTTCAGTGGACTATTGGGCAAGTACCAGGGTAATTTGCTGTAGACCCCTTAATTTCTCAACACCAGTAATGGATTATAATTCATTTATTTGTCTGTTGAATTTTGTAGCACAATTTCAGACCGTCAGTCATTTGCACAAAGCTCAGATGGATAATATAACATAACATGTGTTTTTGTAAAGCGCAAGTTCATCCCTAACGGGGTATCATGGCGCTGAATAACAGATGTTTATTGTTACCCAACTCAATGGTACTCATTTTATTGACCTCAGATGGATGAAAGGCTGAGTGGACCCGCCGGGATTTGAACCTGTAACCATGAGGTCGAACACAGGCCCCTACAGTGGATGCATTGGTCAACTAAGCCACCAGACCCGGCTATAATATGGCCTTTATTTTTTGTTTTTACAGGTTTCTAAATTGAGACCACAAGCATCCACTGTAATAATAACCGGATATAGAGTTAAAAGCCAGTACATTAAACCATAATAGCATAATCTCAATACAATAAATGCTTCATTTTGTATTCACCCGGACTTAAATAAAATTACTTGCTAAGTGCAGCACATTCTGAAGATGTACATTACATAATAACGAGATATTTTCCCTTCGAAAGAATGACTAATGAACATTGTGTCCTCCTGAAATATTAAAAAGTTATTTAATTGGCTTTCTGAAACAGAAAAACCTCTAATATTTTCTCCTGCATAATCATACGTTTGAGACAAAGAAAACCAGAGATTACCCTACAGCTGGAAGCTGGTGCCTGAATTTTCCACCGGCCCCTTTTTTTCTTGCTATAAAACATTTTCTTTACTTTAACAGACATCCAGAAATAAAATCAAGCTCGTTACCGCAAGACCTATAGACCATTGAAAACTCATTGAATATTGCAGAAAGAAAAAACAGGATTATATACACATTTTTATACAAAATACTCTATAGAAATAAACAAATACACACCATATTTCTCCAAAATGTATGGTATGGCCCATATTCATGAAATTATTTCAAATCATCAGCAGGTAGAATCTAACACAAATTAGTTTTCTACTTCCCAGTTAAGGTAAAACTATCAGTTTAGTTTTCTCTGACATGCCAACTCTGGGAGACCAAAACATGTTTAAAATTCATATTTTCTTTTCCATTGCTAAGTTACTTCCCAAAACTCTAAAGTCTAATTTCCAAAGATATAATTTAAAATTGACCTCTTTCAGTGGAAGCAACTGTTTTGGTTATAGGCAGGAGAATTCTCATTGAAGCAAATTAACAAGAAATTTTAATGGAAAAAGAAAATATAAAAAAAAAAAAATTCCCTAGTTTTTACACATATTAATTACATTGTAAGTTAACTATGCAGTTACACAAATATGATTATTATTTAAGCAGGAGCTATACTGGTGGTTGCCTTTAAGCAGGCTGGCCTTTTAGGTTTTCCTAAAGCAAAATGATCCCTATTGTTATATCTTCTGAGCAAGTGTGTAGATGTTTTACAATTTGTTCTTGCTTGTTTGCTTCTGTATAGTTAGCATTTTCTCTGATTTCTAAACCCTTTAGTGACACTTTGTTCATCCTTCCTTGAACATATATTAACTCCACAGGTTGCTTATCTAGCCGCAGGAATGCCCATAGTGGGGTCTGTTAGGAACTCACCAATGCTGGATTTTCAGATTCTATGCAAAAGAGTTCATACAGTCATTGTGGCAAGAAATCCATAGCCAGTGTAGTGGGTCTTCTGAAACCTTGAAATTGATTCAGATGTTCTGGACCTGAGCTTAAAACCAGAGGTCTTGAGTCTTTGCTAATAGCCACCACATATTTTTATTTGAATTATCACATCTGTTTTAGTCCTGTGTAAGGTTGCTGCTTTCCATATCTTTTCTGTGATTTAAGGTAGCAGTGAACTTCAGTTTTATCATGATGACAAAATTGTAGTTCAAAAAATGCGTGTCTAGTAGTTGATTGCACGAAAGGGACAAGAGGAAACATACAAATAATATAATTAAAAAAATCAAAAAAGTAGACCAACTCTTATTTTCACAGTTTATTTACAGCTGATCAATTTATGGGACTAAAATACTCAAAGTTATGTCTTAGCCTCCTTGTTAAATCTTGTATGTGCAGTCTTGTATGGAAAATCCCATGTATCCGCCTTAGATTATTGTTCTGAAAATGCTCCACTCAGGACCCTCCTTATAGTTTTTTCTGTATGGTGTAAAATGTATATTCATTATGTTTTCTCTTCATAGTTAACAAATTTAAAAGTAATAAGTTTTTCTTCTGTAGAAGATATGCTCCTAGTTAATATTATGCATTCACACATCCAAGGATGAAAATCTACAGCTATTTCTTAATACTAGTTTTTAGTTTGTCTCTGAAGAGCCCCCTGCTTTTTTTGGCATTTTTAATAATTGTAAAGGGTCCATAGTCCAATAGACCACCCAGTCTCCACCTTTTTAGTCCCCCCCCCCCCAACATTGTTTTGTGACATTTGTTATATATGAGATCCTAAAGTGATCTCCTAGGTTAATTTTAATTTTGAAGGGATACTCCTTTGACCTGTTTTTGAGGACTTGCCTGATGGTAGCTTATTGATAGTTTTTCAGGTGCAAACTTTTGGTCCTAAAAGTAAGGATAAATCTGATAACCTCTGCGTAAGGGGTGACTTTTGTTGGCATATTTCTCTATAGAAGTTTTGCAGATGATTGGTATGTCTCTGAATTAAATACTGATCACAAATATCAAAATTAACTTAGACAAAAATGGGATCACAATTGCTTTGATAAAAACAATAGTAGAGTTATCAATAGATACCTTTTTATGTAAAAGATAAATGTAAGATGTGAAATTTAATGTTGACCACAGAAAAGGTCAGCCGATACCACAATTTTTATTCGGAATGGGGGGGAGGGGAGCCTCTGGTTGGAATATAAAATGTTTATTCACAGCAGCCTTCCTAGACTAATCCATTGTATAGTGGCACATTGTCAAGATATGCTGCAAAGCATGTTAGAGGTTTTACAAGGCTGCTCTGCCCAACAACATATCACCCCACTCTGTGTGGTTAGGATTTTAAACTTCGAGGATGCATGAACTGTGATTGGTTTTGGGATGCTGTGAAGTTGAAATGGACTGGACTGGTGCTCCACTCAAGCTTACTAACGAGTCTTCATTTCATACGTGCAGGGAACTTGCTCAGGAGCTTCAGGGATGTTGGAGTTGGGAGCTGTCAGTCTACTCAGGGTTAGGACCAACCCCCATGAATCCTTCGATTTAGTTTTGCCCTGCCAGTACTGTTGTCCTGCCTGTGTGAAAGCCCTAGTATGACACAGATTCCATAGAAAGCAGGTGAGAGCACCTAGAGATCCTCACAGTCAACAGCGATCTGGTATGGGCTTAAGTACAGATGAATCTCTTGGAGCAGTAACTATTGTTTTTTTGTATGACTTATTACTGTTTGCTTTGCATTTTATCGTACAAGTAATATTTAGATGTTATTAAAGGGGTTATTTTGTCCAACTAACAAATCTTGTTGGATCTTGCATCTTGAGTTTATACCGATTCTGTTTTACTGCTTCATTCTCACCCTTTATGCCCCATTCTTTGAGCAAGACCTTCATTCTTTGACTAAACTACCCTGGAAAGTCAAGGAGGCATTTGAGCCCAACCTTTCATCTTAGACCAGGTGCTCAGAATTCAGGCCAGTAGAGAATGCAAGTAGGGTTATCTTCGAAACTTGGAGCGGGGAAATACTCACTTGTATGTGCTGGTCCTTTCTCAAAATGGCACAGGTGAGGACTGAAAGTCATATATTTCAAAGTTACTATGGATTATAAACATAATACTCCATATTTCCCATCACTTAATGTATGCATTGTTTTTTAAACCTATCTGGATGGTATGTCCTCTTGTGGACCAGTGAAATGTTTTTGAATCCACACTAACAAAACAGCTCAAATGTCAATCAGGTGCTTTAATATTCCCTGCTGGTCTTTCATTGCTTTGTGTACTTTGTAATTTTATATTCCACAGTTCGCCTGTCAAATCAATATTGCAAATTTCAGTAGCACAGTTCTCATGCCCCAATTCCTTATAGTCATTGTTGTTATTCAGGTGGTAAACATTCCCACTAATTTTGCTCCATTCCAGCTGTAAATGTGCGTTTTAATGTCGAGGCTTAAGTTCTCGTTCAAATAACAGCTTTTACTTGTATTATGACCCCAGTGCGTACCACTCAACGCAAGGAATGGAAAAAACTGAATAAAAGTATGTTTTTTGGTTGCACCGAAGCAAACCAGCATCAGTATTTATCAGGTGTGTACAATGGCTCTGATAAATCTCCATCGTTTTCATCTTGTTTCCCATTGTACTGTCGCCCTGCAACCCAGCACTATAAAGAGATATATTGTGAGGTCACAATGAAATGTTTGCAAAGCTGCATAAAGTCCTCCTGTCATGTGCATAGCACCCTTTATGTGAACAGACATGGCCTTTGCAAAAAAAAAAAAGCGTATCATCAGGAGATATTTTGGCAGTCCATTATTCCAGCTGGAAAACAGGTGGCTGTCTTTGCACAGTGGGCTAGGCTTTCCATAATTGCATGTGAAAGCCAAATATCTGAAGTTCTTAAGACCTTCCTAGCTAATGTGTAATATTTTGTCAATGTATTTTCGGTTTGCATTGCAAACTCCATCTGTCATCAAGTGTAATACATCTATTTGTTCACAGCATGTATGAATGTATCGAGTGTAGAATAATTTCAAGAGTGTCTTTTGTGTTATTTTAAGTACATTGCATATTGCTATTTGACTTCCACTTGTATTCACGCTCGCGTGTTTTTGTTGTCCCATATGTAAAGACAGTGATTTTAGGAGCAAATATAGACTGGCAAACAATTGGACTAACAGGCTCCCATTTGGTGCCTGTCTTCCATAGAGTGGATGTATCATATTTCAGTTGTTAGAAAGTAGTTATATTTTAAAGTATTGTAACTGTTTTTTAAAATCTCTCCAAGTTGTCAAATCGGGTTTTCCCAAGCCACACAAGTTCCTCTTCTGAATCATATTTTCTAAAGGGGAATGTGTTGTTTCTGTATGTGAGATTCGCACACTTTTGTTTAGATCCTGTTTTTGGGGTTTGTCTACCTGTGGAATTTCTAGTGTCAATCCAGCGTACTCTTCAATTGGGTTAAATTTACAGGATAAATTAAGTACTCCCTTAAACTAGAAAACTTTGTTCCCTCTCTTTCGACTTTTTTTTTATTTAGTTGATTTTGGAATGAGCATCCAATCACTTTTCAGAGAAGAAAATGAGTATACAGTCAATATGGATATCAGCCAAAAAGTAGAATCCTATTATAGACGCACAATAACAGTAGAAAGGCAAGATATAGCAACATTTTGCAAACATACAGTAGTTAACACAGGTGAAGAGATATATGGATACTAACACACATTACATGGCAAGGAATAGAAGAAAATGCATTTTCATAAGTACTTAGTAATGGGGTGGATATCTTATGTTTGGTCATAATGATGGTCATTGCAATGGGATTGATTTAGGTAGCCCAAATTGGGCAATACGATGAAGGCTAGGAGAATGCTCTGCTGTGTTGAGTATATGTTGTTGCCAGAATCAACAGTGAAGAAGAATGAACAGGCATTTTCTGAGTGGAAGAATAGAACTTAATGTTGATCACTGTTAAAATTGGGTGGGACTGTATTGTCACTTGTGTAGAATGCTGGTCTTGGATGTCATCACCTCCCATCTTGGATCTGGTTCTTGTCTGCTGTGCCTGTGGGTGTCTGCTAAACCACAGACTTGATTTCAATAGGAGCAGCACAGTGCCTGAGCCCCTAATAATCACCCCACGTGCACCTGTCTAGGTACTTTAAGGTATCTAAGAGAAGGGGAGCCAGATGGTTAGAGGAGAAAAGGGAATCGACAGGTTGAAGGAAAATTGGGAAGATGTAGCTTTGGCTGCTGTAGTGTTCTGTAGTCCCTACGCTGTGAAGCACCACATTTAGGAGGGAGTGCATATTCAGTCTACTTGGTACAGCCACTAGAGTATTTGAGTCTTGAGCCCAAATTTCCATTATCTGAATAGGTATCAAGTATTATACCCCTAGACACCAATGTACTTATGTTCACATAGTTAGTTTGAGTCTCAGACAACATGACAGCACCTGATGCAAATCTAGCACAGTGTGCCATTTTTTTAAAGCACCATATTATATAGATTACTGGATATAGTTTCTCAAGGATAAATTGACAGTGTCTAGCATTGAAATTTTGTAAATACTGTTGCACAAGTTTTTAGTAAAACAGTCTTGACCATTAAGTACTAGATTTCGCAGTAGAAATAAGTCTTGCATGCTTAGCTTCTCTTGAATGGATGTCTCAACACCACCTGAATAAGCCCTACTTAGAAGTGCTCAATTCCGTTGCTTTCTCAATCTTAAGAAGTGGAATAATTCCTCATGTAACATTTTGGCCAGATTTCTTGACTTGCAGGCTGAATGCCTGGAAGTTACACAATATGCTTAACAGTGCCTGGTGTGATGCTGCTGTGGTAGCAGTGAAACCAAGGAATGGTAGCACAATTTTGTACATGAGAAATGTCAGCCTTTAAAATTTGGCTTCATACAAAACAGATCTTTTGTAGGTTTTTATTCTGGTTGAATTTCTTTTTCCTCCTCTAAAATGTCCCTTGTACCCTCACAACAAATTTGCTTTGTGGTGGTGTGATAATTATTGTATTGATTTTAATGTGTTACATAGAGATCGTCTCTTAAGAATTGCATCTCTCCCCATTTTGGTTATCCTCCAGTATACACAAGGAACAATTTGGGTTTTACGTTTATTTTAGGGATTCTTTTATTAACATTAGAGGACAACGTTGGAGTGTCAGAAAATACTTTTTGCTTTTAGAGCACAGTCTTGCGCACCTGTGTCCTTTTAAGCTCACACCATTTCTTACCTCCTACTGTTTTACGGACAAACTGTTTGGACCATGGAGTTTTATTACAGTCTACTAGGCGCTCCTTTCAATATATTTGGTTCGTTTGTATTCATGTGCAAAAAGATTATACCATTTAATTTTCACATTAATGTGTTAATTGCTGCATCCCCAGGCTAGTACCTATGTGCACACTAAAGACATGAAGGGAAATATTACCAATAGTTTACTTTTATAATATTCCCATTGCCTGTTTCTTGTCTGTCATACATGCTTAACCATCCTTTATTTCCCAAGCTCGGCAAGGGCAGCATGCTCAGTTTTAAATAGGGAGTGTTGTGCCCCTACCTGCTGATGTAAGATGTATTTTCAGTGATTCGTGGTGATTGGTTTACTTGGTGACAGGTATTGACCCCAAGAACTTCGGGAATACCAACATCTATTTCTTTCTAAATCTACATGCCTTACGGAATGTAGTTATTGTTGTACAATGTTCAAATCTTTGAAGTTTTAAACAAAGGACTGCAGTGTTAAGTCACGTACTTCCATTCTCCTCATTGAGTGATCAGGATATTTGTGGGTGTGTTGGGGTATTTAGCTTCACATTTCATATAGATGAAAAGTTGCCCTGCTTCATTGCTTAGTTTAGCCAGAACACATAACAAACACAGCCAAAGATCGAAATAAGGCATAATTAAAATAGAGAGGACATTGCTAAGTGACGTAAGTGCTTATTTCCAAAACAGTCAAGAAACAAGTAGGTGGATATGAAATTTGGTGTTAGATGTACAAAAATTACAGTGTGTACAGTACTCTCTTTTGTGACCCAAGTGTGATGTCCATTTTATACTATTGTATACAATTTTATATTCTAAATTAAAAGTTGCTAATTCTGTAGTTGATAATGTGTCAAAGAGTTAAAGTCCTACATAACACATGTGTTGGATAATGGCTCTCTGAGGGGTCCCTCCAACATTTTGCCTTCCTTCTCCTCTTTTCTGAGCACCTTTTTGTTGACTATAGGACTCTGGGCATTTTACCACTGCGGACCAGTGCTAAAGTGCATGTACTCTCTCCTCTAAACATGGTGTAATTGGTTTACACCTGTTTGGCAAATCTGATTTACTTGCAAGTCCCATGTAAGGTGGTATACTATATACCCAGGGCCTGCAATTTAAATGCTGCTAGTGGGCCTGCAGCACTGATTGTGCCACCCACATAAGTATCCTTTCAAACCTGTCTCAGGCCTTCCACTGCAGTGCCTGTGTGTGCCTTTTACATTTGCATCGACTTGGCATTTAAAACTACTTGCCAAGCATTAAACTTCCCTTTTATTACATATGTCACCCCTAAGGTAGGCCCTAGGTAGCCCTAAGGGCAGAGTGCTATGTAAGTAAAAGGACATGTACTTTTAGGTTTTGCATGTCCTGGTACTGACAAACAGCGTAATTAGGTTTTCACTACTGTGAGGCCTGCTCCTCTCATAGGCTAGCATTGGGAATTCCTTAATACAATTTTAAGCTATAATTCTTGATCAGGGAGGAGACACTTTTTCCTGTTTTATATGTTTGGAATGGTAATCACAAATCCTCCTTACTGGTGAAGTTGGGTTTAACATTACTAATTTAGAAATGCCTATTTTAGAAAGTGGACATTTGTCTGTGCTTAGAACTCTGTGTGCCTTGCAGACTATCTCCAATACACATCGGGGCTGGGTGACAGCTACACTTTGTGCATTCCCTCTAGACAGTCACAACCTAGGAAGGATAGGTGTGTCTGAGTACCTATCTACATTCATCTGCATTCTGGTGGCCTTGTCTGGATGGAAGGGAGGGCTAACACTTCACTTAAACCGGTATTGATTACCCCCATAGATAGCCTGGCAGACAGGCAGTGGTGGCTGGTGAAGTCTGAAAGTGATGGGGCGTAAAAATGAAGACACAAATTTGCTAGAGGGAGGGAGCGCAGTGAGAGAGCGTGACTGTCATATATAGGGTTTGGGAGGGGGTAAATGAAGTTCTGAAACAAGTGGGGAAACCTTAATTAGAACTCTGGTCTCACAGTTCAGCAGGTGGCCATATACCATTGTGGTGAAATCTCATTTACTTTTAAATAAAGCTGCATACTTAATAGCAGGTAGCATCTATACTATGGGGCCGATTCCGATCTCGGTCGGAGGCGGACCCAATACCATTCGGTCGGGAAAAAAGCCATGCGAAAGCCTGTTTCCCGACCGAACCGTACGCGGGTCCGGCCGAGCGAGTACGATGCGAGTCGCCGACCGACTCGTCCGGGGCGTCCCGACAACTCCGACCGACTCGCTCGGACTCGAACCGCTCCGACCGACTCGCTCGGACCCGATTCGCACCGCGCAATGGAGACGTTTCCCGGCCGGGTAAGTACGATGCGCGCCGCGAGCAGTCCGACCGAGCCGCGCACTCCGGCTCGTAAGAGCTGTCGGAGCCGTACTTGGGGGTCCGTGTCGGACCCCCCTGTACGCGTACCCGTGCGAGCGCACACAGGGGGGACCCAAGGGTCCCCCTACCTGTGCGTGTACGCCGCCGAAGCGCCTCGCGGCGTACTCGCTGTAGGGGCGCCCTTGTCCGCCTCGCACCCATTGAGGCAATGGGAGCCCGCGTACGCGTTGTACGACCGGCTCCCATTGAGTTCAATGGGAGTCCGACCGACTCGTGTCCGATAACATACGGCCGCATCGTACTCGTTCGGTCGGACTGCACGGGTCCGATTCGGTCGGAAATCTCTCCGGGTCCGGCTCGGTCGGAGAAATTTCCGGCCCGAATCGGAATCGACCCCTATGTTGTAGAAGCTCCTTTTTTTGAGGCACTGGTGAGACTTGTACAACGCAGCTCCTTTATATGCTTCTTGACTAATCATTCATACCCAGTTTTATGTACTGGATCTCATTTTGTAAGGTTACATAATATTGGCAAGCAAGGGAACTGAAAGGTAGCGAACATACAGGAAGATAATGTTCAGGCACATAAATGCATATTAAGGGAGCACAAAAGAGTTCACACAGTGTTGAAAGTGTAATCGGAGTTTGCAGTGCATAATCTAGGATCATTGCACTTGTATTTTCATTTGGCAATTCGCATGCATTGTTGCTTGTGTGACTGGCCGATATTCACTAAGCTTCACAAGGCATTGCAGAAGCAGCAAAGCAACAACCATGACCTTGACCTTTGGCCACAGAGCCAGATACAGCCTAGTTAGGGGGGGTCACAAAATGGAAAAGGGTTTGCTGGATTGCTTTAACATATAATTATTGCCCAATGCATGCAAGTATTTTCTATGTGTTTAGAATGTTTCTTTGGTTTGTCTGCCTGGTATTTTGTGTGTGGTGTTATGTATATGTGTAGATTTGTTGTGTATGCTGTACGAGAAGTGACTCTGTGTGCCTGCTTTTCTGGCAATTTGTACAATTGGTCCCTCTCCGGCAACCTATAAAAAGTTCTAGTAACTATGGACAGTATACACTCTTCCTGACAGCCATTACACAGAATAACGGACACAAGCTGATAACCGTATACACACCAGCCAGGGTTAAACCATCTAGATTAGTAGTTATTGCAGAATGAATTTTTAACAATTTTGATTTTAGATTTTACTACTTGCGAGAGACTGAGCATCAATTTTGCCTGGAATTTAACTGTCTAGCTACTTTTTTTAATTCACACTGGAGCGTAAAGAGAGCACTACTGACAGAAATTAAAAATGATCTAAACACAGAATCCCCAAGCGCTCTGTTCAATCAGAGCAATTTTCAGTAATTTAAATGCTTAAACTGGGCCCAGCTCAATCTTACGCTTGTGCACCTAATGCCTACAGCTGTTCTCCTGCTACTTGGCTGAATTCCTGGGGCTACTGAAGGCATGCCCAGTCAGTTTGTGTCCACTAAGGATATGGAGGTGATGTAGAGGTGCACTTACGTGCAGGTCAACGAGGGAATCCATCTCCGAGCACTGTAAATCTGTAGAGTAACCTCAAACTCCCATTCAAGTGCTCAACTTCCCACCTGCATTTTCTGCCTCACCCGTTTTCAAAGCATCACAGGGTCACGATGCTTGCTGGTCCTACCCCACCGTATGACGAGTTGTGAAAAGGTGGAGTGACTGAGGCTAAAGTCCCTGATTGACATGAGCCCCTGGTGCTGCAGAGCTTCAGCCTGAAGCTCCCAGGCCTAACTTTACTGCAACGTCGTCAGGGGGAGGGGCTTACTCTAGGAGGATATAGTTTTACTGGGCCGATGTCACCAGCCTCAGGGCTGGGAGATGATCAGCCCGGCAAATTTGGTAGCAGTCATTGTGAGATGGGTTGTCTGCACATGCGCACCAGGACATTTCAAATCCTCAGAACAAGAGTGAGCGAGGCTGTGCTGAGTGCAAGCCTCAGCCTGTGTGCTTGTGCATCATTTTTATTTTTAAAGTCATACAAGAACTTTAACTAATTTGAAATTTGGGGGTAGAAAATGAAATGGGCTCCTAGACCGGGAACCAACCATGCCGACAGGACTGAGTTGAAAGGGATAGTTTTGCACTTCAGAGAGCTGTTTTGAAGTCACCCTCCACATCAAAGGCACTTTTGGGTATAAGTACTGGGTCTCTGACCTCTTAAAATCAGACAATTCTGGAACTTGAACTGAACTTCTGTCAGAAAAACTGCTGTGCTGCTTAAAGGACTCATCTTTGGACTGCAGACTTGGAAGGGATGCTTTTCTCTTCTGTTGCCCTGCTGCCTGCTGCTCTCTGACTTTACTGAAGGGAGAGCTGGACTCTGCCTTACCTCCAAGTGATCTCCAAGGGCTTGTTGGCTTGCCTCCGGTTTTCTGAAGTCTCAGTGACACAAGACTTCTGGCAGTTCTGGTGTTGCTGGACTTGCCTTCTGTGAGTCCCTACCCTTGCCTGAGGTGCCCCCTCCATTTCTGGGCCTCAGAAGTGGGCTCTGCAGCTTTTTTACTACAAAATCGATGCAATACCAACTTTGCGCCTATTGGAACCAATGCATTGCCCGCCGACGCATGAGCTGATTGACATAGCCTCGATAGACTGCACGGCTCAACATCGACTGACATTGCGGCTCCATATCGATGCAGCGCCTTCATCTTAAAGGAGTTTGACACTGAAGCTTTCATCAACTGCGCAAATTGGTGCTGATGCTTCGCCTCCATCCACGGGATGGACAACTTGGCGCCCGCTCGACTCATCACACCGAGCCTTCGATGTTGATGCTTGCTCCACCCAAGGTACTTTGTCAGTGGGACCTCTCCGAGTCCGGCAGCCGGCCAGCCCTTCATCGCGTCGGCCTGAACTTTGGATTTCCCCCGGTCTAGCTCGACCTCAAGTAACCTTTCAGTGCTATTGACTTCTAAGCACTGTTTTGGGATTTCATCTTTAAAAAATTATATCTCGACTTCTACTGATTGGACTTTTGTCATTTTGGCCTTGTTTCACTTAGATAAATATTCTCTACTTTTATAAACCTGCGTGGAGTATTTTGTGGTGTATTCATTGTGTTACTGTGTGTGTGTGTGTGTGTGTGCTGCACAAATACTTTACACATTGCATCTTTAGATAAGCCTGACTGCTCTGTGCCAAGATACCAGAGGGTGAGACCAGGTTATCTTTTAGTGTGTACTTGACTTACCCTGACTAGGATTGCTGTCCCTACTTGTACAAGATGCAAACCTCTGCCAACTAGAGACCAAATTTCTAAAAGCTTGTAACATGCAATTTAGACAATTTTAGGAAGGACGTTTGTTTACTTTTTAGCAGGTGTAATACTTTTAGGGGAGTACTTGGGAATGGGGAACATTAGAGCAATATATAGTCATAAATGTGAAGGACATTTGAAATCCCACTAGTCTTTAAATTTAAAGCTAGCTCTGCATTACTGTGCCATACTGAAGAAATATCGTTCAAGTCCCCCAACCTTTTTTCCTTACCATTTCTTCCATTTTGTCGCCTCATAATGGTCCTATACCTGCTGTATTGGCTTAAGACATTTCAACAATAGCTACATTTTGGGTTTCATTCCCACAAAAATATTGTTCTGGCGTTCTGTTATTTCTTTAAATCCCAATCCAGTAAAATGTTGGAGAAAAACACACAATCAATTCCAAAATCATGCATACTTGGAGGTGGATAAAATGACAGTGTGCGTGGAGCAGGACTGACTCACAATGAAGTATTGCTCAAGCTTTGTATTACTCCGTAGTTCACCCATGTCTGATTGGCTTAATTTTTTAAGTGACTGAGGTTTTTATTTGTGTTTTTGTGGCCATCTGAAAAGTGCTTGGGTGTTTCATAATTGAACTACTGTCCTCCATTCCTCTATGCATCCTAGTGTTTATCTCTCCTTCCATCACTCCCTGGCTCTCTACAGTTCATCTTTTAATATTGATATTTACTCCATCCAGGGACCGGAGCTGCTCGGCAAAGTACCACTAAAGTAGGCAAGCAATTCACCTCACTGTGCCCATTGATTGACCAATTAAAAAGAATTGGCTTATAAAAAGAACACACATTAATGACAGGGCATGAAAATAAAGATGTTGAAAGAAGATTTAACGTCTTCACTATTAGCACAAGTATTAAACAAAGTCTGATCTCAGCCTTCAGTCCCATATGAGCATCCCTTGCTATGTTTCTAAATGAGAAATGCTGTCTGGAGGAATTTAGTGTTTCATGTATGTCTTCAAAACTCAACTGTGCTGCACTGCGGACTGTAAGAACACCAGGCTGCAAAAAAACATTTTCAAAGTTAATAGGTTTGGGTTTTTGTTAAGGGACGATTTTAGTATGAATTGGCGAACTTTTGTGTGTTTTCTACGGTTACACTACAAAGAAAATGTATTGATGAAGTAGCATCTTGGGCTACAAGAATGTTGAATCAGGAAGTTGTCTCCCTTTGCAGAATAGACCGTGCTACCAGTTTTAAGCAGTACCCTCAAATAAGAGTGTCATGAAAAGGGATTAGAAAATGAAGGTTGCATTGTATATGGTGAAATGAAGTCATAAAAAATAAAATATTGTGATACTTTTGACAAAGGATTAGAATTTTTGTTACATCTTTAAGAAAACCTAATCATGTCATTGTCTTTTTTTATGAACAAAAAGCTCCAAATACAACATGTGGTAACAACAGCAAAGTAAAATAAATGATTACACAACGGTGATTAGTGGATAACACTGCCTGGCATTCAAGGTGCACATGTTGCATCTGCAGTCTTACAGAAACACTACTTAATGCCCCATCATCACAACCGAATGGGAACACAAACAGGAAAATGCATCTATGGCCTTGACGGTTATCCCATCCAAGCAGTTGCAAACGAGGAAAAATATAAACCCATGAAAGACACATAAAAGACCATGGCTGAGTGAGGATAAATCAAAGCCCAGTCAAATCCTGTGCCTTTTATTATTCTCTTTGGAAAGTTGATTAGATGAGATTTTTCAAACATCTACACCTGTGTATACTACTATGTACCACCTACACCAATGAACTTCCTTCTTAAAGCCACATTAGCAGCAATAATACCCATTTCCCTTTATTGAAGTTCCAGACAGACTTGCATTCCCATGATGGCAGTAGTAAGGTTTTTAAATGAAGGATATGATCACTGAAAAAGTTAGGGTTGACTAGATAACAATGAGATCTGAGGGCTATAGAAGGGTAAAACCTATTTAGCCACTCTCCACCGCAGCAGCATACGATCGAATCTACATATGGACAGCTTTTATTCACTATTTTTAAGTAATCCAAAAGAGATATTTTGCTTCAGGAAAAGATTATTCATATCAAATATGTGTAGAACACAAGTTAAATCACAAAACCAAGGATTTTCTGATCCTCCAAAACCCTTATGCCTTTCACAACAGCTCTGCCAACCAAGAGATTCATTTATTTGAGTCCCTGACTAATCCTATAAACATATTAAGTAGGCTGTATCCCCATGATGCAATTTTCCAGATGCCAGACTCCAACCTAATATTCACTTTTGAAATTGACTTTCTAAATTGAAAAATAGTATGAATATAGTTGAGCCCACCCTGACCTTTAGGAGTTGGGGTGAACCCAAAGATGAAGTATGCCACTATTAGAGTGGATGAGGGTTATATAAAAAAAAGTTTTTTTCCCCCTTCCCCACTTCCTTTGGGGTGGTGCACAGGTGTGGCACGTACCCCCCTACCCCCCCACCACCCCCTTTGTAGGTACTTTAGCTCCAGAGGGATACTCTTTTGTTAAAATTATGTTTAGGTAGGGAGGACGTATCCCTTCATCCTTGGTTAAAGGATCTCTCCACCTTTCCGACACTGGTAGGTTCTTCATAACCTCCAGACCTTTTTCTTGAGCATATCAAGAATTAGCCACATTTGAGCTGTGATAGAAAGATTTAAAGTAGATTATTTTTAGGGTTATTTTACAAAAAAGTCCTTTTACTTGTTTTGTGCACTGATGAAACTTTAAATTATTTTGTAAAACCACTCCAGTACAAACAAACAAATGTAGTTTAATTACCTTCTAAGTTTGTCAAAAATAAGTGCATGCATTTACATAGCAATGCCTACAAAAAGAAGTTGCCTTAAGAGCATTTAAAAAGAGAGCACCAATAAAGAGGAAGGGAGAATTTGAGCAATGCAGGAGTGAAAAAAGATATCACAGAGGAAGGTGAATTTTACGAGTGATTAGGAAAAATCCTTAATTGATGGGTTATTAAATATTTATTAAATGTAATGAAGGTAATTAGTACCTTCAAGCAAGGCATGGGTAGTTATTTTATAATATTACATTCTTGTAGTTCTAAATAACCTTATAACTGTGTGACAAATATTAACTGTGTATGAGGGCAATGTATATTGATCATACAGCAGTGATAAAAGGCCATCGATTTAAATGCAGTACATTTTAACTTTATAATGTGATTGATTTTTAAGTAGTAAATTAGTTTAAATTAGCTTGACTGAATCTGGAACTGAAAATAATAATGGCCGTCCCCAGACAGTTCTGAGTTTTTCTCTTGAAATAGCATTTTGTTCAGTGTTCTATATTTTAAATTAGTTTCACACCTCTGGGTTTAACCATCTGTAAGATATCAATATGCTTTGATGGTTGGACTAATTCATGTTGTGTGGTTAGGCCCAGTGTGCCACTTTGATGCTCTTTTAATTGCACAGATGGCAATTTGAAAATAATGCAGCACATTTGGTACACTTGCACCTGCACTGCTTGAGGGTTATGATAAGCAATTTTCTTTTTTAATTGTGTTCTTAACTTCTTCTTTTAGGGGGAGTGTTTTAGACAAGGGATTCATTCAGTAATACTACATAAACAGTGTGTCCTCACTGGTGGCTGAGGCTTATGCAGGGTTTATGTTCAGTGCGCTTTAGGCAGCTCTATAGCTCAATCTAGTTCTCAAATTATCTCTCTTGTGCTAATCAGAGCTCTTTTTCATTCCTTCATTTATAATGGAGTTTCCATATATGAGCAGTGGTGCCCCAAAGATTGGCTTCCTCTTCCTTTTAATTGTCTCTTGACTTGTACAGAACTCTCAATTCTCACTGGAGTGCAGTGTGTGACGGAGTGAGGAGAGTGACCGGGCCCAAGTATTGTCAGTAATAAAAGAGCTGGCTATTCCTGCCAAAACTTCAGCTTCCAGAAAATAAATCTACTGTCTCCTTAACAAGGTCAATTACACTAGCTAGAAGCCCAAGACAATGGTTTAAGATCCTCTGCCATCCTTATATATGCCATCCCAAACTCTCAACACTTATGCAGGACTATGATCGCTTACACCCCTCCTAGTAGCTTACGGGTTCCTACGTGCATCAAGTTAGTGAGCAGTGACTGACCCTTTTTTGGTTGTTGCTTCGAAACTGTTTTCACCTTGTCCTTAAAAATTATTTCCTCAGGCCTGGCTGTACGAAAGGTCTTGATTTTTTTTTGTCTCAACTTTAATCCTCAGCTGTCTTCCTGAATCCGTCTTGTCCTCCACCTAGGCAGGTTTAATAATTAACCCCTTGTGTTAAGTATCTTAAGTACCAAGTAAAGTGCACTCATGCAGAAGCAAATTTGCTAAGAGCAATACTAAAGCTTTTTTTCTGGCACCATCCCTGTTTTTTTATTATGGCAACTTTATCCAGGCAGAGGTTTCATTATTAAATCTGTTTCTGAATTGATCACTGTGAATTCAGTGTGGTCTTCTCGGGCTAACACTAACAATACCCAGACAACACACAAAGTTTCTCTATGTGATCCTACATACAAAATGCATCGCACGGCCAAAGGTAAGGGCATACTTGCTCCTCTATTTTACTTTTTTCATAATACAATAGACTGTACTTCATCTTCAACCTTAACTTCAGTTTCCAATATAGAAGGAGGTCTTACCCTCTTAGTACCATTTGTTTAGTGGTAGGGTTTCCTATGTCTTTTATAACATTCAAGCCATGCACAATTTCACTCCCTTTTTCTTTAGCTGTCATATTCTAAGGGATCACTCCTTTATTTGTGTATTTTTTATTGTTTTTCAAAATAAAAGCTATTCGTATTTTTACCCCTCAGATTTTTTACAAGCTATTGTGAAAATAAATATTTCCAACTTAATTATTTTTATGCTTTTTTTCACTTCAATATAATTGGCAACAATATAGAAATTCACAATTAAATGTATAGAAGTTCAGAATTCAGCAATAACCACATTTGAAAGGGATTCATGAGGTAACCTTTAATTCAAAAGGGAGAAGGCGTGGGAGAAAAAGAACGACTGATGGGGAAGAATATATAACTGAGTTAAAATCGAGAATTCAACCTTTCTTAAGGAGTAAATTGCAGACTCAATTCGAATGAAACATTTTGTAGAGTTTGTTTTGTGACATCCATCCAAAAAGTTAATTACAATAGTATTCCTAATACTGTTTTTGAATCATCTCAATGTCTTCTGGGTTTATATTTACATCATCGGAGCGATTTATGTTGTCTAGTATTCAATAAAAGGCCTACCAGCATATTTCCAGTTTCTCTGGACTTCTCTTTTTGTCCATTATCAATGCTTTTCAGTTCCAGGCCAAGACATGTTAATGAATTTCTGATTTGTTTACAGTGGATCAGTTTATTTCACCATTTACATTTATTCAGAGGCACATTTCATTCCTGAGACACATTGTGGTTGCTAAGAGGGGGAAAGGACTATATTCCTCAGCACCACCCTGTTTGCTGGCAGCAACAGGAGGAGCCAAGGGCTATACACTATGAATGCTATAACCGCTGCGTGGGACGCACTCCCGGGCCTAGACAAAGCCAAGTCTGGACCTGTCTGCAGGGGCGACTCCTCCACTAGGGTGGAGGAGCGTCGCCCCACTGCTTTCTCGCAGTGCGAGAAGCAGAAACATAAAATGGTAAAACTACCGTTTTATGTTTCTTCTGCTTCTCGCACTGCGAGAAAGTGTCTTGTGGATTGTTACCTGCCTTGTTATGTTGGCCTAGGCCTGGCTGCCATGATGCTTTTCTTTGCGCACGTTACACTGAGCCCGGCCTCCCTCGCTCTTTGCTCGTGCCAGGTTCTTTTGCACTGTCTGCATTTTCTGTTGTTCACCTTTTTGGGCTCAGTCTGCACAAACATGTACAAGGTCACATAACAATGTATTTTGGTTCTTCCTGATATGGCCAGTCTCGCGCACCCAGACATAACATTAGGTGCATTTGCCATGAAGAATTTTGTGTGCTTTTAATACTGCAGTTTACTAGCGCTTAGGACACTTGGAGAAATCCCTTTCAGTGAGAAGAGCTATGATGTCCTGCTGATGTAATTCTGCATCTAGAGACTGAGGTATGGGGGTTCGCTAGTCAAAGCCCAGAGGTCTTCTATTATTATAATAAACTATCTTACTGCAAGGGGAGGGTGGTAATGTTATTTATACGTTTATCCACTGAGCTCTGAGATGCTTTCCCCGTTTGTATTCTATGGAATTGTAACCATGCTGCTTATATTAGTCATATGCATTATGCTATTAGTACTGACACGTGTACTGTACATTAGAGCACGTAAGTTGGAATAAATATTTTAACCTATCCAGTGTCTCTTCCTACGCATCTTGTGGACAAGTACGAGTGAGTGATGAAAGAGTGTTCTTGCTTCTGCGAGTCCTGAGATAAAGATACCGTGTTCTGGGTTGTCCAAACATTAGTACTTGGGTGCTAATGGGATGCTAAGCTAGTTGGGTTGGGGTTTTTGGGTGCTACGGTATATGGTGGCAAACCACTGTATTCCGGGGTCCCATTTTCCTGTGCATAGCTCTGTGTATGTGCAGAAACCTTATGACATGGCGCGACCACCGTGGGGCAGCTTATCTGCGAGACGCTTGAGTAGTACTTGTGCTTGTCCACAAACCCCTCGCGTACGCTTCCGGAGGCGTATGTGACGGTGATACCTCCTATATTAAATGTTTTATAGGTTCTTTCAAGCTTGAAGTTATTAAAAAAGGTTACATAAAAGAGCCCATTTTGTGCTCCCTGTTAGGTTGTCGAATATAATTGTTTAGTCATGGCTGGTGTGGCGATAGCTGCACATAGTCGAGGAGCACTCCGAGACCACTTACGGGTGTATGGAGTGCCTGATACAGGGATCGATTTGGTCTTTGTGGTTCAAGCCGATCCGGCTTACCACTTTGAGGTGTTTTACACTTGGATCACTTTTGAAGCGGTGGAGGCAGATGATAATCTGTTTCATGAATATAAACCCACCGCTATTCCTGCTGCCTATCGACCCTATACCAATCTTGAAGTACCTCTCACGGCTTGGCAGCACCGTGTTTGGTTCAATGGCGCCCTACCACAACCAACTACCGCAGTTCGTTTAGGCCCCTTGTCAATTCAGGGGGCCACTTGGCCTGTATTGGCCGGGTATACCCCGCATCCGAATTATCTGGCATTACCGCTTGCGGAACTGCGCACTATGCATACCGAATTGGTGCGAGTGCATCGAGCCTTAGTGACATACGTTACAGGTAGCCTCCATGGAGCTGCTCCTGTAGTCGCAGGCCAACCAGCTATTGCTGCTGGAGTGACTATAAGTCCTGTCATGGTAAATTCTGTGATGGGCAAACGTCCACAAAATAAGGACGACTATCCTTACTGGCTTGCAGAAAAGTTCGATCAGATAGAAGCAGTGTTTCCACATACGTCCCCAGTGGATAAACACCGCATCCTCACGATAAGTTTGCCAAAAGACATAATCCCCGATTTGACAGCATGTGAAAACTGGGGTAAGGTATTCGCAGCAGTTTATTCAAAATGTTTTGGAACTCCTTCCATGACGGTTCTACCCTCTGTAATTAAAAAAGTACAGGATGAACATGGCCCTGAAGCGGCTGTGGAATTAGGGATGAGACTAGTGGGAGTGTTTGATGTAGTAGCTGAGCTGATCCTTGGAAATGTCAAGGGCGATGCTATGAACTTTCAAGTAGCGAATGCTTTGGCTTTGGTCCCAGAGTTGGACAGGCCTCGCGAATTACCGAAAATCATTGCCCGGGCTTATAAAACAATTGGACGAAATAGCCTAGGCAACAAGCCTTTTGTAAAAATGCAAACTCAATCGCAAACACAAGTTATACAAACAAAAAGTGCATCTGAGAAAGATGATAAACCGGTCTTCACTAAAAAGAGTTGGAGACAGAAAAAACAGGGTAAGCAACAAAAGAAGCCGGGGTCGAGAGGCGCTTCCCCAGTTTCGGTTTCTTCTGAACGTACTTATGATTTACGTGATAGGTCAAGGATTAAATCACCAGAAAGGTTTCAGAGCTCTGATACGCGTTCTCCTCGTTCTTCACAGGCCCAGACGTCGTCACAGGCTGGTGGAGGAGGACGGCAAGATAGAGGAAGGGGCCGAGAGGCTCCCCAGGAGCGAGACCAACCTCGACAACAAGTCAGAGGGAAAGCAGAAGATTTTCATCTTCCTCGACCGCAATTTCAGAAGAAAAAGGTTGCCGCTGTCACAGCGAAATATGCCTCAGACCGTGAGAACGAGACTCCAGAATTGGACGTGGGCAGTGACCCTCCTAGACAGCGCCGCGGAAGTTACCATAGTGCGGGAGGCGCTACGTCCTCATATGGAGGCGACAGCAACTGAAACATTCGTTACTGTAGAGACAGCTGACACGAGAGTGGCACCCCCTGACAGACTATATAATATAGTCATACAAATTGAAGGTGACATACCGCGTGAAATAAAAGGGATTTTTTGGGAAAATCTAACCTCTTCATATGACATTTTGTTAGCGGAGGTGGATTGGCCACCCCCATTCGTTTTAGCTGCACATAAAGGAGAGGAGGTAATCCTTCCAAGCTTATCAAGGCATGTCCCAAAGGACAAAGCTGAAGCACTTGCAGCTGAGTGGGCTGTGTACCTGGCACCAGCGTTATACCGCAACCATGTGGGATGGGATGAAGAATCACCTCCTCATGCAATACCTTTGCGGTCACTACCGCAGCCACAACCCCAATATCCCATAAAACGGCAGGCAAAAGGCCCCGTCTCCGAAATTCTGACACAGTTGGAATATCAGGGAGTAATTGAACCATGCGTATCACCTATGAACAATCCCCTTTTCGTGGTTTCTAAACCCGACGGATCGTACCGCTTAGTTTTGGATTACCGGCATTTAAATACTCATTGTCGGAACTTTGCGGTGCAAAATACACACAGTTCTGCGCTTGTAGACAGTCTTGTTCGTAAAAAATACAAAACGACACTTGACCTTTCAAACGGTTTCTACACGCACAACCTAGCCCCGGAGAGTGGTCAATGGACCGCATTTACATCCGGTGGTAAATTATTCCAGTTCCGGCGATTACCCATGGGCTATAAAAATAGTCCGGGTATATTCGCCGCCCGTGTTGTTTCTTTGTTAAATGACATTGATCAAGACGCATGTTCGTACGTAGATGACATCTATCTGACGGACGACGAATTATTTCAGCATTTGTCCCGTGTGGACCGCATTATTCTTGAATTTGCGGAGCAGGGTTACAAATTTAACTTTGCTAAATCACACATTGCTGAATTTACAGTTCTGTTCTTGGGCTATGAGCTCAACAACGAAGGTAAGGGCTTAGCCCCCATTTCTTGGAAAAATGTGCACATTTGTGCCCCCAAATACTCTGAAGAAACTTCAGTCTTTGCTGGGTTTCTTGAATTTCGGGCGTACTTACATTCCCGAATATGCCCAGCGTATCAAGCCTTTGTATGCTTTGATACAACCTACTTATTCAAGGTCTTGCTGGCTGCCTGAGCATACCTCAATTCTGCAGTCTTTGCAGACAGACCTTTTGGAGTCTAAATATCTTTTGACTCGTGATAACCACACAAACCTGGTGATTCGAATAATTCCGGGGGCGGTGGGATTCACTTATTTAACCTTTAATGAAGGTGATACAGTACCTATCGCATACAAGTCACATCTGTACACTTCCGCTGAATTACGCTTTACATCTGTTGAAAAAGTACTGACTGCAGTGCAAATGGCGATTCTAAAAGAACGCGCACTGGCACAGGGAAAGCGGATTCTAGTGGTAACACCCTGTCCTGCCCTAGAGGCAGTAACAAAGGCAAGTGTACCGAACTCAAAAGCAATGCATCCCCGTTGGATACAATGGGCTACATCCTTGACGTCTTCGGACGTCACTTTTGTTTTTGATTCTTCTCTGCAGACTCAGGAGTTTTTGCAGTATGAATTCGTTCATCCTCCTCCTTTGTTTTTATTACCGCTTGAGGATTACAAATGTGTGATCTACACCGATGGTTCGGCGCAACCGGCCACTGGGTCCAAGCACGCTTATTCAGCTGCATGTGCTATTGTTGCGGGTTCCTTTGTAGATGGAAAGTTCAAATCCTCTGCAGTGCATACTCGCACACTTGGAGATAGTACCGCACAATTGGCCGAGCTGCAGGCATTGCTACTTGCGCTTGAGTTCGCTTCTCAGGATGAGACCACTCTTATTGTATGTGATTCTTTTTACTGTGTACAATCTTACAATGACAATCTGTTTTTCTGGTCGAAAAACGACTACAAGGACGCAAAAGGAAGCACAATCAAGCATAAAATGCTTTGGGTTCGAGTGGCAGAATTGCAACAACGTCTGCCCCTCACACAGGTGGTTCACACCTTAGGCCATCAGCGGGTGGGCGCACACGCTATTGGTAACGATCTGGCAGATGAAGCTGCCCGTTCAGCAGTAGTCACGTGTTCAGTAGCAGCGGTTACCAGGTCCATGTCTAAAATAGACCCTGTTATTTTAGCAGCTATTGCTGCAACCAAGGAAGGTGATAATTACCCTACAGGTTTCCCTTCCAAGTATTCTTACAAATTAAGTCCCGATCAGGTTCCTTATGTAACTATACCTGACGTTGGAGATCGGCTGATCCCCAACGCGGACCGCAGGAGTGCCTTGATATCAGCTGCACACGAAGGCATGGCTTCTGCTCATGCAGGTGTATCAGCTACGGTTTCCATCTTGCAGCAGCGTTATTGGTGGCGTGGGTTATATAAAGACACCCGTGCTTTTGTGCTTTCTTGCGACGTTTGTCAACAGATTAAGCCTTCCACGGTAACACGTCCACCACAAACACCGCTCTGCATTGCTAACAGACCCTTTGGGTGTGTTTACTTGGATCACTGCGGTCCATTCTCATCAGACACTGCCTATAAATACATCTTAGTGGCAGTGGACTCGTGCACACGGTTTCTCTGGGTCTGGCCACAACGGAGTGCTGACGCCCGAAATGTAATCAGGGATTTGCGTGTCTTTGTGGGAATTTTCGCATGCGGCACCTTCCATTCGGACCAAGGTCCAGCGTTTGCCTCTAGGGCTTACAAGGATGCAATGGCTTCGCTTGGGGTGCGGGTGAAATTTTCGTCTCCGTATAGGCCTGAGGGCAACTCTATCGTTGAACGAATGAACCGTGACTTAAAGCAATCCTTAACAGCTAGGGTTATAGGTACTGGCAGGAACTGGCTGGCCCATTTGTATACCGTTCAACGTGCACTTAATAATCTCCCTAGAAGACCTCTGGGTGGGCGGACCCCATACGAAATGCTCTTTGGCATAAGAATGTTTGTGCCTGACCTTGAGGGTCCAGACATCGCGGCGCAATCCGCCAAGTTTGATGTAGATAACCATTCTGCTATGTTACAGGACTTACAAGAAGCCCGAGACAAACTTGCAACTACACATTTGCCTTCAGCCACAGATCCTGCGTTGCAGATTCCGGTAGCCGGCTGGCTTCCGAAAGTTGGAGAACTGGTTCGAGAGAAGGTTGAAAACAAAAAAGAATTTGGCCCCTCTTTTCGTGCACCGGTTCCAGTTCTTGGCTTGAAGGGAACACGTACAGTCATTTTACCACCGCTTCCTGGTCGCAAAGAAAACAGATACATCTCAGTTGAAAATGTCAAGCTACAGCGCCTGGCCGATCCTGAATAGTGTCACACCAGCGGTCTCTTGTCCTGCCATTTATCGGACATATGTTCGTGACCCATCTACACGAACGGTCGCTGATGCTGTAATTGAGATGGTTGATTTGCCTGAATCCTCTACTTTGCCTGAAACTATAATTGATCCCCAACTCTCCACCAACATCGACGAGGACGAGTATACTTATCCTGCATCTGAATCGGTGGCGCATCAACCAACAACGCCACTTGGCCCGGCTCGTTATTCCTTTGATTCGGATTCCACATCTTCAAAAGTCCCATCCAAGTTCAGTATTTTTGTATCCTGGTTTAGAGACAATTTTTTGATTCCACCCTGGACATACCTCTGGTTGGTACTTTTCTTGATATTTTTGTTCATGTCCATTGGCTTTGTCACAGTGTTTTTTCTACTAATTAATGGTCACTATTTACCTGAACGCTCTGCTGTAGACTCTGTTTCTGGAACTTTGGCTCCTCATTCCTCGTCTCACATCATGAAGCGTGACCACACATTTGTGAACATTTCAGCCTTCCCAGTTGCTGATGGCATCGTATGGGATGCAGTGAACTATCAAATCCATGGTCCGACGGAAATTATTAATGTACCTAATGTCCTTCGTGTTTCAATGGGTGATGTAGTACAAAATAATATTCATTCTGATGATTGGGATGTGCATGCCGTTGAAGCTTTGTTTGCCGATTTAAAATATTATGCATCTTTTAATGCTGAAGATTTATATATGAATTCTGCTAATTATGCCGATTTGTATTGTTACCAACATTGGGGTAATCATTTTCTCCATAAGCCCAGTGCCCTGCGTAGTTCTGTTAACTATACCCAATGGGAACATTGTCCAAACCCCTTGCCAGGTAGCTCTCAAACTCTTCGAAATAAGTTTAATTATTTTACTGATTTTAATCGGTCGAACCCTGCATCCTATTATTTTAGACTAAATAACACATCAACTCAGAAAATTATGTTAACACACACCAAATTGCTTTATTCAGGTTCCTTTCTAAGTGCCTTAGCTGTGGGTGGTTATGAGTACTGGGATAATACAGTGGATTTAAAATCTATTTGGGGCTCCAAGCCATGGCAGGTACAGGGAACCGAGGCGTTGCATCGTGCGTGCCTCATCCCTACCCAAATTATGTTCCTAAATGCTTCCATCTATCAGACTACATGTTGGGGCTTAGCAACCACTAAACAATTGAATACGCCATCAATACCATCCCTGTCGAGTTTTCCAAATGAAAGCTCACGATTCAATCTGTCCCTCGTGTCCTTGCAGGCAATGTTACAAAATAATTCGTTTAATGTTTCTGAGCTGGTTCAGTCACCCTGGTTAGTATGGCCTATATCATCTAATGCATGTCAAATGCGTTTTCATGATACTGGTGCTAGCTACACACAGAATAGGCCTGATCCGAGGTTTACTGATGCCCGTACTGTCACTACATACTCTGTTGGTAAATTATGCAAACAATGGCTGCAACATTCGTCCCTTGATTCTGTTAAACAACATTTGTCCCTCCTTACAGGCAATATTGATCTGTCCGACTTTGTTTTGGGACCTCGTGGTCCCCGACCTAAGAGATTCATTTATGAAACGTATAATGAACTCTGGAAGCTATCACAAATGGAAGCTGCTTCCCGTCTTCGGGAAATAGATCAAGCAAATATGGAAAAGGTGCTTGCTGTTGTTGACAATAGTATTAATACCCTGTCTTCTCGCATTTACACTTTAGAGAATATTGTGTCCTCTGTTGTTGATATTGTACAAGATGATGTTTCTGTGTTATATCATGGTCAGAATCAATTGCGCTCAGTTATGCAGTTTGCATGGACTTTACAAACACTTAAGTTAGGTAAAGTGCCTTGGCATTTTTTGAACACCTCTGCCTTATTTCTACCTTTTAACTTAACTGACAAACAGCAATTTATGTCCATGAAGGATGCAACTTACACTCTATTACATATCGAAAAGGTGGATCCTTTGCCGTTCTCTGTTGCAGAACTCGATTCTGCTGTATGGCTAGTCCATGGGGTTATAGCTTTACCATTTTCCTTGTTTGAATTTGACTCGTGCATGAAACATTATCCTGTGGGCCGTTACCGGCCATTGGGCAGTGCTTTCCTGCATGAACTCTGGTCCTTGCCTTTCATGTATAAATGCCTTCGGGACGGCAAGGAAGTCTTTCTCACGGGGGAGTACTGCGACTCGACTATAGGTCATTCGCTTATTTGTAAACACATTAAATTGCATGGCTCATGCAGCGTTTCCTCTCCTAATCTTGCTTGTGTGCTGAAAGGTATTCCTGCTCCTGTTATTTCACCTACTTTCACTCTCCTTTCCAATGGTAGTTATTTACTTTTAAATAACGAAAACTGTTGTGGCCTGCAGGCTGGCATTCCTTACATTGTAACAGTTTCGCACAGGGTTGTCTGCTGCAAAAATGTGCTGTTTCCTCCCCCTCATGGCAAGGTTGATATCTCTATTTGGCCTTCCATCCCTACCATGGAAGCAGATTTCAATAGACTGAGCAGAATAAAGGCACTATTATTAAACGAGGAAGTTATGCTCACGTCCGCCCGGGAGACATTCATTCTCCAGGTGGCGAGTACCCACAGTGAAATACAGGCCCTTTTAAACACTAATCTCCCCCAACATTTTGGGGAGTTAATACATCGTATTTTTAACGCATCTAACACTGAAGGCCTAGTACACTTTTTTAAGGTCGTTGGGTCGGGCTTGGTGTCCTCCTTCCAAACTATTTTTGGTGTCATCCCGGCTTTCATACATTCTATATTTTCCAGTGTCTTTGGCGGTTTCCCATTGATCCTCGCTTTAGCGGCTGGTGTCTTGCTCTTAATTTGCTTTCTGCGCAATGGCTGCTCCCCGATGGGACCTGCTCGATCCAGAACGCCTCCAGCTGCTCCGTGAGCGCCTTTTGGCCGGTTTTGGTGTCTTGCCATTGGCGACACTGAGTGTGTCATATACTCTTTCATTTCGCTTTGCGTATTTCACTTGCGTGCAACCTGTGATGACTTGTGTCCGCTGTCCTTTCACCTGGACTCTGGATTATTGCCTCTCCAATTCGTCATTGTCTGTTCCGGATTTTGTTCAGTTGATGGGTCCCTTAGAGGCCCATGAGCAGGACTGTTCCGTCGCTGGCTGTATGGCGCGTGCGGCTGCACTGGGGATTTTGGCGCAATGGGATATCTGGGCGGCTGCCCAGGATCTCCTACAACGAAGCTGTTTCAATTATCACGCAAGCTGTCCCGCATTGCTTCTGGATGCTCCCTTTGCTGAGGAGCATTCCTGCTCTTTTGAACTCATGGATTGGATGGCATCTATGTTTTTTGACGATTCCAATGATGAACTCTTGGAGGGTATGGCTTTTTTCTGCACTTTCACTTTCATGGATTGACCTGCCCTTCGCCGTTTGGGCGCTCCCTGTGCTCCGACGTCTGTTTTTCTCCTCTGATGGGCCTCTGTCCTGGCCGCTGGACTGACCAGGGAGGGTGTCTTGTGGATTGTTACCTGCCTTGTTATGTTGGCCTAGGCCTGGCTGCCATGATGCTTTTCTTTGCGCACGTTACACTGAGCCCGGCCTCCCTCGCTCTTTGCTCGTGCCAGGTTCTTTTGCACTGTCTGCATTTTCTGTTGTTCACCTTTTTGGGCTCAGTCTGCACAAACATGTACAAGGTCACATAACAATGTATTTTGGTTCTTCCTGATATGGCCAGTCTCGCGCACCCAGACATAACATTAGGTGCATTTGCCATGAAGAATTTTGTGTGCTTTTAATACTGCAGTTTACTAGCGCTTAGCACACTTGGAGAAATCCCTTTCAGTGAGAAGAGCTATGATGTCCTGCTGATGTAATTCTGCATCTAGAGACTGAGGTATGGGGGTTCGCTAGTCAAAGCCCAGAGGTCTTCTATTATTATAATAAACTATCTTACTGCAAGGGGAGGGTGGTAATGTTATTTATACGTTTATCCACTGAGCTCTGAGATGCTTTCCCCGTTTGTATTCTATGGAATTGTAACCATGCTGCTTATATTAGTCATATGCATTATGCTATTAGTACTGACACGTGTACTGTACATTAGAGCACGTAAGTTGGAATAAATATTTTAACCTATCCAGTGTCTCTTCCTACGCATCTTGTGGACAAGTACGAGTGAGTGATGAAAGAGTGTTCTTGCTTCTGCGAGTCCTGAGATAAAGATACCGTGTTCTGGGTTGTCCAAACATTAGTACTTGGGTGCTAATGGGATGCTAAGCTAGTTGGGTTGGGGTTTTTGGGTGCTACGGTATATGGTGGCAAACCACTGTATTCCGGGGTCCCATTTTCCTGTGCATAGCTCTGTGTATGTGCAGAAACCTTATGACAAAAGCAGAAGGGTATGCCTGGTTGGGGGGTTTCGGGGAGGAGTGGCTTGCCCAATGTTACGGGCCCTGACTGTTTAGTCGGCCCTCTACAGCCTACCAAGCCAGTCATGCGCGCTCTCCCTTTTCTCTATGTAGGCTGCGTGCAGCCTACATAGAGAAAATAGCCTCCCTATAGGCTCCCGGCTGGGCGCTGTCCCCACCAATCACAACGCTGCCATTGAAGCATTGTGATTGGCTTAGGGGAGGGAGACTGCCTGCTTCCTGTTCAGCAGGAAAACAGGACCCGGCCTGGAGCTGCAACGTCGTGGGACCCGAGTCATGCCAGCCGCCACTGCCTGTTTGCACCCATCACTGGCCAGAAAAGGCCGGACTAGGCTACTTTCTTTAAATGTTTTCTCCAGAATGGGCAAGCGAAAAGCCACAGGTAACCCTGCTTCCACCGTTGTGACTAAGGGGTCTACCACTGACTGTCAAGAGATTAAGCTTGCCGAACGTAGTCTTTCTATTGATGTCATTGTTCATGCGAGTTGTTCTAACATTATGCCCCAGGATGACATAAGTGGCAGCAATCTCGCCTTCTGTACTGGACACACACTTGAGTTCTGCTGTTATTGTTAACCGCCACCACCCCGCACAGTGGGATCTGTGGTGAAGTGGAGGACATAAGGCCTTTAACTTTCTAAAAACCTTGATAAATGTGTGACCTAATCAAAGAATCTATCCCTGATTTGCATCAAAGTATGTAATTAATGAAGGCTTGTGCTCTGAAAACTTCTCTTACCACTTGAACGAGTGGAGCATATAGAGCTACACTTAGGGAAGGCACTAGGCTATATTATCACACAAATGGCCCCTCTCAATCAACCTCCACCTCTGTCCTTGTCTTCCACTATTGAATCATTTACAATTCCTGCATTTGACAGAGCGCAGTCCATACCATTGAATTTACCTCGTACAGTGGTGGCTAACTCCCATATAGATGGACATCAGGTGAAAATAGTTTCTGCTCCCTTAATTGCAGTCAGTTGAGCCTGCCGTCGATGTCTGGTCTTGACTCCACTGATTTATCTTGTAGTTCCAAAAAATCATTGCATCCAAATTTTCTAGTTTTGTGCCACAAGTCCAACATGGATGGTGACCAATTTGAAAACCGTCCTATGAAAACACTTGGGCTTCAATGTTGTTAATTCTGACCAAATATTATTGGCATAGAGAGTTGCATGGATTGGTCCCATCCTGAAAACAATATAGGGAGATTGTGTTGTGGTAAACTTTAAAAAATCAATTTATGTAATGAACTTATACCAACACGAGAATCTGGAGACTAGTTGCAGCTCGATTATTGGTCTTTTTCTATAGTCCTCCATCTTTGATTAACCAGATGAGATACCTCTCCATCAATTCCATTTCCTCCTGAGTTGCCGGATGTGGTTTACCACTGCTTAATCAATTTCAACCGTAAGAGGGCCTCGAGCACATAGATTGGCGCTAGTGTATCACAGATCATAACATGGCGGGTGGTAATTTTTTACTTCATTAAATACCTGTCAAAAAATGCTTTAAACCAAGGAGAGTGCTTCCACTTGCACTTAAGTACTGTGAGTTCTGTAAGCTCAAATATTGCTGATATTAATCCCAAAATCAGACAGAATGATTGTTTGTTATTTATTAATGAATTTGATGTAATATTGTTCCAGGAAACATGGGCTACCATAGATTTAGTCTGCGACAGGGATTCCTGTTAATCCAATTCTGCAATTCCATCCAGCTCAGGGAGAGCCAAGGGTGGACATCAAACATTGTTTAGGTTATCATTGAACAACCATATTAATACTATAGACATCAAACATAGTGGAATAGAGGCGTTTTTAGTTAAATGGAACTGATTTATTTAAAAATACATTTTAATAATGTTTTTTTCATATTCGTACATTCTCAATGTAATTTATTTTGTTTAACATGATTGATGAGTTGTGCAATCCTACAAAGCTAGTAACCTGCTTTTATATGAAGATTTAATGCCAAGCACTGCATTAGTACTTTATCTTTTGATACCTTGAGTTCAAGGCTAAGTAAGGATATTATCTTTAATCATTGGTATTCCCGTGGATTAGCACTTGGTTAATGCTCATGAATCAGATTTATGCGCTACTGAACCTATTCCCATGTTCTTGGGATGTGACTGTTCTGTTATTGATTACATCTTCACGCCCAAAGTATTGCTTACTTCCTTCTCATTGGTGAGATGTTAGGCAAAGAATACAGTAACCATAATTCGCTAACAGTTTCTTTGGTACTTCTGGTATCTACAATATGTAGCCTCCCTGATGATTATCTATGCGTTACTGCTAAGGACAATGGACTTAGGCTAGCTTGGAAACTCCTAGCCTGAGTACCTTTTTTAGCAACTTGTAAGGTAGCAGTTGGCCTTATTTTGAAATATGCCTCTCCTTTGAGGCTAGCCTGGAACTCGTTGTAAAATCTATTGTTGGGCAGGGCAACTTGATCAGAAGGTCACTCCTCTAGGCATTGTGGTGTTCTGATTCCAGTGCCCCTCGTTGGTTTGGCAGGGCCTGTTCAGTTTCTAACAGGTGCCTTCATACTGCACTGACAAGATTCTAAACCTTTTTGGCAAACTGTTAACTCCTCTTAGGGGTTACAATGGCTATACACCTCCTAGCTTTGGGCCACATATAATTGCCAATCAATGGTTATCCCATTTTAATAACCTCTACCACTCCAAGCCAATAAGTGGCTCTGATGGTGTCCCATCAAGCGCTAATTATCAACAGGGTGCAGTTGATATAACCTTCAGGTTTTATGAGATAGTCCTTCTGGCAAAGCACCTGGGCTGGATGTTGTGCCCATAGACTTTTACAAGTCCAGTAGGGGCACCCCTATTTACTGACGTAATAAATAGCGCTTGTAAAAATCAACTGCATCTGTCATGGGCTATGTAAGCTATTGTTCCTGCTTTTTAGAAAGAGAACAGGTTAGATCCACGTTGTTACAGACCTATATCTTTGGTTGATACTATGGTCAACATGATTGGTAGAATCTTACACAAAAGAATTTGCACTGGGCTAATGATGACAATATTCTTTGCGAAACACTGTTTGATTTCAGAGAAGGCCTTGATAGAATGGAGCAATGCCTGAATTGACATCTTATTATTGGTGAACCTGGCCTACATTGACCTTAATAGTACATTAGATTATGTTAAGAATCTAAATTATGGTGCCTTCTAATTCATATTGGCCTAGATACTAACTTAGTTGATTTTTTTTCATCAGTGTTCCACTCCAACCTGTTTGCTAAAGTCAGGTTTGGCAGTAATGGGAAATGTATGTGTTCTTTAAAATTAAAATGGGGATTATGGTACGGTTACGTCCTAGCTTAGTCTTTGTTTTTCTCTGTATTCGTAGTCTTAGTTCATTTCTGATTAAATGTGGACAGGACATGCCTATGGACAACTTTAAGCAAAATCCAGCTGTTTTATATGCTGATGATGCTATACTAATGGCATGCATGCCTATGGCCTAAAAATTGTGGTTGATACTTTTGTAACCTTCATGAAGCACTTTCATCTCAAAACTAATCTTGTGAAATGTAATTTCCTGTTTTGTGGCCCTAATGGCTCAAGATTACAAACTCTCTGTCAAAGGTAAAGTCCCAAGAGAGTCCAGCAGTATCTATATCTTGGCATAATGTTTGATTCTGCTAACACCTGGTCCTCGTGTCTCACTGTTAGGCGACAAATGTTTTCATTCAGCTGGCAAAGTGTTCAATCTTACCACAAGTCTAGGATGCAAACTAATGGCCCTTCTACTTAAAATTGACACAATGCAATGTGTCCTTATTACATCATATGGTGCTGAGAGATGGTGCTATACAAATAAATGTTTGCAGATAGAGGAGAGTTGTTTCTACCGTCCTCTTCTTTCCTGCCCTCTGAGTTGTCCGCATTTCTTTTGTCATGAGGAACTGGGGTTGACTTATATTGAAGATCTTATTAGGCTTACATCCCTGCTATTATGGGCCTCAATCAAGATATTGTAGATTGTTTGAAATGTGATAATGCTTTGAAAACTCCTTGGCTATTTGTACTAAATCTACAGTGGAGGATATGGGCAGACCTTCTTTATTTTTGAATCCCCCTTCATTGCTAAAGTGGACAAAACTTGGCTTAAGAAATCCTTCTTGGGCAGTAGGCACCTCTCAAAAGAGGCTTCTGAGCTTGCTAAGCTGATGATAAAACAATGTGCTATTGTCCAAACTACCAAAGGCATGGAACATTATCTGTTGATGGACATAGGAATGTGGGATTTGGACTTGGAACCATACATAACTTTTCTTTTCTCTTGGAACAGTATGGTAGCAAATTATGTGTCACTTTCCCTGTGATTAATTTTTCAATTACACGTTATTGCATTTTATATTTTTTCAACACTTTGTCTGCTAATGTTTTTTAATTCCTGTACCGAAAAATATAACTTTAACAGATGTAGGCCAGAATTGTATTTATTTACAAATGTTATTGGGATACAATGAGTTGTGCATCGCCGTAATTCCATGTTGTTTTAATTGAAGCTTATGTACTTATTGCAATGTGACGTTTATGATTATATTTTTAATAATCAAATAAAGTTTTATAATTGATAGATTGAAAGGCTAGTTACAAGAATGATTATTAAAATTCTGAAGAGATTGCAAAAACAATTTCTGTATCAATGTCATTATGCTCCTTACCACCTTGCCATGTTTCCAAAATGTATCAGACTGAGTTTTAGACTGAATAATTTTTCAAGGGCCCAGTGCAGCTCTTTTATTGTAATGTTCTGCTGAAACCCACCCACAATCGCAGTCTACTTAACTGTGTTCAAGAACTAACATTTGACTCCTCAACAAGCGGCTGGGTGGAAATCTGTTGGCACACAACTAATATTGTACGCCAATAACATAATGTTATATTGGGCCTCCGAAATATTTCAAACTTTTAAAAGGAATGTAGCGGAATAAAAAAGACCGAGTTCTCTATTGTTTATTTTTGCATTGATGAGTTATTTCTTAACCTGTCTATGGAGATCACATTAGTTTTGTCTCACAGCAGTACAGCTTAGTTTCTACAGCCACATGGTGAGACTTGTTATTTATGCATATTTAAAGCACACCCATTGTTGTTGAAATTAGCAGCCCTCAACCACAATAAGTGGCATGCTTCTTTCGGCTCTTCATGCCGATGTTGGTTATGTCTGGATGTGCTCAGCCACTCGAATCGGAGCGCTTAATATTTTGCAGTGGGGATCGGCGATAACTGTGTTGCTGGAAAATACATTGTATTTTCCATCCTAGTTCTTGGTCTACATGTTTCAGCCTTTTTAATTGCCAAAAAGGCCAACTTCCATTCCTCCTCTGAGTCCCCTCCTTACTTGGGCTGCCCCTTGACCCATGGCCATCTTGAAAAACCCATGGCTGTGCTTGGACAATTTAATGGATATTTGTGCACTGTCAAAGGCTTTGATGAACTAAAATAATTATTCTCTGTTTTTCAACTCCTTCATGCTAATTCCTGGCTGGTAAATAGATTCTTGATTTTCAGTCACTCCTGTTTTCACTCACATTTTTATAGTAGAAAGATGGCAGTTTTAGCTGTTTTTACAAATGCTCTTGTCTGTTCCTTCTGTCCTTCATCTCTTACCTACTTTGACTTATAATTGTTTGGCTTGACTCATAATCCCTCAACCGCTTGAGCATTGAGCTGCGCCTTGTAAAATCAAGGTGAGTGAGATGCCAGAGAAATTATTTTACATTCTTTTGTAAATAGCTGATGTTGGGTCTTAAGGAACCTTTGCAAAGTGCGTTAGTGAATCATCTTTTTACTCCAATCCAATGGGTGATTTCTTCACAGAGAGCCTTAATGACTTGTTTCTTTTTCCATTTAAACCATATTTAAGAGTTCCTCTTTGTGTAAAGGAGGGAGCATCACCTGGATAATTGTAAATCATATGGCGTTTGTGGCTCTCACTCTTTAACCAGCATTGTGGTCTAAGCTGAATGCCATTTTTATGTCCTTTTGAGGTTAATTGAGCTTGATTAGAAGTTCAGACAACAAGGAGATTGAAGAAGAGGACACAGTCTGATCTCCAATTTTAAATCCCCTTCATTAGTACTCATTTATCTCATTCTGTGAGACTTGATGTATGCATGTGGGTAATCAGATGCATGTGGCGGAATTCACTGAAAACCATGAAGTCACTACTCAGTCAGATATCCTAACACCGGGCGACGTTTTTTTTTTTTTTCCACATCATCACATGAGTAGTAGAAACATGACTCCGCAATTAATACCATCTTTTGAAGCACAATGATGATTTGGTTGTTGTAAGAAATTGGGTTATTGGTTGAGGATGATGGAAGCCTCACTGAGTCAACAACCACAATCCTTGCCAAGATGAATCACCAATGTCGCTAAATTAATCTGTGCTTAACCCCACACAAACATTAATAAAATGAAAACGCAACACAGGAAAAATGCCACACCAATTTAGAATAATCGAGTGCATTTTCATAAAATGATACCAGAATGACTAAATCCATTCAGTAGCTGTTAGATTTGAGGGTCTCTAGTTGGCAAGGGTTTGCACCTTTGTCCAAATAGGGACCCTTCTTCCTAGTCAGGGTAAGGGGGACACACTCCTAACATAACGCCTGCTCACCCCCTTTGTAGCTTGGCACGAGCAGACAGGCTTATCTCAGAGGCAGTGTGTAAAGTATTTGTGAATACATACAGTAATACAGTGAAAACGCTACAAATGAACACCACACCAGTTTAGAAAAATAAGTAATCTTTATCTAAACCAAACAAGACCAAAACGACACAAATCCACAATACAGTAATCAAAATATGACTTTTAAAAGGTAGAAATAGTTCTGTTCAAATCAAATTGCAGATGCAACACTTTTCACACAAAGTACCTTGGATGCATCACGTGCACAAACAATAACTGTTACAGGGAAGGTGATGCGTCGGTTCCTTATGCCCAGGGAAGGTGATGCGTCGGTTCCTTACTTCAGGGGAGGTGATGTGTTGGTGCCTTACTGCCATGCAGGGGCGGTGATGTGTCGGTTCCATACTGAAGGGGCGGTGATGCGTCGGTTTCTTACCGTGTGGGGTGGTGATGCGTCGGTTTCTTACTGCGGCCCCGGCGTTCTTGCAGGCGTGGCACCCAGATGCGATGCGTGAGAATTGGTGATGCGACGGTTATTGCAGCTGCAGTCCCACGATGCGTTGGTTCTTCCAGCCGCACAGCCAGGCCTGTGTCTGAATCGGTGCGGTGATCTCGGACTCCGTAGATCGGTGCACTGGATGCGGCGTGCAGCGACTTCTCAAGCCTCTGGCAGATGCTGGGTCGGTTTCTTCGGCGATGCGTTGGAAACTGGTGCGGATGCGCTGTGCTTCTCGTTGTTGTGTTGCTTTACCAGCTCCCAACAGCAGGAACAACTCTGGAAGCCGGAACAGCAGCAGACACCTCCTGGCAGGCCAGAAATCCCAGCAAGGAAGTTCAGGGGACCTGGGGGGTGGGGGGGAAGTCTTTGTATCCTGAGACTTCAAAAACAGGAGGCAAGCTGTACTTCAAGCCCTTGGAGATCTTCCTCAAGCAGGGGATACAGCACACAGCAAAGTCCTTGTCCTTTCCTTGGTGGAAACAGCCACTGCAGGCCAACCCCAGACAGCACACAGCAAAGGGGCAGTACTTCTCTTTCGTTTCTCCAGCTCTTCTCCTTGGCAAAGGTTCCTCTTGAATCCCAGAAGTAATCTAAAAGTCTGGGGTCTAAGCCCCAATTTTTATACCACAAACTCCTTTGTTCTCTGGTGGCAGAGAAGCTATGTGCCCAGCAAAACCAGTTCTGTCCTCTCTGGTGCAGATTCCTGGCAGGAGGTGGAGACAGCATTGTCAAAGGCAGACCAGGCCCATTTTCAGGTGTGAAAGAAGTATCCTCCCCCTACTCTGAATGCAGCCCAGGTCTATTCAGCCCAGCCCTGCCTTGCCCTGGAAAGGCAGGGCAAAACTCCCCCCAAGTGGCTGTCTGAACAGAATGCACATCCCCAGCCCCTGTCACTCTAAAGCCAGGCAGTCAATACACAAACCTAGCAGAGGCACAGAAGCAAGAAAATACCTACTTTCTAAAAGTGGTATTTTCAAACACAGAATGTAAAAATCCTCTTCACTAAAAGATGCATCTTTATTTACTGAGTTCAGCCATACTAAACTTTATCTTCCTATCTTGTCCCAATGGGCAGTTATATTTATAAGATGTTATAAATGAACTCCCATTCTATCCTACGGGACAGATATCCTTTCAATAGTGAAAAATGAAATTGGCAGTATTTCACTATCAGGACATGCCATACACAACAGGGCATGTCCTAGCTTACCTACACTGCACCCTGCCCACAGGAGTACCTTGGGCCTACCTTAGGGCTGACTCACATGTAAGGAAAGGTTAAGGTTAGGCCCTGGCAAGTGGGTGCACTTGCCAGGTCGGCATGGCAGTAACAAGCTGCACACAGACACTGCAGTGGCAGGTCTGAGTTACATTTACAGGCTGCTTATGTGGGTGGCACAATCAGTGCTGCAGGCCCACTAGCAGCATTTGATTTACAGGCCCTGGGCGCACACAGTGCACTGTACTAGGGACTGACTAGTAAATCAAATATGCCAATTGTGGAATCACCAATCCATAAACACAATTTACAGGGAACACTTGCACTTTGGCACTGAACAGCAGTGGCAAAGTGCCCAAAGCATCTAGACTGGCAAAATAACAGGAGGCAAAGGCAAAAAATACAGGGGAAACCCACGCCAATGATGCCAGGTCCAACAGTAGCAATGGAAATGTGCAATTTCAATTTTTGTGTGTGAAAATAGTGCCTTAAAGCACAAAGCAATGTGGTCATGCTAGACCAGGAGAAATTCACATCTTCAGGCTGACCGCGATATAGCACGGGTTGGATACAGGGGTCAGGTTAGTCCTGCTGAAAAGTTACCTTCTGAGTCCGGCGCAAAGACTTCCGTTCATGGTGGAGAAGTCTGCGAGTAGGAATCTGAGCATTGCGGTTGGTCGTTACTGTAGCACGAATAGCAGGTAGAATGTCGCTGATAGTATTCGCTGTAGCGAGAGGAGCCGGTCGAGCGTCACGGATGGTCATTGCTGTAGCTTCGCTTTGGCGGTCGTCGCAGGCCTTCGTTGCTGTAACACAATGTGTAGGTCGACCGTTGCCAGTCGCCGTGGATGGTCGTCAACGACAAGAGCAGGTCTCACCAGTACTTCACATTACTGGGGGGCACGGGTGGCAGAGTCTTGGTGCGAATGGGCAAATTTGCAAGGAGCCCAAACTTTAGGACTTTCACTTTTATTTCAGGAGAAGTCATCTCTGATGCCAGCCAAGGGTCCAGGACCTGGGGGGCAGCGCTTGGGGATCAGGTACTCAATCCAGCAGAGACCCGCATGGCATAGGCAGGTCTAAGGGTAGGTCCAGTTGCAGCAGGTCAAACTGGGCAGAGCAGGGAGGCATCTGAAACGTGTTGTGTCTCTGTAGCCCACAAAGGAGGTCCGCCAACCGATCTATGGTGTCACCCTGGGTAGCCTGGGATGAAGGCAAGTAGGTCTAGTCTTCCTTCTCAAACAGCAAGGCAGTCCTTCTTCTGAAAGTTGCACAGGTCCAAGAGTGTTCTGATGAGTGGCTCAGGAGGTCCAATATTTGTACCTGGTGCCAGTCTTTCTGTTGGGGGGACTCCCTGTCCTACACATCTGGTTCTATAAAGTTGTTCCCCCTTCCCCAGTCAAGGCTTCAAACTCTCTGGGGGTAGCAGAAGGCAGCGTAGGCCTGGTGTCTGGTCTCTTCATGTGTGCTGGAGGCAAAGCCCTTTGAAGTGTAAGTGGGTGTAGGTACAGCCCGTCTCCAATTATCCTACTAGAATGACTCATCCTGTCAACACCAAAGCCCCCTTTGCGTTACTGTCTGGAAGCAATACACAAACCCCAATTCCACAGCCATTCACAGTCATGTGGTGCAGGGCACTGGCAGAATGCACAGATGTTTGGGACAAGAAAATGCCAACTTTGTAAAAGTAGAAAAGACATGATGAGAATGCACTCCTTCCCTTAAAGCGAAACCTAACTTGCTGACTTGACTGAAACGTGCGTGCGAACAGTAATTGCGGATCGCCTCCAAACCACAAATACTACTAAGTATACAAAAAACAGAGCCCTCTACTTGCGCTCTTTTACTGTCGCACTGCTGAAAGCGGGAACAACTCCCTCCAATATGTAATATTCATCCAGGTATTCCACAGTACTCTTTGTAATCAACTTATTCATTTATCATCCTTGTTGCTGACTTTTGCATCATATTCTTCACCACAACGGAGACAGCAGGGCTCAATCTGTAATCTTTATTAGACGTTTCTGATACATGCTGTATGCCATTCTAGGCTTCGTACAACAGTACGTACAAATTGATCTCCATATGAAATGAGCACACCGTATAATGTCCCAATGCATTTCGAGCCCTGGGGGCCCTTCGTCAGGGGATTCTGAAACATGTAAAATGAACAGTTTTGACTCATCCAAATCATGGTAACACGCGTGAAATATCAGAAAAATATAAAGTGGTGCTGTTCATAAAAACCCAATCTACTTAAAACACCCTCCCTTCACCCACATTAATGAAAATCATAATAATAAATACACCACCCTACTCTACTCCCCTCCTACCCAAACATACTTTCCCCCTGCAAAGTGCACAAACATACCTCAAACCCATACACAACCCTAGCTGCAGAAACTCAACTCTCCTAACAAAATTCCACCCCTCCTTGCCTCTCCTCCGTTACTGCCTCCTTCCTTCATGTCACACCCACTCTCTCGCCTTGTCCCTCACTATTAATCTCCATACTCACACATACTAATTGTAAACTATCACCTGAAAAACCCCATGCTCCCCTTAGCTCACATACATACTCCTACTCATCCCTCTACCTCCTCCCCTTCACTTTCCTCCATTACCTATCTCCCTCATTGTTATCACTCACCCTCCTTCACCTTATCCCTCACTATTAGTCTACATTCTAACACTGCCTAATTGCAAGCAAACACATAATCTCTCTAATCCCACTTCCTTTTCAGCGTTAACGCACGTCTTCCTACATAACATCCACTCACTTCCCCACACTTCAAAGTACTTTCATTCCTCCCTCACAAAATCATGCTGTCCCCCGCTATTTTCATACAACCACCCGCAACAATCTCACCTGCTTTGGCGTCTCTCCACAAAGAAACTACGTCCTCATACTTCCGTAATAATAAATCCGAATGCTCTTCACTCGCGTTCACTTAAATACCTACCAGACGTACTCATTAACTCCCCACCTGACACCTTCACTCTTCCTGCTCATCCGATATGATCAAACAAGCATTGGTATAGCCAATAGGTCTCGCCTTTGGGACCTTATAAGTGTTTAGCCATGCAACAGTTGATGTTGTTGCACCAAGGATATTGTGCTGCATAACTAAATACTTTTAAGATCCCAAAAGCGAGACCTATTGGCTATGCCAATGCTTGTTTAAATAGAAGTCACATTTTCTGCATGTATAATTGACACAAAATAATTTCTTTGGTTAAGGATTATTAGTTGGATGTTTTAAGCGTGAACAGTGAAACGCAGCATTTCTCATTCGGTACCCACGTGTTTTTTTTTCTTCCTTTGCTTAACTAGTGTAAATAGCGGGCATCCAATTTCAATATTTAATATTGTGATTATATGTTTCATTCAGTGATTTCTGAGACGGAACCCTGATGAAGGCATTGCCGAAACGCGCGTAGCACAACATACCGCCAGTTTCCATACATCATGTTTAGTTATTGCTACACTGTTGCACTGTGATCATAGATTCCATAATTGAATTACGTGTTGTAAATAATTAGGTCCTTTGACCTTTGTCTACTAAATTGTGCAGTACCAAATCTTGTAACCATAACACTGAATGATTGAAATTTTGGCTTTATGAATCTGAAATATATACAGGAAATATCAATGGATCAACGTGTTTGACTATCGACATATATATATATATATATATATATATACATAAAGACAGATAAAAAAATAACATTCAAAATATTTTTATATAAGATTTTATTCAATAAAATTATATTTTGAATATAATTTTCTAGACTCACTGTTATTGTTTTGTGATTGATTTGAAATTGTTATGCCCGCATTTGTTGTAAATTCACCCTGCCCAGGTGTTTTCTTACCCATTATCATGTTTGTAACTTGGCCTTTGTAGAATTGCTGGGTCCAGGCATGAAATTCTCATTTGATGGAATGCAGACTTACTCATGTGCCGGAGAATCCATTAAGAAAAACCTCAAACCTCATATCTTTAATCACACATTCAGTCATACAACCTAATGCGATTCCGTTTGCGAGGCCGGGCTATGTATTTCAGTCATTCATCCATGAATTAAATCCTAGGCTCTGCCAGCAGTGAACAACAAAATCAGACGGATCAAAAAGCCTAGCATTAGCTTGATCTGCAGCACGCTATACATCTGTCATTCACACAAAGAGAATTATCGAGCTCAGTTCAGCAAAACAAAGGGGCTGTCAAGACCATCAAGTGGAGGACAGAATTCCCCACCCCAGAACATCTGGCAATCGAAGAATGTTCTCACAGGTGGAGATTTAGGTCACTTGGCACCAGGTAGATGCCGAATGACCCTCTATGATAAGGTAGACGTGGTATTAGGCCTCACTGCCAGTAACAGCAATGCACTCTGGGAGACAAAGTAAACCACTGCAGACTCGTTAAATTGGGGGTTTTATAACAATCAAGAAATAAGAAGCATGACCTAGAACTTTCGTAGTGAAAATAAATCCTGACACAAAAACACACAAATTGCCCCATTCGATTTAATACACCCTCCAGCACTATCACCAAATGGTCGGATATGCTACTGCCTTACAATCAAAGTTTAACATACACACACAAATCACACCTACAGTACCATTTGTAAGAAACTATGCCACAAGGTATGGGGGAACCACAACATGAACAGACTTCTCTGCGCCCCCTCTTTCCAGCACCCTTGGATGGCAGATATATCTACTATAAAACAACATCAAGAGGTGAGCTTGTTTACAACTGGAAAAGCGGTGGTGTGGTGTGAACGTCGAATATCGGAAATGAATAGAAGTGCAAATCTTTGGATGTGTTAAAAAAATGTCACAACAGAAGTTCCAAGCTAATTAAAGTTCTTTGCTATCAAAAAGAAATCTAAACAAAAATCCGTCTGGTAACTAATGTAAGAGACAGCAGCGGTGTTTTGCACATGTGGGCACATCGTGGCATGAGAGTGAACATGCCTGTTGGGACTTACAAATGGCAAAGAAAGGGGAATATGTAACCTGTCTTATGCAAACTCGGGCCCTGAACAATAAAATAAATAAGGATCCAGCCCCAGGGAGTGTGCTTACGTTTTCAACTGTTAAACCACATACTTCCTGGATCAGATCCCAGCAATTCCACTTGATTGAATTGTGTGCGCCTAGGCAAATCACTTTTTCTCCCAGTCACTGACAATGTCCGCAAGGATTGGAAGTGCTTAAAAACATGGAGATTCATGAAAATCTCTTTAAAAAAAAACCAAAAAAAAACTTGAGATCCGGCTGTTCAAGTATGCATCGTATACAATGCCAACAAGAACTGCAACTACTTCTGCGGCAGTGGAACAGGAAAGCCACAGGAATGGCACTGGGGGAACACCCGTGCCAAAACCCACTCTCCCCACCCCCCATATGGTTCTCGTCGTGACTGGCTTGTAAAACACTCAGCAGGGACCGTATGCCACTTACTCGAAAGAAGGGAGCAAAAGCAGGCTTTCCATTTGTCATCAGCTTAGGGGGAAATCCGAACTGACAGGCCTTTCTGCAAAGCCAGAAGCACTTCTGTATGAAATACAGTTGAAGTCAAACCTCAAGAGAGGCAAGCCATGCGCCATGCTGAAGCGCGTCTGTAGAGTTCCACTACTCGACATGTGTGGGCCATTAACTCGAACAAGGACGCGCCACAAAAACTGTACAATATATATCTGACGTCAACTTCTAGGTCGACGAAGAACTGCAGCGCCTGTGGAGAGTACAAACTCTCTCGTCCGTGTATACACTGGCTAAAGTCCAGAGGCGACAAGGCAGCTTGGCCTCCAACAGGTGCCGCCCTGAGCTGGCAACCCGTCCCTTTAAAACGAAATCAAAACTCAACGAATCGCCAAGTCACTGCTTTATTAAGACTGGCCATTCCTTCGAATAAAGTTACGGAATATGCTCTGGTTACAGAATATGCTCTGGCTGGAAGCGACAAAAATAGCACTGTCACCAACACCACCCTTCTCCTTACAGGAGTCAAGGCTGGCCAATGGGCTGCGAGCTTGCGTAAGAAATCTAAGCGCAGCCAGCAGGTTAAAGGTTCGTATTCCAACATGAACTTTCATCCTTTTGTAAAAAGTGCATCACTAACACGACAACGCACGGTATTGTTGAATAATTAATAAACAACAGATTAAAGTAAAGTTTACAGGATGTTACATAAGTGTAATATAACCACTGGCAACAACCTATTTGTTCAGGAGATGCATGAGAGTCAGAAAGTGGCTTGTGATGACAAGAGAAGACATTTACCTTAGATTCCCCACACGCAAGATGGCGTTTCTTTCCTAGAATTAGGCCTAGGTGAACAGCAGGAGTGGGCAGATTTGTAATCTGAAATTCTTGCCGCCGCTCGATTAGTTGAACAGCTCCAGTGTTGCAAAGTCGTTTAAAAAAGTGCAAAAAATTAGCGAATTTGACAAAATTACTGATAACATAACTGTATCAAATTGTGGTTTTCGAATTACCAAGTAGCAAAACAACGTCCTCTTGCGCGACACCACGCGGGTCTAAATTGTCAGGTTTACACGGCTTGTCGAGCAGACTTGTTCTAGATGTAGTACGTGACCAGTGATAAGGATTGTAATGCATAACAAGCAGTGGCCGCGCGGCCGTGAAACTGACACGGCCGTGAAAGTAATCGCGAGGGAAGCCAGATGGCGCCTGATCGCGCGTGCACGCTCGCGTGAACGCAAGCTGGTCGCCAGCAAAAGCCACTGCTGTTTGCACTTCCAAAACCCGCTTACTAAAACTCTCGCCAGAGCAGCGCATGCGCTGGTTCAGGCGAGACCTAAAAACGACTCCTAAAAACTTCACATGAGGACTCTAACTCCCATAATACACTCCCCTGCCCCACGGCAATTTCGAAATACCACTATCCACTCTTTTATAACTCCCAACCAAATTAAATGTCAGATGAATAAACCTCCTTTCCGTAACGCTGAAAAAAATAACCTACAATACATTCTTGCAATGCCCTTGAATGATTCGAACCAAAATTCGTAACTGTGCTCATTAGAGACACACAAATGGTGAACCATGCTTATGTGAAAACAGTACATAAAAAACAATACATAAAAAACAGAAGTGAAAGGCACTCCTAAATGCCCTTGGAATCGATGAAACCTGTCCAAATCAAATGTCCAGGAATTTTTAAAGTGCTTCATAATTGCGCTGTCTCCGCGGTGATAAACCCCTGACGAAGAGCCCCCAGGGCTCGAAATGCATTGGGACATTATACGGTGTGCTCATTTCATATGGAGATCAATTTGTACGTACTGTTGTACGAAGCCTAGAATGGCATACAGCATGTATCAGAAACGTCTAATAAAGATTACAGATTGAGCCCTGCTGTCTCCGTTATGGTGAAGAATATGATGCAAAAGTCAGCAACAAGGATGATAAATGAATAAGTTGATTACAAAGAGTACTGTGGAATACCTGGATGAATATTACATATTGGAGGGAGTTGTTCCCGCTTTCAGCAGTGCGACAGTAAAAGAGCGCAAGTACAGGGCTCTGTTTTTTGTAAACTTTGTAAAAGTGGCATTTTCAATATTGTGATTTAAAATCTGATGTTATCGTTACAGAGGATTGCAAATTGTAATTCATTTGAGTGTAAACAGTATATCTCTATCTGTTCCCAATATAAAGTTATCATTTACTAAATCTAATAAGGTAGCCCAGTGCTAAACACATCTCCTACTTTTCAATTTCAATACACGATTCCCTATGAGCCTACCTTAGGGTTGGGTTATAAGTATTAAAAAGGAAGGTTTAGGCCTGGCAAAAGGTTTATTTTGCCAGGTCACAGTGGCAGTTTAAAACTGCACTACTGGCTACAGTGGCAGGCCTGAGTCATGTTTTAAAAGGCTCCTTTAGTGGGTGGCCCAATGAATGTTGCTGCCCACTAGTAACATTTAATTTACAGGCCCTGGGCACAGTTCCTAGGGACTTAGTAGTAAACTAAATGCACCAATCCGGGAGATGCCAATTGTACCATGTTTTCGGGGGAGAGCACAAGCACTTTACCACTGGTAAGCAGGAAAAAAGTGCAGAGTCCTAATGCCAACAGAAACGAGTTCAGCAGCAGAAGGCAGCAATCTGGTGATCCTGCAGAAAAAGCCAGGTCCAACAGTTGTATTGCTAAAAAGTTCTAGTGACCTTAATCAAGGTCTATTTATATTTGGGCTGTCCAACATAGGTACAGTACACAAGGGCAACATATGTGCCACATTTTCAGAATATGTTTGGAAATAATATACATACATTTAATCCAAATGGCAATAATTAGCATTACCATTGATTTTTCCAAAAATCTGGCAAAGATTAGGACCTCCTGAGTATATGTTGGGCACCCTGGTATAACCTGAAATCCGCCTTTCTTGAAATAACAGTGCTTAATTTGGCAAGAATGCAGAGAAACCTTTATAACAAAGCAAGCCTGCTGTCCCTAAGCTTGTGGTGCCTTTCTCCTCCAAGGGATATTAAATTTCAGCTTTTCGGGTATTCACCATTCCTTTGTGCATAGAACTCAGAGAGGTGGCTGCAGTCCTTCACAGATCTAGGCCTTTTTCTGTAACCAGATATCCATTTTCAATCAACAATTATATGCTGTGCACTTGGGATTTTTAAGTGGGCTTCTTTGTAAAGCATTACTATCGTGTAGTGTCCAAGGAGAGAGCGAGACCCAGAGAGAAACCGATAACATTTCAGTCTCCATGGCAACCAGCGTTGGGGAAAGGTCACTTGCATATTTTGAAAACGCGTGCTTGAACTTAAATTAACGAAAAGATACTTGTTAAACACGATATCATAGAAAACTGACATGGTTTTCTAATCATGTTTAGTTTTTTTTTAAACTGTAGTTTTATTGACTCTATCACAAGCACCAGAACGTTGTATTAGATTTGGAGATGTAATGCGACAGTGAATGCATTTGTCACGGGGTTATCACCAGTGCTAGAAATGGACACAGTTTACTCCGGGAACACTTAAATTGAGGGTCAAGGTGCATCAGTGGAAATGGGGTGGAGTCACAAGGGGCAGCGTCATGAAAGGCAGAGTCTGACACTGAACTTATACATTTAAAAAAAAAAAAACTGTGCCACAAAGAATTGACAACAAGCACAAACGTGACCCTAAATCTTTTCTGGCTTAATTGGTCACCGACTACATTTTAAAATATCTCATGGGGCAAAGGCACCTGCTGCAAAGCTCCTTGTATCGAGCATTTTTAGGGGATAATAATAGCAAGATAATTCAGGTGGTTAATGCACTTGCCGGAGAAATTTGTTTTGTTTAGTCAGTTTTAATCCATAAAGTATCATCGAGATTTAATGTTCCTGCTGCAAAGCACATCGTGTACCGTGCAGACCACATAGTTGTATTCTATGTAAATAGCCCAGTAGGTTACTGCTTTTGTCACAGAGCTCCTTTTGTTATGTGCAGTAAATTGCAATCCTTCTAATATAGCACAGTGAGCTATGAGCCGGCATCAAGGTGTTGCATGCAAACTGTAAAGCATGGGTTTAGGAACTTATTGGTATTTTTCTCAATCTTTTATTCTGAGATTTCTAAAAACCAGTTTATTTAAGTAGCAATAGTCTTATTACTAAAGCTAACCCCAACCACTGTGTTCTGTTTTAAATCCTGATTTTGTTTCTCCAGACCATGCACTCTTAAAATATAATGTCCACCAGTAAGGACGAGATAACTCCCACATCTTGTAAAAACCCTCATTGTTTTATGTAACATTTTCTGTACTTTCATTTATACACGTGTATAATTTAGTGTGTGTGTGTGTGTGTGAGAGAGAGAGAAAGCGCGTTGACATATTACGTTGGGATGAATGGTGCTTTGCAAGAACTAAATGAACAAATTAGTGAGTGCTATTTAAATCGGTATAAGTGTAATTACTCATACAGACAGATACATCTGACATTCTTACAGTGCATACATATCTTACATACAGGGTTTGAAAAAGTTAAAAAGAAAGAAAAAAACTGCCTCCTTAGCATAATTTCTCTTTCCCCTCAATTGGATTGCCATTTAGGTGTTGGGCACTAGATAGATCTCAGCCAGGATGGTACTTTAACAACAAGCATTGCAAAGGTCTGCCCTATGGGAGAGCTATTGGCTTTGTCAGTTTCTTTTAGCCATGTTGTACAGCAGCACAGTACAGAAAAAAAAGTACGATTACGTAGCCAGTGCTGCCAACAAGATGCACTGATCGATTTTCTTGGTGTGGGATTATTCTCTGCCTTCACAAATGTTTAATTATCTTACGTCTGAGCTGAAGTGCGCCATTTTTGGCCCTGTATGAAGAAGGCACCAAAAAGGCCATGAAGAGCAGGGAACATAGTGCTGTTTGCATCTTTGAAGCATCTTGACACTCTTTGGCAAGACTTTTGGGCGCTTTTTTGTGACAGGACAGGAGGGGGCAACAAAGAGGATGGGGTGGACAGGTCAAATAACAACTGGGCAGAGGTAACAGCGCAGTAGATGGGTGGGGGTAGGGTAAGCAACAGTGCAGGAGGGAGGAACGGGGTGCAAGTAAAAGTAAAAAAAAGTACCTCTGAAAGCAACAAACAGTATAAGAAAACTGGGCGAGAGAAGCAATACTTAGGCCTTGCTCCAGGATCAGGACAAAAGCAAAAAGCGGAAGTAAAGCTGGCATTTGCTGCCCAAAAAGAAGCAAGCAAATGAGACTGAGGATGAAGCCAACCAATGGTAACCAATGGGTGGGCTGAGTAAGTAAAATGTTTGGAAGCAACAGCGCATGTGCTGTCTCAGGTGAGACATCAGTATAGGCTGTCGGAAAGGAGGGGGAAATGGAAGTGGCAAAATGCCAAAGGCGAAAGTGCCCGCCAAAACATACTGATGGGCATAAAAAAAACAAACCGTGCTCCCAAAACATTTGTGCCCTGCCCGATCGGAAATGGCCTTTACCTCTCAGCATTTACCATGCAGGTAAGTATTTGTACCTTCACCACAGAGTACTTTACCATGCAGGTAAGTATTTTCTAAAATAAGTAAAAAACTTCTTGTTATTTAAAAAGAGATTTTAGGGATGGGTTGAGGTAAAGGGAGGTGAGGGTGACTTGAGGGCTCAAGGTTGGGTAGAGTTAAAAGGAGGTGAGGGTGATTTGAGGGCTGAGGGATTAGGTAGATGGCGGTCAGGGTGACTTGAGGGCTCAGTGGCAGATACACGTAAAGGAAGGTCAGGGTGACTTGAGGTTTCATGGGTGGGTAGAGTTTAAGGGGAGGTGAGGGTGAACTGAGGTGTGGGTAGAGGTAAAAGAAGGCCAGGGTGACTTGAGAGTTGACCATGGGCATATAGTATTAGTTATTCATTTGCTATGCAATTAGGAAATTTTCTATACAATTAGGAAATTTTCAACATCTAATACTTGTGTGGTAGCTGAGCTCTGTTCTTAAGAGTATCATTTTAAAATAGTTCCTAGAAATTTCCATAACTACATATGACACTAGAGATATTTTTCTATAATAAGAGCGATTTTTCCCCCCAACACCTTGTGCATAACAGACTACTCTGGTTGTACACATTTTAAGTGCAGGACAGAAGGATTCTCTTAACCAACAGCTAAGCAGCATTTTATATTTTAAATGATAGAGAATACCAGTGGATTAATGCACCTTCTGCTCAGACAAAACCTTCTCAGAGGGAAAATATCAGAATCATAGTTGAAAGCTTTTTGAAATATCATTCCAGTCCAGATTCTTGAATAGGCTACTTGCAGCGGAATGCTTTGAACTGGACAGGAATTGACTGGGTCCTTTATTGTTCACGCTACTGAATGCCTGGACACAGCTCTGCACAGTACACCCAGAACTTCACTTCAGCATTTGAATTTGCAGTGTGCCAGCATTGCGAACCTTCTGCCATAAAGTAACAGTGGCCACAGTAGCACAAAAAGTGGTTCATTGTAAAAGGGATCCTGGGGTAGCAAACTGGTCTCCTTTGGACCACTGCCTACTCCTCACAATGCTCAAAGTCTTGAGATGCAGAGTGTAAACTCAAAGAAATTGACCGCTTACACTCTGAAAATGGTTACTCGCTGCCATTGGCAATCTAAAACAATTGAATGCTTTGCAACTGCAGGACCAGTAACAAGGTGTTTGTGCATTACCTTGCGCATAATACATAACATATAGGGCTCTCTACTGAATAGGAGGATAATTTCAAATCTGAAGCAAACAATTGCTTGTGTACAGTTTAACTTTCCGAGTGCCACACAAATTGCACTTGGACTTCGGTGAATTTTGTTCAGGGGAAAGAAGTTCCGGTTTTGAATTTTGCAGCTTTGAAAAATGGGAACATGCAAATTTATCATAGGGTAGGATAGGATAGGATATCACTTATAAAGCGCACTTATACCCGAGGGTGTCAAAGCGCTTAAACCAAAAGTTCGTGCAAAACTCAGGATTGGGAGGTAAATTTGCCGGAAGGAAACCATGGACGGTGTGATGGAGTATCACAAGAGAAGCGTGGTTTTAACAAGGTGGGCATCACATAAAGTATTCTGATGTAGTTAGATTGTAATCTTTGTTGCCATCTCACTTCAATACAAAGTGATAAAAAGCCTCATTTGCGCTTCAACTATGAACATTGTGTCTGGGGGCTGAGTGCAGGGTAAACTTACAAAGTTAGATCGGAAGTTTCTGAAAACATTCAAATGTAAGTCTTGAGTCATTTGTACATTTGTGTGTTTTGCGTAACGTCTTAACAAACATTCTATCTTTACCCTTCGCTGTGCCGTAGCTACAATTTTTTTCGTTTCAAAGTAACAAAATACTCACATTTTCTTTGCAACTCAACATAGACATGCATAATGGACATAGCAACAGTTTGTTGAAAAAAAAGTTGTTTACAGTTTAATTGCACCTAACAATTCAATTTTGAACAAAGAGGATGCAAAACAAAGGCAGCTTTATTTTATTTTCTGCTGCTTATCTTCTCCTCTTCCATAAAATGAGGGGGTGCTGAAGCAGCCCTATGTACCACCAGTTCCAGCGCCCCGAAACACGATTTTTACTACACAGCTCTTGTCAGTAGTTAGTTGGAAAACCCCAACTACAATTGGAGGCCTTCTGAAACGCCGCCTCACCACCGCCCGTGAGTCATCAGCCAGTGCCCTCATCTCTACCATCTCTTAATAAGGAGGGGAAGAAAGATAGCAATGTGCACAGTGGTTTATCATAAAACATTGTTTTTTTCCATTGCACACGAATATTGATGCCTTAGTTATTTATTCTACGTCCCCCTACCCCATTCTGGTTTTTAATATTCTGTAAGAGTGATATATTATCTCTGCATTGTGCTTTCAGTAAGCTGAAACCCTTACCCATTCATCACAACAGTGCACATTCAACTATTCACTGTAAATATGCTAATTCAACATGCATTTTGAATGAGGCAGATAGTTAATGCAGTTTCCCCGAGTGAAATACAGATCTCGGCTTTCTATTTAATTACATCAAACCTAAAGACAGCGGTACCTGCTAGGAAAACATTAAAATGTACACAGAAACCTACATACTCAGCAGAAAATTTTAAACTTGAGGAGAAATACGGTTATAGAAATTATTACAGGTCAACTGCTTGATAAACGAAAGTCGTTAACCAGCTTTAACTTCTAAGAAAACTAATAAGTCATCACTTACCTTAAAGTAACCACGTTTCTGGTAACTGAAACTTTAGGAAACCCATTAATTTTTGAATATGCAGTAAATATATACACTCCTGTGATGTCTTTCTCGCCCTCTTTCTAACATACTCACTTTCCTCCTTACCTGTCTTGCATCTCTAACTATCAACATCAATAAACATGACGGAACGTTCCTTTGATGATGTCTGGTTGGGTTTTGATCCCTATTGCGACACCATTCTCCGGATGGCCATTTTAATACTCTCTTCAATCCATTGTTCGGTGAAGGTGTATCAAGGACTGGGAAAATGGTAGCAAAATGTCCTATTTTATATTAAAAACTGTTTATATTTCTTAAAAATAATTTTTCTCTCATAATTCCTGTAACCTAGGGATACATATTCTTGTCTTGGACTTTTTCATTGGTATAATATATCCCAGCACTCTCTAAATGGTCTAAGACATGAGGCGTGCAGCATTAGAAAATGGCAAATGGAATTTGTGTGATTATGACGCACTAGGGTAGTGTTCTAAAGATTTCTGTAGGCCATGTTGACATTTCTGTCTCGTTCTCCACATCATCACTGTGCTCGTACAATGAGGATGTAGCGTCTTCCATCCCATTCTGATCGGACGATTCCATGAAGCAGATACCCAAGGACACACCCTTGAGTGGATCTGCGCTTTCCTCACGAGAGGAACCCAAATCGTCAACATGTCAACCTACTCCTCTGAAACACCGGAACTCATTTGGGGAATCCTGCAGGGCTCCTCACTCAGCCCGACGTTCTTCAACATCAACATGACTCCACTGGTTGATGTCACTTGGATTCACAACATAAACCTCCTTGGATTCGCTGTTGACACACAACTGATACTGTCCCTCTCACTAAACCCCATACCAGGAACAAATTCACTGCATGCATAACCGTACTGGCTACCTCAAGATCAAGCTGAGCTCAGACGAGACCGAAGTGTTTGTGTTCGGGAAATACGCTTTTCCACCTGGTTCTGGTGGCCTTTAGACCTCGAACCCACCCCCATGCCCAACTCACAAGCAAGAAACCTTGCAATCATTTTAGACAACAAACTGGACATGGTCGCTCAAATCAACGAAGTTGGCTCATCCAGCTTCAACACCCTAAGAATGCTACGGAATAGCACCCGGAAAATGATCACCAAAGCCCTCATCACTAGCAGAGCAGACTGGAATGTGGGAACAACCTGTGTGCAGGAATAATCAACCAGCCCACAAGAAGGCTTCAGACTTTCCAGAACACAGTAGCCAGACTAGTCCTCAACCTCCCACACCAAACCTACATCACACTACACCTTAGGGAACTCCAGTGGCTCCCTATACACAAGCGTGCACACTTCAAACTCCACACCCACAGTAGAAAGCACTCCAAAACACAGGCTTGCCTATCGGAACAGCTGCATTCATTTCCACCAACCAGACACCTCTGCTCTGCCGGACTGCGACTAGCACACCACATGCATACACAAAAACAGAGCATACCTGGCTCCTAAACCCTGGAATGATCTTCCAAAACTGATCAGAGCCTCCTCTCTCTTCTTGACTTCTGCAAGAAGCTTAATACCTGGTACTTCCAGTAAGCCCTCCAGAGCTGACCTCGCACAACGGCCACAAGCTCCTGGATACATGCACGATGATGAGCGCTATAAAAACACTGATAACGTAACATTGAGTCTATAAACCATTAAAAATGAAGTTCTAGTTTTGAAAACATAAAATAATATAAAAAGTCTGTTGGGTGGTTCAACAGTCGATGCTGATTATTCTAGTACTTGGGTTCCAAATGATGCATTGGATTAGACTCTTGTTGTGAGTTTTTTGACTTTTCATTAGATGTTGCCCATGTGGCAGTGCTACACATGTAACTCAATGAAACATCTTAGCTTTCAAGCTACCATACAGAAGTAAAATAAGCACATTGCATGGATAGTTGGCAGGTGTGTATCGCCCTTGTTGGTATGCTTTTCAGATAACCAGATGAATTCATTAGCTGCTTGTTACCATTGCAGTTTTTTCCTTTTCTCTCTGCTCTGCAAGTGGTTGATATGGCATTAGGAAACCTGGCGCTAATGTTTTTAGCGCAATATGGGCATCGAGCATGTGAACTATTTCCCCTCCAGAACGTGCTACATAGAATAAAGTGATTACACTGGCCAAACCATTACACCAGCTGAACTGTTTGAATGCAGAATAGGTATTGCAAATGAATCCCCCAATTCCTCAATAACTGGAGTACTGAGAAGATATGGTTTCTACCAGGAGTCTCCTAATGCATCGATTTTTCATCTTGTAGAGTTCAAAACATTCAGAAGCAGATCTCACGAGGAAGTTAATTATTTCTCCATGCTCTGTAAGTGCCAATTCGACCTCTCCAGCTGCAGTTTTTCTAATCATTGAACTTTGAAAATTGCATAACCCATGTTCGTTCATAGAAACTTGTCCAACACCCTTCGTTTCTGTGTAGTCTGTACAGCATGGCTTAATACATTGGAGAGCATTAATTTTCGAAATTGTTGTACTTTTTACTGAAATACCCGTGCTCAATAGTAAACACACAAATTCCAGATTTTGACTGACACATGTTGGAGGCCGATGAGTATATGTAGTGTGTCCAGTAGGGTACCACTGCTGAGTCCTTCCAGTCTGCTGCCTAATGCAGAGAAATGGCACATTGATTAACAGGATTACTTGAGTCCTGCTAAGGCAATATGGGTCTAAGTGAACAATAGCCACACTGCCTTTCAGCTCTGAGCAGTCCTGTTAAGCACTTTTATGTTTTTTAAATTGTGAAATTTCGAAAATCATCAGAAATAACTTGGTGATAGAACACGCTCACTAGGAATTGTCTAACTAGCATGAAAACCTACGTTTTTCCATTTTTTCCCAAAACACAAACCATCATTCATTTGCTATATGCTATTCAGTCTTGACCCTGATCCAATGGGAACAGTCCCGCCCGAACTGCCAGGCCAGGTACTACCTGAACTGGAACACAAGTTGTCTGTCTTGCAAGTGGTATTGTCTATAGTCTGTGGTTGCTTTAAAGTTCCAGCATGGCCGCCACAAATAGAAGGAACGTATTTCCCATCTTGTTATGGTAAAACAATGATACACTATGCACATCAACATTCCATATTAGTTGCCTGGCTTAATGGAAGTGACCATGTGCACTGCAGATTAAATGAGGAGCAAGAAAGTGGCCTGCTACCACTGCCTGGGGAGCTGTAGTATCCTCTTAAGAAAAATTACAATAAAAAGAGGAGAAGCAAATAAATGGAAGGAGAACTATAAAAGGGGAAAATTAAAACGTAAAAGACTGCCCAACTGCCTTGATACTGAAGGGCATTGATTTTGAGGTGGATGTGCACATGTGATTAGAAAAAGCAACCGTTCAAAGGGCAAGAGAGCCAATGACTGATTTGGACTTGGCACATTACCCCATGCAGTATGCTGTCATAGATGGACAAGTGGCAGAAGAGAGCTGACTCAAATTACATTTAAGTTAATATATAGCTATATATTTATATATATCGAAATATGTATTTAATGATTTCTTTTAATTACTAGATGCTGGCAGACAGCTAAGCCTGTATGGCCGTCCAAAGATATTCTAGCAAAACTTGTAACAATGCAGATTTTCTACCCTTGGAGCTTGTCAAACTGGGCAACCAATACCAAAACTCTTGCCTTCTTCTGTAAACTGTGACATTTCATGTAGCAAAATACCTACCTATAGGCTTTAATACAGAGTAATAACAGTCCACCCGTACATGCCGATAGACTTAAGCAGATGATTTTCCCAATCACTATGCCAGGCCTACTGCTATTATCATAACTTTTCCTAACAATTTTTCAGTCCTATAACCTGACTTGTCACCATAACAAACCCAGACTTAATGTGTTGGGCATAAGCTTTCCCACAATGCAACCATCAGGTAAACCATAATAAAATCACAAATGCATTAAAGTTATGCTTATCTAAACAAAATACATGCTTTATTTAGCACAGTGTCTGCCAGCCTCTCTGTGGTAAATCAGTGTTTTGTGTGAGGCCAGGCCACTACCTATTCAGGTGTACGTGTCAGCTCCTCCCCTCCCTCTTGACCAGGAAGACCCATCAGTATGCAGATGCAGCTGAGTGTCCTGTAGTTGTGGCTGTCTAGAGAAAATGCACAAAGTGTAGCTGTCACCACACCCCAGATGTGTATTGGAGACCGGCTGTAAGGCACACAAGAGAGTTAGGAGCAGAGAAATGTCTACTTTCTAAAAGTGGCATTTCTAGGTTCGTAATACCAGATCCAATTTTAACAATACAGAGGATTTGTCATTACCAATCCAATGATCTAAAACATAAAGCAGCTACTCCTCTGCAATCAGGAATTACACTTAAAAAGGGTATTTATGGAATTCCCAATGCTAACCTATGAGAGGAGCAGGCCTCAGTAGTGAAAACGAATTTGGGTGCTTGTCACTACCATGACATCTTAAACAAAAGGATACATGTTCTACCTTTTACTTGCACTGCACCCTGCCTTTAGGGCTACCTAGGGCCTATCTTAGGGGTGACTGATATGTAATAAAAGGAGAGTTTAAGGCTTGGCAAGTAGTTAAAAATGTCAAGTTGAGGGGGCAGTAAACTGTTCCCACATGCTCTGCAGTTGCAGGTCCGAGTCAGGTTTGAAAGGCTACTTCTGTGGGTGGCATAATAAGTGCTGCAGGCCCACTAGTAGCATTTGGTTTACAGGCCCTGGGGATATGGTATACCACTTTACTACGGACTTATAAGTGAAACGGATATACCAGTCATGGACAAACCAATTGCCAACACATTTTAGATAAGAGCACATGCACTTTAGCACTGGTCAGCAGTGGGAAAGTGCTCAGAGTCCTCTGTATTTCTTCTCTGTCTGGATTATTCAACTTCCATTTGGTCATACACTCACGCTGGTGGTGGTTTGAATTTTTGAATGTGTATATATATATGGTGCTTATTTTTTATATTTCTTCCCCATGTCCTTCTTTAGGTTATTATTTTTTCATACTGATAATTTTGTTTATCATTGTATCTTTTTGCAACACTTCTGTCCTTATGATGGCCCTGGTCTATCCTACTGCTGGGCTGAAACATCGACCTTCATTCAATAATGTAGACGGCTATAAGTGTACTTTATGATAGTTTTTTCTATATATTGTTTAGTTTTTGGATATTACTAATTGTGTGGCAACATATCTGTACTTGGGGCAGCCATTGTTTTCTGTATATTTTATATCAGCTGTGATTCTTGTTTTGTGATTAAAAATTAATTTGTTACATTCACTTCTGACTTCTGGTATGCAAATTGTTATGGCCAATATTCAACTGTTGGGAACAAACTGATAAGAGTACCTTTTAGTTTTGAATTATCTTCAGGAATGTCAGGGGTGTATCCTTACTGTGGTAGGCTTTATCATATTTTTCTTCTGTATTTGATTTTTTTGAAATATAGATGTCTAAATTAATTTTAAAGCTTGATTCCAATGGGTCAGCGGTATCCCAACCAATCCACAGTCATGTGTTATAATATAATTACCTTGGTTCTTAGGGTTACTGGGCTGACTCTGTAAGTTGTTAGTAACCCACCACCAGAGTCCCAAAGTCAGCGAAAACGAAGTTAAGAACAGGAGGTCAGAAAGCAACAAGTCAAGGGAAACCACGCCTAAAGATGCCAGGTCTAACGGTTTTGAAGTTTGCTATGCATTTTTCTTATCATTTGTGGATTGTCGTTACTTTACCTTCCACCGTGCCTAGTTATTCACCATATATCGTGGAAGGGATACTCAAGATCTGCAAACGGATGCTCCTTTGTAAATGATACAACGCCGCTATGTTCAAATTGAGTTTCAATATGCTCCAAGTAGTACAGATTTTCCTAATTCCTTACTTTCCCTCTGATTCTGCTTCGAAGCTCAGATCTTGGATGCCACTTCAGATATATCCTTCTCATTTTTCAAATACTTGAGCAGATTGGCACTGAGTTGTCTTCCGTCACCTTTACTGCAGACTCTGTATTTGTGAACGTCATGAGTCTTTTTGCATAGCATCAATTGTCTTCTATAACATCCTCTCAACCATACTTGGGTTTGCATCATCAGGTTGGTTACATACTACTACTTCTGACCGGGTGCATATCTACCAATAGTGCAGCAGTGGCACCTTGGCCCAGGGCTGTGAGGGGCCCACTTAACTCTAATGAATAAATACTATTTATTACCAGATCAGGTGATGGAGTACTTATTTGTGTTAGAAATGTAATTTTTATATTTTGAAATGTTTTTATATTTTGAAATCTTTTTTGTTTTTCTAAAACGTTGTGGCACAGGCATTATAGCTGGCTTGGCAGCACAGCTGTTGCCAGATCTTATGTGATTAACAGAAAACGAGCTTTATGACGGACTACTGAGAGAGGAGGGGCTTTGGCTGCACCCACATTTTCATTGCCTCGAGAACCGCTTTTGAGTGGGCAGTTGTTGTGGGCTTGTATTGCATTTTTCGTCTTATGGAAAACTTGTGTTCAATGCAGCAGGGCTGTGTTTTGTAGGTTACAATCAAATGATTATGGCTATATGCTTTATCTGTTCATTATGAAATGTAAAGATAAAGATGATGGCATGACATATTTATTTTAAAAGGCATATGTTGAAAACCAGTATGCATTTATAAGTAGATTTTCATTACAATGCATTTAGGCCTGTAAATAGTTATTGTGTTAGATGAAATCTTGCAGATACCTGTAGTTGGCCAGGGACTGTTATTGTTAGCCCCTCTTATAGGAGGTTATATGCTGTTTTGCAACTCTGATTTTGTAGATATTATCAATTTGATGACTTTTATGCCTGATGGTTGATTGTGGGGAAACGTAAGCGCACTACAGTAGGACTGAGTTGCTTCTTGTGACAAACCAATAATAAAGGTTTATTGGCCTTATTTGGAAAGTTACATCAAAAGCCTCAGGTCTGATACGTTTATTATGAAAAATCACGAGCAAGGTACGAGGCCTGGATATATTTATTGTGAAAAGAATATGTAAAGTCAATAGGCATTTACTAATGGATTGTTATTATACTCCGTTAAAGAACTTAGACAGGTATTTTTTTACACAAATCCCTCAGATTACACTAGAAGGCAAAGGTTAGAAGACTAGCACAAAGGAAAACCTTGTGATCCTTGTTAAGCCCTCTAAAAAGGGCTTGTATATTGTTTTTCCATTTGTAATTTGTACATGTAACCTAAATGATTAGGAGTCGGACCCCCCCTATTATCCAGTTCAACGTACATTTGCAATCTTCAGGGGTGTGGAATTTAATAAAATATCTAATTGTCCATGGGGCAGGTTGCTCCGTAAATCTACTTGTCCTGCAACGAAATCCACTTGTCTCTTTGATGCCATGTAGTGCGGCGACAAATTATGGCAGCAATCTCATTATATAAGAGCTCTGACGTAGCCTCTCTGATTATGCTAGGGCTCATACCATAGTAATGTTTGAATATTTGCAATCCCCTTATGTTTCCACGTTTCTGCAGATCTACATACTGGGGCTGAAGGTAGTGGTAAGCAATAGTTCCAGGGTTAGAATGCCCTTTTGAGTTTGTGTAAACCTACTAACTTGCATGTTTTAAGGGATTTCAAAAACTCTTCCCTAATCTTTTCCCATACTGAGAAATTTTGGAAATTTACTTCTGACAATGGCAAACGTAAACCTTCTTCCAGAGTTGGGGGGGAAAAAAGTGGTTGGAGGGAAAGTGAAATTGCAAACACTCAGATTTTCGCATGAGCAAATCTACCCATGCATATTTGCTCATGCTAAAATGCAGTTCACAAATATTTTCTATGAGTACTATTTCTTGTCCTACTTCTGTAAATTCTTGGGAATTCACGAAAGCCGCATAGCTGTACTTAATGCAAGGATATATACAATGGGTGCACTTTTGAGACATTCTTTAATAATTGGGCCCCTAATTTGGTCTGGCGTTGACCGTGACATTGGCGTTTATTAAAATTCTGTATCAGCTAGCTTCACTGTGAGTGAAAGCTTTCTGCTCTTTTACAAGGAGCATATTGGCTCACAAAGTAGTTTTGTTCAGTGCCAATAACTACTGTGGCAATGTGTACTTTTTGAGACCTAAAAAAATGTTTTGCATTTGCCAATGTTTGGTATAATGGTGAGGGCCCGGGAGCTCTCACACCAATAAGGTTTTACAAAAACCATGCCAAAACAAGTCACACATTGACAAAACTATAAAGCTGACCACCAAGTTCAGGCCTACTGGCTTTGCCAATGCTTGTTTATTTCTGTTTCCCATAATCTTATTGAAACTGGGTACACTGGTTTTCCATTACGAATATTTTTGGGAAATACTAGCATGCATCAACACATGTTACTAAATGATGCTTGAAAGAAATGGTACCTGAAAGTTTACAGTAGTTTAGCAAAAACAATTTTTCCTGCTTTCATTTTTTATGAACATTTTATTTTGGCAGCAAAGAATAATCAATCTTGCTTTCAAGCTAATGCAAATATTTGCATCAAATCAGAGAGCATTCTGGGAGCATTATACATAGCTTCATATTGCTAAACTTTGAAAACGTGTATACACATTTTAATACTGGAACCACTGTCAGTAGTGCAGTCAGAGCTTACATTTAGTTAGGGCACTCACCCTAATAATAAAGGCTTTCAATTAATGAACCATAAATACAAGTTTGCACAGCATTAACCCATGGACAAACATATTACCTTAACTGCAGACAGTGCCCTTCCCTGATCCATAATGTGGTACTGCAAACTGGCAGCCAAAGGGTTTGTGCTGCAGGGGGTTGGGCCTACTTGTCCCAAGGACAAAATACACATGAAAACTTGTTGCCCTTGACCCCAAACAATATGTCCTCGGTGTCAGGCTATAGGAATTCCACATCCCTGAATTTTGAGCATATGTGAGTGGTAGCTGTTGGTACTCTTCTAAACCTGCAAACCACTCTTTTCCCATAATATTTGAAATTTCAAAAGACTTTAGGGAGCGTGTGGTGCTTTAAATTTTTTGTGTATTCTCATATATAACCGTTAAATCAATAATTTATAACTCTAATTAGGAGACAGAATTATTTCTTTAGTCTTCTTCGTGGGTTCAGAGCGTCGGATCTTTATATATGGATTCAGCAATGTTGTAGTTCAGCCCAAAAATAATTGTGTAGCTTATGGTATATTTGGCATTAGTGCAAGGAATATGAATGACATTTATTCGTTCTACTTCTGGTTGACAACCGCCAGCTTTTTATGCACAGATGGCGTGACTCGTTTTTGCCTCAATCTGTATTTGTTGCAAGCTCCATTTCATTGTTTATTTGCTCCTATGGCGTTGTTGCTGTGAAGCCTGAATGAGAAAAGGATAATTAGTGTATTAAAACTTGACGAGAGTGCTTGATTTATTTTTTCATGCATGATGCCTGCCAGGAGAACCTCTGAGTTGAGATAGCTTTGTACCTAAAATATGTTTATATGAAAACGGGCTTGCCCTTACACGTAAGGAGCATAAGGAATTCGAGTAATTCTGCTTTCCTTCACTCATGGCAGGTCATAGGATGAGAAATTGGATTCGTTTTTATTAGTCATTTATTTCGTTATTTTCCACTGAAAGATTTATCACTATCACCTCAGGTCTAGCACATAGCTGCAAAAACTTTTCTTTGCGAGGATGCTTTTTTGAAGTTATTGTGCTTGTTCCAAAGGAATTGTGTTAGAAATACTTTTCATCCGTTGGTCATTTTCTGGTTTAAGGGTGCACGAAGTTAAATTTTATTGTGTATTTGGCATATTTTAGGGCCTTTTTGTTCGACAATCTAAAAACCTATAAAGGTCAAAGAGGTCAAAAACAGGAAAGAAAACAATTTAACTTATCATAGGAAATGGGAATTTGGTATAGATAGAGATGTGTGAGGTGAGGCGTAGATAGGAAAATGTGTAAGGGTGTGAGGCTAGTTTCATAGTTACTTTATTTTTTCTTAGCTTAACACCCCCAAAGTAATTAGCCAAAAAGATGCCTTGCCCACTGTGTGATGTTTAGCGCATATTTAAATGCCTAAGTAATTACCCAGTGAACTAGCACCTAGTAGGTGATAGAAAGTGGTAGAAAATGATGTAGTGTCTAGTTTGTGAGGGTTCATGCATTTTGTGAGTGCTAGTTGGGCTCTCCATCTTCTTAACACTGTGCCCACTGGTCCATCGTCATGTCCATTCCACAGTGCCTATTGGAGGGCCCACTTGATCCATGAGTGTTGTTCCAGCTGGACCCATTTGCTTCAGTGTCTGGAATTAGGGGAATGCCTCACCCCTCATGTGCTTGTTATTGTACAATTATTCATTGTTTGACTTGCAGTTCTTGGATGGCATCACTGGTTGTTCTTCTTTTCCTTTCCTTCAAGGATAGTTTAAGGTGCTTAGAAGTTTGACTGCCACAACACCACAGCCGTCACTGATCAGCGATGGCATTGCTTCCTCATATCTTCTGATAATTAAGTCCTTCAACCGATTTTATTTCGTGTGCTGCCCCTAAAATGTGTATGCAGCTCTGGTCCTTGATGACTAGCTTTCTGCTTGGTGGGATTAAGTGCAGCCAGCACACAGATGTGGATACTGCACTTTGTATTAGACGTGAAGCCCAGTAGAGAGAAGCAATTAAGGCATTAATTAACCTGGCATTAAGCAAGAAGTTGTTTCTATCAATTGATAGCTGGTTACACAGGATTAAAGGATTTATCCTCGAAGGGTTTTTTCTCTTTTTTACTTGATGTGTGCTTGCACTAGGAACGATGATAATTACTGGAAATGTATTTATACGTGGACGATATTAAAAATAACTTCATGTGGAGCAAAGGAGAGAATGAACGCCTTCCACTGGTAATATACAATGGGCCAGACACTCGCACATATTCAGACGCATTTTTCTAAGTTAAAGAAAATATGGAGGAGTAAGCAGACCATATACTTAAAACAGGTGACTGTTTTTAGCCTGTGCCAGATGCAACATGCAAGTATCATTAATGGCTTGTGTGACAAAGTAGTATGCACTTTCGAATTAAGATAGGGGGGGATCAATATATGGTTCATCTAAATTTTCCTTTACCGTAGTAGAGACTGATCTATTTGCGAGTCTGCCAGCATACAGTATCGCCAGAGTATACGTGAAAAGACACGTTTTCTCTTACAAATATTAGTAACGTCTGTGGATTCAGTAGATTAAGGAAGAGCTCTAGAGACATAGGCGACTAGACATTACTCATTCTTTTAAGATTGTGTTAGACTAGAAAACAGAATGCAAAATATTGTTTCCCAAAATATCACTGAAGAAAGTCAAAGCAGCTGAGTAAGGAAACGCGAAACAGAATGTTGACAGTCGGCAAAATGCAGAGATGGATAGCAAGAATAGTCTTTAGGCTTTGCTAATTCATTTTTTGATTAACAGATTTTATTGAATTTTGAACAGAGGAAAATAAAGAAATATGACACAAACAGCATGTCGGAGAAAGGTATACAGCGTGTACTCTTGGCATTCAATTGATACAAGATAGTGTTCTAAAACAACAACCACATCAGCACTCCTGTATTTAGTCGGAACCATAGGCTTATTAGCCCAGCCATTTCCCCCACACTCGGCCATGCTTAAGGGGGCAGCCCCTAGCCTCCTAGACCGTTTTTTCCTTCTTATGCGCACCAGTCCACCCCTCGGCGCCAGTGCAAAAGGGTGGGAGGAGAAGGGGACTTCCAACAAGTGGCGATGTCATGTTTGGCGACAATAATGGCTGTCCCCAAGAGGGACCGATCAGCCTTCATGCCCCCAGAGCCCTCAACGACACCCAACAGAAGCATTAACAGGGAGAGAGGGACCTCCTATCCAAGCACCTCAGTCAGTTCTCCCACCACCTCAGACCACAATTTTTTAACCAAGGGGCACAGCTAAACCATGTGATAGAAATAGTCAGGAATGTCGCCACAGCAAGGGCAGGTAGGCTCAGGGATGAGTCCCGCTCAGTGGAGCCTAGCTGGGAAGAGATAGGCACTATAGAGGTAATACGTTTGAATCAACTACTGTCTGGAAGAAATTGTAATCACCCTTGGCGCATCAGTGGTTCGCAGCAATCGTCATCTTCAAGGGGTCCCGTTTTGCTAATTCTAAGGTAACTCATGAATGCTAGAAAAAATGTGTCGGAGATAATGGGATTAGCAGCTTCACAGGCACTCTAGCACACATAATTTGTGGACATGCAAGGAAAATGTATCCAATGGAATATCAGGAAACCTTGAATTCTAACTTGTAGGATCCCAATTGTGTATCCCACACTTTAAGTGCCCAGTGCTTCCGAGTCTGGATGTTTTACAACAAATGTCACTTTAGTAAGATATGGTAAAAAAAAAAAGAAAAACAAAATAAACAAGTCCACATTTTAATTTAAAGGGTCGAGATGTCATATTGGTGTATCAATAGCTTATTTTGGAGCCTGGTGACTTGGTCTATAATGTTGTTTTGGCGTTTGACCAAAAACGTTGTTACCCTGGTAATCTCCAAATCCTTCACGTTGCAAATATGCCCAAGTACGTTTTTAAAAACTGTACAATATGTTGTATAGTACTGCTTTATTTACATATCCTTCTTCCAGCTGCATTACATCCGGACTTTTCTTATCTGGGCTCTACAGGACTCCAAGCAACATACTATTGTAAAGCACTTTTTTTCGTTATAATTTATTTATAAAGTACACATACACTCCCAAGAGCATCATTGCGTGGCAATGAAGGGACATTCAAAACTGCACCCAGACGGGAGAAAGGCTGACAGTGAGAAGAAGATGAAGACCTTCAAAACCAGTCTTAAGTCATTTCCTAAAAGAGGACGCAGGATATTTTCATTTTGTGACCAAGATAGCAAAGAGAACAGCCCCTGGAACGATCTAGTTTCATCTTGGCAATCTGAAATAGCAGTTCTAAGTTGGAACATAAGGTGTGTGAAAGATGGTATCCCCGAAAGCTCTCTTTAATGCAAGCCTTGTGTAGTCCATATATGGCCTTGTTGGAACATGTCCCTTCCCTGTATGCCTTATCTAGTGTCTGGAGTGCTGAGAGTGGAGTGCTGAGAGTGGAATATTGGTGTGTGCTGGGAAATAGTGACCGATTGAAGGAGGATGGAGCCCAGAGAGGGCCTACTTGCTGCAACTTAAGGGCTTAAGTGGTAAATAAATCACTTGCCTCTTACCCAAGTGGCTCCAGACTCTTGTATGAAACCCCCGCTCTCAAACTGGAACACTTGTGCATGGTGCAAAGATTTTAAACGGTACTGTCTGTGTAACTGGCAACCAGTGCAGTTTTTTCCTTGCTTCGGTAGCATCGTCAAACTTCCAAAGTAACTCCAGTAGCCAAGCTCTGAATGTGTTGGACTTTTTTTGGGTGCACTGTTCAGAAGATCTAGGTAGAGACCATTACAGGAGGCCAGCCGAGTTAGAACACAGGCTGAGGCGACTTTGCCATGCAGGGGTTTAGGTAGGAATGGCAGAAAAAAATTTCGGGTGCGGGGAGTTTGAAAGCACGCAGAAGAGAGAACGTTTGTTCTGTGAGCAAAATTTGTCATCTATATATACACCAAGGGGCCGATTCCGATTCGGGCCGGAAATCTCTCCGACCGAGCCGGACCCGGAGAGATTTCCGACCGAATCGGACTCTAGCAGTCCGACCGAATGAGTACGATGCGCACGTATGCCATCGGACTCGATTCGGTCGGACTCCCATTGAAGTCAATGGGAGCCAGTCGTACGACGCGTACACGGGCTCCCATTGACTCAATGGGCACGACGCGAACAAGGGCGCCCCCTACAGCGCGTTCGCGTCGATGCGGGTCGTGCCGTACATGCACGTGTAAAGGGGACCCATGGGTCCCCCCTGTGTGCGACTCGCGTGCCTACGCTTCCAGGGGGGTCCGACACGGACCCCCAAAGTGCGGCTCCGACAGCTCCTTGGAGCCGGACTGCGGGAGTCGGTCGGAGCGGTCGCGATGCGCATCGTACTTACCCGGCCGGGAACGTCTCCATTGCGCGGTGCGAGTCGTCCCCGTGCGAGTCGGTCGGAGCGGTCGGGTCCTGCGAACGAGTCGGTCGGAGATTTCGCGAGCGCACGCATCGTACTCGCTCGCCCGGACGCACGTACGATTCGGTCGGGAAATAGGGCTCCGAATCGGATCCGGTAAAGCCAAATCCGATTCGGAGCCCTACCGGCCGAGATCGGAATCGGCCCCCAAGTGATTTAACCTTTAAGGAGTGAAAAGACAGTCCCAGTTGAGGCCAGATTGTGTTTTATTTTAGATCCTCGACTTACTGTAGAAACATCCTATACAAAACATTATTTACAGCACGTAACCCCTCCTTCTAGCTAGGTGTGTGCTATATAAAATAACAAAAAAAAGTCTGTCGAGGATCAGTGAAAATGGTTGTTGTCTTTCTAATGCAATGGCTTTGTGAAGGTGCAGGACCAATTCAGTGCAGGAACATTGGTGCTGCTGTCTGGCGAAGTAACGGTGCACTGCTGTTATAACGTCAAGAGAAGTAAATGACTTGCCTACTGCTAACTCTTGAACCATGTCTACGTGTCTCCCAGCTACTCAGTGCATGATGTTGTATATGCACACATCTGAAGCTGTTGTGTGTTACCACCATGATGAACGGAGTCGTACAGTAAAATAATGCCCCTCTGTTCTGAAAATGTGAATTCATTCAGTTAATGCGACGATATCCACTCTTCAGGAGGAATCTTCATAAAGGCTGTGTAGCTGAGTGGATTAGCCCCACGCTGTGTTCATTGTGATAGCACTAGCAGATTCCTTTAGATTTCTGGTAATAAAATGTGGTGTTAATCAGGAAAAAAACCTGTAAAAAAACAATGGAGAAGGGATTATTCTTACATTTTTAGGTCTGGTGTACAGACCGCTTTAGCTTTCTGGAGAGAACACACAAGCACACCATACAAAGGGGCTTTTGAACAGCCTCCTTCAGCCATTGGCTACTATGGTTCAGCGGGCTTTGACCGTTGACTGACAGGGTTGTTCTTTACTTAAAAAAGTAGTTTACATCTACGATATGCTGTGTTCATACCTACAATAGGGCCTCTGCCCCCAAACCCATCCCACCCCAACTTGCTGTGGTGCTCCCTGCCCAGCTTCTTTTTTATTATTATTATTATTATTATTATTATTCAGTGGTGACCGGCACTGATCGGGGATGGGGGTGAGGGGGTGGGAGGAGAGGGGGTGTAAAAAAAAAAAAAAAAAGACTTACCTGAGTGCAGCGTCTCTCCTCTGTCGTCCCTCCGTCGTCTCTCCCAGCCAGAACAGAAAGCAGGAAGCACCAGGCTCCCCATAGCCAATCACAGCACAGTGCTGTGATTGGTCTGACTGCCGTGGTTCGCCGCTCAGACAGGCAGTGGGAGCCTGGGCATGTCTTCCACCCAGGCTGTAAGGCAGCCTGGGTGGAGAAAATGCAATGTGCGCATGAATGTTTGGCTGGCCCGAGACGGCCAGCCAAACATTCATGCGCACTTGGAGTGGGCAAACCACTCATCCCCCTCCTCCTGTGTGAGCAGCCCCGCCCGCCCACAAAGCTGCTACAGCAAGAAAACATAAAATGATAACATCGAGATATTATCATTTTATGTTTCCTTTATTTCATTGCTGCAAAGCAGTGGGGCGACTCTCCTCCGCCTTAGCGGAGGAGCCGCCACTGTTATTATTATTATTCCTCACTCGCTAGCTATGCAATACTAACGAGCAGCATTCTTCATATTAATGTGCTCCCAGAGTTTTTTTTTTTTTTGTACTTCACCATTTTGATATGGCCATTGGCTATTTTGGACCGTCAAAGTAAAATGGCAGTCTGTGCATCATAATGCATGCATCGTGAGACATTCATCCCAATGCCTACACATGGATACTATTTTGAAATGGCCGACAAGCTGGTCTCCGAAAGCGTACATGCATGTAAAAGCATTGCAGTTACACAAAGGCGTGCTATCACACAGCACAAACAACTATTGCCAAAGCCAATAGGTTCGCACTTGCCTTTAAACGTGAAGCTTATTGGCTTTGTCAATGCTTTTTATTAACTATGAAATAAGCTTCCTTAACCAAAGAATATACAGCGTGATGTCTGAGGATTTGTTCAGCAAAGTTACCTGCAATAATGTCTTCACATTAAATCTGTTTCTAGAATGCTAACTGTTCACCGTTTCAATGTACGAGCATATATGAAAAGGCAAACTAAAATATTTGCTTGGTCAACAGAAGAGGAACTCAGAAAGCTGAGAGAAGAGACAAATGCGGAGGCGCTGAAGCAAGAACTGGAAAAAGAACGACAGCGGAGAGTAGAGCTCGAACAAAAATTCAATGAAGTACTTAAAACAAGGTAATAGAATTACTTTGATCTGAATGGTAGTTTTGTTTTATAAAGAGGGATAACTCAATGGCTTGAGTGTTTTGTACATTCTTCACAATCTGTTTTGCCGTTTCCCTTGAAAGCTTGTTCTTGGAATACTAATTCACTAGTCCCCACAATATTGAGAACCCTTAATGATAGACACTAAACTGGCACATAATGTGATTGGACAAATTTTACATCATAGCATTTTGAATTGTGGCACATTGAGTGTCTGCAGCATTCTACATCTTGATACCAGCTTTCCAAATCATTTGTGCTGATTCAATAGCCATTACAGAGAGTGGGCAGGTAGCCAAAGCTTTCTATTGTATTGTATTGTAATTGCATTTATATAGCGCTTACTACCCCTGACGAGGCGTCAACGTGCTTTTTCAGCGAGTAGCACGCTACTCCGGAACCCATAAAGGATTAGTGGTGAATTAGTATAGTGAAATATGAAAGTAATTTGAGTCGTGGATAGGTTAGTCAGTTATTGTAGCACCAGGACGCATGACTTCTAATCTCATTTTTACAGTTGACCAAAGACTGTGATCCTGATCAGGTTGCTTCATCTCCTTTTGCCTCAATTTCTTTTTAAATTTGAGATGGGCGAAACCATAGCATTAAGCCCTATATTGGGCATGGCATTGTTAAAGGTAGAGACTGCAGCTATTCCTGGTTTGATTTTGCTACCCTGTTTTTCTTTCCTGCTGTGCTTAACCCGAGGCCTTTGAGCAGCTTTCTGATGGAATGGTAACTTTGTATTATAGTTGAGGCTGAGACCAGCATTGTAATAAAAAAAAAAAGAAGCTTTTCTTCTCTGTATAGACAGATTAAAAATAAAGCATCTGGACCATTGTCTCTGACTCTTTTAGTTAATAAAAAAAAAAATAGGTAGCCAGAGGGCACGTCCCTCATTTGCCCTCGCCTTTCTCACCTCATGTACCTTGGGCATCTATCACCTTAGTTTGGCCCTTAATGCTGATCATTAATATCTAGCTATAGCGGCAGATGATATAGGTCTGTGGTCAATTTGCCTTCATTTTTTAGGTCGAGCCTAGACAGCGCTTGCGCTGTCTGGAAGATATGTTGATTGTACTTTGTGGGATCTGGAGATCAGCCCTAGGACTTGTCTGCTTCCGCCTCTGCTTAGGGACTATTTTTTCTGTTCAACTGCCTCTATTTAACTGTCTTGATAGAAAATGACCAGTAGAGGTCCGTAGAATACCAGAATTGATTTCTGCTTGTTCAACTGCCTCTAAACTTACTGTCTTCATAGAAAACGACCAGTAGAGCTCAGTAAAATACGAGAATTGCTTTCTACCTAGGGACTTTCTTTTTTTTACTTTTCTGGCAACTGTCTCTATTCAACTTTCTTGATAGAAAGCGACCAGCAGAGGTCAGTAAAATACCAGAATCACTTTAGCATTCCCTAGATTCCAGGCCATAGAAACTTGTATCCAACGAGCACCCGTGGACAATAATTTTTTTTTTCCAACTCTTGTATTTTCAGTGATATGACCACCAAAGAGGCTGATTTTACGTTAAAAACAGAGCTTTGGACAATACATTTTCCCACTGATAGGCAGTATTTCTCTCCATGTGTTCCCATACCTGGCGTGTTCCACAGTTTGGTGCTTACTTTCCCTCCATGTTAAAGAACAGTAGATGTTTCAGCACCCAGGCTAATGTGCTGCATAGCTAAATACATATAAGGTCCCAAAGGCAAGACCGATTACATTGCAAATGCTTGTTTTTTTTGGTGTACAGGCATTTTTTGTTGGGGTTACTTTTTTTCTGTTCAGCTCACAAAAGTCAACAACATCTTTGCAGAGGTAGACCCTCTCGGGGCCTGCATCTTTCTCTGGTAAAAGAAATTCCTTCAAAACCCAAATGGAAAAAGATTACCGGGGGGGGGGGGCACAGAATGTGTGTAATTCGGCAAGACAAATGTATATTTTCTTTACTCCTGTAATCTGCAGAACGAGGGGAACACAGACTTGCACTGAAACCTCAAATGCCAGAAAAGGCACAAGAGTAATGAAATGCATTTAAATAAAAAAGCAATCCTCAGCACGACCTTTGAGGGCATACGCAAGCCTTTGCCATTAAAATAAAAATCTGGCAGTAAGGAAAATATCAACTACTGCCCACCCTTACAAAACAATATTTGAAATGTTCATCACTAGTATTTGATGTATTTACTCGAGTCCATATGGGCTCGAGCTGCAACTCATCTATAAGCCCATAGTAATTACCTGTGGTTGAGATGAATTCAAGCATTTCTATAAGTGAGTTGCCCTAAGTGGGATGAATATGGCTAAACGTGGGTTTTTGGCTCATTGTGCCCTAAGGGCTTAAGCTTCATCTTGCTAATAAGGAATTCCCTGTGTTTACATTCAGAGCGAACATGACCCAGTGGTTTAAGAGCAAAACCAATGCTACTCAGCATATGATTGGCCAGTTCTTTGTACTGGCAGACTGACTAAAACAAATGTTATAGATAAAGGTTGATTTATAATGGGTTAGATTGATTTTAGCATGTCCACCCTTTGTTGGTTTGATTTGTAAATTGGTCACTGTAGGTGGTGTGGGTATGTCCAGACTTGGGTCCCTTACTGTCTGTGCAATATGAGCTCGAGCTATACCTAATAAATGCCAGAAGCAGTCTGCTGTTTGTGATGCTCTTGAGAGATGACTTGGACTACTAGTTCAGGCTGATCTGTTCAAACTGGAGAACGCCTATGGTTATTGTTGGTTTGCATGTGGTTGGTCCCTTTCTGTCTTTGTAAAGACCAGTGAAAACTGGCACAAGCAAACTCTCTACAAGACAATTAAATTATAAAGAACAACGGAATGGATTGCTCCCAGAATAATTGCCAGTGGTTCAGACTAATTGAGGCATTTCCTTCCATACCCTTCATAACTTTATAGCTGGAGAAGTTAATGGGCAGAGGCATAGGTGGAGAGAGAGAGAGAGAGATGGAATATGGCGGGAAGGTTAGGGCAGCATCAATGCTTATTTTATTAAAGAATACGTGCCCGGGCCTACATTTTTTCAGAAGCCCGCCACTGCCTAATGTTGGGGTTGCTAAATTCCAAAGCTGTATAGTCTTGATTTCACTGTGTTTTTCTTCCACCAACATGCTCTCCTACCCCTTTATCTCATTCTTGCATGTTTTTGATTCCTGCTTTCTCCATTTGTCACTATTTTTCCTGACTTTCTCTTACTCCTTCCTTTTTTTGCCTTTCCCTCTCTTGTCCTGAGGCAAATTCTGATGGGTTAAATTAAGTGCCCATCCCTCCCCCCGCCTAAAATAAAGTGCTTTTGGGCTCCACCTGCAACCACTGGCTCAAATTAAGCGCTGCATACACCATTTGCATTAGTGGGATCTCACAATGTTCAATTACTGGATGAAAAGTGTGATGCAGAGTTGTGAACAAGGGAGTGGATGTGTGAAGAGGGAACAATGCTTATGTAATACCTCCATGGCTCTTCATAACCCTTCAGGAATGAAACCTTTGAGATGCATGTTATAATTTCTGGTTATGAGGGACATTTATCTTCTTACATAGGGTCACTGCAAGTGTATTCTATTGAGTGTAGAGATCAAAGCCCCAAAAGGTTAAGTTGCTGGATTGTTCCTTAAAAAGAACTGTTGACTGGGGGTCATACCTTGGCAAGATGGTCGACGTGACACTCTAGCATGGAGCGTCCAGACTCCTTAGTTTTTCCTGTGCTATTCTTTCATGATGCAGTAGCATAAATGCTTAAGAAAAGTAACATGGCATAAGAATGACACAAGTAGACAAGGTGGCTTGAGGGGCCACTTGTTGTATCAGTGTAAATCTGGCCTTCACATTGGGAGATACTCCTTAGGGCCTGTATTGGAGTCAGGCATTGAAACCAGCAATCTGCTGAAGAGGCACAGGAGCTGGAAACAGGCAATGCATCCAAATCCCTGCATGATGTGGAAGTGAGCCCGAATAGATGGAGGGTTATGTTCCAACATGAGGCTTGGTGGGGTGGCACCAAAAGGAGGCACAACTGAAGCAGATCCGAAAGCCTGGGTTGGAACCCAAAATGTTGGAGCAGGTTATTTAAAAAAAAAAAAAACATTTAAAAAAAAAATACATTTTTATTGGCATTTGACAAAAATATATACATGTGTATAGGCGCCGTCTTATACATAATACAGTAAGGTGCATGAGTTCACCATTACATGGACGGGCATGGCAATGCAGGAAAAAGACCATAATTAGTACAGTCTTAAAACAGCACATCCGGTAACAAGAATCATAACCTAGAATCAGCATGTGGTAAGTAGTACAATGTTGCTGTTATCTAGTCTCGGGTAGCTCATCCTTAACCTATGAGCAATTAACGTCCTTGTCCACTCTCCTGTCCACTATCATGGACTGCTCTCTGTATGGACTCTCTAATGGGAGTTGTAGAACCTACCACAGTAATGCCATGTTACAAAAAAGATAATTAATCTACTGTAAGCTAAAACCACACAAAATAAAATAGTCCTGAGGGCCTGAACTTTAAGTGTGTAATACCCCACCGGGGGCTCCCATCCTTGTGAGTCTTTGGTCTTATGATCTGGTATACTGGAGAGGGGATGTGTAGGGCCCCAGGTCAACTCATCCCCCAATAAGTACACTCTCACCTTGGAATTAGGCATCAGGGTAGGGTTTACCTCTTAGGGGAATAATCAGTACTTTCCACCCTGGGTTTATGCACCCTAAACAGAGGGGGATTCATTGTGCGACACCTAAGCTACTCCCTCCAATCAAGAGTGTCTACTATTCCCCCAAACGGCCCTGAGTACTGCCCTCGGCTCCAGCACACTGTGCCCATCACTGGACCACTAAGATGGACCAGTGCATTGCAGTTATGGCTACTGTGAGGTAGTTTCAGTACAGGTGGACATGCGGATGCAGGACCGATTTTGGACAGATTCTTCCCACTATTGAAAATTACAGGTTGACAATGCAGAATAAAATTGATACCATTTCACTGGAACTGATTTTTTTCAGGGAGGATGTGTGCAAGATGAATGACAGAACCATGGAGATGAAGAAAACCTTGTATAAACAAAATGAAAATCGTAGGTCGGTGGACAATGATTGGGTCCCCACTGAAGCTCGCCCACATTTTGGAGCATGCAGTGGAATATATAGAGGGAAAATTCTGAAGGAATTACATTGTTTGTGGGGTTCCCAGAATCTGCTAAGCATTCATCTGCATAACTGTTGGTTGTAAAGTGTCTTTCAAAGATCTTACAACAGAACAGGCTGTTTAGCTGTTTTACTTTGAACAGGCTCACTGGGCCTTTCTCTGCCACTAGGGACACCACCTAGGGCTATAATCATAAGAATGCTCAATTATTGCAATCATGATGTTTCAAGGAAAATTCTGAAGGAGTTACATTAAGTTTGTGGGGTTCCCAGAATCTGCTGAGGATTCATCTGCATCACTGTCCCATCATCTTCCCCAGGGTAATCTCCCCAGTTTTCCCAGGCCTCCAGAACTTCCGTCCAAAGAACTGCCGGTGGGCGTCGTCTGATCCCACGTTTATTATCTCTGATCAGATTCCGTTCCTCCACTCTGGGCCACACTTCAATGGGTTTGCATTGAGATCTGTCTCTTGGCCAACCCCAAAGCCAGGTCCACAAATCTGGATCAGACTCTGCGTGCCTTCGGTCTGGGGAAGAATCCTAGGAGGCACACTTCTGCTCGGTACAAAATTTTAAGATCTAATGCCTTGTTGAGTGTATAGAGTACAGCCTCCCAAAATGAGCGTAACCTGGGCAAGTCCACGTCACATGTCCAAAAACTGCCCCAAATCCGCCCTTAGTGTCTGGCACCTGCACCGGGGACAGGCCTTTGGCTCTCCCCCATACATGACCTGCAATCTATGAGGGGTTAGGTATGTACTGTGTATATAATTAAACTGGACGTATTTAAGTCTCATGTTTCTGGAAAAATGCTTAGGAGATGCCAATACTGCACTCCACTCGGAGTCCTAAAGGTCCCTTCCCAGCATTGTCTCCCATCTCTTCCTTATCCTAGTCAAGAGTGCCATGGCCATGTGCAACTGCTCTCGGTAGAACCATTTCACCAAGTGGCTCGTGGTCCCCAGTGTTGTCAGGGCCTAAAGAAAAGCATGGGTCTCTGGCTTCTGTCGGCTATTAGACCACAGGTCCATGAATGTCGGCACTAAACCATGATATGTAAGCAATTGGCTGGGGAGAAGCAACCATTTTGTCACCAAGTCCTTGAATGAGATTAGTGCTCCCGATTGGTAGCAGTCGCTCATGGTGAGCAGGCCAGCTGCCATCCAGTCAGATAACTGGTGCCTTGTAAAGCAAAAAGGGGTATTCCCGTGTGGCAGGCCCACCAACGATCATGCCGGGGCATATAAAGGAGACCCAGCTGTCCTCTGCAGACATCTCCACCAGTAATAGAGTGCAACTTGTAATAAAACTCCAGGTCGGGGAATCACTACTTACTGGTCAAGGAGTTTCGCTAATAGGGTCCCCTGGTTCCCAGCCAACCATATGGGTCCCAGTTCTTCAAGATGTTCTCCATCTAGCCACTGGTTTATCCACTAAAGCTGGGCGGCCAAGTAGTCTCCGGAGCACCGCCAAGGAAACCCTATTGCACCCAACGTCTCAGATCAGTTCTCGAAGTAAGGTATTCAAACAATGAAGACAGGAGCGCGCTAACTTGGCTGGGAGATTTACAAAGAAATGCAGCAACCTGGGTAACAATCATCTTAGATAAAGTGACCCGAGCCATAACTGGAAATTTCAAAGAATGCAAGAACTGAACACTGGACTTGAGGCCTCCAGATTACCCTTCCTGAGATCGTCTAAGGCTTGAAACATCTGGATACCCATATATCTGAACCACACCAGTGATCAGGTCAACCCCAAGGGCAGACCAGAACAAGTGCTTTTTGGTTCTGTTAATCCAGAGTCTGGCAAGGGCAGAGAATTCTTGCAGCAGTCAACTCATTCCCAACACCCTTTGGGCCTGGATGAGGTCTGGCATATGAGGTAGCAACCACAGGGCTAGCACTTTGCTAAGAATCATGAAATCCATGTTCAACATAGACAAAGGGTGAAACTCAGTTGTGCGCGCACCCAAAGTCTTTGACTTAGGCCAGTCGTCACTCACATCCCCCTGATCCAGGACCTAGACCCAGGCCATCTCCAGCATCTGACACACCGGGCCCCGACCTGGGTCCCAAGCTACTACGCTGCGCGGATCTCACCTCTGGGCAGCCCGTATCCATCACAGCCCCTGCCTCTTTTACAGTAGTGGCCCTAGGCAGTCAAAGGTGCTGCCAGTGGGGCCAGAGGAGCAACTGGCCTCCAGCTGCTCTCACCCGCAAGAGGGCCCACAAGAATGTCGCAGGTAGCTCTAACCCCCTAAAGGAGCGAGAGAGAAGGGGTGAATAGAGGTGCAGAGGTGATGGATTTTTAAACTGTTAATCGCTTATGCCAGGCCCCGAGTAGTGCCCCAGTCCTGGTGTCGGTACACTTCCAACTTGTCTTCCAGCAGGGCCCCTGATGCACTGGGCCCCTTGTTACAGTTTTTCAGGGGGAGAGGGGCTCCCACCACTGCCCCGCAGCTTCAAGCTTCAAACACACGGCCCATCAGTATGTCAGCCGCCCCTGCCAATGGCTGTCATCACTTGGCCCACCAACAGTAAAAACAGGCTCCCTCGTCGGTGGGCACTGCTCTGGCTTTGTCGGGCCCCTGTGTCCCCTCAGCCAGGGGCCGTCCAGTCCGCAGCCCCAGTTGTCTGGGGGGCCGTATCGAGCAGGAGCTGCACCTGCTCCTTCAACTCGCGCCACAGCACGGAGTCCCGACCGGGGATCTGAGCACCTGCTCAGCTGGTCCGCACAACAGTGCCCCAGCGGGGGGCACAGGATGGTTGCCTTGCGGCCCTGCATCACCGGCGCTGCGACTCCTCATCCAAGGGTGGGGGGTGCACAATCCAGACTCAGTCACTCTCTGCAGACTCTGTCTGCCATGTTTGATCTGTCGGGCCGGGCAGTCCACTCGGCCCGCATGTCTTCTGTCCCAGGCAATAGGCCCCCCAGTCTCCAACAGCACCTCCAGGGGTGCTCCCATCTGCTGCCGCTCCGGAATGCACTGCACTGGTGCCCTGGAATACAAAGAAATCAGGATTGCCGACGGTCTGGTGCAGAGCAACAGGCTCACTCGACTGCCATCTGCAGCGTTCAAGCCTCGCCCTCTTTTGGATCAGTTTAGTGAAGTTGGCAAATGAGACATCTGCAGAGACTCTGTGGAGTACAGTAAGCAAATAAGCATTGCACTGACTGTGAGGCTGTAAGTACAGGCATTTATAGAAAAGTTTGTGTGGGGAAAGTAGTGGTGTGCAAAGATGGCCCTTGGCATGATGGAGGACTGCTGGAGTATAGTGGTGCACAGTGTGAATGACTAGGTGACCGGCAACACTCTGGGAAGTGTGACAGGCTTGAAACATGTAAGAACCAATAGCATCTGAAGTGGACACTTGTACAACAAGCAGGGCCTTAAATTCCAGAGCTGCTTTACTTTTCAGCAAATTGTGTGAGACTAAAAGTGCCAGTTCAGTCAGACAGGATATGCGAGTCCCTGTGTAGCCAATGGCATGGAGTGAGGAGGGGCCCAGGGCCAACTATATTGAAGAACTGACTTGGCATAACAGTGAAAGGGGTGAAACCTGATTAAATATCTATGAACTCAGCATCAGGAGAGCACTGTGGAGGTAATCAGTGTAGCCTGACAGAATTTATTTTCCTTAAATCTGGCACAATTGGGAAGGACAGAACCCCTAAAGTGATGCAACATACTAAGATGGACCAGTGCATTGCAGTTATGGCTACTGTGAGGTAGTTTCAGTACAGGTGGACATGCGGATGCAGGACAGATTTTGCACAGATTCTTCCCACTATTGAAAATTACAGGTTGACAATGCAGAATAAAATTGATACCATTTCACTGGAACTGATTTTTTCCAGGAAGGATGTGTGCAAGATGAACGACAGAACCATGGAGATGAAGACAACCTTGTATAAACAAAATGAAAATCGTAGGTCGGAGGACAATGATTAGGTCCCAATGAAGCTCGCCCACATTTTGGAGCATACAGTGGAATATATAGAGGGAAAATTCTGAAGGAATTACATTGTGGGGTTCCCAGAATCTGCTAAGCATTCATCTGCATAACTGTTGGTTGTAAAGTGTCTTTCAAAGATCTTACAACAGAACAGGCTGTTTAGCTGTTTTACTTTGAACAGGCTCACTGGGCCTTTCTCTGCCACTAGGGACACCACCTAGGGCTATAATTGTAAGAATGCTCAATTATTGCAATCATGATGTTTTCTATTTTCTACAACATGTTAGATAAGCGGGGGACCCAAGATGTGATGGGGTGTGCTCTCAGTGTGTTTCCTGAACACATTTTAAAAAGAGCGGCAGCTGAGGAAGACCTTTGAACCAGTGAAACATAAACTAAGAGCTATGAAGTTAAACTAGATGCTGATCTCCCCAGCAATGTGTTGTGTTATTCAGAATGGTGATCTGCATTTCTTTGCTGCTCCAGAAGAAGTGTGGGAATGGTTGTAATTGGACAACAGAAAGAACCGGGGCCCGACATGCCCCGCACATGGGGAGGGAGTAGTTGGGGAGGGCGGGACCTAGAGGTTGCAGAGAGGATCTAGCATTGGTTCTGGAATCCCACTGGTGCATCCGAGGATGGTAGCAACTTTCAAAAATCCACAAAGGGTAATGGTAAGATAGAATGGAATCATTGGGGGCAGAAGTGAATGCACCAGAATTAATATGGACAACTATGAAGCCATTCCAGAATTGGTCTGGAAAGAAGTACTGTAGCAGACACCTGACGAAGAGATGCCATAGAGACCAAACTTAAGTACTCTTTTAGATGCTTTGTCAAGCAATATTTTAAGTAATTCAAAGTTGGTAATTGGCAAATATAGATATGCAGTATTACTCCAAGCGGATGATAAAGCTGGGCATGGTTACAGGGCTAAAACTTCCATGCATGAAGTAGGCTTACTGGATAACTGGAGAGCACTGAACTCTGGGGACACAGTATCTCTGATATTCTGCATTCCATGACGTGTAGCGTTTTTGGGTAATTAAGGAAGATCAGCATAACTGTAGGGAATGTTCTGTCTTGGGCAGGTCACTCCCCGGGACGGTTAACATGGGAGGAGTGGTATGACGGGACCAATATTCTGACCTGGAGATTGAGGGTGGAAGCTCTATAGGACAGTGACTTTGCAAACAAGTTGTTAATTACTTAGGATAACTAGGGAAAAGCTAGTAATCATGTGGCATAATGGGAACCCATGAAGGTGGTAAAACTTAGCGTTTATATACGTCATTCACTTCTAGTTAGAGCAAGATATGCCAACAAAAGTTATGCCTCTCACATTTAGAGGAGGTGGTGCCATGACACTTGGGGGTTGAGGGAGGTGAGTTACTAGGGGTTTAAAGTGCAATTGGAGACACATGGTATTGTTTGGTTGGTTCACTCATACCAACCGCATGCTGGCAAAAGCTGTATGTGAAATGGAAGACTGTTAGCATAGCTACATCACTAAAATTTGCAAAATTGCATGGTGGTCAGTCAGGCATCAGTGCTGCCCTCCGACATCACCTGATGCAAGGATGTAGACAAACTCCACAAGAGGATTGTAGTGCGATTGCTAACAGGCAGTCTGCTGTGCTACACGTCACCTTTTCCAAAGAAGAGATGCACACTATTGCTGAACTGCAGGCTGGCAGAGCCCATGACAGAAATCCGCTCTCTGCAGATTTATACCGTAATTTTCCAGCATACTGTCGGAGAAGCTTCTGGAGTACTACTGGAAGCACTTAAGGCTAGGGTGTTACCTGATACTGCAAGGGAAGTCCTAATTACATTAATTCCTTAGCCAGTTGTGGATCTGCTTTAATGTGTGTTGTGCAGACCACTATCATTGGTAAATAGTGATGATAAAAAAGATTCTGATGGATACTTCTATCTGCATGCAGATTCCTCACCTTTTGAATGTCAGACTGATACTGGGAACTTTTTAGTGGCTCTTCAGATGGTAGGGGGCTCTGGCTTTGGTGCCTGAAACAATACCACCCTGACATCACTGGAGCCATAAAGCACCCACCCTGTAGTCAGTTGCCTTTTTTCCTGCACCATTGACACGAGTCCGGAGCTTTGCTGTCGTCAGGGACTCACCACTGTGAAGTTTTTATCTTTTGTGCATTTCTAGGGGCAGTACAGGGATTTCACCTCAACATTCAGGCTTGAAACCCTGCAGGCACTGTGATGAACAAATGTCCATCAAGTACCCTCATGACAGCTGCCTCTTGTACCATGAAGTGAAATCCTCCCAATCTTGCAGGAGCATGTACCCTAAGGCCATAATGGAAAAGGAAGGTACACTATTTATGGCCTGGGCTCGAGAGGATTGCCGAGCAAACCGGAAGTCCAGTCCAAGGACGATGTTGCCGGAGTCCTTGTCAAGGTCATCCCAAAGAAAACGTAAGAAGAAACAATGCCAAGACTCTGGGTAACTTCGTTCATTGAATGGTAAGTCACCAAGACACTCCCCTTCACCTTAGGAGTCCTCATCGGAGCTCATTGATCTTCTTCCAGATTAACCAGCACTCACGGTTCCTTCGGACCCAGTGCTGATCCCTGATCCTCTAATCCCTGCAGCACCATCACCCAGCCTCTAACCTGGTCAGCAGCACCCTGAATTCCCGGCCTCTGGAACTGACCCTTCCTTATTCTTGAATGCCTTATTACACCCGGTCACAGGCACTATGACCAAATTCATTGTAATGTTTCCTGGGAGTCGGTCACAGGCTTCATGGTGGTAAGAAGAGACATCGACTTGTATTGTTTGTGGCAATAATTGCAAAGTGGCATATTGCCATACATTGGATCTAACCTCAGGACTCCGTTAGCCATGGCAGCAGGATATGGCTGAATGGGCAATTGCAGAAGAGTATTTGATGACAAAGGTGAGACGTGATGATAGGCTACCAGAAGGCTTGCTGTAATGGGCAGCATTGCTCCAGACGTTAACGGGCCCACCTGAGGGTAATTCAATTTGTTAGCCTCTCAGATCGCTTGACACTTAACTGCACTCAGTCCTCAAGCAATAGACATCCCAAAAAGTAACCATTTTTTTTTTACCATTTTTTTTTTTTACCATTTCCCTTTCATTTTATTAATGTTTTAAGTATGAAGCAAAGTACTGATTAAGGTGAACAGTTCGCCATTGTGTCCACACGATATTTTTTCCTGCTATTTTGACTAAACACCGGTTTTTGTATTCGGCCCACGCTCACACGTGGTTGGATTGATCTTGTGACTGTCCCGGTCCGGCGCGACCAGATAACCACAGTTGGTGCTTTGTGTTAGCTGGTGTTCTTTTCACTTAAAACTCAAAAATTCAGTAGCTCTCATTATAATGATTGTTTTTTTGTCGTACTGGTATCATTTTATTTATTAAAGTGTACTCTATTTTTCTGCATAAATACTTTACACATTGCCTCTAAGTTAAGCCTGACTGCTTTGTGCCAATTTACCAGAGGGTTAAGCACAGGTTAATTTAGGACTTTGTGGTTCACCCTGACAAGGATTGTGTTTGCTACTTGAAAAGGACTCCTTCGCCCCCCCAAACAATAACCTAATTTCTTGCAAAATATATATATATATATATATATATATATATATATATATATTTTTTAAATTTTTTAAAACCTTTATTGACAAATTCAGCATAATCAAAATACACGTCTGCATCAGATCAAAGCATCGTACATAGCAGGCTATTTATGGAATATTATAGACATAGTGAAATCACATTCAGATAGAAGCATTATTCTGTACAACACGGCTATGGCACCATGAGCAACACTTAGCTAAAGGAGGTGGTGACAACACTGTAGGGAGAGAAGCAGGCACGGTCGGAGGGGAAGATAGGGACAGAGAGGAAGGCAGTTACTGACCAACGCCGGCGACCGCCGCGGGCGGAGTGCCGACGGGGAGCGCGGGAGAGGCAGTTCGGCTCAGATGGGGTCGGGAATGGAGATATGTCACTAGGGGACCCCATATGTCAGATGGGCGGGACCTCGCAGGCATAAGGTCCCAGAATTCAGATAATAAGGTCTGGCATCTCGAAGCATCTTCAATCCAGTGAGCGAACTTGGGCGCCGGTCTGCGACCCCAACACATGGCCACCCTACGCCGAGCAAGGACGAGCAGCATTGCGATCAGGCTGCGCGAAACATCCGGGCAAAATTTGACAAAGCCCAGCAGGCACAACGGGCCGAACCTGTGCGGAGGTAATCTCAGAGATGGCAGCACAAACCGCCAGCCAGAAATCCGATACCTTGGGGCACAACCACGCAAGGTAAAATCCGCGGCAGGGGCAGAGCAACGCATGCATCTATCGTTTGGAATGAGTCCCAGTTTATGTAGCTGAACCAGGAGTGCGGTATAGCCTATGCAAATATTTGAAATGTATGAGACGAAGACGATAGTTGGGAGATAATTTCTTCGTCTAGTTACAGCAATAAAGCCAATCAGCTTGAGCGATGTCCATGCCCAACTCTTCGCCCCATGCCGTGCGTGCGCGGTCAGTGGAGATGGAGGTGGTTGACAGCGTTAGGGCGTATAGTTTAGTTACCAACTTGCGGGGAGTGGTGGATGTATATATGAAGTCAAGAGCAGGCATCGAAGGTGGAGGCTGGGGGAACGTGGGATGCAGCTCCTTGCAAATAGCCCGCAGCTGATAAAAGAGCAGTGTGTCCATCGGACCAGAGGAAGCAGGAAGAGAATAAAACGTGTTTCCGGGGTAAAGATCCGCCAGGGTCGTCCGCCCCAAGCGAGCGGCATGTTTAGACATGCCAGTTGGTTGGAGAGGAGGGAAAGCAGGATGACGTACAATCGGCATGGTATTAGCCGATAACGACGGAGCATTGGAGAGACGGCGCAGTCCCAACCAGGCCCAGCGCAGTGTCTCGACCGTGTCCACCTCAGCACGTGGGCGACTCGCCGGGGCAAACAAGGCAGTGGTCAGCGGCCAAGGAGTTGCAAGGTCGGCTTCAACCGCAACGTGCGGCTGATAAGGAGTGGGGTGAATCCAGAAATGTAAAAAACTGGCCTGGGCACTTAAGGCATAAAGTTTAAAATTGGGAGCGCCCATACCGCCAACCGACATAGGGAGAGTGAGGATGTCATATGCAATCCTGGGCTGTTTGACAGCCCAGACCAAAGAAATGATCAGAGAACGAATTTTACGAAAGAAATGTGCAGTGAGAGGTATTGGGATATTCAAAAAGAGATAAAGGAATTTTGGGAGGACCACCATCTTGGCGATGGCTATGCGACCCGCCAGGGACAAGGGGAGTCGGTTCCAATGGGGTATTCTAGACTCGAGCCAGTCCACCGCGCGCCCAAAGTTGGCCCTCCAGAGGTCATCCAAGTTCCTGCTCAGCCAAATACCTAGGTAACGGGTGGGGCCGGAGGCCCAGACAAAGGGAAAGTCCGGAGTGAATGGCTTGGTGGCATCAGTAAGAGGGAACAACACTGACTTGCTCCAGTTCACCTGTATACCGGACAATCCACCAAATCGTATTATTTCACGCACAAGGGGGCTTAGGTTGTCTTGGGGATGGCGGACATACAACGTAATGTCATCGGCATACATGGAGACCAAGAGGGCGCGGGCCGAGAAGCCGATACCCTTCTGAGTATGGTGTTGCCGGAGTCTGGCCGCGAGAGGCTCCATCGCAATGGCGAAGAGCATAGGGGAGAGCGGGCATCCTTGCCGAGTGCCGCGTTCAATCAGAATAGGTGCTGATACCTGACCATTGATCCGAAGACGGGCGGAGGGGCGAGTGTAGAGGAGAGATATCGTACGGATAAAAATGTTACTAAAGCCAAGGCGCGGTAGAAGAAAAAATAGAAAAGGCCACTCCAGTGTATCGAATGCCTTGGTGGCATCGAGTAGAGCGGCCACCGCGGGGAGGCTAGGGTTGATTTGATGAAGGACTGAAAAAATAGTCCGAAGGTTATGCGAGGTGGCACGGCCAGGGATGAAACCGGACTGATCGGGGAGGGCGATGAGAGGCATAAGGTGGAGAAGACGGGAAGCCAATAACTTTGCAAAAATCTTATTATCGATATTAATTAAAGAGAGGGGGCGGTAAGAATCGCGGCTGTCAGCTGGTTTGTCGGGCTTGAGGAGTAGCGTAATCATCGCCTCGCGGAGTGACTGCGGGAAGAGGCCAGTATCAAAGGAATCGTTATACATGGCGGCCAGATGTGGCACAAGAAGCGAAGCAAAAGCCTTATAGAACGAGGCGGGTAGGCCGTCCAAACCTGGGGCCTTATCACTAGGTAGACTATTTATGGCAGCCAGTATCTCTTCCTTAGAGAAGGGCTCGTCTAAGAATTCACGATGACAGTCCTCTAGCCAAACCAGCGCAAGGGTATCAAAATATTGTTCAAAGGCCTCGAGGGAGGGGAGCCCGCGGCGTAGAGTTGCGAGTAGTAGTCCATAAAACGAGCCTTGATTTCGGCAGGGGAGCTGGTTCTGGTGGGGCCACCATCTCGGAGAGCCGCAATATACGACGCCGCACGCGGGGGACGTAGGAGGTTGGCCAGGGTCTTACCAGGCTGATCGCCCTCTCCGAAGCGACGGGCTCGTGCCTCCCTGCCAAGAAAGGAGAGTTCCCTATCGGCCTCCACAGCAAATTCAGAATGCTTTGCACGCAAGAGCGCGAGGGTCGCAGACCTGGGGTGGGCAGCACGAGCAGCGTCCAGAGCCTTAATCTCCGATTCTAGCTTGTCCAATGAGGCGCGGATGGAGCGAAGGACACCGGCCTGTTTAGAGATACACTCGCCACGTATCACTGTCTTAAAGCCTTCCCACAAGATGGACGGGGAGTCCACAGAACCGACATTTAAATCAAAGTAGTTGGTAATCGCCGTTTGGATCTCGTCGCAGAAGACGGAATCACGGAGAGCATTCGGAGGAAGCCGCCATGTGAAAGCGCGCTGTGGGGAGTGAGGAAGACTAAGACAAATCTGGACTGGAGCATGATCTGAGAAAGTGCGTGCCATATGAGTAGCGGAGGTAAGCCAAGTGAGGACATCCGGTGAGGTAATCCATAAATCAATACGGGACCAGCAGCCCCGAGCACCGGTGACGCAAGTGCCCTCACGGGCCTCGGGCCACACGTGCCGCCAGGCATCATATAACGAGTTGTCAGTGAGTATGGACTGAAGTAGAGCAGTGGAGCGAGGGTGAGATGAGTGGGGGCCAGAGCGGTCTAAGACTGCGGAAAGTGTAACATTGAAATCACCCCCCCCCCCCCGATAAGGGCCGCCGGGCCCAGGGAAGAAATGAGGTGCCATATATGAGTGATGAGATCGGGATCGTCCGAATTAGGGCCGTACACAGCAGCAATCGTCATTGGTTGGGACAACAGGGAACCATGCAAAATCACATACCGCCCGTCCGGGTCCGTGAGTACCTGAGTAGTATGCCAGGGGAGCCCCCTACGTATCGGAATGGACACTCCCCTAGAATAGGAGGAATAATAAGAAGAGTGCACTTCACCCCAGTGGCGCGACTGGAGTCTGGTGGAGGTCGCAGGCAACAGGTGGGTTTCCTGCAAGAGGCAGATGTCGACCTTGTGTCTGTGCAAGTGAGAGTGAATGAGCCTGGCCTTACGGTGATCATTAAGACCACGGATATTCCAGGTCCAACATATGGTGTCAGTCATGTTATTCTATAACTGGGTAAAGCTTGGAGCAGAGCAGGAGGCCAGATAGCGGAAAGAAGCCAGTGTAGGCGCTGGGACAAACAGTACCTGACCAGGAGGAGAACAGGACATTCGCCAGAGGCAGATAGTGGGGCCGGCCGGTAGCCTGCAATTCGGGAAGGCCCAGCCATGGGGGGATCATCCAGTGCGCTAAGAACAAAAAGGGAAGGGAAAACAGTGCCTTTCAGGAGGAGGAGTATGTCGTGAACAGTCGTGCTAAATTGAACATGTCTAGCGGTGAAGTGATGCATTCTGATAGGAAACGGAAGATGAGGACACGGAAATAAAAAGGTCCCCATAGAATGGTAAGCAAACCCCACGAAAAACCCCCCAACCCAACCCGCCGCACAAAATGCAGTCTGGAAACCAGTTCCTGGCACGTCAATAGCAGACAGAGTGCAGACAACCACATTCCCAAAAACACACCCACCCACCCAACCACCCCACCCTCCCTACTAGAGACCCCCCAGAACACCCCGCACCCACACCAACCCCCCAATCAGGCTGAGATACCACCCACTCCCACCCCAGGAGCCCACAACTAGGAAGGAAACAGTAAGCAACCAACAAGGGAATTATCCCGTGGTGGCATGGCGGCGCCCGGCGTACACCCCTGCCAGTAAGACAGGGTGGCCAAGCCAACGTGTTGAAGCAGACAATAGGCTAATACAACCAGAATGAAGAAGTGCATCGCCTATTCCCAAGCATCGAGCATCCGTGCCAGTGGAGGTAAGGAGGACCCGCAGTGCCCAGGGTCGGCCAAGAGACCGATAAATTAACGCCCACAGTCACAGAAATCAAGTAAAACTTCAGGTCAGTCATTGTCACTGAGAAGGGCCTCGGAGGCGACCTGGGAGCCAGCAGGAGAGGAACGATTTGGACGGTCAAGCTTCTTGGCGAACGCCAGCGCCTCCCTAGGATCCGGGAAAGTGAGAGTCTTGGAGCCCTGACGGATTCGTAGCTTAGCTGGATAGGCCAGGGAATAAGAAATCTCGTGTTTCTGAAGGAGTTGCTTGGCAGGCAGGAACTCTCGACGCGCCGCCTGGACAGCCTGAGTGTAGTCGGGGTAGAACGAGAGGGAGTTGCCCTGATGGCGGATCTCGCCCCTCTCTCTAGCCGCCCTGAGGATGGCGTCTCGGTCCCTAAAGTTCAAGATCTTGGCACTAATGGGGCGAGCCGGCAGGCCCGGAGCAGGGTGAGGGCCGAGGGAACGGTGGGCCCGCTCCACGATGAACACGGGCGAGAGGGCATCCCCGAACAGCTCGCGGACCAGCTGCTCCATGAAATCCTCCATGCGGGATATGTTGGTGGACTCTGGCACACCCGTGATACGGAGGTTGCTCCTCCGGGAGCGCGCCTCCAAATCCTCATTATTATTGCGGATTACGTCCAGGAGTTTGTCCATGTGTAGCAGTTTCTGACGATCCTGGGTGGCCGCATCCTCCACGTCCGACACTCTTGTTTCCACGTGAAGCAGCCTTGCATCATGCGTGTCCACCCGGGCCTTCACAGTGTCCAAGCGGGCAGACAGTTGGTCTAACTGGGCCGCGATGCTGGTGACGGTCGATTTTACATCAAGCATAATGGCTTTCAGGTCGTCTTCGCGAGACTGCGGTGAGTCGGGTGGAGACGCAGAGTCCTCCCCATCCACTCCGCCACCTTCCTGGCGCGTCTGGCGCCGTTGGTCAAACGTGATTTTGGGCTGCTTTGGATCCGTTCGACCCATGGCGATCGGGCAGTCACAGGGGGCCCAGCCCGGCCAGTGAGGAGCAGACCCTAGTGTGGCGGGAGGCAGACGGGCCCAAATGACGACAATCCAGCGGGACAGGGGCGAGGTCCAGGCTCAAGAGCGGCCAGTGCCCGCACTCGGAGGCACGATGGCAGAGTAAGTAGCTGCGTTGTAGGCGCATCGACTGCGGGCCAGCCGCCCGGACCCCCAGACCACCGGTACAGGAATAAGGTGGCAGAAGCAGGCGAACCAGGGGTGAGGTAAGGCAGCGCCCCCTCGGTACCCACAGTCAGTGTAGAAAGCAGCCGGTGGGGACCCCAGGATGAAGGACCGTGCCAGACCGGAGATAAATGCCACCCGGAGGGCACCAAGCAGAGTAGGTGGCAGCACAGTGGCAGGAGGCTCCGCGCCAACCCACGGACGAGGGCTCACAGGAGCGGCACCGGTCAGAGGAGCAGAGCGCAGGGCCAGGCGGTACAGTTAGCGGGCACAGAATGGCGGCCTCCCGGTCCGGAGCGTTAAAGGCAGCAAGCTGTTGGCGAGAGAAGCCCAGTCGGTGCAGCGCCCTGACATTTGTCTCCAAAGGGTTCCAGGGGCAGACAGCCAGGCGCACAGGCGTAGCAAGGCGGCAAGTCCAGTCACGGCGAGCCGGTGTAAGGGCAGGGCCACAGTCGGGTGTCGCTCTCCGCCACAGTGTCCAGGCAGTAAAGGGCCGAAGAGGCTAAAGGCCAGGGTCCTGCCCACCACAAAGAGGGCGCCCGGCTCGGAGCAGCGAGGCTCTATGCAGGTAGGGGGGCCGACATCCAAGGCCCAGCAGCAGCCCCCCGGGGGCAGGAGGGGGGGCGAATGCAGCGAGGAGTTGCGGATGGCGCGCCGCCCTCTGCGCCAGGTCCGGAGGAGAGGGCCGGAGCCGCGGGTGTATGTAGGTAGCAAATGGCGCCCGGGCCTGGCGGTACAACGGGTGCGCCCCCAACCCCGCCACAAAGCGCCCCCACGAGCACAACACTCACCGGATCAGGCAGGCGAGAGATAACCGGCGTAATCTGCAGCCGGCGCTCGGATCCCCGTCAGGCCCCGGAGGACAGCCCAGGAGTTTCCAGCAGGGCAGCGCGGACCAGGCCCCGGGCAGGCACAGCAGCGTATCTCAGCTCCCCAACGTCGCAGAGGATCAGGAGCGTGCTCAGTCTGCTCCCGGAACTCAGGCGAGGAGCAGCAGAAGCGTCTTGGGTGGTAGCAGGTAAGATATCTGCAGGATTTTTGCGGATAATGTGGCTTGGCCGGCAGAGCCCACTCAAGGTGCGGCCATCTTGCAGCCGGCTAAGCCACGCCCCCTATTTCTTGCAAAATATAATAGAGATAATGTATGTTCGCTTTGTAAAAGTCGGCAATTGATAACCAGGTTGGATATAACTGGTAGTCCATGTCAGCAGTCAGATTCTAGGTGTCTGTCCGTGAAGGCAAAGAGAGCACTCTCTAGTCACTAAGAAAAGATAATGAGCAGAAAATCAAAATTAATGCTGTACTATTTTCTTTATTTTGATTTTCCTGACTTCATTGTATTTGCATATTGTTTTAAAGCAAAATGTTAACTTCAAAGTTGTCGATTCAAGCTATTGCAAAGCCTTTTAGTCTTTAGCAGCTTTTTTCTGAAGTATGTATATGCCCTTCACTCCACCTCACCCTCTGGCAAGTCAGCTGGCCCGAAATAAAAATAGAAAACGCTTGCTCATAATTTGGTTGTTATGAAGTGTTTTTTTCCATGAGGATGAGGTAAACAGAAACCTTTTTTAGCACACACGTAAATGTTTCCTATGTGTGGACCCATGGTTCGGAATCATTGACTTTTCATTTAATCCGTGAAAAGGGTTTCCCAGATCACTCCTTGTTGGCAGAATTTTCGTCCATTCCTGGGTTTTCATTTGGCAGGTCAGTGTATTGTGAGAGTTGTACTGTTGTTTTGCTTCAGATTTCTCCTACTGATTCTTCTTCCACTCGGAATTTACTTATCTTCCTTTGTTTCAATAGCAAGAAGGAATTTCACATGTTCCCCCTACAGCTTCCTTAGACTAAGTAGGTGGGCGCTGCACATTATAGGACTCGTATAGTTACAATCTGACATCCCAAAACCTGATTTTCAGCAAGCTCTGTACCACAAGCAATTTTCTGTGGTCTCCCCACTATGTGATTTTGACATCTGTCACCAGTTCTGGTTCTCCTGCCATTATCTGCATACCACTGATTCTAGAGTCCTTTCCCACCCTGATTCCAGAGCCTTTCTCCCAACCATTTTCCTGGACTCATCACTGTTATGTAAATAACGCAGCCAGGAACTGGAGTAAAACGTAGTTTATTGGTACAAGTGCAGCACCACCAGGATACATCCAACTCCGACTGTCACCAACCACCAACTGCCCACAGATAGCACGGCACGGACCCAGAACTCCAGAACAGAATCAGAATAAAGGGTCCGTGCCGAGAACATAGCTACAACACACATAACACATCTTCCCCCTTTAAACAAAAAAAAACAAGAGAAAAAAAACCATAGCAATTCATGTGTACAACTTATCTTTAATGAGAGTTACAAAATCAGATAACCATAAAGGTTTTTTACGTAAACGCTTTCCATCGGAGAAATGAGGAACAGCAGTTATGTCCTCTTTCTGGGCATTGCTAGAACCACCAGAAATCTGGAGAGAAACTACTTCAGGAGACTGTAAACTATTATCTCCATTGCTGCAATCCTCAATAGCACTTTCTTTGACTGTATCCTCGATGTCATTGTCGTGCTTGGGTGCAGAGCTTTCCTCTTTATATAATTTTTCCTCACCCTTGAGTACAGCAATCCTACTTAAATTCCACACTTTACCATTAGAAAGTCTCACGGACCATTGGGAACACAATGTTCTCCCATATTTGGTTTGAAGGTTTTCAAAGACTTATCAGAATTAGCACAACTAATGCATTCTCTAACAACATGTTCAACAAAAATATCTAACCCAGGCCACCAAAAGTTTTTTTAACTGATTGCTTGGTTCTAACAATACCATTATGACCTTCATGTCCATGTAGAACAATGATCCGTCTCATACCGTTGGGAGGTATAGCTCTGTCTCCTCTCCAAATAGTACCATTAGTATAAGATAATTCATCGCTCACCTCCCAAAAGTTCCTAAGCTCAAAGGTAAGATTTGTCTTGGAAGGCCAACCCTCAAGAATGTACTTCTGAACTTCACGCAATGTTTCATCTTTTAAATACTCAGCACACCAAGTTTCACTCTTAATAGACAAAGCACCTTCATCATGCACTAACGCAATTTGAAAATCATCCCATGAATTCTGAACATTTTCTTTAAGAGGCAAAGGGAATCTTGATAAAAAATCTGCTGTAACATTGTCTTTGCCAGGTACATATACCATTTTATAAATAAAGTCCTGCAATCTCATTGACATTCTGGCAATTCTTGCGGAAGCCTTGATCATTCCATCAGTAGTGAGTAAACGCACCAAGGGTTTATGGTCGGTCTTAATTTCACATTCTTTGCCCCATACAAACACTCTAAAATGTTCCAAAGCCCACACGCAGGCTAAAGTCTCCCTTTCTATAGTAGAATATTTCTCCTCAGAAGGGGATAAAGCGCTTGAAGCATAAGCAATAATGGCTTCACCACCATTTTCTAGTTTTTGTGCCAACACAGCTCCCAAACCTTTTGAACTGGCGTCGGTAGTGATGACACAAGAAAGTTGAAGATCAAAACTATTAAAAGCTGTAGCTTTTCCAATGGCTGACTTAACATCTTTAAACTCCTTTTCACACTCAACATCCCACACAAATTTGCTTTTGTTTTTTAATAACTGCCTAATGTTGAAAACTCTGCAAGAATATTTTTGTATGCACTTAGAGTAAAACTCCGTTAAACCCAGAAATGACCTTACATCATCTTTGGATTTCGGAGAAGGCGCTAACCGAATGGCTTCTACAAGGTCAGGTTTGGGTTTTATTCCATCTTCACAAAGTACATGGCCTAAATAAGTCACTGAAGTAACACCAAATTTACACTTTGCATGTTTCACAGTTAAACCATTGGCAGATATCTGCCTAGAACCTCTTCTAATGCATGGTTGTGATCAGATTTGTTGTAACCAAAAACAAGAATATCATCTTGAAAGCAAACTGCATTTTTACAATCACCAAAAATGTCATGCATAACACGCTGAAAAACAGCAGCTGCTGACGCAAGGCCAAAAGGCATTCTCTTAAATTGAAAACACCCAAATGGCGTAATAAATGCACTGTATTTTTTACAGCTGTCATGCAAAACAATTTGGTGATAGGCAGCTGAAAGATCAATACAAGAAAAGATCTTAGCTTTACCTACCAAAGCCAACATTTCAGTAATGCGAGGTAATGGAAATTGATCGATAACAATATTGCTATTGAGATGGCGCAAATCAATACATAACCTAATGTTACCATTAGCACGTCTGGCAACAACAATGGGAGAAACCCAGTCTGAAGATTCAATTTTTTCTATAATGTTACTTTCAACAAGTTTATTAAGTTCCTTTTCCACCTCATTACTCACCATTATAGGGATATTTCTGGCTTTGTATATTTTAGGACAAGCATTATCCTTTAAAATTATTTTGTGCTTGAAATTGACCAATTCCCCAATGTCATCCCTGAACACCTCAGGAAACTTGTCTAAAACATCCTTACTACATTCGTTAGACTCTCCAACGACCATGACGGGGTCAGGGCTGTTGGGGTACAGAATGATAAGTTTTCCTTGTTCGAACCATCCCAAAACAGAGGGTCCCTGTTTAGATACATACAGTTTAGCCACACATTCACGGTCTTTAAATCTAAAAACAAGTAGGCGAAAACCAATTATTTCTATTCTCTCTCTCCTGAATATCCTTCTGGGTTAATATCAGGAGGATCTAAATTGGATCCAAGTTTGCCTACAAATCTGGATTTCCATAGATTTTCATTCACTATGGAATAAGGAGACCCAGAATCAGCGTAAATTTGTATCTCAACACCTCCTATCAGCATGTCACAAACAGGTTTCTTTTAATGTTCAAAATAACAGAAGAAGGATCTCTAATATTCAACAAGTACGATCTATCGAAATTCGTGTCTTTGCTGTCACAATCACTCTCAGAAAACTCACCTTCTTCAACACACTTAACCTTACTATTCTTGCCTTTTCTGCATACTTTGGAAAAGTGTCCAATGACACCACATATTGAGCACTTTTGTTTAATAGCAGGGCAACTCTTGTTATTTGCTAAATGTGACTTACTATCACATCTGTAACATTTGAGGTTATCCTTGTCAGTACTTCGTTCTTTAGTAATTCCTTGTTTCTTTAAATTAACATAAGCACCTCCGACCTTGGCTACAATGCTGCTTGTTTTGCCACTTTCTTCTACTTTAACTTCTTTAGCACTTCTACAGGACATTTCTGCTTTTCTTACTATAGCTAAGATGTCCTCAAGTTTAGAGTCGCCATTAACCCATAATCTATCTTGAATGGCGGGATCTCTTACATGCATAGCCACTTGGTCTCTAATAAAATCCTTTTGTAGCCCCCCAAATTGGCAATCAAGAGAAAGTGTTCTTAGAGCAGAAACATAATTATCAACTGACTCTTCTGCATTTTGCTTTCTCTGAAAGAATTTGTACCTTAAAATACCAATACAAACCTTAGGGGAAAAATAACGATCAAAATCATTAATATCAGCAGAAAAAACATCTTGATCACTACCCCCACTAACTTTTGTCATTTGATTAAAAGCTTTAAGACCTTCAGGTCCCACAGAATGTAAGAATATTCCTTTCTTATGTTCAGGTGACATTTTTCCTTGCACATCCAGAGTGTTGATATAGTTTAGAAAATACGCTTTCCACTCTGGCCACTTCATACAGGGAGAGCTACCAGCAGGCCAGAAACATTGAGGAGGAGCCAAACTGAAATTTTGTGTAGACATGTTACTACAATAAAGTTTGTAAAAGTCAAGAAAAGGGAATTGTTCGCTATATATATAGAAAAAAAAACACAGCGTCCAAACTTCACCCTTTTTGTAGATAATTTCCGTGAAGAATTCTTGCTCCAAAAGTATTCAAGCGTAGAAAAATAAAGACAAAAAACAAATCTCACCCATTGCTCTTGAAGTGCTTTGAAAGTCGATGTATAAATATGATGACAGCGTAAGAAGATAAAAAGGAATGCACAAACAGAGCACAAACCATCCGGTGTATGAAGTTGGTTACTAAGCAGTAACTAAGTAGAATTCAAAATGGTGGCACGTAACGTATGCAATGACGTCGTGCGCAGAGTAAAGAAGTAGAGCGTAGGAGCAAACGTGCCCGTAACTTCAATGACGTGAAGAGAAGTCGTCACAAGGAACAAGGTGGAGGATGCAAAGTAGAATCCTCATTCACAGGAATCGTCGTCGTCACAGAACACGGTGGAGGATGTGAATAGTGGAATCCTCATGTAATAGAATCCTCAGAGAAACGGTGAGTCCAAGTAGAAAGTAATTTAGAAAAATGCCGCAAAGGGTGAAAATCCACTAAACGAAAATTAAAAGTTAGACGCGATGCAAAAAAAAAAATCCAAAGCAGGAACGGCAACTGTCAATGTAGCATCCAAATGTAGTATCCAACCAGAGGATTCTCAGAAGCAGCGTAACGAGGGTAAAAAGAGATGAACACAAAGGTCCATATGCTGCAGGGTCCCGGATCGTCGCCAAGATTGTTATGTAAATAACGCAGCCAGGAACTGGAGTAAAACGTAGTTTATTGGTACAAGTGCAGCACCACCAGGATACATCCAACTCCGTCTGTCACCAACTGCCCACAGATAGCACGGCACGGACCCAGAACTCCAGAACAGAATCCGAATAAAGGGTCCGTGCCGAGAACATAGCTACAACACACACAACACTCACCCACTCTTATTTCAAGGCCCATGTCAAAAATTCTTCCTGCTTTCAGTCTAATTCTTCAAGCTCCTGATATTTCCCACCTTTGCTCAGGTAGTTGAGTTCCCACTCTTGTTCTACAGGCCTAGTTCCCACCCTTGTTTTGGTGGCCTGATTTTCTCTCTTGCTCTGGGTTAAAGTCTGATGAGGAAAAATTATTGCCGGTGGTCACCATCTGCAACCACATCTCAAATTCAGCACTGGCTCCGTTGCTGCTGCCATTATGGTTAACCTCGGTATCCACACCTCTGTCTTTCTGGAGGACTCAAAACAGTGCATGCGATGACTGTTGGGGTTGGACAAATTGTTAGATGATGTCAGAATCGCCTGGTGATATACCAGTGCACACTTATTACTTATTCTCGTCTTATACTCCTATGTTATTGGCTAGAGATTGTTAGGCAGGCTGTGAGTTCTCTGTGATGCAGTCATTTTTCACAACATTAGACCGCATCCTATAATTTTAAATAAATTCATGTTCGAGGCATATGAGCTGCAGATTGTACACTATGCATAGATCGCCATCTGGTGTTGGGCTCGGATGCTTGCACTTTGTTGTTGTCTTGGAAGAGTCTTTTGTGGTCACGAGATAGGTGACTCCTCCTTTGGACGATAGTGCGCATGGGCATCGACTCCATCCTCAGATTGTGTTTTTCCGCCATCGGGTTCGGATGTAATTGCTGCGCTCCGGGCCGACATCGATCGGTTTTCCCTTCGACGCGCAGAAAACTCCCACCGTTCGTCGGTATTGTTTCGATCGCGATCCCTCTCATCCGGTATCTACTCTCCAAGACATTTTCGGGTCCGGTCGTCGACGTGGGCCGTTGGGCTGATCGGCGCCATCAACCAGCATATGGAAAGGACTCCGTTTAAAAAATGCAAGTGTGGGGCTAAATTCCCCACACACAGATCTCCACGAGGTCTGTAACCTTTGTCTCTCGCCAGACCACGAGAGTCGACACTGCCGGGCCTGTGACTCTTTCAGGTCGAAAAAGACTATACGTGATCGCCGGGCCCGACGACACGAAATGTCCAGGTCAACCGTTCCCGCACCGGACAACATCTTCGACACAGGCTCCGACAACCCTGACACCGGAGATCAACAACCTGACACCTCCGGAGCCGAAGACTCTGGGTCGGACGACCAAACCATCACGCCAGGTCAACGTACTGTGAGTACTGACATCGACGCCCCTGCCCCGAAAAAACTAAAGGCTACGGTCACACCTTCACCTTCGGGTCTAGGTCGGCACCAAGACGACTTCAGAAGCCCCACCTTCCAGCTCGGCTCCGAAGCATCCAAAGCCTTCTGGCTGCTCAAGATCGAGCCAGCCACATCCCCGGACCGAAAAACATTCATCGGCACCCAAGCCCAAAACCTAAGGTCCCGTCGACATCGGAATCTTCGGCACCAAAAACCAAGGTCTCAGACACTTCGGCACCGAAGCCTAACAAACCTTCGGAGCCGACAAAACAGGATAAAACTTCGGGGTCGAAAACTCCTCCACCCCGAAAGGAGACCAAACAGCCTCGTAAGCATAAGGAGCATCACTCGGAACCGAAATCTTCGGTGCCGAAAAAAGACACTAGCTCTAACGAACTTTCGATTCACATGGATCCAAAGCAGAAAACTCTGCATATTGACCCCATTACTGGACAGGTCCAATCCATACGGCCTGACAAGAGGAAGTTGGACGAACCAAACACACCTGAGCCACCTTCCAAAAAGAAAGACTCTTCTACATCACCTATAAGGTCTTTCTCTCCACCTCCAGCACCTTCCAGCCCTATACAGTCTCCACCTCACTCTCCTGTGCCTTTCTTTTCACCACAGGGGGATACAGGGGATGATTATAATGATGATGACATGCAGTCACCTCATAACACAGATACTGATGATGACCTTCACAGTATCCCACCTCAGGACCCCTGGGACAATTATGATCTCCCAGATATACCCGTCCCTGAGCCATACCCATCCAAACCATCCCCCCCAGATGACGCTATAGGATTCACACAAGTTATAAACAGGGCAGCACTATTCCATAGAGTCAAATTACACTCAGACCCCCTGGAAGAGGACTTTTTATTAGAGACTTTTGCTCAGCCTCAAAAATCTACACACACTCTCCCCATGCTTAAAGGGATTATTAAACATGCCCCTGAGGTCTTCAAGGACCCAGTTAGAGCTAGGGTTATTAACCCAAGAATTGAAAAGAAATATAAACCTGCCCCTACTGACCCAGCTTATATTAAAGGTCAACTCCCTCTTGATTCATTAGTAGTAGCTAATGCACGTAAACGAGCAAACTCACAAACTACTGGTGAGGCACCACCACCAGACAAAGAGTCTAAATTGCTCGACGCATCAGGCAAGAGGGTTGCGTCTCAAGCAGCAAACATGTGGCGCATTGCCAATTCACAAGCCCTACTAGCAAGGTATGACAGGGCTCATTACGATGAGCTAGAAAAGCTCATTCAGTACCTTCCAGATCAGCATAAGACCAAAGCAAATGATCTAATACAGGAGGGCAAATTAATCACAAACACCTCAATAAAATGCGCCCTTGATGCAGCAGATACAGCATCACGCACCATAAATTCAAGCGTTTTGCTACGCAGACACGCGTGGCTACGCATATCTGGGTTTAAACAGGAGGTGCAGTCTACCATACTCAATCAACCCTTAGACCAGGAACACTTGTTTGGACCCTCTGTCGACACTTCTCTAGAGAAGATGAAGAAAGACACCGACACAGCCAAAGCTATGGGGGCTCTACAAGCAACCACTAGTAGAGGTTCTTTTCGTCGCTCCTCCTATAGAGGCGGCTCCAAGACCACTGCCACAGACACTACCTCTGCCACTTATAAAAATACCACCCAAACCTCCTCCAATAGAGGTTACTCAAGAGGTAATTACAGAGGTAACAACAACAGGGCTAGAGGACGTGGGTTTAACACACGCAGTTCCCCTACCACAAAACAGTGACTTCCCTCCGCTTCCCCCCGATCATTCCACTCCAGTCGGGGGAAGACTATCACAGTTCCTACCTGCGTGGAATTCCATCACCACGGACAGGTGGGTAGTCGAAATTATCCAGTATGGTTACTGCCTGGAACTCACTTCTACTCCCCCCAACATACCACCCAAACAGCGTCCCATGTCCGCACAACAGCTGACGCTCCTCAAACAAGAGGTTCTCTCCATGCTCCAAAAGCAAGCAATGGAACCAGTCCCTCTACAACATCAGGGCACAGGGGTTTACTCACTCTATTTTCTAATCCCCAAAAAGGACGGTTCCCTCAGACCAATATTGGACCTCAGACCCTCAACTATTACATTCACTCAGATCATTTTCACATGATCACTCTTCAGCAAATACTTCCACTCCTCCAACAACACGACTTCCTTGCCACATTAGATCTCAAGGATGCCTACTTCCATATTCCTATACACCCTGCGCACAGGAAATACCTAAGGTTCACAGTGGACGGACAACATTATCAGTTCAAAGTCCTGCCATTTGGAGTAGCAACAGCACCAAGGGTCTTCACAAAGTGCCTAGCAGTAGTAGCTGCACACTTAAGAAGGCAACACATTCACGTGTTTCCATATCTAGACGACTGGCTAATAAAAGCCAGGTCACACAAGCAGTGTGTACAGCACACCTTCCAAACAATTCAGCTACTACACAATTTGGGGTTCACAATAAACCACACCAAATCTCATCTCCATCCCTCCTACATACATCAGTATCTAGGGGCCACAATAGACACCTCCAGAGCCCTTGCATACCCCAATCCTTCCAGGATAACCAGTATGCAAGCCCTCATCAAAAAATTTCAGCCTCAACACTCCCTTCCAGCTCGAGTGTTTATGCAGCTAGTAGGAATGATGGCCTTGTGCATCTTCATTGTCCCTCACGCACGACTTCAAATGCGTCCCTTGCAGGAATGCTTAGCACGTCAGTGGAACCAAGCTCAAGGCCAGCTTACAGATCTGGTGTTGGTAGACAGCCGCACACATCGCTCTCTGCAGTGGTGGAATACACAAAACCTTTCCAAGGGGCGGCAGTTCCTAGAGCCAGTTCCACACATAGTACTAACAGACGCATCGCTCACGGGGTGGGGAGCTCACCTCCTCAGCCATACAACGCAGGGCAAATGGACCACTCCACAAAAACTGCTCCACATCAACCACCTAGAATTACTAGCAATATTTCTAGCGCTAAAGTCATTCCAACCGCTTCTCATTCACAAGACTGTCCTGGTCCAAACAGACAACATGACAGCAATGTATTATATACAAAAACAAGGGGGGGGACACTGTCTGCAGCTATCTCAACTAGCGCAAGACATATGGAGATGGGCCATTCCTCAAAGAATATACCTCCTTGCAGAACATCTTCCAGGTATTCACAATCAAATTGCGGATCTGTTGAGTCGGCAAACACAACAGATTCACGAATGGGAACTGCATCCGCAAGTTCTTCAAACGTTTTTCCAGATGTGGGGTCATCCAGAGATAGACCTGTTCGCCACACAAGAAAACACAAAATGCCCAACCTTCGCCGCCAGGTTTCCACACCCGTTGTCCAAGGGCAATGCAATATGGATGAATTGGTCAGGCAGATTTGCGTACGCTTTTCCGCCTCTCCCACTCATTCCCCTAGTAGTACGCAAACTCAGACAACAGTCTCTAACAATGATCCTAGTTGCTCCCACATGGGCAAGACAACCATGGTTCACAACACTTCTCGAACTCTCAGTGGTTCCCCACCACAAACTGTGCCTCTCTCCAACACTCTTAACCCAGAACCATGGAGAGATCAGACACCCCGATCCAGGTCAACTAAATCTGGCAATATGGCTCCTGAAGTCCTAGAGTTCGGTTACTTTAACCTTCCACCAGAATGTATGCATGTTATTAAAGAAGCCAGACGTCCTACTACCAGGGCTTGTTATGCAGCAAAATGGAAGAGGTTTGTTATTTACTGTAATAACAACAATATCAACCCATTAGATGCTTCAATACAAAACATCATCTGTTATTTGCTGCATTTACAAAGATGTAACCTAGCATACTCATCCATAAGATTACATCTTGCTGCTCTAGCCGCATACTTACAAAACAGACAACACTTGTCACTGTTTAGAGTACCTGCAATCAAAGCCTTTATGGAAGGCCTTAGAAGAATAATTCCCCCAGATTGCCACCCTCTCCAATCTGGAATCTAAATATTGTCCTCACCAGACTCATGGGTCCCCCATTTGAACCTCTACACAAATGTGAGTTACAATTTCTTACATGGAAAGTAGCCTTCCTAATTGCAGTCCCTCTCTCAGGAGAGTCAGTGAGATTCAGGCTTTAACCATACAAGAACCTTTTTTACAAATACATCGTAACAAAGTGGTTCTCAGACCAAACCCCAAATTCCTACCCAAAGTAATCTCTGCTTTTCATCTCAACCAATCAATAGAGTTACCTGTCTTTTTCCAAGACCCAGACTCTGTAGCAGAGAGAGCTCTACACACTCTAGACGTCAGAAGAGCTCTACTTTATTACATTGACAGGACCAAGCCTTTCAGAAAGACAAAACAATTGTTTGTAGCTTTCTCTCCACCACATAAAGGTAACCCCATCTCAAAAGCTGGAATTGCTAGATGGATAGTCAAATGCATTCAAATATGCTACCAAAAGGCTAAACGCACATTAATAATTCCCCCTAGAGCACACTCCACACGTAAGCTAGGGGCTTCCATGGCATTTTTAGGGAACATTCCCTTAGATGACATATGTAAGGCAGCAACATGTTCTACACCACATACCTTTACCAAACACTATTGTGTTGATGTACAGGCAAAGCAACAAGCTGCTGTGGGCCAAGCTGTTCTTAAAACACCTTTTCAAACTACTGCAACCAATACAGGTGACCACCGCTAAGGGAGACACTGCTATACAGTCTATGCATAGTGTACAATCTGCAGCTCATATGCCTCGAACGGGAAATGCTACTTACCAGTATGCATCTGTTCTTGGCATGTAGAGCTGCAGAGTTGTACACGCCCACCCGCCTCCCCGGAACCTGTATCTGTTCCAGTAGTATCTTAATTAGATACATTCACATGGACATCTCTTACTTCTTACTGACTCCATCTTTTCCCATCATGGCGAAAAACAATCTGAGGATGGAGTCGATGCCCATGCGCACTATCGTCCAAAGGAGGAGTCACCTATCTCGTGACCACAAAAGACTCTTCCAAGACAACAACAAAGTGCAAGCATCCGAGCCCAACACCAGATGGCGATCTATGCATAGTGTACAACTCTGCAGCTCTACATGGCAAGAACAGATGCATACTGGTAAGTAGCATTTTCCTTTCATTAGCTTCGCAAGTATGTTATAACTTTTAAATCTATGTTGTTTTGTAATGACTAATGTAGATCTCTGCTTGTTGCATTACTACACCCTAATGTCCTTACTTGCCTTGTATCAGCTAAAAAGCATCTTAAGATTCTTTTCTGTAACTCTGATTGTTTACAAGAACAGATCTGCATAATTGTAGAGTGCCACATCCTGTTTTGATATTGCAAATGTGCCTTCCAGTAAAATATTTTTTACTGTGGTCTTGTGGGCGTGCTAGCTAATATCTGCTGTTTAAATTTTACTGTCTAATTCCTGCACATTAATCCTGCATGTTTAATATTATTCTCTTCGGTTAATGTTTTGATTTTGCAGCATGGTGACTATTTTATTTACCTCTCCTGCCTTGTCTTTAAGCTTTGTAATTTGTAGGCTTGTAATGCTTATAGGAAGTCTGATTGGTAAGCTGTGCAGGATAAATCCCAGTGTCATAATGTAAACCTTGACTGAGCTCCCTCAAAGTCAAAACCATCTGACTTCTAATATGTCAGGTGATATCTTTGAGTAATCTCTGGCTCGCCCTTAGTAGCTTAGCTCCAGAAGCAAGGCTTTCCTCAGATAAATGCATGTGGTACATGTGCAACAACTAACCAAATAAATCAGTGGACTTAAGAAAATAGACCTTAAAAGTCCCAATTTAAATTGGTGAAAAGGATTGAAACTGATTAAGTAAAATGCCACAAAATCTGATGTTGAGATCGAAGGTTGATGTCTGATTGGAAATTAAATAAAATGACAGTGATTTTCTTTTACCCTGAAAGGAGCGGTTACAAAAAAAAGAGACTGGAAAATGAAATTTGTTTGTGATACAAAGTGACTTGATAATTGTTGCCCAAATCTTCAAGACTGGTTCTTGAGACACAAGTCCAATATTTACAGGTATCGGGGGCTACCCACAATTCTATTTGTGGCACACAGTCAAATGTCCTGTTTCAATTCGTTATGTGGGATTTCTCTACAGCAAAACTAGCTTCCTTTGTTCACCAGATATTCTGCACTCCTTCCTCAGCTTCCATTTTCCTCTTCTCTCAAAAATGAAAAATACAAAAAGCTGGAATGCTTGAATTAGTCTCGGCCTCAGACAGTTATGCAGGGGAGCATGCCAGTCCATTATTTTTGCCCTCTGTGCCACCTCAGATTAGAGCTAGCCATATGCAAATCTTCCTTGTTTGTGCTACAATAGGAACAGTCCCGTCTGAACTACCAAGCCAGGTCCTCTTTGAACTGGAACACAAGTAACCCCAGACCACTTTTGGCATAGGTGGGCCTCTTCAGTTGGGTGAAGCTTGGTTCCAGTGGGCATGGGACTCACATCTGGTCATTCCTGTCACACTTAAGGTATTACAATGAAAAATACTTAAAAGCTATGGAATTATTGAATTAATCACAGTCGCCGCCAATTACTCCGGGCAACATCCCAGTGGATAGTTTTTTTGCCCACCATGCTATCTCCGGTTAGTCACAGGTATATGAAAATCAATCCTGAACCTGCTCCAATTAGAACAGTCCAGCCCGAACTGCCAAGCCAGGTCCCTTCTGAACTGGAACACAAACAACCCAGGACCGGCTTTGGCCTTTTTGGGCCTCTTCACTTGAGTGAAGCTTGGTTCCAGTGGCACAAGTAACACTTTTCTATTGAGAATGAAAAGTAGAAGTGTTGGAATTTAGGCATTGGAATTTTTCATTTATATGTAGGGTGTCAATTCGTACTCCCAGATGTGCTGGTGAGAAGCATACATCTGCAGAAAGTTAATCATTTAAGAATAGTCTTCAAGTTATCTCAAGAATTGTGTGATCAGTAATGCTTTATGCGGTTCTGGCAGGCCCTTTCGCTTTATCTGGCTTCTTGTTGAAAGTCACGCAGCTGCTCCTGGCCAACTCCTCTATCCAAGTCATGATTACAGTGTGGACCCAGCACTGGGGAGCACGGCTAACCCTGTATCTCTCTCTGCTTCCATAGAGGATAGGAGCATTCAAACTGCTGCTCTCATGATGACCACGAGGTGTGTTTTTAAGTGTGTACAGAAACAAGGATCGATAAACAACCTGCAGGTTACATTTGGAACTGTGTGACATAAACTCAAGAAGATGCAGGTAGTGTATTAGATGCCAGTGCGACTGTTCTGTTTGCCTTCTGTTGTCTCATGAAGTGTGCGGGGTTTCCCCTGCGGTGGAGCTAAATGAAGAAGCAATCGTGTGACTTTATTCCACAGTATATACAGCAGGGCCGGACTGGCCATACCTGGCATCGGGCATTTCCCCAGTGGGCTGGAGGCCAGGGTGGCGATTTTCACCTATGGGGGGGGGGGCAATTTTCACCTATCAGGGCCGCGCTCACTAAATGCTTTGATGGTTCACAGTAATTCCAGAAGCGAAGTGCAATGAAAATACAAGCCTCAACGCAGCCGAACGGAGCTGCCTGAGATTGACTATGCAGTGAGGGGGCTGGTCCGATAAAATTTTCCAGGGCTGCTTTTGGCTCTCAGTCCGGCCCTGATATACAACACGTGTGTTGACACTATCTTTGTTAGATAGTGTGATATAAAGGGCCTCCGCAGGATCGGGGACGGTGTCAACCTCAAGAATATATGAGACAATGTCTCCAACATCACCCCCAACACATATTAAATAATTAGCTTTTCATAAAACAAGCTCTCTGAAGTCCGCACCAAAATGTAAACCACGAAGGTTTATTAAAATAGTTTTAAAGAGCACCTCAGGAGGCAAAAATATATGATTAATCCCTAAATCAGTCCAACATGCATAATAAATCAGTTAAGGAATTAGCATAAAGTACATAAATCAGTTGCCATTAGGGCCAAATGCTTGTTGATCATTAAATTCTTTCTTTGCCTGTTCTGACTATTCATTCATGCCCTCCCTTGGTCTTCTCCGTTGTGAGACTTCACCATTGTTTTGATCATCTGAGTGAGGCCTGTCCTGATGTCCATTGTGACAGTCATTTTTATGAAATTATGAATGTAAAAATATATAGGCTTGACTAAGGTTGTTGAAACCTGTTCGATTCATTTCGGACCGATGCTGCCCACTTTTTAGAGGCAACGAGGCACAGCCTGAAGGTTAAACAATAGGTTTTATGGCGTTTGATCAAAACGTGCAGCTATCTTCAGAACATGTTTCTAAACCTTTGATAACCTTAGTGTGATTACGTGTTCCTTTTATTTCACTTTATCCTCGCTTTAAGGAGAAAATAATAAAGGTTGCGTACTTATTGTATTCTTGTCATCCACTTACGTGACATATTATGCCCCCAATGCATCGCTAGTGGTTGATACAGCAGTTGTAGCGATGAAGCAAGCATTGTGGGATCTTTTCATTTTGAAAAGCACACTTTGTGTACCTCTTTTCAGATTGATGGATCATTTATTTTTATTTCTCATCTGTTATACGAGAAATGGGTAAGTTTTTACCATATCCATCTACTTAATAGTAATCATGTGCTTTCTATTATGTGGTGTACTTTTGAATGTCACTGATGTCAGCTACATAAACACTTCATCTTGAGCCAAACATCTTGTAGCATATGTCATTGATGGGGACTGGCTCATAGCACAAGTGATTTTTCCACCTTTCCAGAGTTGACAAGCCAGTTCTTGCCCTCATTGTAATAAGAGGGCAGTGATAGTTTATAGGTATTCTGGATATAGAAAAACATGTTAATCCAATAAGGAATGTAAAACATTGTGTTGTGGACTGGGGCAAAGACTATAGTATTGTTGCTATCCAAAGTTCACACGTGTGGAAGTAGACCTTTTCGTTCCATTTAAGATAATGGTTATTTAAATATAATTTGGGATCCTGCAGTCTTTGCGAAACATGGCTCTATTTTTCCTATTAAAGTCTAGTTGTGTCTTCACCAGTCAAGTGTAATAAGAAATTATGTAGATGCTAAACTGAAATAAGTATTTACATTTGAGTTGTGATGTCACAATATAGTACCAAAAGCAAGGCGGTGAGGACAAAAAAAGTGTGCACTATAGTCACTGTTCAGTACTTTTCTTCAAAGTTTTCAAAGACGACGCTCAACTCTCCGTAGCCCACCGCTCCTGGCCACAATCCTCAAAATGAAATCACAAAAATGGAAAGGAACGTCTTATAGTGATGTCCATATTAACAATTTATTATTGTAATTCTTCAGCAAACAATCAGCAGGCCAAGTTCCAATAAAATATTCCAATTTTTATTCCAAAATTGTTGCAGATGAATCAATATGTCACCTATTCATGAAGTCTTTTCAGCCTACGCGTTTCGTCCCTATACCGGACGTCATGAGGGCTAATTATATATATTAATCGATCACCCTCTTCTGGTTCTCCAGACAATTCTAGCCAGAATAATATTCAATTCTTATGAAAGGCCAGAAACACCAAGCACCTGGTGCAGAGAGCACAGGGGGAAGGGCCAGAAGCACCAAGCACCTGGTGCCGAGAGCACAGGGGGGAAGGCAGAAACACCAAGGACCTGGCGCACAGAGCACAGGGGAAAGGGCCAGAAACACTGCTGATTGTTTGCTGAAGAAATACAATAATAAATTGTGATGTCACAATGCCTGCTGCCAGAGCAAGCAGACACTGTGAAAGGCAGGCCAAACAACAAAAAACGAGTACCAATTTTGCCGTTCTTCTGTACTATTTTATTGAATTGTACCATCCGTAGCAGACATTTAACATGCACGTGTTGTTTATTTTTGGCATGTCTAAGTTGAGTACATGAAAAAAGGAATCTGTGTGCTACCAAACACAACCTATAAGTATTCTTTTTTTTTTTTTTTTTAGTATTCTTTTTATTAAACAGTTGTGATAGTACAGTGAGGTACAGTGCGTAGCCATGCAGCATTCAAAGATGACAATAGTACAATAGCAATCAAATATTACAATGCTGGTTAAGCATATTATCTTATCGCTCCTAGGTCTAATCAAGGTCTGTGCCCCCTTTTTCCCTCTGCAGTTCCTCCGTTGGAGAAATACATATATCACCTCTCGATGCATTCCATTTAGCCCATTTATGATCCCATTTCTTAGGACAACCCCTATGCTTGAATACCTCTTTCTCTGCAATCATTGCACTATCCATGTCATTTGCCCACCTCCGAAACATAGGCAATTCTCCGGTTCCCCAGAACTGGGCAATGTTTCTCTTAGCGAGGGTAAATCCCAATGAGGCCCATGTGCGCTCGGTCTGGGTTAGGTCAGTGGCCTCCCATCTGTTTAGCAGGCAGAGCCCCGGGGAGCCGGTGATATCCTTCCCACCCACCTCCCTAAGTGTGGAGAGAATTCTTTCCCAATATGGGTGGATGTTTGGGCAATCCCAGATCGTATGAAAGAATGTGCCTTCCCCGGAGCACCGTCTAAGGCACTCCGGGTCAGGTCGGCGGCCCATTTTGACCAGTGTGTGTGCGGAAAGATATGATCTGTGCAGGATTTTTAGTTGGATCAGTCAAAGCCGCATTGGGATAGCCACCTCCTTGGAGGAGGAAAGTGCCTCCTGCCAATCGTCATCTTCTAAATACCCAATGTCTGTTTCCCATAGCTGCCGGAGATGTATTAGCGGGTCCGGTTTGTTGTTGATTAATTTACGATATGTAAGGGATATTGCTTTACGTGACATGGGCTCCGTTAGGAGTCTGTCTTCCAGTGGGGATGCCTCAGGCAAAACCTCGCCATGTGGTATAGTGGTAGTTATAGCGTGGCGTATTTGCAGGTATCGGAATGTCTCCGATTCATTCAATTGGTATTCTGCTTGTAGGTCGCTAAATGGGACTATCTTGTTCCGTTTCCAAAGGTCGCCACCAGAAGAAATGCCGATCACATCCCATTTGTCAAAACCCAGGCATTTACTAAGCGTGCCAAGTTGCTCGGTTTCCCACAAAGGGGTGGTCAGCGTTATTTTCTTGTGCCACCCCAGTGTTTTCGTGGCACGGTGCCAGATTTCAACTGTTTGGGCCGTGGGACCTGTGAGACGTTGACGTCTGGGATTAGAATAAAGTGCCTTTCGATAACCACCCGGACTCATTACTCATTTGTCAGTTTGATATGCCGGTTCAGACGGCGGTGCATAGACCCATTGGTTAACAACTGCAAGCTGGGAGGCCCAATAGTATTGTTTGAGGTCGGGCAATGCGATACCTCCATCGTACCACCCTCTCGTCAGTTTGTGAGTCGTGATGCGTGGGCTCTACCCGTCCCATAAAAGAGTTCTAACTTCACTCTCTCTGCTTGCGAAATATGTATCTGGGACCTTGTAGGGGGTGTTCTGTAACACATATAAAAATCGGGGTAGCGCCAACATTTTAAACAGCGCTGCCCTTCCCAGAAGGGTCAGTGGTAAGGACCTCCAATGGAGCACGTCTTTATGGAGTCTGGAACTATAAGTATTCTTAAAGTGACTTACATTAAGGTACATGTGTGTTTTACGGCACAGTGTTAGTTGTATATTGATGTATTTAATTTCTAGATAATATGGATTCCATGTTACTGCATATTTGTAGCGAGACCTGTTTATTTGAAGAAAGACTAGGAAAAAAAAAACGGTTTGTTAGGGAAGGGTAGTGATGTGACTAGGAATCAAGAATAACATATCATCTGCTGTCTGTTAAAACAATTTTACAGACTACCTTAGAGTTCGGCCTCCTGCTTCTGTACAGCCCTGGAACTCATCTGTGGCTTTAAGTATACTTCTAACGTAGGGTAGAGGATCCCTTATCTCATATATAACATCTTTCATGTGCCAACACAGATTATACAGAAATAAGCTGTTCAAACACCACAGATAAATATGGGATTCTTATATTTTGTGTGCTTAAGACTAAGGGCCTCTGAGCATGGACTGTGAGTTCTGACTAGCTTCAGGGGGATGGTGTTTTATTTGCTTTCAGAATCATAATTTTATTAATTTGATAGGGCCTCGTGGGAAGTTTAATGTTTTTGAGCCTTTTGCCGCTAATGTGATTGCCTCCTCTCGAACTCTTGAAGCAAGGAACTGAGACGGAGGCCAGCAGAAGCTTATTGGAATAATTTGACTTGCTTAATAAAATTGATGGCATGGAAATCGAAGGATATTGGATAATTGGTGCCCATATACATATTACAATATACATAATGCAATTGTACTTATATTCTGAGGAGCATATATGCATACGTCATATATGAAATAGTGTGATATTGTAGGTTATCATCGCCTAAGTGTCTTGGCTCTCAGTAGGTCATTCCGTCAAACTCCTATACTGACATGCCTGAAGATGTACCACTTTCTAGTATGCCTTGAGGAGATGAGTCATCTGCGTTTTTAGGAATTGTAAGAGTGTTTGAGCAGTGCTGATTTCAGGGGGGGGGGGATTTTATCCATATTTTAGTGCACAGATGCAAAAGTCTTGCCTTATGGCATTTTCATTCTTTTTTTATTTTTATTTCCAGTCTGACACTGCCTTGGCTTCTGGTCTGGTGTTGCCTGTGTCAGTTTGGTTCCTACCCAAGTAGATCGGGTGTGGTTTATAATGGCTTTGTAAGGGATGCAGCTGGTCTTGAAAATGATACAGGCCTGGAGGGGGAGCCAATGAAGTTTCTTGTGTATAGGGGTAAAGTGATCAGACTTCCTATGATTCCTGGAATACGATGTGCTGGGGTGTGTTGGATGTCTTTGAGGGGTGTCTGAGTGGTGTCAAGTAGGTGGATCAGAGCACTGCCTCCTTTCAGTTGCAAGGACAAGGGTGTTCACTGTTGCTCTGAAGTGTGTGTCTGAAAAGAAGGGTTTCTCTTTTTCTGGACAAAAAGAACTGACATCAAGTGGTCTTTATTTTTAGAGTGACGTGTTCTTTAAAGGAGTGCTCTATATGTACAGTGATTCCACGTGTTGTTTCAGTGGCAACCAGCTGGGAAAAGAAGTTATGAAGGTTCATGTCGAAGTGAATCTGGTTGTTTCGAGCTGTATGTGAATTGGAGGAACTCTGTCTTTGGCTTGAGTTGAGGTAGGTTGTAGATGCCGAAAACTGGATTAACACCAGGTGGGCTCTGGGATGCTAAATAGTGATGAGACCTTAAGGTAGAGCTGGGTGTCACAGGCATCTTTATGGATCTTGATCTGGTCACTAATAGGCATCAAATTAGTTTAATGTCGAGATTGAAGTTGACAGGAGATAGCATGAATCCTTGAGGCAACCCTTTGTGAGATTGTACATTTTCGGGATATTGCTAATCCTATCTGTACAAACTGAAGGAGCTTCCCGAGGTAGGAGGGTAAACTATTGCTCACCTGGCATTGAAGCACTTGTGTGCCTCCAAGTCTGAATAAGTGTATGATGATAAACTGTGTTGAAGGCTATGGAGAGGACAAGCAAGATCTGAAGGCAGGGTTTATTTTTTGTATTGCCTGTGAGCACAGCCTGGTCAGCTAATTAAAGAATCACTTTTGCTTTGATACAGGGTGGACTGGAGCCACATTGGTAGTCCTCTAGAAGATTGTCGTCAGACTTCATTCTCAATGATTAGTCATGGTAAAGGTTCGTGGGTGATGGGGCAGAAGTTGAGAAGGTTGTCGGTGACAATATGTATGACTCATTGTATGTTTATTGTGTGAAGAGTTTGATCATCTTTCCCTTATTTCAAACTGGCATCTGAATTCAAATTTTAAAAATGACTGTTCAGTTCAGAACAGCAGGCACTGTCTTCCTAGAGACATTTCATTGGACATCAGATCTGAAGCACCTGACCTACCTGTTCTACTGAATTGCTCCCGCACAAATTATAGTCTACAAAGAATGCACAAAAAAAAGAAAGCAAGTTGTTGTGGGGCGTTGAGAGGCATCCACTTTTGTTATCAAAATGTGTGGGAGAAGTAAATTTCAGAAAAGCTTATACCTTAAGGATTTGGCAGCATTGTTAGGTTTTCACATTTGTCTCACATATTCATTGCATTTCTTGCTCTGTTTGTAAAAGTAGTTGTTTCTAGCCCATTGTAATTGAAAGGATTGCATTTTTGTTTTTAAAGGACAGAAGAGCCAACAGTGCCGCAACCTGCAAAAGGACAAACGCAAGTGAATGGAACAGGTACCTTTTCATGAATAAATAGCTGTTCCAAAAGTGTGTTATATGTATTATCTGCATGATGTAAATATATCCGGGAGCATTCAGCTGAGGCTTGAATAACATAAATATATATATATATATATTTGTTACAGAGTGGCAGTAACCACTTTGTAGTTATAGTTAGGATTCCCAGGTATAGGAATTCCTCAGAATTTTAGTCGCTATTAACTTTGCCCCTGTTTGAAAAACTTTCCAGACCTATAGCTTTTTCTACATTGGTGCAGGATGGAAAGTTTTGCGGTGATTGGTCAAGGGGGTGCAAAGATAAAAGGGGGGGGGGGTCCTAAAACATGTTTTTCCAACAATGCATTTTCCATAGACTTTTGTATCTCGCGTAGCAGGAAAGCAGCTAAATTGATTTACTTGAAAGTAGACAGGATTACACATTATGGTGTGCCAATGATCTTTTGGGTACTACAGGTAAGTATTTTTAAAGGTATAAGGCATTTAAATTGTGTGATATCTGTTGTAGAATTTTGACAAAATTTTGCAGTATTTCATGAAAGTACCGCACTACATAGCGATGACGAGGCATTATGTGATTGGCTAATTGACTGCCTTTACAAAAGTCAAAGACAGACATGTTGTTTTTATGTACACTTTCTCTGTGTTCTGCACTGATTTTCGCCCTTCGATTTAGGTAAATATTAGCTTTGATATTTTTCCCCTATTACAACTTGATAAAAGTGGTAATCTGTATGGAAAAATATTTATAAGTTTCTATATGTTTAAAAAAATGTACGGAGTACCGCAATACTGCCTGAGGAGTACTGCAGTGCTTAAAAAAAACAATCATAAAAAATTAAAAATATACTGTACTACTCTACATTTTACAAATATTGTAATATAAAAAGTCAACGGAGTACCGCTGTATTAGCTACAAATTATCGTGCTACACACTTCTCCCTAAACTGCTGTAAAATGTATAGAAAAATATAAATAAATGTATGTACCTAATAACACTTTAAAAAAGTGGTAACGGTAGGGACGAACAATAAAACCTACTACTTACCTATATTTAAGACCCTAACCCAGAATGGAGCGAAATGCAGAACACAGCCAAACTGTGCTGAAAATGACATTGTTGCGTTTTATGTTTGGTAAATACAGCCATTAGCCAATCAAATACTTGTTTATCGTGAACATGTACTGCGGTATATTGCATACTTACCGCAGTATACTGGTGCACAATATATAACTAAGTATTTTGAAACTTATAACTTTAACACTACTTACACTATTCACACATGCTACCAAAAATGATCATTTACACTTACTAATGTATTTTCCTGCCACATTACATCTACATCCGTTAACACACTTTCATGCTACGTCTGTTTCAGTTACGCCACTCCACTCTCTAACAATCCACTCTACATCCACTCTGCTCTACTCCACTCTAAGCTAATCCACTGTACTCCACTCCACTATACGCCCCTCCACTCTATGCTAGTCCACTGTATGCTATGCCACTCTCCGACACTCCACTCTCCGACACTCCACTCTCCGAAACTCCACAAAACTCCACGCTGCACAAAACTCCACGCTGCACAAAACTCCACGCTGCACAAAACTCCACGCTGCACAAAACTCCACGCTGCACACTATTCCACGCTGCACACTATTCCACGCTGCACACTATTCCACGCTGCACACTATTCCACGCTGCACACTATTCCACGCTGCACACTATTCCACGCTGGCACTATTCCACTCTGGCACTATTCCACTCTGGCACTATTCCACTCTGGCACTATTCCACTCTACGGCACTACACTCTGACACTATTCCACTCTTTGCCACTCCACTGTAATCCACTCCATTATACACCACTTCACTCTACGACAATTTAGTGTATGCTATTCACTGCAAATCGTTCCATTCTGCGTCACTGGAGTCTGTGCCAGTCCACTCAAACCTACCATACTCTACGCTATTCCACAATATGCCACTCAACCCCACTCTGCCACTACACTGTACGCCAGTAACACTCAACATTATTCCACTCTATACCACACCAGTGTACAGTACTTCACTGTATGCCACTCCACTTTGCAACACTCCACTCTACACCACTCCACACCACTCCAACACGCTATTGCACTGTACACCATTACAGTCTACACCACTCCACTCTACAACACTACACTGTACGCCCTCCACTGTACACCTCTCCAATCTATGCTGTTCCACTCTACACCACTCCACTGTACCTCGATCCACTGTATGCCACTCAACTGTACGCTACTCCACTGTACGCCAATCCACTATGCAATTCCATTCTACGCCACTCCACTCTACCCTATTCCACTGTATGCCACTCCACTCCACTGTGTGCCACTTCACTGTGTGCCACTTCACTGTGTGCCACTCCACTGTGTGCTATTCCACTGTGCGCTATTCCACTGTATACAGCTCAACTGTATAATACTCCAGTCTACGTCACTCCACTGTACACCAATCCACTGTGTGCAACTCCACTTTGACACTCTACTGTATTCTATTCCACTCTGTGCCACTCCACTCTGTGCCACAGACTATGCCACCCACCGCACTAATCCACTCTCACCAGTCACCTTTACACTTTTTCACTCTACTCCACTCTAAGCTACTTCACTGTACGCTATGAGACTGTACAGCACTCCACTCTTCACCACTCCACTCTTCGACACTCCTCCATACTTACTTCACTCTACTCCACTGCAGGTAATGCCACTTCACTTTGTCACAACACTGTACTCTATGCTATTTCACTGTTCGTTACTCCACTCCACTCTATGCCACTCGACTTTAAACTACTCGACTATCTGCTTTTGGACTTTATGCTGTTCCAGTGTACGCTACTGCATTCTGCACCACTCTACTCTACACAGCTTCATGCCATTTGACTATGCTCCATTTAACATTATACTCCACTCAACAACAGTCTACGCCTCTTCACTTCTACCACACTATACTCCACTATATAGCATACACTGTACAACAATGTACTCCTCTCAATGCCACTGTGAGCACTTTACTTTACGACACCGTACTCCACAACACTCTACGCACCGCCCCCTATGCTGCTCTACCCTGGTAAATATACTCTATTCTATGAGTCACTACTCCACTGTACTCCACTACTCCACTGTACAACTCTCTATGCCACTCAACTGTATGACAGTCTGTCTCAATCCACTATACCATACTGTACCGCATTCTACTCCACTCCACTATACAACCCTTTATTTCACTCTGTGACACTCTACAACATTTTCCGACGCTCTAAACTTGCCAGTCCACTCCACTGTACCAAACACCATTCCATTTTACAACACTTTACTCCACTCCATCCTCCGCCACTCGACTTTTGCCACTGTACTCTAGAACACGCTACTCCACTGTATGCTACTTGACTCCACAACACTCTACTCCACTGCATGCCACTTTGCCCCACTCCATGGCACTGTACAACACTCCATTCTACACCTCACCATTGTACCACACTCTACTCAATGCAACTACACTCTAAAAGACTTCTACTATACTCTGTGCCATCATACAACACTGTACTCCACTCAATGCCCCTACACTGTACAATCCTCTACGCCACTCTGCCTCTACACTCCAGTGTACAACACTGTTCTCCACTCTACGACACTTTCCAACACTCTACAACACACCTCTCCACTGTACTGTACAAGCCCCACTCCAATTTATAATAATTTAGTTGGTTCTACAATACACCTGCCCACTCTAGTGCACCCCATGCCACTGTACTATACAGCATACCACTACACTATAGAACAATTTACTCCTCTGTATGCTGTGCTACTCCACTCTACGATACTCCGTTCTACCCCACTTCTCTGTATGCTATTCCACTGTACCATATTCCACTCTATTCCATAACACAATACTGTATGACAGTACACTGTATGACACTCTCCTCCCCTCTACTGTACCACATTCCACTTAATGACACTACACTCAATGACCATAAACGCTACAATTCGAAACATGTTTATTAAAAAAAATTTAATTCAATGAAAAAAACAAAGGTTAAACCTTTGTTATAGTTAGGAAAACTGTATTTATTCTTTCTATACAAACCAAACTTAAAATACAAAAACATTATAAATTCAGTTATAGTTATATCTGAAATTTTTCTTTCACGCACCACGTGTATATATATATATATATATATACACACACACACACTCGCACCTTCTCCATGCACTGCCTACAGAATTTTATATTATCTCACTTATACCATGTACAAATAATAGTATTTACAAGAACCGTTATGACATTGCAAATCAAATCTTTTGTGGGAACACAATGCATGGTAGAGTGGTGAGTTATAGTTAATGTAGAGTGGCTACCAAGTTTAATGCATTGTGTATGCAGGTGCGCGAGTTATAATAATAAGAAGGTGTTGCATAAATTATAAATTAAAGGCATAAGCATAGGTTTAGAAGTTTTCATTTTTGTGTAGCTTAAGTTTGGCTTGTAGATAAAAAATAAAGGGATATTAACATGGTATAAGTGAGATAATATAAAATTCTGTAGGCAGTGCATGGAGAAGGTGCGAGTGTGTGTGTGTGTGTGTGTGTGTGTGTGTGTGTGTGTGTATATATATATATATATATATATATATATATATATATATGAATGACATCAATCTTAGTTTTACATCTCACATCAGTCAAACACAGGTGGCATTCCTTGATACTATCATCTATGTATCGGGAGAAAAATTAGAGTCTACACTTTTTAGGAAACCCACTGCGGGCAATGCCACTTTACATGCATCGAGCTCCCACCCTGGCCACCTCATCAAAAGCATCCCCTATGGAGAACTCTTGAGACTGAAACGTATATGTAGCACCGATGGTGAGCTCACTAAATGCACTCAAGAAGCTCTGGCTAGATTTAAAGCCAGAGGATACAGTGAGTATGTGCTTAAGGAAGCTAGTGAGAAGGCGGCCTTGAGAACGAGAGAGTCATTGTTGGGCACTGTTACTGGACCTCTGGAGATAGGACTGAAGAGAGATGAGGATAATGCTCCCCGTCTTATCACCACGTTTAACAGACAACATAGACAGTTAAAAGCTATCATCAACAAAAATTGGCCCATATTGAGAACGGATGCTGTCTTAGCACCTTGCCTACCTATTAAACCATCTATTACTTATAGGTGTGCAGTGTCTATGAGAAACCAATTAGTTAAAAGTAGCCCAGAAATAATATCTAGTGGCACTTGGTTACAACCGAAGAAGGGCTTTTATAAATGCACGTCTTGCAGGGCCTGTAAATTCGGTATTAATCGTACATCCTACACCACCCCGTTCAGTCCCAAAGAGATACAGATCAGGGGGCACTACACTTGCCGGACAGAATATGCTGTCTATGTTCTCACTTGTACTTGTGGCCTCAATTATGTGGGCAGCACAAAGCTCCAAGTACATGGCCGCATTCTTCAACACTTGAGAGCCATAGTAAATAATGATGCTACTTATCCGGTGGCCCGTCATTTTAAAGACATGCACAACAATGATCTTCAATGTCTTTCTTATTTTGTGATTGATGCCATCCCCAAGCTACGACGAGGGGGCAATAGAGAAAGAATGTTGAGGCAACTAGAGACCCGGCTAATACTAGAACTAGACAGCAAGGCCCCTTTTGGTCTGAACACAACTGAAGACATGTATACCTATCTGTAATCTGTGTATCAACTATGATATATGTTCTCTATGCACTTTGCATATCAGGAATTCAGTTTGGTTTTATCCCTAAATTTGTACATACCAATTTAGTTATTCACATTGTACATGACATCTACCTCGTATTCACATATTTATTATATGCATGATTAGAATTTATATTATTTTTCAGTTTATGACACCTCTATGTACATCCGCAGTTCCTAATATGATTAAGTAGGTTACTGGTGTTGAATAATGTTTTTAGATTTAGGCGTATTTTGCACATTTATAGCACTTTTGATTTTATGTACTATTATGGTATTACATATAGGTAGCACTATTTAGTTATCACTTTTAGGAGGTGTTTTATTGAAGTTTTATCATGGATTTTACAGCTTTTTATGGATTTTTTGGAATTATATAATTTTAGAATGGATATGTTGCATTTATCCTTCTTATATTCAAATATGTGAGACATCAGTTGCATCTAAGTAGCCCTATTGCATTTATGCTGTTATAAAGGGCCTGCATGTATGTTTTAAACTTGTATTTATACAAGGATTATTTATTTATTTATTGATATATTTATATATTTATATTTTTATATCTATATATTTATATAACATATGTGTATTACAGATGTTTCAGTTTTCCTAATGCATTCAAACTGTTCGTATATGAGGATTTTAAATGCACACTATTCGAATATGTTTTCTTATCTCCATATGGCACACTAGTATCAAAGTCTGTTTTCCATGTTATCTGATCATGTGACACGGGTTTAGCATTTTAAAAATAGTCTTTCCGCAAAGCCAGCCATATGTGATCAAGGCCGAAACGCGTCATGGCAGGCAGTTAAGAGAAATAAAAATTACTTTCTTTTTGCCACAAAGAGGAGTTCGCCCGTTCCTTTTCGCCGCATCAGGAGGTTGAGGAATGTTTGCAATCAACGATATATATATATATATATATATATATATATATATATATATATATATATATATATATATATATATATATATATATTCTTTACAGTCTACTGCCATCATTAAGTGATTAGCATCTGTTTATTAATAGGGCCATTTTTTAATCAATTTTAAATTTAAATGTTTTGGACAAATCATTATAGGACTTAATGTGATGTACAGTGCATTAGAAGTCTACTTTAAACAACACACATCCTCACTGCAGGCATAGCTGAATGGCGTATGTCTATGTGTGCAATCTCCCTATGATTGGTGATTTTATTTGATCTTTGCATGGAAGCAAATCAAAACTGATAAAAAGTGGTACATCTTTATCTTTAAGTATATTAATTCTGCGAGTAAAAAAACATTGAGCTTTAGGCCTTGCAAGGGATAAAGAAAGCGCTGTGTAAGTATCAGTAAAATGCAATAAAATGTCAATCTGTCTTAAAGCTGTGGATTTTTGTTTTTCTGCATTCAATATTGTTAACAGAAACATCTATTTTTACCTTTTGCAAGAAGATACCATAAATGTTACTGAAGCTATTTAGATGCTTTGTAATTAACACATGATTAAACATTCCTACAAAAAAACTGCTAAGATGTTCACCGTTTTGGTAGAATTATGTAGTAAAAATGGCACATCATTAAGCGTAAAAAGGTCTTTTTGTAAATTATGCTGCAGCAAAAGACTTGTGAACTTTTGGTATTGCTACATTTTGTTAAAATGTTTCCTTTATCTGTGTATTCTGTGATGACCTTCTCAAACATTTAAGGTGTATATTTTCAGATAAGCCAAGCAGTCACACAATTTGCTCCAGGATCCAGAAATGGTTTAATGACAGATTCGGCGAATACATTGAAGATTTTCGGTTTCAGCCAGAAGAAAACACAGTGGAGACAGAAGAGCCACTTAGTGCTAGAAGGTAATATTTATCTGACATAATCTGGCATTACTGAAGTCTGAATAGGTAATGCGTCCATGAAACTGGATTGGTTTTGCTAGTTTGGCAACCCTCATTTGAACATTCAAATCTGCACAAATTCTCTCATTCCAGAAGCATTCATAGGTGAGACCATGCATGCATGTCTTAAACGAGCTGCCTTTTCCAGCAATTAAATCGCAACTGTCTTAATTTCATTTGTGGTTTTTAATGCAGGTTTTATATATGATTCATATAGTTTTTTTGTTGGTTACTAATATCCAGTATATATGTTATTTCAGTTTAACATATAAGTTAAATGTTGGCGTACGACATAGGAATGTATTTGCATATTATACCAGGTAAAATAATTATGAGCCAGAGCAAAAAATTAACATTTGTTTTTGAAGCTCAGTTTTGCATTTTTTGAAGCCATTTTAAAATTCCTAGTAATTAATTTTGAACATTACATGAGGAATATGGCATACAATCAAACTATAGGTATTATAATGTGGCAACCTACATTTCATACAACCTGAGCTAGTCAAGTTATACTTTCGCTACTTCGGAAACAGCCATTAAAAAGGTGTAGTGTCAAAGTTACACAAACAGATTCAGATCAAAATAGAGAATTACAAAAGCATATAGAATAATTACCAGAGTTGGATCAGCTGAGAGGAGTTCTCAGAGAAAACAGATACTTGCAATGGAAAGGGTTTACTCATTGTTAGCACCTAGATTCTTTCTTCTGCTGTGCAGATGGGTTTTACTGACTCTTGCATCTTGGTAGGTAAAGAAAATCTGTATAATCCATTCTGAACTGCGACAAATTAGTTTTGTTAGGGTACAGCTAACTTGCCAGGATAAAGGTACCACTGGGGCCATTTGATAGTTTAGACCTTCAACGATGCACAGCAGAGGAGTACAAGTAGCATGCATTACAAACCTGGATGGACATGTACAAAGAAAATGCGATTTGAAGTCAATCGATTTTAATTAAAGCTGTAGATGCGTTGATAATTATCTGAAGTCACATTTATCACCCCAATTGCGGAATACGTTTTTTTTTATAGTTTCCACTGCTAACTTGAGAGAGCCCTTAATATTTCGGCTACCTTTTGCATCTTGCCATTCTGTCATTTAGGCAGTAGCCTTCCATTCTCAAAATGAGATTTTAGAAGTGTCTCTGTATCTACAGTGCATGTGAAGGCATATAAATATTTCCAGATTGCCCTCATAAGCTCACAAGATTCAGAGCCATATCAGATGTTAAGGATATCCAAGAGAGATATCTACTTACATTTAATCTAGATGGTAGTCATTTACATTGTTTGTTCAAAAGGTGTATATAATGCCTCCGACCCTCATGGGCCAACTTTGGACACCCTTATCATGGAATATATAAGAAACGAAAAGGCACAAAGAAGGAACATGTCAGTCCGACTGTGGCGCATGCCCCTGTTAATTTGTCTTACACAACAGGCTGTTTCATTCTTTCTGTGTTACATCGCCATTATCTCTTACTTTAGCATGTGTAAATGTAAATTAATCATTTCTTTCTTTTTAATTTCTTTTTTATTTACTCCCTCCTTAAATATTCATATTGGTATTACTGTGTGCCCTCTTAGCCTTTATTTCTAACCATTAAATATGTGAAAATCCTTGCCTGTCTTTTCACAAAGAACCACCCTACAACCCAGGCTTTAAATTGCTTGTATTGCCTTTCGCTTTAAAGTTTTTCACTTTTTTGTAAGTTTGTTTTATTTTATGTTGACTGAAACTGAGCATTGGATTTTAAGTATGTTCTCCTGAATGATATGAACTATGATTATAATTTATATTTCAATTTGCTAAAAAAATTTACGCAAGCATTGTCAGCTGCTTTGCAGACTGCAGAATTGTAGGTGCTTGGCTTTTTCATTTATCTGAGCAAAATCCCATATTTTGTAGCAACTTTTCTTTCTTCTCTAGATGTGTTTAGTGATCGTAAATCTTTTCATGTCCTTTGGCATTCCCAAGTTTGTCAACTGCAAATTCTGCAACATAACATTTGATTTCTTCATTGAAATCATTTATTGAAAGTGAATTATACTAATTCTGCTCTAGACCCCCGGAGTACCTCCATCATGCTGTTCCCTGAAAACTAAGGATGCTCATTTATGTTTATTCTCGGACTGCAGGAGCTTAATTTTTGGAGAATGCTAAAATATCTGTAGCAGCATGTGTAGGATTCCAAGGTAGAACGTGTGCTTAGCAGGACAGCACATTCACTGGAAAACCTTATCTTGAAAGATGAACTCATGGAGAAGACTGGGGCTAGTAAGCACAAAATTCAGAGGATGATGGGTGTTCAATTTATTCAGCTGTGTAGAGAGTAAAACAACAGTAAGTAGGGTTTGTTAGTGGAATCAGTGTACTCTATACCTGTAGACAAGCTGCACTGAAACCACGTTCACATCATTTGCATGTTCACAAGTAGCTGTGCAATTCAGGGACATGGCAATGAATGCTTTATGGGACATAGCCAATTAACTTGTGCCAATGTACTTACTGTATTTGTAAGTACCTCACTAGAAGGACGTATCTAGTCATACACAAATTATTTTAAGTTATTTGCTGACTGTACTTCTACCATCTCCTAGTAGCAGAAAACAAAGGATGCTTATTGCTTGACCTTTGCTGAGTGGAAGTGCAACTTGGAAGGGGGCCTGCGTGTCTGTTTATTGAGGAGATGGTATTCACCGACCCTCTAGACCTCTTTTCTGAAGACCTTGATGTCCTGTCAACAGTGAAATGAAATCCAGCACCAAAACCCAATGTAAAGGGAAGTGGTTAAAAGTTTGCCTCTAATACCTATACCATAACCTGCTCCGTAAATGACCGGCATTTAGCCAGACACTTGGTGACGTCCGATGTGCAAGATGATCTGTTTCGCAGACATTGACGCCCAAGAAATACACTAGCATAATCGTTGTCTACCATCAACGAGGCCATTAACATTCACCTCAACAGTCTCATGCATTTGCTCCCTTTGGTGAAAAGACGTGCCAGGTGAGTCCACATCATTGTCCTTTCCTGCCTGACGCACTAGCCTAGAGAACCAGTGGCATCTTACGAAATGTAGCTGCTCATGTAAAGCAGCATTCCTACTTTAATTATATAGCAAGCCACATCCACAAACCGTATCTGAGTCATACACCCTCCGTCTCAAGTGTTTACTAGTTGTGCTCAAATGGGAATAACCTCAAAGTCGGTTTCCCATGCTCTCTCTCTTCCTCCGCTGACAAGGAGTTACACAGTGTGAAGTCTCACACACACTTAGATGGCAGTTTCATTACACACATTGGCACATACGAGGAAAAGGTTGCTGGATAATCCACCATTGTCAGTTGCATTACTCCGTGCACATTGAATTGCTATTCCTTACAAGACAAATATTTTACTTATATGCACATCCCACCAGAACCATGGCCATGTTTGTGGCATTCTCCAGACTTTGCAGGCATGCAAGTTTTGTTGGGTGTCTGTCGGCCCCACCCCAAGCAATCTATATGCCCCTTACATGCCATACTCTGGTAACCGTCAGCATGAGTAGGCGTTTGATGCTAATATTATTAAGGTTTTAATTCATTGATCAATAAAATATCTTATTTATTCATTTATTCTGTTTTGGGGATTTAGGCAGAGAAGAATGTTTGACATTCATTGTTTAATTTTCAGCAACATTAATTGAGGGTGATAATGTCATTGATGCGTGATATCTTGACATATAACTGCTTATCATTAGCTTAGTGATATGCGGTAATTCCAATGCCCATGAATTTTTCTTTTGCTGAGAGCTGCTTGGTAGATTATATGATGTGGCTAAAATAAAGATTTGAGGGACAGCAAGGTTCATTAGTTCAATTGACGAGTGTTTCCTAGTTTTCTCAAGTTGGCTGTGATGAGAGAGAGAGGTGAAGGGCTGGTTCAAGATCTGATCTCAAAAACAGTAATGAATTCAGGTCGTTTTAGAAACCAGTGGACATCAACAGGGTCAAACGCTGCTGAAAGATTAACCAGTATTTGTAAGCAAAGGTCTCTTCCTTCTATGATGTGATAAATTATACTTTACAGTGGCGACCTTTAAAGTATCTGTCTCTATGCAGAACCGAGCTCTGAAACTTTATTGGCAGTCAGCGTGAAGATAATTATTGTGACTGTTACTTCTAGTCTGTAGGCTTTCTCTTACTTCTAAAACTATTCTGCCTATGTCTTTGGCACTGGGTAAACCCATCACTTTCGTAATAATGCACGGCAGAGCTGCATATATGTAAATACAGCTGTGCAGTGCCGGCTGTGGAGAACGTGCTAACACCTGTGAGACACGGTTTCTGGTGCCAGGGTATGCACAGGCTGGAAACAGGGGAGAGACCCTAAACTGCTCCTGAAAAGTGAGTCTCGCTCGGAAATGTTAGAGATATGACTGACAATTTAGGGAAAAAATCTGTTTTTCCTTATGCTAAAAGTGTCTAGATAATGTGAGCTTTTTTTCCAAGCTTCACTAAGGACCTCGTGCATGGACAGCAGGGAAAACCCCGACCACACTTAGTAATTTGTGTTTGTTTGTCTGACAGTCTGGTGTACCGCTCCCCTCTGCCCTCATGGCTGTCAGCCCTATAAATATAGCAGTTCATTTATAGAAATTGGAAATGAAAGAAACGTCATTTATCTGCAGTCATTTTAAGAACTATTACATGGACTGTGATTTCTCTTAGAAAAGTTGATATTCTCTATATCTGACTTTATATGCAGGCTTTTGACATGCACAGCAGGTATTCCTATATTTTACAGGCCTGATTTACATGCATGTGGTCTGCAGGGAGCAAAGCATTTTTCCCCTGTGCGTGGCCTTAAAGTGGTGTCAGAACTGCAGAATTAATGCAATCACAGGATAAATTCCCCATTTGTCGATCTGAATGTCGTGCTTTAACTACATCGATAACTCGAGCCACAACTCTAAGGGGATTTCCCATAACCTGCTTGCCCTGGTTATCCTGTCCCCAACTTTGTTTATTACCCCAGAATGGCTTCCTGCTTGACTTAGAAGAGTGAAGGCGGATATACGGTCATTTGAGGGAGGGGATATGAGAAAGGAATGTGGAGCAAGTGAGAGACTTTGTGATGGAGAAATGCATGGGCAGAGGGGTATAGACAGACCAGAGGCAGCCGAAAGGAGGGGGAGAGGAGGGTGAACGAGGAGCTGCACAAAAAAGGGATCCAGTGAACATTCGAGATGGTTGAAGAGGAGAGATTAGAGAAGACATGACATTGGAGGTAAGTGAGGTAGGGAGTAAACAGAGATGGATAAAGTGTTGAAAAGGGGATGGGATGTTGTGGTAGTCATGTAGAGCGTAAAGTAGGGTGGAAAACAAATCACAATTTAAAGTGACCTTGATAATGTGACCTTAAATGTGGGTGCTGAAAGTGTCCACTACGATTTTAATATTCTGGTTAAGTTTTCCCTAGAAACGATGGGTTTTCTCAGGATCTGGCAGTAGTGTGATAAAGCTTCTAAAGACTAAAGAGATTTATGGCAGTATAATGGCCTTCAAGTTAAAAATAGCTGGCCACGATAAAAGCACTGTCTGCTTCTACTTTCAGTACTATGATGCTCGTTATTGCCTGCCAACCTGTCCGGGCTCCTGTTTGTCGAATGCAAATCTGGTTAGCATTACCCATTCCAAAAAACGCAAAACATTACGATTCGGTTCTTTTCTAACTTGTCAAACCTTTTATTTACATTTGACAAGCAAAAGTCTGTATCAAAAGTAATTGCGAAGAGTCTGATATTTCAAAGTAGTAAAGGGCTTAACAACTTTTAATGCAGAAATGAATGATAATGGTACACAAGTCAGGTTTGGTGACACTCGTACTATGAATTTTTGCTTTCTTTGTCTTGTACCAAATGGCACATGGTTAGTACCGGGGGTGGGGGGCTGGAGAGGAGGGTGGGTGCGGTTGTTTCAGCATTAGCAATGGCGCTAAATACTATTTTTTGATATTTTTTCAGGTTAACTGAAAATATGAGACGGCTAAGTAAGTATTGATTGAAATTTAATGCTTACAGAAATAATGTGAGATCGATAATAGTTCTGCCAGGAAATGTATTAGCCAGATAATTGCATTTGGTTTTCCTTTTGAGACTGTCTATTAAAAATAAAAAGTAGCTTCCTAGAGAAACACAAACAACTTAATGTAACAGTTAAAGCTGTATTGCTGAGGGAAATGTCACCCTTTTGACATTCTCGTACTTAGTGTAAGTAGACCATTAGTTGTTTAAAAAGTAGAAATTTGATTTCTTTTTAACGAGTTGTGTGAGTTGTGTTCTTGCTTTATAAAAGCTCATTGTCTATTTCTTATTGACTTAATTACATAAAAATTAAATAAGTGATTTGCAATAAGTCACGAAGTTGCTTTTAATTCATCTGTTTCAGAATGTTGTGACACAAATAGTTTTTTTTTAATGTTCAGTGTATTTTATTGATTTTATGTAACAAAAGGAAATTTAAGCAATGAAATACAAATGAGAGGAAATGAAAGTCAAATCGTACGTTTGTAGTTGCACTTACGATAATGCTTAATAATGAGAAACAGGAAAGGAGATTTACAAGATACTATAATATCAGCCTTCGATACAGCAAAGCTGAGCACATAAGGGACATTTCCGTACTGATATGGTGTGTGTAGCCAACATAGTTCCCACCTCCTAAGAGTCTGTTTTCTGCATTCGTAATGCGAATACAACTACCATGTACCACCCCAATTTTTGCAATCCAGGAATCAAAGGATAGAAAAAGGGGAGGAAGGGGTGACAGGGCTCCCAGCTACCAAGACGGTACATTTAGCGCGGCAATAGCGCATGTTCTGGATGTTTCTTAGTACAGATCCACAATATGCAATGCTTCATAATACATACTGCTGACAGATAATAAACATACACTCAACCAATACCTCAAAACAGAAAAATTCTTTTATGTAAAGAGTGGCAGAGGTTTATCTGTAAATATCTACGAGTTCCTACAGAAAACCTACTGGACACCCAACCCGCTGCACAAACTGGGACTGACTAATTCAGACACCTGTTGGAAATGCGGCACAGATCAAGGCACCATAGAGGGTTTGTTTACCGGTTTAATAAAGTTCGATTTATGGGATAGAATTCAATACCTCTTCCACACTCTAACAGGAGTAGCTTTTGTGCTCGACTTCTTGACTGTTGTGTTCGGTATCCATGCTCATCCCCTTTCCGTTACCAGATCACTAAAGGATGCATTCCTACTAAATCTGTTACTACACTTGGGAATTAAGGTTATACTATCAGAATGGAAATCAACATCGTTGCTGTCTTTTAATAAATGGTTGGCTTTGCTCTTTACCACTAGAAGTCCTGGCAGCATAGTATATACCAAGTTCCATCCCTGTCCCAGGCCCCACAAACAGCTTTGATGTAGATCCTCAGAAATCCCAAACCCCCCCTGAACTTCTACATCAATGGTTCTTGGATTACCATGGGTCGTCAGGTCAGTTGAGTCTCTGCAGGCTGGCAGGGAAGACCTTCATTGTTGTGGTCTGTGATGATTAAACTACTGAACCTACTGAGCTGTCTCCCTGATTACTACAACAATGTTAGCGACAGGTGCCACCAGACCACGTCAACAGTGGAGTGAGCCTGTGTGCAAAAACCTCTTCACCTGACTGTCGTCTTGTAAATTAAACCTGCTCTTCAGGATTTCCAAGACGGGAGAGAATATTTGATTATGAAAGCTACCAATACTATTTTCTACTTTATAGTTTTTTTTTAACACCTACTGCCCACTGTGCAACAGCTTAACAGTAAGCGCAACGGACCTTATACGCTATATACACTTTTGAAGGTCCAAAAAGTGTCCGAGCGTCTGGCTGACAACAAGCATGAGGAACTTGACATGCGTTATAAACCTTCCAAGAATCAGCGTGTGTTACCTTTGAAACATATTCTGTGGTCTCACCAGTGCTCCGCATAGAGACCTGATAACCTGTGTTCAAGATGCCTTTGGCAACCTTTCTCCAAACAGATCATGCCCTTCGTGCTGTATCCCCACCTTCTGTTCGTCATTGAAACAAAGGAAGGCTCAGTTTGTTTGGTTTTGTAGCCTGCAGTGCCATCTTATGACCAATAACATCATTACAGCATACTGATTATTAATAGCGTAGAGTAGACATTATCACCAAAACAATTCTGTGCATTCCAAGAGTTTGGGCCAGTATGGAATACAACCAAGATATAATTCAACCGCCAAGTTTTTTTTTTTTTAGCTAATCCAGGTGCACCCTCAACTTGATGGGAGGAGTGGACTGACACTTCAAGAAATGTAGTGGCTTAGGTCAGGAGAACCTTGTTAATAAGTGCCTTAGGCAAAGAAAGACCGCACATATTTAAATATTTCCCAGTAGGTAATAAACCTCCAAGGTTATCCCATACAGAATGTCTACAAGGAAGCTAAACACAGATTGAAACTATGATTTGACAAAACCGCGAATACTGCAGTGATGCGCTACTAGTTTTGTACAGCCTCAAAAAGAAAATTAATAATTTGAAGAGCTCTTTGCCTGCCTCGGAGAATTGGCAATTAAATCTTAATTTCGAGACATGCCGAAGGAACTGATAAATCCAGTGCTTAAGTGCGAAGATGCAGGCGAGACTGTAGGCTGGAAAAAAACCGACACTAAAGGAAGAAATTAATATCACAGAGATAGTTGAGGAATTGAGTGCTTGTGAGGGAAATGGAGCTTACAGAGTACAAGGAACGGGGTGAAATTGCTGAAGCTGCTCTGAGTGATTAGTTGGATGATGAGGTAGCAGTTGTGTACAAACAAAATTTAACGGGAAATAGAAGGTTGAGCAACTGTAGTGATTGAGCAAGTAAAGGGTTTGATTCAGGCAAATTTTGTACCCAGTGTTGTAGTACTTTTCATAGCTCAGACGTCAAAAATTCGTTTGCCTTAAAGATGTAGGAGGTGTGGAAGGAGAGGCCATTTGCCAAGAATGTGTAGCGCTAGTGGCAAAGTTAGTGTTGTGTCAATTGAGGGTGAGGACAAGTAGAACTCGAATGTATGGAGTATAGAAGAGGTTAGGTGAAGCGCGGAAGAAGGCGTAGGCCTAAAGCAGAGTTTTTGATTAACAGTAGAGTGCATACACTTTATGGTAAATTCAGGCTCCATGTTTACTATAGTGCCAGAATAATCATAGATGAGAACATGAGGAAGGTCTGTGTTTGGGCCAAAAGATATTAATCCCACTGACAAGTAAGGAAGCAACATCATGGTGTTAGGATACATGTGGGCCAATATAGTGGTGTGGGAGAGGGGGCTCATGTGCAAAGTTTACATAAACAAGTCAGGGCCTTATATTCTAGGTTTGGTTCATCAATGTGCAGTGCTTAATTTGAGCCGGTTCTTTCCAGTGTAGGCACCGGCACTTAATTGTTGTCAAGGTGGCGCTGTCTGGCTAATTTAAAGATGACCACAACAACAGTTAATTATTAACTTGATATACATTAAAAATGAATGTTACCTGCCACTCAAGCCATTCTTATAGCTTTGGGGGCCTGAAATAGCCCGAACTGTCACACCTGTAGGAGTGTGAATGTTAGTACTTATGTTGTTACTATCATTGGCGGTGCTGGCAGGGGCAATGTGTGGCACAAGGTGCAGTGCCATCCTCACGAGAGCCCTGGTACTTATTTTTTCACAAATTAAGCACTGTCAATGTGACCTTCACATCATCATCATCGTCATCAATCTCTAGGGTAAAGACCAGAAAATGGTGGTGAAGGTCACCAATGGGGGGGGAGGGTGGGGGGGAGGGAATAGTGAGCAATGCCAAGGATGGGTGAAGGGAAGTTAGGAGTATCAAGTGGCTAAATACATAAATTTGTAATTGAAGAGGCAACCCCATGTGTGAGGTATTGTCAAAGGAGGATACCGGTTGCTATCAGGGAGAGGAGTTGAAGAAAATGCTGAAGGATATGGCCAAAAGTGGTGTGATAGAACTAATGGAACTGGTGCAGTGGGTATCCCCTGTGGTCGTAACTTAAAAAGCAGATGGAAAATTACAGTTCTGCGTCAGTCTTCACAGCCTGAATTAAAATATTATCATCAACAGTTTACCGTTGCCCTACATTGGCAAGATGGTTCTAATGTTGAAGGAAGATAGATGTTTTTCAAAGTTGAATCTTCGGCACCCACCATCATATTAAGTAGCACTCAGGGTCTAAGGTGATAATGACCAAAGGATTTTATCAGTTCAGCCGCCTCTTTTGTTCTTGTCTCGATGCCATGGCAAGTATTTTTCAGAGCATGATGACCTGCTTCTTGAAGGCGCTAGAGCAAGTCAACATTATAATTCTTGAGCATGCTGTGGACGAACACAGCTTGATTTTGAAAAACATTTTGGACCTGCTGGGTAGAGCCGGTGTGACATTCCATAAAGAGAAGTGCCAGTTCCTTAATGAAGAAGTCAAATATTTAGTGTGCACCATATGCGCACAGTGTGTGAAGCCAAAAGCTGATCTCATGTAGGTTGTGAAGGATCCTCCTGAAGCAGAGGATATTGGCAAGATAAGAGCCTTTGTAGGTCTTGTGGGTATTGAGTACATTTTGTCAAGATCTTTTCTGACAAAACAGAGCCCCTAAAAATGTTGTTGAGAAAAGTAAGGGAATTTGAGTAGCAACATGAGCAGGCCAACATCTTTGAAGACAAAAAAAGGTAATTGCTGATTTTTTGGTTTGAGGAAGCAAATAATTGACAGTGGATGCAAGTGCAGTGCATATTGGGGCCATTTTCTCTCGAGTCCAAGGTGGATCTGAAAAGACTGTTGCCTTTAATCACACACTGTGATAGAGGGGAGCATACTTATTCATTTATAGAGAGGGAGTTTTTGGCTGCTGCGAGGGCTATGGATTACTTCTGGACCTGTGTTTTTTTGTTGTTGCAATTTTTTATAGCGCAACCTCGACCCAAAGGTATTGGAGCACCAGTTACATCACACATGGACAGATTCATTTTTTGTAGACACAGGGAGATTAAGTGATTTACCCAGAATCACACGATGTTGAGCCGATACCGAAAAACTCAAACCTGGTTCCCCAGCTCCAAATTCGGCAGCTCTGGATCGTAGATAATAAGCCTTTACTGCGAGTATTGCAACCTGGTGGTATGTGCTGTGTGTCCCTGTGACTAGCTAATCAGGCTGCGCTGAGCTTCAACATTACCAGTTTGAGTTGTAGTATGTGACTAGCGTGGATGATGTGTTGGTTGGATCACTAAGGAGGAATGACCGTTTGTGCAGAAGGCAGATGACATTTTGGAGGAGTGCGGATCTTGATGAGGAAAGGGTGTGCTAGGAAAAATGGTGGGAGTGAGGCCCTTCTTTCAGGTGTTGAATGAACAGTCCTTTGAAAGGGATGTTGTGTTGATATGTGGAGAGAAGTTCATACTGCCTAGTAGTTTAAAGAAGAGAGTGTATAAGCTTCTGCTAAAGGTCTCTTTGGGCAGACCACAACTATCACGCGCATCCAGGATCCGTTTTGGCTGCGTTGAGAAATTAGATTATTAGTTTAGTAGGGTGACTACCCACTTCAATTAATAATCACAATCCTTGTCAGGATGAACCCTCAAAGTCACTACATTAACCTGAGCTCAACCTCCAGGTAGCTATGGCACAGAGCAGACAGGCTTAAATTAGGGCAACATGAAAAGCATTTAGGGAGTACCCAACCAATAATAAAATCAAAATATAAAACAATAAAAATCTCAAGTCAAATTAATTAATTTAAAAATGACACCAAAATCAAAAACATCTAATAAGAAGGAAATGTGCAAAATAATAAACGACTGGGATGCAGCCTACATAGTTACCAGTAGCTGAAATGAACTCCAGCATTCCATCTATCACTTTTTGTATACCTCGCTGTGTTGACCTAAGTAGGACGGGAATGCCCAGACATTGATCCCGTGCACACTGCCACTGGAACCAAGCTATACCTGGCTGATGAGCTTTAATAAGAGCAAAACTGATCCTGTTATTTATATCCTGGTTCTGGGACTTGTAGTTTGGCTGAACTGTTCCCATAAGTGCAGGGTTAAGACTGATTTGCATGTGGCTGGGTCCAAACTGAGGTGGCATGGTATGCAAAATAACAATGGACTGGGATGCGGCCTGAGTAGTTAGCAGTGGCTGAAACTAATTTAAGCTTTCCATCCATTACTTTTTGTGTACATCAGTAGCTACAAAAGGGAGCAGGTCCAGTCCTTCAGGGCTCCTCTTAGATCACAGGCAGCAGGTCCAGTCTTCTGATCTTCCTATGGTACAGAAAGTGTTATAAAGAGGGTGCCATGAGATGCCACATTTATACCTGACACTAACTTGTGGGTGGGGGAGACTCTTGGCTCCTCCCTAACAAATAGGGTAAAAGTTTCCAGTGGTAATCCTACACAGTTTTGCAGCAGTTTCTGACTGACTACTTCAGACCATTCAGCAGTGCCCCTTTCTGCCTAAATCCTAGATGCTGAAACCCTTTGCCCCTCGTGCAGAGCCTGTATACATACCCAGAGATGTGACCAGGGTAATAAGCAGACTTTCCTCTGTGGTCACTCAAACCCGTTCTGGGCAGCATCTCTCCCACTTGGATTGGTGCCAGCCTTCCTACAGAGAAAATAGCTTTTGGGTGGGGTAGTCACTGTAGGGACATGTCAACATTAAATGTCTACATGTTCTAATTTTCAATACCATGCACCCTGCCTTATAGGTTATATGGCCTACATAGCAGTGACGTATTAATATATAAAAGGAGGTTTTGACCTGCAAAAGGGATTATTTTGACAGGATGAATTGCAGTTTTGACACTGCTACAGTCAGGCTCGAATGGTAGAAATTAAGCCACGTTTGCCCTTCCACTGTAGTGGGTGGCACAATAGATTCTAGTCTACTAGTGACATTTCACATATAGGCCCTGTTTATACCTAGTTCCATATACTAGGCACTTATAGGGAGGTTAAATATGCCAAGTATAATATTTCAACCATATTAAAGAGGGGGAGCTCAGGCATTTTACTGTTGGTTAGCAGGGGTAAAGAGTCCAGAGTTCTATAGCAAACAAAAACAGATACGGCAGACCTCTGCGGGTACACCACACAGAACATGGTAATTTCCTACAGTGGCCATTGAGGTATGAGGACGCCATTTGATTTGATATGAGTGCGTCATATGTAAAGAAGGAGACACAAGGTTTGAGGTTGGATGAGGTGCAAATTTGCTCACAAACACAGGATTCTGGGCAGCCCCTGGAGAGTGTTTTTGGTCTTCATTTGTCCAATATACATCTTACCTCATAACGTGAGGTTTGCTTTAGTCTTTTTTGAAGTTGATACTTGTTGGTTACATTACTGAGTGACATAACAAACAATCCTATCAAGGTACTTGGGGATATTTTTGCCGCGGAGGTTGTGCTGTCATATCTTGTCACCGATAATGGTACACAATTAACTTTAAAAGAAATCAAAATATTTTTAATGCAATTAGTTGTGAAACCTTGTTAAAACGATTGTGTATAATCCAATGGAATGGAAGAGAGGGCAAGCCTTATGTTTAAAGGTGTAATTGAAATAGGCAGTGGAGTGGATGTGGAAAAACTGTCAGAAGCTGTGTGCGCGCTTGTGAATAAACCCAAAGGTGAAACTTCTTTCTTTATAATTAGAGGACATATTTGTCAAACCAAATTGATCCCGAAATGGAAGAAGGAAAGTCACCGAGCGTGATGGCTTGTGCGATGTTGGCATGGTGAAGGGGTGTAGCGGTATCAAATCATTAAATGAGGGAGATTGTGTAAAAGTGAAGAGTGGACATCTGATGTTGGGCTTGTCCAAGTTTAAAGGCCCTTATAATGTTGTATTGAGAAGAAATCGTCACATTGCAGAATGGTTAGATAACTCTGTATCAAAAAGGAAGGCTAAATGGCAAAACAACCTGTGAGGAATATGATTGAAGGATTTGTAGGGCTGCCACACTGATGTCTGATGCTGTGTGTTTGAGGAATGTGGTAGTTTTTCAGAATGTGCATCGGGTGCAGGTGATGGGATTCCGAATTATCACGGTTCTATTCCCAGTGAAAGTTGCGAGTAGCCCTTTTTAGGTCAAATCAATCAAGAGTCAATAGAGCTCCCATCAGACTCAGTCTGTGTGGTAGTGTTTCGTCTTCAGAGGGAACAAAAATGGTGTGTGGGTAACCTAATCTGTTTTTTATTATTTCAGTAAGTAATATGTCATTTCGTTATGTTTTTTTCCTTGTCTGTCTGTATTGCTTGTAAAGAAAGAAAGGTAATGTGTTGTAGTCGATCTCTTTGTGCAGTGTTATGTCATCAGTGGTTCTTTGGTTACAAAGGGTTTCCAGGTCAGATGAGAGACTGCTGGCTGGCTGGGAAGACCTCCACTGTTGTGATCATGAGGATTAAACTACTGAACTTACTGAGTTGTCTGCCTGATTTAACAGCAACAAAATTCTTGTTTGAGGATTATTAAACTGAAATGAAATTATTATTAAAGCTTTCAGCTTTCTTTATTTATTTCTTGTAATGAATGTGCTTTCCTTTAAAGAAGTTTAAAGTACATAATATCGTAATGGAAATGTTTTTGTGCCAATCGTTCACCATATGTATACACCAGTAAACTGGTCCGCTTCCCATTATCACCTGTATTTGTGCCTTTAGCTGATTGCTGCAGAGTTTTCAGTTTTAGTACTTCTAGTGAAAATAATAAATTACCAACAACCAATTCCCCGCTTAAGATAATGTTGTTTTTAAACAGGCAAAGCTGAGATGGAATTCATTGGCAGTTTAATAATGAAATGCATCTACATAGTACATTTACCAGTAATTTAGAGGATTTTAACTTTTGTGTTGGGTACCTTGTTTTTAAAAGCCACTTTATACCAATGAAGAGGTTCGAAACGATGCTTTTCATGGTGCAGAGTAAACATCTAGGTTTTTGTACTGGTTCACTACACTCACACAAAAATCATTTACCCATTGTGTGTCCTGTTGGTTTTTGTTAACAGTGGTGTGCAATTGTAAATAGTTTGTAATTTGGGAGAGAGCTGTAGTATAGCAATGGTGACCATTGTTAGTTGAGTGCACTGATGGACTGACTGTAGCAATTTTGATATTTACTAGAGCTTCTTCCTGATCACTTTATTAACTTTGTCATAGTAGACTAAGTGCCATGGTATGTCTGCCACCATTGCAGTCTTGGGCCTAGTTCAGATGTTTCTGGCTTTTTAAGCTATAGCGCAACTGCCATATTTAACTTTTCCTCAGTTCGTCCTATTGCGTCTTCCATAAAAGACAGAGGCCTACCTTTTACCACTGTAAGATCAGTCACTGTTCGATTTCTCCCAGTAATTGCATTTGTTTTTTAAGTCTGGTGTAAGCCAAGACCTTTGGGTTTTACTAAAGTTATATATAATGTACTTACTTATAAGGGCTTTCAGCCAGCCTTCTTCATTCACTAGCCTGTTGCTTTGTCATTCATATTTTTATTTTGCCCACTACTGGAGCCCACTTCAGCCATTGTCTAACTTCACAGTGAGTGATGGCATTCTGACCTTTCATAAAGAGCACATCTGCATATGCAGTAGTTCCCTTCAAGGTCAGGTAATACTGTTGCAATAAGCGCTTTTTTAGACCGATTTTTTTTCTTCTTTTAGTTAATGTTTTCTTTTTCAATACCGTTGAGGGGACAGCAACACCCAGAGCAATACAGATTTACAAAACCCATCACACAACAAAGCATGCCTTGTGAAACCCAAAAGGCGAGTAGCTAGTGCCAGATCTATTGGCTTTGCCAATTCATGTTTCTCCATGATTTGTGCAATTGGTTCTTAACATCAGTCTCTTAGGTGATATTCACTGACGATTATTTGTGGTACTCCCCATGACCTTTTGCCTTGATGGGGAATAAAAGGTGGACATAAATACTAAGCTGTGAAAAATGTCTTCTACGTGCTACATGTTGGTCTGTTGTGAAAAAAAAACAGAAAGGTACTCTGGTTTTAAAAGTAATGCTTGGGGTCCTGAGATGTAGACTTTCCATACCTGTGTATTCCCCTTGCACTGTACATACTTTGGAATTCCGATGCGCTTAACTCTCTACTTTCCTACGGGCCTTCATGTCCATGTCTGTGATAACATCTGACAACAAATAAGTGAGTCCTGTAGGGGCTCCCTGTAGTAATCTGTATGTCATTCAGGAATTTATTTGTCAATCGGGGCTCGGAAGACGTCAGAGCCTTTCAGAAGGTTGACCCTTTCTTCACTCAGATTACCCGATGCAATATGTATAAATTGTCCACCCCTATCTCCAAGCAGATAACTTTTTAAGTTGCCAAGAATTATGCATCAGATCTCAGATAGCTTATGACCTCATCAGCAGTTAATATTTTAAAATGTTTCCTGCAGTGAAATGTCCGATTTTTGTTTGGAACCCTATGAGTGCACCATCCCTTTTGAATTCGCTTTTTCCATTAATTTCCTATGAGAAGGTTGAGCGATTATACTCCTCCTCCCCCCTCTTTCCACTGCCACCAGCCAACGTATCTCCTCGTCAAGTCCCTCTCAGGGGTGGCATTCCTAAGGGGCATAACGGAGGCCCCCACAATTTAATTCCCCCCGGGTTCCTTGTTTTGGATCCACCTCCCAAAGCCATGCCGAGTATGCCTTGCAGAATGCGTGCAACGGCATGGACTAAGAAAAAGGTAAATGCTCGGGAGTCAATCTGCTTTCCCGAGGAGGCCACCATTGGGGGGGGGGAGACCCTTTAGGGGGACCCCATTGAGCCCAGCGCCAATGAATATCTGTGCGGCCTGGGAGACGAGGGGCCCTCATCTCAATTTGCAGGGTGGCCCCATCATTTTGTGTTGCGCCACTGGGCTTAATGTATACTTTCTCCTCGTTGAAAGAAAACATGAACATACAGCGGCCTTTACCTCTAAACACAGTCTTTGTGCGCAGTTGTCATGTCTTCTTAATTTGGGATCTTCACACTTCATCAGTTGACGCACAGTTTTTCCAGTTTCTCTTTGAACCTGAAAGCAGCTGCTCGCAGAGCAGCAGCTCCTTATAGTGAGCTCTGTTCCTTCTGACCTTCCTCCCAAGACATGATGTTTCCGAGCCAAGGACAGGAAGCTGGGGCAGATCTCCAGCTCACATTTCACCCAAAGTGCTCGTATATACTGATACAATATCAGCTACCTTCACCTCTCTCTCACTCCATTAAGTACCCTGCCAGTTGCAGTTTGTGAACACGCTGTGAAACGAATGCCACACTTGCCACATGAAGAAAACCTTAATTTTCTTAACCAGATTCCACATACGGCTTTTCGGTAGATAGCCAGATCTGGTTTTGTCCATATTTGCGCCCAATATAAATACAGGTTGTAGAGCTAAAAGTAGTTTGATAGGCCTCATATCCAGTTATACCCGAGTGCATCCATTGTGGTCCCAGGCAGAGAAGGCTGCGCAGAAGTCTATTTTCTGCCTTGTAGAGACCCTTTGTGTTTTTGAACTCCCAAAGTTCTGTGCCGAAGGTACTTGCTGCCACAGCTTTTATTTTGTAGGCACGAGGTACCGGGTAGTTATTGAGTTGGACCGGTGTGGGTCGGCGTAGCAAAGCATCGAGGTACCCTCAGCCGTCTTAATAATTCACAGCCACTCCCTTGCCATTTCTTATAATGGAGTTGTGAAATGGAGATCCATTCTCCCCTGAGATGAGAAGCCTAAGCCGGAGACCTGAAGGCCCACTGTCTTTTGTACCCTCACAGAAACTTATGTGCATTTATGAAAAGATCAAGGTTGTAAGGAGAGCCAGCATTCTCTTTGGTGAGCGCGTGAAGTGAGAGCAAGTTCTGATCCGGTCATAACCACAATAAATTGTAATCGGACCTAATCGGCCCCCTCCTATTGCTTGCTGACTGTGTAAAAGCAGTTCAGCTGCTTGCACCGTCATGCTTAGCGCCCTTGTCTAAGGGATGGAGCAGGACATTACGTCAGGCAGTACTTCTTTCGTGCAGTGAAAAAGGGATGGTGCTCGAGCGACTTTGTATGTGGGTACTTGTTTGTCTGGATGCATGCAGAAGTATACAGGCATTTAGTGTCCCACAGCAAGATAGGAAGGAGCGGAGACCTCCACTATGTACCTCAGCAGTAAACTCCTCCTCAGGAGGGCAGAGGTGTCATTATTCCGCAGTCCCTGCTCATTTTCAGGGCTCTGCAACACTAATTTAAACATTGAAAAAGTAAGAATGCTGTCTTCATTAAGGACTAGGCATGTAACCGAGATAATACGAGTTGATGGTGCCAGATGCTATGAGTTTGCAGATTTTAGCCCCACAAACAATTCTGTCGTGTGCTTAGCAGGACCATTACTTGTGGTTGGTGGTAAATAAATTATTACACCAGATGAGAACACCAGTGCTAGAAATCAGCCGAGAGCAAACAGAAAACCACAGCTCGTCCACCTAGACTTTTCTCATTAATTCATTTTGAAATTCAACCGTTTCTGCAGTGCAGACTAAATGGGAAGCGTGGCAACATACAGTTTAAATACATAGTTTATCTGCGATTTGCCGAAAAACTGTAATGCAGCTGGTAAATAATGTCTTTTCATGTTTTTCCAGACTGATTTTTGTATCTCATATGATTCATTAATCAATTACACCCCAATGGGTAATTGAATGACAAAAGTTTCCTAAGGGTTGCTTCCGAGTAATTTAATCAATTTATACTTTGTTTAAAAAAATAAAGAAAAAAACAAAAACTTTCATGTTCCTTCTGAAGGGCTATTTACATAGGCATCAAGACTCGCTAAAGATTAGTTATTTTCCAAACCCGTATCTCCAAAATAGTAAAAAATAAACACATCTATTATGTATGGGACTATAGTGCTGTGACTGTATAAGGCATTAATTAAATTGCTTTATACAATCTTATTCCGAACAAACATTAGAGAAATCAAGGTGTAGTGTTTTCAGTCTCACCCCAGGATATCAATTCATCTGTGAGGCATCGATTCTACCTTTAAGTGCAGTTCATGTGGTGTTAGTTCATTCCTTTCTTTTCTGCACGTCTCCTACTACATTAGTGTAATGTTCTCACAAAGCTATCTACTGGTCCTAGGCTAAGAGTGAAACACTGCATGCTCTGCATAGGGCCTGATTTAAGTGTAGGTGCTATTTATTGAACCTGGTAAATAACGATACCATAGAGTTTGTTTTTTATAGGATAGCACCTATTACACGTTTCTGGGGAATAACATGCGTATTTTGGTGTTTAACGCCCCAGAATCTGCATAATACAGTTATTAACATATGACTTTTCCTTGTTAAATTTCAGCAGGTTTGACCTGCCGAAATGTAAGGTTAAGGTATTTACCGCATTCGAAAATCATCGGATGCGTTAAATAACACTGAACTCGCAATTCCGACCCGCGGGTAAACAGGAGTTTACCCATGGGATGGAATTTAACAAGCAACTCGTAATCAGGCCTTCAGCATTTTCCATGTACAGAAACATCTCTGTGGCTCCTTTGTGATTTTCCTGTGTGTCCATTTCCCTCTCACTTTGCCGTTTACCCAATGCTCAGGTTGATATTTCCTTCACTTTCCTGCCTCTGTCTCAAACAGCCATTTCCGAAATCTCTTATACAGCAGGTCACATGGTGATGATTTATGGGTATAGGCAGAGAGATGGGTAAGGCCTCTGCAGCAATACTGCAACTTATTTTGCATTGTGGGAAGGGAGCTGGTTGTCGGATGTGGCCTCCATGCAGTGATAACAGATCTTGGCAGTGCCTACGTTGCACTCCTATATCGATCAGCTTATCAAATGTTGGCGCTCTTCTGGCCTTCAGCCATGGAGTGTTCCCTATCCCTGGACACATCAAAATTATTGAAAGACCGCTACTCCAAATCATAAAAATAGTTCCATGGTGCCCACTTTTTCTGCCTTTTCTGGTGCTCACAATATCTAAACAAAAATAATTCTCTTATACAGAAAGATTTTTAATTTTTATTGTATATTTTTTTATGGTATGTTTTCTATTGTGTTTTTTTTATCTCTGTAGAAAGTAAAGCATCTTCATTTGTTTGTTTTTCCAAACACAAGATATGGAGTCGCCCCTTCCCAATGTTTACGTTATTCCAAAAACAATAGCACAATTCACATATATGAATAACTCCAATGAATCTCTGACCTATCTGGTCCTTCATGGTGGTTGTTCTACAAATAAGCATAGCATTTATTTTACCACATGATTTGAATGACATGACAGAAGAATGAAATCACGTGAAATAAGATAAAGCATATATGCTTTGGTTCACAACCAACCAATCATGGTGGTAAAAAGAACAATGGGCTGGAATTCTACCCCGAGTGATTGCCAGCGTAAGATTTCCTCCCATCACCTTTTGTGTGTTAAATATTACTATCGAAATTTATTATATATTAGAATACCAAGCAGGTTGTGCCAAATGAAGTTGAAGATGGTCTTAAAATTATTTTTGGTAAACTAATATATACAAAATGGCCCCTTTTAAATCCATTATGGCTAGTGGAAAGTGGTGTGTTCCCATCAGTGTTGGTGCTTGTGTTTTATACCACTTTATGCTTGCTCGTGCAACCAATATAAACCAAATCCTTGAAGGAATATGCGTGCTGTGTCTTGGTGTTTTAAGCCGGCTTTAAGTTTGAGCATAAAGGTGGATGTTGGATGACTTTGTAGGCCTAAAATGCCTGTGTTCAAATAAAAACGAATGTTTGACTGTAAAGCTACAGTTCCGTAAATATATAATCCCTTGTAGAGATAATAGTATTGCGATTTGGTAACGACTTTAAGTACTTTGATACTTAGCTAGTTTACAAAAATGGTTTGATTTGGACGTTATACCTGTACTTTTCTTGTGCTGTGCGCTAGAAATGAAGTGATAACTTACAATTGATATCATATCTGTGATGCTGATTTTTTTTTTTATTGTAAAAAGGTGATGAATAATATCAATAGCGTCACATGACTGTTTGACTCGCATGACAACCCTCAATCAAGTGTCTTGTAGAGCACGACTGCTCACCCGTAAGGGTCTCAAGGCGCTGGGGGACTGCTGATCCATCGAAGGCACTGTGGTTCAGTCGAAGAGCTAGGTCTTTCATGAATTGAGTAATGGTGACTGCCTGAGGTGGAGAGGCAGTGTGTTCCAGGTCTTTGCTGCGAGATTGGAGAAGGATCTTCCTCCCGCCGTGGACTTGCGGATGCGTGGGACAGTGGCCAGGGCCAGCTGGGTGGAGCGGGGATCTCTGGTGGGTGCGTGGAATGAGAGGCGGTGGTTGGGGTATGCAGGTCCCTCATCTTGTAGGGCTATGTAGGCGTGTGTGAGGAGCTTGAAGGTGATTCTATTGTTGACTGGGAGCCCTTGGAGGTCTCTCAGATGGTTGGTGATGTGGCTGTGGTGGGGGATGTTGAGGATGAGTCTGGCGAAGGAGTTCTGAATGTTCTTCAGTTTCTTGAGGAGTTTGAGTGAAGCTGGGGTAGAGTGTGTTGCCTTAGTCTAGTCTGCTGCTGCTGAGTGCGTGGATGACCGTCTTTCTGGACTCGTTGGGGATCCACTTGAAGATCTTTTGGAGCAGGCGTAGCGTGTGGAAGCAGACTGATGAGACGGCATTTATCTGGCGATTCATAGTGAGCGGGTAGTCCAGGATGATGCCGGTGGTCTGTGGGGGGGGGGTGCCCAGGGCTGCGGGCCACCAGGAGTCATCCCAGGAGGGGTGGAGACCAGGAAGAGGACTTCGGTAATCTCGGAGTTGAGCTTGAGGCAGCTGTCCTTTATCTAGGTGGCGACAGCCTTCATTTTGTCGTGGAAGTTGTTCTTGGCGACTCTGGTTTCGTTGGTGAGGAAGAGATTCAGCTGGGTGTCGTCGGCGTAGGAGAATATGTTTGTAGTTCCTGACGATGGCTGCTAGCAGGGCCATGTAGATATTGAAGAGAGTAGGGCTCAGGGAGGAGCCCTGAGGCACTCCGCAGCTGATCTCTGTGGGTTCAAAGTGGAACGGTGGTAGTCTGACTGTGTTCGGCCAGTGAGGAAGGAGCTGATCCATTCCAGGGCTTTGTCGCAGATGCTGGCATCGTGGAGTCTTGTTGCATAGGGTGCGGTGGGAGACGGTATTGAAGGTGGCCAAGAGGTACAGGAGTATGAGGGCTGCAGTTTCGCCATGTGCAGGGAGGGTGGGGAAGTCATCTGTGGCGGGAAGGAGGGTGGTCTCGGTGCTGTGGTTGCTTCGGAAGCCGGATTGGGAGGGCTCCAGGATGTGGTTCTCTTCGATGAGCTCGGAAAGTTGGGCATTGATGGCCTTCTCGATGACCTTGGCCATAAGACATTTTTCTTTGAAATGTCGAATCTAGAAGTCGTAAGACAAGTAATCTAGCAGTATTGACCCACTTCACCCAGTATATATAAAGGTTAATCATTAAATAGGTGTGGAATCGCATCGAACCGTGTAAATCATACATCCCAGTTATAGACTACACCTTTTGGTATCCTTAAAAGTAAAAAAAAAAAAAAAAAAGCATACTTCTGTTAACTGTGTGCTTGATGTGCACAGATTATTGACCAACACTTCGCACAGTGTGGCATGACAATTGTTCTGTTCTCTGCTAAATGGTTCTGTGCGCAGCCCCAAGCTCTTCTATGATGTTACCGCCATTCTTCATGGTGCCTTTTATGATCATGATTGTTGTGGAATAGTTATTCAGGTTGGACGCATTGAGTGTTCTCTGCTTATTTCTTTGCAGGGACTCCATTTAGCCAATTCATTTTATACGGTGGCTGGGTGTGTGGAATGAAATGGTTCTGGGTTTTCGTGGGACTATAATACCTTCTCTTGCTGTCTACTCTGAGTGGCCCTGTTGGATGCGAGATTGGCTCTTTCCGAGGGTGTATAAGGGTCGTAGGCTGGCTGAATAATGCACACCATTCTCCATATACAGCTTTTATATGTTGCCGGGGTAACAAGCTTGGCAGTCGAAGCCCGTTAGACTTAAGGTGGTGAATGGTGGAACATGCACTGAAGCAGCTGGCCTGGGCCGTCTCGACAGCCCGAGGAGTGGTTAATCTATGTAAAATTTGATGGAAGGTTTTATTTAACTTATGCCTTAGACTGACTGAAACTTCCAACTGAACCTTTTTCGGGAATTACGGCACTCTTGTCACATGAAACTCCGGGGTGGGGGCGGGGAATAAATGAGGTTACAACCCAAACAATTAAAACGCATGCTTTTACAACGCGTTTTTAACTTCGCAACTACCATTACATCGCATGATTTTACAACGCATGCCATTGCAACGCATTTAAAAAAACTACCATTACAATGCATACCTTTACAACGCATACCTTTACAACGCATACCATTACAACGCATAATACATTTAGGGCAACAGTAGGGTAAGTGTTGGATAGTGTAGGGGTAAAATTACTATTCCCACTCCAGTGAGTGCAACAGTAGGGAAAGTGTTGGATAGTGTAGGGGTAAAAATTACTATTCCCATCTACCCCAAAACCCATACCCACTCTAAAACGAAAAAATCTCCATTACTTACCTTATAATGCGTTGTAATGGCATGCGTTGTAATGGCATGCGTTGTAATGGCATGCGTTGTAGTGGCATGCGTTGTAATGGCATGCGATGTAAAGGCAGTTGCGTTGTAACAGTTGCGCGATGTAATGACTGCGTTGTAATGATGTTTCCCGGGGGCAGGGGGCGTAGATTTAGACCATTGAAATAATGCAGTGTTGTAGAGTCCGATAGCGACAGACACCAGACTATTTTTGCCGCCACCTTTCCCTCTCTTTTCTGCTTTTCCTACCCCTCCCTTTTCTTCGAGGAGGGGGTGGGGGGCTCATAAGACTGTTGCTGTATTTGGTGCAATTATCATTTTTCTGGCCATGTATTTAGTTGACTTCCTTTTGGACGTCCCTTTTGGGATTACTCCTATTTAGACACGATTATGCATTTTTATGTATTTTGTGTATCATCTTTTCTCTAAGAATAACAAAAAGACGTTTACAAAAAGAGAAATCGTCAAACCGGGTAGCGTACACTAACATAAGTATATACTTTTCAGTTCCTTGTCTGCTACTCCGCGTCGGAGAGTCTGCGGATCTAGGCCTGGGACCAAGAAACCGTTTAGATAAGCGAGGACGCGTAGGAAAAGATAATAAATTAAGTTAGAGCCATCATAAACCCTTCCGTAATGGACACTGTTTATGGAGCATGAAGCAGTGGCGGCATGTTTCATCACGTCACAAATCAGCCACTCAGAGTGCATTAAGTTAATGTTTTCAGTTCCTGCTCTAAGCGATGCCTGCTGCTGGGGTTGTACCGCGTGCAATAGTCAGATGAGCAAGCAATGTGAGTCAGATACTGGGATATGTGCAAGTAGAAAATGCCAATGAAAATGGTGTCAGAATACTTAAAACGTGACTGATTTGATGCTTTTCGTTGTTTTGTTTAGAGAGAGGTGCCAAACCGGTTACAAGTTTCGTGAAGAATCTTTCTGCCTTATCAGACTGGCATTCTGTCTACACTTCGGTGATTGCCTTTATTGTAAGTGAGTGTTCAGTTCTTGAATTTCGTTTACATTTAATGATCGTTCCTTAATGTACATTTTATAATTGTGGGTTCTAGTTTTGCAACTGAACTGAATCTTTGATAAAAAAAGTAGCTTAACAAACTATTATGCATACAGGTTACATAACTATATTCTTTGTAGAGGATTCATATTTTACTTCCATATTGTTCTTCTACATCCAGTACTTTAACCAGGTTGCCGTATGCCTACTTTTAGTGCAAGCAAGGAACAAGGGTACCTAGCACCGTGGCTGGATAGTAAGAAAGCCATAATTGGGGTACAGTGGGCCCTTCTCACTTATTGGCCCCGGGGCCACTGCACTTGCTGCACGACTGATAGCTTTACCCCGTCTACTGCCTATTGACTTAAGTGTGGTGAGCCAGGTTTCTGATAAAGACGTCCGAAACTTTTTTTTTTTAAATACAGATAAGTCACCCTTAAGGTAGGCCCTGAAGTCCCATAGGGCAGAGTGCGTTGTGTTTAAAAAGTAAGGCTTATGTTCTTAAGTTTTCATGTCCTGGTAGTGAAAAACTCCTAAATTAGTATTTCACTGTTTCAAGGCCTCTCCCACCCATTGGATAACATTGGGTTACCCTATTGCTTTTAAGAAGTACAAATGTTGGACTGAGAGCCAATAAGGATATCCTGTTTAGACTCAAATTAATTGCAATTTAAAATCCTCTTAAGTAGTCTGATTTAAAATCACAATTCTTGAAAATGCCACTATTAGAAAGTTGTCATTTTATTATCCTAAACATTTGGTGCCTGCTGCCAGTGTCCTGGGTCACATGACTGTGAATGGCTTAGCTGTTTGGCTTTGTCTATTCCACTCAGACAGTGAGACAAAGGGGGACTAGGTATTGGCAGAATGGGGAATGGCTGGGTGCAAAACTGTTCTCTGTCCCACTTAGACTTCAAAGGGCTGCCTCCAGCACACACGCAAATGACCCTGACACTAGCCTTTTGTTAGTCCAAACTTCTTGGAGCCATGGTGAGGAAGGGATGAACTTTCCATAACCAGATGTGGGGTAGCCTAGAAGATTACCCCACTTAAAAGGCTGGCACCAGGTATAAATATTGGACCCTAAGCACACTTATTCAGTACACTCCTGTTCCTGCGGACATTATAATGGAAGGACTGTCTCGTTCTCCTGAGAACTGCCCTGTTACTTGAGGCTTGTCATGTTCCCCAGAGGAGTGTGCTGCTGCTTGAGGCTTGCCTTGTTCCACAAGGGACTGCCTTGCTGCACGAGGCCTGCCTTGTTCTCCCCAGAAGGCTGCTCTGCTGCTTGATGGCTGACCTGCGCTCTGTGAAGGAGGACTGGACCTGCTCCCTTTATCCCAGGCTACCAGAGTGACTCCAAGGGTCAGTTGGCTGACCTTCTTTTCTGAGCTACAGGGATACAACAAGCCCCAGAGGCCTCTCTGCAATTGCCCAGGTGACCTGCTACAACTGGACCTGTCTGAGCCCTGCTGGCCTTAGCTAGAGTGAGTCCTTGATCCCCAAGAGGCACCTCCCAAGGTCCTGGAGCCCTGGCTGACATCAAAGTTGACACCTCTGTGAAGAAGGGAGAAATCTTGAAGTTTTATTAATGCCACTTTGTCAACGTGACCTCCTCGCATTGGGAACCTATTCTGACATATGGCCTACCTGCTAGACTGGAAAGTAATGTGTAATTCTGAATAGTCTCTGGCAATAACCTGTTCTCAATAGCAGGCAAACCATGGAAAGGACTATGGAATCTCCTAAAGTATATACGAGGATGTGAAAATCAAAATATAAAATGGGATCTTATCAAGAATAAGGTCACTGATCTCAAAGTGGGACATTAATTTGTCATTATGTCTGATGGGCACTTATTGCCATGCATATGTTTTAGATGTTTATCATAAATTTCTCTGGGTACCAACCGAAGTGGAGTACTATCAGTTCTTTATCCTTCAGTTTCAGCTGTTTAAATGTGTTTAAAGCGTTTCTATATAGGTGCTGGAATTGTTATGATGAGAGGGTATTTTGCTCTTTTAATACTTAGGCTTTTGCCTCAACCAAGTTTTGGCTGCATATCACACCAAGAGGTTCAGTTTGTTTACAGGACATTTCACAGGCTTGGGTTCTTGATCTTCTTACCCCAGTCAGAATAAAACTGTCACAGTGTGTGATTATCAAGGGACCATGATTTTGTACTCTGCAAGCACAGGTTTTCTTGCTGGAGAAGAGGTTGAGCAGTTTTGAAAAATTCTTAGACAAGAAACTATACAATAAAAAATGAAACTATACAATAAAAGGCGACATACAAATGACTGATATTCAAACGTAGCTCTCTCTTGGACCTGTGATGTAACAACGCAGGTCCAAGAGAGAGCTATGTTTCAATATCAGTCAGTTGTATGTTGCATTAACCGCAAGTTTGCCTCTCTGAGAGGGATTGTGCCCCCCTGCCCCCCCGCAGCCTGCTTCATTGGGTAAGGACCAAGCTCAACTGCCGACCATTCTCAACTGAGTTTTGGGGCACGTTGTTTGCTGGCAAGTGCTCACTCTTCTTGGTACTGCCGTTACAACCAATGATGAAAACTGTAGCATAAGGGACCACAAAACTCGAGTATTCCCGAACCTCTTTGTCACTCCTTACTGGATAGATTAGCTCTTAAAGATTTCCAAGTAAGCCTGTTCTTTGCATCTAACTTCCACATTGTTGGAAAGATACTTATGTGTGACAGCTTCCTGATGAAGGCGCTCTTGCTGAAACGCGCGTAGTAACTCCATGTTCAAGCCCTCCCTAACACAAATGTGTTGTTTCGTTTCCTTGGTTATTATTGAATTTTCATCATTAGTTATACATGAAATATATCAATGTACAATGTGAGACGATTTTACCTTCCATATATTTACATCAAATTGTCTTACTGTATGTATTGGAGATACTAACTCCTGTATGAACAAGTGTAAAGGACATCTTCGTACTGTTGCCGATTTATGACATTTTAACCCTTTTTTTATAGCTTAACTAATAAAATATGTTTGGTTATCTTGAATTTACTACATTTTTAGTATATCGTCAATTTTTTGTTTAATCTTTATTGTATTTTTTGTCATGAAAATTGTATGCCCGCATTTTTTACTGTACAGGTTTTTGTCTAAGAATTTTTCAAAACTGCATATGTTCTTCCCTGTTCTTGGCAAGCCATTTGTATGCAGGGGACCCCTTCTTTGCTAAAGAAGAGGTTGATCAGGCCATTGCAAAAATAAAAATAACAAGTGAGCATTTGATTAAGGGTCCAGAGCAGCGTGGAAGCCTGTGCTTTATTTGCATGGGCTCATTTGCTCATCAGGCTGATGATAAATGACGTTTTTAAGAATGTGAATTATTAATTTGGTGGATATTAGTCCACCACAAGTAATACAGTTATTAACCTGTTAGGTCCAGGCAAAAATTTCAATAATTTAAATCTAAGCATAACCCCAAATAGCTATGGCACAGAGCATTTAAGCTTAATTTAGTGAAAATGTGTAAGCATTCAGAAGTACCAGAACATTAAAAAAGTCAAACGCAACACAATAAAAATCCCACTCCAGTTTATAAAAATCGAGGAATGTTTATTAAACAAAATGACACTAAAATTGCAAAAATCCAATTATGAGAACCACAGATCTTAAATCTTGAAAAAAAATCAGAGAAAAAGTGGCAAGAAAAATGTAAGCAGCAATTGAAGATACTGTTAGTGTGTGAACAGGGTCTAGGCCCAATTTCATGTCAACCACAGTTGAGTATGGATCAAATATGCCAAGCAGGTTCGTCCCAGTCAAAGCTTTTACCTTCTGTCTTAGTCTCTGAAATGGAAGTCAAAATCATGTAGGAGGGCAAGGTTACAGATTGTATCTGAGGTAGTTCTCTCAAAGCTGGTTAGCCGTTGTATGAGGCACATTAGTTTGGCTCAAAAAGCTCAGAGAGGTAATTGTTCACATTTTGTTCTTGGAGAATTCTCTTTAGCTGGATATTTTTTTCACACCTTCGCCTGGCCTAGATTTCTTTGTTCAAACATAGTTTTTTTTTTAAAGTTTAGAATCCTCCAACGGCAAAGCACCCCTTTGAGCTGCAAAAATGTCAGTGCGGGATCTACTTGAAATCTTCACTCGCTGAGGTAAAACCTTGGTTGGATTGACTTGGATGATTGGTCCTGGTCCTCCAGATGTCTGGAAGTCCAAATAATGTTTTGTTCCAAGTCCCAACATTTTAGAGCTTGAAGAATCCCAGCTGGACATTGCCAAGGGTCCGAAGACCTTCAGAGGCTTGTACTTAGGGGGTCAGACTTTACTCCAGCAGAGGCCCTCTAGCCGCCATTAAATGTGAGGCCACAAGCATGTCCAATTACAACTGGTCAGATGGGAACTTCAGAATAAAAGCCTCTTGCAGCTTGTTGTGTCCCTCTAGGCACATAGGAAGTCAGGCAACTTACCCTTGGAGTTAGTTCTTGGTCTTGGGCACAAGTTGGAGCAGGTTCAGCCCTTCAGGTCTCCTCACAGGTCTCAAGCAGTAGGTGCAGTACATCTTCTGTTATTCCACAAGTTCAGAAAGTGTTCTGAGGAACTGGGGGTGAGGTACCAGCTGTGTAGGTTTCAATAGCCAGTAGGTGGGGGTGACCCCTGGACACACCCTAGCCAATGGGGAAAAAAGTTCCAGAGAGTAAGCCTTTCCACTTTTGCAGCAAATTCCGTTTGCCTTACTGAAAACAATCCAACATTCTAAGGGACATCCAAGACAGCACAGGCCTTCTGCCCCTGTAGGGAGCCTATAAGTCAACGGGGGCATGTCTATGGCAATGAACATTCCTCTCAGCTACATCAAACTGGTTCTGGGACCAGTTCCCCCTCCACTGGGCAGGTGCCAAACTGGCTACCTTGGGCCTAAAGAACAAACGCACCCCCTTCCTCAGGTCTCCCCTTACACTAAAGTATGATTGAGCAGGCTTCACCTCTGTCCCTTTCAAGTTAATGAAGTTCCCAGAACCTGCCCAGCTGACCTTCCTGAACTGGTATGTATCAAACTCTTCACACTAAGCCTATCCTGTTGCCAGGCATAAGCCATTGTCTCATCTATGGGAGCAGTTTTCCCACCTCATTAAGAGATTAACAGATTAAGAAATTAAACGTCCCATGCAGGTTTTGTTTTTAACAAAGGAAAGGTATATTAAGTAAATACATTGAAAATATTCAAGCATTCCCAATGAAATGAAAGTGGACAAACAGATTCTTGCGGTTAATGAGTCCAGTACTGAACAGAAAATATAACGACTCTCATAGCTAAGGCCTTCAGCGGCACTTTGACTTCAGGTAACGCTGGGTCTCGAAAAATGATGGACAGCCTGGTGGGTAGTTGGAGCCAGTCAAAACCTTTCAGCTTCGGTCTCTCTGTATGGACAAAGTCAATGCAGTGGGGCAAGGTTTCTGTAGTGTCTGAGGATTCTGTAGCTCTCAGCACTCTGGGAACCAGCCCATAGGGAAGAAAAACTGGATTCCAGAAATTAGCCAATACTTGGTAATTCAAAGAAGATTGATAGGCATGGCCAAATGAGAAATTCCAATAAGAACTTTTCCAGTTAAATTTTGTAACCTGCAGAAAACTTTATTTAATCCATACCTAGAATTGCAATCCCATATCTGAACTAAAGGAAATTAAATGTTTTTTTATCCTCTCTTACAATGTGATTTAAGCAAGATATAACCACTTTTACTTTAGGAGTGGACTTTTGCAAGGATCCAGTGTCTAAACTGTGCCTACTACAAAGGCAGACAAAGCACACAAGAAAATTATATTATCCCCCATTTGCTGTTAAGAGTAACACTGCATCAACAGAGGTGTGGACATCTGTTCCAGGAACCCATTCAAATTGAATATTTCTGATATCTGAATATATCCCCCATGTAGATCCATAGGTTTATGGCATATCAAGGTACACACCACTTAACAATATAACTTCTACAGAGGTTGACATAGTATCGCTTTACAGAAAGACAAGGTGAACCAGGCACAAATATAGCAATCCACCCCTTGTAGAGGATTAAAGTGAAGTGCAGCAAAAGCAAAACATTTATAGATTCACACAGGGTCAAGTAGGATCCTTATAATTATACTCTGGTCAGCCTCTAGCTATTTACTGCCCAACTGTTTCCATGTGACTGTCTCCGAAGGTCGAGCTGGTCTTTCCTTTTGAATCCCACCAACTTTGCATTCTGCAAGTGATGGTACATATAATGTTATCCTCTTTGCGGCCATTCAGAGGACCTGCATTAGTGTCAAAGTGTAAGATTTTTTTAATTAAATTGATTAAAAATTAATATTTAAGTAATTTTTAAGACCATAATTGCTTTCAAAGAATATTAATTTCAGCTCTGTGCTTTTCTCAATCGAATGTATGAATACAAGATAGAAATAAGACCAAGCTTGAGCTTGAATTTATGTTCATATAAAAAACAAGTGGGGATAAGTGTAAGACTTGCGTACCAGCAGTAATGCTAGAAAGTAAATAACCTGGGCACATTTATATAAAGGAATACAATCATATTTGGAAGGAGACATTTTAACCATTTTTTCTCTTTTAATTGCAGATTTACATGAATGCTGTTTGGCATGGCTGGGCCATACCTATGTTCATATTTTTAGCAATTGTGAGGTTATCTCTTAATTACCTCATAGCCAGGTAATGTAGTGATTATTTTTCTTGCTTGGCTTTCTTTAAAAATTGTATGTGTTTTGTTCTTACAGTCGTTGATATCTTTTCACTTGGAACATCAGTTAATGCTATTTGAGGCGCACATGTAAGTCATTGGAAAAAAAAACTTGAGTACTCGTTAATGCACGTGAACTTCCGGCATACCCTTGCAAGATTTTCCAGCAGCTCTCTGGATTACTGTGATTAACTTGCACCTGACTGTTCATGTCACTACATACTGTCCACTACCAACTAGCGCTTTTTGTGTGAGAAGATCAGACTCTAAATATAGACGGTGCTTAGTATTTTTCAGTGAGTTGATTACTCCTCAAAGAGAACCCCTTGACTAAATTCAGTATGTCATTTTTGCGAACTAATGCTACCAGTTGCACATCAACATTTGATTTACTATGCGATCTCGCAGGAGTCTGTTAGACGCAGTGCTTAATTTGAGCCAGTTTTTTCCGGTGTTCAGCACCTGCACCTAATTGGTTTCCAGTGCTCCACGCAGGCACTTAATTGTCAACACTGCACTTAGGAAGGTTTACCATATGGTTGCACTGCTCATCTAATTTAGAGATGAGCGCAGAACAGTTGTTTAGGAATACAATATACATAAAAAATTGCTAATACCTGCCTCCCCATCCACTACTTTAGCTTTGGGGACCTGGAATAAATCGATATGCCGCACTTGCAGTCGAGAGAAATGGTTAGTAGTTGTTTTGGCAGCGATGACAAGGGCGATGGGTGGTGCAAGCAGCAGTGGTCTGGTCTCCTGGTCAGGGCCCTGGCACTTATTATTTTACATATTAAGCACTGGTTAGATGTCTTGTTGAACTATGGGGAGATTGGGTACCATTTACTTTGTGTGCAATCTCTAAATTCTTCTTAAAGGGTCACTGGCATACTTTTGACACAGATTAACTATTGGAGTTAAAAACGGGTTCCTGTTTAAGTCTCTAGCAAGAGAATACTATTTAAGCCAGTTTTGATCTGAAAAATGTTGGGCACTTTATTTAAGCGCATGTTGACAGATATACATTGTTGAGGAAGGAGAGGCGTAGCCTCGCGTGAGACAGGGCCCCCCTACATTGAATAGTTCAATAAAATATTACATTCTGCATGTGTGTGTGTGTATATGTTTGAATGTGTATATATATATATATGTATGTATATGTGTATGTATGTATGAACAAGCTTGCTATGCAAGCGAAACGCGTTACAGGAATTAAACCAACGACTGGTATTGAAAACCTCGGAGTGATCGCCTTATTGGAACATTTTTGAAATATATGTATGTATATATATATATCTCACTGCAATTAGGTTGAGACCTGGTGCGCTCAACTGCAGGTGCTGGTGACAGGCTGAACCTTAGAGCCCACGTTTCCTCCTTATATGCAAACACGCCGCACTCAGTGAATCCTTTGTATTTCTTTAATGGCGAACACCACTACTCCACCAACTCACAGGGTCTTTCTCACAGTAGGTGAGTCTTCTTTTCTTTCTCTTTAAATACTCTCCATTTGTAGCTCTTAATGAAGCATGATGGGAGTGGTAGTTTAACAACATATGTATCCAATTTGCAAGTTACAATTTATCATAGTAAAACTAATTACATCATCTTTGTTGGACAGTATGTCATCGTACGCCTCTTTTGATACATCATTGGTACATATAACTGGTATATATAATTAATTGATTCATTTCCACCATTCACAGTATAGTACCAAGTCCAGCGCAAATTTCATGAGGTCATACTGTTGTTCATACTTATGTAGTGTCAGATAATTATACATAATTTTAAATACGTGCCTGAATCTGATTGTATATCTTAATTCATAATTCACGGTTCAGTGCCAATATATTCTGGACGTTATGATTTAGTATCATTACATTCACAATGTACGTGATATACAATGGTGGATATGTTTGTATAAAGGTATAGTACCAATACATAATCCCTTTGCTTGATACAATGGCGTGACATCCAAACATGATGGTTGACCAGATGCTGCATTGTTTAGTTCTTGATTCATAAATATATATAGAGTTCCTAATCATTATTAAGGCCCGTCGGTGTCTTAGTTTTAAGTCTTATTATGTAGCGAGACTCTAATTGTCTTAGTCTTTTTGTTCCATGTCCTCCCCGTTCACTTGGTGTGACTGTATCAAGTCCAAAAAATCTCATCATTCTCCAGTCCGCATTTTGGCATTGCATCAGATGTTTGGCTGTAGCATAGCTTGCATCCTTATTCTTGGCTGCTCTTATATGTTCTAGTATTGGTTTTCTCAACATGCATGTTGTGCTCCCTATGTATTGTAGGCCACAATTGCATTCTATCACATAGATGACATATGTTGTTTTGCATGTAATATTCTGCTTAATTTGAATCATTTTTCCTTCTTTGTCCAGCAGTTGGTTCTTATTGATTCCTATTTTGCATGCCTTGCAGCTATTACATTTGACAAATCCTTTTCTAGCTTCCATTAGCCAGTTTGTTGTTGATCTTTTCTCTTGCAGATGGCTTTGGACCAGTTGGTCCATCAGAGATTTAGTTTTTCTGTAGGTGACCAGTGGTCTTTATCCCAGCATTTCACCTATGTCTGGATCTTTCGATATCAAATGCCAATGTTTTTGTATTGCATTAAAATAAAAAATTATTTTCTTTACTGTAGGTGATTATTAATCTGGGAGCTTGTTGTTGTTGATCACATCCCTGACGTATTTCTTTCCTCGTAATTAACTGTTGGAAAACGAGGCAGTATCTGTGAGGCCTGCACAAATAACATGTCACATTTGTCCTTCACTGGGAACCAAACACCCTATTGTAGCGCTTGGCTCTCAGAGAGTAGCGTTGCAGAGCAGTCTAAGGCTTACTCAAGGGAGGTGGTGTAGGCTAGTAATCGCCATTACAAGTACGCAGAAATAACACTCAATAATTGATTGTCTAGTCTGTACTTTGCTTTATAAAAGTAAGAGTACATTTATTAAACACACACACTACTCAATACTATGCAACAATTTTACAAATATACATAAGCTGTTGGAATTACTTTGTGACATTGCATAACATTTCCACCCCTCCCAAATGGGGGTGGGGTCTAGTACCACCACTCCCATATTTGCACATCATCTTGCCCCCTAATGCAGTTAGTTGAACATAACCTGGAGCGAGGGCCCTGCGCACTGGCACCATCCCAGTGGCGACCCCCCCCCATTATCTCAACAAGCATTTAAAATAGGCACACCTGCCCTGGTGACACAAAACCCTGACTGAACAGGTCATACTGACCATATAGTTACACCTCTACATCTTAGGGGCTAACAGTCTGGGTTGTTCTTCACCTAACGCAGCATCAAGAATACATGCTTGGGCATCACTTTAAATGAGGTACTTTTCATAGCTGATAACAGTTGTAATGCATTGCAATCACAGCCTCTAAAAGGCATCACAGTTGAATCACAGGATTAAGCATATACAGCCAGACACCCTAGCAGTAATGTCTAACAACATAACCCCACTTTGCTTATGATTCTACCTTACGCCGGTACTTCACATTACACATGTGCCTTTCAGTCCCTCTAAAAAGAAATAACATTGTTAAATGCATTTGTGGTGCAATTACACCTCTTCACCTCCAGGGGAGGCCCTTCTCCAGACATCCCCAACTCAGCCCTTCACACCTTGAGGCAGTCCCTAAGGCACCACCAGCTGCAGAACAAAAGTTTCAGCCATGGGGATGCTGATGACGCCTGGCTGAGCCCTTGAGGGGTTATTCTTTGTAAGTCCCCAGAGACTTAGGGAGGGACTTTCCATTTTCGTGCTGGGGGATACTGCGCTGCTCCTGCAGCTCCCCCTGCACCTAGGCACTCATCTTGCAGTGCCCCCGTCCTCCTGGGGTCACCACTAGCCAAGAAAAAGCAGCTTTCTCCTGCAGGCCGGTCCGGCCTGCAAGGCATTATGGGGCGCTTCTCCTTAGCCCCGTGAATATCATAGCAGCGGCTCCCCCGCTGTGCTGGGAGAGCCGCGCTGTGGGCCTCCGGCCGCGTCTCTCCTCCGTTGGAGGGTCCGGTCCCACCCGGACCCCCAGGTGAGTTATGCAGCTCGGGGAGCCCACCCCCGGCAGCTCATGCTGATTTTCAGGGGCCCGGACCCACCCGGGCCCCTTGCACCTTTCCTCCTCTCGGGGGCCCGGTCCCACCCGGGCACCCCATACTGGCACCTCTTCTTCGCTGGGCAGGTGAGTGCAGCACGGGGAGCCCACCCCCGGCTGCTCCGGCTGGCTCCCGGTCCGGCCCACACCCTCGGGTGCGGCCGCGGGAGCCAGCGCTGCTCTTCTGGTCTGCCCGCTCCGGCGGGTAGACGCGGCGGCCGCAGCTTGACCGGCGGGTCTTCGGGGCAGTGCGACGGCACTCCCCCCGCCTTCCTCCCGTGGGGGGGGGGGGGAGTGCGGATCACTCCCCCCCCTCCTCTTCCCTCACGTCGGGGCCCGGAGATGGGGTCCCGGAGCCATCTTCACGGGGAGCGCGATGGCGCCCCCTGGCTTTGACTTTCTCGCGAGGGGGGTTGCGCGACGGCGCGCCCTCCTCCTCTCTGCCACCATCATCGGGGCCCCGAGTTGGGATCCCGGGCACCTGGGAACCTTCGCGGGGGGCGCGACGGCGCTCCCTGGCTTCCGTTTTTGGCGTGGGTCAGGGTGGGTTCCTGGCACCCCACAGGGCATTTTCACGGTGAGCGCAACGGCGCTCCCCGACTTATCTTCTGCTGGGGGCAGCCCCCGGGACCTGACCCACCCCGGGGGCATTTTCTGGACCGGCGGCGTAGCCCCACGCGCTTCGTTGTCGGTCGGCCAAAGGTCGCCTACCTTCTGGGGGGCATATCTCAGTCCCCAGGGGACCGATCTTCCTGATTTTGGCCTCTTCTTGCTCCTGGTTTCTCCCTCCTGGTCTCAAGGAGGGTGAGCTCGGCAGGGAGCTGTCTTCACTGGCTCCCTGCACCAGCCTCTCACCTGGCTCTTCTCCTGGGCCTCTCTTCTCCATGCGCAGAGGCCCAGGCTTCTGCTCACTGATCCTGGTCTCCCCTTGTGGCGCAAGTAAGGGTCCTGGGCCAGTCTGGAGGTTCTTCGTTCCAGCTGCCCATGGTGCCAGGCTCCAGCACCAGTCATCCTCAGCAGACCACACCCCAGAGAGAGCTCCTCTTCCTGTGCAGACTCTTTTTAAAGAATGGGGAGGGGGCTGGCAAGAAGTCTCTGTTTGCCCTATCACACAGCGACACATCACCTCTCTGCCCCTGCTCCCTCCTTCCTGCCCAGGCCTCTGGGTTTGTTCAAAATGGCGTCGTCCAGGAGTCTCATGCCACATGGTCTCTGAGAGCCCCTTCCCCCCTCGCTGCCTTCTCTCCAAAGCAGCTTGGTGCCTGGCACCAGGTGTCAGCTGCTGATGGATGAACCTGTAGCTCCACCCATCTTCTCTTCTTGGAGTGGAGGCGTTCGCCCTTGGAATGCTTGTTGTGCAGGGCTGGGCCTCTGAGGCTACAGCTTGGGGAGGAAGGTCATTAAGGGTCAGCCCCAGCCAGGCCCTGGTTATGAGCTGACTCAGAGAAATATGACATTTCTGGATGACCCAAAAGCAGTACAACTATGACTTTGGACTCGCAGAATACCTCTTCTCACATAAGTTACAGTGGACTTTAGTGCGTGTCTGGAATTTGTAGGCCCTAAGAAAGTGAAACTAGCCCATGTGCTCCACATCCTCATAGGAGAGTAATGGAGTGAAAACAGTAAAGCACACTGACTTTCCCTCAAATGTTTCTTCCCATTGTATAAAGCCTATTCCATGTCACCACCCAGTTCTGCATAAGTCCTGCCACACCATTCACCTTGTAGCTGCTCCTGGGCTGTGCACGCCAGGAATCTCCCCTGCGCAGCCCTTACACTTGTGCACACGCGTCTGCATGTAACCAGCCCAGTGCCCCTTACTCTGGCGGCAGCGCTGCGGCCTACTCGCGCCAGGGGGACACCGGGAAAATACACATGCAGTCCCTTTCATCATGAGTTCACTGTGGGTGAGTCCCAACTTATGAGGCTCTCCCACAGTAAAAGCTCAACAAATAGGTGTTCAAAAAGCGAAAAATCCAGGCGGCTCAGATGGTCCGAACCACCTTCTAACATTAACGTATCTGCACGTGATTTTGTTTGAACTTTTTTGAGACATGTCATCAAGTCTTTTTGTTTATATCCTCTGTTCTTCAATCTTGAAATTGTTTCAGCATATTTTGTTTCTGCATCCGCATCTTTAGAACAGTTCCTTCTCATCCTTATTAGTTCTCCATACGGTATACTTTTTATCAATGAGGTGGGATGGAAACTTTCCCCATGGAGTATACTATTGGTGGCTGTCTCCTTCCTGTATAGAGTGGAGTGCATTGTGCCTTGGTCTATATAGATGCGTGTGTCTAAGAAGTTGATATTCATTTTGCTTATTGCACATGTAAAGGATAATCCTATATTATTGTTGTTCAAGTTGTTGAAATATGTAATGAAATCATTCTCATTTCCATTCCATATAAGGAATAGGTCATCAATAAATCTGACCCACAATATGATGTTCTTCATGGTTATCAGTTCCCCATGCTATTTCCTTTTCCCACCAACACGTAATATTCGCGTAGTTCGGCGAGAAGGAAATGCCCATTGCGGTATTGCATTTTTGATGGTAAAGCTCATGATTAAATAAAAAGACATTGTTTGACAGACAAATTTTGATTATCTTTAAAAGCATTTTAGAATGTTGCAGTTCTGTGATCTTCCTCGGTTTTAAAAAGTAGGCACAAGCTTGTCATCCTATATCGTGTTTGATCGATGTATAGAGTGATACAACATCAACAGTTGCCATTATGTAGTCATCATTCCAGTTTGTTTCTGCTAATATGTGCAAAATGTCACCAGTGTCTCATATATGAACTCAAACTTAATACAAACATATCCACCATTGTATATCACGTACATTGTGAATGTAACGATACTAGATCAAAACGTCCAGAATATATTGGCACTGAACCGTTAATTATGAATTAAGATATACAATCAGATTCAGGCACGTATTTAAAATTATGTATAATTATCGGACACTACATGGGTATGAACAACAGTATGACCTCATGTAATTTGTGCTTGACTTGGTACATACCGTGAATGGTGGAAATGAATCAATGAATTATATTTACCAATTATATGTACCAATGATGTATCAAAAGAGGCGTACAATGACATACTGTCCAACAAAGATGATGTATTTAGTTTTACTACGAAAAATTGTAACTTGCAAATTGGATATATATGTTGTTAAACTACAACTCCCATCATGCTTCATTAAGAGCTACAAATGGAGAGTATTTAAAGAGAAAGAAAAGAAAGACTCGCCTACCGTGAGAAAGACCCTGTGAGGTCGAAACGCAGTTGTGGTGTTCGCCATTAAAGAAATACAAAGGATTCACTGAGTGCGGCGTGTTTGTATATAATATATATATTACCTACTGGCGGTCACCAGTAGGTAGTTATAGTTGGGATGTAGTTTCCATAGGAAGAGCGTTAGTTCATTTGCCAGTACCTTTGGCGTCGTTTGATGAATCCTCACGAAATTTTCAAAACTAGTTTGCCATTCAGTTTATCTGCTGTCTTGAAAGTTTCAGGGCGATCCGTCATGCGGGGGTTGAGAAAAAGGGGGTGGGTCCCAGAAAGCGTTTTCCAATGTTAATTTCCACATGAATTTTAGACACGGCTACAGCCCGAACTGCTGAACGGAATTACACCAAATTTGGCAGAAAGGTAGCTCTTGGACCAGAAAGTGACCTTTTTGTAAATTGGTGTAAATCCGTTCAGTAGTTGTAGAGTTATTGAAAGGAATTTCCAATTGTATATATGGGGATGCGGGGAATCTGCGACCGCTCCTGATGTCGTGCTGAAATCTGATTGGCTGCCAACACTTCAAACCAGGAAGTGTTGGCAGCCATCTTGGGACTCTGCTTGAGACGAGTCCTAGAAAAAACTTTCAAAAAGAAAAAGGGGCAGGGTAGAAATACCCTGACCTCCTAGGCCTCTTGGAGGAGTCCCATAGGAACCAGCAGGGCCAAAAAAGCATTAAAAAAAAAAAAATTGCTGTGATTCTCATTGGTTCCACGGATCCCGCCGAAAAAAAAAAAAAAGAAGTGCTGGTTCTCGCGCTTAGTTAATAATTGGCCACCGGGTGGGCCATGTCCTGGGGGCATATTGATGATAAAAGAGGGGGGGGGGTGCATAGGTCCCCCTGCTGGGGCTTATCAATGCCCCAGGGACCACCCCCTCCCTGCGGCTAATTTACTGTTAATTGGGGGCCGTCTCCGACCCACCTGGGGACCACCACCTCCCTGGGACCAGATGCCAAAAATGATTTGAAGGGCGTCTCTTGGACCCCCGTGCCCGGGACCACCACCTCCCCGGGGCTGTAATGGATATGTATTGGGGGGTCTCGAGGACTCCCCAGGTACCACCACCTCCCCAGGGCCAAATTCTTTTTAAATAATTGGGGGGGGCCACATGGCCCCCCTCCCAGGTTGTTCTCTGCCCCCGGGAACGCCACCTCCCCGGGATAGTCCTTCCACAGAAGAAAGAAGGCCTCCCCCCCCCCCCCTCCTGGAGCCATACATGGTGCTCGGGACGGCCAACCCCATGGCCCCGGCTCCTGCTATGTCCCAGGGTGGCCATCCCGGGACATAGCTTTTGCTGTGGCTTGGAGGAAGCTTTAACGCTCCCGCCAAGCCACAACAAATGCTCTGCTTCCAGCAAGTGAGAGCATTGAAAATGCTCTCGCTTGCTGGAAGCGAAGTAGAATTGCTTTCACAGAGAGTTAGCTGCATGTTCAGTAGCTCCATGTCTGTGAAAGCAATGCTGGCTCCTGCAGGAAGCGGGGAGCTGGCACGGACCGTGGGGGCCTTCAAACTCCCCCTGTGGTCCCAGTGGAGACTGGGTGCCCTGGGGCACCCAGCATAAATGACTGGGCTCCGGGGATGCGATCCCCTGTGGCCGAAATCGGCCCGTGGAGGCGTGCAGAACAGCCTCCCTTCCCTATTACTGGTAGGCCAGGCCCCGGGTGATAGGGTCCCCGTGGACAAAATCGGCCCCCCATATTGAAAAAAAGCCTGGCCCTGGGGGAATGGGTCCTCGAGGCCGAAATCAGCCCAGGGAAGGGGGGCCACGCGGCCTCCCTCCCCTAATTACGAAACAATAAAAAAAAAAAAAGCCGGCTGGCAAGTCACCAGAGGCCCGTCCTATTTCTCCACCTCCTGGTGCACTACTGGTTGGGGGATGAAGTCCCCTTGGCTGCTGAGGATATTTGGGGGCCAACAAGCCCTCCTGTTACCACCAGTAAGTCCCACACAGCGGGATTGCTGAGAGGTGGCCAGAGACCACGCCCCCTTTCTTCACTACTCTGCAAACTCGCCTCCTGTCGCACTACTGGTTGGGGGATGAAGTCCCGTTGGCTGCTGAGGGTCCTTGGGGGCCAACAAGTCCTCCTGTTACCTCCAGTAAGTACCACACAGCAGGACTCCTGAGAGCTGGTTGGAGGCCTCTCCCCCTTTCTCCACCACTCTGCAAACAAGACTACTAGTTAAAAAAAAAAAAGGAAATTCTCTTAAAAAAACAAAGGTTACAGGGACGTTATAGTTAGGAAATATAATTTGAAAAACTCAAATTTCACTGAAAAAAAAGCAAAGGTTACAGGAACGTTATAGTTAGGCTCAGATTTCCTTCTTACAAAACCAGTGAAATTTAGCAGGTATAGTTACCCGAGCTATAACTATAACTTGCGTCCCTGCAATGCACCGCTTATGACCTCACATATTACATCACTCATGACATGTTTGGCGATATCAATGATGACATCTCAAATGACATAATTGATGACATCAAGTGAGTGTAAGTGTTTTTAGAGTTTGTGTGTTAAACATATATACTACCCTGGATATTTTAATGTGCCAATTGCTTATGAACAATGACTGGCACATTTGGGGCGTACCATACAAAGCCATGTTGAATAGATATATTTGCTGAAATAGCCATTTCAATAAGTATCGCTTTTTGGGAGCACCCCGTTTGCTCCAGAGGGTGTGTTAGCCCTTAGCAGTCTCTAGATTTCTGCATATGAAAAGCCTCCAGATTTTATCAAGGGAAACACAGAGCAAAATCCTAAGCACCTAACTTAGCATCAAGGGTTGCCCTTATCCTCGATGAAGGCAATGACCCTACCTATATCAAAGATGTAAGAGAATGTTCAGTTGGCCATCTCTTCCACCTCTTCTGAGTGGTATGGCAGGCGCTCTTATGGCATTAGGTTTTTTATAACTAAAAAGATACATCACTACTGTAATGGATACATGTACATGGTATACATTATGATTTTCACACGTCATTTAAAGGACATTGAACAAGGAGTGTGTTGGACCTAGCCCTTTCTGCAGGGTCATCCTCAAACGTTTTGCCTTCCTACTCCTACTTTGGGCTGAATTTGTTTTTGCTGGCCTCAGAAATCTGAGCACTTTACCACTGCTAACCATTGCTAAAATGCATGTGCTCTCTCTTCTAAACATGGTAATATTAGCTTATCCCCAATTGGCATATTTAATTTACGGATAAGTCCCTGGTAAAGTGGTACTACATGTCCCCAGTACCTGTAAATTAAATTATACTAGTGGGCCTGCAGCACTAATTGTGCCACCCACCTAAGTAGCCCTTTAAACATGTCCCTGGACTGCCATTGCAGAGCCTGTGTGTACAGTTTTTACTGCCATTTTGACCTGGTAAATTAAACCATTTGCCAGGCCCAACCCTTCCTTTTTAATACATGTAAGTCACCGCTAGGGAAGGCCCTGGACAGCACAGAGGGCAGGATACAATGTATTTGAAAACTTGGACATGTACTATAAGAATTACTTTTCCTGTTGGTGAAAAACTCTTACATTCATTTTTCACTACTGCAAGGCATATCTCTCCCATAGGATAACATTTTATTACATTTATAAGTGTAATTTCCAAATGGAAAGTGATAACTAGTTTGGTGTCAAAAAATCACAATTTAAACTCATAATGTATGGTGAGGTCTGATTTTTAAATTGCAATTCTGAAAATGCCACTTTCTTGTCTTAGCCATTTTGTGCCTGCAGTCTGACTCTGATCACATGACTGGATGTAGTTGCCAGTTGAGCTTTGTGCATTCCTCCTAGACAACCATATACAATGGAAGCTTATGTGTGACTGGTAGGGCCATCACTGGCAAGATGGGAGAGAGGTGCTGGGCCACGCCTCACTTACACTTGAATAGACTGTGTCCTGTCTTCACACAAAGGGTCTGACTACCCTGCATTGCCACGTCAGTCAGCTTGGAGCCAGGGCAGGGAGGGCAGGGCATCTATGCACTTCAAAGCCAATGTCTAGAAGCTTCTCCCACCTTCCAGAACCAGAGCACCAGAATATAAAAAGGGGGCCTCCGACACCAACTCTTCAGTACACTGCTGGACCTGTGGATACTCTGTCAGGAAGAAGGACTGCTATGCTTCTGAAAGGACTGTCACTCTGCTGTCTGCTGCTATGAAGGAACTGATGCCCTGCTGTGTTGACCTGCTGCCCTCTTGCCTGGGTGAAAAGGACTGGACCTGCAACTCTTGAACCCATAGTGACTCCAAGTGCTAGATGGCTGGCCTCCTGATCTGAAGCCTCAGGGACATAAGTCTTCCAACAACCTTGCACCTGGGCTCTGCCATCTGTGAGTCTAACCTGCCAAGTGATGCCACCTGGACCCTTGGAAGTGGGCCTAAGGTGCTTGCTAGTGGAACACATGCATCTTCTCTGCTGAGCGGCGCATTCCTGAGCAGAGCTGACGCATCTTCTTGGCTGAGTGGCGCATCCCGAGCAGAACCGACATTGCCGCCGCAACTCGCATTGATTTTGGAACTGCCGCTGCTTGATGCATCCGCGGCGCAGACCCTCACATCTCTCGTCGACGGCAGCCTCGATGATGACAGACTCGCATTGCAGCCCTTCGAAACTGACGCATCACCAGCTGTCAGCTCCATCCCAATGCTGGACTTTCCCTTTCAAGCCCTGTCGATGGGATCCTCGACAACGAGGCAACAGGACCTCGCACCACAGCCTCGCCACATCTTGTAACCGACGCATCGCTTCACTGATCCACACAACGCTCTGCAACCCAGAATTTAAGGTACTTTGTCAGCGGGCCTAACTGGGTCCCTGTAGCCAGCCCTCGCTCCATTGCGGTTGGCCTGAGCTTGTGGCTTTGACCCGGTGCGACCAGATAGCCACAGGTGGTGCTTTGTGCTTTTTGGCGCTATTTTCATTAACATCTTTAAAATTGGATATCTCTGGTTCTACTGATTGGATTGCTGTGTTTTGGTCTTGTTTTATTTATTAATAACTACTTGATTTTTCTCACTCTGTTGTGGGCTCCTTTTGTGGTGTGTTTTCACTGTTACTGTTTGAAGTGTTGCACCAATACTTTACACATTGCCTCCAAATTAAGCCTGACTGCTGTGTCCAAAGCTACCAATAGGGTTGAGCACAGGTTAATTTGGGATTGGCTTGTGCCTTACTCTGACAAGGATTGTGGTTGCTTCGTGCACCAGGGCTCACAGTCCAGTCAACTAACAACCCAATTTCTTACAGAGTGGTTCTCATAATTGTCTCTAACGTAGAGGAGGTTTAAGGCTGGTCTGTATTCGCAAAGTTCTGAGCAAGTGCAGGAGAGGTATCTGCAGCCTGCTGGGGAACCGTAGCTTGGTGTGAATGGATGGCCGGTGCAGAATATCCACAGAGGCTGCTCTTCACCATCTCCTGCTCATGCCTAAAAAAAGCAAGAAGTATGGGACACGACTGGTGACTGCTACTGCTGCACCCACTGATGTGCTTCCCTCACCCTGACTCCTGCTAGCTGTTGGCAGTTGCATTGACCCTGAGCCTTTACAAATTCCAGTAAGGTTTAGTGGGCCTGAAAGGAGATTTAATTTTATTTTAAAGACACTGTACTGGTGTGGAGTCACAACACTTTGTGGCAGTCGATTAAAGTGCACACACTCCTCCAACACCTCCACCCCTCATTTCCTTAAGTCTTTCCCATACTGTCTTCCTGGGTTTTAAAATGTACCATGAAAGCATTATATCACTAGTTGGATAATGTCACTTGCGATTCTAGACTCACTGGTTCTGCCATCACATTAATTCCACCTAAAAGGGAATAGAAACATTGAAATAAAGAAAACGCCCAAAACCCTTACAGGGGTGGTGGGGGCGAGTCATTTTGCTGTACTCTGTTTATCCGCTCTGATTGTTTATCCAGATGGTAATTTTATACTCTGTCTGGAGAAGAGCACTTACCAGATGGGAGAACCATAGAGAGATAATCAGACCGGTTCAGGAGCATGTGTTCCAGACCACTGTCAATCCAATATGAAACCATCTCCCTTCCACTGAGCTCAGTTCTTCCTGCGTAGGAGCATTGCAATATCCTTCCGTTTATCAGGAGTACCTCTTAGGCACAGCTGCTTTGGTTCAGCATCACATTCAGGAATGGTTTAAAGGGTCACAATGTTGCAGGGCACCTGCGGAAGGTGCTAGTGGGTAAAAGCCCCTGTTACAGTCCAAGATGCAGCTCTCCTCAAATCTTATCAATATTCCTGCTTTGTCATTAGTAGGCATAAGGAAACGGAGAAGCATGGAAGGAGATCAGTACACCACATCATTTGATCTTTTAATCCAGCCACCAAGGGGTCTCCTCTCTCTACTGGGAGAACCTGTAATCCAAATTTCTCCAAAGCAGCCTAAAGAAAACACAAGAGAGAGTTAAGAGAGTTCTCCATTGCACTACTCTTTACCACCCTCCAAATACTGCCGCAGCCAGGATGTTTAAAGTGGTTCTAGAAGTCTAAGAAGGTTGCTGAAAGAGACATGATCGTGGAAACACTGCCACAGAGCCTAGAGGGGACTGAAACTTAATTATAAATCTATCCCCAACAATCATGCTCTAATTCCAACCCCAGAGTCCAGTAACCCACACAACAACAGAGATTCTATCTCACTCTCCTGATGGAGAACTGAAAGAATCAAGCTCGAGTGAAAATGCCTACATGGTAGTCAAGGAAAATCCTATAATCCCACAAATAGAACAGCAGAAAATGACCACTCTTAATGGACAAGGAGGATACATTGAGGCAGAAGCAGACCACAATGGATATCATTTGGTTAGAACTCAGTGCGGCCTACGAGGCATAAAAGCTTATGTCTCTGGTTCATTAATGGGATTTCAGCAGGATTCTCAATTGTTGTCCATTGCATTGGACATAGCATGGCCCAACTGAATGCATGCGGATTGTGGTGTCCTGCTGCACATGTTATAATGGTAGATATTCTGGGAGCATTGTTTCTGGCAGCGTTGGGATGCAGAAAGATGCATTATAACTGACTGAGCGCAAGAGAGGGAGAGTCGCAGGCAGATTCAGTCTTCTACTGACTACCGAATGACTACAGTTTACTATGCCTCCAGATATATCTAGTCAGAGGAAGTGAAACAGGTGGCTTTCCTTTCCATGAGCAACACATTGGAAGAAGATTGTGTCATTTGGAAGGGAGAATCTAATTGAACTTTTCTTTCAGAATGAGCGCATCAACTGAAAAATAAACAAAGTTGCATAGTCTGAGTGTCTTATGACGCGACAATTGGTCCATGGTCATTTACTAAACAGAATAATTTGCCAGCAGGTTTCTATTTTTGTATGAGATTACGTAATTCTGCAGCTTTTGCCCAAAATAAGATCCTGCGATTACTTGAACATAAGTGATTGTTCTGCCATTGCTGCTACAGCAAGATTGACCCCTGCATTTCTTTTTTCAATCTGATTTCATGAGTACTCATTAAGGTCAATGGTGGCGCGTCAGAGGTAAAAGTCTGTTTCACCATGTTGTTACTGTTTCTTCTACGGAAGCTGACAATGTTCTAATTGGAAATGTATGCATAACCCAGTTCTCCTGCTCCCCACCTAGTTTATGGGTTAGGCTCCTGAGAGTTTACTCTGGTTAGCTTATGACCTTGAGAGAACAGGAATTAACTACCGGGTCGTTCCTAGGAACTTGGGTTGGCAGCTGATACAAAATAGACCTGCAAGACCATGAAACACTAGAGGTGCAGTATGGGGTTCAATGCTTCATTATAGTGGAGTGCAGCAGTTAATTCCTTTGAGCATTGACTTTTGTTGATGCCTCCACTCCACTTTTATCCTTCTGAATCTTGCAGTGTGTAGGTTTCATGTTTTTGTTTGAGCGTGAGTGAGCTATCTTTGGTAGGCCTTACTTTGGTTAATAGTGCTTCAATTGAGTTCTTTAGGGGCAAGAATAATTTTTGTGCTCATCCAGAAGCTGTGCTCTTTGGGTGGTTTCCACATTTTGTGGTTCAAGATATCTCTGTATTTCATAATCACAAGTGATTGTGTTTTCAGCATTCTTTCCTTGTCCAATATTGTCAGAAGTGTAATTAGTCCCCTCTTAAAAAAAGAGACTGGCGGATCTGCATCTTCTTGTTCATTGGTCAGCATGAGTGAATTCAGGTTAAGGGCCATGGTGCAACCAGTTTTGGCTTCTGGTGTCTCCAGCAAAAAAGGGTGTTTGGAGTAAGTATTATTTGGGTTTGTATTGCTATAGTTTGGTCATTTTCTGAAACTGCACTCCTGCAAAGTCTTCTCTCTGTTCTGGTCCATCTCACTTCTTTTTGCCAGAATGAGGAAAAATACTAGAAGGTAACTAGTAGGGTATTTAACAGTAACTTTCATTAGTCCTAATCCTGTTCTTCCTCATCTCTGTGCTCATGCTTCCCCTTGCCACCTGGTCCATGGTTTGGGCCTTGCCCAGTAAAGACTAGTATCACAAGCATTCTGTGAATGATAGCAAGTTCCATAGTACCCATAATGGCTGGAGGGGGGATGTTTTTTTCCATAATGCTCCAGACTTCAAAATTTTGTGTAGAAAGGGAAATCTTCCTCAATGCATAATGAAGATTGTCCATAAGTAATTGATAACTTTGAATACAGCTTTAAAAATGTATTAGTAAACCTCTAAAACCACCACAAAACCTGGCCTAGACACAAAAGATCTGAATAATTTCAGACCAGTTTCTAACTTACCTCTTTTATCCAAAACCTTGGAAAGATGCATGCTCCTTCAGCTAACTCAGCACATGGATAGCACCAACCTTCTCGACTCCCACCAATCGGGTTTCAGAAAAGGTCGCAGCACTGAAACCGCGATCCTTAATGTCATTGATGACATCCACAAATCACTCGATGCGGACCAATGCTGCCTTCTCTTCCTCCTAGACCTATCGGCAGCCTTCGACACGGTCGACCACAAACTTCTCATCAAGGTGCTTCAAGAAAGGGCAGGTCTAGATGAGGTGGCCCTACACTGGTTCTCCTCCTTCCTTCACAACCGCACCCAAAGAATAAAAATCAAAAACTTTGCGTCCGACCTACACACCCGGTCAGCAGGGGAGTCCCCAAGGTTCAGTGCGCTCCCCGCAACTTTTCAACATTTACATGGAACCCCTCACCAACCTTCTTAGAAAAGCCAACATCTCCTTCCATCTGTATGCTGACGACACCCAGATCTACCTGGAAATCACCTCCATTGAGGACATTCAGAGACTCAATGACACGCTCAGAGAAGTCCAACACTGGCTTTCAAGTAATCACCTAAAACTCAATCAGGACAAAACTGAAATACTCCTCATCTCTAACAAAGAAGAGAACCCCCAAATCGCGGAATGGCTAAAAGCGATCGATGCGCTCAAAGGTAACCTCACCCTGGCGAACTCTGTAAAATCACTAGGTATCACCCTGGACCCGAAATTGGACATGAGCATACACATTAAGAACTCCGCAAAAAGCGCCTTTCTTAACTTGAAGCTACTGAACAAAATAAAACCTTTCATCCCGCCCAAAGACTCAAACAAGCCACCCAAGCATTGGTGTTGTCTAGATTAGACTATGGGATCGCAGCCCTCTCAGGCTCATCAAAATCACACCTGGCTCCCCTCAAAACAACCCTCAACGCAGCAGCCAGAATGGTCACAGGAGTGAAGAAATTCGACCACATCTCCCCCGCACTCAGAGAACTAAAATGGCTCCCAGTCGAAATGCGTGCTAGTTTTAGAACAGCTGCCTCACTCACAAAGCCCTGCACACAGGCAAACCGGAATACCTGGCTTCCAAACTCAAAAAAGCCGGTCAGACCAGGTCCCTCAGGAGCTCGAACACACTACTACTCATCCCGCTGAAGGCTCGCAAACAAAAAACCGTGGCCCGGTCCTTCGCGGGCAACGCGCCCAAAATCTGGAACTCTATTCCCCCTCACATCAGAACCATCCCCTCCTATGCAAAATTCAAAGGACAGCTCAAAAACCTTTTTCTAGATCGTTCCCTAGCGAAGGGGCAGGAGCCGCAGAAACGCTGAGGACTCTACTCCAGGAAAGAGGAGCTCTGCCCAAGACTATGACACTCGGCGAAGGCTCTCCAATGTCCTCAATGCCCCTTGGTTACACAACCTGCGGAAACTCTCCGGACATGTTCGATACTAGTACTGTATTCTGTGACCATTTGTAGTATGACTGTTGTAAAGCGCTCCGATACCCTCGGGTCTGGCCAGCGCTATATAAAACTTCAGAATAAATAAATAATAAATAAATAAATCTAATCAATTTACTGATGCTACTAGATACTGATGTCACTAGATACCATGACCCCACACATCTGTGTTTATTCGTCAGCCTGTTATTAATGGTAATCAGTCTAAACAGCATATTAATATGGTATTTGATCACTGAAGGGCATTCAAGAAAGTAAATAGATAGATTGCTTGTGTAATCTGCACATTCAGCAGTATTTTGCTTTACAGCTGTGTACTTGTTTTCAGGGGATGGAGAATACAGTGGAGTATTGTGCCTCAAGTATCTGAAACTATTGTAAGTTTTTGATTTTACTCTTATCCCTTCTGTCTTTTTGTTGCAAATCCTACAAAGTGAAAGCTAGATGAATATCCATTTTTGTAAACCACATTTGTATGCAATTTGTTGCTACTGGTATTTGAAATGAAATTAACATGAAAGGTGCAAGGGATAATATATGTAATTTATTTTGAAGTACCATTTCAAATATCACAAAACAGCTAAAATCTCTCCTGTGTCACTTACCTTCGTGGCCTTTTTCATGTTTGTAAGAGTGGCTATTTATCTCAGGAGCTGCTGACAAACAGTGGCCAATAAATTGCCCTCATTGTTTTGCTAGTGGTGCTTGTCTGACGTATAGGCGGTGCTCCACCACTCGCATGCCACTGTAATCAGAAATACGGTGCAAATGAGACCACATTTTAAACATGCTGGCATTTTATGTTGCCTAGCTTTACTTCGCTAATTCTGTCTTTTTAACACAGAGACAATAGTATGTTTTTACCGTTGTCTGTTGCTGAATTAACACTAGCAATTAAATAAATGGTTATGAACTAGTAGATGTATGGTATAGCTTTATGGTAAATGACAACTGTGCTTGGGTATTTACAAGTATCACACATCCCCTCAAAATACACTTGAGCAGACACAAGATGCTTTGGATATATTTCTGTATTGGATATTGCACCGATGACAAAAAAATCAAGGGTACCCAAAATCAACGGGTATGAAATTCAGTGGTATTTCCCCGTCTTTAAAGTTGCTGGGAAGTAAAAGATGATGATCATCAACGTGTGTTTTATTTCAAATTGCAAGATCCGTGCCATCTCTCTCTCTCTCGATCGATCGATCGATCGATCTAGCAAGACACGGCAGGTAGGAGCAATCTTCTTTTATTACTGCCAACCTCAACGCCCCAGCAGCAACTGCCGAAAACCGAACATCCGCATTCACAAAAGGAACCTGGAACCTTACAACCCCAACATTCTGACACCAGCCCGGTTCACATCCACAACCCAACAATATGTTCTATAATAAGATAACATTTCATTAAACTAAACCAAACGATAAAATAAATCTGATCTCAATTACATCTCAAGCAGTGACATCACATGATTCCTGACACCAATCAATATTTTATATTATGACCGTTCACGTTGAGATCATCACTAGAAGTGATGTCACCATGACACATTTTTTGGTGATGGCTTCTCTTGCACCATTAAATGTGCTCTCTTTGCAGCATAGAAATATGCCATACACACTGGCATGACACAAACTGTGCAGCAGAGAATGGGGCCATGTTGCTCTAGCTCTTCTTTGCCCTAGCACGGGTGCTGCTTGACTTTTTGTAAGCCAGAACAAATCTGTCTCACACTCTTTTCTAGCATCCTTTTCCTATGCACAATGCTTGAGAGTAGATGGGGTAAGTAGGTCAGGGCAAAATGGATTGTACATGTACATTGACCGGAAGTTGATCCCTGACATTCTTCTCTTCGTTTTCAAATACATTTGAAAATTCATTTTCAAATACCAAGAAACATAATTTAATTTCAAAAATCACTTTAGTTTGTAATTTTTTTCATATTCCATCATTAGGATGGAATCCCAAAGTGACAAATGTAAAAAAAAAACCCTCTGAAATGCACTAGATAATAGTTAACTGAGTTAACTATAACTTGCGCCCCCATTATGCAAGGTGTTGTCATCGATGATGAAATTTTAGATGTCATCGTCATGGTATTAATGATGCTATAAATGATGTAATAGATGAGGTCATAAATAGTGCATGGACGTTACTTCACTTAATGTCACTTTAACCTTTTCTTTAAGTGGAATACAAATATATATATATATTTATATATATATATACTCCACGTTGAATTTCAATGTTCCTATACTATTTAAATATTTAAGCATCCAGAGTTTATTTTTAAGTTTTCATGTCTGCAGCATTTTTTAACTTCACATCTGCCACGTTACAGTTGAGTTACTTATGAATTGTGTGCTGACAGCTCTTGTACTCTTCAAATCCTCATCTTCAGCTCTTAACCAATATTATGATTAACAGAAAATGTTGACTTGTTTCAGTGACATTAAACAGATTTATTTCCTGTGTCTAAAGGAACCTCCCAAAGAAGATTTGACTGTGTCAGAGAAATTTCAGCTGGTTCTGGATGTGGCACAGAAAGCACAGGTACGGTATCGGAGTATGGAATTATTAGCCAGGTGAAGAGAAAACAAAGCTGGTGTTCAAAAGGAGACATTGTTAGCTAATTATCAAGTAGCCATTGAAGGTAACGGCAACAATGACCATCATGCCTGTTTTGTCTGCACATTGTCATGCCTGTTATCACATCTTGGACACCCTGAGTAGCACTTGACTTTTCTACAGCTGTCTCCATTCGCTCTGGAACTGCAAAAATCAACCTGTGCTACACGCAAAATAAAATGTTGACAGCTGCAACACTCCATAAACCGTCAAGCAGGCAGTTTTTGGCCTGTTACAGCAATGTAGTACTTCCTTGGGGCTCTTAACTTACTGCTTTTCATGGAAGTGCCAGCCCTGTGTGTACTGACCTCTATGAGCCTAAGTGGTGAAATGCCTCCTAACTTTATACAGAAGTGGCTGAGCAGATCAACCTCTGAAACCATACATTTACTTGCTTACCATCCTAGGGTCCCCTACTATTCCTGTAAACTCTCATCGTCCAGGCACCCTCAGGGTTTTTGTCAGTTAGATGAGATGGTATCAGTGGCTGTCTCCCACCTCACCCCCTTAGTAGCGAGCAAGGAGGGCACAAATGAGCTATCGACGCCCAGAGTGAATGAGTGGCACCGTCCTCATTTTCACTGCCATTGAATGAACACTTACATGCTTTAAGAAGCAGTTATCAGAGGATATTGCCATTTTGGGTGTTTAGGCATTTAGAAGTGTGCCGTCCCCATTCATAATAATTCTCTCATGTCTAAAGACTTGTTTTTTAGAGTACATTTCCTGTTACAAGTGAACATTAACATATTTGTATTAACTACTGTCTTCTTATAATGATCATTTTCAGTTTACTTTGCACAATGAAATATGTTTTTATATGGTCATTTTGTTAATGCCACCATGTCTATTTTCACTTTGGTTTGATGGTTCACTATAAGTAATGTTTTCACTGTTAAGTGGAAGAAACATCCAATAAATATAGTTCAGTCCCCTTAAAATCTATAGTTCACATAATCTAAAAAAATATGAACTGAAACACAGTGGAAAGCTGGATTTTACTGCTACTTTTTGAAACAAGCAATGACAATCATTTAGGCTTTCCTGTCTCAAAAAGATGGTCACTTGCTCAGTAATTCATATAGTATGGAGCAAATGTGTCCGATCCCGTTTCAGAGGGCCACAGGGAATGCAGGGGTACTGGGCCCAATTGTGTGGGTTGAGGCATTTTACTGCTGATGTACTGGGGCCTGACCTACTATAAATCCTGAGGAACTGGGCCACACCCCCCTTCTGTACTTGACTCTGTGATGTGTGGTCTGAGCAGTCTAAGGCTTCCTCAGTGAAGGGGGGCAGGGGTGAAGGTGGATACAGGATAGTGAACACAGGCTCACAACTCAAAATATGCACAGCAGAAGCAGCAGCAAGAAATAATTGTCCAGTGAAATACTTTATGAAAATAGAGAACTATTTTTTTCCCACTGCTAACCACACAAAGGAAAATATGACATTCACAAATAATTACACAGTCCTCCTCTGAGGTTGGGGCTCTGGTGTTTCTTTGGAGTTTCCGTGTCCCACTCACTCCTCACATTAGCGATTATCCCCATTCACTATTGGTAACTTCTAGGATATGCCCCACTAGTAGCCCGAGTCTTAAGAGCCCACTATGATTCTAGCTTAAAGTCAATAGTGTTCCAGCGCTATGGCGCTAATTTTAGAAAGTTCCCCCAGTGGCAACAGGCCCGAAACAAGTCTTACCCAGACTGGCCGATATGAAGCGTTAGAAGTTCCCGAGTGTACCTCATCCACGGACACTCTCAGCAGCTGAGTTCAGCTGAGTCAGGCATATTCAACCGAAGTGGAGCAGGTGAAGTCTCTCTCACTCGCACTCCTGAAGTGACCCGAGGCTCTCTGCGGTTCCTCTTGCTGGGTAAGTGTTCGGGTCATCTATCGATGGGGGGGTGGCTACAAAAATCCTGCGTGGGATCCCTTGCCTGGGTGATGGTGTGCTGTTGCTCCCACAGCACTCACTCTTCCAGCGGGGCAGAACAAGTCACAGTCCTCGGTGCTCCTGGTGACCCCCTCTGGCATATGGGGTCACCCCAACTCACAGTTCACGGGCTTACGCCCTCTCAGCACAGTGATATTCTTCATGATGGCCCCTCCTGGCATAAGGGGGTCACCGCCACGCTACAGCGCAAGGCCATGGCTCTTACCACAATGCAGTCTTTCCCATGGCACCTCCTCCTGGCTTATGTGGTCGTTGCCTCAATACTATGCACGGGCTCTAGCCCGATTAACAGCATGACAAACAGCTAAATTCACGACGGCCCACTCCTGTCATACGTGGGTCGCCGACGCTGTCCTGCATACAGGCAATGACCCCATTGGTGCAGCAACCATCCCCTCAGTGAGTCCACTCAATAGGGCTCCTCACTGGACTTTGCTCCCTCCAATGCTCTCCTATTCCCCACAGGGCACACTGTTCTTGGAAAGCAGTCTGGCACTGGTGCTCCAGGTTCCAGGACAGGTGGCCTTGGATTCTCTGGGTGATATCCCCTCACCCAGCAGGGATACAAGCAGGCCTTGGCCCTCAGTCCTGGTTACAGACAAAACTCTTGCAGAGCTTCCCCTCCTCACACAGCCTTTCTGGTTGCTTGGCAGAAGACAATATTTGGGGTCTGAAGCTCCCCTTTTTTATAGTTCATTTCCTGGCACCAAATATGATTTAGGCTCTGAGTCTTTTTGAAGTTTTATGCTGAGATTCAGCTTTTTTGAAGTGTCCTCTCGTCTACCCCCTCTTCTTCTTGAAAAGCAATCTGTCACAGCAGGAGTGTCCCAAAGCTGACAGTCCCACAATTCAGGCAATGGGAGTGACTATAATTCACATCTGGATGTCCGCCACAGTGATATGTTCTTCAAAAAGTTAGACCAGGGTCCCTTCCCTACTTTTTACAATTCCCTTAGCCCCATCTCCTTTCTGAGCTGTGCCCTGGCCCTTCCATGTGACCTCTCACTGAATTACAGAGCAGCTGTTTAAGTGTACAGGGGAAGCTTCGCTCTCACCTCCCCAGTGTGTACCACCCAGCTTAAAGGAATGCAGCAATGCACAAATCTGTCTGGAGGGGCATCTTTCTACCTTCTCCATCTTTCACCATACAGGACTGGGTCTCTAAAAATGGAACCCAGGATCTTCCATGTATTGTACTATCCACAGGCACATATACACCCACTCCTGAAGCGACCGGAGGCTGTCTGCGGTTCCTCCTGCCAAGGGTGAGTTAAGCACACAGCAGTGGACCTTTTACCTTTCAACGCCTGGATACCCTCTCAGGTGATTAGCCGTGCTTTACAAATCCAGATTGATTGATTGACCTTTTCAAGTGAGTGAGCCTACCTCCAGTGACACAGGTTAAAAAGGAGATTTTCACTCCTACTGATCATTATACAGTATGCTGCCACCACCGCACTCTGGCTGTTTAACTCCTGGTGAAGATAGCCTTCCACCATTATAAGAGTCCTTTGGGTGCCCTTCCCATGTTCAACAAGACTGCAAACCGTGAAAGAGCCATATGTTGTGTCACATATGCATGATCCATGTTTGCTTACGACAGCAAAAATCAGCATTGGGGATCCAGACATCAGTACAGTTGAGCACTCAGGACAGGGGTGCACGTCTGTTATCGGGGGGGGGGGGGGACTTTTCTGTCCCAACAACATGGGTTGTAGTAGGGAAGGTTTAACTGTGTTATGCATTAGGGGAGCTTGGTGAATAGCTTTTCACTTTCTAACAGCCAAAGCGATTTCCACTATTGGGGGTGGGGTGGAAGTGCTGGAGAAAGTTAGCACAAGGTTGGAAACAATAGCGCAAACATTAAAGGGGGCTGACTGAAGGAATGGAGTGCCAGCAACATCCTGCCATGTCCAAGTTGTGCTCTGGTGTCTGTGATGCTAAGACAACTGTCGTTTTCTACTATTGAAAACTGTGCTTTAACCATTCCAAGAAGGCAAAGTCTGTTTGCATAAAGTTTATTAATATGACCCCAGTACAATGAATGAATGCTTTAGTGTCCATGCATTGTAATCGAAGCACCGTTTTCCGTTTGTAACAGAAGATTATACGATAGAAGTACGTAATTTATCTGAACAATTCTATAAATACGTTCAAGAACATTGCTTGTCCCATCTTTGTTAAAACATGCAAAACACCTAGAAAATAAATGACTAAAAGAAGCAACGTGTCCTAGCTTGCAAACATCAATCACTGAGGTCCGGCTTCATAGTATGCCGAGCCTTCGCAGTAATTTCAGTAAATATCTTGTTGCAACCAGGAATTGTGATAGTAGGGGGAACTTGCGTGTACTTGAGAAATAAGATGCCTAAAATGTTTTTGCACTTTATTTCCATTTTAAAAGTACAGAATAAGTACCACACTTTCCCTGATGCTAGGGGGCACAGTTTCATGTGTATTGATGTGGTATTGAGTGTTTGGTACTGTAATACCATTTTTTTTCAAATATACATTTCTACACATTCAACGCAATTTCTTCACCCTCTAGACCATCCCTGGAAGTAATTGCGTGAAGGCACTTCTTATTGCGATAATTTTTTTAAACTTTGTGACAGGGTGTGCTTAATTACGGACATTTTCTCACTCAATGCATACATGTTAAACTGTATATTTGTTTAAAACAGTAAAAACGTAGTTCTGAGGATATAGACGAGACTCTTCAAGCATTCTTATTCTCCCTTGGGGCGTTTTCGCACACACAGTGCTAGCACCACTGCCTTGTTAATACTTTCCGTGCTTTCACCACATTAGATTCGGAAATCATTGTTTTCCAACAGTGTCAGCAGACAGTTTTCAGATTTGTGGTCTGGCACTGATATAGATTATGTCTAAGAGTAACAGTAAGTTAATCTAGGTTTGTTTCCTTTTGAGTTTTATTTTTTTAGATTTTACTTTTGAGTCATTGGGAAGTCCCACCTGATCCTCCAATATGGTTGTATTCTTCATCTGGTGGGCTTTCCCTGTTCTTAGAGTAGAATCTTTCATACCTTTTGCTATTGACTGTATCATTCAAACTCCTGTAGAGAGTTGCATTATAAAGCATAAGTGACATTTTTACCGTTTAAAAGTACACTGAATCACCATGCATTAAATTATTTATCTCATAGATGTTTTGTATACAGAAAGCAATCGTTTTGTTTTCACTGCAGCAAGTTGTTTTGAACGTTGCAAGCTCGACATGTTGGCTTTGCCAGTGCTTGTTTGTTTTGCCACTCAGGCAGTGCTCCCTCATATTTTCTCTTACCAGATCTGCCATACTGTGCAGCTACTCTGTCTCACTGCGACATTATGGCCTTGTCTGCCAGACATGTCCCTTCTGAAAAATTGGACACCGTCACATAGAAACTGGCATTGCCAGATTTGTAGAGAACTGAATGCTTAGCAGACTGTTTTGCAAATTCTAATGCATAGACTGGTGCCTGTATAGGTGCTCAGAAGATACTCCTTTCGTCCCCGCTCCATCCAGAGTTACTGAAAAGCATCTTGAGACTTAAAGCCTTTGACGTAAAGTAGGATGACAGGATTTCAGCTAACCAAGGCATCTCAGAGTTTAACAGGTAGTAATAGCTACGTTTTTAACAGAAAGCTTAAGTATCACCGTCGCCAAAAGGAATTTCTGTTTAGTGGTTCATATTGTCCTTCTGTACTGGCCCTTGGACCAAGTGCCTTAGGAGACCGACAGTCTGGTCTGAATTTGGGTTTACCAGCAATTATCAATTACTTTTCCATGATCCTGCACAAACCTTAACCAAGGCAGGGTAGATTTTCAAAATCGTATGTACACTGATATATCCTTCATATATGCTTTCAAGTATTCCGTGTGGCATATTGGTATACTTCTCAGCTCACCTACCTTTTGCGGCAGTCATACGCCTCGGGTGTGGGGGGGGCACATCTGCCCATCAGTCAGCCTCCGCTCCCTTCACTTGATGAGGCAGGCTTGCTGCTGGGCGCCACACACCCCAGCAGCAGTTCAAAGGCTTTGCCATTCGCTCTGGCCAGAGCGCCTGCTGACAGTTATACTGCTCAGAGATCAATGCAGCAGCCAGAGGTCACGGATCAAAAGAGTGCTACTCTGAAAATGACAACCTAGCAAAGATAAGTAACCCACAACACTTTGTGAAAATCTTTACCAAAACCCTGCAACTTTAGAACAGACCTGGGTAGTTAAACTGCAATGGCGTAATTTGCATAATTTTGGGAAATTGACATTGCGCTTCTTAAGTAAACAGGTAAACTCATTTTTTAAACTCAGAGTAAAAAAGAAGATATTCTTTTTCTATCTCCCTCATGCTTCCAAATCGTTGCTTATACAAAGATGTTTTTCAGTTACAAGCATCAAGGGCAAATACCACTTTCTTCTATGCTTTTCTGAAATCCAAAGTAGGCTATAGTCACACTCAAGACTCTGGTCCCATTCATTCCTAGAAGATGCCTAGCCAGATTTATTTTGCTTGCAAGTCAAAACTACCATCAACCACTTAATAACGGAGCTCTGCTTATAATCAACAAGAATGCCGCCCACTTCCATGATCAAAACAGCAGCTTTCCTTCCGAAAGACGTGGAGCGCTCATGTACATTTCCTCCGTTCAGAAGCTCCGTTCAAAAGCCATCTAGTCCAGTGCAGATAGGATGGGCATGGAAATGACGTGGCCACATTGAATGAATTGCTGAATCTGCATCTCAGAGAAATGTCAGTGGGTGTTCACAGAGTTGTAAGGCAATGTCCCCGGCTACATGCCAAGCTCCAGTCCTTGGAGAAATTCCCTCTCCTGAGATGTGGAAGGTGCAGCTGCGGCACATTCAGGTAAGAGTGGTGAGGCCGGGTGGAGGGGGATTTCGACGGACGATGACTAGGGTAAATTAAATAATTTCCCACATCATCGTTCGTCGAAATCACCCCCCCCGACCCTATCTCCCCACCGCTGTCACCTGCACGTGCTGCGGCTTGGAAGGTGCATCCTTAAAGAGCTCACACAACATGGCAGTCACTCGTTGTTTTCTTTTACTCAGTGTGCTATGATCTGTAAGGTTATATCCTCAAATGATGGCGGTCATCGATAAATGAATGTTGTGTGAAAGTTTACGTCACTGTTGCAGTCTGCATTAAACAAAGACATGAAATGATTGAGGTTCTGGATGTTCACTTACACTACGCACTTCTGCAGAGCCAGAATCTTCAACCGCATTCATTGTCGGAAGAGGAGGTTCCCAAGCCAGTACATTTATATTAAGTTTAACAGGGGTATACAATGGCTTTCTTTCGTCCGTTCTGATCTGCCTGGCTACGTGTTCATCCTTTACTACTAAGAACAACTGTGAAGAAGTAGGGATGCATTCATTTTATTGTACAACAATTAAAGTCATCTGAACACAACTGCTGCCTGTGGCCTGCAAACTCAATGCTGTGGCCACATTTCAAGCAGTACTTAGATCTGTTTGTTCAATGCGACACATCTACACAGATAGCATGCCTTGTAAAGAGGCTACATGTTTGTTGTCCATTTCACCTAACTTATATTTTACTGCTAGACTTATTTCACAGTACTGTCACTTAAGAGTTGTATCTCTAACCCCTCTAGAAGCGAGGCATCCAGTGTTTTCATATGATGTTTTCTTGACCATTACATTTCAAAATAAAGCTTTGATAAGTGCATAAGTATGAAAACATAAGCGCCATTAAAGAAGGAATTCTATGAAGCGTTCAGGGATCCAACTCTAAACTGAATTGAAAAATATAAATCTGTATGTGAAAGGAATACATTATTCCCATTCACAAAATGTGGCTCTTCTAACCAATTTGTAGCATTTACTTAGGACATTGTTTAACAAGAGCTTCTAAGCGCTGTATATGAGGAAAACATAGCTGGACCAATTAATATGGCCGAGGGCCATGCTTTAGGAGCTTTTCTGAACCTATGTTAGTCCTGTTTGCAAAGGTTTAGGAGAATCTCATCCCATAAAGGAGCAGCCCGGATTGAGACATTTCTGCAGCCAGCTGCTTCTTTTTGAAATTAGGAATTTTGAAACACACCAGGGTTCCCAAGTGCAGGGCAGTACACATCAGTTTTCCATGAAAGAAGTTCCATGCATAATTTGGTAAAACGCCTCTGAAAGCTCTGATGGTGAGCCAGTGAAGGACAGGAAGCATGAGACCAGTATTGCTACTGCTTTTGTGCCACAGTAAAAACCACTACTGCTAAATAGTTAGCTAAAAAAAAATGTTTAGCACTTAAATTGTTTCACAGATTCAGTTCACAATCCAATTGTGGGCCAATGTAGTTTAATATGAATTGCCATTGTTGTAAACCTGCCACCTCTATGTCGACACATGCAATACTCAATCTCTGCAACTGCTTGTTCTGCATGAAATGAGTTGTGCTATGCCTCTTTTGATCTTGGTTCCCCAACACATCACAAAACCCACCCTATCATTTTGTTTATTGACTTGTGATTCAAAGGAGACGTGACTGGCTACTTCATCTGGTAGGCAAGTTTCCTCTCTCTGCTTTGCAAGGGAAAACCTCCATTCCTTGATCTATGATTCCAAAGTAGTAGGTCCAAGTCTAAAGTTTCGATGCCACTTCCACAGAGAATGTGAAAGATGGTCATGATCTATTTATTTGAGGTTTAATGTTTCACCAGTCCTCAATGTCTAGCTCCTCTACAGAACACCTACAATTGTTGCAGAATACCCTCCCAAGTAAAATATGAGATGGATCCAAAAAGATGCACTGATGCTGCTAACAAAGTTGTACAGAGTAAGTTGTATTTCGATTAACAGAAAACTATGCAGACCTTTAATGCCTGGCTACCATTCACTCAAAAAGTAAACCGGGGTACGGATGTTCTAATTGGCTTTAACAAGTAATTTAACATGAAAGAGTAGTACATGTATATATCATCCTTGCAACACAATCCGTAAAACATCCTGAGCATTGTGTTGCCACAGGAAATAGACATGAATTTGGCATAACATTTTAACTGATTGCACACATTGCTGTATAGTGTAAATAGACCTCACACTTACTTTTTGACAGTGTCAAGTGTCTTCAACCGTGAACACATGAACAGAAAATTTAACAACTTTTGCTTTCAACACAGAACCTGTTTGGCAAGATGGCAGACATACTGGAAAAAATTAAGAAGTATGTTTATTTTATTCTTATTTTTTTTCTCCTTGAAGTAAAACGTTTTATCCACTTGTTACCATACAAACTCACCTGTTTAATGAGGCCCTTTCTTGTTCGCAGCTTGTTCATGTGGGTCCAGCCAGAAATAACACAGAAGCTGTATGTGGCTCTATGGGCAGCCTTTATTGCATCCTGCTTCTTCCCCTACAAGATGATTGGACTTTGTATGGGTAATGTAATTACTTGTCTTTTGCATTACAAGACCATTACATTGGTTTATTCAGAAGGGAAGTTAGAGAAATGCGTTGGGTGTATGTCGAAGAAAACCTAATTTCTGCTGTCGTGTAGTTCCTATATAACCTATACAGGATCTGCGCGTTTGGATAACAAACTGTGGGTTTGGTGGCGGACTGATTCCGTGCACCCCCCACCGGATACGTTAGCCTGTCTGTATTAGCTAGCTCACAGTGCCATTAGAGTCTCCTCTTATCGGGGAGAGAATTGTTCTTGGCAACCTCAGAACATGACAACCCTGATCCCCCAGGATCGTGGAAACAATATACTACCTTTCGCTCAGTCACTCGTGCTTACTTATTTTGTCTCAGAGAGATGCACAGAATAAACAGACTGGTCGTTTTCAATAAGAATTTATTGAACAGTTGTTATTCTAGTGTAGAATATATGAGCTGCAACAACCATTAGACAGTAGCAGAGATATATGATTAGCAATATTACAAAAGTAAAGGGATGGTATAGTTCTACCATCTTGCAGAAATCATGAATATATACATGTACCTAAAACACATGATAAAAAGTGCGTACTCCTACGATGCCTCCCTAACTAGATGTACCTAAATGTACCTAGCATCTATGTTGGTGTTATGCCAAGAATCCCTCTAGGATCTAGTCAAACCATTACCTGAGAGTTAGAGAATGTGGGACCCCGTCCTGGTCTCGAGTTGGACACCCCGCAAGGGATGTTAGACCACTGCTAGCTGGAGCGTCTGCATGCAGGAACATCAGCGTCTCTGGTCAGTGTGTCAGCCGGGAAGTCAGTCTCCTCTCCCTTCCTAAGCAAGATTTGCTGTATATATACCCATTGGTCTCCCCAGCGTTGGGGGTACTTCCTCACCGACTAATTAGTTGCTTGAATCTCACCCTGTTGACTGAGTCACTGCAAGTAACTTGCTATTGTAAAGTGTTACAATAATACGAAACATCTAGTTGCATCGCTATCATAATGATAGGTATGCATTCTGCGACTATGAGAATAAGGTTTCAGTTTGTGGCTTCAGCTCATTAGGGCAGTTATGGGTTAGCCTAGACAGATTTAGCTAACTGGAGATCAAAAAACCCACAAACATGTTTATAATTCGAGGTCTAGGCGGTTTGACTCCTAAGTCTGACTTTCCAGCTTTGCATGCTACAAAAAAAGATTCTTTTGGTGCTTCACTGTTGGGCAAGAAACTAATTTCCAGGGTGCCAAACCACCTTCAATGTAACTAAAGGTACATTACTGTATTATACCATTGCATTTAGGGCTGAATTATTTTGTGGGACCCGTGAATCTCATATTTGTCCGGTCTCAAGAGCCAATAAAAATAATGTAGCACAAGACTGGTTCTGGCGCTTGCTGAATCACACCAATATTAGAGTAGGTCAGTAATTTTTGCTATCATGTACCCTAATGTCGTGTATCCACTTTGATGATCGGTTTTGCTCTACTTTACTTTTCTTCCTGCTCACCTTATGCGAGAAGACCCAAGACAATTAGATTACCTGTATGTGCAGCGGTATCCATTGTCTTGTTCATTTTTAATGAAATTTATCTTCATGAAAAATGTGCACTCTGTGTAGTGTTTTTGCAGTGCCCAATATATGCTTCCTTGGCAACAGTAAATTCTTCTTAGTTCACACTTATAGAAGTATAAGTTTGTACTGTAGTTGACCTGACAAAGCATGAGCAAACTACCTATTTTTCTCCAAACCTCCGAAAGCTAAACCTTTCATGTACAAGTGTTGCACAAAAACTAAGATCTGACATGTGGCAGCCGAGTAAATACGGATGGTCAGCCTCAAACTCATTACAACTCAACATGCACAATTTCAGCAGACATATAGTACTTCTAGGCCCTTCACAGCGGCCTTCATTCAAAATAGGCAGGAACTCTTACATCAATAAGAATGGTGTCAGCCCCTAAAGCCAACTTCGCTGACAACTATACCACAGATCTATAGTATTGCTATGTTTGACCACAGGCTTATGATGCCAAACTCCCGTTGTACCTCAGCTATTACCTGTCCAGTGTACTTCAAGCTAAAAGGAATCAGGAAGTAAGGTCATAGGAAGAGTTGAGTTACACTAAAATACAGTTTCTTCCACGAACCTCTACTACATTCTAAGAAAGACTTCAACTGAGAAAGTAACACTCAATCCAGCAAGGTCCGGGAAGTGAGACCAAAATCAGGAACTATGTTGCCTATATATACACTTATCCAAACCCTTGTCTTATAGTACATTAGGATGCAAAGCCTCCAAGAGAGTCCTGAAAAACATACCCCTACTTTTATTTTTTTTCTAGAGTTTTATATAGCGCGAACTAGACCCGAAGATATCGGGTATCAGAGAGCTTTACATGAGCACCAGTTTCATTACACAAGGACACATTCATTTTGTTAGGCCCGGGGAGGTTAAGTGATTTGCCCAGAATCACAGGATGTTGAGCATCGTTGCTGAGACTCTAACCCGGTTCCCCAGCTTCGAGGTCGACCGCTCTAGCCGTAAGGCTACATCCTCTCTCCAACCTTGATTCCATGAGTTTAAATGATATGCATCCATGGTAGTTAACTCAACTACAAGACTGAAGCTGAGTGAGCAACATGCAAGGGTCAAAGGAATGAAAAAATAAAAAACAAACCATGCATATGTAGAAAAACAGCAGGGAACATGGAGAGCTAGATCATTTTGCTGTCCATCAGGATTTTACTCAGCAGAGGTAAAAAAAAATGAAAGCAGGAAAGCCAGGATTCATTGTTTCTTTCAGGACAAATAGTTGGGAGTGAAGAAAACAATCTCTTCAGCCACTCTTAATAAACCGACTGGTATACAATGTGGGTTAGAATGTGGTATCTTTTGTACTGGTAAGAATTGAAATAGAATGGCACGTGCACCAATTCAATCTTACAGCCCATGGTATGCACGCCCAGTATGCTAAGGCAATGCTCATGACAGAGCTAAATGAAGGGCACCTTCCCCCACTCCCCTGTGGAGCGCAAAGCTTGACAACCGTCTGCAATGCCTGTCCCTGCTCTGTACACAAGGGCCGAAAGTACTAGCCCACATGTGGCACAAAAAGCAAGGCCCTTGGGATTTCAAATTGATGTGTAGCTCACCTTGGGAAGATGCCATAGTGGCTTGCGACATGTCTCAGGACAATATCACAGGCCAGACAGCAGACCATGACTCGTCCCTACTAACCAAGCGTTATTCTGCATCCTACACTAAAACATCAGTTTTTAGATCTACTTTTCCGAAGTGTTCCAAAGCTGACATATGGTACTACAGAAATTCCTCAAAGAAATAAATGAGGATCTCAGCCCAGATGTTTGCACCTTGAAAATGAAATGCGGGGAAACTTGGTATATAGAGGAATAATACTGGGTATCAGAGTTGCTGCATATTGACTGTAATTTCTAGGGTCAATGAGGAATGTTATTAAACACATCTTTCAGAACTGTGAGTGTTTGATAAAGGTCTGTACTACTTTTGTTTTCTATAGTGCTCACCCGTTTTTTTCATGATAAAAACTCTCTGAAGAACAGGCACAGGAACATCATAAATGATTAAAAAATGTTGTGTATCTACAACTCAGATAACCACATACATTCTGAACAACACACATAAACCGCATTCATGACCACACCAACTCTTTAAGACATGCACAGTTTATGTGACCATGCCAATGGTTAGTTAGAGACATGAATAACTCACTTGACTACACATGCAGACAGTGGTCTATTCAGACAGCTATAGAACTATACGCATACGCTGCTCAAACAACAAAAACAGCACAACAAAAATACAATGAGATAATTACACCAACACTGAGTAAATCACACTTAAACTTGCTTTTTTCAGATGTATGCACAAAAACTAGACGTTGTGCATAGATTTGCAGTATACACAGTGTTGGCAGACCCACAGCCATGCAAACTTGCCATTCCCAGCCACAGACTTTCTGCTCTGAGCCACAGACATACACACTAATTCAGCTATCGAAACACACTGCTCTTCCACACTTTGTAACACGTATAACCATACAGAGGTTATTAGCACGCATACACGCTACGTGTTCTCCTACACAAACTGCTCAATCACGCACTTGTCAGCCATAGGGAAGCAAAAGACCTTAAACGCAGATGGGTGCGACACCTACACGCATTTTTAAACCACCTCCACTGGGGTCAGACTTCGTGTCTGACCTTAAGTGTTTGGAGAAGGTCCCTGCTTATTATTCACATTTATGTAAAATAGGTTGCCCTGTGTGAGGTTTGCAAGAAAATGATGCTTGATATCCACACTTTTCCGAGTCGGGATTCAATCTAACCTGCTGTTCTAATAAATGTCCTGGTTCGGAATCCCTTTTCATCTCATCAGCCCCCAGTATGGATTATTCTTTCCATTAGCTCTTTATTGTTCTGCTGTGACTTATGTTGACATTTTTCTGGCAGGTCTGGACGTTGTGCACTTTCAGGCCTGTAAAGGTGGTGGACAGAAAGTTCTCAAGCAATCTATCTGATGCAGTGTAGACCATGCTGCTTATAATGTGCTCTTTTGTAATAAAAGCAGAGCACTCTGTTCAATAGGACCGAATATAAACACAAAGCAAGTGAAGGCAACAAGCCAAGACTTTCAGGAAAAGCATACATTCATTATGACAGTATTGTATAAGAACATAAAACTGAGAGTATCTCAGATGAATGTGATCGTGGAAATGAATTCCGCGTGCTGCTGGAGACTGCCAGATAAGATGCAGCGTGCGGGTCTTCAGTCATGCTTGATGTTATGAGATTCAGTGCTGCATCAGAGAATGTGCCGAAGTTAATCATAACATGTGGGTGAGACATGACCGGATTTTATTTCCACTCCACAAACAGCAGCTAAACCTGGCAAATACATACAATTAATGATTCACAATTGTTTCTTGGTCATTAGAGTTGTGGATGGTGGTCCTCATTTTCCTAGAGCTACAGATCATTGATGAACAGATAATCCATTCTATAATTAATTAGGTACTGCACTGTTTTGTGTATTTCTGTCAGCAGTGCTGTGCAGAAAGATATAGGCACTTGTTACAAGTAGCCCTTAGCTGTATTCCCGGTGGAGATACCGCTCCAGGCCATGCTAACTTTTCAGTTGCCCCCAGGCCTGAAATTATCAGGTTGGCTAACTTCAGACCTGATAATTTCAGGCCAGATGCACTGATTCTGGATTTAACAGTGGAGCTGTGGAGGCTGCGGGCAGCTGTTGTGCCTTTGAAGTAGATTCCCGGTCCTACAGCGGATACTCTACATGAAGGAGGCAAGACGGTAAAATAAAAGGAAGGTGATGTGAAGTGAGATGCTTTTTACTTTTTGAACAATGTTAAGGAGGCGCTACATCTTCAATTGCATACTTAGATTGTTTGAAATTGGATTTTTAACCATTACCTGTGAGAAATTGTGCTGCACAGTGTACATACTGTCTAGTGATTTTATTAAAAGAAATATTCTCCAAAGAGAACACACCCCCCATTCCTCAGCCCTCTCTTTGTGCAGGCCACCCTGATGGGTTGTAATGTCACCTCTTGCCTGTTTTAATGTTCACCCACTACCAATGATTGCTGATAATAATTCAGAGATGCTTTTAAATTTATCCACTGGCATTTTGTGTACGTCTCGTCCTTAGTCATTAAGTGTTTATGACTTAATTTATTTTAACTGTCTTGCTATGAAGCAAAATATACATTTGATAGGAATTCCCAGAGCCTAAATGTCAATTTGTGGCGTTCACTTTGATTAATTGAACTTCTCAGCACGTTTTGACATATCTTTGTGAATATCTTACACAACACCATAAAATCTATCTACTTCAATCAGTGCTCACTGGGTGTTTATGGTTGGTTTGCTGTTAAATGTAAATATCAGTCGCTTTTATTTAGGACTGACTGGGTCTTCATTGCTGGGCTAACTCAACTATATTATTTGCTCAATTTAAGTTAATCTTTTCTCAATTTTAGGGCTTTATGCTGGAATCAAGTTCTTCCTTATTGATTTCATCTTCAAACGTTGTCCAAGACTTCGATCAAAGTATGACACACCTTACATTATATGGATCAACTTGCCTACAGATCCACAACTAAAAGAGCGATTAAACGCTACGGTGTCAAGACGGGTAATTCGTATTTTGTTTGGTGCATATTAAGAAACTTTGCATTTTCCAGTGATTCAAGCACATATTTATAGATGAGATCCGGGTTAGTCTTTTCCTTAGTAACTATATAAGCATGTTGCGAATGTAAATTCTAAATGCGCAATATATAGTAGAGCTAATTAATGCAACTTTTAAAAAAATAATCTCATGCCTGCATTAGCCCTTCTTTAAATAATTTTTTTATGCCTATATTTATTGCTTATAAAATAGCCATTCAAAAGTCTATGCACTAAAATTGTATAAGAATAACCCTTCTCCAGTGTACTTAACCTTGATATAAAAAAAAAACAACTGGATGATACTTTCTAGAAAACCTTCAGAACCCAACTTTTGTGCATCTTTTTGCACCATAACCTTTTCTGAGATGTTCATAGTTTGCGATCGAAATGTTCAACATTTGCACATTTGGAAACTGTCGAACTCCTTGAACATATTCACCTATCTGTGATTCTTTAGATGAATGATTTGGGGAAAGTGGTTGAAGGAGAATCTTATTGGGGCACAGATATGGTCTTCTGAATGCCATTATTGCATTGATTCCTCTGGAAAGTGTAGATGGAGTTCATCAGAACAGAAATTTGAAAGGAATAGCATTGTGGAGCTTGCCAATTGCTCTCTTGTATTGAAAATACACTACACATGTGGTTTTGAAAATACTATTTAGAGTAAAGTTGAGTTTAAGGACTCCTCTGGTTGTAGATAACTTGGTGGTGTTGAAATTCGCCATAGCAGCAGCAAAGAGACATGCCAGTTAAACGTGTCAATAATCCTAAATGTACCTGGTTGGTTAGTGTCTGAGCTTATTATCTTTGTGTTCTACGTTCTAGTGAGTAAAAAAAAAAAAAGAAGAAATTCTGTTATAGCTCGTATGTGTGAAACAGTTCTTTTGAAACCCAAATTCAGTTCGGCTTTACTTAAAAATGATCACCAGACCATTTGGCTGTGCTTCGTTTAAAATGTGTTTGTAGTTTAAATCTAGTAAACAATCTAGCATTCTTTTTTGACAGTGAACTTTTACAACCACTCTCTGCAGTAATTTAATGAACAGAGGGGTGTCTAATGTCATTCATTATGCCCAGTGAAATTTTCAGATCTGATCTTTCCAACCCAGACGTCAATCATATATGTATCTGTCTTTTTGTGGTTTGTTTTGATAGTTATTTGTATCCATAGAGGCGATTGAGGTTGAAGTTGAACAGTTGCTATTTTATGCACCTCGTTAACCAGTAAGTTTCCGCAAGGCACATACAATGAAAGGTCCAAAAGAGTTCATGTGCAGGGAAGGCTTAAAATGGACAAACCCAAATATCACAGTTCAGAAATTGCAATCCGTGTTGTTCCACCATCCTGTATAGAAAAACATATGTACATACATAAAAGGTGAGGGACACGTCTGTTTTTCTAAGTACAGAATCTTAAGGACACTCTTGACACTCCTCTGTTCTGGTTTAAACCCAGTCGGTATTAGACCATTTCTTTAAAGGCAGCTGTAACAGTATAAAAGACTCTGGCGGTTTCAAAATGAAAAACAAGTTTATAGTCCTGTTCTATTTTTAAAACCATGCAACTGCCCTGGATGTGACCAAAGTTATAATGTCCAATTCTATACCGGGGTATATAGTATGTAAACCAGCATTAACTATTACTTTCAGTGCAGAAGTAACTTTTTGAAAATTGGAAAATCATCAAAATGAACACTTGGATAAACGTGTGCTCTAACCACTGGTAAAAGGCAGACTGGAGATGTATGTTTGTTGTGTACAGTATTGTACTTTGTGGGCTAAAGTCTGTGTCACTCTGTATATACTGTTTTAGAGACTTCACTTTTTCTTTTGTCACTGTCACATTTGTGTTTGTTGTTTCTTTTCCTGCTAGCTATCAGGTCATGACAAGGTATGGATCATAGCTTGGAAACATTATTTATTTCTGACATGTCTTCATAAGCTGATGCTCTGTGTGCGTGTGTATTTGCTCCTTTGTAATGTTTGCCGTTAATGCACGTGGTGTGTATTGAATGTTCTGTTTTGTCACTTAAACACTAATCTTAAATGCTAACCCATTTTTTTCTTGAGCCACGTAGCTGACCATAGAGTTCACAGTACCAGTTTTAACTCGTCAGTTTTGTGATGTGATATTACTGTTCCATCTTCCGAACTCATCATCTGTTTGAGTATGCAGGCACAAAATCAACAAGCTGTCCAAGTAGTTCAGGCAAATTTGGTGCATTAGATTCAGTTTAAACATAAAACTACAAACACAATTTTTGTGGTATTTTAAAGACTCGGTTTTTGGTGTTTTATTAAAAAATAAAAACAGTTTTTAATGTACTTTTGAGACCTACATGCTTAAATCGCAAGGTAGTGATTTTGGACATAATTCTCACAGTTTAGGGCAATGATACTGATCTTAAGTAATCGAGATATCTGTCTCCATGTTACATATCAGTGCACTGGATCCTGGATGCCCAAATGTTATTCATGCACAGACTGATGTCACATGACAGATTTAAAAAAATGCAAAGGTTTGTTTTTGAGGTGCACCTGCGCATACTGCACACACTACAGAGTGGTGAGCTTACGCCCGCCTGCTGACCTCTGTGATCGTTAATAGAGAACAGAGTCAAGACCCCCCTAGGTGTGCGTACATTGAACCACACACTTTGATGGAAGATAAAAAATTGAAGTTCGCACAGCATGAAAGGTATTTTGAGTAGGGCTGGTTGTTAGAAAACATTAAGTATTTACCAGGAGTAAGTGAGTTTTACCTAGAGATATGAACATAAATCAAACTGAGAAAATCCTGCAATTGCACTTCAGCAGACAGTGAATATTTTGCGCTGCTGTTCACTTTCCCACCTTGGCAGATATCAGTGAATTCTTTGGGATGTGATTCAAGGTACCGCACGGTTACAGGTGACTCTCCAGTTGTATTCCTCAATTATTTTTTTAGGAGGGTTATCACTTCACATTTGCCTATTGACTTTGTCCTGATGAGGAACCAGCATACTTGACTCCACGGGTCGAAAAGATGGCATCCACTCTAATTGATTGACCTGCTGGCCACTGTTCAGGGACTCATCTGGGACTCAATTTTATAAGTGACCTACAGTCTAGGGTTATATACATTTGTTGGAAGCCAATTGTTTTTTAGGTCTCGCCTGAGCCAGCGCATGCGCTGCTCTGGCGAGAGTTTTAGTAAGCGGGTTTTGGAAGTGCAAACAGCAGTTTGCTGGCGACCAGCTTGCGTTCACGCGAGCGTGCACGCGCGATCAGGCGCCATATGGCTTCCCTCGCCATCTGCTCGCGATTACTTTCACTTTCGCGGCCGTGTCAGTTTCACGGCCGTGCGGCCATTGCTTGTTTTTTAAAGTTATTTAGGCTACAAGAGTGATTCGTGTTCCTCTCTCTCTACCGTTTGTTTCGCCCCTCTTCCTCCCTCCCTCAATTGCAGTTCTTTCTTCTTTCCCACTTGCCTACCTTCCATTACCGATCTTGCTTCCTCACCGTACACCATTGTCCATTTACTTCTACATCCGTGCTCACACACCCTCCGTTGTAACTTTTCTTCCTTCTCTCCCGTTTGCTTCCGAATCCACTCCCACTCCCTTTGAAGTCCGTGTGCTTCACTATCCTTACCTGCCCTCCATTGTTTGTGCTTCCCCATTGCCTCTCACCCATCCTCCGCTGTCTGTGTGCTTCTCCAACTACTCCCACCCACCATCTGTTGTCCGTTTGCTTCCCAACCCCCAGCTTCATTTGTCTCTTTGCGTCCCCATTGTTATCGCTTGCTTCCCTCTTGCTTCTCTCCTTCTCTCCCCCACCCCCAAACTTCTCACCCCTGCCTCCCTCCGTGTCCCACCCCACCCACCCACTTTTTTTGTTGTTGCACACAGTGCTTTATCTCGTGTTGGTTAATAAATAAAAAAAAAAAAATGCTTGCCTCATTTTTCTTTTGTGCTTTTTTGCATTACTTATTTGTACATGCTGTACAGCATCACAAAAAATTATTATCAAAGCTGATAGGTCTCAAAGGCGAGACCTATTGGCTATGTCAATGCTTTATAGTTGAATTCATTCGAAACTGTAGGTAACTAATCTAATCAGCTGACCAAGTTGACTTTAATGAAGTATTTGGAAAAAAAAGTGTTCCTTTTGGAAAAAATGCTTTGTTTGACATATCTATTTCAAAAAGATAAAAACTTTGGAAACAAACCAAAGCGTGTGCTGACAATGCCGCAAATCATCATGCGTGCACATACTTATAGGAGCTACTGCGAAAATGGCCATGTGCACTTCATGAATGATGTGGCTTTTGGTTGAGGAGGAATTGCCGGTCCTTTTGAAGAGACTGCATGGATTCCATTATATATGGTCCTGATAGATGCAAAGCATATTAAATATCAATACCATGAGCGGCATTCGTTTTCAGAGACATACGTGTTGATAGTTTATGGCGTCATGTAAACCAACTGGGCCCACTGCTGTGCACTGCTAGGCTGATCCTCTTTCCATAGCTCCTTAATCTCTATTCCCTTTCCACCAGCGCTGTGAGTCTGGCATCTGCTGTGCAGCCACTGGCACACTGTGCGTCTTTCTTTGTTTGGTTTTAGCTCCCCATAATTGCTGCCGTTTCCATGGATGATTTAAGCCGTGTTTGAAGTTGAAGTGTGATACGGAGTGCGCCCATGCTGCTGCACTGCATGCGTCAGGAAATTCTTAGCGTAAACTGACACTGCCTGCGAGTAAACATCTGCCATTGATTGACATTTGTTTGCCCGCTTCTCTCTGAGTTTACTCACCCAAAAGGGACGATAACTTCTAAATACTTCCTCTGTAATAATCGCTCTGCTTTTCGCTGGGTTGAGTTAATGCTGCTGTCACCAGAGAAGAGACAGATCAGCATAAAATGTGGATGATGGATGGCCATTTTGTTTTCACACAAAGTCAGTGAAGCAAACAAAGAGACAAAATAGCCCGTGCTTAGGGGAGATGCACCAGGAGCCTAAAGCAACATTCAAATCTGTGTTAAACAAGCATTGGCATAGCCAATAGGTCTCGCCTTTGGGACCTTATAAGTATTTAGTTATGCAGTAGAATATCCTTGGCGCAACAACATCAACTGTTGAACGGCTAAACACTTATAAGGTCCCAAAGGCGACACCTATTGGCTATGCCAATGCTTGTTTCTCTTTTTTTTAAGCTGTACCCACAGTTACTCACCTTCACATGTTTGGTGCACTTGAGCACCGTACCGTCACCTATTTTTCTGATTTGTGGCACGTTGTTGTGTACTACTTTATGATTTAAAAGAATATATCAAAGTACGTTGATTACTCTTGGTGGGCATGTGCTTAAATTTTCTCTACTTGATTCATATTAATTTCTCTAGTTACAATTTACTTTGTCCTGATAAATCCAAAATGCATATAAAGCACGCTGCTCCTTTAGATACACTACTCGGGTTTCAGGAATATTCGGAAGCCTCTTTTTACCCTCATCAGGCGGGTTTGTAGGGCAAGATAAAACAAAGTGACCTCCAGTATAGCAGTGCTGGACTGGCATTTCATGTGTAGTCTGCATTCGTAAGGGAGGAATGTAGCATAATGTAATTTTTCCAAGAATGACAAATATATTTGTAAAGTCCCAATGGCTACTATCACAGAAGACCATGTATTTTTTTTTTTTAACCTCTGAAGATGTTTTTTCATCTTAAGACATGACTAAAAAAAACTCTGATCTTCAGTAATGAGTTTAAGAGGTCAGCGTCTAAATCTCTGTGGTCCTTCCGAGTTTTATTCCACCTATTCTTGGCCCATCGTTGATGCTAAATCTGGTTATTAAGAACGTTTCCATCAGTGTACAGTTATCCATTTGTTAGAGTCACAGCCACAGATGTTTTGTCATAATCAACAACCTCATTTATTACTTTGTTTTACAGCCTGGGCTTGTACATTTGGGCATGCTTTCCAATAAACATAGTTATAAAGTAGTCATTTTAAAATGTGTTAATATATAAATATTTTATATAAATATAGTAGGAGTATATCATTAATGGAAATAATAGCCACAAGACTGCAAATCAACAATACAATGTATATTTGAAAATATGTAGGAAAACACTATTTTATTACTGGACATTAGTCATTCTCATTGCTTGATGGTTTGTAAACCATAAATAAAAAATATGTAATGAATTGAAGACAAATTATAAACAATGGAATGAAAGAAGAGCAGCCACTAAAAGCCTATGTAGGAAAGCGCAGTCTTTTGTGACAAAAGTCATAAAGAGGTACATTTTTCAATGCTCTTTAATGCTAGGATTTCTCGAAAGAGCCTCAAAAATTCCATCAATGGCTTCCAGTGCCTTCGGTCCTGGCAAGAAAAGTACCAATTTTACCTGGTTATCAAAGAACTCATTAACTGACAAAATGAATGCCTCAAACATGGGATCTTTAGACATGGACAACTCCTTTCTGTTTTTCTTCACTAAGCAACAATATTGCTAGAATGAAAAGACAGCTGCTAGTTGAGTCTTCTGAATTGGTCTTAATTTTTCATGTGAAAACAGAAAACTGTGTGAAGAGTACCTTTGAGCATTTGTGTTGTCTCTGTACAGGTTCAGACAGCATCAACAAGAAGCAATGTGAGTTCAAGCGCTCCCGCAGGATTGAACAAAGATGAAGACGGAAGCCGTTTTCATAGTACCAAAAAAGGAAATTTCCATGAAGTCTTTAATCTACCAGAATCTGAACGTCCATTGCCAGGTATTTTATACTTATTTCTTAATGTCATTTGCTGGGAGTGAGAATATGTGCTGCTCCCTGTTTTGAAATTATCCAGGGCCAGCCATAGCGAATCATGGCCTGACAGGGGACATGGAGTCCCATGTGTTTGAACCTGTGAAGGCATGGAAAAGACACAGATGTTGATCCAGTCTCAATGTTGTAATGTGTTTTTAAGTTTCCTGTTTGCCTGACCTGTCTGTACTCTGCCCAGTGCATAAATGCTTAGAAAAAGACATATTTTGAATCTTTGTTTACTGTATATGTACACATTTGGCAAATCTTAGCCTATGTTAAGAACTGATACATTAAGGCTTACTCTGCTCTGCTACTGACAGAATAAGAAGTATTCATTCAAGAGCAAGTATGCATCAAAAGCTGCTGGCATGTTTATGTACATCCATCTATGAGTGTATAAAAAGCCTGCAATGGCTTCCCGTGACAGTGGGTATTTAACATACTGCAGTTTGAAGGAGTGGGGGCCCATTGGTTTCCACTCCATGCCATACTTGTTCAGTATTAGATTGGTTCTGCTGTACCGTAGCTCCAGAAAGAAGGAAGACATCACTGGCAACTAGCATACGGCAGAATTCTTCAACAAAGGAAAATGGAGTCAGAGAGTCCTGGCTACTCACGCTTTCCAGGTTGTGAAAGTTGGAGTGGGAGACTTTGACCACCCATTTCCACCAGCAGGGGGCAGGGTGGAACACTTGGCACTGGGATGAGTTTGATTTAGGATTTATATAGCGCCTGAATCACCCCCCAAGGGGTATCTCTGCGCTCGTGAACTAGTCGGTCAGAAACAGGGGAATGGGTTAAAACAGTGTAGTCTTCATAAGCCTACGGAACTGCAGGTGATCAGAGCATTCCCGCAAATGTATAGGAAGTTGGTTCCAGAAAGTAGGGGCTAAGTGGAAGAAGGCTTTCCCGCCTAGCCGAGCTTTTTTGCAACTTGGGACCACAAGTAGGGATTTGGTCCCTGAACGTAGTGTCCTAGGAGGCTGATATTTTTTGAATTTCTCTGCCAGATAAGTGGGGCCTTTGCCATTTAAGGCTTTATGCACAATGCAGCAGATCTTAAAGCGGATTCGTTTCCGCACTGGCAGCCAATGCAGTCTCTGCAGGAGGGGGAGTGAAGGGGTAAGAGCAGGAGCGTTGGAGACCAGTCGGGCAGCGGTGTTTTGGACCACTTGCAATTTGTTCAAAGATGCTTCACTGGCTGAGATCAGCAACGCATTGCAGTAGGCCAATCGACTTGGTACTAGTGCCTGGATCAAGGTTTTCCATATGGACAAGGGGAGAAAGGGAAATACTCTTCGCAAGAGACCTAAAGCAGGTGCCAATGGTGGTAGAAACCTGCTCCTTCATAATTAATTTCTGGTCCAGGCGGACCCCCAAATTCTTGACCACAGTGTTGGGTTCCGGTGCAGGTCCCAATTCCGTTGGCCACCAGCTCGGGGACCATCTCAAAGGAGAGTCACCAAACAGCACAATTTCTGTTTTTCCCGCGTTGAGCTGGAGGAAAATTTGCCTCGTCCAGCTGTCAATGGCTTTCATACCTTCTGGGAAGATGGACTGAACATTAGGCTCATGTTTATCAAAGGATAACAGGAGCTGAGTATTATCAGCATAGGAGATAGGTATAAGACCTAACTTCCTAAGTAAACCTGCCAGAGGCGCAACATAGATGTTAAATAAAGTGGGACTGAGACAGGATCCCTGGGGTACTCCTTTGGTCAGTTCCGTGGTCTCAGAACGGAAGGGACCTAGATTGATAGTCTGGGTTCTGTGCGTGAGGAAACTCAACATCCATTGTAAGGCTATTCCTTGTATCCCAATCTCACTGAGTCTCCTGAGCAGAATTTGGCGTGAGACAGTGTCGAAAGCCGCCAACAAGTCAAACAGCACTAGTATAACTGCCTGTACGTTGTCCAGAGCCTGTCTGATGTTATCCGTGACGGCAATCAAGGCTGACTCAGTGCTGTGTCTGGGTCTAAAACCAGACTGAGATGGATCAAAACAGAGTTAATTCTTTGGAGCCAGGCAAAAGGATGGTGTACAACAGAGGCTGTCATGCGCACCATGTTTAAAGGCAGGTAGCATTCTCCATCTTCTTAAATAGACACAAGGTGCCCCAGCTAGGACAATAAATGTCACAAGAACTACAAGTGCATAAAGGAAATCTGTGAGCAAGATTTGGCCCTGCAGAATCTCTCCCCCCCGCCCCCCGAATCATATATTTTCCAAAGACCTCCCCCAAAGAAATGATCACCCAACACCTTTTTGTAGATGTCAGCAACACCACAGTACTGTTATCGCCACATTAGGCACATCCAGACATACCAGCGATCACAAAATTTCCTCAGGTACTCCCAGTGTGGTCGCATATTTGCCACTAACGCCCTGAGATTCCTCCCAATACAAATATTTAGAAAAGAAGAGAGCCTCCTATATGAAAGGAGGGGGAAACGGCGGCCCCGAAAAGCCTTTAGAGTGAGAAATATTAACTCTTTCACCACCTTCCCAAGATTATGAACATTCTCTGACAGGAAAAAGTGGATTCTGGGAGAGGTAGAGTAGTGTGCAAGTATCGAGTATGGGCAACATGTGCTGCCCTTGGGGTAGATCATTGGCCCCATGCTGACTGACATCACAATTGATTCAGTAACATTGCTGGTGTATAGTCAAGAGAATAAACTAGAGTGAGGAGTAAAAGAGAGTCAGATGTGAGGATCATCAACCAGCAGTAAAGTGTGAAAAATTATCTTACAAAGGCGTTGAAGAAAAGCAACATAGTTACATGCACAGAGGATGAGTGCCCTCTTATAAACCAATAACACTGATCAAGCAAGCATTCTTACCCACCCTTCTTAGCCATCAGGAACTTTCCTATGGCTGTGTTCAGACAACAATATCAGAACAAATTGCTGCAAGCAGCGGCTCATACTCAAACGAGAATGAACTAGGAGGAAATAAAAGTCCCATCAAAATGAGAGAAAAATAAGAAAAAATTGTGACTTGGACAAAGTGATGAACCCCATGATGAGCAGAACATTTTTGGACTTTCTGGAGACATACTTTAACCCAAAGTGAGTTTGCTTCTCCTAAATGATAAGAAAATATTTGATAGTAAATGGAAGAAATTTCACAATTTCCAGTGTGTACAGAATGATTGAAAGTGACCTTTGGGAAACAGCGCCCTCATGTCTGGCATGGTTCAAGGGCAAAATTAGCCTTGGTACCGAACAACCAAAGGTATGAAAAAAGTTATGAAATTGTTGTTTTTAGGATGGAATACTGAGAGTGACATCATAATACACTGCAGCAGAAAGTATCTCCCAGATTTCAACCCTTTACAAAAGTCAATGGAATCAAGGTCTATTGTTAATAACAGTAGCTGACCCCCAGGTCCTTAAGGTCATTAGCTGCTGATGAGAACACAAATGACTAAAAAAATTACTCCCGAGGAGTAAAGAAAAAGAAACCAAGTCAGAGCCCCATCTATTAAAATGCCTTCTTGCCTTGCCAATATCCAGATTTCGTCCAGTGCCTCCCCTTCCCACTTTTCGATTTTTTTTTATTTTTTCTTTCCCCAACCATCCCCATTTCAGCCCATGTGGAAAGTAAAGCAGAAAGAAGAGTGAAAATATCTACTCCCATTGGAATCGGAGACCGCACTAAGATTTTGTCGAGATCCCAACTGAGTGTCTCAGGCCCACAATTCCAACCTTCCTCTTTGTGGGAAATTTCTTAGATATCTTCTTTTTCATTTAGGTTTATTCTATTGCATTTTTTTTATTTTAATCTGTTGACTTTTTTTTCAATTTCCAAAAAGATATGCTATAATGTTAGGTTATATTATTTTGATATGTATAGCTCAGTAATCACCCAAGAGGGTATCCAGGACCTTGGACAGGTGTATAGGGGTGTGGTCCCCAAGGTGTTTATTCAAAGAGCCAGGTTTTCAGCTGTTTGTGGAACTCAAGAAGTGAGGAGGAGGCTCTGATGTGTTGAGGGGGGTCGTCCCATGTGTTGGGTGCAATGTAGGAGAATGAGCGACCTCCAGTTCTGCTTTTGCAGATGTGGGGAATGTGTGAGTGAGGCAGAGCGTGTCTGTTGGGTTGGTGAAAGTGTAGGCGGCTGTTCAGGTATTCTGGTCCTGTGTTGCTTAGGGCTTTGTATGTGTGCGTGAGAAGTTTGAATTGAGGTGCGGTGTGATGTGGATATGGCATGGGAGGTAGAGTATGAGTCTTGCAGTGTTCTGGATTGTCTGGAGTCCGAACTTTAACCTTATGTAGGCAAATACCAGTTGGTCATATGCTGAAAAACCAATACATGTTAGTACTGTTTTTAATTTCTTATCTGGGGCCCTCCCAAAAGCACAGAATTGAATGGTTGGGCCTATAACATAGAAGATATTTTTTTTATATTTCTCTAGACGAAACTGAATTATTTCAAATAACTGCTCCTTTGACTTATGTAGCCTTGCTGATTCCATCTGCCAACACCTACATTTTGAGAATCCCTGGCTAAAGAGAGGAGATTAGTGGCGTAGTTTAGAAGACGTTCACTGCCGAGAGCGCTTTTTTGTTGCTCCTCCCAGGATTTACATATCCAGCTTTCCAAGGGGTTTTGTGCCATTTGCTTTCACAGTAGTTTATCGGCATTGGTAGAGTTAAAAAGCAGGGAAAGCAAGTCAGAATCTTCTAATGTGTTGGATCTTGCTTGCAAGGGGCTCTGTTTTTAGTTTTACAAGTTACTCTTGCAGAACAGGAAATACCTACTGAGTGGATTGCTAAGGGAATACCATCACTTCTAAGAACCCCTGCTCAAACGTTTTCAGGGAGATCTAAACCTGAAGAAAAGAGTGAATGTGTGTATGTAGTAGTACTTGTATAGCACAAACCTAGCTACAAATCAATGAAGCACTGGTAGAAGTTTTGTGTATGTGCAGGGAAGAAAGCCTGCATTGCCTGCCAAAGAAAACCTTTGGGTAGTGCTACAACCTTTGCTTTGAATTCTCTTTTGTGAGCAGTTGTTAAGAACTGGAGAAGACAGTTTGCGCACAGCTCTTAGGGAAAATTAGATCCTGGTCTTCGGACAGTGGTTTCTCTGGGAGTTTCTCAAATGGCAGCATATGTGATTGAGGTAAGACGAACTCTCAGTTAAATGGAATGTTAATTGGATGGCTTTTGTGACCATTGGCAATTTAATGTTGTCACTGGTCTGTTGTGGACTTGTGCGACCTATTGTGGAGCCTGCAAAGGCCAATTGGAGGATTCCGAGGCAACTGGACTCTTTAGAGGAGGAAAACTCCCCAACAAAGTTTCCTAGAGGACCATTGTCACTGGGGCACAAAGGTTCCTGAGAAGGAGCCATCATGAAAAAGCTTCATTTCAAGTATGTTTTGCATCCTTTGTTTAATAAAAGTGTGCTTTGGAAGTCTTAGGTGAACCATGCGCAAGTCTGACCAAAGGCGCAAGGTTTCTAGATCGCTTCTCATTCCCAGCCTACGTCTATCGCTGGGAATCTGCAAAGTTTGTTTAGCTGAACATTGAGCGAAAGGTATCAAGCTTTGAAGCAAAGTTACTAAACACAGTATCGAGGCTCGTTCCCCTTGATGAGCCAACTTGTATAATTTTGTCAAATTATAAATGGACACCTACTGCTTGGAGTCAGGATCTCCAGATTTGGTACATTAACTTGTGTGTCACACTTACGTTTTTGGAGCTTAAATTATCGTTCCAGTGTGAAAACCTTTCTTTGCAACTGTTTTTCTATCAAGGTACTTCCAGGGCTCTTAAGTGGATCAGGGCCTTAAGTGAAAAAAATGGACAATGAACCAGGGCCCTAGAGGGCCATTTTTCCTGTCCATCATCAGCTTAACAAATAAAATCTGTAGTCGTTTTTTGTTGCATATAGGAGCAACCATGGAATGCCACCGGACGCCCCCTTTATAACATGGGACAAGGTGGCTGTGGATATTCTGTTACTTACCATTTGTGTCCCAAAGTTCAGGAGATTATTTAATTCCTCTTGTATAGCTACAATATCCTGTTTGTACACTTGACTATGGAAATGTAGCAATAACAAGCAGCCAATATACCGTAGCAAGTGCTTTTTTTGCTTATGGCCAAGGAAAATATCGCAATATAAACTGTTAAATATCTTGCTGCTGATTTTGGTTATTCTTTGTCCTGTAAGACACTTTTGGGGAGGGGGGAAATGTGTCGGGCATAGGCTGCTATTTCAAATATACTAGGACCTGCCTTTGGTTACATTGGTCAAACCTCTTGTTGAGATGTTTATAAATGCTTACTAGGGCATTTCCCTATGGGTCCCCTACCTCTTCTGTTCCCATTTACAATACTGGAAATTTCTCTCTTATACATTATCGCATTAGTGATTCCTCTGTAAAGGGTATTTTTTTATTTCTGATTCTCTGTAATTGCATAATCCCAGACTCCCCATGTCCCATGATCGTTGTTGACTTATCTGCCGTCTTTGAAAAATAAATTACATTGTCCTATTACACTTTTAATAGAGCTCAAGGGTAACAGAGTGTTACAATCATCTACTTCCTTTCATGCTGACTATACCTATGTGGTGGTGTTAGGTCCCCAGATGCCCAAAGCTCCATTAACATGCACCATGGGATTCTGCTTTTCTGTAAACCCTCTTTAATGCTTGCTTCAGGGTCTGCTCTGGTGAAGATTCTGAGCAGCACAATTTTGGCTTTCACAAGTGTGTTGATAAGCCATTTTTAAAACATAAGCAGGTTGCTGGTGGATGTCGGTTACTGGTAGACTGCTTTCAGCACATCTAGTGCTGGACAAAATACCACTGCATACACTTGAAGGCCTTTAAGATGGAAAAATTTCCATTAGGGTCTATGGGTATGGTATTCCTTTCTATCAGGTACTCCCTCACAGATTTAAGTCTCCATCCAAGAGTTCTCTCTGGATCAGGATTCTCCAACATTTCGAAAGCCATTTTTGATCATTTAAATCTTTCCCGAACCACTGCCCAACATCAGGATTGCGAAAGGGTACACAACTTAAACACCATGACACAAGTACCCCAGTTGTGTTCCTGTGAGCATTACAGCATAGTTGCAATAGCCGTATAACAAAATGGGAGACGGGAGCAAAAAAGAAAGGAAGAAAAGGACCAGATAGAAGAAAATGAAAGAAAGGAACAAATAAAGAGAAATTAAGAAAGTGTAAGGAAGAAAAGCTGAATAATAGAACCAAAGGAAGGAAGAAATAAGTGCAAGAAAAAGGAAGGATGAAAGAAATAAAGAAAAAAGTCAAAAATAGAAAAAGGTAACTAAACGAAAGGAAGAAAGAAGCAGAAAAGGAATAAAGGAAAAGATGAATGCAAAAAAGAAAAATGGAAGAACAAAACAAAATGGAGTGAATAAAAGGCTAGGAGGAAGAAAAGAAAACAAAGAAGTATAGGTAATAGAAGAAGGAATAAGCAAGAAAAAAATAAGAGTAAGAAACTGAAATTAGGAAAAAGAGAAATGAAAAATGTAGAAGAAAGAAAAAGCAGAGGGAAAACAGCAAGAAAAAGAAAGGCAAGTCTGAATGAAAGAAGTAAATAACCAAAGACACTAGAAGAAAGAGAAAGCTTGTGAAAGGAGAGAAAGCAAGAAAGACGGGAGAAAAAAGTGAATCAAGATGGAAGACAAGCCTAGACAGAAAAGAAAGAGAAAGAGGGGGAGTAGAGAAAGAAAGTAGAAAAAGAAAGATAAAGAACTTTTTCAGAAGACGGACTCTGCACTATGAGCTTCCCAGGCCTCACAGAACGGGGTGCACAATGTTTCAAAGTGCTGCCTTTGCAAAAGGCAGCTCATATTTTCAATCCAGCTGACAGGCAATGATGTGCGAGCTACGGAGAGGGAGGTAGCAAGCTATTGGTAGCTCGTAGTCGACCTGTTGGAGACCCCTGCAGGCTCTGTCATACCCACCTTTCCTACTGACACCCCTTTGAATTGTGCTGTAATTTGCTCTCCATTAAATTGTGAATAATCAAAAGCAAGTCCAAAAGTTTACTGCTCACCACCTACATTACCGGAGGGGGGTTTGACCACGTATCACGGGCCATGAAAACTCTAACGATCAAACAACGCATCGACTTGAAAAACCTGTGCCTGACAACACAACCCAGTGCGCCTTACCAGTGTCCTCCCACAGCAGTAGCTAGCACACCGCTACCGTTGTCCTTGCAAAGAACCGGCTACCTATCGTCTGTACAAGGCTCACTCAATTTGGGGTGAAATCCCTTCATTGTCAAGGCTCTTTTCAGTGGCTTTCTCGTTTACCTCGTCTCTGCCTTGGACCGAACTGACAACGGTTGGTAAGAGCACTGAGGACTTACCTGCTCTTCTCCACATGTGGGGTGTAGAGTACTTAATCAGTTGTACTTTCCCACGGCACGCTTCACCTTTCGTGAAATACGCACAACACTGATGCAACCAGCTGGTTGCTAGAGTGCCCTATAAAAGAACAGAAATAAACGATCCTGCTAACAGTGATGAAAAAACCCTTCATTAATCTCATTAAACCATGATTGATGAAGATGTTTTTGTGAATCAACAAAAAAGTGAAATTCATTTTGAGCTACTCCTAAGTGTTGTAGATTGCTCTTTACCACTGCTTTCAATATGGGCAACCCCTGAAGCCGTTTGTCATGGTGATTATGGGCACATTCCCACCGCTCCTCCTGCACAGCCACTATTGCTGAAAATGTGTATATTCCAGGCAAGCAGCAATTTCATTTAAAATGCTTTGGAATTGTCCTGGAAACATGTTGCCTTCATGCTTTTTGCTGAATATCTGTATAGAAGAGTCTGGGTGTATACTATCGCCAAAAGCGTATCCGGTATGCATCGTATAGTGCCTGCCAATACTTTCTTTTCATATTACTAGTGGTGAACACCTAAAATTCTCACTGCTAATAGCTAAGACCTTTTGATTGTACTATGGCTATAAACATAATGTACTTATTGGGGCTTTCAGCCAATGCTCTTCATTTGTTGGTCTGTGGTTGTGTGATTCACATGTTTCTTCCATTTGCTACAGCATACAGCTTCAGAAATTGGTAAATCTCAGCAATTTGAGTGACAGCATTCTGACCTTTCGCAAGGAGCCCACAGAGCAGTTCCCTTCCCTTCAGTGCCACGGACTACAATAGCAATGTTAGCTTTTTGAAGTCAAACACATATTTTTGCTTTAGCTACTTTTGTGGCGAGTGCCCAGCAACTTCCTCAACAAAAACGTTTTGCAAAATCCATGACAAAACAAGCTTTGACTAACCCTAAAGACTGGCAGCCAGGGTGAAACCTATTTGATTTGCCAATGCTTGTTTATTTATTTGGTTTGGGCATCGCCATGCGTGCTGCTCTAGTTGATAGAGGTCACTCCGGAGTGTTTAAGTGCAAACAGAATGTGTTTTTATACTAGTGAGGAGTACGTCTTAAATCCCATCAGAATATACAATTACACATCAGCATGTTGTTTTATGGATTCTGGTGTTTACTATTTATCTACTCAATTCTGTTAGTCCTTCATCATTTTTATTGTTTGTTTTTATCTTGTTAGCATGTGAAAGTGGCTGGCGTTGTTGCCTTATTAACCGGGACAGAAAAATGCCTACAGACTACATTCGGAATGGAGTTCTTTATGTTACAGAAAAGTAAGTACTCTCTTTGTGAATTATATATTTTTATTGTTGAGTCACCATGATTTGTTCACCTCCTATTCTGCCAAACAAAACATTTGACTGCTGTTTTTTTTTATAGAGCTGTCATATAACAGTTTCTTTTCATTATTGTGGAACAAGTCTCTTCCATTACTAACTTTTAAAGAAGAATGAACTGAGGCTGTATCAGTGCGTAAAACTTGGATGTCACAGGGAACGCCATGATGCAGAATTAATTAATTTCAAGTTTAGATTTTTATGATATTGTTTTCATTGATTTTCACCTTTGAGCCATTGGTTCATGCAAAAGGTCTCGCCAAGATCCATTGAATCTCAGTAGATGTCTAGCCCTGTCTGAGGCTCCGGTCATCACGGACCCCTTGTTGGGGCTCAGCTGTAGCCCTTTGTGCTCACTAAAGAGCTGTGTGGGAGAAGATGGCAAGAGCCTCTTACTGCACCTTGCTTGGGTCCTGTATGGTGGTAACTCAGAGGAGGTGTTGAGGGATTGCCATATCCCACCTTTCACTCCATCACCTGCATCAGTCGTATACTAATTAGTCCCTGAGCAAACCAATATCTGCATATTCCCTGCAAAACTTGTCTGGCTTCAGCGGGAATATCGCCTGTGAATTGTTTTCAATACTTCTGGGCCCTACTTTTGTTTTCCCCTCAGGCAACTATTGAGGGGTTAAGCTCCTTGCCTGCTTTCGTAAAATCTTGTCATCTAAAAAATGTATTTGCTGATTTTTGCTTTGTGGTGTTTTTTTGGATTTATAGAATTTGGGGGGAGGGGGGGGTGGGGTGGGGTGGTCTGCAGTCCTAGTTTTTGGTCAGGGCTTTCACAAAGCTTCTGGAATCTGAGACGGCAAGAACACGACTGCTGCTGTACTACTGTTGTTTGAAGTTATGATTCCTTTTAAATCTCTGACTACCAGCCCTATTGAAATAGAGATCCACTCGGAGAAGACCCAGGGTAGGGAAAAAGTACAGAGTGTTAGTAAGCAAGTGCCCTGTTGTGCCTTGGACTTCTGGAGAACCGGGACAAGCTACCCAGCCTATCCAAAAAGATGAAACCTCACCAGCCACTCATTCCTGATTTGTTAAGCATAGAGCATTTGAGTTCAGCGCTCAAGGCTCCTAGGGGACTGCAAAAAGTAGGGATCCGGTGTTGTCCACATGAAGGTATTCCACTCCAAATTAGTTTCTAAAGTCAAACTATCCACTGAGGCACATCTCTAGGCTTTGCCTGACCCTCACTGCATTGCAGGCAGCCTGGATAAAGTCCCTTTGTAGTGCCCCCAAGAGGATAGCCTTGTCCTTTAAGTTTACCATTGTTTCACCTACATTTATTTTGCATTAACTTTTAAAATGTGTAACTGCAGAAACATTTGACATTTATTTTGTCATTTATTTTGTTCTAGTACATTGATTTCGGAATTTTATCCATTTTACTTCTTAACTTTAATTCGTTTTAATGCTGCTAAAAACCACACCCCCTTTCTCTGGGAGAATCATATCTTTTCTGCCAGTCTACCAAGGGCCAAGCCTGAACTCCCCACAGAGTACTGCTTGTGCTTACCTTTGTGGGAGCAGTCACAGCTCATATCAAGACTGAAGGCTTTCTTCCCCAAGTTATCAATCCAGTTCCATCAATAATGGTAACAACTCTTTTTTATTGTTAGTTTGTATTGCTATTGATAATTATTATTTTAATTATGCTGCTTGTTCTAGAGGCAGAAATCCAGAGAAGACATGCATATGTAGTCTTACGCAATGGACCACGGCAACTACTTTGTCATGGAAAGTATCACATGTCCAATTCAAAATTTCATTTGGAAACACAGCACACACTCCTGTAGTTTCCGTGGCTTAATTTAAATTGTTCAGCACAGCATAGTCCAGGTCTGATTGCTCAGTGGAATAGGGACCTTTTGTCTGTGGACAAAAGCCCCTTAGCATGTATTCTGTTAGTAGGACAACACAGAATGGACAACTTTCCTGGCCAAAGTTAGACTCGAAAGCTTTGCTGATATATCTGCACGGATTTCAGTCTTGAGGAAATCTTAAGGTGCGTTAACTAGAGACCTCTCCATTGATCGCTGGATTACCCTGAGAGCATCCGCGTTTGAGTAAAGAGGAGTTATTCCACTATTAAGAGAAGTCTACAGTAGATAGCAGTAGCTGCCAGGAAAAGGTTTTGCTTATTAAATCATCCTTTGAAATATTAATTCTTAGGCAATAGCTCTTCATCTTATAACAGAACTATGACAGGATTGCTACTCATCAAGGCATTAACTAGAAACAGTTGGTCATACATTTCTCTTTGGAAATGCCTTGATCAGTAATAACCTTCATTCAATCTGTTATGATGTGACTTCACAGTAAGAGGTGGACCTGTGACCTGGCTCTCCATGCTGTGTATCGGTGGGGATGCAGAAACATACACTGATGTGCTGTAAATGGCTCCATTGCATCTTGAATATATAGCAAAATGGTTGTTTGCCCATTCATAATGCTTTATAAATTGCCTAGTCGTCACCTTTGTCTCTGCTGCAGGCAATTTTCTTCCTTTTGTCAAACCTTGAATTAGCTTTGCATGTCATGAATAAGAGCACTGAGTGATATTGTTGGGAACCTTTTTTCAGTACAAAGCTTCCGTAGCCTCTCAGTGAGACTGCTGTATGTTTGAGTAGGAGTAAGGTTAGAATGCCTTTCAAAATGCAGGTGTTAAGACATTGGAGTGTTTGGCACTTACACCTGCTAAGTATTTTGTCACTCATTCTCAGGTCTCTGAAAGGGTTTAATTTTAAGGACTTAGCTGCAAATGATTCAGCATTCTATTGGATACTAGACCAGCAATACTGATCAAATGAGCTACAAGCTAAATTGAATGCCTTTGTATTTTGGCACGCGTCTTCCAATAATTTTTTTCTCTTTCCAGTTATTTATGCTTCGAAAGCTCGAAATCTGGTTCTTCTAAGAAAAATAAGGTCATAAAACTTACAGACATCATGGATATTCAGAAGGTATGTTTGGACTGCTTGTTGATGGCATGTTGTTTACCGTTGTTGAAAGCAGGATTACATGTCTGACTTCTATCAACATTTTTTGTTTGGTTGGATCAGATTGTTTCTTTTTAAATATAATTACAAAAGTAGCCATGTATGCTCTATAGATGTTAATCATCTCAGTGCCACGTGTCTGAGTCCCATGCAAAGTCTTGTTAGGTTATTGCCTTTTCTTTCACACTAAGATTATTTTAAGGAAAACATTAGGGTATTTCTTAAAACGAATACTCGTACATCATACATGCATACCGTCCTTCTCCATTTGTGGTATTTTGATGAGTGAAATCATTGGTTGCTTTCAAATGACTGTTTTCAAATCTGCAGCACTATTTTATTGGTGCAGACAATAGTTACATTTATTTTTACTTATTTTTCCACTTCTCAATCAGTAGTATATTGTTTACGGTCAGAAATTCAATCATACTTCATTCATAAGAAAACGTATGAAAAGGCAATTATGAAATTGATGTTCCCAAACTCCACTTTGGATATTCTTTTTTAATCCCTCTTAAAGGCTGATATTCTAACAGCATATTGTTCTCAGGTTATACGTTAATCTTGCTAAATGTTCTCACATTGTGAGAACAGACGGAAAACGATATGTATCTTTCCACAAACATGAACTTTATTACTGTTTGTGGAGAGATGTCACCTCAGTACTATATGTACATTATTTTGCCATCCACCAAAAAGAACCTTACTTCTGTCAGCTAAAATTATTTATCTGCAAAGACAACTACGCTCCAGGCTGGCTTGCTTCTTACCTGTCCCTTCACTAAACACATTGCATCCCAGTGGGAAACAAACTTCTCACGTCACACTGGTAAGATATGGAAAACTATTTAGCAAGATACGTATTATCGACTGCCATCTCGAAATCCAATGAGTTGTTTAAACACTTAATGCTAAAGCGTAACTTTGCCACCACACACTTTACCCTCCTCCTTCCCCCTTCTAGATCATTCATTATCCAATCCCATGTATCAAATTTACACTCTGACAAGAGCACCCAAGATCCCAGAAATCTGAGTGCTTTGTGACCCTATTTGGGGCCTGAAGTGGTATACAAATTCCGCTACAATGGGACTATGACCTTGTATTCATTATAAAAAAAAAACAAAGGGGATGATGGACGGAGTGTTGAACATTGCAAGCACTCACCCCCAGTCAACTGATCTGGGTTTAATCCATCATCATTCTTTAGCTCACTCTGTTACCCCATTCAGACATGGCCCTATGCAAATCAGTCTGACCCTGTGCCTCATGGGAACAGTCCAGCCCGAACTGCCAAGCCATGTCTTCCCTGGACCGGAAACAAGCATCCTGGGACCGGTTTCTGGCTTACAGCCGTCATCAGCCAGGCTATCTTGAATCCAGTGGCAAAGTGAGCAAGGGACCCACGTCTGGGCATACCCTGCCAACTTAGGGCGAACATTTTGCCACTGGATTCAAGATAGCCTGGCTGATGAGGGTTATGAACCCGAAACCGGTCCCAGGATGCTTGTTTCCGGTCCAGGGAACACATGGCTTGGCAGTTCGGGCTGGACTGTTCCCATGAGGCACAGGGTCAGACTGAATTGCACATGGCCATGTCTGAACTGGGGGGCGGAGTGAGCTAAAGAATGATGATGGATTAAACCCAGATCAGTTGACTGGGGGTGAGTGCTTGCAATGTTCAACACTCCGTCCATCATCCCCTTTGGTTTTGCTAAGTTCGCCCTAAGTTGGCAGGGTATGCCCAGACGTGGGTCCCTTGCTCACTTTGCCACTGGATTCAAGATAGCCTGGCTGAAACCGGTCCCAGGATGCTTGTTTCCGGTCCAGGGAAGACATGGCTTGGCAGTTCGGGCTGGACTGTTCCCTTGAGGCACAGGGTCAGACTGATTTGCATATGGCCATGTCTGAACTGGGGTGGCGGAGTGAGCTAAAGAATGAGGATGGATTAAACCCAGAACAGTTGACTGGGGGTGAGTGCTTGCAATGTTCAACACTCCGTCCATCATCCCCTTTGGTTTTGCTTGTATTCATTATACCCACGCCCACCCCAAGAACATGGTTTATCCTCTTAATGTTAAGTGGATCTCAGATCACCTTTTTCACTTGTTGCAGTGTGATGTTCACTACCAATTTGTTGTTCAGTCCATCAGCATTGCTTTACGTTTGATATAGTCCTTCACCATCAAAGTCCAATTCAGGGTTTCTGATCTAAAAATATGAATTCTGAAAAGCCACTAGTGATTTTTTTTATTAGAAAAGAAAGGTAAATTAGTCCCGACAGAAAAGAAATCCCCAAGCAATAAGCAAAATGTAATTTATTCCCTCGAAATAAGAAATAGCTACAGACTGTGCATAGAATTTGAGCAGCAAACACCAGAAAACTTAAACCAGAAAAGAAGATATTTCTGTTGTGTATCCATGCAGTTATCTTACAATGAATTTTGATAAACAGAGTAAAGATTCTTGCTAAGTAGTAAAGGGTTAAAGCCAGAAGCAGATCTTATGTAATATATTCCCTTTCTGTGGCCATGTATTAATGCTATATATTTCTAGGTCCCGTAAAGCACTACAGGGTATGGTTGAGCTCAACACAGCAAGGTACTCTGTTAGAAATTATCTAAAAAAGAAAGTGGAATTTCCATAGAGTGTACTATGAATTATCATATTACATAAAAGTGCACAAATTGTGCCTAGTGCACATGTTCAGCTTTATCAAAATTGTACAGTTCAGACCTCAAGGACTTTTTTTGGATCACTTGAGAAACCTTTATTGTGCCTCAGTTGATGCCCCCAGTTTATCTATCTGCCCTGTAACCTACACTAACACTGCTGGGACAGGAGGGGATTGCGCCATCTCTGGCAGTTGGCATTTAGCCGGATGCAGGCCAGGCACCACTGACACGTGCTGAATGTGTGCCGGTGCAGTTTGTTGACACAGAGACACAGTCTCGACAACAACAATTTGTGTGTTTTGGGTTCAGAGCAGTAACTTGCAGAGCCTGAGGGAGGCCTCTTATTCTCAGATCCAGCTGGGCCCAACACAAATGCCTCATTTAAAGGGTCATCATCACTCCTTTTGTTAGTCCCATCCTGGCTAGTGCTAGGTGGAGGCTAACACCTTATTGCCAATGCATTTGATGGGACAAAGACGTCCTGCTTGTGTCACTTCCCTAGTGCATAAGAGATAAACTATAATTGTCGGCCTGGTTTCTTACTTTTTTAAGCTTTGTATGAAGAGTGATATGTTCGTTCTGTAAGAATGTGAAATGCAAGTCTACGAGAGTGATTATATGAATAAAATAACAGCCTATCAGCATTTGCAACAAGCGCTTATTACTGCACTAAGGTATCCTTTTTAGTAAGCTTAGAGTAATGAAACATTAAGAAAAAACAATGAGGTTGTAAATGTATGCCTTGCACTTTGCATGTAGCTACTTAGTGACGATTTATAGTCCTGCTAAGTTCAATAAGCTATATTATAAAGAACTAAGATATAAAGAACTTATATGTAAAGAATTTGTGACCTGCAGGCAATTCAAGGGCCTCTGCAACAAAGAGTAACCCACTAAACTATGTATATAAGATATAAAACTATGACTTGTGCGGCTACTTGCACACAGGCCTTTCCAGTAAATGCATTAACCACCAGAGTTATCTTACTGATATACTACCCTGGAACTTGCTTGATACACAAAGATCTTTGCCTCAGGTTTCTAAAACCCATGAGATTTTAAAATGTCTTTCTATGACTAAGTAAGCCAGTACGTATTTACTATTGCATTTATCCTTGTTGCAAATTTCTTAATATGTGTATAACTTGACTTTCAGACTATACTTCTGACTCCGCCACCACTTTACCCCTAATGGATGGGATCCCAGAGTAACTTTTTCCATTTCCAGCGCTGTATACTAACCTAATACTTTGCCAGTTCTGTGGCTGGGGCCAATTTAGTTTTACGTGTCACTGTTGCTTTCACCTACGTGAAGCATTCTCTCAGAGAGCACACCGAGCCGCCAGAAAGCAGCTTTGCTGGATTCATTAGCTTCTTAACTGCTTTCTAATCTAAGATTGACATAAATGCAACACTGATTGCAAAGAGCTGAAGGCACCTGTCTGCACGGATTGCGGTTAGTGCTCACTAATCGGAGTGCATAGCATGATGACATCCTCTCCCATTCTCTGCGGGGGTAACACGCCCCCTCCCCCGCCCATCAATGGCCTCCTCTGTTAATAGAGGTTGGAATTGCAGGCATCCACTGTATACAATTGTCCTCCCAGCCGGCCACTCACCCCTGGTCTTTAATCTGCCTGAGGTTTGCTGTTGTCAGTCCTTGCGCAAATCCTCATCCTTGGCTCAGATTTGGGTATGTTGGAATGCCATTGTTTGAGGCATGTGTGCTGTAGATACACATGCGTGGCATACTCCTGTCCTGCCATCTAGTGTTGGGTCCAGATGTTTGCAAGTTGTTTTTCTTCTAAGAAGTCTTTCCTAGTCACGATGTAAGGTGACTCCTCCTTTCGGTGATAGTGCGCATGGTCATCGACTCCATTGTTAGATTGTTTTTTTCTGACATCGGGTTCGGACGTGTATTGCTGCTCTCTGATTCAAAACCGTTCTTCGGGTTCCCTTCGAAACGCAATCCTCTCTACCCTCGATGGCATTATTTTGTACACATTTCCCACTTCTCCGCGTATCGTTTCAGCAACGGAATATACTTTTCAATCGGAAAGCTTCATGGACGGCCTTCGAGCCTAACCGCGCCGGATCAGCTCTCCATCGATGGATCGTACTCCGTTTAAATTCTGTCCTCGGTGCCACGCGAAATATCCGCGCACCGATTCACACAAAGTGTGCAACTTGTGCTTGTCTCCCGAGCACAAAGAAGAAGACTGCGATGCTTGCAGATCGTTTCGATCAAAGAAAACTCTTCGCGATCGTCGGGCTCGACGTCGAGAGATGCAGCATCAAAGCATCGAAGACACGCCGGACATCTTCGGTGAAGATTCCGGCCAAGAAGACATCGAGGCATCAGCGGCAGAGGAGGAGGAAGCCTTCTCCAAACAAGACTCTGACTCGGAGCTCGAGATAAACCTCAATGCCGAAGAACTGCTGCAGGGACAAGGTGGCGTGAATACCGAAGACCCCTTGCCCCCCACAAACTACTCCAAAAAACCACAAGGCTTTGGCACCACCTCTGTCTCCTGGCCAAGGTCTGCACCGAGACGACGTTTCTGATGCCCCGCCTCCAGGCCTAGATTCGAAACAGTCAAGCCTTTCGGCTCGGTACTGAGTCGACAAAAGTCCTCCTCGGGACCGAAGCCCTCCGGTTTTAAACACAAGTCCGTCTCGGAGCCGAAATTCTTGGTGCTGAAAGCCAAGCAGCCTTCGGAGCCGAAACCACCTGCGCCGAGAGGCCAGCCTACGCTGGCACCGAAGACGACGGCACCGAAAACTTCGGCATTGAAACAGAAAGATGCCCCTTTGGATCCGAAATTAGACATTATTCCATTAAAAACGGATCCCAAGCAAAAGAAGATATATTTTAACCCTGAGACTGGCCATATTCACACCAAGCCACCTCAGAAACACAAGCTTCCTGTTGAGGACACTTCATACAAGACCCCTTTAAAGAGGAAATCCCTTTAAAAAGGAAATCTGTTGCTATAAGTCCTTTTCATCCACCATCACCACCACCTCCTTCTCCTCCAGCGAATCATTTGCAAAATACACCTCAGGATTCTCCACAATTTCACCTTGATGATGATGATCTGGGGGATACGTCTACCAATAGATCCATGGACAGATTATACAATTGATCCCCCAGCAGATAATGATCCAGACCTTTACCCAGCTAAGCCATCTCCTCCAGACGACAATGCATCCCACCAAGAACTCATTGTCCAGGCTGCACAATATCATGGGGTGGCACTGCACAAAGAATCACTAGAGGAAGATTTTTTGTTTGAAACTTTAGGATCCACACACAGGTCATCACAAACACTTCCCATGTTTAAAGGCATGATGAGACATGCTGATGAGATTTGTAAGGACACATTGAGAGCACGTTTCTTGACTCTTAGAGTTGACAAAAAATATAAGGCCTCCTCAAAAGACCCAGTATTTATCAAGGGCCAGTTGCCATTAGATTCCCTGTTAGTGTCTAGTGTCTAATGCTCATAAGCGGGCGAATTCACAAACATCAGGGGATGCTCCTCCGCCAGATAAGGAGTCTAAGTTAATAGATGCTTCTGGCAAGCGCATAGCTGCTCAAGCTGCAAATCAACTGGAATGGCATGGTGAGCAAAAATACGATGGATTTAGGCCCAGATGACATTGTTCTGCATTCTGTCCATCAACTGTTTGTGCATTTGTCACCCCGAGTGGGACGGGTATGCCCAGACGTGGGTCCCGTGCTCTCCATGCCACTGGAATCAAGCTATCCTGGCTGAAGAGGGGTGAAACCCCGAAACCGGTCCTAGGATGCTTGTTTCCAGTCCAGGGAGGACCTGGCTTGGCAGTTCGGGCTGGACTGTTCCCATGAGGCACAGGGTCAAGACTGATTTGCATATGGCTGGGTCCAAACTGGAATGGCATGGTGAGCAAAAAAGGCCCAGATCTCTGTACTGGGGTGAATGTATGACATTGTTCTGCATTCTGTCCATCAACTGTTTATGCATTTGTCACCCCGAGTGGGACGGGTATGCCCAGACGTGGGTCCCGTGCTCTCCATGCCACTGGAATCAAGCTATCCTGGCTGAAGAGGGGTGAAACCCCGAAACCGGTCCTAGGATGCTTGTTTCCAGTCCAGGGAGGACCTGGCTTGGCAGTTCGGGCTGGACTGTTCCCATGAGGCACAGGGTCAAGACTGATTTGCATATGGCTGGGTCCAAACTGGAATGGCATGGTGAGCAAAAAACGATGGATTTAGGCCCAGATCTCTGTACTGGGGTGAATGTATGACATTGTTCTGCATTCTGTCCATCAACTGTTGTTTATGCATTTGTCACCCCGAGTGGGACGGGTATGCCCAGACGTGGGTCCCGTGCTCTCCATGCCACTGGAATCAAGCTATCCTGGCTGAAGAGGGGTGAAACCCCGAAACCGGTCCTAGGATGGTTGTTTCCAGTCCAGGGAGGACCTGGCTTGGCAGTTCGGGCTGGACTGTTCCCATGAGGCACAGAGTCAAGACTGATTTGCATATGGCTGGGTCCAAACTGGAATGGCATGGTGAGCAAAAAACGATGGATTTAGGCCCAGATCTCTGTACTGGGGTGAATGTATGACATTGTTCTGCATTCTGTCCATCAACTGTTGTTTATGCATTTGTCACCCCGAGTGGGACGGGTATGCCCAGACGTGGGTCCCGTGCTCTCCATGCCACTGGAATCAAGCTATCCTGGCTGAAGAGGGGTGAAACCCCGAAACCGGTCCTAGGATGGTTGTTTCCAGTCCAGGGAGGACCTGGCTTGGCAGTTCGGGCTGGACTGTTCCCATGAGGCACAGAGTCAAGACTGATTTGCATATGGCTGGGTCCAAACTGGAATGGCATGGTGAGCAAAAAAACGATGGATTTAGGCCCAGATCTCTGTACTGGGGTGAATGTATGACATTGTTCTGCATTCTGTCCATCAACTGTTGTTTATGCAAGCTGCAAATCAATGGCACATAGCGAATACGCAGGGTCTTTTATCCAGATACAGGGCACACTGGGATGAAATGGAGCAATTGCTTCAATATCTTCCAGACAAGCATAAAGCTAAGGCGCAGGACTTAGTAAATGAAGGTAAACTCATTTCTAATTCCTCTATAAGATGTGCTCTAGATGCTGCAGATACTGCGGCTAGAGAGGTTAATACTAGCATCTTACTCAGGAGACACGCATGGTTAAGGATTTCTGGGTTTAAGAATACCTCAACCTATAAAGGTAACGACCAGTCCTCTCCCTCCAGATGATTTTTTCGAGGAGGTTATAGAGGGAACAACTTCAAGGGTAGGGGTAAAGGCAACACACCCTGTAACTCCCCTTCCCCTAATAAACAGTGACTTGCCCACGCTTCCCCCGACCTCACCACACCTGTCGGGGAAAGACTTCAACAATTTCTCCCAATTTGGCAGTCTGTAACAACAGACAAATGGGTGATTGGAATTATCCAACATGGTTATTGCCTGGAGCTTACCAGCAATCCCCCAAATATTCCACCTCGATCTCACAAATTGTCTCCAGAACACCTACAATTGCTAGAACAAGAGGCCCAATCTCTCTTACTAAAAGGAGCAATAGAGCCGTTCCCAATACAGTACCGGGGCTCAGGGGTTTACTCTCTGTATTTTCTCATTCCCAATAAGGACTGTTCCCTAAGGCCTATTCTGGATCTGAGTTAAACCTTTATATACTGTCAGTACACTTTCACATGGTGACGCTGAAACAGGTACTTCCACTTTTACAAAGAGCAGATTTTATGTCCACTCTAGATTTAAAAGATGCATATTTTCATGTTCCAATTCATCCGGCTCATCGCAAATACCTCGGATTTGTGATAGCAGGCAAGCATTACCAGTTCAAGGTGCTTCCCTTCGGAGTGACTACAGCGCCCAGACTTTTTACCAAATGTCTGGCAGTAGTAGCGGCTTATCTCAGAACACAGCATATTCATGTCTTCCCCTATCTAGATGACTGGCTTATCAAAGCCAGCACTTACCAGAACTGTCTACAGCACACACAGATCACAATACACCTACTTCATCAACTGGGCTTCACCATCAATGCACAAAAATCTCACATGCATCCGTCACAGATACAGCCTACATAGGAGCCAGTCTAGACACAGTCAAAGCTCTAGCCTCTCCCAATGTAGCCAGATCTACAGTTTCAACCCAACCAACCTTTACCAGCCAGAGTGTTCATGCAACTGCTGGGAATGATGGTGTCTTGCATCACAATTGTACCCCATCAAAGGCTTCACATGTGCCCCCTACAACAGTGCTTAGCACGTCAGTGGAATCGGTCACAAGGTCAATTAACCAATCTAGCGTTGGTAGACGGCCGTACCCATCACTCTCTGCAGTGGTGGAACCCACAAAACTTATCAAAAGGACGGCCTTTCATCGACCCTATTCCACAGAATGTGCTCACAGCAGACGCATCTCTAACAGGTTGGGGGGCTCATCTCCAAGATTACACAATACAAGGCCTGTGGAGCAACAAGCACAAAAATCTCCCCATCAACTATCTGGAGCTTTTAGCAGTTTTTCTAGTACTCTGAGCTTTTCAAATTCACCTCATAGGCAAAACTGTCCTAGTTCGAACAGACAACATGACAGCAATGTATTATGTGCAGAAGCAGGGTGGCACACACTCTCTCCAACTGTCAACACTCGCTCAAGCCATTTGGAATTGGGCAATCCATCACAAGATTATCTTCTGGCAGAACACCTCCCAGGAGTAAACAATCAGATTGCCGACCTTCTCAGCAGAAGGAGACAGCAAATTCACGAGTGGGAACTTCATCCCCAGGTTCTCCTTTCATACTTTCAACAATGGGGATTTCCACGGATAGACTTGTTCGTCACAGCCGAGAACGCAAAATGCCCAACCTTTGGCTCCAGGTTCCCACACCCGCTCTCATAGGGCAATGCCCTATGGATGACCTGGTCAGGGATATTTGCCTACGCTTCCGCCTCTCCCGCTCATTCCGTGTGTGGTCCGGAAACTCAGGCAAACATCCCTCACACTCATTCTAGTAGCTCCCACATGGGCCCGTCTACCATGGTACACCACCCTGTTGGAGCTGTCACTAGTTCCACATCAAAAGCTGCACCTCACCTCCAGTCATCCAAATCCCAAAGAACTGAACTTAGCGATCTGGCTCCTGAAGTCATAGAGTTTGGTTATTTAAATTTACCACCAGACTGTATGAATATTCTAAAGGAAGCAAGATGGCTTACAACAAGAGCTTGCTATGCAGAAAAATGGAAAATATTTGTTGTATACTGTAATAACAAAATCAATCCTTTAGATGCTTCTATACAAAACATTATCTGTTACATTTACAGCAAACCAGGCTAGCTTACACATCCATTCGCTTGCACCTTTCAGCGGTAGCTGCGTACTTGCAGAATAGGCAACATCTGTCACTATTCAGAGTTCCAGTAATCAAAGCTTTCATGGTGGGATTGAAAAGAGTAATACCACCAAGGATTCCTTCTGCCCCAGTATGGAATCTCAACATTGTTCTCACAAGGCTCATGGGTCCACCTTTTGAACCATTGCACAAGTGCCCTTTGCAATTTCTCTCATGGAAGGTTGCTTTCCTCATTGCCATCACAACACAGAGGAGAGTTGGTGAGTTACAGGTATTAACCTTAGAAGAACCCTTCTTTCAGCTACACAAAGACATGATAGTTCTGCGCTCCAACCCTAAATTCCTTCCCAAAGTAGTTGCTGCTTTTCATATAAACCAATCGGTTGAGTTTCCAGTCTTTTTTTCCTCAACCTGATTCTGTAGCAGAACGCGCTCTTCACATGCTTGACGTTAAAGCTTTACTGTACTACATAGATAGGACAAAAGACTTTCGCAAAACAAAACAATTGTTGGTTGCATTTGCTCCACCTCACAAAGGCAATCCTATCTCTAAATCTAGTATTGCAAGATGGATTGTTAAATGCATTCAAACATGCTATGCTAAAGCTAAAAGAACTTTAACCATCCCCCCTAGAGCGCATTCCATTCGCAAAATGGGGGCCTCTGTGGCCTTTTTAGGTAACATTACTCTAGCTGACATATGTAAGGCAGCTACATGGTCTACACCACACACATTTACCAAACACTATTGTGTAGATGTGTTAGCACGTCAACAGGCTAATGTAGGCCAAGCAGTACTTGAAACACTGTTCCAAACAACTGCAACATCTACAGCACACATGCCTCAAACGGATAATGTTACTTACCCAGTAACCATCTGTTCTTGGCATGTAGAGCTGTAGATTAACATGCGCCCACCCGCCTCCCCGGGTACCGGTAGTTTTAAAAAAAAAACATATTTTATTGATTTTATAATGAGAAACAAAGCACGATTACAGCATGCCAATATGCACACTACATATATGTTAAGTAGTTTCCAAACATTCAGACCCACCCCCTCCCTGATAGTAACAACTATCCAAATCTCCCACCCGTCCCACCAAACTCAATTTTCAGTATATCCTAATCTGATCGCCAACCAAGACACAGTACTCTACATACAATCTACATTTTAATGTGCAGTATTTGTAAACATGCCCTACTTATGGAATTTCGGTAATCAGTATTTCTTGAGATCCGGATACCGATAACAGGTCAATAATAATTATCGTTCAGTGTAAAGACTGTTCAACTGAAATGAATTGTTCCAACAACATGTCCCATTCCATTGAAATTTGGTGTTTCCTAAGCCCTCTGTGTTCTTCCATTCTTATCTCCATACTTTCGGCCCTACCCCACCGTACTACTTCACCATGCCAAAATAATGCCGTTGGGGGTTGTATAGCTTTCCAACGCATTGTTATAGCTCTTTTCGCCAAGATTAATAATAGATTGGCGAACCGAGCCAGAGTTCCTTGCGATTTCCTTAGTTTACACACACCTAGTATGCAGTATTCCACTGTATCATTCCCAACCCCAGGTGTTAACTCAGCAATGATTTTGTAAACTGTTGCCCAGAAGGATATCAATTTCGGGCACGCCCAAAGCATATGTAACAGTCTGGCCGGCTGCACATGGCATCTGGGGCAGGCATCTGTTGCGTTGGGAAACATTTTGCTCAACCTGTGTGGTGTCAGGTATGCCCTATGTACTATCATGTATTGAATTAACTTGAACTTAGGGTTCCTGGAGTTTTTCTTGGGGTATTTCAGTGTTTTCTCCCATTCTTTAACAGATATATTACGTCTGATATCTTCGGACCATTTAGTTCTGAGTTCCTGTAAAGAAACCGAGGCCTGTGTTCTAATACTGCTGTACAACCATTTTACAAGGTGTCCTTCATTACCCATAAGGTAGAGCATATGGACAAGTGCGTGTGTTGGAGGCTCCTCACCTTCGGGAGACCAAGTATTTCTCACATATCTACTAATACTGGCATGTATTATCTATAGAGTGTTTGGAACCCCTTGTTCCCTCACAAAGGTAGTGTGATCCAGGTATACGTTTGCAGAGAAAAGCATTCCAACCGTGCGCACACCTTCGTCTATCCATTTAGCCAGTCATCTGTTAGTAAGTGTCCCCGTTGGCGTAGGAATCCCCAAAAGGGGTATATTAGGAGCGTATGGACGTTGCCCCTTGGTGTAGTGTAACGCTTTTTTCCAGTAAAATACAGCTACCTTGAGCAGTGGCGGAGTCGATTGAGGGGTTCTACTATTTGGCAATATCAGTGTGTGTAATGCCCCTTTCTCCCAAGCAGCTCGTGTCATGTCAATCTCATGTAAGTGACGGCCAGCCGTCCAGTAAGAGAGCCATTGGAGTTGACTAGCGTAGCAATACGCTCAGAAGTCAGGAACTCCTAAACCCCCCAGTTCAGTACTCAATTGTAGTTTAGTAAGGCTCACACGTCGTCTACTTTTAGCCCAAACCAGATCAGTTAACATTGTGTTTAGTATTTGAAAAATACTTGAGGGGATTATAATGGGTAAATTAGTTAAGTAATGTAACACTCTAGGGAGCGTCACGATCTTCAAGATAGCTATTCTACCCGCCACTGTTAATGGTAACGAGGTCCAAAACTCAATTTGCGTTTTCAGTGTTTTAATTGCTCTCCCCAAATTACCCTCTAGCATATCCTTAGGTGCTCTGTAGATCTGAATACCTAAGTATTTAAATGTAGTGGGTGCTATGTTAAAGGACCAAGGCCCAAACCGAACTCGACCACATCGGCCGGTATCTTTAAAGTAATAAGCATAGGACTTGTTTTCGTTTATGGTGAGACCAGATAGTGATTGTAAAAGCGTAAATGCCTCTGTGAGAGGCTCTTGGGGGCCGCAGAGATCTTTTAGGTATAATATAAGATCTGCATACGCAGATATGATATGTGTCGTATTGCCAAGCTTAATTCCTTTGTCCCGTGCCACTATCCGTATTTTAGCAGCCAGTGTTTCAAGTGCCAATACAAATAATAGGGGAGGCAATGGACAGCCCTGTCTTGTACCCCTGGCCACCACATAAGGCAGTGAAATATGGGATCCCGTGCGGGCTCGCGCCGTTGGTTCTGTGTAGAATAGTTTCACCCAGCGTATATACTCCTGTGGTACGCCAAATAATGAAAGTGCACGGAGCATGTAATGCCAATGTAGCGTATCAAACGCTTGACGCAAATCAAGTGAAATGCAACCGGCCTCCGAGTCCCCATCAGGTATTAGAGTAAGTAGCTGATGTAAGCGTCTATTATTCAATGAAGTGCTTCTACCCGGAATAAAAACACACTGATCTATGTGCACTAGTCTAGGCAGATAAATGAGTAGTCTACTAGCTAGTATTTTACTGAGGATTTTATAATCCGTATTTAACAGGGAAAGGGGGCAATATCCCATCATGTCTGTTGGATCCCGACCCGGTTTTAACAATGAAGCAACCAACGCTTGTTTCGTGGTGAGGGGCAAAAGGCCTGTATCTAACGCTGCATGGTACAACTTTTCAAGATGTTGGGTCAACAGTGCCGAGAAGGTTGCATAAAATTCAGCGGGTAGGCCATCGAGGCCCGGGGTCTTATTATGCGGGAGATCTTTTATAGCCAAACGGATTTCCGCTTTCGTTATAGGTTTAGCCAGTTCTTTTTTTGGGGTTTCTGCAAGTTGGGGAAATTCTAAAGTCTGAAGGAAGCTAGCCAGATCTTCTTCATACATATCCGCAGGTGCAGCATATAATGTTGCATAATAATCTCTACAAGCCTTATTTATATCGTCTTGTGTGGTTACCGTGTTTCCCTCAGGTGTGTGCACCTCGTGGATAGGGGTAGGAGACGGGGCGTCTCGTATTATTTGTGCCAGTAGTGGCCCCAGCCCTATCTGCTTCTGCATGTAGTTTTTGCGTATAGGAGCGATAGTCCAGTGTTCTCAGCTGTTCTAGCAGTTCAGCATGTTTGATTCGTGCTTCTTGTAGGTCTCCCACGTGTGAGTCATTTGATGCTGCAGCGGTTTCTAATCTACCCAATTTATCCTCCAAGTCCACCAGATCTCTATTTACCATAGACCGTAGTCTTACTTTAGTACTTATAGCTACCCCTCGAATGACCGTCTTAAACGCCTCCCATTCTACCTGGCACGTACTCTCAGTATGTGCATTTTCCTTAAAGTAATTCTCTATAGCATCGGAGAGGGCAGCACGATACACTAGGTCCTCCAAAGAGATAGGCTGTAATCTCCAAGTTGGAATCGGTGTAGGGATCTTACCCCATTCCAACAGTAATTCTAGGGGGTTATGATCTGATAGTGTCTTCCAAGGTAGGTAGCATGTGAGGTGTTGCCGAGTAGTGGTGTAGAACAAAAGATCATATCTATATGTGTATGCAATAGGTGTATAGAGGAATAAAACGAGTACTCTCGACTGGTTGGATTCTGTACTCTCCATGCATCCGCTATTGCAAAAGCAGCCCAAGTCACCAGTGCCTCGGATTGTTTTCTGCTATTTGTTCCCGTTATGGGAGGGTGTGAACGATCCAGTTCTATATGTAGCACTGTATTGAAATCACCGCCCATCACCCAGGGGTAACCTTCCCAGTCTGCCAGTATCGTGTTTAGTGATGGTAGGAATTTGTCCTGCTCTGTGTTAGGGGCATAGATGCTTCCCAGTATAATTGGTTCTCCATCCAACGTGCCACGGAGAAAAACATATCTACCATTCGTGTCAATTCATTGTTCCATCATTATAAATGGAGTGCCGGCCCTGATCCATACTGTTGCCCCCCTTGCAAATGCAGAATATGATGTACTGAATATTTGCCCCCGCCACTTTTTCCTAAGTTTAAGAGCCTCACTGCTTGTAAGATGCGTTTCCTGCATGAATACTATGTGGGCTTTACGTCTATTCAGTTGAGCATATATCCTATGTCTTTTATGTACTAACCCCATTCCTCTGACATTCCAGGTCAATATTTTATATTTCCCAGCAGTGGTCATGTTACATTTGGTTTCGGTGATGCGTAGGTAACCCAGAGTAGTCTTGGTGACATGCAAATACTCGACAGTAGTGGAGTCTGATAAAAACTAATAACAACAATCCCCAATACTAGGTTCCCCCATATAACGTTAGAGGACCAAACAATTCCATCAAGAAGAACTATATGACCTAACAGGTCAAACAAATGAGCAGATGCAACGGGGGGGGGGGTGACAACCATTATCCTTAAGTATTCCCGAGGAGTACATTATATCGGAGTAGTCACATAGTCGGCCCAACACCGGGCCCAATCTTTTATATATAGAAACAGTGCTATCAACATCTGTCTATTAACAAGTAGGAAGAAAAGCCAGTGTTCATACGTTGCTACCCTAGTACTTACGGACCATTAAGTTCAACCCATGTAGTAGTTCACCATTTGGGGAGTAATAGATGGAAACAGTGCCAAACTATTGTCTGAATCAGAGTGAACGGTAGAGTCCTCCAATGAGTCATGCAAGTCCATTATCGACTGTGTCTTGGGCATTCAGCGCCGCTACCGCTTGTATTGCAGAGTGTTGTCCATCAGCAATTTGTTGCTGAGAGGGGCTCAGTGACGCATCCTTTCCAAGCATTTGCTTACGTTCTTTCTTGCCCTGGGCAATCTTGGGAGTTCTGTGCGGTTTTGGCTGTAATGACTGTGAAGTATCGGGTGGGGGATGTGATGACCTCTATTCATTCTTCAGTTTCATGTGGGCTATCAAAAAACAAGGATTTCTGCTTGTATATTACTTTCAGCCTTGCTGGAAACAGGAGAGCATATTTTTGGTTGTGGCTCCGGAGCTGCGTCTTCACTTCTTGAAATGAGGCCCTCAATTTCTGTACCGCTAAGGTAAAATCTGGATAGAGAGATACTCTTTTGTTTTCAAATTGTATTGGCGCTTTTTCTCGGGCCGCCCGTAGCAGGGTATCGCGGTCTTTAAAGTTCAGAATACGAGCAATCGGTGGTCTAGGTGGGTCGCCCGGAGGGGGCGGCCAGCCGGTATCCTGTGGGCCCTCTCCACACTAAAGATCTCTGTAAGGTCCTCTGGGGCAATCATATCTTTGAACCATTGCTCCATATATTGAGTAGGATTGGATCCCTCGCTACGTTCCGGTAGACCAACTACACGTACATTGTTGCGGCGGGCCTTCCTTCTGCATCATCCACTCTGTCACGTAAGCTAGTGAGCTCTCGCCATAACTGTTCAATATGCTCAGAATGATTTTTATGCTGAGGCATAATCTCTTCCAATTGTAACTTGTGGTTACGGACCGTATCTGCTAGTTTACTGTGATCAGCTTTTAAAAGCGTCAGACCAGTCACAAGTGTGCTTACTTGTCTCTCGATAGCCTGTCTGGATTCTCGAACTTCTTGTAGAATCAAGTCCAATTTGTCAGCCTGCGCATCCACTCTAGTCGGGGGGTATGCAGTCCTGGTCAGAGGCACTATTGTTCTCATCTTGTTCTGTCTGATCATGTTTCCCGGGTGCAGGCATATCAGTCTGCTTACCTCTAGTGCGACCCATTGTGGCTCGTGAGAGTGCAACCTGTGCACAGGATATTGTATGGTGCAATCAATCAAACTGAACACTACTCGCCTTCTCAGTGCAGCAATACAGTGCCGTGGTGGTTGTAGGGTGAACTCCGCAATATTCTGTAGAGAGTGCAAGGAAGCAGCGAGCATAAGGGCTTGTGGAACTTCTTTGGGATTGCAATCCCTTTGTGAGTCCTGGATCTTGTGTGGCTGCCCTATACCCAAAGGTATTACTGCATATTCAACACTCAGGCTGTAGGAGGAACTGCAGTGGTATGATGCACCACCACGTGAGAGCTGCAGTAGCAGAAGATTACGATGCGGCCATTACCGGGGTAAGTGTGAAGGTTTCAGGCAGTCCAGTCCTTACCCATGCTCCGAGTTCTGGGACCGGGTCGTGTGAGGCCTCTTAACCAGTCCGCGCAGCGAGCGGCGGGTTTATGTACTCCGGGGATCAGGGCAGATTGACTTGCGGGATTCCACTGCCCCCTCGCGCCCCAGGAACTTCTTTAGCCTTCGTTGGGTAGTGTGCACAGTAGGGTCTCTGCTCCCGTATGCCCAACGTCCCGTCTTGCAAGTTCTTATACTGGACTGGGATCTCCGGTCGCACCCCACGTTCCCTGGTTGTACGATGGGACCAATTCAGCCTCTTACCGGTCTACGCAGGGGAGCAAGAGTAGTGTGCAGTCCTCCGGTCCGGATCAGAGCGCCTCGCTTGGTCGGCACTGTTCGTTTCTCCGCAGTCACTGCCCCCAAGTTGGTGGATGGTCCGCACTGTAGTTGCGGTATAGCACGTGCTGGTGGATCAATAGGCAAGACCTAATGGAGCAAGTCACGGACGGCACGGGCTGCGATTGAAACTCGAAGCTACTCCAGATTATTTTGGGCGATTCATTCACCCAATGAAGGATTTTTGCACTGATATTGACAGCGCCTATTGATCCACCAGCACGTGCTATACCGCAACTACAGTGCGTACCACCCACCAACTTGGGGGCAGTGGCCGGATTAATTACCTCTCACCGGCACATAGGTTGTCTCCCTCCCCTCCCCTGTCCTGAGGAAGACCCATAAGCTGAGGACATAAATTACCCTCTATGCGCCTGGGTCGAAACCTCGACAATTTCTCCCCCAGTGGGCTTGCACCCGGTGCCACCCCTACCCTGGCCGACCCACAGATTATGATTCTCTGTGCATCTTGATATGAACATTTGCAAATAACTACATAATTAACTAGGGGCAGGCCCAGACGAGAAACTGGTTCCATTTGTAAACCACAGCCAGTTTTTTCCTTATTGTGCCATGAAGAAAATTGATTCTACCTTGGATGTTTTTAGGATCTTTTCTTTCTCTTGATCTTATCTATTTTTCACACATGAGCACAACCCCATTTTTCCCCCCTCCCTCTCTTTGGAGCAACCACTCCATTTCTGCTATCTGAATTTATTGATTTGTTTATGTCATGAATATTTGCATATATAGGAATAAAACAGTTGATATCCTATTGGGTGCTTTTGCGGTTCTTTTGAATACTGTTCTTATACATCTATTAAGTTTTTTGTATAAACCGTATATACATTTATGTTCACATGCTAATCAATTGCATCTTCAATGTGTTTTCGAATCATGAATAGTATATAACTCATCTATAAGTTTAATCAGTCCAAGACCATCTGTTCTCTATACCAGTTCTCGTTGATCAGCGCGATGCTCCGGCTGGTCTTTGTGGAAGTCGCAGAGCTCCGGTAGGGTCACAGCACGGCTCCAAGACTTTATCGCATCATGTTCTGACTTGGGCTCGAGCTGCGTAGTATGGCCTGCAGGTCTCCTCTGACGTCGGACGCAGTGTTAGGAGGATCGTCCGTGTTCCCCACTTGGGAATCAAGTCGGTACTCTGTTCTTCCCTGTCTTCGGATCGGTGACTTCATCAAGCACACGAGAGCAGCTTGTGAAGTTTAAGTGCACCGATTTGCGCACGTGTCTTACAGGATGTAGGGCCCCGGTCCGGAGCGCAGCTAGGACACATCCACCATTCTTGGCGGTTAGCCACACCCCCCCCCCCCCTCCCCGGGTACCGGTAGTTGTTGCAGTTCTTCATTCTACATTTATACGCATGGACATCTCTATACTACACTTACTTACTCCATTCTCACCCTCTTGCGAGAAAACAATCTAACAATGGAGTCGATGACCATGCGCACTATCACCGAAAGGAGGAGTCACCTAACCGCGTGACTAGGAAAGACTTCTTCGAAGAAAAACAACTTGCAAACATCCGGACCCAACACTAGATGGCAGGAGTATGCAAAGCATGTGAATCTACAGCTCTACATGCCAAGAACAGATGCTTACTGGGTAAGTAACATTATCCTTCCAAGTTACATCAATGAAATGTGAATACTTGAGTGAGTTGGTGCCTTCAATCAACTTGAATGTTCACCCAGTACCTCATTTGCTATAAATGGATCCCGCTGCAGCCTACATCTGTAGAGAACATACTGAAACTTAAAAGGCAGAATTATGTTTTTCAATACAGGGCGATCCAAGGAAGCACTGGCTTGTTAAGAAATTTGCAAGTATTGTGTAATTCAAGCTTACTAGGAAACATTGAAGTTACTGCAAAACCATGTAGTTGTATAATATGGCTTCAGACCGTGCTCATCCTCTCCTAGTCTATCAACTTGAAATGCATATTTAAGTGAGCAATGTTTTTCATGGAACTCTGGTTAGAACCAGTGTTTTATGTTTACTTTCTGCTAACAGACATAACATGCCCCTTTAATGTCTATGCTTCTCCCTCAGTATTTGAATAATAAAGCCTACCTACCTACCCAAAAAACACCTGTTTTCTTAAGCGCCCTCTAACCATTACATGTCCCAACTTACAGATAGCCCAGACATTCTGGCTTATCCTTTGTCTCTTCATGACATAGAAACAGCTTTCCACCATTATTAGAAAGTAAAGGCAAAGGTCCAAATGTTCTGCAAAAAAAGGAAACCCGATTAGGACGTGGTTGGTTTATAAGACTTCCACTACCCCCCTTTGTGTACCCCAGATATCTGATACTCTTGTCACACCCACCTTTTGGAAGCATCTGTTAATTCCATAGCAAGGCCCAGAGGCATAAGATGAGAAATGGCAATAGGAACACTAGAGCCCTGCGGACACCGAAAGCAGTTAGTATAGGCAAAGTATGTACTTGTAGAGTACATGCACAGGTGTAGCTTGCGTTCTTTTTGTTTTTGTTTAACATTGTGAGCATTGGACCATGATTTACGAGACGCAAAGCCTAGAGAGGGTCACAAGCCCTTCTTCTCCTTCAACAATTGTAATAAACAATATTTTTATTTTTCTTACTATTCCACTAAATGCGAGAACCAATAATTTGTAAACCAGACTTGCCTCCACCCCCAGTAGAAAATTCCAACACAAACTGCTAAACCACATCCCCTCTGTAGAGCGGCACATTGATCATTGATATGTTTGCCTGCTCAACCTGGTTCAGTTCTGAAGTATTATGATTTACACACACACATCTCCATACCTATTCTTCATATAAACGTTAACGGAGAAGAAGAAAAAGTGATGAATGTAATGCAATAATTGATGTCAGTTACTGGTCATTACTATTGGCTGCATTCCACTCCATGTTTTAGTTCCCTGTGCCCCTACAGACAGTGACCAATGATTTGCAAACATTCTTGAACCCACCCCCAAAAGGGAAAGTCAAGCCTGATCTGGTAATATTCAAGTATTTGGTCCATCACTTTATGTTCTAATCATTGAGTATAGCTAAACTGGATGAGTATTTCCCAGCATGGCTCGCATAATAACTTAACTGGGATCCGTAAAGGCTTCGATCTGGCTTTTGTCCTTCTTTTTACCTGAGAACTCAGGCTTCAGAGACTTCCTTATTACTGTAATTATTTTTCATGTTGATTTTGTTGCTCAATCCCTGTAACGCCCTTCCCCTCAAAGTGCCTTGATGCATTCTGTGGACTCTGGGCAAAAGCAATAAAATAAATTTACAATTACATTAATATTTTACTTGTAATACAAGCTTGTCTTCTGTGTTTTCAGCCAAATTATTGATTTAAAAATATAAATTAAATGTATACAATTTGCTATTTTAGGTATAATAATGTGGTTTACTTCTTTTCAGTATAAAGTGCTGTCTGTTTTGCCGGGATCAGGGATGGGAATTGCTGTTTCAACACCATCTACACAAAAGGTGAGACATTATGCTACCTGTTGGATGTAGTGGAACAAGTCTCAAACATTGCATGTTTTAGCATAGTCCATGAAATGTTAACCTCTTTCGTCTGGATATTGCAGATTTGGAACATTTTAACATGGCTCAAGTGTTTACGTATTTTATTTTTAACTTTCCTAATTCGCAGAAAATCAACATGTTTTTCTATGAGCTTTATTTACCCCATATATTAAAGGCAGTATTTCTAGATGCACTAGGCCCAGGCAGGAATATCAGATGTAGCCATGCAGGATTCCACCCTGCAGGCATTACAATAAGTTGATCATTACAACACGCTGTAATACCACGGAGGGCTTTACAATGCATCCCTTCACCACGCTATGTAGTTGTAATGTCTGATATTGATGCGCACACACGCACTATATATATATATCATTTATGTTTTGTGGGTAACCCCAAACCCCCTTCTTTATTAAAAAAAAAATTAAAAATCTCTTACTTCCCTTAACCTCTTCCCAGCCCGAAACCTTTCTTTACCTCTACCCTTCCCCTGAACCCTACAAACCTTACCTTCCTTTACCTCTACCCACCCCTAAACCAGTGACAGCTGGTGACTGCAAAAAGTAGTGGGGCAGAAGTCCATTCACAGAATTGCACTACGCAATTTAGCATAGCGAGCAACCCGATGCCTGATTTTCTCAGGGAAAGTCTGGCTGCGAAGAGAAGGTGAACACAGATGTTCATTTTTACATAACTCAGTAGTATTCTTTTATCGACCTAGAGAGGGTGAAAGGCCGAGTGGAGATCTTCAGCCATGAAGAAAGTCTTTGTGGATGCATTAGTCCAATGAGCTTTCAGACCCAGCTAAGAGGCAAGAGGCCTGAGACTGACCAGTTTCCATTTAAACCTTCACCAGTATTACCAGCATATGTTCAGCACAATTTCTCATCAACTCGCATTCATCCATCTACCCATACCCTTCATTCCCCCACTGAACATATACTCCCACCCACACACTCACCCATTCTGCTATTCACCCACTCGCACTCATTCACGCACTCAATCATACTATCTCATCTAACTACCATCCCACTCATTCACCTAATTCACATTGCCTTACCCACTCACTTTTATATTTTCAGTAATTTAAATAGGTTATTGAAGGCAGCAGGTTGCATTTCAGTCAACTCGTTGTGTTTTAACAAGCTTTCGTCTACCCACCTTATCATTCTCAGTCGTCCACCCAGTTACTCACTCAACTACTCACTTAAGATCATTCCCCTACCTACCCACATTCAACAACTATTTCACTTTCTCCCACCATAAATCATTCATTTACTCATATTCACCCATCGGCATCAAGCTTCCCACTGTCATTTACTCAATTCATATAACCAGTCATCACATTTACCTATCTACACAGACAACCCCCCCACCTTCAATGACTCACCCATTCACACTCGCACACCAAACATCACTCATTGGGTAGCCAGCAATTTCATTAATAAAAAGCTACACTAAGTGGCGTTGTTAGTGCTTGTTTTATTCTCCCTGCAGATGACATCTAGATGTCTACTGCCACAACAAGCACATTTGATCTGTAAGGGAGATAAAAGACCCATATGTAGTTGTAACAGTAAAGAGTATTGCACTGACCCCATTGGTGCTGCAGAGGAGACAGCACAGCAGTTACAAAAGAATAGAGGTTTTTCTTTCTTCTGCAACTTATTTGTGCAGTTTTTTTGATGCAGCTGCTGATCCGGTCCTCTTACTTGAAAAGGTTACGTTAGGTCACACTCATCAGGATTTCTTTTTTACAGTTTTATTTAGTATGCACTCGACCCAAAGGTATTTTCTGCCCCTTTACATGAGCACCAGGTACATTAAAGGAGAGCACATTCGTATTCTTTTTTTATAGGCACCGGGTGACTAAGTGATTTGCCCCGAATCACAGGATGTTAAGCTGACCTCAAGACTCTAACCTGACTCCCCAGTTCCACAGTCATACACCACATCATTTTTTTTTTTTTTTGGATCTGTTTATTGTCTTTTTTTTTTAACAGAGATATATAATACAACAGTGATTTCTGCCAGGTACATGGAACACATACCAGAGATCAGGAACATCTATAGAATACATTCCAGCAATTGGTACTATGTAATCAACTCGCATTTCTTCATATTTTCATCAAGTTTGCATTATCTTCTGCTCTTCTCACATCTTGCCAAGGGGTCTTTACATTGCCCCAAATATATTTTTTAGATCAATATATGCATTATGTTAACAACTTAAACATTCTCAGGTTACAACAAAGCTCAAGCTCACCCCCCATTGACAATCATTGTGGGCACATAAAAGCATGTACTTTATACCTCCCTGGTCAGGACCTTATCTCATACAAGTGGACTTTCACCAGATTCCCTGCGGCCATCCCAGCATAACAACAGCAGTTTCCCATCCCTAAGTTTGTCCTGCCTCTGGCTCATTTTGTTGTGAGGGTGATATGTTTAATTCAGACTGTAGGTTGAGCCGCAGTGTTGCGAGAATTATGTCCCAGCTATCCGAAAGCGGAAACTTCCGTAAACCCAGTATGTCCTCCCCCCCCCTGAGGGATACGCCCTTGGCCGACGCCCAATTTAGCATAGAACGGGCCCAGGCCAGGAACACAGGGGCATCCCCTGACTTCCAACGTCGTGTAATGAGTCTTTTTGCCACTGCAAAGCCCAGATCTATAAACCTGCTCGTGGCCCTGTGTGCCCTGCCCCTTGGAATTAATCTCAATAAACAAGATTCCCAAGTGTGTGGGAGTTGCCTATCTGTTCACTCCACTAGGTGATCAATCACCTTATCCCAAAACTGCTGAAGCTTGTGGCAAGTCCACAACATATGTACTATGTCCGCGTCTGAGAGTGCAGCGGGGACAGTGCAAATCTGACCTGTGGAAATACCGATTGATTTTTTCAGGGGTGAGGTACGCACAATGCACAATATAATATTTTATCAATTGAAACCTTGCGTTTCGTGGAACTTGTGTGGGACTCATTAGTACCATGTTCCATTCTGCATCTATATATGAGCGGTCCATATCGCAGTCTCATCTCGTACGCAGTGAAGTCAGGTCTACTGCTGTATGATGACGAAGGGCGTCTGCAAACCAACGAATCAAATGACTACCATTCCCCATTACATGAATATATTGTATTACCATGTTTGTTTGAAGTTCTTGCGTGATATCTCCCCTTTGGCTTTGTAGTAAACTGATCCAAGAAGTGTGTAAAAGAAAGTGTCCCGGGTGCATACCTTCCTCTTGTACTAATATGTTGAATGGTACCAGTCTGTCGTCATTATATAAATCGCCAAGTGTATGTATTCCCACCGTGTGCCAGTCCACCAAATCAGCAGGGGTGGTGTGACCAGGCCCACCATGCCCCTTGGGCATCCCGACCAGGGGAGTGCTGGCGCATACAGTTTTACATGCCTAGTAAGAAACAATGCTCTGTGGAAACATCTGTAAGCTACTTGTAGCAAAAGTGGGAGTGAGTGTTAGTTCCTTTTGCAAGGGTGAAAGATAGAGAGAATAGTATGCACTGCCAAAGGAGCCTCTTCTCCCCCAGTGTCCGATAGTTGCCTGCCCTCCACCCACCGGGCTATCCATTGAAGTTGGGACGCTAGATAATAATGCTCTAGATTCGGCACTGCCAACCCTCCCTGCCCTGTCGGTAGATGCAGCTTTGTAAGCGCCACTCTGCAGCGAGATGTGTGCCAAATGAGTCCCCGTATCATGAGATCTAGTGGTTTAAAGAAGGAGGGTAGTAGATATAGCGGCAGATTTGCGAAGTAGTAAAGAAGGCGGGAAGCACCACCATTTTAACAAGGGAGATCCTACCAGCCACCGAGATAACAAGCGATTTCCAAAAGGTCATCTGCGACGCCAAAGATGTGAGGGCTCTGGTGAGGTTGCCATCCAGGAGGTTTCGATCACTATGGTGTATCCGAATACCCAGATACCAAAACATGGATGGCTGCCACATGACTAAAGTGCCACCGATCGTGAACCTCGGGTCGGGCGTATTAGGTTCAAATGGAAACAGACAGGACTTATCCCAGTTAAGCCGCAGACCCGATAGATGGGCAAAGTGATTAAGTAAGTCCGGTATAGAGTCGGGAATCCTGGCTATGTCCCGTATATATAAAAGGAGATCATCCGCATACAGAGATATTGCATGATTCGAGTCACCCATACGGATGCCCCATTGCATATCAGATGTTCACATAGCTAATGCCAAAGGTTCCACGGCCAGAGAGAAAAGGAGAGGGGAGAAGGGGCAGCCCTGTTGAGTACCCCTGCACATATGGGACGCAATAGCAACTGACCTGTCCTCACTCTAACCACCGACTTTTGATACAACAGTTTTATCAGTGATATAAAACATGGCCCCAGGCCAAACCGAGGCAAGACATTAAATATGTTGGGCCATTCCACTGTATCAAATGCTTTCTCCAGATCCAGCACCATACAGCCAGATCTGGGCCAGACCAGTAAAGCGTATCTTATGATTCCAAACAAGCGCCGTAAGTTAAGGGAGGTAGACCGGTCCGGGACAAACCAGTTCTGGTCCTCGTGTATTAACTGAGGTAATACTTCCGCCAGCCTCCCGGCTAATATGTTAGCCAACACTTTATAATCTACATTCAGTAGAGCCAGTGGGCGATATGACCCTAGCCTAGTGGGGTCTCTGTCCAGTTTCAAAAGGGTAATCAAGGTGGCCTCTCACGTGGTATTTGGTAATTGAGTCATCTGCAGTGCTTCCTCAAACACCCACAATAAGTTAGGGGCTAATAGATCTGCATAGGTTTTATACATCTCAGTTGGAAAACCATCCAGCCCCAGTACTTTCCCCGATGCCAGGGCTCTAATCGTGCTTTGAATCTCCTCAACTGATATGGGCGCATTAAGTTCGGCGCGCTGATCGGGATTAAGCTGTGGGAAAGGGAGCATGTCCAGAAAACTGGCCACATCCTCATCCGTTGCTCCCGTGGCTGATTGATACGAGGTGAAGTGGGACACAGTCATTATGTATCTCATGTTGGGTGTAGTGTATTTCCCCCTCAGAGGAATAAAGTCCAGTGATAGGGCCACGCGACTGATCCTGCTTAATCAGCCATGCAAGCAGGGACCCCGATTTATCTGCCAATGCGTGGGACCTGGCAAAGTAAGCCGCATAGTTAACACAGCGCAATTTCTCTAGTAGCGAGGTGTGTTGTTCCCTCAATGTTAACAGGTCTGGTATGCAAGCAGGACCCGAAACCGATTTCGTCTCCAGCGACAACAGTGTTTTCTTCAGATCACCGAGTTCTAGTTCCACTTGCTTCCGCATACCACCTCCCAGCCCCATTCAGTCGCCCCTGAGCGTCGCCTTAAAGGCGTCCCACTCTAGAAGTGCCGACTCCACCGTGCCGGTATTCTGTGTAAAGTAACTTTCTACAGAAGTGTGAAGGGAGGCCCGGAAGGGTGGATCCTCCAGCATGAAGGGCTGCAATCTCCAGAAAAATGGAGTAGGTCCATGCATATCCCAAGCTATGTCAACGTAGTGGGGATTATGATCCGAGTGAGTCCTACCCAGATACTCCACCTGTTTCATGTATGGCAGCACATTCGTTGTGCATAGGAATCCATCAAGACAGACATGAAGGGTATGTGGAGCTGAATAGAATGAATATATTTGCTTGGCAGGGTTGCGGTGCCTCCATATATCTACTAATCCCCTGCTGTTCGCCCAGTTCCTCAATAATGAAGCCCCACTAACTGCTACTGTACCCCTGAGAGGCGGGAATGAGCGGTCAAGTGCAACATCAAGTACATTATTATAGTCTCCCCCTATCAACCAGGGTATAGGACACCATCTGGAGAGCACTGTATTTAACTTATTCCAAAAGGGACCTTGCTCCGTGTTAGGGGCATATATATTCCCGATTATCAGACATCTCCCATCTAGATTACCCTTTAGGAATATATACCTTCCTTCTGCATCTATCTCTGTTTCCTCCATTAGTAGTAGCAAATGCTGAGTAGTTAGTTGCAATGACACGGCCCCTCCATCTACGCTGCAGCCTATTGGATTCTAGGTGTCAGGAGGGATTCTTGTAGTAAAGCTATCTGTACGTTTTGTTGCGTAAGGTATGAGTAGACCGCATATTTACGGGAGGGCGTACGCAGACCCCTCACGTTCCATGTAATGATTCATTGTGACCGCATAATCTAGGTATCTGAAAGAGACACGTTAGTGACAGATTCCTTACCTTAGAATATCCCCAGGCGTCAGGCTGGATCCGGAAAGTTTTTTGCGTAGCAGTACCCTTGCGCGTCGGTAGGCGGCGTCGTGCGGCTCCGCGTCCGTCGTCGTGATCGCCGGGATGATGTCGCGGGCAGTACTTAGACGCCGCCCCTGCGCGCTGACGTCAGTTCTTCTTTTTCCGCGCCAGCAAGCGCAGATCCGGGAAGAGCAGTGCCCTGGTCATTTTTTGACCATACTTTTTGGTGAATTTTTCACTGTTTTTCTCTCTCAAGGTGTCGTAGGGATGCCCGGTTTCAAACGTTGCGGCGCCTGTGCTCGGATGATGTCCGTCACCGACCCGCATTGGGAGTGTCTCTTCTGCCTCGGCCGAGGCCACGACACGGAGTCTTGTACCGACTGCCAGGCCCTCAACCCGAAAGCTTTGCGAGAGCGGTCTCGAAAGCTCCTCGAGGCCCGGCATTCGGCTCCGCGGAAGCCCGGTCGCGTGAGAGGTCCAGGGGTCGATCGCGGAGTCCACACCGGTCGTCGGCGTCGAAGTCTTCTTCGTCCGGTGAAGTCGAAACACAAGAAGTCCAAAAAGCATCATCGCTCTAGGACTTCGCCTCGCCGGTCTCGCGACTCGGCTGAGGCCCCTCCCGGCATCGTCCCCGCCCCCGCGGCCCCGGACATGCCTGTGGAGTCGCCCCCGCCATACACGCCCTTCCCGGGTTCGGGGGCGGATCCGGCCAAAGTGCAGGAATTCCTGTCGGCCATGGCCCGCCTCTCCGGGCCTCCAGGCCCCTCCGGTGCGCCTTCGGGCCCCGCGGGCCCGGATGGGGTTGCTCCGGCGTCGCCGACGGCTCCGGCCCCGGCGTCGCCCGTGCCTCCAGCCTCGATCCCGGCTCCGGCCCCGGCCTCGATCCCGGCTCCACAACCCCCATCGACGCCGGTCGACCTAACGACACCTCCGCCGGCGCCGATGTCTCCGGTGCCGTTCTCGACGCCGCCCTGGGCTCCGGGCGGCGTCGTCCCCAGTTCCTTCCGGCTCCGGACATGGACCCGGAACGACGTCGCTCGACGCCGGTTCCGGCGCCGATGGGACCTTGGGTCCCAAATGTACCTCCTCCTCCTTATTTTGAACCAGAGGAGGACCAGGAGGACTGGGAGGGGTCTGATGACCCTCTGGCACGACAGTGTCAGTACGATGAGGACTGGACAGAGGGTCTAGAGGAGGCCAGTGGTCTGGATACTTCCCCTGACACTGGCATGCTGTCTCCTCCCGTGGCTACGGAGGAGGGAGCCAATTTTGCTACGGTGTTGCGTAGGGCAGCTGGGGCCTTACATCTCCAACTCCCTACTTTGACGGTCAAGCATAACATCTTGACAGAGGTGCTTCAGCCGGCGGCCTCCTCTGCGGAGACTGTGCTGCCGTTTAACGACGCCCTCACTGACGTTCTTTTGGGTGCCTGGTCCAAGCCCAACACAGGGGCTCCTGTGGATAGGAACGTGTCACGACGCCATCGCCCAGCTCCGGGCGACCCCCTGTTTCTCTCTGTTCACCCCACTCCTGAGAGCTTGGTTGTCCAAGCCTCCGCTTCCCAAACCGCCTTCCCTACCGTTCCTCCGGATAGGGAATCCAAACGCCTGGATCAATTTGGGAAGAAGGGTTTTCTTCCTCCAGTGCTGGCTTGCGGTCCGTTAACACCGCTTGTCTTTTGGGCCGATATACCCACTCCCTGTGGGATTCGGTGGCGGATGTTTTGCCCCAGTGTCCTGAGGAGGTCCAGACACTGCTTTCCCGCGCCATTGCGGAAGGAAGGGATGCGGCTAAATACACAATACGTTGTGGCCTTGACACCGCCGACTCGCTGGGCAGGTCTATTGCAACGACGGTGGCGCTCAGACGCCACGCCTGGCTGAGAACCACTGGTTTTTCAGGGGATGTCCAGAATACTCTCATGGACATGCCCTTTGATGGAGTCGGTCTTTTTGGGTCCAAAGCAGACCATGCGTTGGAGCGCTTTAAGGACTCACGGGCTACTGCCAAGTCCCTGGGCCTTTCTGCTACACGCCTCCGCTGACTTCTGCTTTTCGCCCCTATCGTGGCCACGGTAGGGGCGCCCCTTCACGTCAGCAGCCCAGCCACCGGCCCGCGCAGCAGGCGCCTTCGCGTGGCCGAGGACGTGGATTCCGCCGTGGCGGATCGGGCAACCAGCGTGCGGGTCAGGCCACCACCTCCAACCCGTCCGCGGCCTCCAAGCCCTCCTAGTCCCTCCTTTCAGGTGCACAGCACGCCAGTAGGGGCAGGGTCCGCCATCACCTTCCCCACTGGCGTACCATCACCTCGGACAGGTGGGTCTTGGACATTGTCCGAAGGGGCTACTCCCTCCCCTTCGAGACCACCCCCCAGCCATGCCACCTCAATTCCACCGCATGTCAGGGGATCACTTGGTTCTTCTACAGAAGGAAGTCACGGCCCTCTTGACCAAGAGGGCCATCGAGCGTGTTCCGACCCCAGAAGTAGGGCGTGGTTGCTACTCCCACTACTTTCTGGTGCCCAAAAGGACAAGGAGGACATGCGTCCTATCTTGGACCTCCGGAACGTCAATCGCTTCCTCCGGAAGGAGAAGTTCAAGATGCTCACCCTAGCTCAGGTCTTGACTGCCCTCGACCCTGGAGACTGGTTGGTAGCGTTGGACTTGCAGGACGCATATTTCCACATCCCCGTCCTGCCGGCCCACCGGCGTTACCTTCGGTTCACGGTAGGCCCCAAGCATTTTCAGTTCACCGTGCTCCCTTTGGCCTTACCAGTGCCCCTCGGGTGTTCACGAAAGTGTTGGCGGTGGTCGCAGCTCATCTGCGCCGGGCAGGGGTTTCAGTCTTCCCCTACCTCGACGACTGGTTGCTGAAGGCGGGCTCGTCCCAGGCAGTCGTCTCCCACCTCCAGACTACGGCCGAACTCCTGCACTCGCTGGGGTTCTCCATCAATGTGCCGAAGTCGCATCTGATTCCTTCTCCACAGCTCCTTTTCATCGGGGCAGTTCTGGACACGACGCAGTTTCGGGCCTATCCTCCCGAACGGCGAGTCCGGGATATTCAGGCTATGATTCCGATCTTTCAGCCTTTATCCTGGGTTTCGGTACGGATGACCCTGAGGCTGCTGGGCCTCATGGCCTCCTGCATCCTGCTGGTCAATCATGCCAGATGGCATATGCGGGCTCTGCAGTGGGACCTGAAGTTCCAGTGGGCGCAGCACCAGGGCAACCTGTCCGATCACGTCCAGATCTCGGAGGGGACTGCAAAACAGTTGCAGTGGTGGCTCTCGAACCGGCAATGGGTCATGGGCAGGTCCCTCTCCCTTCCCCAGCCAGAGCACACAGTTGTGACGGACGCGTCCCTTCTGGGATGGGGCGGTCACATGGGAGAGGCGGAGATCAGAGGCCTCTGGTCTCCGGCGGAGTCCCGGCTCCATATCAACATTCTGGAGCTCCGGGCGATCCGACTTGCACTCAAGGCATTCCTTCCCTCTGTCAAAGGGAAGGTAGTGCAGGTGTTTACAGACAACACCACCGCCATGTGGTACTGCAACAAACAAGGCGGGGTGGGGTCTTGGACCCTTTGTCAGGAGGCTCTGCGCCTCTGGACATGGCTGGAACATCAGGGCATGTTCCTGATGGTCAACACCTGGCAGGTTCCCTGAACGCCAGGGCGGACGAACTTAGCCGCAGGTGCATGATGGATCACGAATGGCGTCTTCACTCGGAAGTGGCGCAAGGACTCTTTCTACAATGGGGAGAGCCTTGGTTAGATCTATTCGCCACCGAAGAGAACGCGCAATGTCATCAGTTCTGCGCGTTGGAATTTCCAAGGCGGCACTCGCTCGGCGACGCTTTCGTCACGAGTGGAGTTGCGGTCTGTTGTACGCCTTTCCGCCTATACCACTTCTACCCAGAGTGTTGAAGAAGATTCGGCACGACCGGGCCCAAGTCATTCTTGTGGCTCCGGACTGGGCTCGAAGAGTTTGGTATCCCGAGCTACTCAATATGAGCGTAGATCCCCCGATCCGTCTGCCTCTTCGGGAGGATCTTCTGTCGCAGCAGCAGGGGACGGTCCTCCACCCGAACCTGTCCAGTCTACACCTGCTTGCGTGGAGATTGAGCGGCGGCAGTTGATTCCTTTCGACTTGCCTCCCGAAGTTTGTGATGTGATTCTGGCAGCCAGGCGTCCCTCCACTAAGGTGGTATACGCCTGCAGGTGGAACAAATTTGTGGCATGGTGCACAGCAAAGGCTGTGAATCCCCTTTCTACCCCTCTTTCTGAGGTCCTTCTGTTCCTTCTTTCTCTGGCCCAACAGGGTTCTGCCCTGGGTACCATCAAGGGTTATCTTTGTGCTATCTCGGCCTTCCTCAGGCTCCCTGATCAGCCCTCCCTTTTCAAGTCCCCTGTTAACAGGTTCTTAAAAGGCATTACACACCTCTTCCCTCCTGTTCCGTTTGTAATGCCTCAGTGGGACTTGAACTTGGTTCTTACCTTTTTAATGTGCGCTCCCTTTGAGCCTCTACATAACTGTCCTCTTCGTCTTCTAACTCTGAAGACAGCCTTTCTGGTGGCCATCACCTCCGCTCGGGCGGGTGAGTGAGCTCCAGGCTCTATCTTGCAAACCTCCCTTTCTGTCTGTTCATCCAGACAAGGTTGTTCTTCGGACGCGTCCGTCCTTCTTGCCAAAGGTGGTTACTGCCTTCCACATTGGGCAGACCATCACTTTGCCTACCTTCTTTCCGCCTCCGCATCCTTCCAGAGAGGAAGAGAGGCTCCACCGTCTGGACCCAAAACGTGCGCTCTCCTTCTATATCGACCGCACAAAACACTTCCGGGTGGATGACCAGCTCTTTGTTGGCTACGTGGGCGCCAAAAAAGGTCGGGCGGTGCACAAAAGAACCATCTCCCGCTGGGTTACCTTGTGCATCAAGACCTGCTATTCTTTGGCTAAGAAGGAGCCTCCTGTTGGGCTGCGTGCCCATTCCACCAGGGCAACGGCTGCTACCACGGCCTTGGGCCGCGGTGTTCCGCTGCCGGTTATTTGTCAGACAGCTACGTGGGCCTCACTGCACACGTTTACAAAGCATTACTGCCTTGACAGTCAGGTCCGGAGGAACGGCTTCTTTGGCCGTTCTGTCCTCCAGGACTTCCTTGTCTGATCTTTGTTCGCAGACCCACCACCGGGTTGGTATTGCTGGGGTATCTATTCTAAGGTAAGGAATCTGTCACTAACGTGTCTCTTTCAGATGCACAAGTTACTAACTTGTGTAACGATATATCTGTAAGAGACAGTAGTTAGTGACAGATTCCTACCGCCCACCCATCCTCCCCGTTCTGCGAACTGATTTCTAGGGTTAAGGACATCCCTTTCAGGGCCCTAGTATTTTTCAGACACCTATGTCAGCTTCTTGCATGGCTCTGCGTTCCTGGCGCGGAAAGTCGTGTACAGAACTGACGTCAGCGCGCAGGGGCGGCGTCTAAGTACTGCCCGCGACGTCATCCCGGCAATCACGACGCCGACGACGGACGCGGAGCCGCACGACGCCGCCTACCGACGCGCAAGGGTGTACTGCTACGCAAAAAACTTTCCGGATCCAGCCTGACGCCTGGGGATATTCTAAGGTAAGGAATCTGTCACTAACTACTGTCTCTTACAGATATATCGTTACACAAGTTAGTAACTTGTGCGTATATACGTATGGACTTTGGGAAGATTGGCGTACCTGACCAGTAACTAGAAATTTATTGTCACACTGGGGTGTCTGTGAATGAGCATAACAGCACCTGAGCAATCTTTTTACACAACAACACAACAACATTGCAACCGTGTAATACCAAAAGAGCGGATCCTGCAACAGTGTAGATCTGCCGAAACGTAACAACAAGTCCAGTTCAGTGAACCAACCCTGGAGTCGTGGTTGAACGGGGGAACGTGACCTTCAGTGATCCGCCAATATGACCTGCCCACCCAATTACACAGTTAATGCAGTTCCCTTTTTCAATGGCTCATTTGATCATAAATGACATCTATACCGCTTAATACAGCCCCCATTGAGCACGATTCATTCCCCCCCGCCCCACACCCATTCCATCTCTGCACTTCTCTGCCGTCGTCCGGCGATCCTGTACCAAGTTCACCACAGGTGCTTCAGGACAGTTCCTGCTACACAAGACGGAGGGGCAACACGGAGTCCTCGTATAACTCCCTCTGACGTCTGTGGGGTGACATCCAGCAGGACCAGAGAGTTGGTGTGTGAGGGGCCAAGCATCGAAGGGTCTCCATCGAAGGATGCATGAGAGGACAACTGTTCCCTATCTGAGTCTCTGGCAGCGTCTGAGATCTTCTCCGCTTCTTGAAGTGCTTGCTGCCGTTCTTTAATTATCTGTTCCAAATTGGGGGCTGCTGATAACTGCGACATCTGAGGCTTCCGCGGACGCCCCTGTCTCTTAGCTTTGATCATATCAGCTACTCGCTTGGTACCCCTACCAGTGGGTCTAGGGCCTGTGAATCGACCAGTTGCCTCCAGACAGTCCCAAGCATCTTGTGGTGCATCAAAGAAGTGAGTTTTACCATCTGCCACCACTCTTAGCTTCGCTAGAAAAAACAGCGAGAATTGGATGTCCAGTTTTTGAAGATGCCGTTTTACTGCCAGAAAGGAGCTATGCTGCAGTTGTACTCCCAATGTATAATCCGGGAAAAACATTACTTTGGCATTGTCCACTTGAATTTCTGGTAACGTCCTGGTATCTCTATCCCGGTAATGCAGTGTTTTAAAGAGGAAAGACCGAGGGATTGATCCTGGGGGAGGTCTTCGAGCCGGGACCCGATGTGCTCTTTCTATTGAAAAGTAGGGGGACAATGTCCCATCCGGTATTAGATCCTTCAGCCACTTTTCGATGAATTCCACTAGCATTTGGCCTTCCTTTCCCTCCGGCAGACCTATTAGGCGGACGTTATTTCTTCTAGAGTGACCCTCTGCGTCCTCTGCCCTTTGTTCAAGTTGTCTGATCCGTGCTTCATGATCCTTAATTTGTTTCTCCATGAGATCTGAGGCCAGTTGCTTTTCCACTATGGTACGCTCCACCGACATGACCCGATCTGTTAGCTTTCTATGATCTGCGAGTAGGAGTGTGAGTTCCCTGGCAATACTGTCAATTTTGGATTCTAGAGATAATCTAGAACGTTCAATGGCCTGTAGAATGGCATCCGACCTATCTCCAGGCGATGGGTTCCATGAGCCCTGGAAAATCTGTGGGTCTTTCTCAGCTGTCGAAGAGGCCCGTGAAGAGGTCCGGGAGCCCGCTCCCCTGGTGCGCCTCATTGCAACCAGCTCATTAGTGTCAACTCACTGCACCCTCCGTCGATGTCGATTCTGCAGACTCTTCTCTATGGTTCTGTTGACTCCTTATATAGCTCTCTCCATCCCGGAGCAGATGAAATCCCCTGTCTTACTCCCAGCTATGCCACTCCATTCAGCGATGGCAACTCCAGTGATTGCTGGGATGTTCTCCAGCTCATGCAGGCCTCGGGCCGTCTCTTGCAGGCGCCCCGTTGTGTTGCTCCATGTCCTTTCGGTCCGTGGGTTCCCCGCAGGCACTGCTCTTCCGGTCAAGGGTGGTGGGGAGAAAAGGAGGAGAAACGTCCTGGCCCTCGCAGCGTCACCCAGCACAGCCTCAGACCGCTCCTCACTCAGGCCGCATCATCCGCCCTGCTACCGGGTCCATCAGCTTTCGTTCCCCAGTCACATGTCAATTATTGCTGGCGTCGCACCGTCCCGGGCGCCTCAGCACCAACCTCCATCGCGTCACTGGGAGAAGGACGTCTCTCAATCCCCGGCGAGCCGCGAGCTTCAGAGAGGGAGAGGCGGGAGGGTATTCGGGCCTTCGCAACCCACCAGGGATGTACGGGGCCTACTCCCCGCTCCGGCCACTTTCACCGCCCTGCTGCTATACACTCCTCCGCTCGCCTGCCGGCTTCACCGCGCTCGCCTCAGGCGCCTTACCGCTCCAGCCGAGACAACTCTGCGCATTGCTGCGCCACCCGCAGGTTACAGTTTCCGTATCGCTGGAGCCCGAGCGAGGCCCAGCCAGGTCCTCAGCTGAGCTCCGCCGTCCACGCGGTTCACTCCGATTGCGCCGATCGTAGTGACTGATCTGATACTTCCTGGTCACCAACGCTCGGGACCCTACACCGGATCCGACAGGGGGAGATCTGGTGTTTGGATGTTGCTTTATCTGGGCAATAAACGTCAGATAAACCGGGCGGTCGGCGGAGCGAGATCAATTCGTGCCGCCATCTTGCGCGCGCCGTCATACACCACACCATTATTTATATTTCCAAACTTTACAGCTTTTCGTGTGGCACGGTATAGAGATGAAAACCTGTTTCAAGCCTGTCTCAATTCACTAAACTAAGATGTCCAGAATGCAGGTTTGTACATTTCTCACCTCAGACATATGTGTTCTTCTCAGTGAGTCGCATTCATAACTATATGACAAACGTTCCAGGGCCTTTCTTGCTTCAAAAGTGAAACTCTCCTCAACGTGCGGTGATGGTTGTACTGTCTGGCTGTGCGTTCCGTACCTTATGTGACGCAGCTCCCACATATATTTTCCTAAGTTATTTCTCGGGTTGTGGCAACTCGCAGTGCAGGATCAGATCTCAGATTCTTTTACATGCAGTGCTAATTATGAATGGACTCGTCCTTGCCGTAAACACACAAAATCAAGTGCGACTTGACACCATGGATTGACGAAATAGGTTTGTCTGTGGCGTCTTTCGCATGTTCCTAAACCCACCCTTTCACATTTCGTCACAGGGTGAGGTGTGGTCAGTGAAGCTTGCTGGCTCCACCTCACCCAGTGGCGAGATATTAAAGTGTGGGGTAACTGCTGCTGAGTGGCATGCAAACTCGTACAGCCTGGGCTCGAAAGCTAAATGCTCGAGGCTGTTTTTAATGGGAAACTACCTTTACAACGACTCATTCACAACGAAGGGCCTGAACCACGACTCCTTAACAACGACTGAACCTGAATCACGAGTCTTTTAACCACTAATGCATTTACAACTACCTCTGGCCAGTAGATGGCACTCTTGGATTGTACATGAAAGATGTATTACTATTGATAAAAAGGTGGATAGCTGTATTTTATATGGTTTTGTAGAGTGGATGTTTTTTTTTTAACAAAATAAGTTTAGGAAACTGTTTTCTAAAATAGTGTTTATTATGTGAAAACGTGTTTGAATTTCGTTGTAAATGCATTAAAGGTGAAGGCATACTCGCAGTAAAAAAAAATTACTTTAAAATGTAAGTATTTTGGTAAGTATTAAAGGTATGGTATGGGTTTTGGGTGGCAAGGGTAATTTTGGGATTTAAGGTGGGTATGGGTTTTGGGTGGCAAAGGTACTTTTAAGTTTTGGGTGGGCATGGGTTTTTGGGTGGCAAGGGTTATTTTAGGGTATAGGGTGGGTATGGGTTTTGGGTGGCAAGGGTATTTTTAGGGTTTAAGGTGGGTATGGTTTTGGATGGCAAAGGTAATTTTAGGATTTAGGGTGGGTATGGGTTTTTGGGATTGCAAGGGTAATTTTAGGGTTTAGGGTGGGCATGGTTTTTGGGTGGCAAGGGTAATTTTAGGATTAAGGGTGGGTATGGGTTTTTGAGATTGCAAGGGTATTTTTAGGGTCTAGGGTAGGGATGGGTTTTTGGGTGGAAAGGGATTTTTAGGGATTAGGGTGGGTGTGGGTTTTTGGGTGGCAAGGGTAATTTTAGGGTTTTTTGTGGATATGGGTTTTTGGTTGGCAAGGGTAATTTTAGGGTGGGTATGGGTTTTTGGGTGGTAAGTACATTTTTAGGGTTAAGGGTGGGTATGGGTTTTTGGGATTGCAAGGGTATTATTAGGGTTTAGGGTGGGTGTGTGTTTTTGGGTGGAAAGGGAATTTGTAGGGTTTAGGGTGGGTATAGGTTTTTGGGTGGAAAGGGAATTTTAAAGGTTTGTGGTGGGTGTAGGTTTTTTGGGTGGAAAGGGATTTTATAACATTAATAGTGAGTATAGGTGTGTGTGTGTGTGTGTGTGTGTGTGTGTGTGTGTGTATATATATATATATATATAGTGTTAATACTTACCAATATTAACTTTACAACGCATATATCTTTAGCATGCATGCCTTTACCACGAAATTCAAGTGTTTTACAGGTACATACCATTACCCATACATACATGTGATATATATATATATATATATACATATGGGTTTATACTTACCAGTAAAATAGATACATTAATGGGGTAAAGGCAAGCGAGGTAAAGGCATAGTAGTTGTAAAAGATAGTTGTTGTTAAAACTTTAGTGGTTTAGACTAAGTAGTGGTTAAGGAGTAGTTGTTTAGACTGTAGTTGTTCAAGTGGTAGTTGTTCCATCATACAACCGTTTTTAATGGACACTCTAGAAGAAGGTGGAGAAAGTAAAGTGACGTCACGGCGCTGTGAGGAAAAACCAGGGCTGTGCATGGGTAAGCCCTCTTAGTGCTGAATCAGGTACATTCTCATGAAGGGGCACACCTTGCAAAAATACCTATTAATATAACCTTTGTTTTTATTGTGCATATTTACTTAACCTTTAATACAAGGAAGCTATGAAAGGAAAGGGGGCGCAGCCCCTGCGCCCTTATACAGGAGCCGTTGCTGCCATGAACCCTAAAAACGCCTTTCCTCCCTCTACCTCTCTTCTCCCCTGAACTCTAGAAAAAACCTTCCCTCCTTTTACATCTACCTGTCCTGAACCCTAAAAATGTTCTTACTTCCTTTTACCACAACCCACCCATGAACCATAAAAGCCCCATGCCTTCCTTTACCTCGACCAGTGCCTGAACCCTAAAAAACCCTTACCTCCCTTCACCTCTATTTGCCCCTGAACCCTAAAACAATTCTACCTCCCTTTACCTCTACCCCGCCCGAACCCTAAAAAATCCTTTTCTTCCTTTACTTCTACCCAAGCCTGAAGCCCAAAAATTCTGTACCTTCCTTTAACCTTACCCTGAGCCCTAAAAACCCCTTAACTTCCTTTACCACTGCCCCGCCCTTAACCCTAAAAACACCTGGCCTCCTTTTACCTCCACCCATGCCTAAACCCTTAAAACCCCTTATCTCTTTTTACTTTTACCTGCCTCTGACACCTAAAAAACCTTACCTCCCTTTATTTTTACGCTACCCGAACCCTAAAAACTCCATTAATCACTGCCCACTCCTGAACCCTAAAAGCTTCCTCCCTTTACCTCTACCCTCCCCTAAACCGTAAAAACCCTTTACCTTCTGTTAACACTTCCCTGCCCCTGAACTCTAAAGAGCTCTTACCTCACTTTTCTCTACCTTTCCTTTACCGCTACCAGGTTCTAAACCCTTTACCTCCATCCACCCCTGAACCCTAAAAAACCCTGCCTGCATTTACCTCTACCAGTTCCTGAGCCCTTAAAACCCCTTACCTCCCTTTACCAGTGTTCTCCCCAACCCTAAAACTCCCTTACCTCCCTTTACGTCTGCACTCCCTTACCACCCTTAACACTTAGCCATCCCTTAATTGTTTGATTTTTGAGACCGTATAATTATGACATTAAAAAAACAAAACTTACCTGCTTGGTAAAGTACCACAAAGGGGCCTGCATGGGACTATAGTGTAGTGGGGTAAAGACTGTATATCCCCAGGCAGTCACCCTGTGAAACTTTATCAAGGTTTCAGGAAACAATGCCTTTCTAACTTGTTACAGCTTTTTTTAATGTCCTTTAGAAATAAGTTATAATGTGTAATGTGATGGCTATGAACAACTTGTACCCCATAATAGCGAAAAGAGCCAACGATTTCCATATTCTCAAAACCAGAGTCACTAATCACTGTTGACTGTACAAAATTTGCAAAAGTTGGTGCCCCTTGGTAGAAAAATGTTTACCCATTCTAATTATATTAAACAAACCAGTGTTGACAAATGCAGACTTTGATCCAATGACAGTGTCTTCTGTAATTCCAAGACTGATTAATGCTTATTAGCCACTGAAAAACCTTTAACAAACAGGTCTTGCCTTTTGCAATTGGAGTTTTATAAGTCTATAGCCAAGGCAACTGCAATACATTTCTTGTTGTGTTCCTCCACACAAAACTTAGAGAATGTATTTTGTTAATGGCATTGATCTCCATTTTCCCACACCATAGAGTGCACAGTTTTGTGTCCCTATTCCCTGCAGAAATGTATTGTAGCCCGCCGTAGTGGGCTGTACCAGCCATTAAAGGGCCGCTCCAGCTTCAAAGGCTGAGCAGAAGACGAATGCCCTTAACAAGGGAGTGGGCCTTTAACGGCTGGTATAGCCCAGCTACGGCGGGCTATAAAACTATTAGAACATTCCATCCCATCAGGGCAGAATGTTCTAATTAGTAAAACAAAGGCCTCACGGAGCCTGAGGGGGTTGAGGCCTTTGTTCACAGTTGTTGCTGTGAATGTTCTACAGCTAACAGCCGCGCGCAAGGCCATGGCTATTAGCTTTTGAACATTCACAGCAAGCGCTGTGAAAAGGGGCTAAAGTCAGCCCCTGGTTTGGCTACACTGCTTTTTGTAGTTCTGCCAAGCCAGGGAGATTCAGGAGCTGAGCAGCTCTCCCTTCCTTCGAAGCTCAATTGACTCCGCTTCCCCAACTAGGGAGTTGGGGAAGGCTCCGATGTGCCATGCAGTACAGCCTCTGCCTTTTGGTTTTCTCTGCCCACTCCATGTGTTTTGGAGAGGCAGGGAAAGAGAAAGGCAGATGCTGTATATTAGAACTTTGAAATGTTGAGTGCAGCTGGCCTATACCAGTTCATATAAGCCGCTGCTGCTCCATTGTCTTCAATGGAGCTCTCAACATTCCAGTGTTATATTGCTTTACAAACATTGTTAGAGAAAATGAAGTGCAGTCTTTTCAGAATATATCGGTATCAGAATCATGAAATCTTAAGATCTTTGCACATGCAAAAAAACTAATGTGTGTGTGTGTGTGTGTATATATATATATATATATATGTGTGTGTGTGTGTGTATATATATATATATATATATATATATATTTTTATTTTTTTCCCACTGGAAAAAAAACAAAGGTTACAGGGATGTTATAGTTAGGAAATAGGATTTAAAAATCTTAGAAATTCACAAAAAACTCAAAGCTTACAGGGACGTTATAGTTGGGCTCAGATTTCACTCGTACAAAACCAGTGAAATTCAGCAGTTATAGTTACCTCAGCTAACTATAACTTATGTCCTCGCAATGCACTGCTTATGACCACACATATTACATCACTCATGACATGGTCAGTAACATCACTGAGTACATCTCAAATAACAGTTTTTTCAGTGAATTTCTAAGGTTTTTTTAATTGTATTTCCTAACTATAACGTCCCTCTAACCTTTGTTTTTTTCAATGTATTTCTACATATTTAAAAATGTTAAATCCTAACTTTAACCTGTCACCTATGAGAGTGGCTGTGTGGGTCTGTGATTGCCTGTGTGATTGGGTGTGGGTCTTTGTGGGTCTGTGAGTGGGTGTGTGAGTACCTGTGCGAGTGTGTGATAGGGTGTATGTATGAGGGACTGTGTGTGTTTGTGAGTGGGCCTGGGAGTGCATGTGTGGGTCTGTGAGTGGGTATGTGAGTACCTGTGAGTGGGTGTGAGTGGGTGTGTGAGAGGTGCTATGCATTTTGGGATTTGCATACCTTGGGTATTTAAAAGGGAAAATCATGGACTCTGCTCTCACCAGGAAATGACGAGAAAGAAATCACCCGTCAGTCACCCCAGATCAGATTGAGCTCCAGTAGATCAAAAATGCAGTCACCTCCATTAAGGATTTAAGACAAACTTGCTTTGCTTTCGCCAAGCCCAAGAAGTTAGGATCATGTGTGCTTTACTGAACTGGAGCTTATACTGTGTTTATATTTGTAAGGGCTTCCCGTTGAGGTTTAATTTCTGTGAAATGCGCACCAGGACCTGAATGGAACCTCATTTTTTCCAAGAACAGTTCCCAGTTTTGCCAAAAACGTCTACCCAACTGGAGTACTTTTATCTGGTTAATTAGTAAGTGCTACCACAGGTAAATGTATCGTTCAGATTCTGCACTACAACTCCGTAAAGGACCATGAGGTAATGTTTCCAGTGACCTTGTGTGCATGTAATCTCGGCAATGTGATTGTTACTCAAGCATCTTCATCCACAAATCTGTGAGAACGTGAATCCTCGTCAAGAGAAGTCGACGAGACTACAAAGAGGTGAAACACCACCAAACAGGGGTGCTTCCTCATAGCTAAATGAAGTAAGTGCTTCTTTGTTTGGTTGAGATGTTCTCATATTCCTCTGCATCAATAGCGCATCATCAAAATCGGCTGGAAACACGCTCGAGAGCCTATTGTTAAGCTCTCCATCAATGTGGGAAAAGGCGGGAAGACCTTTCCATACTACTAATGAAAACAGGCCATCCCCTGGGGCCTGGCAATGACTCCCTGGAACCCACCCAGGGTGCTATGACCCTGCGGTCCCCACCAGCTCCCCGCCTCCAGGCGGAGCCAGCATTACTCCCACACACAGGGAGCTACTAAACATGCAGCTCCCTCTGTATGTGAGCAATCCTTTCGTCTTTCGTCCTTTAGGTCCTCTTGTGACCTGAGGACCTCAAGACACAAGTGAACTTCATCCCCCAAGCAGCAGTGCGCCAGGAGGCGCGTTTGCAGAGTGGTGTAAAAAGGGGGCGTAGCCTCGGATCACTCTCAGCAATCCAGCTGTGTGTGGCTTACTGGAGGTACCTGGTGGGCTAGTTTGCCCCAGGGACCCTCAGGATTCAAGGGGAGTTAATCCCCCAACCCAGAACGCGCCAGAAGGCGTGTCTGCAGAGTGGTGGAGAAATGGGGCGTGGCCTGGTATGAGAAGTTAGCAATCATACTGTGTGGGACTTACTGGAGGTAATAGGAGGGGTAGTTGGCCCCCAAGGTTGACGTTGGGGGCTAACTACCCCTCCTGTTACCTCCAGTAAATCCCACACAGTGGGATTGCTATGAGGTGTTCGGTGGCCATGCTCACCTTTCTTCACCACTCTCCAAACGCAACTGCTATGTTATAGTAAATTAGCATTTAAAAAGCCTTAGAAATTCACTGAAAAAACCATAGGTTTTAGGGACGTTATAGTTAGAAATTAGCATCTAAAAAACCTTAGAAATTCACTGAAAAAACCATAGGTTGCAGGGACGTTATAGTTAGTTGGACATTTCACTCGTATAAATCCAGAGAAATTCGGCTGTTATAATTAGTAGAGCTAACTATACCTCGCGCCCCCGCAATGCACTGCTGATGACGTCACATATTACATCATGACATGCTCAGTGACATCACTGATGACATCTCAAATGACATCACTGATGACATCATCCATGTGATCATCTGATGCACATCCTCACACCCTAATAAAACCTTTCATACACCCACTCTAACTTACAGACTACCAATATCGAAACCATAGACACACCAATAGCAGTTAGTACATACCCGCTCAGGGATTCATACGTCTACACACACATCCACCCACTAACCCATACACTCAGGGGCATAACACAGGCCCCCGCAACCCCCGCAGTGCGGGGGGGCCCCGAGCTGCAGGGGGCCCCCTCAGCACAATACTCAGGCCCAAGAGCTCGGATTAGATCCGGAGTGGGGGCCCCTCCGTGTACGTGGCATGGGGGCCCCTCAACTTTTGTTACTCCACTGCATACAGTCACTCATACACGCAGTCATTCATCAATACAGCCACTGATATATCCACTCATACACCCATATAGACACTCACACACTGCCACTCACCCAAAAGTGAAATGTCCAACTAACTATAACGTCCCTGCAACCTATGGTTTTTTCAGTGAATTTCTAAGGTTTTTTAAATGCTAATTTCTAACTATAACATCCCTAAAACCTATGTTTTTTTCAGTGAAATATATGTATATGGAAGATACGCCAATATGCTGCTCCTGGCCGTTCTCCTTCCAACAGTATCGGTGCACGTGACGGCAGTAGCCTCCGTCTGAAGTAGTAAGTTTCGGCAGTTCTTGGAACTCCAAAAATAATCACTGCGGCACACCTCCAGACAGCATAAGAGCGTTTTAATGCATTAAGACGACGTGTGTGTGTGTGTGTGTATATGTGTATATGTGTGTGTGTGTGTGTATATGTGTGTGTGTGTGTGTATATGTGTGTGTATATGTGTGTGTGTGTATATATGTATATACACAAAAAAGAACTCCATTACCGGGGGCCTCCAACCCTGCAGGGCGGCTTCTGCCTTCAGGAATGGAGAATCCTGTTGGAGCATGCAATGCGAAAGAAAATTGCAGATGCACAACTCCGATTTAAAACCATGCTGTTAATTTATTCATCATGAAAGTGGCAGCAAGTTCACTCATTCCGTCCTGCCTCGTTTCGGCAATTGTGCCTTGTGCACAGGTGAGTCCAGTTAAATGACGTAAAATGGCAGTACTTCAATCCATGTGGTCACGTGGCCTGAGGTAACCTCCTACAGGTCCAAGAATGCACCTATGTTTATTCAAGGTCGTGCTGTGGTGCACTATTCAATATTGCTTAATAGCATCTCTTTAACACCAAAGTTCGAATTATAATGATATTATTTTCAGTGCAGACTGTTCAATTTAAAAATAGCCAAGTGCATATTGTTGCTGCCACTTAACCTTGTTTGCATGGGATACGGAATCTCCAGAGAGAAGAAAACCTCCCTCTTCGCCCTTTCTCACCTGCGTAATCAGAATTACCACGGAAGTCCAATGCCTGGTACGCTGGCAAGCAGGTCATGCCCCCTCAATGTCCACAAAAAAGAACTCCCTTACTGGGGGCCTCCAACCCTGCAGGGCGGCTTCTGCCTTCAGGAATGGAGAATCCTGTTACAGCATGCAATGCGAAAGAAAATTGCAAAACCCAACTCCAATTTAAAGCCATGCTGTTAATTTATTCATCATGAAAGTGGCAGCAAGTTTACTCATTCCGTCCTGATGCGTTTCGGCAATTGTGCCTTGTTCACAGGTGAGTCCATTTAAATGATGTAAAATGCCAGTACTTAAATCCATGTGGTCACGTGGCCTGAGGTAACCTCCTACAGTGTCGTGAAGATTCGTCAAACGGCGCCAAAGTTATAAGCAAGTCAAAAAACGCTTTTCCTATGGAAACATGCTCCTACCATTATCTACCCGTATGCGACCGCCAGTAGGTTACATATATATATGTAACCTACTGGCAGTCGCCTGTAGGTAGTATATATATATATCTATATGACGAGGGGTTCCTTTAAAGAAAACATCAAAAACAGCGAGAGAAGGTACTTGGAATTGTATCGGCAGCAACAAAGGGAAGAGTGTTAAAAACTTTAAGAAATTGGAACTTTGGGAGTGCCCATATCGTGGCGCAATATGTAACTCTTATATTTAGTCATTGAGACTGTGTAATTTTGGAAAAAACTCCCGGAGTACATTTTGAATTCCCGTAAGAACAACGGAGGGGAAATGATAGTGATACAGGACTGACCAATCCCCTTCTTCCTTTTGCCTAGTGCGCCCAATGGGAATCAACTCATGCATTTAAAAGTTCCGACATGCATATATATGCATGTGTGTGTGTATATATATATATATATATATATATATATATATATATATATCCACTCCACCTTTTCTCCATGATTCCTTAACCCTGGAACCAAGAAAGGGAACGAACTCCGCTGATTTCGTGCAAGTAATTTTCTTTATTCGTGCTTTGCCGCCATGATGCGTTTCAGCCCCTAGAGGCCTTGATCACATGATATATAAACTGGTGGTCATATTAGTAAAATATGCAGACAGTGATAGGCGTGATATCCAACAAAAAATCGACTGCCTCAATGAGGAAATTAAGGCGCACAGTGATTCCCAGCAGAAACAGAAATACTATGATGAAATGATAAGCAGATTAAATAAAGAAGAGGACAAAATAAAGCAACGTAAAACATACAAATTCAGGAGGGATAAAGAGGACTACGCAAATGGACAAATCTTCACCTTTGCATGCAAGTTCGATAATTTTAGAAAAGATACAGAAACCAAAAAGATGCAAGTGACACAATATGAGGATAAGGGTCCGCCTCTGGCGGGAGCAACCTCAACCTCTGACCTTAGCTCAGCGCTAGAAAGCGAGTCGGAGACGGAAGGTCAAAGAAATCGATCAACCCAAAATACTATTAAGCCAACATTGGGGGAGGAACTGGAATACATAAGACGCAGTCGGAGAGAAACACTGCGCCCGAGAAATGCACCGACAAAAAACGGAGGAACCCAAGAAGGAGGGAGAGGAGAAAAGCGGCAAGAAAGCGCGAGTGTCAAGCGTCCGGCAAGAGGACGGGGAGCTTGGAAGCGCAATTAAGTACGGCAGCAAAATGTTCGGTAACCTCTACAAATGCAAATACCATTATTAATCTGTCAAATATTGATTTAAGTGCGGCTGAACAACAACTGCTTTCCTTGGGCCTCTCATATTGTCCCGAGACAAATTTTAATTATACACAAACACGGGCTGATATCTATAGATTTATTAGGAAGCTCAAACTGAAAAAATACCATCAGCTACAATCGCAAAGTAAGGAGAATATGAACTGTGCCACTGCATCAAATATTTACAGCATATCCAATTTGTCAGTTGCTGATTTTAATGTGCTAAAAGATTTACGTGATTTGGAAAGGGAAAGCACAGCCATATGTGAAGGAGGTGCACACGAGGAACCTCACAGTGGTTTGCAAGGTAGTGGAGTACCTGAAATGGAAATTAATGTTAAACCCATCACTGATTTCAAGGAAAAATCCAAATTCACTCCCATTATGTCGAGGGATTCCTTGGATGTTTTCAATGAGCAAATAGTAGCACAAATTAAAAAGCTTAACACAAATATCCAGAAAACCAAAAGGAAAATTTCAGATCAAGAGAGAAGATATGGCCAACTCATTGAGAAACTAAGAAAGGAAAAAGATGTTGTCGTCAGAAACTCGGATAAGGGAGGAAATATAGTTTTGTGGCCCTTAAAAGAATATATGACTGAGGCAATGGGACAGTTAAACAATATGGAGTGTTACAGAAAAAGTACTTTCCAAAAATTTAAAAGCACACATGACTGTTTTTTGACTAAGTTGTTGGCCTGGAAGAATTTGGGTTTGCTGAACATCGATGAATACAAATACCTCAAAAAAGAGCATCCTACTATCCCTAAGATATATTTTATCCCTAAAGTGCATAAGGACAGATACAAGCCACCGGGAAGACCTATTATTTCGGCGTGTGACGGACCATTTGAAAACATGTCACGTTACATTGATTTTTTCTTACACGATCATGTCCGTAATTTAGACTCTTATGTGCAAGACACTAGTGACTTTATACGGAAAATTGAAAACATACAATGGCGGAGTGGGTACCTGCTAATAGCACTTGATGTATCGTCCTTGTATACATGCATACGAAATTGTGATGGAATAAGGGCAACAGAGTATTTTTTATCTAGTAGACCGATAACATTTGTCCAGCATAACAAGATGATAATTGATTTGTTAAACTTCTGTCTAAATAATAATCTGTTGCTTTTTAAGAACCAGGTCTACCAACAGGTACAGGGAGTAGCGATGGGGGCCAGCTTCTCCCCCAGTTATGCATGTTTGTTCATGGGATGGTGGGAGGAGCTGGTCCTCAAGAGGAAATATGACCACATTTGCCAAGAAAAGATAATCTGTTGGCTTAGATATATAGATGATTTGTTTATAGTATGGCAGGGTACGGAACATAGTGCTAATGAATTCATAGCGCAGCTCAACATCAATGACATTAATTTAAAATTCACATCCTGCATCAGTGAGGATAGTGTAACCTTTTTGGATGTACAAATCACTATAGTAAATAATGTCATGTCTACAACACTGTACCGAAAAGATACTGCGGGCAATACCCTATTACATGCATCTAGCGCGCATCCTCCTCACCTGATAGAAAGCATCCCTACGGGGAGATGCTACGCATAAGGAGGATTTGCAGCAATGAAAAAGATTGTGAAAGCAAACAAAATGAGAGTAAGGTACGATTTCTAGAGAGGGATACAAGAATACAACCATAGATAAAGCCATGGCAAAATCTAGGCAGAAACCCAGGGTTGATTTACTGACATATAGAAATAGGCTGGATGGAGCAACCAGTAACACCCTGAATGCACCTAACGAACCCACTAGGCTTATTCTGTCATGCTCTAGGCAGGAGAAACAGATTAGGGGGATCGTGAGACGCAGTTGGCCCATTATATTGGATGATCCAATAATTGGACAGTCACTCCCCAGGAAACCAGCCATTACTTATAGAAAAACGGCATCTTTGTGAAATGCCCTAGTGAGAAATAATCCTGAAGACCAAGAGATGGGAACATGGCTCACACCTAGGAAAGGATTTTTCAAATGTGCAAGTTGTAAGGCATGCCAGTTTGAAGTCAATAAATCTTTATACTACACAGCTTTTAACGATAGTCCTCGGACCATCAATCGATATTTGACCTGCAAAACAGAATATGCGGTCTATGTTTTAGAATGCAGCTGTGATTTAAAATATATTGGTAGTACAAAGCTGGCAGTACATAAAAGGATCCTACAACACACAAGGGCAATCACTAACAATGACCCTAGCTACCCTGTGGCGAGACATTTTAAAGAACAACATGAAAGTAATCTCAAGCATCTAAGATACTATGTATTAGATGCTTTTCCCGCAGAAAAGAGAGGGGGAAACAGGGAAGCAAAACTTAGACGCCTGGAAACTCAATAAATCTTAGAGTTGGATACCAAGCATCCGGGGGGTCTCAATACAAGTGAGGACCTTTACACATTTTTATGATAAATCTACAATAAATCCCCTTATTTCTAAAGGTCTAGTGGTAATAGGATCTTGAACCTAAACTGAATGGGTTTGTTTATTCAATTGATTTTATTGTAATTCATATTATTCCCTGAATTAGTGCTTAAATGAATGTCCATCAGATTATAATCTGCAATATATTTACATAGAACATAAACTAGGGAATTTTATATAGTAGGGGTAAAATGGAATAGAGTTTTAGCATTTGAGTTGTATATTTATTGATATTTATATGTATTTATTTATTTAATTACATAATTTATGTCTATGTTTACAACTGTGGGAATCAATTGCATATTAAATGATGATTATCAGGTTTAACTAATTCCCCCATATATAGTTGCTTAGTTTGCACATGTCATGTTTTGCGCTAGAAATCTTTTGCCGGGGCATGCCTAGTAGTACGTAAAAAGACATTATGTCTATACATGCGGCCTCTGACATAAGTGGAAATATATAATTGATAAAATTTGGTTTTATTCATTTGTTATTTTTAGCACTAGCACATTTATATGTTTTTAGCACTTTATTTAAGGTATTTATAAGGATAAACACTTTTATATTATTTTAATTAGTTATGTGATGAGATTTGGAAATTAGTGAAATATTGGTGATGGTCCAGGGTAGCATCTGAGCCAATGAAGTTTTAGTTATTTATATTAATACTAAATCTGGTTAGGTGTGTTTATATTTTATATTTAACGAAATGTATGCGTACATTTTAGATATCTACAAAATGCATTTAAGCCAACAATTGTATCACCAATGACTGTAGAGTAATTGAAGCATTCCAGCACATATATATATCTTTTTTCCATTTCTATTAATTAACTGGTTGCACTGTCACTTTAAAAATGGCGATCAGACTTCCTAACGCTGTCATGTGATCAAGGCAGGGATCTGCCGAAACGCGTAATGGCGAGACTGTTTGTGCGTGAATAAACACAATATGCACAATACCTGGGTCCACTCTCGTTTGTTTGGAGCAGCAGATGTGAGCGAGGAATCGTTATATATATATATATATATATGTTTCAAGCAACTTTCTCCTTCCGTCTTCCCTCGCCCTACGCAGAGGATCGCGCAAGCCGGCGGAGAATACCGGACATCGTATTTTCCAGTTGTCCAAATAATGCGATCACTCAGAGGTAATATGCAGTGCTATCAGCAGATAGTTTATTCCAGATAGGTTACGCGTTTCGCTTGACTCGCAAGCTTGATCACACCTTGATCAAGCTTACGAGTCAAGCGAAACGCGTAACCTATCTGGAATAAACTATCTGCTGATAGCACTGCATATTACCTCTGAGTGATCGCATTATTTGGACAACTGGAAAATATATATATATATAAATATATATATATTATCTACTGGCGGTCGCCAGTAGATAGTTATAGTTACAACCTATTATCCATAGGAAATCCGCGACATTCTATTTGAGATAACTCTCTTGCCGGTTGACGTATCTTCGCGAAATTTTCAAACTTTGTGGCCCGGTCCGCTCCTTCCCTGAAAGTCTCGGGGAGATTCGTCAAACGGGGGCCGAGAAAAAGGGGGTCCCAAAACGCGTTTTCCCCATGCATTTTTCCATAGGAAACTTTAGACACGGCTACAGCCCGAACTGCTGAACGGAATTACACCAAATTTGGCAAAGAGGTAGTTCTTGGTTCAGAAAGAACCCTTTTGTTAAATGGTGTAAATCCGTTCAGTAGTTGCTGAGAAAATCAAAAGTAAAAAGATAGTGATATCTATGGCCGAGTAGGGTCCGCGTACCCTCCCGATCACGAGCTGCATGTTAATTGGCTGTCAGCTGGCTGTCAACATTCCGATTCAGGAAATGTTGGCAGCCATTTTGTCCCTCGGTAGAACCGAGGGACAGAAACAAGTGCGCAAAGCGCACAAAGGGGGCAGGGTAGAAACACCCTGACCCCCTAGGTTTGCTCAGGGGTCCCACAAGGACCCCTGGGCAAAAATAAAAAATATTTTTTAAATCGGCAGGATGCGCTCAGGGTGCGCGAATCCTGCCGGGAAAAATCGAAGCGCGGTCTCCCGCGCTGACGGTGTATTTTGCCCCCGGGTGGCCCAAGTCCCGGGGCATGGTGGGGGTTAATTTATGTGTGGGGGGCCTCAAAGGGCCTCTCAAGCCCCGGGGACCGCCACCCCCGGGGCTTTTTTTAAAATGGTGCGGGAGGGCTCTGAGCCCTCCCGCAGCCCCGGGGACCACCACCTCCCCGGGGCTTTTTTTTAAATTGAAAACCTGTGTGGGGGGCTCCAGCCACCCCACACGCCCCGGGACCGCCACCTCCCCGGGGCACTAAACATTTAAATATGGGGGTCCGTTACGGACCCCCAGAGCCCCGGGGACCACCACCTCCCGGGGCTGTGACCTGAATGGGAGGGGGCCGCGCGGCCCCCTCCTGGAGCCTCTGATGGCCCTGGGGACCTCCACCCCCAGGGCCGGCTCCTGCAGTGTCCCGGGTGCCTACCCCGGGACACTGCTGTTTGTAATGACAGGACGGGAGCCTCGCGGCTCCCGTCCTGTCATTGCAAACTTGCTTTGGATATTGGAAGAGAGAGCAGGAAACCTGCTCTCTCTTCCAATATCCAAAGCTGATTGCTTTTCCACATGGGGAGCAGCATGTTAGCTGCTCCCCATGTGTAAGCAATGCCGGCTCCCGTAGGACACGGGGAGCCGGCGGGACTGTGGGGGTTTGGGGACCCCCACAGTCCCCAACGAGAGCCAGGCCCCGGGGATGGGGTCCCCGGGGCCATAAGAGGCCACAGAGGGGGCCACGCAGCCCCCTCCCCAAAGTAAAAAAATAGAAAAACAATAAAAAAAAGTGCAAGGCCGGCCCGGGGATGGGGTCCCCGGGGCCTTAAATGGCCTGAGGAGGGGGGCCACGCAGCCCCCTCCAAATAAAAAAAAAGAGACCATGCCCCGGGGATGGGGTCCCCGGGGCCAATACAGGCCCAGGGAAGGGGGCCACGCGGCCCCCTTCCCGTTTTTTTTTTTTTTTAATTTAAAAAAAGGGGTAAGGCCCTGGGGGATGGGGTCCCCAGGGCCCAAAAACAGAAAAAAAGGAAGGGGGCTACACAGCCCCCCTTCAGGGGACAAAAATGTTTTTTTTAAAAACGATCGGGCCCGCAGGCCCCGCCCCTTCCTTCACCACTCTGCAAACGCGCCCCTGGCGCGTTTGCAGAGGGGGAACGAATTCCCCTTGAATACTGGGGGTCCCTGGGGGCCAACTAGCCCACCAGGAACCTCCAGTATGCGCCAGGGGGCTGCCTTGCAGAGAGGTGTACAGAGGCCACGCCCCATTTTACACCTCTCTGCAACGCAGCTCTGTGGCGCTTTTGGAGGTATATGGTGGGCTAGTTGGACTCCGGGGACCCTCAGGATTCAAGGGGACTTAATCCCCCAACTTAAAACGCGCCACGGGGCGCGTTTGCACAGTGGTGAAGGGAGGGGCGGGGCTTCAGGTGACATGTGTGCAAACAGGCTCCGTGGCGCGTTTTAAGATGGGGAATTAAATCCCTTCAATCCTGAGGGTCCCTGGGGGCCAACTAGCCCAACAGGTACATCCAGAAAGCGCCACAGAGCTGCGTTGCAGAGAGGTGTAAAAGGGGTGTGGCCTCTCTACACGTCTCTGCAAGGCAGCCCCTGGCGCATATTGGAGGTTCCTGGTGGGCTAGTTGGCCCCTAGGGACCCTCAGGATTCAAGGGGACTTAATCCCCCAACTTAAAACGCGCCACGGGGCGCGTTTGCACAGATGTCACCTCAGGCCCCGCCCCCTCCCTTCACCATTGTGCAAATATTCTTCTAAAATCATCCGAAATACGAATTCCGATTTACTCACCTGTTATAAGGAGAGACCTCAGTGCTGCATCTTTCAGCCCAGTACTGGTCCTGAAAAGTAATTTTAACCGTACTTACCAGTAACTTGAATTTCCTTCCATAGGATATCATTGCCTGCTTTTTGCTGAAAAAGTTTCTAAGTGTTGATTTTTGAAACATACAAATATTCCTCTAAAATCAGCCGAAATACGAATTCCGATTTACTCACCTGTTATCAGGAGAGACCTCAGTGCTGCATCTTTCAGCCCAGTACTGATCCTCAAAAGTAATTTTAACCGTACTTACCAGTAACTTGAATTTCCTTCCATAGGATATCATTGCCTGCTTTTTGCTGAAAAAGTTTCTAAGTGTTGATTTTTGAAACATACAAATATTCCTCTAAAATCAGCCGAAATCCGAATTCTGATTTACTCACCTGTTATCAGGAGAGACCTCAGTGCTGCATCTTTCAGCCCAGTACTGGTCCTGAAAAGTAATTTTAACCGTACTTACCGGTAACTTGAATTTCCTTCATAGGCTAACATTGACTGGTTTCACTTGGAAATTCTTCTAAGTGTGGAGTTTTGGAACTTTATAATATTCCTCTAAAATCAACCAAAGTACGAATTCCAATTTACTCACCTGTTATCAGGAGAGAACCCAGTGCTGCATATTTTAGCCCAGCACTGACCCTGAAAAGTAATTTTAACCGTACTTTCCAGTAACTTGAATTTCCTTCCATAGGCTAACATTGACTGGTTTCACTTGGAAATTCTTGTGTGGAGTTTTGGAACTTTAAAATATTCCTCTAAAATCAGCCGAAATACGAATTCCGATTTACTCACCTGTTATCAGGAGAGACCTCAGTGCTGCATCTTTCAGCCCAGTACTGATCCTCAAAAGTAATTTTAACCGTACTTACCAGTAACTTGAATTTCCTTCCATAGGATATCATTGCCTGCTTTTTGCTGAAAAAGTTTCTAAGTGTTGATTTTTGAAACATACAAATATTCCTCTAAAATCAGCCGAAATCCGAATTCTGATTTACTCACCTGTTATCAGGAGAGACCTCAGTGCTGCATCTTTCAGCCCAGTACAGGTCCTGAAAAGTAATTTTAACCGTACTTTACCGGGAACTTGAATTTCCTTCATAGGCTAACATTGACTGGTTTCACTTGGAAATTCTTCTGTGTGGAGTTTTGGAACTTTATAATATTCCTCTAAAATCAACCAAAGTACGAATTCCAATTTGCTCACCTGTTATCAGGAGAGAACCCAGTGCTGCATCTTTTAGCCCAGCACTGACCCTGAAAAGTAATTTTAACCGTACTTACCAGTAACTTATATTTTCTTCCATAGGAATCCATTGTCTGCTTTTCAGCAGAAAAGTTTCAAAGTGTCGATTTTCACAAACTACAAATATTCCTAAAAAATCGCCTGTATGACTTAAACGCATTCTTTCAACTGTTTACAGGAGATGCACCAGTGCTGGATCCAGGATCCAACACTGAGTAAGAAAAGGTAACGATAACAGTTTTTACCTTCTAAGTGAATTTCCTTCCATAGGATAACATTGGTGATTCTTTGAGAAAAAGTTTCTAAGTGTCAACTTTTAAAGTACAATAATATTCCTTAAAAATCACGACTGTAACCAAAACGCTTTTACTCAACTGTTTACAGGAGATGTGCCAGGACTGAATCTAGGATCCAGTCCTGTGGTTAGAAAAGTAATCCATAAAGTAACTAATTGCATTTAACTAGAAATTCACATTGAGCTGAATGTTGCATTGTGTTTGAAAATGTGTTGCCCATTGCAACAACTGTAACTACTGTACTTAAAAGTCTATTGCCTATGTGCAAAGTATTTAAACTAAAGTAATTCATTCTGAGAAAGTATTTTTGTAATGTAATGTATAATGTAATTACAATGTAATTTAAAAAATAAAATATGTAAAAAAAAAAAATTGTTTCTAAAAATGGAGTAAATTAGTATTAAAAAAATTTATATAACAATTAATACATTTAAAAATTGCCATTTACAAAACCTTTGAAATTCACTGAAAAAACCGTAGGTTTCAGACATGTTATAGTTACAAATTAGCATTTAAAAAACCTTTGAAATTCACTGAAAAAACCATAGGTTTTAGGGACAGTTATAGTTAGTTGGACATTGCACTCGTACAAAACCCGTGAAATTCCCCCGTTATAGTTAGTCCAGCTAACTATAACTTGCGCCCCCGCAATGCACTGCTTATGACGTCACATATTACATCACTCATGACATGGTCAGTGACATCACTGATGACATCACTGATGACATCACTGATGACATCACTGGTGACATCATCCATGTGATAATTTCATGCATCTTCTCACACCCTAATATAATCTTTGATACACCCACTCTAAATTACAGACTGCCATTCGCAAAACCATAGACACTCCAACACCAATAACTACATACCCACTCACTGATTCTTAGGTCTACGCACACATCAACTCACTCACCCGTACAGTCACTCATACTTACGGTCACTCAGTACAGGACTATCATATGCACTCATACTCCTATATAGACACTCAAACACCGCCACTCATCCATAGAGGTACTCACACACCTAGTCAGTCATGCAAATAATTAAACACACTACAATTTACTCACCTATACAGTTATACACATACCAGCTCACTTACTCATACAAATACTAGCACATTCTTACGCTCTTATACAATCACTGATACAAGCACACACTCATCCATACAGCCACTATCACAATCACTCACTCTCGCTTATAGCTATTTATATACTCCAACACACATATATACTGCCTTTCACATATGTAGTTACTCACACATGTACCACTGGGACATACATTCACTCACTAACACACTCTTACACACACTTACCCACCCATACAGTCTATCACAGATGCACTCTTGAAACCATCCACCCAGTGAATCACCCACTCACACATTTATGCACAGAGTCGCACACACCCCTCCCACACAAACACTCAGGCACCCATACAGATACTCACACAAGCATTCATTAACTCATATAGACACTCATGTAGCTATTCACAAACACATGCAGCCACTTACACAGCAACAGACAGACGGATACAGACATTCACCCAGTTTAGTCACTAACCCATGCATTCAGTAAGATACGTTAAATCACTCACTTATACAGTCAGTCACGCACCTACTAAATCATCCATACAGACACTTACACACCCACTCATTCTTCAATACGTCTTTTCCTATATATATTAAAAATATTTAAACTTTACAGAAACACAGTCACTGGATGATGTCAACAGTGATGTCATTTGAGATGTCATCAGTGATGTCATCAGTGATGTCACTGACCATGTCATGAGTGATGTAATATGTGACGTCATCAGCAGTGCATTGCGGGGCGCGAGTTATAGTTAGCTGGACTAACTATAACGGGGAATTTCACGGGTTTTGTACGAGTGCAATGTCCAACTAACTATAACTGTCCCTAAAACCTATGGTTTTTTCAGTGAATATATATATATATATATATATATATATATAGTCAATGACCAGATTTGAGTTTTATTTTGAGCTGTGTGTGTGGGTATATAGATATATATCAATAAAGGTTGACAATCCCCACCAATTTTTTTCTTCACTCAGCTGAGTTTTGAACTCTTGAAACAACGTCACCAGAAAAAGATAATTAGGTATTTGTTGAATTTACATTCATAGAAAGGTCAAATTTTCAGGCTGCTTTAATTTGAATGCTCAATTACAAGATTTGATTTTAGTTTTTTTTTTTTTGAGCTGTGTTTGTCTATATATATATATATATATATATATATATATATATATATATATATATATATACACACAGCTCAAAATAAAATAAAAATGAAGTTTCACGGACAGCGGATCAGTTTGATGCCATGTCCCCTTAAAATTTGGATAATTGGTCAAGTAAATTAATAGCAACCACACTTTGAAAGCAATAAGCCTATAGTCTCTTTATTTAAGCTTTTTTCCTCTCAATATATTTTTCCACCTGGCTGTGTATTTATACATCAGTCTCCATTCAGTGTTATCCTACCACATGTTCTCTTCCCACCTGGCCTGCCTGTGGCCCCTTGATATCCGCTGTATTGTTTCATTGTGTTGCTCTGCCTCTCCTTGCTCACCTATTTTGCTCTGATCACAGTCCAAGCCCTGGTGTCTGTGGCACCCTCCACCAACTCTCCCTACAAACTTGCTTCATGAAATTAGTCTTTGCAACTTCTCTACAGTTTTTCTCCTCCCTCTTTCCCATACCCACTTAGTCTCCCAGACTGAATCTCTCTATCTGCCACCTCCTTTATGCCTTCCAGTAGTGCTCTCTTTCCAGCACATCATTAATCCACCAGGGACTACTCTGAGTCCCCAAAATTGCCTCCTCTTCACTTCTCCACTCTCTGCCTTACTCTTTAATGTGTCCCCTGTTGTGGATACCTTTAAAGTTGTGTAATATTTTTAGACAAGGGTAGTTAATGCTCATCTTTTAAACCATCTGATTGTATACCTGAATGTGTTCTCTAATAGGTAAAAAAATGTACTCGTTCTGATAGCTATTTTAATTTGCCAGCTAGATCTAGTATGTGCCAAGATGTGTTGTAACAGGACTAGTGAGGCTTTGGGGCTTGTTATGAATAACATTAAAATTCAAACAAAATGCTTCATGTGATTATTTATGTTTATTTTCTTTCTCCCTACAGCCACTTGTTTTTGGTGCCATGGTCCACAGAGATGAAGCTTTTGAGACAATTTTCAGCCAGTTTACAAAAATAACTTCATCAGCATCCAACGGTGAAACATAGTCCAATGCCAGATGGAACATGTCTTTGGTGTTTTTCTCTTTTCTTCTTAACAGTTTGATAATTAAACTAAATTGGAATATTCCCATTATCAATTTTGAAATAATTTGGTCATGGGGGTTATATTTTTTGTTACAGATTAATTGCATATTTTTATACATATATGCCTTCACATTTGTGTTGTTTTTTTTTTTTTTAGAAGGCTGAAAGAAAACGCTGTCATCACGATCTGCCTTGCACAGAAAGCACTTTTATCTGTTGCCTTTGCAATCGCTTCATCTCCGAAAGCTCCATTGTGCTTAAAGAAAGTAAAATTAGTAAAATAATCTTTGTCCCTGAACTATAATACTCTCCACGTGTACTTTGTTTTCTGAGGGAGGTCCAGGGTTCTTTGCTTGGTAACACTTGAATAGTTGAAAAGAAATGTGGTGATTGACGTGCATTTTTCATCTTGTATCTAGAATTTTTTTCTGGACTATTGTGATTGTAATACTTCAGCAACTCCCTAATTAGAAAGTCACATCATAATATTTTTCTTTTCCACCCACATGGCCAGAGATTCCTTTTGTATGACCAAAAGTTGATACTGTTGGGAGTAAGCAAAGCACTTAATGCAGCATGTATTCAGCAGAACAGAATTTGTTTTATGTATCACCTTATATTTCAAGTAGTCTCCTATTCATTTGTCCCATTAGTAAGCGCAAAATGTGCATATTTTTGAAAGTGTAAAAAACAAATTCATACCCTCTGACCATTACTCTGGGTAATTGTGTAATATAACTGCACCTTGATGGGGTCTTGCTTTTAAAGCCTACCTGCACTATTTCCTTTTGAACTTTTACAATGATTTTTGTTTTTCCTTTTGTTAGCATTGTTTTACCCATTTTTTTACTAAATGTTTCTGTCAACAACTTTGTTCATGAGTTGTTTAATATTATACTTGAATACATATCTGCTTGTTCTACATAATAATTTTCAGCTTTGTTATTCCTTAAACTTCCAATATGGGCACTGACCAGCCACATACATACTAACTCACTTAGGTAGCAATGCACCTCTCTCCTCTGTGCCATTTGTGCTTGTTTCTCCTACAAGTGAAAACTCTCTCTAGCCCTGGCCTTAAACTTGCCCATGATCATTGTAGCATTTACAATTTGTAACCAAGTTCTTTCAACTTTTAATAATTTATCACATGACATTTATGCAGTGATAAGATAGTACTTTAACATAAAACACATACTTAGGAATACAAGGTTAAAATACATAATTAGTCAACTGTTTCTGGTGGATCAAATTGTTATTGATTCTCTTTTAAAATATATTCTTGACGACCTCTTTTGTGACCTTACAGGGTTTAATATAATTTAATTGAAACTTGTTCATATATTAGTTCAGAGTTCCCACAGCATTCAATCCTCTCATATGTAAGTGATTTAGCTTGAGGCACTTTGCCTTTGACAAGTAAGATTTATAATTCCTATTTTGCTCAAAGTATATATAATTTGCAAATTTATCAGCTGATTTGAATAATTGATTTTCTTGAGTCTGCATTTCCATTGAATTTGTTTGTGGCTCAATTTACTGAATCCTTTAAAATTGAGTTCCACCTACTAACACATGAAAACATAGGACATTACAATTGAATGAGTGATTACTGTATCACAGACATTTTGTGCTGAAAGTAAACTACAGCCTAATATTGAAAACTAAGTATTGAATTTTTCCATTAATATTCTTTTTCAAGACATTTCACGAGGCTATTATCACTTGATTGATTTGTTTCATAAGGCAAATGATCAAATAGACACCAATCAGAACATTTCAAATATACATACCTTTGTGACTGTGTTTCTTTTGGGCACACATAATTGTTAAAGAGATTGGTTCAATTTGAGAGGACATTTGAGAAGAATATATATATATATATATATATATATATATATATATATATGATATATATATATAGGTACTATACACTGAGGAGTAAAATGATGCGTCCTGGAAGAGAATGTGCACTTAGTCTTGACAGTTACTGTAATACACTTTTACATGTCAGCGGCTTATTAACATCTAAATTGTTAACATCATAATTGAAAGTCCAGAGTATTTGCATTGTCTCTGTACTACAGCTTTATCTAGTATCACGCAGGCAGCCTCACACTAACATTTTGCGGAGCTAAACAGGTGTCTTTAACAAATAAAACATGTTATCCTTACATAACAAATCTTCCGTTTTAAAATGGTTTAAAATATCGCTAATTCGTTATGCGTCAACATTTTTTTTAAACTTGTGATTTTTGTGTCCAAGATTTGTGGAAGTTGGTGACACAGTGCTTGACACTAGAAAAGCTGTTCTTTTTGTTACAAACATTTGGAGTCAATACTATTTTTACATCCTGAGGTGAAGTATTGCAGGGGTGTTTGAAAAGAATTTGTTTAAACCCCATGACAGTTTAGTTTTTAATACCTTCTGCTCTTGACACTTGACTTGTAAGCATCAGGATACTATCACTCCTTTCGTAAATTGGATAATCTTCAGCTCTACCCTAAGTCATGTTGAAGTATTGTCCTATAATGACTGTCTTATTTAAATGCAAAATTCACACAGTAAACATCTATTTATTGTCACAATCTGGTCAGCTATTTGAAATGCAGTTGTGGTCTTACAAAGCAGATCAACAATGACAATATAGTTCAATGAGAAATGTTCAAGTCACATCTAATTTGACATACATACCTATTTTGTAAATAGATTGCTGGCCTATTTAGTAATAACAAAATTATGCTGATTTAAACTTTTGATGAACACTGTAATGTGAATTGGTACTTTCTAGTTGGCAAGATGACTACAGATATTTGGCAGTAATTGGTGGCCGATTGGATAAGCAGCGTAGAAATACATCTACTGTGCACTGACAGAAAGCAGATTAACTGTTTCTTATGCTTTGTACTGTAGTTTTGTCCTGTTTTTTTACCAAGGCATTCACCTGAAATACATTTACACGAGCATTTCATGTGTTAACTTTGACTAATTTCCATGAACTATGTTTCTGCTCAGAATGTTTTAAAACATGTTGCTGAACTTAAAGCCCTATTGCCCAGCTACAATTTGCTGGCTGCAGACAAAAGAGCACTTTAATGGACATTAAGAGTTTCTTGAACATGGTATTTAAAGTAATTTTAACGGAGCAGTAATTGATTATTTTCAGTACAAAATAACTGGATTTGTATAGTGAAAACATTGTGTAGCACCTGTTTTAATGTAGAGGAATACATAACTATTGAACATTTTGTTCTGTTACACTTACATTAAGTGATACTTTATACAGTGCTGCACAGAAAGAGGTAGTTACATTGTAATGTATGTACAATAGTTACATGGCATTACACAGTAATTTTAGGGCTGTATTTGAGATTACATTAATTCTGCACAAGCTTCTCCTGTGTCCTGATTTTAGGGCTTTGTACAAACGCATACTGCTTTCCCTATTCAAAAAGCAATATACTTTTGTAACTAGTTGCTTATTTGTAAATGTAAACATGCGTAAGACAATATGATGTACAACATTTAGATTTAGTTTGAAATGTTACTTGTCATTTACTGTTTGCACTTATGAATGTCTACTTTGGGATAATGTGACATGTAGTTGTCTCCCATGATTTTGTCTCTGATCTACATTGTCTGAATAATTCCTGCTGAGAGGAGGCAAAAGCACCCATTTAAAAGAGAGTACCACATATGCACACAGATTTTATAGTGCACACCACTATAAGAGGCCTGCCTCCGTTTTTAAAACACTGAAAAATAAGCTTGGAAAGCTGTTCATGGACTGAATGGTCTTTCTTTCCATTCGGCTGAAGGTGAAGTGGCATTTTCCTGTAGAGGTAGTAGCTCCTCAGTTGAACCTCTGTTATCCAAAATTATTTCGGTTTTTGGGGGAGTTTCCTTAAAGTACTTGCAATGTTCTGAAAAAAATAGCTTTCTCAACCAAAAGGCTGTGAAATCCCGGGGTCATATCAGGCCAGGCCTCTGTAGACAAGGTTTAATCACGTTTGGATACCAGGTTTGGAAGCATCTGGTGGCCCCTGTGAACATACTGCATTTAACTGTATGGAAGAATGGAGTTCTGCAGAATAAAATATTGCAACTAGCCATTTGTTTCTAGTGCGAATCATGCACAGTATATCAATGTCGAAGTACTTCTAGTAAGAATTCCGCCATGCCTAGTGATTGTGTTACTTGCAGGAACTTGTGTGGAATCATCTCATTCTGATCAGCCACTATAAAGAGAACAAGGATTTTCAGCCATTCTCTGTTTGTATTTTCCTTGCCTGGCAGTGACTTGTAGGCCACACAGGTCAGCCTGAAAGGCAATTTGACTGATGATGATGGTAGATAAAAAGTGAACGCTATGCTGCAAAAAATGAGAGCCTAACCAGGGCTACTGAAGATTTTGAAATTGGCCAGGATTAAGTTGACTACATCTTCTCGGATCATGTATGCTGGTAATTCCAGTGGAGGACTTGCCTCTTAAGTAGTTTCTCTACACTTCGTTGAGATTAATGTTAGAGTGAAGCAGGCCCTTTCATTTTAGCATCTGATTCTATTATCAAACAGCTTGCAGTGATGAATTTATGTGGGTATACTGGCAGCTGCGTGGGCGTCTCTTGGACAAACCAGCGGAAATCTGTTTGGAACTCAGCTTTTGCAAAAGTAAGCATTTCATCCATGTAATGAGTCGTAACTCTAATTCTTACTTCTGGGCCAGGTTCCATGTAGGATAACATCACCCAGCACCTCTGGAATGATGCATGCCCTTTTTCTTGGCACATGCTTGAAAATTGCTTTAGGGCTTTCAGTCATACTTATGATACTGTGAAAAGGCTTTTAGACCACCAGACTCTCTAGTCTGGCAGTTCCCTGTAAATGTAGCTTACAATCTCCTCTTATAAATGTTAGGCCAGAAAACATTTGCCTGGTATATAGTGGGGAACAATGATGCCCTATGGGCTGGAAGTAGATTTTAAACTACTTCAGTCAGGACTATATGCAAGGTACAAAATACCAGATGTGATAAGCTTTACGTTTGATTCCACAAGACATTAAATAGAACACTGTACAAGTGATGTCTTGTACCTAGAGTATGGGTCTGATTTTCCTGTAAGTTATGCCCCACATATGGATATTGAAATAGAGAGTGTAGTGTCAGAGAACAACAAAGGCAGTTTTCACATCTCTCAAACCTATAAGGGGCAGAAGAAATGTGACTGCCCCTGATACTTTAATAGTCTGTTGCCTCATTTTCGCTGCTCTGAGTGAGCAGATTTAATGGCCGATGATTGTGGAACAGCCTGTTGTAAGTAGAGTGATGCATTGAATTTTAAACGGAAATGCTATTGTGTATTTTTAGAGATGAATCCTCCAATCTTTACAAAACATTCAAACATTCCTTTGTTTAGGTACTAGAGCTAAGATTAAAGTGGTGTGGTCAGTTTATTTCATCTCTATATCCACATACTCTATGCCAGTTCTCCACTCCGTCCCAAGAGGTACTGCTTGGCATTCAGTTTGCTTTGTGGAACAACTTAGTGAGACCCTTTTGGGGCAAGAGGTTTGATGTGGGTGTAGAGATGCTCAGAATCAGGAATGTGGAACATAGGTTCAGAAGTGCCAGACCCATGACAGATTTTCAGGCTAAAAACGACTATATAAAAGATTTTCCACTGAGATTCTTTATATTTAAACTTGAATATACTGATATGTACTATGGAGCTATTACTTGTAGACCTACATTGGAAAAACCTCTAGAATCTTGCATCTCAGTCTGATTCACATCACCCTTCTCTCTATGAAGCACCTGCCCCAGTGCTTTGGATTCAGGCCAGTTTTTCTTTTTCATCTTTTGTGTGTAGGTGTGTCAAGCATTTCTGGTGAGGCAGCTACTGTTGCCATAGTATTGGAAACCTGTTTAGTGGTTTGCTTACATGTGTGGTACCAGGGTGTGCTCATTAGCTTACTTACAGGTGCTATTGGTTTCCACCCCTGGCATGAGTTAGCTGGTTGCTGATGATCTAGGGAAGGGTACTAATGGTGAACACTAGCTTGTACATATGTCTCTTGTTTTACAGCAGTGGTTGGTTGGAGTTCCTTTAACAATAAAAAGGAAGATGATGGCTTATCACGGTTCATTGTTTTGCAAAAGTGGCAATTCTTGTTTTCTAAAGATGAACTTCGCAAATAGCAGCATTGCACTCTGCCACCAAGAGTTATTCTCATTGGATGCCCCTTAAAGCTTTCCTTATTTTCGGGGTATCTGGTCATCAATATCAGTTGCATCACTGTGTTACTCATGAAGCCACGAGAAATTAAAATGTCGGAGCTGTTTGTTCTGTGTGGTATCCTCGAAGGCAACTTTGTAAATATGTAACCACTCTTAAAGCAAAGTAAAGAGTTTTTACAGAATAATGTACACTGGGCGGGTGTTTCATTTTAATATGAAACACTGAGATAGTGAGTGTTACATTTTTGACTTCTGAAGAGTTTATATTTTGAAGTTGTGAATACAGATTCCTTATCAATGTAACTTTCGTTCTGGGAAAGGACATGTATTGTGCGCAGAACTGACATAATGAAACAATATGCCCTGTTTTTTAAGAAAATCTTGTGTATTGTTAAACAATGCGTCTTGTATAAATTCCCATTTTTTATGTAAATAAAATCTTAAAAATATTTGGTGTCATTTATTGCATCATTTAATGTCATTGTTTGCTGAGGTGTCGACCATTCTTACTACATAATACAAGGCAACTTATTTTTTCACTGCCCATGGGTCCATCTAATAGATCAAGATGACGGTGAACTTTTTTTTCTGTTCAAATTATTTTATTAGTTTGAGAAAAAAGGCATACAATCAGGCGGAAGAGCGATAAAGACAAAAGTAACGAGGTACAGGATACTCATGACAAAGCAATGAATTACTCAATCGTAACAACTGATATATGTATCTAAGAACAGTTTAGGCGTAAAAGGACAAAAATGTGCGTACTAACAGGGTATACAAACTAAAGGCTCAAAAAGGGACCTTAACTTATATGAGCTGAATTAGACGGCTGCACTTAGTACCAAAGAGTGTGGCATCATTTGTATTGCCTGTATATCAAGAGTCGCCAAACAAGAGAAGAGGGGGGAGGAAAAGAGGGGCCGGGGGGGGAGGTTAGGGCGGGATATCCGTTTCATGAACATAGTATTAAGCCTTAAGGAACAGGCCCAATAGGGGAGTGAGCCACAAGACCCTGAGAGCTTAGTTTATCTTAGTGTATCTGTCCAAGGATCACCAAACCATGCTAGAAATTGGTGGTGCTGATTGCCTTTCCTAATGTATCATGTGGGCACTTCAGGGGTATTACACCCAAGCCCACCAAGCATGATATGATAGATGTTGGAAAGATTTCCACTCTAAGTATGACTTTAACTGCAATGGTTAAGAGTAAGTTCAGCAGTGCCATATCAGTAGTGGCTAAGGGCAGAGGAGATAATGAAGCCTAGGGACCCAACGTTACCATAGAAAAGGAAAGAGTTATGGGTATATTAAAGATTACTGACATATGTTTCTGTACGGATACCAAGTATACGTCTAACAACTTGCACCTAAAGAACATGTGTTGATGTGTGCCTGGCTCTAGGTTGCCATTCCAGCATTTGTCATTATTTCATAACTTTAATTTGTACAAGCGAGGTGGTGTCCAATGTAAGAGATACATTGTGAAGAATTTTATCTGAATAAGAGACTGGGCAATTTTGTTGCACAAGGAGAGTTTGCCAATAATATGCCAGGTGGAATATGTTCATAAACCCCCTCATCAAAATGTTTGGACCGTTTGGTGCCTAAGTAATGGGTCAATGATAAGTAAAAAAAAAAAAGCAAGGGAGAGAGGGGACATCCTCTTGTTCCTATTTGAAAGTGGAAGTATTAGGAGGTAGAACCATTAATCCTAATGTTTGCTTGGGGATTTGCATAAAGCGCCAAGACCATGTTAATAAGAGTTAGCTAATTTGTGGGATTTCAGTACAGCCTGTAAAAAAGGCCAAGACACTTTGTCAAATGCCTTTTCCACGCCAAGAGCAATCGCCGCAGTTGGCAGCAAGGAGAGTCGAGCTTTTTCTAGAATTTGATGAAAAGTGTGAATATTATCTCTTGCGAGACGTCTTTAAGAAAAACCCGTTTGGAAATTATGGATAAGTTTGGGTATGTAACTTTCCAGCCTATTGGCTAGGACTTTCTCAAAGATTTTGGCTTCCATGTTTAATAGGGAAATGGACTGGACATTTTTTGGATGAGAATTATCCTTGCCCTCCTTGGGTATAACCACTATGGTGGCTTCATCGGCCGTGCCTGAGACCTTGTCAGAGAAAGCATATTGATCAAAAATATATTTAAGGTGTTTGATGATTGAAGGTGCAAATGTTTTATAAAAAAACGATTAGGAAGCCGGCTGGGCGCTTTGCCTGAGCGAATGGCCTTTATCTCTTTAACAATCTCCTGTGTTTCTATTGACTTATCCAAGTGCGTCCTTTGTTTTGAGATACTGTGGTCATAGGAAGCGAGCTAAGGAACTCCTGGCATTTTGGTTTATCACATAACGATCGCAGGGTATACAACCTTTTGTAGAGTTCTCTAAAGACCGCAAGAACCTCTTGGTTGTGGAATTTTTGCGAACCATCCTAGTCTGTGATGTGGGTAATTTGGGTATTGAGATTGTTGAATTTGAGTGCAGGCCAGTAGTTTACCAGCTCTGTTGCATTGTAGTAGTTGTCGAGATTTTTGGGCATGGACACCAAGGTAGGCTCTTTTACTGATGATGGAATTAAAGGAGTACTTTAACTGTTTAATATCATGTAAAATGGACTTATTATTTGAGTGTCTATACAGATCCTCTTTCCTTTTAATTTCATCCCCTAGAGATTTAAGAATACTCTTTATTTCACTGTTTTTCCTGGACATTCTTTTAATAATTTGCCCTCTCATTGCGTATTAAAGGCATCCTGTAATACTATTGGAGAGTTAACAGAGTGTTCATTTTCCCTAAAAAAGAGCTCAGTCTCTTTGTTAAGGTCCATAACATTAGCCTCGGTTTTCTAATATTTCAGAATTTAAGCGCCAGGTTCGGCCCCCACCTTTGTCAGCAAGGCTAAGAGTGGACATCGAGATTGCAGCATGGTCAGAGATAACTTTTGGATGGATCTTTATATTCGACGTATCTTTAAGAAGTGAGGCGTCAACGAGGAGATAGTCAATGTGGGAAAAGCTGGAGTGGGGGGAAGAGAAGAATGTGAAGTCACTGCCTTTCGGGTTATGTTGTCTCCAAGCATCTAGTAAATGATGTGAGGAACATAGGTTAAGCAGTTGCTTGTGTGCCCTGGGAGTTCTGTATTTGAACGCTGAATGCAGATCCATGATAGGATCCAGAGATTAACCCCCCCCCCCACTATTGTTTTAGACCTTTGCAGGTTATCTGCTAGTTTTTTGTTAATTGTGCGCCAGAAGGTAGGATCATCTACATTGGGGGCATAGATATTCATAATGTATATCTCATGAACCCCATTAGTTAGTCTAGCAATTGGCCATCTCCCATTGCTGTCCTGCTCAGCTGTGACTATGGTTAAACCTGAATTCTTGGATACAAGGGATAGGACCCCATTTTGTTCCCATTAGCTTCAGAGTACGTTACGTCTGAGACCCACCCCTTCCTCATTAGCAGTGCCTCTTTGAAGCCTATCTTCATCTCTTGAAGGAGTACTAGGTCGCCATTTAGCTCTTTGCAATAGTCCAAGATTTTGGCTCTTTTCACCAGTTGATTTAATCTTTTGGTATTCAAGGATACAACTTTCATGCAGGGCAATTGAGCATTGTGTGGGTAACAGGTATACGCTTTGGTGTGTTGGGCTCAGTGTGAGCCTGAGAGGATTGTAGGGTCAACTGATATGAAGCAGATATCCCACTGGAAAAAGATGTAGGTAAAGAGGGGTTAGGGAAAAGAAAACAGCAGCGGGGGCTCTCACTTTCTCCAGACCATTCCAGAGAGGCGCTAGGGCCTCTTCTCAACAGGGGGTGTATGTAGGAGACGTATTGTGTGGGAAAAAACATGGTCGAAATACAACAAGGGCTGCCAAGACCAGTACAGAAGTTACCGCCGGGAGATAATACGTAGGCGGCCGAGGTGGAGAACACTGGGTGCAGTGAGAACCATTTTAGTAAATGATACCCAAACTTTAAACGATTATATAAACGCCAATATAGGGATAGGAACATCATACCCAAATAATCCTAAAGGACCGTAGGCTCTGTTCCAACCAGGTCATGTCCCAAGCATAAACAGTCAACATGAGATGGACCAAGCCTTCATACTACTCAGACATAAACAAATATATGTAGTATCAAAGACAGCATATATGGTATAGACAGAATGTATAGCTGTGACTTGCCCAGGGATGTGATCATCCTCTGCGACAGTACTGAATGTCGCAGATGAGGTGAGTTAGACAAGATGAAGTTGTCCAGCTTGTGCAGTTTTAGATAGTATCTATAGCTTAGGTGAGAAGGTAGTTATGGGCGAAGGGTCAGCATACGAGCAGACTATAAGAATCTCCAGATACCATACCTAAAGATCCGTTCTGAGGTTGGTATACCCAATTACAGTGGACCTGTCTTGTTAGGGAGCTCTTCTGGGGAGCTGGCTCTAAATTAGTGAAGAAGAGAGATCTAGTAAGCCCAGGTAGGCAAAGAGTACAAGAAGTATTATAAAGGTATTGGCACATTTGATCTCTAAGCAGCCTATTCATCATCATCAAAATACTTTATTTTCGATCACAAGGTTCTTATAAAGTGCAAGATGCCATACAATGTAAAAATAGTACAAGCAATAAAAGCAATGTACAAAATGCAGTAATAGATAAAAGCAATACAGAGTTAAAAATCAATAAAAGTAGCCCCATATAAAGATTTAGGAAACTATGTAATACATTTGGAACGTTTGATCCATAATACATGCCAGAATCTGGCCAAACCAAATACCACCACCACCACCACCCTGCGCGTGTCAGTGGCTAGGATTCTCATGGCCTCCAGGTAATGCCCAGGTTCTACCAATCTACATAATGGCACAATCCACTTAGCCCGCAGGTTTTTATAGTAAGGGCAGAAGAATAGCAAGTGGACTATTGACTCTGAGCAAGCACTGCATGCAGGACACTCCTCCTCTGCGGAGGCATTACTACACCACTTTTTACAGAACACTATAGATGGCAAGGTTTTAAAACTGTATTGAATGAATAATTTCCGTGCCAGCGGTGGTACAATTTCCACAATGGTTTCCTAGTAAAAGGGGCAAATTTAAAATTATTAAAATCTTTGGTCAGGGTACCCACTCGCTTGGCCGCCTCCTTTTCCATAATAGTATCCCAGTATATCTTTTTGAGTCTACGTTTTGGAATAAGGCCCAGGTTTTCTGGGTTGGACTAGTATTCCTCCATCCCAAGGCTCTTCAATAAATTCTTCAAACAAATAAACCATGGGATAGAATTGACCTGGGATCGCTTTAGGAGATCTATCGTCTCTGCTTTATATGGAGTGAGCTCATTTACCGACCACAGACGGTGCCAAAACATTAACTGCTTATAACCCATCTTGTGCAGTAACGTTTTTTGACCCAGATCTAGAAACATAGGTGCCAGGGTAGTGCTAATAGGCAGGTTTAACATTGATCTAATAAACCTGTTTTCTACCGAGGTAAGGGAGTTTGTATTTCCAGTGCCCCACAATTCGGCCCCATAGAGTGTTCCTGCCAGTATTTTGATGTTATAAATTTCTAACTCTGGGGCCACTCTCCTAGATACTGTTTTTTTTTGTATCTTGCCTAGATGAGCAGTTTGTTGGATTGATGATAGTTGCGCTTTTTCAATTTGTGGTGCCCAACTTAGGTTTGAGGTTAAATGAATGCCCATTTAGTCAAATGCAAAGACTTGTTCAAGGGGGGTATCTCCTACATACATTTGCTTTTTGGTTTGCTTAGGGTACCCCTTCGAGAAGATCATATATTTCGTTTTTGCCTCATTTAGCACCAGGCAAAAACTGCGAAGAGTAGGGCTGGTACTCTTCGCTTCCCCACCTTTGGGGCGTCACATCCATCCTTGTCTAAGTAATCAATCACGCCATTTATAAAAAGAGAAAATAGCGTGGGCACTAAAACGCACTATTGTCTCACTCCATGGTTGACAGGGAATTGCTCAGTGAGCTGGTTGTTATCCCCCCCACTTTACTTGTGCGGTATTTAAGGAGTGTAGCCGAATTTAAATTTCTAATAAATTGTGTGGCAACCCTATTTCTGCCAACACTCTCCACAGCTTTGATCGCGGTACCAAATCAAATGTAGTACGTAAGTCCACGAAAGCTACATATAGTTTGCCCCCTCTAATACTAACCTTCCTCCAGTAGATACACAGGAAGCGGAAGACCTGATCCAATGTGATAATGTTCGCACAAAATCCTGCTTGTAGGTCGCTCAAGATATGGTGCTCAGAGATCCATCCCTGTACTCGTTGCAACACCTGCTTGCAGAAAATTTTCTGCAGGGAGTCGATTAGGCTTATAGGCCTATAGCTGGCCGGGTTTGCTTTATTACCCTTTTTGAAGATTGGGACAATCTCTCCTCTATTCCATGAGGGAGGAATGTCCATACCTGCTGAGATGGCATTTGTAATCATGTTAATATAGGGAACCCAGGCAGTTATATCCTCTTTATACAAATCATTTGGGATTCGATCAGGGCCGGGAGCTCTAGCTGCAATACTAGAGCAAATTGCCACCCGGGTTTCTTCCATGGAGAACACCAGGTTCTCCACAACTTCGTCCTGGTTTATCCCCGAATCTCCTGGTGGTGTCTCCGACTCACAGTCACCTTGTGCGTAAAGCCCCCCAAAGTGGGTCACCCATTCCACAGGTTGAACTGTATACTCCAGTTTCGATTCCCTACCATTGAGCCAATTGGCCGCTTGTTTCCAAAAGGACTTAGAATCCTTAGCTAAGGATGCCTTTTGGAGGGTGGACCAGAGAGAGTCTTCCCATCTCTTCCTAGCTGACTCTAGAGCTTTCTTGTAATTTCTTCTGCATATCCCTAGATCAGGGTGGGCATTAGATTTTGCTGCCCGTACAAGGTCGCCATTATGAAGTAATGGGGTAACCCAATCAATGTCCTTGGACCTGGGTATCAAGTAGTACAGAAAACAGTTGGTCCTGGACCTTTCTTTTTACAAACCAAGCAATTTCTAGGAAAGTTATTATTTAAATATAACTTGATGCATGCATACAGTCAGCAAAAGGTTGTTAAATCCGAACAAAAATCATTAGATGTGCATCAGGCCTGAAAACATACTTGGCATCTGAGTTTAAAAAAAAAAAAAAATGTGTTTATTGTTTACATATTCATTTTAACAAATGGTAGACACTTTACCATACTCATTGTTAAGGAGGAGAGGTTGCTCCAATGAAGGGGCGCAGGGAAATTGTGCTCAAGTGTAAGGTGAGTAAAAAATGAAAGAAGGGAAATCAAAGTCAAAGGGATTCAATAAACAAACATCACTAAAATCGTTCTGGATATAACTGATAGCAAAACCAGTTAGATTAAGCCTGTCCAACATAAATCAATTTACAAGTAATTAATTCAAATAATTACAAACTACACAGAGAGAAATATCATCTGTAGCTTGGGCGATGTAATGGGGACGTATGGTACAGGTCTACTTGGGGGTGAGCGTCGACGTTTCGACCCGACTTAGAAGCATAGAGGGTACTTGGTTCCTCAGCTGGCGGGTATTCCTAAGGACAAGGGACAAGGGGGCGACAACCTATTCAGGATGCTCGTAGATCAAGGCTCCCGGGATGGCAACCCGCACTCACGTTGCAGTTTGAGGACCCAGTGTTCCAAAATTCAGAAAGTATGAAATCATCCTCATAGGTCCGTATAAATGATAGGTGAATCAGTCGCCGTCCGCACTCACGTCGTGGTCTGGGAACAATATTTTCAATATAGGGGAAGGTCTTTAGCCTATGGTGAACCGATATCTGGAGCGAATCAATCGATAACTAAATTTCTGCCGCAGCCCGAGGCGAAGTCAGCACCTTGCACTGTAGTGTAGGACTCGTACAAGGTCAGCCTTAGCTTTCCTACAGTCCTGGTCATACCATACTGCCTGGGTCTGTGCTCCAATTTCTGCTCCCTGCATGGTTTAGCCAGCAGATCCCTAATTCTGTTAAAAGTGGTTTCATGCCTAGTAGGCAGCTTCCTGATTAACCTATCTTTGTGGCATTTGGACAGTTCTTCCACATTCTGGCGTACTATGCATTTCACTGGTTCAAGGGCCTTGGGGCGTTTCTCCACCCAGTCCCATCTAATTGTTCTTATATTATTTGTAATAGAAAGTACTCCCAGGTCCTTCTTACCCCAGCTGCCTATTTCTGTAGTGTTATCTCCCAGATTCGTTAGGGACAGGGTCAGTGAGTTATGGTCGCTATCTAGGCGCTTGACCACTACCATGTCATTAACTAGGGGCCATAGACTAAGTGCAACCAGACAGTAATCAATCCTGCTGGCATGGCCAGGTCTGTTATAGGTTAGCTCCCCTTTTTGGTCTGATTTTGTTCTCCCGTTAGTGGCTTTTAAGTCATGTTGTAACGAGAGGGCCAGCACCTGACTACCTCTCTTAGTCCACCTAACTGGGGGGAGATCTAGCTGAGGGACCTGCCAGACCTTATCCCATTCCTCGGTCAGGTCTCTAGGAGTCATTGCTAGGGGTTCAAAAGTACAATTTAGGTCCCCTGCTACCAGGACTCTCACGCCATCATTGGGTTCAGAAAGCACATGGTCCAAAAGTTTAATAGTGTTAGTATCTTCAGAGCCCCGATTAACTCGGTTGTAAACATTATAGATCCTGATTTTTAAATCACCACGAATATTTAGATCTATAGCTAATATATTAGGGGAATCTCTATGAACCAATTTTATTTTTAGACCAAGAGTGTTTCTGACCCAAATTGCCAGACCTCCCGTTGGCCTCCCCCTCTCTTTCCTGATGGCATTTTGGCCATAAGTTAAGAACCCTGTTCCTATATGGGGTATGCAGACTCCATGTTTCTTGGAAGAGTATTATATTGTGTGAGTCCATGAAAGAACCCCAATTGGGATCATCTAAGAGTTTAATAATGGTAAAAATCCTTCACAACGAATTTTTGACCCCGCATACCATTACTCCGCATTCAAGTACTACGCATGGTGCACCGCATACCATTACTCCGCATTTCCTTTACAACGCGTGTGCATTTACCACGCATGCCTTTACAACGAATTTCGTTGTAAAGGTATGTATGGTAAATGAATACGAGTTGTAAAAAAAATATAGGCGATCCACGTCGTTGTGAGGAAACAGAGGCTCTTCTGTTTCCTCACAACGACGTGCACCGCCCCTCAGAGACAGACGACGTGAAGCAGGAACCAGGAGGAGAGGGGAACCACGAGGAGAGGGAAGTAAGGGGGATTGGGCCTGGGGCGGGGGTTAAATGTTTAGGGTAGTCTCGCGGGGTAGTGTTTCAGTGTAGGGACCGGACTGGGGGTGGGGGAGGGGTCGTGCTGGAAGGTAGTGTTTTAGGGTAGTGTTTGTGTAGTGTAGGGCAGTGTTTTAGGGTTTAGGGTAGTGTTGGGGGTCGTGCAGGGTAGTGTTTGAGTGTAGGGACCGGACTGGGGGTTGGTGGGGGGTCGTGCTGGGGGTAGTGGTTTAGAGTAGTGTCGGTGGGTCGTGCAGGGTAGTGTTTGAGTTTAGGGACTGGACTGGGGGTCGGGGGGGATCGTGCTGGTGGTAGTGTTTTAGGGTTTAGGGTAGTGTTGTGGTGTTTGTGTAGTGTAGGGTAGTGTTTTAGGGTTTAGGGTAGTGTCGGTGGGTCGTGCAGGGTAGTGTTTGAGTGTAGGGACTGGACTGGGGGTCGGGGGAGGGTCGTGCTGGGGGTAGTGTTTTAGAGTTTAGGGTAGTGTTGTGGTGTTTGTGTAGTGTAGGGCAGTGTTTTAGGGTTTAGGGTAGTGTAGGGGGGGGTCGTGCTGGGGGTAGGGTTTAGGGTAGTGTGGTGTGGTGTGTGTGTAGTGGTTTAGGGTAGTGTCGGGGGGTCGTGCTGGGTAGTGTAAATGTAGGGAGAGGACTGGGTGTCGGGGGAGGGTCGTGCAGGGGTACTACATTAGGGTGTAGGTTAGGGCAGGGTACTCTCACTTACCTTTCAAACTTTTACAATGAGTATACCTTTACCACGCATGCCTTTGCGTTGTAATGTAAAACAACAATATCTCAACCGGTATAATTAGTAAGGGCAGTTAGAATTGCATGTACAACACATTACAAAAAGGAAAAAAGGGGAGACTCTGAAAGAAATTTTTGAAAAGTGCACTTGGCATCATATATTTTTTAAGAACACAATAAAGCGGGTACAGTTGTAGCAGCACTGTAGGCAATGAAATTGCGTTGTAATGGCATGCGTGGTAAAGGCATAGTCGTTGTAAAAGTTTGCGTTGTCATAACTTGCGTGGTCATTGAATTTGCGTTGTCAAAAATTTGTGGTAATGGTATGCGGAGTGTTTGTTAGCGGGGTAACATCATATATTCTTTAATAATCCCTGCCACATTCCAAACCAGAATTCTTAGTTGACTTGGGTGAGTATTTGAAGTAATACAGTTGATATTGCTCTCTGCGGTTTCCTCTAGCTCTACATTTAGGAAACCGCTAGCCCTCTCTCCTCCTCCCACATTCCAGTGCACACTACTTCCCTCCACAGTGGCAGGCACCCCCGTTACTCCTACAATTTGCTCCACCAGCCCTTCTCGGGTTACGGCAGGGGGAGGAGTCATACATTCGTCTGGGTGCAGCAAAACTCCTGTAAGCAGCCTATTGCACATACTGGGAGTGATAGTTGGTTACTATTGAATAATACATGTACCGCTGAGAAGGACACTCCGAGGGTGAAGAGATTAACTTCTTATGGTGAGGATGCAATATTTCTAGCTTCATATTCTGCTAAGAGTGGGTGGTGGATGTGAGGATGGGGATGTGAATGTAAGATAAGTGTGACCATAACACTTCAGAGATGAAGTCAGTTGCTATCAACCAGCAAAAAATCGTAAAAGACAGATTTAACATTGGTCGACACGGAAATCTAAACCAGCATATGAGATAAATCACATTGCCCATATCATAAAAAAAAGGTCTTCTAACAGACATATAATAGTCAGCATGACTCTGGAGGGACATGTGAAAAAAGAGGGAGGGGGCGACCTAGTGGCAGTGAAAGGATATATTATGAGATGCAGCTTCGGGAGTTAAACAGTTTCCAGCAGATCAGGAGCGGTGTTGAGGCAAGGAAGTGCCAGACAGAGGGTCTGATTCCATCTGAGATTCGCATTGATTAGCCAGGAATGGTGCTTGGTCTGATGGCTCTACAAAACTTTTGGACTGTTCCCTGAAGCATAGCTGCCAAGGTTTCAGATTGCAATGTGTGACATTTTCATAATTCCCGTGTAATTGTGAGTGACATTTCAACACCTATGAGTGACACTATCTTGCGGGCAAAAATCAAGCAATGAAGATGAGAGGCACATATAAATATCAGAGATTCTACCCATTTGAGCAACGAGAAACTCTAAGAACATCTTAGAACTGCTGCACAGCACCAGAAATGGAAGGGTACTAACCAGAGACACACTGTGTGACTGCAGGCTGGCAGGCACTGCTGCTGCTCAGAAGATGATCTGTTCATGACCGCACGCTAGCCTAAAAAGCACATTTTATAGCATGGGTCAGCTTGTTATTGAAACTACCCTCACAACCCTAACCCTTCTGCAACTCTGTCTCCCACCCCGAGAAAATACCAGCCTTCTGTTCTCATTCTAACATTTTGCAAAGGGCCAGACACGATTCTTAAATACAACTTTACATAGCTGCCAATTTTCATAATTGCTTATGTGTGATATTTATATGTTTTCATTGTGTGACACTTGAGTGGCACTTCCTCATGAGTAAATCAAAGGAATGACTTATTATTTGCGTGCCTGTGAGTTTTCTATTACTATAGCTAAATATACAACACAGTCTTCAGAGTGCTTGAATCCATCACGTTTTTCCACTTATACTGTCCTCTGCAGGTTCTCACTCTTTATACACTTTCATTTTTCTCTTCCAACATCTCTCGGAAATTGTCCATAAGCACGTCATGTCTGAGTGTTGTTAAAATCTACAGAAACATAACAGTAAGTAAAAGGAAATAGTCTTCGGGAAAGCGATATAGATTAAAACGTGTGAAATGTAACCAGGTGCTGCGTTGGTGTCATAGATTGCCTTTACAGTGTTAGTTATTCTTCAGCAATTGTTTAACACTCATTGAGAACTTGAGAATTTCTTGCCAGTAGCCCAAAACGCTCTGCTGGTTTTGCTGCAGAGGAGACTGGCCTCAGAGGACAACGATCTGCTCTCTGAGTCAGACGGGCTGCCTGGGACGACCAAAATTATGTTTGGGGGTGGGGCGCAGTCAGCACTTCGGTAATTGCGACACGTGGGGAAAAACATCCTGCCAACACCACTTAAGTTTAGAGGCAGGGACAGCCTAGGGCAGCTCGGTAAAAAGAACCAAACTGCCCGTTTCCGTCTGGAATTTTTGCACTACTAGTGCATAGCAATAACTGTCTGGGGTGCCTTACCAGCATTTAAAGAGGAAGGCGAGGTACCACCAGATCTGTGTGTGGGGACTGCCGTTCGTATAACGATCCGGATCACGTTGTTCTCTTTCTCATTTGAAGAACACACAAGGAAAGCCTGTGGGAAGGCCCGACAGTGGGCTTGATTAATCACAACAAGTTTTGATCTGGGGCTTATGTGAAGTTGAAATAATAACGTGAAAAACATGCCAGCGCTCACCTCTATGAGCCGGGCCCGCCCGGCTCAAATCACACCATTGATTCACTCACAGTAGATCCGCGCTGCGGGAGGATTAACTAGTTAAGCACCGGCCGAAAGCCAGCAGCGAGCAGCTCCCTCTGCTACAGGCTGTCAGCAGGCTCTCCATGGCGAGTCTAAGTTAGCCGGTCACTGTGCTGATGAGGGTCGGGTGAGCCTGAGAGGGCCCGGCTCGCCAGCGGGATCCCAGGTCTGCCAAGTATCACGCATCAGGCGTGACTCTACCGCATTTCAGTGTGGTGTTCCGCATCACCGCACTGAAATGCATTGTCACGCATTTGAATGCTGTCTCTCCGCTGTACCAGCGCTAAAGTATTGGCCACGCCAGGCTGCTAGCGTGCGCGCCTGTGACCTGTGCCGGCTCTGCTGCTCCCCGCAGACTTGCCAGCACGGGCGCTGCCACCAGCACAGGCAGGCTCAGTCAGTAACCGTTAATCTTGTGCACACACTGCTGCTACAAATGTATTTAATCTTAGGCTGCTGCATTGAAATTCCGGCCCGCGGCGCCGGTACGGCTGAGTCACTCAGACTACAACCCAGGCCAGACGTCACCGGGCCGAGGTAGTCACTGTGCCCAATACCGAGAGGAGACAGTGACACCCGCCGGGCAGGGCCTGCCCTCAGTGGTTGCGAGATTACTGGCTGTGGCGCCGCGGGACTGTGACCTCAGGTCCTACCTGGTCTATAATGCACCACAAATGAGAGCTGCTGTGTCAGCGCGCTACCGCGATGTGCGCAGCTTCCAGCAGGCTTGAGGGTATGTGGTTAATGTGCGCGCTAGTGCGTTACAATGTAACAACACCCGAAACAGCGGCCGGCAAAGCAGTGGTCACTTTCAGTGCCCAATGGCTATGGAGATACTTTAATAGGGTGGAGCCGCAAAAAGGGCGGCATTTCTAGATTAGTTGCAGTGTGCACACAGCTTACAATACCGCGGGGGGGTATAATGGATCCCGCTGGCGAGCCGGGCCCTCTCAGGCTCACCCGACCCTCATCAGCACAGTGACCGGCTAACTTAGACTCGCCATGGAGAGCCTGCTGACAGCCTGTAGCAGAGGGAGCTGCTCGCTGCTGGCTTTCGGCCGGTGCTTAACTAGTTAATCCTTCCGCAGCGCGGATCTACTGTGAGTGAATCAATGGTGTGATTTGAGCCGGGCGGGCCCGGCTCATAGAGGTGAGCGCTGGCATGTTTTTCACGTTATTATTTCAACTTCACATAAGCCCCAGATCAAAACTTGTTGTGATTAATCAAGCCCACTGTCGGGCCTTCCCACAGGCTTTCCTTGTGTGTTCTTCAAATGAGAAAGAGAACAACGTGATCCGGATCGTTATACGAACGGCAGTCCCCACACACAGATCTGGTGGTACCTCGCCTTCCTCTTTAAATGCTGGCAAGGCACCCCAGACAGTTATTGCTATGCACTAGTAGTGCAAAAATTCCAGACGGAAACGGGCAGTTTGGTTCTTTTACCGAGCTGCCCTAGGCTGTCCCTGCCTCTAAACTTAAGTGGTGTTGGCAGGATGTTTTTCCCCACGTGTCGCAATTACCGAAGTGCTGACTGCGCCCCACCCCCAAACATAATTTTGGTCGTCCCAGGCAGCCCGCCTGACTCAGAGAGCAGATCGTTGTCCTCTGAGGCCAGTCTCCTCTGCAGCAAAACCAGCAGAGCGTTTTGGGCTACTGGCAAGAAATTCTCAAGTTCTCAATGAGTGTTAAACAATTGCTGAAGAATAACTAACACTGTAAAGGCAATCTATGACACCAACGCAGCACCTGGTTACATTTCACACGTTTTAATCTATATCGCTTTCCCGAAGACTATTTCCTTTTACTTACTGTTATGTTTCTGTAGATTTTAACAACACTCAGACATGACGTGCTTATGGACAATTTCCGAGAGATGTTGGAAGAGAAAAATGAAAGTGTATAAAGAGTGAGAACCTGCAGAGGACAGTATAAGTGGAAAAACGTGATGGATTCAAGCACTCTGAAGACTGTGTTGTATATTTAGCTATAGTAATAGAAAACTCACAGGCACGCAAATAATAAGTCATTCCTTTGATTTACTCATGAGGAAGTGCCACTCGAAGTGTCACACAATGAAAACATATAAATATCACACATAAGCAATTATGAAAATTGGCAGCTATGTAAAGTTGTATTTAAGAATCGTGTCTGGCCCTTTGCAAAATGTTAGAATGAGAACAGAAGGCTGGTATTTTTCTCGGGGTGGGAGACAGAGTTGCAGAAGGGTTAGGGTTGTGAGGGTAGTTTCAATAACAAGCTGACCCATGCTATAAAAATGTGCTTTTAGGCTAGGCGTGCGGTCATGAACAGATCATCTTCTGAGCAGCAGCAGTGCCTGCCAGCCTGCAGTCACACAGTGTGTCTCTGGTTAGTACCCTTCCATTTCTGGTGCTGTGCAGCAGTTCTAAGATGTTCTTAGAGTTTCTCGTTGCTCAAATGGGTAGAATCTCTGATATTTATATGTGCCTCTCATCTTCATTGCTTGATTTTTGCCCGCAAGATAGTGTCACTCATAGGTGTTGAAATGTCACTCACAATTACACGGGAATTATGAAAATGTCACACATTGCAATCTGAAACCTTGGCAGCTATGGGATCCATTATACCGCCCCGCGGTATTGTAAGCTGTGTGCACACTGCAACTAATCTAGAAATGCCGCCCTTTTTGCGGCTCCACCCTATTAAAGATTCTCCATAGCCATTGGGCACTGAAAGTGACCACTGCTTTGCCGGCCGCTGTTTCGGGTGTTGTTACATTGTAACGCACTAGCGCGCACATTAACCACATACCCTCAAGCCTGCTGGAAGCTGCGCACATCGCGGTAGCACGCTGACACAGCAGCTCTCATTTGTGGTGCATTATAGACCAGGTAGGACCTGAGGTCACAGTCCCGCGGCGCCACAGCCAGTAATCTCGCAACCACTGAGGGCAGGCCCTGCCCGGCGGGTGTCACTGTCTCCTCTCGGTATTGGGCACAGTGACTACCTCGGCCCGGTGACGTCAGGCCTGGGTTGTAGTCTGAGTGACTCAGCCGTACCGGCGCCGCGGGCCGGAATTTCAATGCAGCAGCCTAAGATTAAATACATTTGTAGCAGCAGTGTGTGCACAAGATTAACGGTTACTGACTGAGCCTGCCTGTGCTGGTGGCAGCGCCCGTGCTGGCAAGTCTGCGGGGAGCAGCAGAGCCGGCACAGGTCACAGGCGCGCACGCTAGCAGCCTGGCGAGGCCAATACTTTAGCGCTGGTACAGCGGAGAGACAGCATTCAAATGCGTGACAATGCATTTCAGTGCGGTGATGCGGAACACCACACTGAAATGCGGTAGAGTCACGCCTGATGCGTGATACTTGGCAGACCTGCTGAAGGTTATCCGGAACTTCGAAAGACCTGAAAAAGAATAGGGAATTCCCTTATCCATAAGTCTTTTCTGTAGGTTTAAGAACCCTTTGCATCGAATTGCAGTATCTCTAGCATAATCCTGCAAGATAGAGATTTTGTGATCTTGCCACTGTATCATCCGACAGTGAACGTTTTATAAATGGGTAATACAAGCTGTTACAGTTGACTGACTCGTACTAAGGTGTCCATGAAGGTAAATGCAAAAATGATTGCTATTGGCAAATAAAACTGAACATTTAACAAGCCAAAGTAAATTGTTCTTTTACCAGTTGTTTTGATTTATAAGATTGATTAATGTGTTCATGTTTTGAATTACAGGATTAGTAAATCAACTCCTGCTTTTCCATTGGGTTCCAGGGCAGTGCCACTGGAGCAGGCGATTGGTGTAGAAAATATGGGCTGAAAACTGTCTTGACCATTAAATTACATTTTCTTCAATTTGTCTACCCTCCACTGGTCAACTTATTTTTTTCTTTCTGAAACTCAAATTGCAGATTGACAGTGTTCTAAATTCATGAAACTATTGCATTGTGACTTAGGATACATCACTTTTTGGCTGACCTCCAGATTTACTCTGGTTGATTATGCTGAATGCACAGCAATTTATGCGGGTGAATAGAAGGAAAATTGCTTCATCGAGTGGGTATCTTCGATCATGAAAATATTTTCTTTGTTATGGCTACAGACTGCTTTTGCTGCATGCCAGAATACATATAAATATATAAACACCAAAAACATACACTGATAGGGGCTCTGGGTTGGCTCCCTACAGCCATTGGTTTGTTTGGGTCAACCCCCTTAAATCTGTGCTTGACGAAAGTGTCATTCATGTTTTGTGTCCAGCTAGAGAAGTTTTTTATCTTGCGTTAGCTATTGGCTATTAGGCATGTTAATCCGTCCGTCTCAAATTGCAATGCATTGACGGTGAAGCAACTCCATGTCCTGCAATGGCGGGGTAGTTGTCCTTAAAGTCTATCCGTAGTTCTGTTGATGCAGCATCAATGCTAATTTTGTATCTAAATGTGTTCTTGCTCTTAAATAACCATGGGTGATTATAAACCTTAGTGTGATTTTACTCCTACATGATATCATGGTGCTGCTTACTTTCCACTATCAATGAGTAACTGCACAGTGATTTTACACCTAGATGTGACTTGTGATCCTAAAGGTTTTCTGCACATTTCTGTGTGCACCCTCCTGATTTTGCACATGCTATCAACCAAATGTGATGTCACAGCGCTGGCGTCAGCCACCGTTTTGACCTACACTGCAAGGAGGTTGGAATTCCTGTGCTTTCCAATAGTTACAGCATGATAGTAGTAGTTCCTGCAGGAGCTCAGAGCAGCTGGCAATATCACCCTCTCTACCTATACAGCAGGATGTTTTGAGTTCTAGCAATATCTTACAGTGCTGCATAGGCCCTCAAAATTTCGTTTGTGCGCTATATAGTTTTATCTGGTAAAACTGTATGCATTTGCAAATTTAGTGGCTATTTCAGTGGAGAATGTGCTGCTTGTAAATGAAAGTGCATTACCACATCATGCTTTAGTAATCTATTTGAAACAGTGTGCACCAAAATGCACCACCAGCTACATACTACTACACCCTTGCCACTTTCTTGCTGAATTAGTGTGGCTCATTTGCTAGACTTGTTCTTTGTTCCACGCACACAAGGCCCTCCACGGCACCGGACCAGCATACCTGAACAGCCGACTCAAATTCCACGCACCCCAAAGGACCCTACGATCAGCCCAGCTCTCCTACGCCGTCGTCCCCCGCACCAGAAAGACCAGATCGGGAGGCCGCTCCTTCTCCTTCCTCGCGGCCAAAGCATGGAACGCCCTTCCGCTCCACCTCAGACAGACATCGCTCCCCATCTTCGCAAGAAACCTCAAAACCTGGCTCTTCGACAGACCCCCTCCTTGATGGATGGAACCTGCACCCCCCCCACCCCTAGTGCCTTGAGACCCTTACGGGTGAGTAGTCGCGCTTTAACAAACCCCTGATTGATTGTGTGAAGCTTGGATTTTCCCAGTCCCTATAAATTCAGTAATGTAACATTGATGGCAGCACCCCCACTCTGAAAATTGTTCCAGCACTACTGCAGGGCTGCAGGCAATGGCACCCTCACTGCCTCCTACCAGAGGGCTGACCAACCTCCAGTGTAGTGTAGCTCCTATTTCCCTAATAGGCTCTGCGCATTGGAATAATATATCCTATAGGTTTGACATAGGACTAAGGTCGGTATGTCCCTATCGAGTATATTAAACTTAATTACTTGTGCCAGCTAGCTCAGAGGCCACTAGAAACTCCTTGACAACAAGAAGGGAGTAGTTTCGGGCAGCCGCAAAACATGACCAATATGTTTCCCTTTTAGAATCAGAACGTGTCCCAGAGTTGTGGAAACACTAGATAACTATTTCACTCAGCTCAGTCGTGCATGCTTAGTTTTCCTCAGAGTTACACAGAAATAATAGACGGGCGTTTTCAATAAAAGATTTATTGAACAGTCTTGTTTCTGGTCTAAGTATAATGTGCTGTTACGATCACAAGACAGTATGCGAGATAAATAATGTACAGGGTGAGCAGTAGAAATAAATAATACTGCGATAGCATTATCTTTTAGTACATATGCTGTTACATAAATAACACAGACTAAAAATGCGAGTACTCATACGATGCGGTGCTAAGCTAGTTCTACCCCAATGTACCTAACCTAGGTGTAGGACAAGGTATGAAGTAGGTGAAGTATTCCTTACTATGGTATACTAAGAGTATGTTAAGTCTAGTATGCCAAGAGTCCCTCTAGGTTCTTATCGGCTCCATACCTGAAGAATGAGAGAGGTTGGAATCTCTTTGCCAGACTCGAACTCCAACACCCCGCAAGGGAAGTCAGATCGCTGGAAGCTGGGCTCTCTGCGTGCAGGGAATGGCAGCGTCTTCTCAGTGCGTCAGGCCGGGATACGGGCTCCTCTGAAGTCGAGGTCTCCTCTGGTTTACAGGGGCTAGGGAAGGTATATTTATACCTGAGAGCACCTTAGGAATGTTAGCATTGACGTGAATTGGACAACGAAAGACGTCATGAATGAACCCCTAAGGAATAATGGTTCATGCATAATAGATGAGGCCTTGAAGAAATCAATAGTCCTGGGCTAGGGAAACTCCCGCAGCCTAAGGGTCTGTTCTTCATGAACTCGTTGTGACGCTAGGGTGGATGGATGTCAGAGACCATGCCTGTATTTGGAGTGCACGGTTTAATGCCTAAATAAGGCCTGGGATTCTATGCCTATATAAGAGCAGGGCGAATTGTGCCTATATAAGGACATGATATTGGAAAGCCCGTTATGGACACCCTAAGAGGAATACAACACCCACTCCACTTTCGTGTATACGATAATACATAAATGCTAAACATAAAAAATGCTAAACATAAAAATGGAGTACCGCATATTTCTAAAATATTTCATAAAACCATTTAAAAAGGCATTTTAAAAAAACCATATTAGAATGCAAAAAGGTACTGTACATTCGAAGCATTGCTTATCATTTCAGGCATAAAGTTCGAAAATAAATGCAATTGGAATGAACTAAGCAGTAATATTTACATGTGACAGAAAATGATCGATAAGTTGTTCATAAATCAAAGTCATTTCATGTCAGGAAATTTAAATGAACTGTTTTTAGACACATAAGATGACTAAATGTCTTTGGAAGGACCGCCAAGTCTGTACTATAAGGCTAGTTCTACTTTAAGCAGATTGATATACCCTTTTCCTTCGAAAAAATGGGAAAAAGTTCAATTTTTGGTAGAGTTCCAAGTTTTTGAAAAATGAAGGCCAAATTGTTGCTGTATTTCTGGAACACTGTATGCTGAATCAGTCAGTTTACGGATCTGGTGTAAACATTAGATCATCTATTTCTATAGACAAAACATCATCCACTGTAGTTGGTGTGAGTTGGAACACCTCGTGAAGCAGGTTAATTGCACAGAGATGTGAAGCATTGCTTTCAATTGTCGCAATGTTCGCGTCCGTTGTTACCTGTGTGCCTGTAGTTCTTTCTCGTACCTCAGCAGCTGCCGGAAGCGTCTGTGAGATCTCAATTAATGCTGTCATCAGGATAGGAAGCCGCTGGGGACAACACATAGCATGGGCCGTTATCTGGTCCAGCAGAGTATCGACATCCGTTGGCGCATCCGATGGAAATGTTAGACAGGTGTCCAACACGCATTCTACACCGCATAGCAGGCATCGTAGAACAGGTAAGATGCAATCTTGCCAGATTGGTCTAAAGGACAGGAACCATGTGGTATTAAGGTCCCGTAGACGATTTATGCCCAAAAGCTGTACTATTTGCTCACGGCACTTTCGTTCAAGGAGAGCTTTCTCCATGTCGCTCGGAGTGATGTCGGCGAATTGGCTGGCCATAGCGAAATAGCAGGAAGAGAAATAGAATTCCGGCAACAAGTGCTAGAATTAATGGTATGCCACCAAACACCGAATGTGCAAAGTTCGGGATGATTCCGAGTATTGCCTGGAAAGGTGCTAACAGACCCGAGAAGATGCCCTTAAATACATGTACAATTCCTGTTGTATAAGACATGTTGAAAATTCGTCCTAACATTTCCACGAAATGTATAGGGCAGTTTGTACGTATTAAAGTCTGTATCTCAGCCGAAGTCCTTGCAATTTGCAGATCATAGGTTTCTTTGGCCGAGGTCAGAGGCACTGTTTGTTGTAAAAGCATGGCTTTCATTCTGCTTAAAGTATCAAATCTTATAAAAGAGACGTTCAGCGAAGGCCATAGAGGCGACTCCCTGACTGTGTCTATTGGGGCAAACAATACTTGCATACAGCAAGTGACCCTGGAGTTGACCGTTACTAGATATGGGATGCCTGGCAGCATGCCACAGCAACTCTGATCATTCAACATGAGGTAACTCCCATTAGAAAGTTGTCCGAACGTTGGATTAATCACAGCAGCTGGTGTACCCTGCTGATGGCAAGACAAATTTGCCACAGAACCATTACAAGCTCCGTGCAAGGAAATGTCCTGACATATAAGTGAACCGCTTAGTGCACGTTTACAGTTTTTACCGCTTAAAAACACTTCACGATCCCCGCTCCAACATCTATATGTATACGGTAAAGCCCAAGATGTCTTAATGTATTCCTTACCCAACCTTTCATATTTGCCTGCTTGCATTTGTCTGAGGCAAAACTGAAAAGTAGTCACAGGTAGTGTAATTTTGCCATGAATAAGCCATTCTGTAGCTGGTTTTTCTGCCACTGTGAATGGTAACTTTTCCAGTTTTTCAATGCTCAGCACTGTATACTTTGCTCCTCTTTGTGCCATTTCGATCTGTTTATCAGTTAGATTGTATTTTGCAAACAGAGCCGTTGTGTTGATGAAACGCCAAGGCACATAGCCCGCTCGCAATGATTGCAGCGTCCAGCTTAATAACATAATAGAACGTATTTGAGATTGGCCTTGTTGTAACATCGCCAAATCTTGTTCTAGTATGTCGATAGCAGAGGATACAATGCCATCCAATGAATATATTCTGGATGACAAAGTTGTTAACCCATTGTCGACCACAGAGAGTGTTTTCTCTAAATTAATACGATCAAGTTCACGTATTCGTTCTGCGGCCTCTATCTGTGACACCTTCCAAGCTTCATTATAAGCAGCATAAATGCCGGTATATATGAAACGTTTTTGACGTGGTTTTCTTGGTCCAAGCAAGAAATCCCTAAGATCTGCGTCTTTTGCAAGTAAGGATAAGTGTTGTTTCACATCCTGTAGTGTAGATGTATGCAGCCAATCGAGGCATAATTTACCTACACTGTATGTTGTTACTACCCCCGGATGTTGTCTTTGGACGTATCTTGGGTCTGGCCTATGAATAGTAAATCCCTGAGTTTTATTCAGGAATCTTTCCTGACAGTTATTCGTGTCTGTGGGCCAGATCAACCATTTTTTCCAATCAGGATTAGATCTGTTGAGTTGTAGTATATTCTCAACTGTCACCACCGCCTGTGTTTCATTATTTTTTGCAGGAGTTGGTACAGAAGGTGTGTTCATCTCTTTGATCTTGGCTAATCCAAGACAAGATGTTTGTTGGATAGTTTCATTCAAAAACATTATTTGTTCAGGGATGATGCAGGCTCTAAATAAAGCTTCTATCCCCTGTACTTGCCATTCTTTAGTACCCCACAACGTTTTTGTGTCTATTGTGTCTTTCCAAAAGTCGAAACCCTGTCTAGACAGTTGGGCATTAAATATTGCAGAATAAATCTGTTTTGTATTTGTTAACATAATTTTCAGTCCTGTTTTGTTTACATTTTTATAGTAAAACATTTCTGGATCAGATGTATTGTAACCTGAAAAATATGGAAATTTACTGGCAAATGTTTTTGAACTACTTTTAGGTGGTGTAGGGCAATGTTCCCATTGGTTAAACATAAACACATTTCTTGGATATGCAGATTTATGCAAAAAATGATGACCATAGTGATTATAACAATACAGTAGTTCATAGTCTGATGAACCCTCTAAATATTCATTTTTAGAAAATGCAGCAGATTTTTCTAGGTCAAACATAATGTCAGTCACAGTCTCAAAGTCCCAATCATCAGAATAGGTACTGGACGTGATTAGATCACTTAATGAAATTTTAAACAAATGTGGAATGTTCAATTCTTCCGTTGGACCGAATATATCAAAATCTGCTTTGTCCCACACTATACCATCGTGTATAGGAACAGCTGTGATGTTCACTGATGACAAGTCTCTTGCTTCACGATGGGAGAATTTATGAGGTTTCAAAAGTACGTTTACGTCTTTTCCTTCAGTGTTCACATGGATGTATCTGCCACTGATAAGCACGCTTACAGTTGTTACCAAAGCTAGCCAGAGCAGGAAAACAAAAAGTCCAGATGTAACCCAGAGTTCAATCCATGGAGAAACCAAATAAGTCATTTTCACAAAATGAAGAAAGTCTTGTACTTGCTGCTTGAATTTCAATGACACTGGCGTCGTTTCAGGTTCACTCGGATCTTCTGAGAACGTATCAAAGTTAATGAAATAGCCAGAAGCAGTTCTGTCAATTGTTGGAATTGCATCAGGATTCGTAGAAATCACTGGAACCAGTTCATCACTTGTTACATTGGTGTAGACAGGTGTATTTGGATGAACTGTTACTTGGTGTTCAAGAGGGATGAGTTCCATAGCGTTGTTGCATAGTCCTTCATTTGTTTCAGCTGAATTCTCGATTGTTATCAGTCTTTCAGAATGAACCTCTTGGATAGTAGCGAGAGGAGTGTGTTTGCTACTAGGTCGGAGTCCACGAGGCCTACTATTTAGTATTGGCCACATACTGTGGTTTGATGAGGTCGATGGACACAAATCTTTTCTCCTTTCTTCCAGCAAGGGGCGGCAGTAGTACTGTTCTTGTTCCTTGAACTGCTAGGACAGGTACTGGTTGTCTGTAAGAAGGTCCAAATTCCTTCTTGTCCGCAATTTTTTCCCTGACTAGATCCCCAACTTTTGGAATCCAGACAGGCCTTGCTGGGACAGCCGGTTGATCCCCAGTGGTGGTTGACTGTAGGAATACGTTGCTTTGTTTGGTTCTTAATTTGTTTAAGTCCTGTAAAACAGCCAAACGATCTTTGATATCAAAGGGTTTATTTTCCACCACTGTGCCTACGTTTTCTAAGTCTGGTACCCACATTCTTGTCCCAAATAGGACCTCATATGGAGTGACCCCCTAGAGAACTTCTTGGCAGGTTGTTAAGTGCACGTTGAACTCCACTAAGGTGTTTGACCCACCCGTCACCCGAACCTAATACTCTAGCTGTTATAGACTGCTTTATGTCCCGGTTTTTCCTTTCCACAACCGAATTTCCCTCAGGATGGAATGGAGAGGAGTACCGCAATGCAACGCCCAGACTGGCCATGGCCTCTTTGTAAGCCCTAGAGCTGAACGCAGGACCCTGGTCAGAATGTAGTGTGCCTATTGCGTATATGCCGATAAAGACTCGCAAATCTTTTATAACAATTCGAGTGTCAGCTGAGCGCTGAGGCCATAACCATAGGAACCTAGATTCAGTATTTGTGGGAATGCCTTTGCCCAGTAGGACGCTGGCGCGTAGATAGTTGAATGCTGTCTAACAGTGGTCTCTGTACTGGGCTGCCGCATTCGCAGCATGGTGTCTGGTGGCTCTTTCGCTGTAATTTACAGTCTAAGCAGTTGTTGATGAATATGTGAATTTCTGTATTCATCCCAGGCCACCAGTACCTCTCTTTTAAAGTCAAGATAGTTTTAGAGATCCCTTGATGTGACAGACCCTCCCCCAAATGTGTTTCATGAATCAAGGCTGATCTACGTTCCATGTTTGGTATTACCCTTTCCCCCACTCCAGGGATTCGAGCAAAAGGAACGTTGTTCGCATCAATTACATAAGAGTACTTGAGTGGAAACTTTTTGGTAACGCTGCACTGCTGCCTTTGCTTGATGCATTGACAGCCAACATTATCTCACCGTCTATTTTTGTTTTTGAACGAGTGATCGCAGCTACGGAAGCCGTTTGCACAGCCCCCTTTGCGGCTTCGTCAGCCAATGAATTTCCTGCAACGTGAACGCCATCACGTTGATGACTCAGTGTGTGTATCACGTGAGCCTTTGGTAGTTCGTTTTTCAACTGAACTACTTGTTCCCAAAGCAATTTCTGCTTTATTGTGCCACCTTTCGCATCTTTGAAACTATTTTCAAGCCAGTTTTGTATATATTCATTATACGACTGAACACAGTAAAAGGAATCGCACACGATTAGTGTGGGGAATTCTCGATCTGTACTTTCAAGTGCCAGTTTGAATGCTTGTAGTTCAGCTCTCGCTGAGCTGTACAATCCCCTAGAGATTTTGTTTTTGTGACCATAGGTCTGAAGATGCCATTTCGCATGCGACCTTTAACGATAGCACACGCTGCACTGTAAGCTTGCTTACCCCCTATTGCAGGTTGTGCGGATCCGTCAGTGTAAATTATGAATTCGTACTGATCGAGAGGCAGAATTTCAGTAGGCAGGGGACATTCATGTTCATACTGCAGGAAGGCTTGTGTTTTCAAATCTGGATCAAAAACATATTCAACATCTGTTGCAGCAAGAGAATTAACCCATTGTATCCATCTTGGATGCAATGCCTTAGCATTTGGAATGCTTGCTTTTGTAACCGCTTCTAAAGCAGGTACTGGGGTTACGATAATAATGCGTTTCCCTTGGGCTAAGGCTTTCTTTTGCTACAGCGGTTTGAACTGCTGTTAAAAAAATTTCAGTAGAACTGAAGCGCATTTCCGCTTGTGTGTACAAGTGTGATTTATACGCTATTGGTATTTTTTCACCCTCATTGAAAGTTAAGTAGGTGAATCCGCATTGACCCGAAATTATTCGGATCACCAAATTTCGTTCACTTACGCGTGTTTGTAAGTGATGTTAGCCTGGAGTGAACGCAAAATTTCTGTGTGTTCCTGTGTCCAGTTTTTGATTGAAAAATCAGGTTTGGTTAATGCGTAGAGAGGTTTAACTCTTTCTGCGTAGTTTAGAATGTATGTTCTTCCAAAATTTAAGAAACCCAGGATTGATTGTAAGTTTTTTAGCGTTTTTGGAGGTTGGAGCAGCGCACACTTTTCTAAAAAGTTAGCTGCCAAGCTCTTGCCTTCACTTGAAAGCTCATATCCTAGAAATAGGACATTGAGATGGGCAATTCTGGACTTTTTAAAGTTGAATTTGTAACCCTCAGAGGCGAATCCCAGTATAATGGTGCTCACCCTGTTCAAGTGTTTTACTAGGTCATCGTCTGTCAGATATATGTCATCAACCTAGGATAATGCCTCATTGTCATAAATTTGTAGTAACTCCATTACCCTCGCTGAGAATAAACCTGGGCTATTCTTGAACCCTTGTGGGAGTCGACAAAAGTGACACTGGGTCCCCATTATGGAGAATGCTGTTAAGTACCTGCTTTCAGGTGCTATGTTTTGACAAAAGAAACCATTTGATATGTCTAATGTTGTTTTATATTTTTTACGCACAATGTTATTCATTAAAGCTGTGCTATGTGCATTTTGCACTGCAAAAGTTTTAGAACAAGTGTTTAGATGTCTGTAATCCAAAACTAGACGATATGTTTTGTCTGGTTTGGAGACGGGAAACAAAGGTTTGTTCATTGAGGAGGTGCATGTTTCAATCACCCCTTAGTATTCAAGTTGATCTAAGATCTCCCTGACCTATTTTTTAGCTTCTTGCTTAATAGGATACTGCCGTTGTGCAGTTGGTTCATGTTTCAGATGTATTTTATGGTGAGGTGAATCTTCATCCCATCCTACATGATTTTTATATAATGCTGGGGCCTGGGCCACTGCCCATTTCCTGGCATATGTATATCTTAGATGCAATGGTATATGGTTGGAGAAGGCAGGCATAATAATGTCCTCGCCATGTGGGCACTCCCTGACAAATTGTGGTGGCCAGTCCTTTTCTGCTAGAAGTATGTCATAGCCTCTTGATAGTCTTTCCCCAAAAAGTGCTTTCACCTGTCTAGGTTTGTCTCCCTCCATCCGGAGTGTTATTTCAAATAACCTTTGTGGAGTACTAACCCTGGTGTCTACAGTCTCAACTGTGATGTACTCATTCAAGTCCACTATCTCCAGAAGTTCCCTCAGGTTCTGGCGAACTATTGTGACTTCTGCTGCACTCTCCAGCATGGTCTGAGCCCATTCTCCGTTCTTGAGTTGTGTTCTCCGTATTCTCGGCATGTCTAATTTTAAGACCTGCTACTTTCTTTTTGGAGAATTGAGGTTTTGCTTTAGTTTTTGAAGCGTGTTTGTCGTCTTTCGATTTCACGCGTTCTTCTTTATGTTCTGATCGTCCTCTTCTTTCCGAAGTCTGTGATGAGATCTGAAAGGGACGAGAGGAACGTGTATCAGTATCTTGATACCTATCAGGTTTTCTCAAATTATCCCTATTCCTGAGGTTATACCTCCTTTCAGAGGGCTCCTTTTGAGGAGACCTACCTCGGGATTGAGAACGTTTCTCGTTTGATTTTTGTTTAGTAGACTCCCACTTTTTTTTAGAAGATGTGGGAGTTTGTTTTATTGAGTCCTTCTCAGGACTTTCAGATAGTTTCGGATTCAGTGGTCTTCCACCCAAACTATCTCTGCCTAATTCTGCATAAGATTGTTCAATTATTCTGGGTAGCTCAGTTTGATGTTCTGTAACATTGAATTCCCTCAATTTTTGGCGGATCGCCACTGCTGCTGCCTCCCCTTTAATATTAGACAATATTATTGTTGAGACCTGGTCGAAATTTTTCAATAATTTCATACCTAAATTTAGAGCAGGCTCTGCCCCGTATTCGTTTTGAATTTGTTTTAGGACATCAGGTATTACCGCAATTGATGGAATACCATGTGTTTTAGTATAGATGGCAGCAAAGACTGAGCCCCAAGTGGTGCAGTCTTCCAGTTGTGGTGTGATCCCCATCGGTAAACTGATTGTTAGGATTCTGTGTTTCTCATGCGGGCTAGTATTTGGAAATACTGCTTCGATTTGAGTAATTTTTTGAGCTATCCAAAACGGAATTTGCTCACGTTTTGTGGGCATTTTATCCATGACTGAATTGAGTCTGTGGTGTAATTTTTAGTGTATTCCCCTGTTGGGGAGTTGGATTTGGATATGTCAATGGTGGTCGGACTGTAAAAGTCCGCATGACATATTGGACCAATTGTCTGTAAATTTTTATTAACTCTTTTATTTGAGTATGTAATTCCTCATCTGTCATTATATCCAGTTCAGGATGAGGTGTGTAGCAGGCTAAAATCGGCCATGTTGCTCCTGGTCTACCTAGTGGACCGAGCCTGGTAATGTTTTTGTGATGTTTTAGGGCGCCTTTAAACCAGAGCTGATGCTCCTGGTATGTTAATGGAATTTCTATATCCTCGAAAGGAATGTATTCCTCTGGTAGATCATCTTCTTTGTAGAAGTGAAATGTGTGTGATGTTGGATTGCATTCCGGAAGTAGTACCCATGAATAGAATACCTCTGTCTGAAATGATTCATGTGCCTCTATCACGAAAACTGCTCTACCTCCTCTTGGCGATAGGCCATGTTTTATAAGTTTTAGAGTTATGGCTCTTCTTAAGTTTTGAGGGATGTGTACCACACCCTCCTCCGTTTCATTTAAACCTGTAAGGTTAAAAAGTGCTGCTTGGGCTGCATCAGCCGCAGCTCCACCATTTCCGGTGTCATTGTCTCCGTCAGGCATTTTGTTTTTTGAAAAATGTAGAACAAGTTTCAAGGAAACAAAGATATGGTGCACAATATTTTGGAACACTGTATCCTTCAACGTTGAGCAAACCAAACAGCTAATATATAGGGTGCTTCCCTATGTAGCCTTGGTGGATACCTAACCCTGCCCACTCCAGACGTCTTTTGGAGTATATGGGTAGGGGTCTTGAGAGAAAATAGCACGGCTGAGTTACTCAGTATCTAACGTTGAATTACTGCCTAACCAAACCGTTGGGCGCCATGTAGTGTAGCTCCTATTTTCCTAATAGGCTCTGCGCATTGGAATAATATATCCTATAGGTTTGACATAGGACTAAGGTCGGTATGTCCCTATCGAGTATATTAAACTTAATTACTTGTGCCAGCTAGCTCAGAGGCCACTAGAAACTCCTTGACAACAAGAAGGGAGTAGTTTCTGGCAGCCGCAAAACATGACCAATATGTTTCCCTTTAGAATCAGAACGTGTCCCAGAGTCGTGGAAACACTAGATAACTATTTCACTCAGCTCAGTCGTGCATGCTTAGTTTTCCTCAGAGTTACACAGAAATAATAGACGGGCGTTTTCAATAAAAGATTTATTGAACAGTCTTGTTTCTGGTGTAAGTATAATGTACTGTTACGATCACAAGACAGTATGCGAGATAAATAATGTACAGGGTGAGCAGTAGAAATAAATAATACTGCGATAGCATTATCTTTTAGTACATATGCTGTTACATAAATAACACAGACTAAAAATGCGAGTACTCATACGATGCGGTGCTAAGCTAGTTCTACCCCAATGTACCTAACCTACGTGTAGGACAAGGTATGAAGTAGGTGAAGTATTCCTTACTATGGTATACTAAGAGTATGTTAAGTCTAGTATGCCAAGAGTCCCTCTAGGTTCTTATCAGCTCCATACCTGAAGAATGAGAGAGGTTGGAATCTCTTTGCCAGACTCGAACTCCAACACCCCGCAAGGGAAGTCAGATCACTGGAAGCTGGGCTCTCTGCGTGCAGGGAATGGCAGCGTCTTCTCAGTGCGTCAGGCCGGGATACGGGCTCCTCTGATGTCGAGGTCTCCTCTGGTTTACATGGGCTAGGGAAGGTATATTTATACCTGAGAGCACCTTAGGAATGTTAGCATTGACGTGAATTGGACAACGAAAGACGTCATGAATGAACCCCTAAGGAATAATGGTTCATGCATAATAGATGAGGCCTTGAAGAAATCAATAGTCCTGGGCTAGGGAAACTCCCGCAGCCTAAGGGTCTGTTCTTCATGAACTCGTTGTGACGTTAGGGTGGACGGATGTCAGAGACCATGCCTGTATTTGGAGTGCACGGTTTAATGCCTAAATAAGGCCTGGGATTCTATGCCTATATAAGGGCAGGGCGAATTGTGCCTATATAAGGACATGATATTGGAAAGCCCGTTATGGACACCCTAAGAGGAATACAACACCAGCATGACAGAGTGCAGAAGGCAGAGTCGCGCCAGCTGCTTCTACTGGAGGAAGATTTAAGTTGCTGCAGGGTCTCGCAGAGCAATGATGTATTTTGTTGCTTCTATTGAGGTAAATGTGGATGATGCCACCAATTGCCATAGGATCTCATAATTACGATAAAATGAATTGGCAAAGCCAAAAGAACAGGCTTTAATTGTTAACATATGCAAGTATAGTGTCGTAGGGATTCTGCACACACACAGAGCTATGCACAGGATAATAGGACCTCGGAATATAGTGGTGAGCCAAACATAAACCTTAGCACCTAAAACCCCAACCCAACTAGCCTTAGCGTCCCATTAGCAACAATGTACCAATGATTAGACAACCCAGAACACGGTATCTCTCTCTCTCAGGACTCGCAGTAGCAAGAACACCCTTTCGTCACTCACTCATACCTGTCCACAACCGGCGTAAGGAGAGACACAGTATAGGTTAAAATGTTTATTTCAACATACGTGCTCTAAGATACAGTACACGAGACAGTACTATCAGCATAATGCATAAGAATAATATAATCAGCATAGTTACAACTCCATAGAATACTAACGGGGAAAGCATTTCACAAAACAGTGGATAGAGGGCTGTATGGCCTTACCACCCTCCCCGTGCTATTAGCTTGTTTATTAGGATAATAGAAGACCTCTGGGCTTTGACAAGCGAACCCCCATACCTCAGACTCTAGATGCAAGCACTACATCAGCAGACAATCTCAGCTCTTCTCTCTGGAAAGGATTTCTTCAAGTCCCTCTCAAGAGGGAAAAAAGCAATAATAAAAGCCCACCAATTCTCCCATGGCAGCTGTACATAGTGTTATGTCTAGGTGCGAGGGACTGGCCATATCAGCAAGAACCAGGGACGTGTTTTTCGACCTTGTAACTGTTGTTCAGACTGAGCCCAAAAGGAACAGGAGAAAAGGTGAGAAACAGAAAACGCAGACAGTTGTAGAATAACTTGGCAGGAGCAGAGGGCGACAGAACAACGGCTAAGAGTAACGTGCACAAAAGTAATCATGGCAGCCAGGCCTATGCCAACGTATCCAGGCAGGCCATGAGGCCACAAACCACAAGACACCCTCCCCTGGACAGTCCATCGGCCAAGATAAAAGACGGAGACAAAGTTCAAAGCAGCTGAGCAGAACGGAGGCGGCCATAGTGGGAGGAGCGGAACGCGGCCAGGTACCACAGGGATAGTAAACGAGGCAGGCCACGGACAGTGAACGGCAAATCAATCCAAAAACGTGGAAGTGCAGAAATATGCTATACCGTCCAAGAGGACATCATTGGAATCGTCAGAGAATGTGGACGCCATCCAGTCCAATAGGTCAAAGCTGCAGGAGTGCTCCTCAGAGGACGGAGCATCCAAAAGCAGTGCGGGACAGCTTGCGTGATATTCAATATAGCTCTGTTGTAGGAGATTCTGAGCAGCCGCCCAGATATCCCATTGTGCCAAAATCCCCAGTGCAGCCGCACGCGTCATGCAGCCTGCAACGGAACAGTCCCGTTCATGGGCCTCTAAGGGACCCATCAACCGAACGAAATCCGGAACAGACAACAACGTATTGGAGAGGCAATAATCCATGGCCCAGGTGAAAGGGCAGCAAATGCAAGACATCACAGGTTGCACGCAAGTGAAACACGCAAAGCGAAAAGAAAGGGTATAGGACACGCTCAGTGTCGCCAACGGCAGAACTCCGAAACAGATAAAATGTGCTCACGGAGTAGCATTAGGCGTCCGGGGTCGAGGAGGGCCCATTGGGGATCAGCCATTGCGAAGGAAGCAGATCAACAGCAGTATACCAGCCGCCAAAGCAAGAATTAATAGAAAGCCACCAAAGACACTGGAAAAAATAGAGTGAACAAACGCCGGTATCACACCAAAAAAAGTTTGGAAAGAGGACACCAGGCCGAACCCCACCACTTTTAAAAAAATGAACAAGACCTTCGGTGTTAGATGCGTTAAAAATACGGTGAATTAATTCACCGAAATGTTGTGGGAGGTCAGTGTTCAAAAGGGCCTGTATTTCACTGTGGGTACTTGCCACCTGGAGAACAAATGTCTCCCGGGCGGAAGTGAGCATAACCTCCTTGTTCAATAATAGCACCTTTATTCTGCTCAGTTTATTGAAATCCGCCTCCATAGTAGGAATGGAAGGCCAAATAGAATTATCTACGATGTCGTGAGGGGGAGGAAATAGCACATTCTTGCAGCAGACAACCCTGTGCGATACAGTAACAATATAAGGGATGCCGGCCTGCATACCACAGCAATAGTCGTTATTTAAAAGCAAATAGCTACCATTTGTAAGCAAAGTAAAGGTAGGAGAAATAGTAGGAGCAGGAATGCCCTTCAACACACAAGCCAGATTCGGAGCGGAAACGTTACAAGCTCCGTGCAATTTAATATGTTTACAAACAAGGGAATGACCCACTGTAGAATCGCATGACTCCCCCGTGAGAAAAACTTCCTTGTCATCCCTAAGGCATTTATACATAAAAGGGAGGGACCAGAGTTCATGCAGGAAGGCACTACCCAAAGGCTGGAAACGGCCCACAGGATAATGTTTCATGCATGAACTAAATTCAAACAAGGAAAAAGGCAATGCGATAACCCCATGAACTAGCCACACAGCGGAATCTATTTCCGCTACAGAGAATGGTAAGGGTTCCACTTTCTCGATATGTAACAGAGTGTAAACTGCATCTTTCATGGACATGAACTGCTGTTTGTCAGTTAAATTAAAGGGCAGAAATAAGGCAGTGGTGTTCAGAAGGTGCCAAGGAACCTTACCCAACTTAAGTGTTTGCAAAGTCCACGCAAATTGCATAACTGAACGTAATTGATTTTGACCATGATACAACATAGAAACATCATCTTGTACAATATCAACAACAGAGGACACAATATTTTCCAACGTATAAATGCGGGAAGACAGGGTATTAATGCTATTGTCAACAACAGCAAGCACCTTTTCCAAATTTGCTTGGTCTATTTCCCGTAAACGGGAAGCAGCCTCCATTTGCGATAGCTTCCAGAGTTCATTATAAGCCTCATAAATGAACCTCTTTGGTCGTGGACCACGAGGTCCCAATATAAAGTCGGACAGATCAATATTGCCTGAAAGGAGGGACAAATGTTGTTTAACAGAGTCTAGGGAAGAATGTTGCAACCATTGTTTACATAGTTTACCCACCGAATAGGTAGTGACAGTACGGGAGTCAGAAAACCTAGGATCGGGCTTGTCTTGAGTATAGCCAGAAACTGTGTCATGAAAACGCAGCTGGCACTCGTTAGATGATATGGGCCAAGACAACCAAGGTGACTGAACAAGCGTAGACATATTAAATGAATTGTTCTGAAACAAAACCTGTAAAGTCGAAAGGGACATATTAAAGTATGAGCTGTGGTTTAGAGTGGAAGACAGTGATGGAATCGATGGTGCATTCATTTGTTTTGTAGTAGCCAGACCCCAACACGTAGTCTGATAGATCGAAGCATTCAAAAACACCATTTGGGCTGGAATTAGGCAGGCACGGTGCAAGGCCTCGGTGCCTTGCACCTGCCAAGGCTTGGAGCCCCAGATTGACTTCAAATCCACAGTTTCCGCCCAGTATTCATAACCACCCACAGCCAAGGTCTTCAAAAATGAACTCGAATAAAGCAATTTAGTGTGGGTCAACATGAACTTCTGTGTGAAAGGGGCAGGTAATTTAAAATAATAGGACCCAGGGTTCGATCTGTTAAAATCAGTGAAATAAGTAAATTTATTTCGAAGAGTCCGGGAGCTACTTGATAAAGGGTTTGGGCAATGTTCCCATTGAGTGTAGGTCACAGGGCTGCGTAGTGCACTCGGTTTATGGACAAAATTTGTTGCCCCAATGCTGGTAACAGTATAAATCGGCATAATTCGCAGAATTCATATACAAATCCTCAGCATTAAATGAAGCATAATATTTCAAATCAGCAAACAATGCTTCAACTGCATGCACATCCCAATCATCAGAATGAATATTACTTTTTACTACATCACCCATGGAAACTCGAAGGACATTCGGTACATTAATAACTTCTGTTGGTCCATGAATTTGAAAATTTACCGCATCCCATACGATGCCATCAGCAACTGGAAAAGCTGAAATGTTCACCAATGTGTGGTCACGCTTCATGATGTGAGATGAGGAATGTGGAGCCAAAGTTCCAGCAACACTGTTCACAGCAGAGCGTTCAGGCAAATAGTGACCATTGATCAGTAGAAAAAACACTGTGACAAAGCCAATGGACATGAACAAAAAGATCAAGAAAAGTACCAACCAAATGTATGTCCAAGGGGGAATCAAAAAATTGTCTCTAAACCAGGATACAAAAATACTGAACTTGGACGGGACAATCGACGTGGTGGAATCCGAGTCAAAGGAATAACGTGTCGGGCTCAGTGGCGTTGTTGGTAAGTGAGCCACCGATTCTGTTTCAGGATAGATATACTCGTTCTCGTCAATGCAGGGGGAAACTGGAGGTTCGAGTATACTTTCAGGCAAATCAATCATCTCAATTGTAACATCAGTGACTGTTCGGGCAGGAGGGCCTCGAACACAAGTCCGGTAAATTGCAGGACAAGAGACCGCTGGTGTAACACTATTTAGAATCGGCCAGTTGTTGTAGCTTGACATTTTCCACTGAGATGTATCTGTTCTCCTTGCGACCAGGAAGCGGTGGTAAGATGACTGTACGTGTTCCCTTCAAACCCAGGACTGGAACCGGTGCACGATAAGAGGGGCCGAATTCTTTCTTGTTCTCCACCTTCTCTCGAACCAGGTCTCCAATCTTCGGAAGCCAGCCGGCAACCGGAATCTGCAGGGCAGTATCTGTGGTTGAAGGTAAATGTGCGCTTGCAAGCCCGTCCCGTGCTTCTTGTAAGTCCTGTAACATAGTAGAATGGTTATCTACATCAAACCTGGGGTTGCGCCGCCATGTCTAGACCATCAAGGTCAGGCACAAACATTCTTATGCCAAAGAGCATTTCGTATGGGGTCCGCCCACCCAGAGATCTTCTAGGGAGATTATTAAGTGCACGTTGTACGGTATACAAGTGGGCCAGCCAGTTCCTGCCAGTACCTAAGACCCTAGCTGTCAAGGATTGTTTTAAATCACGGTTCATTCGCTCCACAATTGAATTACCCTCAGGTCTGTATGGAGACGAAAACTTCACCCGTACCCCCAGTGAACCCATTGCGTCCTTGTACGCCTTAGAGGCAAACGCTGGACCTTGGTCAGAATGGAAGGTACCGCATGCGAAGATTCCCACAAAGACACGCAAATCCCTGATGACATTTCGAGCGTCAGCACTCCGTTGTGGCCAGACCCAGATGAAACGTGTGCACGAGTCCACTGCCACTAAGATATATTTATAGGCAGTGTCTGAGGAAAATGGACCGCAGTGATCCAAGTAAACACACCCAAAGGGTCTGTTAGAAATGTAGAGCGGGGTCTGTGGTGGTTGTGTAACCGTAGAGGGCTTAATCTGTTGACACACGTCACAAGAACGCACATAAGAACGGGTGTCTTTATATAAACCACGCCACCAGTACCGCTGCTGCAAGATGGAAACGGTCGCAGACACTCCAGCATGAGCCGAAGCCATGCCTTCGTGTGCTGCCGTTATCAAGGAAAGTCTGCGATCCGCGTTGGGTATCAACCGATCACCAACGTTTGGTATTGTTACATAAGGAACCTGTTCGGGACCTAACTGATAAGAATATTTGGAAGGAAAACCCCTAGGGTAATTCGCACCTTCCTTTGTCTCAGCAATAGCTGCCAAAATATCGGTGTCAATTCTTGACATGGATCTGGTAACTGCTGCTACTGAACACGTGACTACTGCTGATCTGGCTGCTTCGTCTGCCAGACCGTTACCAACAGCGTGTGCGCCCACCCGCTGATGGCCCAGGGTGTGAACCACTTGTGTGAGTGGCAAACGTTGTCTCAATTCTGCCACCTGAACCCAAAGCGTCTTATGCTTGATTGTGCTACCTTTAGCGTCTCTATAGTCATTTTGTGACCAAAAGAATAGATTGTCATTGTATGATTGAACACAGTAGTAAGAATCGCATACAATAAGTTTGGTCACATCCGGATTTACGAATTCAAGCGCAAGCACCAATGCTCGCAGCTCGGCCAATTGCGCAGTACTGTCCCCGAGTGTTTGAGTATGCACTACGGTCGACTTGAACTCTCCGTTCACAAAAGTACCTGCAACAATAGCACATGCGGCTGAATAAGCATGCTTGGACCCCGTGGCCGGTTGTGCCGAACCATCGGTGTAGATTACACAGTCGTAATCCTCAAGCGGCAGTATAGATAGAGGAGGAGGATGAACGAATTCATACTGTAAAAACTCCTGAGTCTGTAGAGAAGAATCGAAAATGAATGTGACATCCGGAGACGTCAAAGAAGTTGCCCATTGTATCCAACGGGGATGCAAAGCTTTAGAGTTAGGTACACTTGCCTTTGTCACTGCTTCTAGAGCAGGATAGGGTGTTACCACTAGAATGCGCTTTCCCTGTGCCAGTGCGCGCTCCTTCAGAATCGCCATTTGCACTGCAGTCAGAACTTTCTCAACAGATGAAAAGCGCAGTTCTGCGGACGTGTACAGATGTGACTTGTATGCGATGGGTACTGTGTCACCCTCGTTGAATGTTAAATACGTGAAACCCACTGCCCCCGGAATTATTCTAATTACCAGGTTTGTGTGGTTATCACGCGTCAACAAATACTTAGACTCAAGAAGGTCTGTCTGCAAAGACTGCAGAATGGAGGAATGCTCCGGAAGCCAGCATGACTTCGAAAAGTTTGGTTGTATCAAGGCATACAATGGCTTGATACGCTGGGCGTATTCGGGAATATAAGTACGCCCGAAGTTCAGAAAACCCAGCAAAGATTGAAGTTTTTTCAGAGTAGTAGGAGGGCACAAAAGTGCACATTTTTCCAAGAAGTGGGGGGCTAAGCCCTTACCTTCATTGTTGAGCTCGTAGCCCAAAAACAAAACTGTTAATTCAGCAATGTGTGATTTGGCAAAGTTAAACTTATAACCTAATACCGCAAACTCGAGAATAATGCGGTCCACTCTGGAAAGATGCGGGTATAACTCATCGTCAGTCAGGTAAATATCATCGACGTACGAACATGCATCTGGGTCTATGCCGTCTAACAAAGAGACAACACGGGCAGCGAACACTCCTGGACTGTTTTTATAGCCCATAGGGAGTCGCCTTAATTTGAACTGTTTACCACCGGAGGTAAAAGCGCTCCATTGGCTACACTCCGTGGCTAAGTTGTGCGTGTAAAATCCATTGGATAGGTCAAGTGTCGTTTTATATTTTTTACGAACAAGACTGTCTACAAGCGCAGAACTGTGGGTATTTTGCACCGCAAAGGTCCGACAATGAGAGTTCAAATGCCGGTAATCCAATACTAGGCGGTACGTTCCGTCTGGTTTAGAAACCGCGAAAAGGGGATTATTCATGGGTGATACGCATGTTTCTATTACTCCCTGATATTCTAACTGTCAGGATTTCAGAAACGGGGCCTTTGGCTTCACGTTTAATGGGATATTGGGGTTGTGGCTGCGGTAGGGACCGTAAAGGTATCTCATGGGGGAGAATCTTCATCCCAACCCACGTGGTTGCGGTGTATAACGCAGGAGCCAGGGACACAGCCCACTCAGCTGCAAGAGCCTCCGCTTTGTCCTTTGGGACATGTCGAGAAAAGCTCGGAAGGATAGCCTCCTCCCCGGTACGTGCAGCAAGTACGAATGGGGGTGGTCAGTCCGCCTCTGCTAACAAAATGTCATATGAAGAGGTCAGATTTTCCCAAAAAATCCCTTTAATTACACGCTGTATATCACCTTCAATTTGAATGACAATATTGAATAGTCTGTCAGGGGGTGCCACTCTGGTGTCTGCTGTTTCAACAGTAATGAATGTTTCAGTTGCTGTCGCCTCCATATGAGGACGTAGCGCCTCCCGCACTATGGTAACTTCCGCTGCGCTGTCTAGGAGGGTTACTGCCCACGTCCAATTCAGGAGTCTCGTTCTCACCGTTTGTGGCATATTTCGCTGTTACAGCGGCAACCTTCTTCTGAAATTGTGGACGAGAACGTTGAAAGTCTTCTGCTTTCCCTCTAACTTGTTGTGGAGGTTGATCTCGTCCCTGGGGAGCCTCTCGACCCCTTCCTCTATCCTGGCGATCCCCTCCACTGGCTTGCGAAGTTGTCTGTGCCTGTGAAGAACGAGGAGAACGCGTATCAGGGATCTGAAACCTATCCGGCGATTTTATTCTCGCCCTATCGCGCAAATCATATGTGCGTTCAGAAGAGACAGAAACAGGGGATACGCCTCGCGACCCCGGCTTCTTCTGTTGCTTACCCTGTTTTTTCAACCTCCAGCTCTTTTTAGTAAAAACTGGTTTCTCATCTTTTTCAGATTGAGGTTTAGGTTGTTGTTGTTGTGTTTGTTGTTTTGCAAAAGGCTTATTGCCCAGGCTATTTCGGCCAATAGTTTTATAAGCCTGGGTAATAATTTTCGGTAATTCGCGCGGCTTGTCCAATTCTGGGACCAAAGCCAAAGCATTAGCTACTTGAAAGTTCACTGCATCGCCCTTGACATTCGCAAGGATCAGCTCAGCTACTACTTCGAACACTCCCACCAGTCTCATCCCTAATTCCACAGCCGCTTCAGGGCCATGCTCATCCTGTACTTTTTTAATCACAGAAGGGAGAACCGTCATGGAAGGGGTGCCGAAACACTTCGAATAAACTGCAGCGAATACCCTACCCCAGTTATTGCATGCTGTTAACTCGGGGATTAAGTCTTTTGGCAAACTAATTGTAAGAATTCTATGTTTATCCACTGGTGTCGTGTTTGGAAAAACTGCCTCCAACTGGTCAAACTTTTCTGCAAGCCAATAAGGTAAATCGTCCTTATTTTGTGGACGTTTGCCCATCACTGAGTTCACCATGATGGGACTTATGGTCACTCCGCCTGCAGCAGCTGGATGGCCTGCAACTCCAGGTGGGGCCCCCTGGATGTTGCCTGTAATGTATTGCACTAAAGCGCGATGCACTCGCACCAAAGCCGAATACATATTGCGCAGTTCAGCGACTGGTATTTGCATAAATCGCGGATGTGGGGTGTACCCGGCCAAAACAGGCCAAGTGGCCCCGTCAATAGATAAGGGGCCTAAACGGACCGTTGTTACCGGTTGTGGGAGGGCGCCATTAAACCACACACGGTGCTGCCAAGCCGTGAGCGGTACCTCAAGATTAGTATATGGTTTATAGGCAGCTGCAACAACGGTGGGTTCATATTCGTGGAACAAATTGTCTGTCCCATCCACCGCCGGAAATGTGACCCAAGAGTAGAACACTTCAAAGTGGAAAGCCGGATCGACCTGTACCACAAAGATCAGGTCGACTCCCGTGTCTGGCACTCCATACACCCTTAAGTGATCACGGAGCGCCGTGCGGCTATGCGCCGCTATATTTATACCCGCCATTACGATCGGGTTTGCTCGACAACCTAACAGTAGACAGCACAATAGAGGGTTCGATTAAAAAAAACCTTTTTAATAACTTCAAGCTTGAAAGAACCTATAAAAACGTCAATATAGGAGGTATTACCGTCACACACGCTTCCGGTAGCGTCTGTGAGGGTTATTGTGGACAAGCACAAGCACTACTCAAGCGTCTCGCAGATAAGCAGCCCACTCGTTGGTCGCGCCATGTCGTAGGGATTCTGCACACACACAGAGCTATGCACAGGTTAATAGGACCTCGGAATATAGTGGTGAGCCAAACATAAACCTTAGCACCTAAAACCCCAACCCAACTAGCCTTAGCGTCCCATTAGCAACAATGTACCAATGATTAGACAACCCAGAACACGGTATCTCTCTCTCTCTCAGGACTCGCAGTAGCAAGAACACCCTTTCGTCACTCACTCATACCTGTCCACAACCGGCGTAAGGAGAGACACAGTATAGGTTAAAATGTTTATTTCAACATACATGCTCTAAGATACAGTACACGTGACAGTACTATCAGCATAATGCATAAGAATAATATAATCAGCATAGTTACAACTCCATTGAATACTAACGGGGAAAGCATTTCACAAAACAGTGGATAGAGGGCTGTATGGCCTTACCACCCTCCCCGTGCTATTAGCTTATTTATTAGGATAATAGAAGACCTCTGGGCTTTGACAAGCGAACCCCATACCTCAGTCTCTAGATGCAAGCACTACATCAGCAGACAATCACAGCTCTTCTCTCTGGAAAGGATTTCTTCAAGTCCCTCTCAAGAGGGAAAAACGCAATAATAAAAGCCCACCAATTCTCCCATGGCAGCTGTACATAGTGTTATGTCTAGGTGCGAGGGACTGGCCATATCAGCAAGAACCAGGGACGTGTTTTTCGACCTTGTAACTGTTGTTCAGACTGAGCCCAAAAGGGACAGGAGAAAAGGTGAGAAACAGAAAACGCAGACAGTTGTAGAATAACTTGGCAGGAGCAGACGGCGACAGAACAACGGCTAAGAGTAACGTGCCCAAAAGTCATCATGGCAGCCAGGCCTATGCCAACGTATCCAGGCAGGCCATGAGGCCACAAACCACAAGACAATAGTAGTTTGCATGTGTTAGCATTAAATCAAGACCTATTGGCTTTGCTAGTGTTTGTTGAAGCGGTGCAGAGATGTAATAACTTACTTACGCCTACTACGCCTCCTCGGCAATCAACCTTAACTCCAGCCATCTCTGTCCTGGGGCTTGTCTTTTAATCTGACTCCAGGTGTAATCCATCTCTTTGCAGTCAGCCTTGAGGACTTCCTCTTTTCCTTTTCCCTTGAGGTTCCAGGTCAGGGCTTGTCTGGTGATGTTTGATGCTGGCTTGCGGAGGATGTGACCTATCCAGCCCCAGCATCTTTTTATGATTTCTTCATGAGCAAAGAGTTTGAATGTCTGCTGCCATAGGTCATTGTTGCTGATGGTGTTTGGCCAGCAGATTTGGAGGATTTTCCTCGGGCAGGTGTTGATGAAGGTGTGGACGTTGTTGGTGATCACTATTGTCCTCCGAGTTTCTGCTTCATACAGAAGGACTGATTTTACATTGGTGTTAAAAAGTCTGAACTTGGTTTGCAGTGTTAGGTCCGTGGAGCTCAAGATCTTTAGTTGAATGAAGGTAGCCCTTGTTTTGCCGATTCTTATCTTGATGTTGGTGTCTGTTCTGCCTTGCTTGTCTATGACACTGCCCAGGTAGGTGAAGGCCTCGACCTCTTCAAGTCCATCACCTGCAAGAGTAACTGCAGTTGTGGTGGCCATGTTGGCCTCAGTATCTTAGTGGATGCAATTACAAATGTCATAAATATTCTTACAAATGTGATGACGTGTTACCATTAACTTTATGAATGAAATGACTATGAATATAATAATTAATAGTGTAAGTATGTGTTATTTATTGGCTTGCTTTTAAATGTTGCTTATTGGTATAAATGTTGAGAGGTCATAACACATTTGATGTGTGGGTTATAGTTTAAATGGCTACTGAGCAACCTATGGATTGCGGAGATTACCATAGCTTGCGAACTTCAGTGGTTTTTGGTTTTGTTTTGTAACCCATAACTTCACTAACTGTGCTTTTTTTTTTTTTTTTAAGTCAATTTGAAAAGTTTCTTTTAAACATGCATTGGGATGTTATAAGCAGTCCTAACTAAACTATAACTGCAGTTTTTCAGTGAATGTGTGGGTTTGATGTACTACATCTCCAATTCAGACTTTCTCAGCCGAGGTTGCTGCAGGGCCTTTATTTAGACCAGACGCAAGGTTACTGCAGGGCCTTTAATTAGACCAGGCACAAGGTTGTCACTGGGTTTTAATTAGACCAGGCTCTGCACCCAACCTGTTGCATGTGACCAACCACCACTGCAAACCTCACAACATTACTCTTGGTGTGCAAATCCTGCCTCAGGGTCATCAAACCCTGTGGTAAAATGTATTTATTATTTTTAATTTTGTCACTGCAGGAACTTTACCAGTTTGCTCCCACCTGCCCCCGTTGTACCTGCAAACTCTCACTGGCATCATTTGTGAAGTCCGAGGGTACCTGCGGAAAGGCTGCGGTACCGACGGGCTCCCACTAGAGTTTTTTGGGTGGCATTGGAGGTCCACACTTACCTGCAGGCCAAGTGGGTTTAGTTGTGTTCTGCTTCTGGGGTCCTGACAGGAGCTTCTTCAGTTAGCTCCTTGCCTGTTCCATTTTGTAGTTCAACTTCTCTGGGAAGTGGAGATTGGCAGAGCTGATACTCATCAGAAGCCACATATTCTTCCTGGTCAAGGAGGGTTGTCACTTGTCTGAAAGCCTGTAGAAGCATTTTAATGACTTGGTATTCAGTCAGGGTTTTCCATGTGCCATCCTGTAATTCCAAGATGGCTCATGTGATTTGCTGTTTCATTTCCTCATCCTGTTGGTACTCTAAGGATGGCCTTTCCTTCCTTTTGCAGCGTTGAAACGCAGCAGCAGTATTTTTCAGCGGGTTATACGACCCTTCAGTCTTGTATTTTTGTCCCTGATTTATTTTTGCTTGGATAATTGGTTAGAGATGGTGAAAACTGCTAAAGACTTTTTTGAAGTACTTAAGACCTGTAAACAGCGTTCATATTGATTTACAACTGACATTTGGCATATGCAATTTTATTAAAGCATCGGATATTGCTCTAAATATAACGTGCAAATCTTTAGTCTCATGTATTAAGGGTGTGTTTTAAGGAAGGGCACGCAGTGGTCAGTGGGACTTGTATTTCTTTGTGGTTTGCTATTTTGAATTGGTAATTAGAGTAACGTGAATGGTTGGAATGCACGTAGGGGGTTTAAAGAGGGAAGCAACATTGGGTTGGTTTGATTGGGATCACTAGGCAGCAGTTGGCTGTTTGTGCACTATCGCGGTGGTGTGATAAGGAGTGGATGAGGTGGTTTAAATGCCAGGAACAGCGTTTAGTATGTGCAGATACAGATTACTTTTTATTTTTAAATTTTTTGGAAAGTCATCACGTTGTGGGTGTTTAGTTTGCACACACTGGGTTTTATTAAGTTACACAGGAGGAGTACTTGGTAGATATCGTTTTATTTGGTTTTTTGTTTCACAATGTTCAGCAAGGCAATGGTGGGGCCTTATGAGTTACGGATGTTTGTGTATTATTTTTTCACATCAAACATGCATGGATTATAGTTTGCACAATGGGTCATGATCTTATAGATTATGCTTTATGTCGAATATTGTAAAATATTATTAGTGATTTCAATTTTATAGCTACCCCTGACGAAGGGCTGTTCAGCCCGAAATGCATTGGGTTAAAGCCAGTAAAGCTGCCAGAATGAGTTATGTATTCCTATGTGCCATAGAAAAAGGCCTGGATAGACAGTTCCTTAGCATTTGAAAAATTGGAAAACAGGAAGTCTTTTATGTGAATGGAGAAATCAATGAGAAATTTATGAAATAAAACTTGGGCTAAAAGGGATTAAAATGGATTATTTAACTAAAGATGGAGTCTTCTGAATATTTCCTGGATTTGCTGTGCGACTGGTGAATGGAACGAAATGACGCTCCACATGTCTTGAAATCATTTATTTGTGCTGTTGGGGCAGGGAACAAAACCCGTCTGCACGCGAACATTTTTGCCTGAGAGCATCCTGAAAAAATATATTTTTGAGTCTAAAGGTGTGCATTTTGTCACTTCAACAAGTGGCTGCACTTGCCAGGTCGACATGGCAGTTCAACGCTGCAGGGGCAGGTCTGAGACATGGTTGCAGGGCTACTCGTGTGGCTGGCACAATCGGTGCTGCAGGCCCTCTAGTAGCATTTGACTTACAGGCCCTGGGCACACCTGGTGCACTTTACTAGAGACTTACTAGTAAATCAAAGATGCCAATCATGAATAAACCAATCACCAATACAATATACACAGAGAGCATATGCACTTTAGCACTAATCAGCAGTGGTAAAGTACCCAGAGTCCTAATGCGAACAAAAACAGGTCAGAAAAAATAGGAGGAAGAAGGCAAAACGTTTGGGTATAACACTGCAGAAAGGGCCAGGTTCAACACTCCCTTAATGAATCTACACAATTTAAAAATATCAAGAGTGAATGTAACATAAGCACCTGCCAGATTTTTGTGCACTACGTTTAAGGCAAATAAAAAGAACGCCTATTAAACAGTCAAGATATCTCTTAACTTTCTAACTCTTTCAAGCCCATTCAACACATTTTTGTAATGCTTATTTCTCAATCCACTAACTGATTACACCAAACCAAGCAAAGACACTTCCCTGAGTAAAATTCTCATGTCATGCCTACTATAGTGTGTTTTTGTTAAGCTATTTTTCTGCAGTTGGGAGAAAATATCCCTTTGGCAGTTAGAATGGAGAGTGCTGCTTTCTTTCACCCCCTTAACAAATCTCACATTTATTTTCACCCCCTTAACAAATCTGCATGAATCTTAGAAAACCGAATCAAATTTGAATAAACTTGATTTTCTTAAAACATTCATGCTGAATTGTCTGTAATGGCTTTTCAGTGGATACTCTGGCCTAATCAGAACTACACACTCGTTATCACCAGTGTGACATATTGATATCCAGAAGAGAGAAAATTAACATTGTCAAATAGCACAGGATATAATGAATCAATCTCTTTCCACGGATTTAACTCCTTGTACCCCGGATACAGTTATATACCTTTGTTTATAACTACGACCGTGAAAACACAGCATTGTCTAAACCATACATACAGATCTTCTGAATGCAATATTCTATTCAATGCCATTAAGGGAGGATAGGGGAGGGGGGGGCAGCACGACCCACATAAAGCCATAAGTCAACAGCCACAAATACAGCATTACATGCTTTAAGCAGTCATCATCCAAAGTGATAACAAGTTTACCCTATGAGGAAAAGATTAGAGCAAGTTGTAACAGGTTCAGGATAACTTATTTTGATCATGAGGTGTTTTTGATGAAGGAAAGATTAATTTCCAAAGGATATTCTCATGAAGTGGCATGTTCTGCTACATCTCGAGTATTATGGGAAAGTAAAGGGTCCCTTATTTGACTCCCAGAAAAAAAAACAAGATGGATGGTCAGCACAGGTTTTCCTGATGGATACTTCTAACCACAGATTGCTCACTTTGTGAATTGCCTCATACACCAGGCTAGATCAGTGCTCCTGCTCGGGTAGTTGGTGTATCGCAACTCCACTCTGGATGTGACAAGTGGAGCACCCCATATAACCACCACTAATCTGTGCTGAAATCAGTTCCGTCCTTTCTTTTTGTGAAAGACATCGCAGATCGAGAGCTCTGTTCCTTCTTCACTCTGTGAAGAGATTTTCTTTTTTCAAAAATTTCCAGTATGCAGAGGAACATGTCATCCCCTAAATCTCTTATAGAGACTGTTGCAAACTAAGGGCCTGATTACGATGGCGGGCGGACTTCTGTCCGTCCACCATCGTCCCGGGAATGGGGACCTCCCGCCTATAAGGCGGCGGTCCCACATATGCAATTACGATGCGACCGCCACCACGGCACCTGTATCTGCCATATTTAACATTGCAGCGGGTGCTGCTAGCTGCAGCACCCGCCGCAATGTTAAAAATGCACCCTTCACATTTCTCTGCACTACGTGGCAGGCACCATGTGGGGCCTGCCACATGGAGCAGGGAAATGTTGGGGGGGCACCATAGGTGCTCCTCAGTGCTCTTGCCCCAGGCCGAGGGATGTAGGGGGGCCCGCTACGGGCCCCCAAATCCGTTTCCGCCTGCAGTTTCGTGGCAGGTTGACCGCCGCAAAACTACTGGCGAAAAGGAATATCATAATCCCGATGGCGGTGTCTGACAGGCACTGCCGCAATGCTGAGCTATGCGGCTGCTCCGACAGGCGGTCGCAAAACGACCGCCTGTCGGATCCGTGGCGGTCGGTCTTGCCGACCACCACGTTTCTGCCCGCCATTGTGATCTGGCGTGCGGAAAACCGCAGCACGAAGGCGGAGGGCCCGCCACCTACAGGCTGTCAGTGGTGGGCCTTCCGCCATTGTAATGAGACCCTTAGTCTTTGACTTATGTATACCTTTGGTGCTTGGCTTTGAAGCACTACTCCAAGGCCTGTGACGACTGTTCAAGATTAATCTAAAACCATCCATGTGGTACAGCCCCACAAGACTCCACACACATCCCACTGCAGATCAAAGTCAAGGGTGTGGACCCACTCCCATTCCTGCAGCAGATCTTCACTGCAGACAATGTCTTTGCGCAAGTCCAAGAAGAAACACTAGAAGTGGAAGTGGGACTCAACCCCTGCCTGCCACTCTAAGGCACCAGGGCATCATCATGAGGAGCCAATTCCAACTTTAGTCCTAATGCATTCTATATATCTGGGTCAATTGGCGATGTCGCAGCAGGCCATGCTGGGCATCTTTGGCATGCTTTCGGCTCCCACTGGCACATGTTCAGACTCTAGGGATCCCCATGGGCCTCCTGTTGGTTTACTGCTGGCGAGTCTACCCTCTGTGCCACCTGTGCCCCTTGACCATAGTTTAGGTTTTGCACCAGCATTAGTGGGGACTTTGGGTCCAGTGCTGATATCTACATTGGTCCCTCCAATGTCGATGCTGCCGGAGAAGAAGCCACATCCCATTGTGGTATCTAACTTCAAGTTGACTTCATTTCGACCTCGGATGGCCCAGATCTTAACGTAGAACAGCCAATTTCAAACCATCCGATGCAGACACTATTCCAGTGCTGCACAGCTACAACCAACATTTTGGCTCAGACTCTAACCAGAGCCAAACATTAAAGAGATGACAGTAAAGCGAATAGGAAAGAGTTTGTCCCACCTTATGATGATTCCAATTGGCACATGGACCTACAAGATGCAATTGGGTTGAACCCCTTCCTTGATACTGGGTTGATTTTCTCCTCTGGTCCAGCAATGGAGGAAAGTGCATCTTTCTCTAATGTGTTTAGGAGGTCTGCAGAAGACTTTGACCTCCAACTTCTCACTGTGGAGGTCAAAACCAATGTGCTGATAGAGGTCCTTTAGCTTTCCAGGTACTGATTGAACCTCTCCTGCCCTTCAATGAGACCCTCACTGACACGCTGTTGGGCACTTGGGACTCAACTATGCTCTGGACCCTCCGTTAACTGGCAAGTTGTCTGTCGCATAAACCCACTGTTGATAACCCTAATTTCTTAGTTAAGCTTCCAGCTCCTGAGAGTTAAGTGATGCAGGCATACACTAGCAGAGTGAATGGTAACGGTTTCTTGACTACTCTTCCAGACACAGAGTCCAAAGAATATAAACCTATGGCAAACTGTTTTCCTGAGCCAGCATTGCCCTGTCAGTGCCAGTTTCCACCTTGTATGCCACACCCATGTGCTATTGGACTGGTGGTGATATCTTGCCAACAGACCCAGTAGACTTGCAAACATATTTGGCCTAAACCATTCAAGTAGGCTAGATGTGGTGAAGTTAATCATCCACTCAGGCCTAGACAAACTGGAGTTTCTAACAAGGGCAATGGCAACAAGTGTGATCTTGCACCACGCATGGATGAGATTCAGAGGTTCCACTAAGGATGTCCTTGCATTCTTGATGGACACTGAATTCGACAGCTCCCACGTGTTGTCTGAAAAGGCTGACTTGGGCCTACAGCATTTTAAGGGCTCTGGCACGCTCAAGGCCACTAGTCCCACAAACAGTTTTGCCCTTTTAGGGGATATGCCAGGGGCTTGGCTTATCGACAGTGTTGTGTCCCGCGGCCTGCACAGCACGCCTCCCAGCCCTTTCAGGGTCAGGTTTGTGGGCCCAACAGACAATGACCTGGCCCTTAGGCAACAACCTCAAAACCTCTTAAGAGCCCCCTTTGTGGCACACAGCCATCGGGTTGGAGATAACGGAAATTACATTCTCAGGAGGTGACAAATATGACGTTCAACAGATGTCATTCTTTCTTTTCGACCCAGAAACTTGACACCTACATCACAGCACCTTTCAGAGAGCACATCTTTCTTATGCCAGGAGGTGCAGACTCTCTAGACCAAAGGAGCCATTGAGAGAGTACCAGACTCAGAAGTGGGGACTGGATGTTATTCCTGCTACTTCCTTGTGCCAAAGAAGGATGGAGGCTTTCCTTCGATTTTTAGACATTTATTTATTTATTTTATTTATTTATTTATAGAGTTTTATATAGCGCGAACGTGACCCTTGGGTATCGGAGCGCTTCACAGTTACAATGAGGTACATTTGGAATACAGCGGGTATAGCAGCATTAATATATATAATATTCTGGTACATGTCTTTCTTAGCCGTTTCAGCAAAAACAATTTTAGGAACTGTTTAATGAACAAGGTGTAACAGTATTCCTATACAAATGGTTCCGATGTGCTTTTCCGTGAGTTCTACATCAGAAACAATTCCCGATCGACGTTTGGGTATTAATCACGATGCTGATGATGAGCAGTCTTGCCTAAGGAAGGAACTTGCTCATTAGGAAGATCTTCGCTTCCCTCTTGAATGTTGCTGTGTTTGGAATTTTTCTAATGTTTGGAGGGAGTGAGTTCCAGATTCTGGGGGCTGCTCCGGAGAAAGCTCTGTCATACGTTTTCTTCTTCCGAAAGATAGGTGGTTTCAGCAACAGCTCTCTGGCACTCCTGGCTGGTCTGCTTCCCCCCGATAGCTCAATTTTCTGAGCTAAGTACCTTGGTGTTTTGTAGTGGAGTGCTTTGTGGGTAGTACATGCCAGTTTAAGTTGAATTCTGGCTTCGTATGGTAACCAGTTTAATGCTTTCAGGTGTGGGGAGATATGGTCGTATTTTCTAGATCCAGTAATGAGTCTTGCGGCCGCATTTAGACATACTTTTAGTGGTGCTGTGGAAATTTTTGATAGACCTGCTAGAATTGTACATCCATATTCAATCCTTGAAATAACTAAGGACTGGACTGCCAATTTGAGGTCCGCCGTAGAAATGAGTGGTTTCACTTTTCTAATATAGTTCAGGTGAAACCGGGCACTTTTTGCCATTGATTTGATGTGGGCTTTCATGTCTAGGTTCTTATCAAGCGTGATTCCCAGTGATTTAGTTGAGTCAACTAGAGTAGGGGTGCAGTTTAGCGCTGTGATCAGTTTGGTCCATTCCTTCACTTCTGTGGGGTTCTTTGGTGGTGATATTAATAGGAATTCCGTTTTTTGTGCATTTAGTTTCAGATGATTGCTAGTTAACCAGTGTAATGACACTTTTAAGGCCTCATTCATTATCTTGATGTCTTCCAGTGACGCGATCTTGATGTAGATCTGAGTGTCATCTGCTTACATGTGATAGGATATGTTTGCATCTCGGAGAATTTCTGTAAGGGGTTCGACATAAAGGTTGAATAGTGACGGAGATAGTGTTGATCCTTGAGGGACTCCAATCGAATTCGGGCATGAAGGGGATAGCGTCTAGTTGACCAGGAATCTTTGTGTTCTGTTCTGAAGGAAGGATTCAAACCATTTCAGAACATTTCCAGATAGTCCCATCCTGTCTTGAAGCCTGGCTAGCAATTTTTCATGATTTACCGTGTCAAAAGCAGACGACAGGTCAAGAAGGACTAGAAGGCATGTTTGATTGTGATCTAGGGCCTGTAGCGCATCATCCACTATATGTAAGATTGCTGTTTCCGTACTGTGGCCTGGTCTGAATCCCGATTGGCAGTCGTCCAGCAGCTTGAAATTAGCGATGTGATTGCTCAGTTGATTTTGCACACATTTCTCAATTAGTTTGGCAAGTAATGGAATATTGGTTACTGGGCGAAAGTTATTTGGCTCTGCCGGGTCCGCTGTAGGTTTTTTGATGATGGGGAGGACTTGACCTGTTTTTAGGCACTCTGGTAGGATCCCTTGAGATAGTGAGGCATTTATTATTTTTGTCCATATTGGGACGACGATATGGTTGATTCTTTTTAGGCATTTAGAGGGGAGGGGGTCATTGTAGTGATTATTAGGTTTGATATCCGAGAGAGTTTTGGCAATGGTATTCTGGTCATATAACTTGAAGGTTGCCCATTGTTTTTCAATCTATCATGATCGTTTGACGTGGTATCATTGTTCTGTGGTGGTAGTTGGCTGGAGAGGTTGTCGGCTGCCATCCTGAGCTCTCTTTCTAGCGTGTTGGCCTTGTCAGTGAAGAATGTTGAGAATTCCTCGCAGCTCAGTTGAGTTTTAGTAGTTTCTTGGGCAGATTTGGCCAACTTATTGGATTGTTGCTTTAACATCTCGAATAGTTTCCGTGGTCTGTTTTTGGCGTTGTCCAGTTCCGATCTAAAAAATTCCTTTTTGGAGTTGAGTACCCTTTTGTTGTACTCGTTTCTGATTTTTCTGAGAGTTTTAAGCTGGGGGGATGATGGGTGCTGTCTCCATTTTCTTTCTGCAAGTCTCAGTTTCCGCCTATCTTCATTCAGTGTCTCATTAAACCATGGATTTTTATCTTTCTCTGATATTCTTTTCAGTTTTAGTGGCATGGTGGAGTTGACTATATTCGTCATTGACTTAGTGTAGTGCTCAGTGAGTTCGTTAACGTTCAGCAAGTTGGTAGGCGGATTTAGATCCTTCTCACATCTTGCTACTAGTAGCTCAATATTAGGGTCTTTGGTGTCCCGAGTCCACTTTTTAAGTTTGACAGGCTGCGTGGTCTTGTTCTTTTTTTATGGTGGGTATCAGGTAGGTTATGGCATGGTGATCCGACCAATCGCAAGGAACAATTAAGTGGATTGTAATATCCTTGCTTCTCGAAATTACCCAGTCTAAGGTTGCCCCTTTCGAGTGAGTTGGCTGTGTGCAGGCTTGAGTAAGGTTTAGGTCTGTTAAAAAGTCTTTAAGTGTGTTGACCTGTTTGTCGTTATTGTCGTCCCAGTGTAAATTAAAGTCGCCTAGGAATATGTTATTAGTGTGACTGTTAGAGTTAGCCGTGATGATCTCCATTAACTGGTCTATGAAAGTAGCATTATTGCCTGGTGTGTGGTAAAGCGCATGCAGGTTGCACCTTTGATTATCTGCAGTTCATATACTGAGACCGAGGTATTCACAGGATTCGAGAGGGTCGGATTGTATTTGGTTGACCTCTATATCCGATCGGTGTATGCAGGCTATACCACCACCTGTCTTTTTTAGTCTGTCTAATCTCACAATGTTATAATGAGGGGGCACCAGTAGATCCATGAAAGGGGAAGAGGATTCCGTAAGCCATGTTTCTGTTAGGATGGTCACGTCTACTTCCTGGCTAACGATGAGGGCAGCGATGTCTGAGGCATGTTTTGCTGCGGACCGACAGTTGAGCAGTAGGCATAGTAGTGGTTTCCCTGAGCTACTAGAGTTCATCTCTTGAGTATTGGCGGTTAGCTGGACTTGTTGTAGGTTGTTAAGGTTGGGTTTCCTATTCTTAGGCCAGGATGTTCTATTTGCTTTCTCAATGCCTTCCTGTGCAAGGACATATTCAAGATGCTCATGCTAGTCCAGGTTCTATCTGCTCTGAATTACAGAGACTGGATTGTGATGTTGGACATCCAGGATGCCTATTTTCACATCCCTGTCATGCAGGCCACAGGCGCTACCTGCGGTTCAAGGTGGGCCACGAGCAATTCCAGCTTGCCAGAGCCACTCCGGTGTTCCCAAAGTAGATGGTGGTAGTGTCTGCCCATCTTTGGAGGTCAGGGATCCCAGTCTTTCCCTACCTCAATGACTGGCTGTTGGCTTTGAAAGATGGGCTAGCCGCAATTTGTTGTGGACCATGGCAAACCTCTTGACATCATTGGGGTTCTGTTAGTACTGGGGGTCTCTAGTTGGCAGAGGCATGTACCTTTGTCCAAGTAGGGACCCTTGCTTCTAGTCAGGTTAAGGGGGTTACACACACTAGATAACCCCTGCTCGCCCCCTTAGTAGCTTGGCAGGGCAGTCAGACTTATCCCGTAGGCAATGTGTAAAGTATGTGTACTCAAAACACACAGTAATACAGTGATAGCACCACAAATGGACACCACACCAGTTTAGAAAAAATAAAGCATCTTTATGTAAACTCAACAAGACCAAAATGACAAAAATCCAACATACATGTAGTAAAATAACACTCAAAAACAATTATTTTCGACAAAGCTTGTAGAAAACAAATAGCTACACCTAGGGCTATTACCACGTCGTGACAGCAATAAATCCTAAGTATGGGGCAGACCGTGAGGTGTGCGGCGTCTGGCACGGAGTCACACAGACCCCCCCCCAAACAAACAGTACTTTGGAAAACGAAGTCTATGACGATGCACGGCGTCGTGGAGGTAAGGCGTTGGTGCCGAGGTAGATGCCGGCACCCTGGCTGCCACAGGGGAGGCGAGGTGTCGTGTCTGTGAGGAGGTGACATGTTGAATCCAGAACAGGGGAAGTCGGTTGCATCGGCTGTGAGGTGTCTGTTCCGGTGAGGCAGTGCGAAGTCGACGAGTTGGTGGAGTCACCCTGGGCAGTTATCAACGCTGCTATAGCTGGATGCAGGCCTGGCGGTGACTGAGTGGGTGCGAGCATCTGGAAGGCCGATAACTGCAGGCGTTGGAGCTGCGGTGCAGGCAGGACAGTGCGTTGTGCTCTTTACGAGCGGTGCCCCTGGCCTGGGTGAAGGTCACGGCGGCGTCGCTGGCGGCATCAGAGATTGCTTTTCTTGCTTCTTTTTAAGTTTCTTCCAGCTCCCAACAGCAGGAACAACCTCCAGAGGCCCAAAACTGGAATAAGCACTTCCTGACAGGTCAGAACTCCCAGCAATGGAGTTCAGGGGAGCTGGTGGTGAAGTCTTTGTGTCCCTGAGACTTCAGAACAGGAGGCCAGCACACACAAGCCCTTGGAGATTCTTCTTCAAGCAGGTTTCTCTGCAAAGTTCTAGTCTTTGTCCTTTCCTTGGCAGGAGCAGCAACTGCAGGCCTACCCCACACAGCAAAGCAGCAGAACTCCTCTGTTCAGCTCAGCTCTGAGTCATCCGGGAAGGGCCAGGCACACCCCAACCCCCCCAGTGGCTGTCTACAGTGAATGCACATCCCTAGCCCCTGTCACACCAAAACCATACAGTCAATCCACAAACAGGCAGAGGCTCGCAGAATGGTTAAACAAGAAAATGCCTACTTTCTAAAAGTGGCATTTTCAAACACAGAATTTAAAAAACCTCTTTACTAAAAATGTGTTATTAAATTCTGAGTTCAGATAGCTTAAACTTTATTTCTCCATCTTGTCCCAGTGGGAAGTTATACTTGTAAGATGTTACAAAGTATCTCCCTTATCATCCTATGGGATAGATAGCCTTTCAATAGTGAACAACGAAATACACTGTATTTCACTATCAGGACATGCCACACACACCAGCACATGTCCTACCTTTCACATACACTGCACCCTGCCCATGGGGGTACCTTGGGCCTACCTGGGAAGTGGCTTACATGTAAGAAAAGGGAAGGTTAGGGCCTGGCAAGTGGGTGCACTTGCCAGGTTGACATGACAGTTCAAAACTGCACGCAGACACTGCAGTGGCAGGTCTGAGATACCTATACAGGGCTACTCATGTGGGTGGCACAATTAGTGCTGCAAGCCTACTAGTAGCATTTGATTTACATGCCCTGGCACACTCAGTGCACTTTACTAGGGGCTTACCAGTAAATCAAATATGCCAATCCTGGATAACCAATCACAATAGTAATTTATACAGGTAGCACCTTTACTTTGACATTGATCAGCAGTGGCAAAGTGACCAAAGCATCTAAGCCAGCACAAACGAAATTTAGCAGAGCATCAAAAAGTCAGGGGGAACCACACCAAAGATACCTAATTCTAGCAGGTTCTCACTCAACCTACCAAAGTCGCACCTGACCACTTCACAGACGCTCCTGTTCATCTGAACAATCATGGATATGGTAGACTTTTGGACCTTTCCTCCAGACTGACAAGTATTGGGCATTCGGGCTATGTTCCTGATGTTTCAGACTTTGTCTTGGATCTCAATAAGGATGGCTTTAAAGCTTCTTGGCCCGTTGGCCTACTGCATCCGGCTCACTGAACATGCCAGATGGCATATGTGAGCTCTGCTATGGAATCTGATAGTTCAGTGGGGCAGTACCAGGGGAACCTGTTGGACTCCATCCAGATGTCAGAGAGGACTGCAAAAGATCTGCAGTGATGTCTGCCCCGCTGCAATTAGACCAATGGCAGGCTCTCTTTGTCACTCAGAGTTGACAGTGGTAACACACGTATCACTACTGGAGTGGGTAGGCCACCAGGGAGAAGTGGAGATCAGAGGACTCTGGTCTCCGAGACCCTGCTCCACATAAATGCTGCAGTTGCAGGCAATTTGCTTGGTGTTGAAGGTCTTCCCGCCCACCATCAAGGGGTAGCTGGTGCAGGTTCTCATGAACAACCTTACCGCCATGTGGTACTGGAACAAGCAAGGCTGGATGGGGGCCTGGACCTTCTGCCAGGCGGTTGTACACCACTGAAAGACTAAATAGTCAGGGCATTTCCCTGGTGGTACACCACCTGATAGAATCTTTAAACAGCAGGGTGGACAAACTCAGCTAACACTGCCTGGCGTTTTCTGAGTGACAGTCACGTCTAAACGTGGTGCATTGCATCTTTCAGCAATGGAGAGAACTATGGCTTGATCTTTTCAACCCGCCTAGAACGCACAGTGTCAGTTCTTTTGTGCGCTGGAATACACATGAAGTCTCTCCCTCAGACTCATTCTGCATGGAGTGGAGCGCAGGACTCTTGTATCTTTGCCGCTGCTACCTTTTCTGCCCCCAATTTGGAAGAAGTTCAGGAATGACTGGGCCCAAGTCATCCTAGTGGTTCCAGACTGGGCCAGGAGTATGGCACCTGGAATTTCTAGGCTTGAGCATCTGTCCTCTGATAAAGCTGCCTCTTGAAAGGACATTCTCTGTCAGGAGCAGAGCCGAGTTTTATGGCTGAGCCAGCGCTACCCATACTGCCATGCATGGAGACTGAGTGGCAACAGTTAATCGCCTGTGACCTTGATGTCATCCCAGCAGCCAGACGTCCTTCCATGAAATCTTTGTATGCCAAATGCTGGGATAAGTTTTTGGCTTTGTGTGGTATCCACCTATCGGACCCGTTTCAGGCCAAACTGTTGGATGTATTATCATTTGTTCTGTCTTTGGCCCACCAAGGACTTACTGTGGGCACTATTATATGCTCTTTATCAGCCCTGTCAGCCTTTTACGTTTGCCATAACAGCTATCCTTGTTTAAATCAGTGTGTCACACCAAGGGTCACTCTGAATTCCTAGGACTTCTGGGGAACTGAAGTTGGTCCACCACTTCTTCCTGAGATTACACCTTATCAGACACCAATGAGTGACACGGGGGGGGGGAAAGGGCTTGGGAGAGAGAGAGAGCCTGATGGTTCTGGTGTTCCTGGATCTCCTGTGGAAAGAATGAGTGGTGTGTGTTAATCCTTTTGAGCATGACCCTTCAAGTTCTAGTGGAAAGGCACACTCCTGCCAAGAGAGGTACTCTGTGACAAAAGAACACAGTCACTTTAGCCAACCATACATGAATGCTCTACAGTTAGCTTGACAAAGGTAAAAAGAACAGATGATGGACGGATGGCCGATAAAATCAAACATTCACCCCCCAGTCACAGATCTGGGTTAAATCCATAGTTTATTTGCTCACCACCCCACCTCAGTTTAGACCTCAGTTTAGACCCAGCCATATGCAAATCAGTCTTGACCGTGCTCCCCATAGGAACAGTCCGGCCCGAACTGCTAGGTCCTCCCTGGATGGAACGCAAGCATCCTAGGCCTGGTTTCGGGGTATCACCCCTCATCAGCCAGGCTAGCTTGAATCTGGTGGCATAGCAAGTAGGGGACCCACGTCCAGGCATACCCTTCCCACTTAGGGTGACAAATGCAAAAAGGACAGATGATGGACGACAGCTGAACAAATCAAACATTCACCCCCTGTCACAGATCTGGGTTAAATCCATAGTCTTTTTGCTCAGCACACCATTCCAGTTTGGACCCAGCCATATGCAAATCAGCCTTTGTACTTCCTTAAAAAGTGCACACAAACTAAAGTGCATAGCATGCCTTCTGAATTAAGCACTCCGTAAAACATGCAAAGTAAAGAACATAGCAGAGTACATGGCATCTGACTGATTGGAAAACAGTGACGACAAAGGGGAACATAGAGCACAGGCACAATGGGGTATGACACACCGGTTGCAATGTGTTTCCTTAAAGATTTGCAACATAAATTTCTGCCTAAGGCCTTTGTGATGTTACAGTGGGACTTCAGTGTGGTTCTCACTTTTCTCATATGCACCTATTTTGAACCAATGCAGTTTTCTATTGCAACTCCTTAGATTATAAATAAGGCTCCCTGTTTTCCGTTTTTACTGATTTTTACAGATAAATACAGACAGAAAACCATTTATTTTCTTGCCTGTATTTATTTTTAAATGTGGATAAAAACAGAAATTGGGTGCTTTTTTTGAGTGATTCTAAATACACTTTGCCATGCCTGCCAGGCCAATAACTGTGTGGATTGATAGGTAAGGGGATTAATAAATAGAATTTAAGTAAAGAGGCTTAAACAGCAAAAGATATGCACAAGGCTGATACTGAAATGTGCATATTTTCATATAAGTGTATTGATTTATCTTCTGCGGGTGTTCATCTCACTGAAACCTGGCAGGCATTCGAGCATGACTGCATATTTATTGGTTAAGTAAATGTGGAAATATACCAGTTTCAGCTTCATTTTGTTCACAAAACCTATAATAAATATGGATAAATGCAGATAAAGCTGACAAAAATAAATATAGACAAAGTAGTAAAAAAAAAAAAAATACCATAAAACCGGGAGCCCTAATTATAAACTGTATTTCTGGTTGCGATAACATCTGCACACCAACTATGTGAACTCCAGGCCCTCTTAGCTCAGCCTACTGATATAACTATTTTTCTGGGCAAAATTGTGCTAAGCTCTCAAGCAGCATTCCTACCAAAGGTGGAGGAACACCAAATCCACAGAAGCCCACAACAACTTCAGAGCCGCCACCAACGCCCACCATCAACTCATCAGAGAAACGAGGAAAAAAGCTGTTGAAGACAGAATTTCCACCCACGCGCACAACAGCAAGGAACTCTTCAGCATCATCAAGGAGTTCGCCCAACCCACCAGCGAGTCTACCGACATCCCTCCCTCACAAGACCTCTGCGACAAACTCAGCACCTTTTTCCACCACAAAATCAAGAGCATCTACGACAACTTCGACGAAGACAACCAACACACTGAACCCTCACCAACCACCCCCGACACCCGGAAACCAGCGATTGACGACTGGACAGCCCTCACCACCGAAGACACACTGAAGACAATGAAGTCAATCCACTCAGGGGCCCCCCACGGACCCCTGCCCCCACCACATCTTCAACAGAGCCACCGACACCATCGCACCCATGCTCCGCCACACCATCAACCGCTCCCTGGCGACCGCCTCGTTCCCCGACAACTGGAAACACGCTGAGGTCAACCCCCTCCGTGGACCCCACGACCTCAAAAACTACAGACCCATCTCCCTGCTCCCATTCCCAGCGAAAGTCATCGAGAAAGCCATCAACGGCCAACTCGGCACATTCATTGAAGAACACAATATCCTGGACTCCTCCCAATCCGGCTTCAGAAAAAACCACAGTACAGAAACCGCCCTCCTCGCCGCAACAGACGACATCCGCACCCTACTGGACAAAGGAGAAACAGTAGCCCTCATTCTCCTCGACCTATCAGCGGCGTTCGACACAGTCTCCCACCGCACCCTAATACGCAGACTCTACGACACAGGAATCCAGGACAAGGCCCTCGACTGGATCCACTCCTTCCTCTCCGGCAGGACGCAGCGGGTCAGACTCCCCCTTTCCTCTCGGACCCCACACCTACCACCTGCGGAGTCCCCCAGGGCTCCTCCCTCAGCCCGACGCTCTTCAACGTCTACATGGCTCCACTCGCCCCCATCGTCAGAACCTACGGACTCAATATCGTGTCATACGCAGACGACACCCAACTCATCCTCTCCCTATCCAACGAGCCCAACACCGCCAGACGCAACTTTCGAGAAGACATGGAAGCCGTCGCCAAATGGATGAAAAACAGCTGCCTACAACTAAACACCAACAAAACAGAAGTACTCATCATGGGCCCAAACCCAGATGCCTGGAGCGACACCTGGTGGCCCCCCGCCCTCGGAAACCCGCCAACCCCCACGGACCACGCACGCAACCTGGGAATCATCCTGGACTCCGAGCTCAAAATGGACCGCCAGATCAACTCTGTCTCATCTTCCTGCTTCCACACCCTCCGCCTCCTTCGTAAGACCTTCAAATGGATCCCCCTCGAACACCGAAAGACCACCACTCACGCCCTGGTCACCAGCAGACTCAACTATGGCAACGCACTCTACGCCGGAATAAACAAAAACTTCACCCGCAAGCTACAGAACATCCAGAACGCCGCTGCAAGACTGGTCCTCAACCTGCCAAAACACTGCCACATCTCCCTGCACCTGCGCACACTCCACTGGCTCCCATCGAGGCGAGAATCACCTTCAAGATGCTCACCCACGCACACAAGGCCCTCCACGGCACCGGACCAGCATACCCGAACAGCCGACTCAAATTCCACGCACCCCAAAGGACCCTACGATCAGCCCAGCTCTCCTACGCCGTGGTCCCCCGCACCAGAAAGACCAGATCGGGAGGCCGCTCCTTCTCCTTCCTCGCGGCCAAAGCATGGAACGTCCTTCCGCTCCACCTCAGACAGACAACATCGCTCCCCATCTTCGCAAGAAACCTCAAAACCTGGCTCTTCGACAGACCCCCTCCTTGATGGAATGGTACCTGCACCCCCCCTACCGCCTTGAGACCCTTACGGGTGAGTAGTCACGCTTTAACAAACCCCTGATTGATTGATTGAAGGTGGTAACGCCTTTTCATGTCAACACTCTCCCAACCTTCTTTGCTCTGCCTCATCCCTCGAAGGAGGAAGAAAGATTCCATTGCTTGGACCCTAAAAAAGTAGTGCACTATTACATCTATCTTATAAAGGAACATTGGATGGAAGATCAGCTCTTGGGTTGCAAAGAAAGGCAAGGTGGCATAGAGGCGGACCAACCCACGATGGATGGCCTCTGTATTAAAATCTGCTATGCATTAGCTAAGAAACAGCCTCCAGAAAGTCCGAGGGCTCATTCCTCTAGGGCCAAGGCTTCTACCACTGCTTTGCCTCCAGGATTGTCTGTCCTTGATATCTGTTAGGCAGCTACTGGAGCATCAATGCACATGTTCACAAAGCACTACTGCCTTAATAGTCGGGTCAGACGGGATGGGCTTTTTGCCCAATTGGTCCTGCTGGACTTTTTAGTCTGAGCCATTCCACAGACCCACCACCTAAGGAGGTACCTCTTTGGCATCTATTCACAAGGGAATTAATCTGCGGTTGGAAGTATCCATGAGAAGAATAAGTTACCTTACGATCTTTGTAGTGGATACTCTATCCAACAGCAGGTTACTCACCACCCTCCCACGTCTCTGTTCTATGTCTCAGTTTAGGAATCTGCACAGTGGTTATTCCAGTTTGCTTTTGGGCTCCACCTTTAAGGGCATGGACATGGCTTATGAAAAGAAACTGATATCGGTGCACATGGGTGACACTTATAAGCTGCTCTGTTTGTCACTTCTGCAGCACAAGGGAGTTGATGCGGAGTTGCACATAACCTCCTGACGGCACAGAGGAGCACTGCTTTTTGCACTTTCCACATCGATTAAGGGACCTGACGAAATTCACATGGTGATAAATCTTCAGTTCGAGAATGTGGAACATAGTTACGGAATGTAAGTAACTAGTCTATTTGAAACAAGCAAGCCATGAACAACACGTTGTTATTTTGAGTGGCACAATGCAACGAAATATTCAGCATGAGCAAGACAGTGAATTATTATAGGCCCTTAGGTTGCAAGTGAATTTGACGTGAAAATGGGTACCTATGCCAGACACACTACAACCTATCAGCTGTTCCTGACGCAGTGTATCAAGAAATCCTGCTTTTCACCCGCTCTTCTTGGTTTGGTCTTGGTGAAATGGTACCACAGTGGTTCAAATCAGATCTGGCTGAGCGTAGTCGGATTGCGAAGATGTAGCGCCTCCTCTCACCCCATTAAAAGCACCTTTTGGTGTTTCTCAAGCCTCAGTACTTCTATCACTCTAGTCATTTATACTTTGAATCGCTTGGGGGATTCCTAAGGTCTCTTGGCCTAGTATACCACGGCTCTGCAGATGGTATGTACATCTACGTAAAGTTAAACAATACAAGTATCAATGTCAAACCCTCCATCTCCTATACTGGAAAGGTTATCTTCTAGAGAAGTAAAGCTAAACTAAAGTTAAAAGAAAAAAAAAAAAAAAAAAAGGTTCTCATCATTTGCCATGGGCCAAGAAGGGACCTGATAAAAAAAACTGGCAAACAAACCTCCAGGAAGCCGGCCTTGGCTATAAAATTGTAAACAATTCCAAAGCTCTTTTTTACTCTAGACAGTAATTTTCAAGTTAGCTGCTTACATAAATGGCGCAGCAAAAACAACTCACAACAAACTAACATTTGTTAAATCTCTCAACAAATGTGATGATCTAATGCAATTTATCTATGCTTTAGTAATGTCAAGGTTTGAGGATGGAATATCCATGCTGGCTTCCCTCCTTACCATCCAAACATCCCCTCTAAAGGCAATCCTCATTCGTCAGTGACAGTGATTTCAGCCACTAGAAAGTTTTACCGTATTACTATTCTAATAACGCGCAAATTGCTCCCGTTACAAGCATGATGTACATTCAGGCTAGTGTGTCTCATTTATTAAATATCTGAAACTTCACGCTCTTTACATCCTGAGGAGGAAGGTCACATTATTAGGCATTAATAGACCGCTTCAGAGTACAATCTTCATGAAGCAAGCAACCCTGCAGCCAGACCTCCACCTTGTGTTCCTCCTTCTCTGCTTTCACTGCCAAGATCTGGAGCGACATACCCTTGGCGCTGAGGCTAGATACCTCCAACACCTTCAAACTCACTGCTGCTCACCAATCTATGGAGACCCTAAAGAAATATCCCTTTATCTCCCACCTCTGTCTCCTATTGTGATGAGCAGCACCAACATTGCAAAACGTTCCCAATTGTGATTGTCTAACATGATTTCCAATTTTTCAACGTTATGAAGCTGTTTTATACTACTTACTAACATACGTGTCTTGGCGTACAAATGTTTACCCTCCCCCTCTCCACTCAACATGTACTTGGGATGATGTCCGCGCTATGCAAAACACCAAACACATAATTAAATAAAAGGCTGCCTTGCTATTCCATGGTCCATGGCTCCATCCAGTGGTGTAGTTGGGTAGTGAACTTGTTTTATAAATTGGGAACGATTTACTGCTGTTTTTATCATCCACAGTACATTGAGCTCATAGAAGTAAATTTCAAAGTGATTATCGTGGGGAAATATAGCTAAGAGATGGGACGTTACACAGGCATGATTATTAACTTTAGATCTGACCCATTACTCATGCTAAATGTTTGATTCGACTATGACATATAAAAGATGGATTTGATTTGCGAATATGATTGGAGTTGGCCATTTAAACAATGGTGATCGAGAAAGAAGCAACACACACATCCCCCTCCTCATATGGTTGAATATTTTTTCTTTTAACCATAGTTTACCGATTCATTTTTGTAAACTTCAATCCAGATTTATAGTAGTGCAATTTAACTAAAAGTACCATAGCTCTATTTTTTTTCTGTCATTCAGATCTAACATTGTTAAAGACAAAGCTTTAGCCACGGAGGGGGGGGGGGGAGGGGGGGACAGGCAATCCCAAATTTTGTGAGTGGCCACCCCTTTATCTGTTTCCCAAGTCATAAGTATTTACAATGTTATTCTGTGTTTAAGTTTGGTTGAGTTTCTTGTATTGCTTTCACGTGGCAATGATGGTTTCGGCAGGCAGCAGAAGTGCTCAAGTGCCTGCATTATGAGGACCTGATTTCGGGCACAAGTCAAACTTACTGGCACCACATAGCCTGTTTTCAGTGCTGCTGATTTATATGGTCCTGGCATAGCAGGCGCAGACAGTAATTAACTGTGGGCAGCAGCAGATAGATATTTGGTCTATACCATCAAGCATTAAGCAAAGTATCAGTTTTTCGTCAGCAGCATGTGCCCCTGCCCATGTTAGCAACAGTCTGCAAGCATGACCTGCCCCCCAACCTAGCGTTTCCACTTCTAGCCCATTTGTCATTCTTGCTAATGCGACAGACGCACAGCTCACAAAAACAGACCATGCTATTTGTTGGGAAAAACTGTTGCAAGTTTATTTTTAATTTCTTTATATAGTACACAAGTAGGTGTAACTTACGGGCGATCAGAGTGTTCAGAAGACTAACAGAGAGCACCCATCCTGAAACCATCACAGTGATGCAGTATTTGCCATCCGATGCTTAGCCATTTCGCATTGGGGCTGTGGCCCATGCAATTCTGGTGATGATCCACCTATGCCAACACGGAGCGAACTAAGGCCAACCCCCAGCAGTCAGGATACCAACTGTCCCTTGCAGGATAATGGGATCACTGTTTCATAATTCCATGGCCCCCCTATAGCCTGAGGATATCGAAGGTTGCAGCCCCATCTCCAGCTTTTTAGAGCAATTTCTGCTTCTTGCGTTAGGATCGCCCAGTAACTTCACATGAAACGCTGCTTAGTAAGAGGTTATATGTACTTTGCACTTCAATGCATACCGGGTGGGTGGGCATATCTTTCCTCTGCTGCTGCCAATGAGAAGAGGGAGAGCAGGAGTGCGAGAACACCTAAATATGTCCAATCTGGGCTGGACATGATGTCATCCACCCCTGTGTTCCGGAGCTGAAATCTTGCGCTGCTTGTGGCTGGTTGCTTAACCAAGCGGCCACTGTAAAAACACTATTCCACATGCAATGGGGAAACACTAAAGGGCTGTTACCTTTGGGTGACGTGGCCATCCTCCTAGAGTTCCCACCCATAGCCCCTTTGCCATTTGTCATTCTTGCTAATGCGACAGACGCACAGCTCACAAAAACAGACCATGCTATTTGTTGGGAAAAACTGTTGCAAGTTTATTTTTAATTTCTTTATATAGTACACAAGTAGGTGTAACTTACGGGCGATCAGAGTGTTCAGAAGACTAACAGAGAGCACCCATCCTGAAACCATCACAGTGATGCAGTATTTGCCATCCGATGCTTAGCCATTTCGCATTGGGGCTGTGGTCCATGCAATTCTGGTGATGATGCACCTATGCCAACACGGAGCGAACTAAGGCCAACCCCCAGCAGTCAGGATACCAACTGTCCCTTGCAGGATAATGGGATCACTGTTTCATAATTCCATGGCCCCCCTATAGCCTGAGGATATCGAAGGTTGCAGCCCCATCTCCAGCTTTTTAGAGCAATTTCTGCTTCTTGCGTTAGGATCGCCCAGTAACTTCACTTGAAACGCTGCTTAGTAAGAGGTTATATGTACTTTGCACTTCAATGCATACCGGGTGGGTGGGCATATCTTTCCTCTGCTGCTGCCAATGAGAAGAGGGAGAGCAGGAGTGCGAGAACACCTAAATATGTCCAATCTGGGCTGGACATGATGTCATCCACCCCTGTGTTCCGGAGCTGAAATCTTGCGCTGCTTGTGGCTGGTTGCTTAACCAAGCGGCCACTGTAAAAACACTATTCCACATGCAATGGGGAAACACTAAAGGGCTGTTACCTTTGGGTGACGTGGCCATCCTCCTAGAGTTCCCACCCATAGCCCCTTTGCCATTTGTCATTCTTGCTAATGCAACAGATGCAAAATTTACATCTCACAAAAACAGACCATACTATTTGTTGGGAAAAACTGTTGCAAGTTTATTTATAATTAATGTATGCAATAAACAGGTAGGGTTAACTTATGGGTGATATGAGCGTTCAGTGCTGTTTGAGACTAACCACTTACATCCATCCCGAAACCAATACAGACCCACGGGAATTTCAGTGATGTATATAGTATTTGCAATCTGGTTATTAGCCATCTCACATTGGGGCTGGGGCCCATATAGTTCTTGAGTTACTGCACCTGTGCCAATACAGAGTGAACTATGGCCTCCCCTGGAAGTCAGGATACCAACTGTCCCTCTGTGTTCTTCTCATGGACACCTATCGCCTGAGGAAATGAAGGTTTGCAGCCCCATCTCTGTCTTTTGGAGCAATTTCTTCTTTTTGCATTGGGATCACCTGTGTAAACTGCCAAGGCTCAGGGTGTCCTACCGCAACTCTAAGTGCCCGCACCTGTGTAGCTCTAGGGCATCAGCTCTCTCTGTGGCCACACCCCACTCCTTCCTGTCCCCCTCCCCTTTTATAGGAAGTTCCTTTTTGGGAGCTACAGCTAGATGGCTGAACTCCCCATTTCTACTGTCATTCATAGGTGACATTACAGAGGGTGGAAGCCCCTCTCAGGCAACAAACTCCATCCTTGTCAGGGTGAACCATAAAAGTTACTAAATTAACCTATGCTTAACCCTCAGGTAGCTTGGCACAAAAGCAGTCAGGCTTAACTTAGAGGCAATGTGTAAAGTATTTATGCAGTGCACAAACAGTAATAAAGTAGAAAACACAACACAAGAAAAATTCCAATCCAATTTAGAAGAATAGAATACATTTTGAATAAATTAAATAATGCCAGAACAACAAAAGTCCAATAAGTAGAACTGAAGATAATAAAAGTTAAAGTTTTTAGTGGAAATAACACCTAATAGAAGAAAGTGCCACTCGCAGTCATCTGGTCGTACTAGACTGGGGTAAAGTCACAAGTTCAGGCAGACTGTGATAGAATGTTTGTCGGATACAGGGACCATATTAGTCCAGCTGAAAAGCTACCTACTCAAGTCTGGTGTGGAGAGTTCCAATCAAGTTGGAGAAGGCTGCGAGTCAGAAACTTTCAGTGTGAGGAAGAGGCTTTCCTTGCGAAGAGCAGTTAGAGCAACACAGGCGGTCATTGCTGTAGCATGAAGATCCAGTCATCCATTAAGCTTCTCATTGGCAGTCATTGCGGTCTGTCGTTCCTGTAGTGTGAAGTGCAGGTCTTGTGCTGCTGGTCATCACGGAACAGTCTCAATTCCTTGACTCCCATCGGGCGGTGTGGTATCCTGTAGTTCTCCTCTCTATGGTAATGTCCTTTCATTACTTGTCTTTTACTTGTATGCTCTTGCTAAGAACTGTTATTAGAATGTGCTTATGTCATAGTGCATCTGTGGAAAGGCTTGTTGTTACTTGAAACTGTGTGTCAGTTAATACTGTGAATCCTAGTTGGTGGATGAGATCTTCTTTATGGAATAAACCTGCAATTCACAGTCACATTGAGTTTGGAGTTTTCTTCAAAAATTCAACACTGGCGTAGTTGGCAGCTCCATGAAGATCTCAACGCAACGACAATCCTCACTCATGAAATTCCGGTGAGAGATACCCTTTTTATTGACTTTGCGTAAAGACATCGCATTTGCTATAGATATTGCGTGCCTACCAAACCAACTAAAGCGCTTATCAGTTCATCAAACTATAACAGCTTTCCTCGCTCTCCTTGCTCAACCTCGTTTTTCAAAGTGACTGTGACTGTGATTTCTTCCGTCTTAATTATAGCGAGTGCAGAGGCTTTCGTGACTTTTCAAAATTGACAAAGCTGCTTTAATGTATATTAAAATATCTGTTGCCAAGGTAAAATTCACGCATAAGGAGATTAATTTTTCGTCCTTTGCTTAGTGTGCGTGCAACGGACTTGCCGAGCTCGTGTTGTTTAACTGTCTCAAGCCGGCCGTACTCTGCAATCTTCTCGAAAAGGCCGTGCGTTCTATCTGCGGCCTGAGTATACACCCGACGTGTGTCATAAGTACAGTTGGTGTGCAGCAAATTATCTCGGCTTGTCAAATAAACTGAGATACCTTACATCTTGTGCTTCATTGGATTGCTCCTTTCAACGACATTCTTCAGGCGAGATTCCTCCGATTGCTGCTCTCTGCCGTACTGTACTTCCTGCTTGCCTCTTATTGGTTATTGTCTGTGCGAGTGGGTGTGGCAATACACAAGAGCACGTCGCTGATTTAAGTGGCGACTCGTTTTGATTTCAACGAGAATTTTCTGCAGATTATTCGCTGATGCGCACAGCTGTTTTAAAAAAAAAAAAAAAAAGAATATTTTGCTATTTGCGCACAGATTGAAAGTTTATCCCTAACCAGAAAAATAACTCAAAATTTCATCATTCGCTGATGCGCACAGAAGAATTAAAGATTATAAAACATTTATTACTCGCGCACTGCTTAAATTATCTCCAAAGGTGTTCAGCTTACTCTTCATTTGCTGATGCACTCAGCTTTAACAAATATTCTATACATTTAAGACTTATTCAAATTTTGATTGTTAAGCGCTGATGCACAAAGCTTATTTTTACTTTGGAAGGTTTAGCTTCAGTTTCTCCACAGTGATGCACACACCTACTGAGCTTGAATTCCAGTGCATCATTCTTTACAACAGTTCTGTTGTTTTTTTCCTGTGTATTTACATCTCTGTTTATTTAGGTTCCTGGCATAAATAATTTAGAATTTTGCAATTATTACTTACATCACTTGTATTTCAGCTTGATTGAAATTATTTAAACTTATTTTCTTGCTTTGGTTGTTGTATATGTTTGGTGCAATGCAAAATGTAACTGCAGCTCCTTTCTTTCTTGCCAATCCTGGTGATCCACCCATAAAATGGAAAAAGGTATTCGAGAGATATGCAAAAGTTTGTGGATCTTCTCTTAGTGCAGAAAGAAAGTCATCTTTGCTTCTTCATTGTTTGGGCTCGGAAGGGCAAGATGTCTTCGATCATCTTCCTGATTTATCAGCTTCAGAAGCAGAAGAGTTGAATGATTATGAAATCTGCATTAAGAAGCTGGATAAACATTATCTTCCCAAAATAAGAACTATCTTAGAAGGGTATCATTTTGCAAAAAGAACGCAAAGAGATGAAGAAACAGTAGAAGGTTATGTGACAGATCTAAGGAAGCTCGCCTTGTCATGCAAGTTTGAGAACTTAACGGATGAACGTATCCGGGATCAGTTCATGTTTGGGTGCAACATGGAGAAAGTGAGAGAAGAACTTTTGTTAAGTGATGAACCAACACTAGATGAAGTACTTACTGTTGCTAAAAGAATAGAACATTCTTTAAAATGTGTTGCTGTCAAAAGAAAAGAATGTGAAAAAGATTCTAAAGTTCAAGTTGTTAAAGACAGAAACCAAAGTAGTAAGATAAAAGAGAAAGGAAATCCTTTGTGGATAGTGACAGGTTTAAAGGAAGAGTGGTGGACATGAGATGTTATAGATGTGGTAGAGCTGGTCACCTTGCTAACGACAAAAAGTGTCCAGCGTTGGGGCATATTTGTACAAAGTGCAAAAAGAGAGGGCATTTTTCGACAGTGTGTAAAAGTAAACCTGATCCTAGAGTTAAGAGGGTTGAGGTTTATGAGGATGATAACTCTGAAATTGGTTCCGATGACTTTGAATGTGGGCAAATTGTAATTCAAGTCAAGAGCACTTCTAGTAGGAAGTCTTGTCCCTTTGATACTATCATGGTTGAAGGGGAATCTACTCGTGTTTTGTTTGATTCAGGCGCAAAAATTAGCATTGTATCCAATGAGTTTTACCTCACTAAGTTAAAAAATAAAATTAATCTCTTGAAGCCTGACATCACACCTTTGGCTTACGGAGGTGAGCCGATTAAGTTGTATGGATATTTCATTGGTCTCATTGATTACAAGGATAGGATGGTATCTGGGAAAATCTATGTGTCTAAAAAGGGGGATAGCATCATCAGTTGGCTTCATCAGGGTGATTTGGGCATATTTCTAGATCCCAATTCTGATCCTCCTATTCTATTAAAGGATAGAGTTTGTGCGGTGGAAAAACCTGGTGAGGATAATTTTATTCATACCCTTAAAGAATTTCCAGGAGTTTTTAGACAAGGATTAGGTTGTTTGAAAGGATATCAACATAAGATCAAATTGAAGAATTGTTCTGTACCTGTTTGTTGTAAGGTCAGGAATTTACCTCTATCTGTAAGAGATGATATGGAAAAGGAAATCTGCAAACTTAAAAGTGGTGGAATAATAGAAGAGGTAGAAGGGACGGAGTGGTTGGCTCCAGTAGTCGCTGCTCCCAAGCCCAATGGTGATTTACGTTTGTGTATCGACTTAAGACAATTGAACAAAACTGTGATTGTGGATAGATATCCCCTTCCAAATATTACAGAATTGCTTGTGTTATTAGGTGGAGCGAAAGTGTTTAGCACAATTGATCTTACCTCCGCTTATCAACAGATAGAACTGGAGGAATCCTGCAGAGACTTTACGGCATTCATTACACCTTTTGGCACGTTTAGATTAATTAGGATGCCTTTTGGTTTAGTTTCAGCGTCATCCGTGTTTCAACTTGCCATGGAAAATGTCTTAAAAGATCTTGCAGGAGTATGCATATCCCAAGATGATATCCTCATATTTGGTAATAATGTGGAGGAACATGATGCCCGTCTAAAGTCAGTTCTTAGGAAGTTGTGCGAGTGTAACCTAACCATAAAAATGGAGAAGTGTAAGTTTAGGTCTGATTCTATAAATTATTTGGGTCATAATATAACTGGTGATGGTGTTAAACCAAAAAAATGATCTAGTGACTACAATTCAGAAAATGAGCTCCCCAGCCAATAAGGAGGAATTGATGACATTTTTGGGCATGGTTGAGTATTATGCTAAATTTGTCAAGAATTTTGCAGATTTAACCTCGAGCATGCGATCTCTTTTACGAAAGGGGGTGAGTTTCGAGTGGTCGGATTTGTGTGAAAAGGAATTTGCCTGCGTTAAAGAAAGTTTAAGTGCTGCTCCTTCTCTTCAGAGTTTCGACACAGGGCTCAAACCCATTCTTACCACTGATGCTAGTGAGAAAGGTTTGGGTGCCGTTCTGCAACAACATGGTCCATCTGGGTTGCAAACCATAATGTTCTTATCTCGTAGCTTAAGGGATGCTGAAACTCGTTATTCTGTTGTAGAGAGGAAATCCCTTGCTGTCTTCTGGGCCATAAAAAAATTGAAGAAATTCCTATGGGGTGTGGATTTTGTAGTTCGAACAGACCACAAACCTTTGGTGGAGATCTTCAACAAAAAGGGTTTAGATTTAATCTCTAGTCGTATTACTAAATGGGTCATAGGACTTCAAGAGTATTGTTTTTCTCTTAAGTACATCCCTGGCATTGAAAATGGAGTTGCGGATGCGCTGTCGCGTCTTGTTGATGAGGAGTGTTCAGAAGATGATGATGTGGATGCGAGCAATGAGTGGGTGTGTCTTGGACTATAGTTTCATATCAGAAGAGAGATGGCGTGAAGAAGTTGATGTAGATGCCACTCTCAAGGAGGTGATGTTGGTGCAGAATGGTTGGTCAAGTGTTAAAACTGGGTCTGAATTGACTAGACCCTTTTGGTACTTGCGGAATGAATTGTCTGTTGAAAATAAGCTATTGTTCCGTGGGACTAGATTGGTTCCTCCCAGCAACCTCAGAAAAGAGTTGGTGGATTTGGCTCATGCTACCCATGCTGGTGTCACAAAAACTAAAGAAAGGTTGCATATGTCGTATTGGTGGCCCGGCATGGACAAGCTTGTTGAGAGGGCGATACGTGATTGTCTCCCTTGCACTTTATGTGCCAAATCTAAATGTCCTCTAGTGCAACCTATGGTTCTGAGGAGACGTCCTTCATGTCCTTGGCAAGATGTTGCTTTGGACATTCTAGGACCTGTACACAGTAATGGCTCACAAGTATTTCTTTTGGTCATCATTGACATGTATTCTCGCTGGCCTGAAGTGTTCTTCATGTCAGTAATTGATTCAGTGCATGTCATTAAATGTTTAAAGGAGTTGTTTGCCAGGGAAGGAGTGCCGGGATCTATTTTAACTGATAATGGCGTTCAACTTACCTCAAAGGAGATGGAAGATTTTCTCTCACTGTGTGGCATAACTCATAAGACTTGTTCTCTTTATCATCCCGAGGCAAACGGGATGGTGGAGAGGTTTAACAGGGTACTGAAAGAGACCATTGCCTTGGCTAAGTCTTCTTTCTTGGAATGGAAAGGTGAAGTTCTTAAGAAAGTAAAGGAATATAGAATGACTCCTCATGGCACCACGGGGAAGACCCCTTTCTTACTTTTTCGTGGTAGAGTGCCTAACACTCGTCTTGAACCTTCTTGGGTCAATAGATATGGCAGATCCAGGGGTAAGGTAAGTGTTTGTGATGGCAAAGATGTGCAGTTGAGAGAGTAATGGAAGGCTGTGGACAGAAAAAAATACTTTGATTCCCAAAAATCTGTTAAAAAGATCGAAGTAAAGGTTGGAGATTGGGTACAAATTAAACGTCCTGGTCTCTTGGTTGCTTCTTCTTCCAAATATCTTAAGCCAATGGTGGTTATCAAAGTCTTTAAAAATGCAATAAAGACCCAGGATCATCGCATTTGGAATCTTAACAGGGTTGTGGTGATTAAAGGGAAATTCAATGGTAAATGTGGTTCCAATGAAAGAAGTAACACCAATGAGAAGAATGATACAAATTCATCCAGTGATTCTTCTCTTCTTGGTCATGGTATGGATAATAACTGACGATCATCCAGGGTGATTAAACGCCCTAGTTATCTCAATGAATATGCATAAGTGTAGATATATTTAATTTCTTGCATACTTTGTACATAGTTGCTCAAGGAAGGGAGGTGTGTGGTATCCTGTAGTTCTCCTCTCTATGGTAATGTCCTTTCATTACTTGTCTTTTACTTGTATGCTCTTGCTAAGAACTGTTATTAGAATGTGCTTATGTCATAGTGCATCTGTGGAAAGGCTTTTTGTTACTTGAAACTGTGTGTCAGTTAATACTGTGAATCCTAGTTGGTGGACGAGATCTTTATGGAATAAACCTGCAATTCACAGTCACATTGAGTTTGGAGTTTTCTTCAAAAATTCAACAGGCGGGCTTTCGGTCCTCTCATTCAACTGAGGCAGTTATTCTGACTGTACTAGACGAATTAAGGAAAGAAGCAGACAACCACTCAGGCCCTGGTGCTTCTCGATCTCTCTGCGGCCTTCGACACGGTCGACCATGAACTTCTGGTGGACAGAGTCAGGGACACAGGGATCCAGGGTCTGGCCCTCAAGTGGCTTACGTCTTTTCTAGATGACCGCTCTCAATCTGGACGTCTCTCCCAATTCACTGCCTCTAAAGTCAAATTGACATGCGGTGTGCCGCAGGGATCTTCCCTGTCTCTGCACCTATTCAATTTGTACCTATTTCCATTAATTCAATCCTGAGGTGAAAGAAAGGTGTGCAGTTTCAACTACGCAGACTATCTTCAATTGATCTTTACCATCGATAAGTCTGCCGCCTCCATCACTAATTTTCAGACAACAATGCGACATATAAGTAGCTGGATGAATAGCAGTCACCTAAAATTGAACCCAGACAAAACGGCATTGATCTTAATTGGGGGCCCCCTAAACCCTTGGAATTCGAATTTTTGGCCGGTCGAGTTGGGAAATCCACCCTTACCCTCAAGTTCTGCTAAAAGCCTTGGTGTCACAATTGACTGCGATCTGTCTATGAAATCCCAGATTGGGACGGTGGTTTCTATTTGTTTCTTTCAGCTCCGGAAGATCAGGAAGATTAGCAGATTCCTCACTCCTGAAACGTTTATTCAGGTTGTTTTAGCTTTAGTCATCTCTTATATTGATTACGCTAACTCACTTTACTTTGGCCTTCTGGCATATCTAACAAGAAGACTGCAACTGGTGCAAAACCAGGCTGCTAGATTAATCTATTGTCAGCTGAGATGGCACCATGTTACCCCCCTAATGAAGAAGCTACATTCCCTCCCTGTAGTCAAACGCTGGGATGCCTCATCTTTAAAGCTCTCCATGGCATTTGCCCAGAATTTGTATCTTCCTGGGTTCAGAGATATGTTCCCACTCAGGATCTTGGGTCTTCCCACCTTAACCTCTTGGCTACTCCCTCCTTTATACACAAGAAATTAGGTGGACTAAGATTTGCCGTCTTGGCCCCTCACTTTTGGAACTCTCTTCCTTTGAACATCATATCCACGACAATTTACCCTCAATTCAGGAAACTTTTAAATACTTGGTTGCTCCACCAGGCCTATGAATGAATCACTTAGCGGCAGGATTCCCTTGACCCCAGTGCCAAGAAACCGTTTGGTGTATGTGCGCTCTATAAGCACTTTTAACATAACATCATCACTGTTTGTGAGAAGAGCAGTTCTCACTGGAGCTTCAAGTTAGCAGTCGCTGTGGGTGGCAGAGTTTCAGCACAAACAGTCCAGTTGTAGTCGGGAGGAGCCCAAGTTTAAGGATTTTCACCTTTTCTTCCTGAAGGAGCTTCCACTGATGCCAACCAATGGTACAGTATCTGGGGTCGGCACCTCTTGGGGATCAAGTCTCACTCCAGCAAAGGCTAGCAGCAGATCTCAGGCAGGTCCAGTTGTCGCTGGCCAGCTAAACAGTTGCAGGGCTGCATCTGCAGCTCTTTGTTTCCCTGTAGCATACACAGGCGGGTCAGCCAACTGACTCTTGGGGTCACTCTGGGTATACTGGGAAAAAGCCGAGCAGGTCTCTTCTTCCTTCAGACAGCAAGGCAGTCCTTTAAGCAGCAAGGCAGTCCTCTGGCATCAGGGCAGCCCTTTGGCAGCAGGGCAGTCCTCCCGATTCTTCCACAGGCCCATGAGTGTTCTGATGAGTGGCTCTAGAGGTCCAATATTTATACTTTGTGCCAACCTTTGCGTGGGGGCACTCACAGTCCTATCCCCAAGCCTGGTTCTAGAAAGTTCTTCCCCCTTCCTCTGTCAAAGCTCCAACCTGTCTGGGGGTGACAAAAAGCATGGCAGGCCTGGTGTCAGATTCCTTTGTATGTGCAGAGTTTAAAGCCATTTGAAGTGTAAGTGGGGCTGGGTACAGCGCCTCCCCAGTCCTCCTATCTGGATGAGCCATCCTGTCCACACCTAATCCCCCATTGTGTCACTGTCTAGAAGCAGTACACAAACCCCAACAGCACTGGTTCTTGGTCACTTGAATTAAGTGTTATGTTTTGGAGTTTTTGACCTTCCATCCTAGAATGCAGACTTCCCTTTTTGCCACATAAAATGTTATCCTCGCTGATCTATCTTTAAAATTGGTGACTGCAATGAAATACCCAAGAAGTCAATCCTGTTGCCATCATATGTAGCGGCATTCACATCTGGTTTGTTGAGCCTTGAAACTTTAGAGGAGAAGAACTTCTCAAAAGTTTATTTGGGAATTATGGAGAATGACCAACCAGAATCCGCCATAACTTGAAATCCAACATCATAAACAATGAGTTTGCACACAGAAGGTGGCATAAGTATGTTCCCTGCTGACAATTCAGTTTCCTTCACCATCAACACCATCCCTTTGTGTGAGTCCATACCTCCACCTACATTTCTTTCATCCTTGATACTTGCTTCCATGACTTGAGAATCTTTTTGTTGATTTTGTCTATGCACACTTTGTCAAAATTACATACTCACTTTTCCCAGGGCACCCCTTGAAGTTAGCAACATGCAAACTGTGTCCATGTCTGAAACCAAATGTTTTGATCTCCTTCTTGCGTCCATTGAAAAGTCTCTGCCTTTTATTCTTCTTGGTATAGCACACTTCTTTTTCCTGTTTGTCCGTTTTTCAGTGTTACCTTGCCTAATCCATGCCACAGATTGATCAATTGCCTTGGCTGAAATTACAACTTTTTCTAATGGCGATTTCCCATTACCCATAGATGTTATTTGATACGCCTACTATGAGAATTGATAATGATTTGATGGCCAATCATCTCATAGGTGGACTTCCCAAAACTACAGGATACAGACAAATTGCAGAGAGCAGTTAGAAATGTAATAAATACTCTCATTTTCCTTCTGGTGTTGGGTGCAGAAATTAGATTTCTCAAGTGTGATGCTCAAAGTAGGCTTGAAACACATTTCTAATCTCAGATTTGCCTCTTCAAAAGTGTCATTCATCTGGATCAGCAGGAGCTTCAACTTTGGGTAGTGAATGGAATATTAATTGTCCTTAAGATCCCAACAGGTGTAACAACATGCGTATTTTCCGTTCAGGAGGCATTCTTTGTGCATTGATTGCGGACATATGTCATAAACTAGTCTTTCCATTTTTTCCATTCAATAGGCGCATGACTAGGCTTTCCTGTTTTCAGTTTCTATTTTTGGTCAATTCTGGTGGGGTTTTTCCAGTGTTTTACAAGTGATTTCAATACCTTAAAACAGTGGTTTCACATTTTCGCACCATTAAAAACAATAGAAACAGTGTTTATGGAACGTTTTGCTTTTATTATTGCTTGCTTTCTTCACTGATAGCGCATGGTATATAGACAGTGTAAGTATAGTGTATATGGGGTCCAAATAGATTTTTGCAAATTAAACTTATTGTAGTACACCATACAATACTTCTTCAGTGAGTCTTCGGTCATGTGCGCTTGCTCTTTCCTTCCCATGTAAACTTCTGTGAAAAGGCCCTCTCAACATTGACACTTGAGATGGGCAACGCCAAAACAGCCAGTACACAATTTGTTAACTCTGGCCACTGACATAGCTTTCCGTGCCAATACTGGTTCACTTGAAGATTGTGATTCTCAGGGCAGGTTCTGCAACATTTGCGCTGAGCTGGACGCTTATGCCCTCAGAGTTATTGAAGCAGTCAAAAATAAAGCAGCACTTTTGAAACTACGGAGGAAATTCCCCTTTACGGAAGGGATCGAGAACAGAGTACCACAGTGAGGTTTCATTGACTTCAAATGCCATTGGTGGGGAAGGGACATTTCTATTCATCATTGCAAGTCATTTCTCATACATTGTAAAATAAAAGTTCCTGAATTGCTCTTGTCCATTGCTTTGCTTACCAAGTGGCAAGCACTCTAACATGGAACATGTTGCAGTGCCAAAGTCACTAAAGGTGTCGCCCAGCCTACTCTCAAGGAGATGTTTCACATCTACACCAATTATGCTGAACACTTGACAGACAAGGGTGTTTTCAGACTCTAGTTTTTTTTATTATGTCCACTACAGCAGTTATGTTTTCCTGTAAAAATCTAAGAATGCAGTAGAGTGTACTTTTTCACATCACTATCAATATGTGACCAAAGATCCTCACATTGCTTGCCTTTGGCATCATCACTCAGTAAAGAATTAATTCTGTAAACGGTTGCCACATGGATAATATAGCATTCATAGCCCCTTGGACTGAGAACCATCAACTAAGGGACACAGTGGTGAGGACTCTTTCTTTGATGCCACACAAAGCACAAAATTATAAATATTTGCGTTTTAGTTCCTGTGCATAAGAAAACAGTGCACCAGACTGGGCTAAAAAGTCAATAGCATTCCTCATTAACTCTGAAGATTGCAAAGATGCTTTCAGCATACCATCTAATAAGTGGCAAGGATCTCTTACAGAGAAGCACTTCAGCTCAGGTATCAATTTTGACAGGTCATCACACAACTTTTTCATATATGTAGCTGAATCACTGCAAATACAAAAAATATCACTCCAATCTTTGTTGAACTTGGAAAGAACATTTTTTGCAGAGCATTCCAAGTGACACTGCGTTCCATGTTTTCCAAAAGTCTGGTGTCATGTTTTCACCACTATCCCAGATAGCGCTCTTTTCACATATACTTGTCACTATACCTTGCATTGAATGTTTAAAGCCTGAGGTGTTGGAAATTCACCTACTATCAATACTGACTCACTGGAAACTGAGGGCTGATGTATTAAGGGTTTTTACCCATTCTCTGTGGGTAAATGTGATGACACATATTAGGAAAGATTCTTATGAAACCAGCCATTTTACCTATCAGTAAAAGAATCAAACGCAGCCAAAATATGATTTTGATATTTCCTGATTCTCTACAGTTAAAATAATTAAACAAGACCTAAAACATGCTTCTAAAGCCTGCATCTTTAGACCAAAGACCACAAACCTGAAAAAAACAATAGGAAGAAGAAACAATATTTTAGTGGCATCCCTAAACAACAAAACTCATGCAGAATAATGTTAGCCCAGACTTTCTTACTGCTAGCTTGTTTAACAAAGTTACATTGTATTGGCCCCTTCAGGAAGAAACAAAATGACTTTCACTCTTTTTTTCCTTTCCTTGAATGGCATTTAGTTTATGCAGGTGTTTTTTCAGTGTTTATATGTTTTCACTGGTGAGGGCTATTTCTCTTTCAGTGGGGTTTTATCAGTTATTATAGGTTTAAACCTAAAACCGGACAGCCTACGCATGACCGTTGTTTTGCAAAAAGCGTTTGAGGAGGATCTAATTGCATTTATAATGAGACCGCTGAGTACAGACTGGCTATGAGGCAAATGTATCTGTAAACAAGGATTCTGTCAAATATGACATGAATATTTACTTTGAAACAAACAACTTATGATTTTCCAAAACGAAATGGAATACCTCTGCACACACTTCAAAATGCCTCAGAGGACATGAGAAATATGATAAAAGTTCATTCAAGATGGCTACCGATAATAGATAGAGGCTGAGTGTGTCAGAAAGGCAGTCTGTTCCTCACAATACAGACAGGAAGGTGTGGCACATACCCCCAGACGCTTTCACAGGCAGGGAGAAGGAAGCCAACCTCTTGGTGTAAATATAATTGAAGCGGGTGAAGAATATGGGCAGGGGCTCACTGCATCAAAAGCCAATGAACAGTCTTTCCCGCAGGAAGGCTTCTGGCTACTGCTGGCTTTACTAAAGCGTGTGCTCACTATCCCACTCCTTTGTCATCTGAAAAATCTTCTGTGTTGTATTTGGCAAGACACTGAGACACCAATTGAAGAGAAATCCTTTATATCGAGCCCGACAATCTCGTTACCCGCAACTCATGTAAACTTAGCCACGGACCTAAACTTTGCATGTGGCCGCTCCCCTTTTGAACTGAAGCACTACATGCTGAATGTGTTTGGAGGTTTTTGGCTGCAGCTCTATTATTACCAAGGTTGAACAATAGGTACCCCGCTTCAACTTTATTAGGGGTCATAAATCATCCTGCATGCCCGCCTGTCACAGAACAATAAATGTCTATTATAATTGGCATGATAAATCAAAGTCACACCCTTGGGCTACATTGTCATCATACATCATGCCATAAATCAAAACGGACAGGAGTAAAAGCTGGCTTGTCATCAGGCCATAAATCCTGCCATAAATCAACATGCAAGAATATTGTTGCGTTGTGATGAAGACATAAACCACACCATAAATCATTCTGATATTTATTGCTGTCAACTGGAGTTTTTGAGCTGGAGTTTTACCATCTGTGTGAGTGTGTGTGTGTGGGGGTTTCTACAATCTCTTTGGGGCCCAACTCGCTATCTTGACCTACTCGGTGTTGTCACCCAACTGGCAGGCCTGGATAGCGGATGCTGTGTTCTGTCCACCCCCCCCCCCCATATGTGACTGCCTTACCCTGCTGTGAGGCATCCCAAGGTAAGTACCTGGTCTGCTACCCCACTGTGGTCAGGTGTGGCCTTTCAAACCTCCTTAAGCTACACTTATTTAACACCTTTTACCGCTGATCCTTGCTGCTGTGACAGTCCCATTGCTGGGTGGGTCTCAGTGTTGATGCCATGCCCATCCCGAAATGATCAGTGGGCACGGGTGCTCACCACATTTTTAAAGGGCCCTTATGGTGAATTTTTAATCCCGCCCTGCCTACCCATTGGCTGGCGGGATTCAAGCCTTTTGATTCTGCTTTGGCGCTGTTTATTCCTTCGCCCTTTCCTTTGCTGGGGGGGGAGAGGGGCGGCAGGGGTGACATTTCCTGGTCAATGTCCCCCCCGGACCCACATTCCTCGACCTTGTCACAGTTCAACAGACAGCCCATTCAGCCCCCTTCATGGGTGGGCCTCTGTTAAAACTTTGCACGTGGCCACTCCCTTTTTGAATTGAAACACTACATGCTGAATGTGTTTGGAAGTTTTTGGCTGCAGCTTTATTATCACCAAGGTTGATCAATGGGTACTGCGCTTCAACTTTATTAGGGGTCATAAATCATCCTGCAGGCCGGCCTGTCACAGAACGATAATTGTTAATTATAAATGGCATCATAAATCAAAGTCACGCCCTTAGGCTAAACTGTCATCATAAATCATGCCATAAACCAAAGCAGACAGGAGTAAAAGCTAGCTTGTCATCAAGTCATAAATCATGCCATAAATCAACATACAGGAATATTGTTGCCTTGTGATAGTCATAAATCACGCCATAAATCCTTCTGTTGGTTATTGCTGCCAACTAAAGTCTTTGAGATAGAGTTTTACCTTCTATATGGGGGTATAATTCCACAGTCTCTTTTAGGAACAACTTGCTACCTTCGCCTACTCTGTGTGGTCCACCAACCAGTGGGCCTGGGCTGCGAGTGCAGTGTTCTGTGTCCTCCCCAATCTCTGACTGCCTTACCCTGCCATGAGGCATCCCAAGGTAAGTATCTGATCTGCCATCCCACTGTGGTCAGGTGTGGCCTTTCAAACCTCCTTAATCTCCATTTCTTTAATTCCTTTTACCGCCACGCTGCTCATGGACTTATGTCCTCGGGCTGCTCCCTCATACGGGTTGCTCGTTCTTTACTGGCACCTCTCCAGTGCCATGGCTACACCATAGATTGGCCCAGAATACTTCTGTTCCAGCCTCTGAATGGTGCACCCCACCTCAGTGCAGTGTTACCAGTGGCCCTCTCGCCTGCAGGCTGGTTTTGTACCTCCTCAGTGTTACCAGGTGCGCTTGTGCACAATCTCTAGTTTAGCTCTGGTCAAAAGCCCACCTTACTACTTGCTCTGCAGCCCCCACTCTGTTCCGTGCATCCCTGAAAGACTACAGCGCAGGGACCCTCTGAACTGACTTTTGTGTGTGGCGTACCTCTGCGTTGTCTTGGGTGCTGGGGCGTGCTCTACCCACTGGGGCAGGTCGCTTCCTCTAGGGACCAGACCTCCTCTGGAAAGGGGGCCATTACTCTCTCCGCTGTGGAGGCGGTTCCCTAAATTCTTCCCTCTGGGAAAGGAAGAGCGCATCCGCTTGGGCATTATTGACCCCTGGGACATGCCTTGCCCTCAATTCCAGATTGCCTGGCAACTGTAGGTTCACCAAACGTTTTAACAGCCTCAAGACCCTCGGACACCTGGCTGTTCCGGTGTTGCTTGCATATACCACCGCCTGGTTGTCTGATGATAGGGTCAGCTTCCTGTTGCTCAGCCTCGCTTGCCATACTGTCGGTGCTACTAATAAATAAACAGCTCCAGGAAAGATATGTTCTTGGTTATCCCTGATGTTGCCTATGCTTTTGGCCACCTCTTTGCACACCACTTGTCTCCTAGAATTGCTCCAAAACCCAGGCTGCCTGTGGCGCCTGTATGCAGTGCTATTTGCCTGTCTGAGACCCAATCTCCCCGCCATATGAGCTCCCCATTAAAATCTCTCAGGAAGGTTAGCCAGGTCATCAAGTCTTGTTTTGCCCCTGCGCACAGCCTAGTGTGGTGGTGTTTCTTGAGCAGCCCTTCAGTCAGCTGCATGAGGCGCCTTGCAATTACTCTCCCTGCCGGGAACACCCTTGCGGCGGAATTCAGTTGTCCAATGCATTCTTGGAGTTCCCCTACTGTGGCGTTCGCCTCGCCAGCCTGATCCTTCATCTTATTTGTGATGCCTTGAACTTTGTCTTCTGGGATGCGTGATGTGCCAGTGACAGAGTCTAGTTCTATCCCCAGAAACACAATCTTGGTTGCTGGCACCCACTGTCTTGTTTCTGGCCAAAGACCACTGTGCAGACCTCAGGGCTGATCCCGTCATTGATTGCTTCCCCCTCTGGAAAAGACAAGTGGTGTATTAGTCTGTGTTGGCCAGTGGAGAAGTGTGGCTCAATGGTTAGAGCGGCAGACCCTGATGCAGAGATCTGGCCCGGGACCAGGGTTCAATTCCCGCCTCGGCGGGTCTTGGGCTCAATTTCCTCGGACCTGATAATTCTCGCCTCAGTGCCTATTCTAATCATGGGTCCCACTCTGCAACTCTGGGCAATAGCTTGCTTAATCTCCACAACGGCCCCAACAGCGCTGGGATGCCTGGCTTCACCCTGGGGGTGCCCAGGAGTGGACATTTCACAGGGAAAAGCCAGGAAGGGTTCCACAGCGGTATGCGTACAGCGCCTGGACACCCCTTTGGGGGTATGGGTGCGCTTTACAAGTACAAATTTCATATTTCATGATCCTTCTTGGGTACTACCCCTAGGGGAGAAATAACCAGGTCTGGGGACATTCTACCCTATCTAGTGATTTCTCTTTCAGAATCTCTTTACAACAGTATTTTTACTTCCCCAGCCCTAATGTGTCCTGTTCTGGGATTTTGAACCCTTTCTCAAAGCTGTCATATAGTTAGTGTGCATCTGTTTTATTGTCATATTGATTAGCTAGCTGCCTTAGCCTGTGTGCATTGATGGGAGAGCGGATTAGCTGAAAGCCCCCCAATGCCTTTTGGGTCCTAGCATCCTCCAGGATTTTTTCTTCTCTCCTTCTCTTCCTTCTTTCTTTCCCTGTCACCTCTACCTTTTCAGCAGTTGGATGCTGGGTAACCCCTCCACCACAGAGAGTACACCCACGCCTGAATTTACATGCTCGGCCCCAGGTGCATTCATCCATGTCATATTTGAAACCCATCACTGAGGAGACCTTCCCAACTTGAAAAGTATTTTTGCTTAAATAATAATTTTTGCTTTTCTTAATGCTCCCTGAAGTGGCCCTCCCAAAAAGGACTGTTCGGGTTTCCCTGACTAGCACCTGGTCTTCCTTGCTACCATCATCTCATGCATGTAGCCTGACACTTCCTCTTCATCCCAGTCCATGCCTAGGTGCGCCTGCATTTTTAGCCTAAAAATCTTCGTCGTCTGCTCTTTATTCTTTCTTTTCTGCCGCCTTCTTGATGCCCTTGCTTGCAATACATTGGCGTTTCTTTGGCTCTTCTCTCACTCCACTCTCCTCTGGGCAGTCCTCCCATCGCTCTTCCCTTTCCCCACTATTGCTAGGTTCTTCAGGGCTGCACCCATTCTGCTCTCCTCTCAGCTGCCTCATCAGCCATTCTTTGTCATGCGTGGTTGCTTCCTCTCTCGCTATCCTGCTGATTTCATCAATCTGTTCTTGCTGTGTGCTACTGCCTGGCTCCACCATCCTTCTAATTTGCTGCTCACAAATTGTGTGCATGCGGGTCACGTCACCAGCAACTGGCTGTCCCCGCTGCTCTGCATGTGTCTTTAATGTGTTGTAATTCCTCTTTTACTTAAACTGCCTGGGTCGTGTTGCCCCCCCCACCCGTGGACTGTCTCCGCTTGCACCCTGGTGGCATCTTCTGCTGCCAAGTGGTGTGAGCTGTTCGTGATTGTGCCCCCTTTTCGAGTTGCATGGGCCTTCTTGAGCTCTTGACTGAGTTCTAATGGTTCACAATGCGCTGTGCAGTCAAGGGCTGTAATTGTTCCAAAATCCTTTCCCTTCCACTCGCCGCGAGTCAAAGACAAGCCTGGTACCAAGGGGTCACTGCTCCCCACTGTAGCTGCCTCCCCCTTTGCACGTATTTCTTGATACTTAAGAAGCGCTAGTTACCAGCGCAGTGCACATTCACTGATTCCGGCTCTGACTCATATTGCTCAATATCTGCAGCATTAAACAAACTGGAGGGCTTGTTGTCTCTTTCGCAAGCACTCTGTGCTTGCTGTTTTAATCCTTGCCCTTTCTTCCCCGGGGCCCGGCCTTTGCTCTGTCTCCTCGTGCCCCAAGGGTGGAGCTCAGCGCCTCTTGCATTTAACAAAACAGGAGGGCTCGTCACCTCCTTTGCAGGCCAGCTCCGCCTGTGGCGTTTAATCTTTGCCTTTCTCCCCTAAGACCTGGCCTCCGTCTCCACATGCTCCGAGGGTGGGGCCCAGTGACGCTTGGAGCTAGCCGCCCGTGCTTGTTCCACGCTGCTCTTTTCACATTGCAGCTAGAGCTGTTCGGCTGGTTCCTCTCTCGATCCTGGTGGTGTTTCTTCTTGGGCTTCCGGCACTGCTGCGGTGATCTCTGCTCCCACTGCTGTGGTGGTGATCCCGCTTCCTGTGCCTTGGTAGCGCTTCTTCTTGGGCTCGCGGCACCGCTGCTGTGATCTCAGGTCCTGGTGCTATGACGGTGATCCCCTTGCAGTGGCACTTTGGCAATGTTCTCTGCTCCGCAGCTCCACTGGCCTCACTTTGCTGGGCAGGTCAGTCAGTCAGTCTCCACAATCCAGCAGGATGCCCTCTTCTCATCTCAGTGTTGATGTGGCACCTGTCCCTAAATGATCAGTGTGCATGGGTGCTCTCCACATTTTAGAGGGCCTGGATGCCCTGAGGGTGAATTTTGAATCTCGACCAGCCTTACCAGTGACTGGTGGGATTCGTGCCGGCTTTGGCACTATTTCTTCCTTCGCCCTTTCCTTTGCTCAAGGGGGGGGCGGGGTGCCACTTCCTGGCTGTAAACCTGTCGCCTAGATCAGTGGGCATGGCCTAAGGGGGCAAAACAGAGGTTGACACGCACACAGTATAATGGTGTCGGCTTAGGCTATGAGCAACCTTAAGCTCCATTATTGATATCCTCGGGCCGCGCCAATCCTTCTGATGGCCAAGTGGATACAAAGTATTGTAGAGACCGGGTGGCTCTCCACATCCCTTCCTTTTAGTGACAAAGCACTGATGGAGCTCAGATTTCACCTTTAAAATGTATGCATTATTATATGACAAAAATCTGCAGACAGCATTTCTAAAATGGCACGCAGATTTTGGTGCATGCAAATGAAAACATGAAAGAGGCCTGCAAATGAAATCATGTAAAACAATGCTCATTTAATTAATCATGGTTGTTTTAATGTGTAGTTTAGACTTAACCTCATTATAGAAATATATATTTAATTTAGATTAATTTAGAAAAAGTATCTTGAACTAGCATATTTGTGCTGAATTAACACGCATTTTTGCGGTGTAGAAAACCACGTGATTTCAGTTTGCTTTAGTAGACTCGGCTTACTGCAGTTTTTGCCCTTGAAGATTAGAATGGAATGTGCTCCTCTTCCCTACCAACTTTCAATGAAAGGGCTTTGTTATAAATCACGCCCTCCTGTTTCCGTCTCTTCGACCTTCACTATGTTGCATATTTTTTTTGTAGCCTGTTTAAACAGTGGAGTGAAGAGAAAAACTCACAATTAATACTTTTTGTTACAGAAAAATGTAATTGTTTTTAAAATGTAAAAGGATGTGAAGTCATGTAATGAGGAACACGCCTGATTAATGACGTATCCAGTCAGCCCATGGGGAGACGATGTGTCTTGGAGTTCTGATTGGACCAGCTACGAGGACGAAGCACGTGGACTTTTGCTTGAAATATGGCTTACAAGTGGGAGGGGTGGCTTTTTGCTCATTTTTCCCTGAGGGCCAGGACCAGCTTCTGTGCTGGACACAGAGACGGGGAGGAGAGAGAAGGAGGGGCTGCGTCTGTGGGGGCTATTTTGCAGCTCCTGAGACAGAGAGGCAGAGAGAGAGAGCTGAGAGGATCAGAACAGGTTTAGATTTTAGGTGCTAAGCTTTAAATTTCATGCTTTGACTAACTGCTTTTGAAAAGATGTATTTGTCCTATGCGTTTATTTCTCTTTATGGGAGATTTTTGCCATTATTAATTATTGATTAGCCTTGCAAGACTCACTCTTTTCTTAGAAACTCTTTAAGAGTTTCTGACTGACAATTTTGCGCCACATTTTCTTCCTACATGGAATGCCTCGTATGCAGACTGTAATATGTTTTGTATTAATGCTATTTTTCCTATTTTTTCAATTCTGTAACCTGATTGATATTTGACTAATGAATAAAGAGTCAGAGAACCTTAACTTTTGACTAGAAAATAAAACCCTTTAAAATACTCACAACTCTCTTTATTGGCTTAAATATTAATTGCATTTTTGATTTTTCATGTTTATATAAAGTCTCCTGAAGGTAATACATGGTGTCAAGGGCCCAACATCTTTACAGCAGTAAATGAGGTTTTGCATTGAGAAATTACCGTGAAATTACCACTGCATCAGCACAAACATATATCGGTCTTTCAGGTGCACATGAAGTCTTTTAGCCTCTGGCTCAGGGCAGAATTCGGGCGAAGGTAATACCGCTGAATTGTAGATGCCTCTTCAGTCACAGTCTCGTCTGATCGCCGTTCGAGATCTGCCAGGCCTGGGATGGCTGCCATTTTGTGACCAGCCTATGATGGCAATGCAGGGGTGGTTGGATCACTCACATCTTTCCTCACACCGTGTTAGACCTGGCATCCTTGGCGTGGGTCTCCCTTCCATTTTGTTATGATGCCTCCTATGTTATTGATCTGTTTTTGCTGGTGTTAGATGCTTTGGGCACTGTGCCACTGCTATTCAGTGCCACAGTGCAAGTGCTCCCTATGATAAATTGTGTGATGGATTAGTGACTCCATGATTGGATGATTGGTTTACTTGTCAGTCCCTAGTACAGTGCACTGGGTGTGCCCAGGGCTTGTAAATTCAATGCCGCTGGTGGGCTTGCAGCACTGGTTGTGCCACCCACAGAAGCGGCTTGTAAAATGTGCCTCAGGCCTGCCATTGCAGAGCCTGTGTGCAGCCTAGGGCTGCCATGTCGACTTGGTGAGTACACCCACTTACCAGTCCCTAAACCTTCCCTTTACTGCATGTTGGTCACCCCTAAAGTAGGCCCTAGGGCAGGGTGCATTGTAAGTATAAGGTAGGACATGCCCTGGTGTGTGTGTGGCATGTCCTAATAGTGAATTACAGCCATTTTCGTTTTTCACTATTGCAAGGCTACCTGCTCCCCATAGGCCAGAATGGGCAGACTGACTATTAGACCTTATAGTCAGAACTGACCCAGGAACATGGTAGAAAAACGAATTTAGTATGCCTGAACTCAGAATGATCAAATACATCTTTTAGTGAAGTTGGTTTTAACATTCTGTGTTTGAAAATACCACTTTTAGAAAGTGGGTATTTTCTTGCCTAAACTTCCAAGCCTGCCTCTGCTAGGTTGTGTATTCCTTGTCTGGAGATTGAGTGACAGGGGCGGGGGGGGTGGCTACAGGAGACAGGGTGAGTCAGCACAGGGCTGAATAGAAAGATCTGCATCCAGAGTGGAGGGAGGAGTTGCACCTGGGTCTGAATAGGGCTGTGCCTGCCTTCCACAATGCTGGCTCCACCTCCTGCCCGGGCGGCTGAGCACTCTGCCCCACATTCTGAAAGGAAAGAAGGAGTCAGAAAAACAAAGTGCTCCAGGACTGACCAGAACTGGTTTTGGGCTAGGCAGAGGCCTCTCTGCCTTCAGAGAACAAAGAGAAACTGTGTATAAAAAGGGGACCCAGACCCCTAGGAAATTAGATCACTTTGGGAAACAAGAAGAAACCTTTGCTGAGGAGCGGAACCAAGAAGAAACTGAGGAGAAGACTATCCCTAAGCTAGAGGGATCTGCCTGCAGTGGTTGCCTGACTGCCAAAGGAAGGAGAAAGGACTTTGTGTGCACTTTTATTCAACTTGTGAAGGATCTCCAAGGGCTTGAGAAAAGAGCTTGCCTCCTGCTGAAGTCTCAGGGACAACAGACTTCAACCACCAGCTCCCCAAGAATCCTTTGGAAGTACCTGCTGCTGTTTTGGGCCTTCTGAAGGGACTGCGTGTCGCAAGGAGCTGGAAGCGCGACTCAAGAGGGAGAAGCGTGTCGCCGTCGCAGCCGTCGCATCATGGAGATGACGCCGCTGTAGCTGTCGCATTGCACCGCATCTCGAGAAACGTCCCGCAACACCGAAGAAGCGTGTTGCCGTCGCAGCCGCTGCCGTCGCATCGTAGATGTCGCCGCTGTAGCTGTCGCATTGCACCGCATCAAGAGAAGAGTCTCGCATCGAGGAAGAAGCGTGTCGCCGTCGCAGCCGCTGCCGTTGCATCGTAGATGTCGCCACTGTAGCTGTCGCATTGCACCGCATCGAGAGAAGCGCCTCGCATCCACGGAGAAGCGTGCCGCCGTTGGAGCTGCTGCCGTCGCATCACGAAACAAGGGTGTCGCCGCTGCAGTTGTCGCATCGAGCGGAAGCGTCTCGCAACGTCGGAGAAGAGGGTCGCCGCCAAAGCCGCTGTCGTCGCATCACGGAACAAGGGTGTCGCCGCTGCAGCTGACGCATCGAGTCGAGACTTCTCGCAACATCGGAGAAGCGTGCCGCATCAGGAAGAACTTGACGTCTTTATTTCTTTGCACCAGAACTTTGTCGCATCTCCATCTCTGCAACACTTTCGTTGTAGAAACGTGACGTATCGTAAGGTACATTGACTCAAAGTGTCGCATTTTAAGAACTGAAGAGAACTAAGCTAAACCTACCATTTTAAGTACAGTATTGTGGATTTTTGTCGTTTATGGTCTTGTGTTATAACTATATAAAGAATACTTATTTTTGATATAAACCTTGTGTGGTGTCCATCTGTAGTGTTGTCACTAGATTACTGTATGTGTTCACAAATGCTTTACACACTGCCTCTGAGATAAGCCTGTCTGCTCGTGCCAAGCTACCAAGGGGGTGAGCAGGGGTTATTTTAGGAGTGTACCCCTTTACCCTGACTAGAGGCAAGGGTCCCTATTTGTCACAAGTACCTACCTGTGCCAACTAGAGACCCCCAAATCTAACACACGCTCAAAGTCTCTGCCCTTTGGAGGGATGACAGTGGAGGTGTTGTCTGCCCCCCAGCCGGCGTTCTCCTCGGGTCCCTGCACCCTGGCGCCAAGAGTTCCACTGACTTCTTTGAACGAGAACACATTCCTCACAGCAGTGCACAGCCCACGTCGCACTGTGACCATGGTGCCATCAATCTTGACAAGCTCCCACACCTCAGGTTCATAGAGGGGTCCTAAACTTCCACCCCAGGTGTCGTTCCTTCATGACAACTCGCCCCAACCTGAGGGTGGGTTCTTCTTATGCTCATCGATGTCGGCTGGCCTTGACATTCATTGTCTGCATTCTCCTCTGGGTTGCTTTAGCATCAAGCTCAGCCAGTTGCCATCCTTAGACTGTTGGGATGCTGTCCTGAGGAGGACTCTTGAACAGTAGGGCAGCAGGGGCACAGTTAGTCGTGCTGTGGGGAATTTGCCTGTAGACTCGCAGGAACTGGTGTAAGCAACACTCCGCATCTTCTCTTTGGCCAACCCCGATACGAATGGTCATATTTAGAGTCCGCATAAATCTCTCCACCTCGCCATTGGCTTGAGGCCACTGAGGGGTGATTCTTTGATGATGGACAGCAGGCACCGTCATGTAGTCCTGGAACTCTTGACCTTGGAACGGGGGTCCGTTGTTTGACCTCACCTCTTCAGGTAGCCCCAGTAATGTAAAAGTCTTCTCGAGAACTGACCGGACATGTGAGACTGCCCTAGAAGGCACTAGCTTCACATTGAGGAATTTTGAGTAAGGGTCATTCACCATTGGGGAAGCTACCATTTTTGACTATGGTTTGAGGCCGGGTTCTTCCGTCAACACTGGTGCAGGGAGTTGGTCTCCACTGGTTATCGCACATGGATGGCATTGCCGTATCTTCTCTTTCACCACGGCATCCATCCCTTGAAACCAGACCTTGTTACACAACTGAGCTTTGGTCTTGGCAGTTCCTTGATGCCCTGTGTGTGCAAGGTTGATCATCTGGTCCCACAGACTCCTGGGCACGACAATTTGTTGTCCTCTCAGCATTAATCCATCTCAGCTCTGACTCAGCTTATTCTTCACTCGCCATAGCTCTCAATTGTTTCACTCGTCCGGTGTCAGCAACTTGGTCCCATCTAGAAAGTGCTGCCACTGTCACTGAGCTAGTGCCTCCTTTGCTCTTGTTATACCTCTGTCTTCCTTGGACACTTTGCATTTTGGCCTTGGGGCATGCCCCTTCCACAATCATTTGCATGAACCCTTCTGTGTTTTCTTCGTCCACCTCCACTTTGTCACCTTCGTATGTGGCAGGATGCCTGGACAGATAGTAAGTGGGGTTGTTAGCTCCAGGCTGATAAACAAACTGGAAGGCATATGCTTGTAGCTGTATGACCCACCTCTCGATCCTCGGAGGGGCAAGATGAGAAGTGCCTGTGAACAGCAGGATGAGCGGCTTATGGTCTGTCACCACTCTGAATTTGTGGCCACACAAGTAGAGGTGGAAGTGATTACAGGCCCACCTTATCGCTAGGGTCTCTCACTTGATTTGAGCATAACGAGTTTCGGTGGATGACCGCGCTCGGCTAGCTTACGCTACTGCTGTATACTGTTGCTCTCTATTCTCTTGCAGGTGCACTGCTCCTAGCCCCATGGGGCTGGCATCGACCACCAGTTCAGTTCTTCGCCAAGGGTAGAAGTAAGCCATGGTGGCTTTGTCGAGGAGAACTCCCTTTATGGCTCGGAACTCCTTCTCCACTTCCAGGCTCCAGGGCACGTCGGTTTACCCGAGCTTCTGCAGAGGTTCTGCCATTGTGGCTAGGTTTGGGATGAACCTCCCACAGTACGTCGCAAACTCAGGGAAGCTGCACACTTCTGTTGGGTTTTGGGGATATGGGTGTAGCTCATACTGCCTCGGCTTTCTTTGGGTCTACCTTGAGTCCTTCCCTGGAGAACACATATCTAAAGAAGTCGATTGAGTTCTGATAAAAGGAGCATTTTCTCTTGTGCAGCGTAAGGCCACAATCTCCCAGCCGTTGGAGGGTTGCCCACAGTGGAGCGTAATGCTCTTCTAGGCTCTCTGAGTATATCCGCATCGGAGACCCACGTGTGTTGATAAGGTCGTGATGTATCGAATCTCTGGGGCAAGTTCAAGCTGGAGGTATCCAGAATTAAGGTCCAACTTGGAAACCCACTTGGCCCCATTGAGGTCCACCACTATGTCATCGATCGTTGGAGTTATATGCCTTTCTCTGCAGATGGCTCTGTTAAGAAGCCTCATGTCAGTACTGCTTTTCTAGTTCCTGCAGCTCCTGCTCGACCACCGACCTAAGATGGAAAGGCACTTGCCGGTGCCTTAGGGCAGTGGGTTTGATGGAGTCATCTATGTGCAACCTGTTGCCCCTTCAACTTGCCCAGACCCTGGAACAGTTGTGGGAACTCCTCCAACAGTGCACCCATGTGGGACTCGTGTATCTTTGCAAAAAAGACCAACTCCAGATCTTCTGCGTTGTGGCATCTGAGTAGTGTGCCTTTCCTGCCTTCCGTTATGTGAAAGTTCGCTCTGGTGAATTGGTCTTTGCACTGGACATCCACCTCAATTGTTTCTCGCAGGGGTAGTGTTAGGGAAGAATGGGCACAACCTTCTCAAACTGTTTCGAGTCCATCACGTTCACAGACGCACCGGCGTCTATGGGGGCCACCACTGGAATGTCTTTTACCTGAGCAGTGCACATTGGAGGGGGTCGTCTCTTGTGGCCAGGTTGCTGAGCAAAAGAAATCACGAAGATATCATCTTTTTCATCATGCTGTTGAGCATCTGGTCCCTGATGGGGAAACGCCTCAGTGTCCGCAGTATCTTCAGTCGTGAGCTGATGCAGAGCTGCAGTATTTCTTTTGGAGTACTCACTCACAGGTCATGACCCCCCACCTCTGCACATCTTCGCAAAGTGGTTGGCCTTTCCACATTTTGAGCAGACCTTTCTTCTCACAGGGCATACCCCTGGGTTCTTGTGCTGTAGGCCACAGTTGCCGCAGCTTCCTCTCTGTGACCATGTGCTCCCTCTCAGCCACACAGGCCCTGGGCACTTCTGTACTACGTCATTCGCTTTTCCTTCACGCTTGGCACCTTCAGTGCAGCTGTGGTGAATGCAGATATTTCCAGAGCTGCCTCCATGTCTTTGGTGTGACTGTTTGATAGCTCATACAGGGGTGCCAGGATCAAGATCTCGTCGAGCGGGATGCCAGGTTGTCTGCGTATTAGTCATCGCAGTGTTGCCGACTTACAGCCTTATATTATCTGCGCACGTATCTCCTCATGCTGGTGGATCCCCATGCACGTTTGGGCTAATTTCCGAAGGCGGGCATAGAACATGTTGACAGACTAAGCATCCGACTGTTTAGCTTGACGCAGCTTGAAGCGTTCGTAGTCTGATTGAGCTGCGGACCAAAATGCCTGTTCAGGGTGATAACGGCCTTATTGTAGTCAGAATCATCCCCTGTGTCTAGCAGGGTCTCAAAGAGTTCATACAGTTATACAATTCATCACCCCCAAAATGCATCAACAGTGACCTCTTTACCGCGCCATTGGTCCCCCTCAGGGCGCGATAGTAGTGTTGTAGCCACCCAATCCATGACCTCCACCTAGGCGCTGCTGTGGCGGGATCCGGCAGTTGGCTGTAAGGTGGTAGTGGTGATATGGAGGCATGCCCATAAGGGGCCATGGGGGCATGCAGGTGGCTGCTGCTGTTAACTCATTGTTGATGCTTAAATGCACTGTGGGTAATGTAGTTCTCTTTGTGCTGGCTACACTGCACAGCGCTTGACTGATTGCGGGACAGGTGCACAAACAGGAGTACTGAGGCAGTTCATAGCTTCAGCGCAGAACTGCAGAGACGACAGGCACGCCTGCTTTAGTCTGTCCCCAAGGCAGAGGAAGCCATACATATCTGAGCAGATCAGCTCTGGTGAGGGAGGAGGGGGGGGGGTCTCGGGGGTGTTCTTGCTCCCACCTTAGATTCAGGCTGCCAGGGGTGTGTGCGCACACAAACATGCAGCCTCATGACTTCAGTTCACTTTGTGCCCTTCCCCCCCCACAAAAGCTCACCTGCAGTATTCCCTGGGAGCCACGGGGCTGACATCAGTAGCTCAGGCAGGGTGGGCGGAGTCAGGAGCAGGCCTCACCAGGGAGCGGCAGCCTGGGGCCTCGCGTACCACTCCTTGTCAGGGGTAGCTACCACACAGGAACAGGGCCGTGCAAGGAACGCGACCCCAGGGGACAGCGTCTCCCGGCTCCGTAGCAGCTGACATGGGGCTTCACGAAGCAGCTGCGGCCACAGCACACCACTGCCAACAGGGTGCAGACGAGAGCGCAGTCTTGGGGCCAGCGGGAGAATACACAGCAGCATCGGGGGACACCGTAGAGTAGTACGCCCGCCCAGTCGCAGGCTATCGGCATGACCGGACACCTTGTGGTCAGGTGGTAGAGGCAGCAGGCACCACAGCCCAGTGATCTTCGCGTCTTGCAACACAGGACACATGGGGCAGACGCTTGTGCAGGGTCGTACCATCCTTCATCGCCAATGTAGGCCTGTGTCCTAGGGCAGTAGGCACGGCCCTAAGGGGGCAAACAAAGTTGACACTCACACAGTATAACTGTGTCCTCTACATTCCCCGCCCCCTCCCCATGCCTCCCCGGCCTATCCCCCCCCCTTCAGACCCACGTTCCCGGGCCTTAGCGTAGTTTAACCGTCGCCCTCTTCAGCACCCCTGGTGGGAAGGCCTCTATTTATTCTCGGGACATGCCAAGAACCAGAAAAGTAGCAGGGGAAAACGAGCATTTGCAATGCAATAGGTCTCGCATTTACGCGAGTTTAAGCTATTGGCATTGTAAATGACAATGCCTTTTATTTAAGTTTTAAAAACGAAAACAAAAATAAAAGGCATTGTTATTTGCAATGTCAATAGCTCAAACTCACGTAAATGCAAGACATATTGCATTGCAAATGCTTGTTTATTGTGGTAATGCTATTTGGTGAAACCTGTGTTTAATACTTCTCAAAAAAGGTCTTAAGACGAGCTGAAAAGTATGGACCAGCCGATTCAATTATTAAACAACACAGTTTTGAATTTTTTAAACTCATCTGGAATTTGAAATGCACACGTGTAAAATAAGACACCATTAAATACGAGTGAGTTCAAATTATAAACTAAACCGCCAATAAGTGTGCAGGACAGTAAGAAAGAGTTGGTCTCTAGAGACCCAAGTAGGAGACAAAAATGCGATGTCAAAACACGGCAGGTTCATAAATCCAACAAGCATTGGCATAGCCAATAGGTCTCGCCTTTGGGACCTTATAAGTGTTTAGCTATGCAACAGTTGATGTTGTTGCACCAAAGATATTGTGCTGGATAACTAAACACTTATAAGGTCCCAAAGGCGAGACCTATTGGCTATGCCAATGCTTGTTTTGTATAGCGCGAACTAGACCCGATATAGCAGGTATCAGAGCGCTTTACATGAGCACCAGTTTCATTACACAAGGACATTAATTTTTTGTTAGGCACGGGGAGATGAAGTGATTTGCCCAGAATCACAGGATGTTGAGCGTCGTTGCCGAGACTAGAACCCGGTTCCCCAGCATCGAGGTCGAACTCTAGCCGTAAAGCTACATACAGTGAAAGAACTTTTCCCTTCAAGGCCTCCCTTGGCACCAGAAGCCGGTGTGTAAAATGCCAATACAATATGTGGGGAATAAATGTTTAATGCTCGCCGCTCTTCCTTTAAAGTGCAGACCTGGGAAGCAGGCTAACAGACACACGGGATTGGCACGCAACAGTAATATCGCTGAAAGTCAAACAAGGTGACTGCAAATACTGAACCAGAAGCCATCATGCTTACTACAACACAACCAGAGATCCACCCACAACACAGGAACAAAAGGAAAGGGTGGCTTTCCTTCAAAGTGACTACAGATATATTTAGGTGAAGATAGATAAATATAAAAGGACTGTGCCATCAGGTCGCCTTGCAGCACAGCAAGCACAGGGCAGAGAGGATCCGCAGCTCTGAAAGTCCTATGCGACACAGACCAACCTATCAATGGATATCCAAAGTGCAAACATAAGCCAGGCCTTTATCAGGTGCACAGACTGCATAAAAGAATCCTGCATCACGACATCCGGTCTGGTCTGCTAATCAGAACTGAATATTAAGAGACTATGTAAGGGCAAACAATCTTTTTAAGAAGTTAGTTCAACTGAAGCCCCCTCCCGTACCAACAAAGTATCCCAAAAAATTAGCAGTAAAAAGTGCCTTTTCCTTAATCCTTCTGTTAGACGGTTAGAAAGATAATCCTTTCTAAAATTCTAGACTAATCTAATGATTCTAATGAAAATGTTTTTGCATTAGAATGTAAATGGATCACTCTATGAAAAGATACACGACTTGTGGCCCCAGGAGCAGAATGTTGCCATTTTACTTAGAACTCTGAAGGTGCAAGGACTACATGCAGCACAGCCTAGAAGTGGCCACCAATGGAAGACTGTTCTCGGTTCTGAACATGTGTCAAAGGCTGCAAGCAAATTTTGCTCAGCTTAACAGAAAAACTTACTTGGACTACTCCTGCCACTCACCATCCCAAACTCTTAAGGAGACAGGTGATCACTGCCTTTGAACCAACATAGACACCATGCACATTGCCCATTCGAAACACAGAGTTCACAATGTGTTTGCTTTTAACAGGTTTATGATTTGAGCTATTTTAGGACATCACGAATACAAGAGTTAAAAAAACAGAACTCCGGTAACCAGGCCTGACACTGGCAAGCCGGTGCCTGGGCGTGTACGTTCAACGAGCTCCACAAAATCCTCCCCGTTAATCCACTCTACTCGGGCTCTTGCTGCAGCCTGTTTGCAAGGTTTAACAGACTGGGCGTGGGTCCCAGGGCGCCTCAAGATGGCGTCTCCAAGAGCAGCAACGCCCTTTCCATGAGCTCCCAGAGCAATTAATTACCCATAGCTCTTTGATAAACAACCACTAGCTACTCATATTCCGAACCAACTAGTGTTAGCAATGCAGCATATTCTTGCATGGTTAGATGTGGTGACAAACCTTCTTTTCGATTGCTTTATCAAAGAGTAGCCTAGAAGGTCCTTTTGTGCAAGGCTTTTGCAGGAGGAAACAAAGGAATCAGCTTGATTCGGCACAGCCTTCTTTTGTGAATACGGAAAGATAGACCAGGCATCACCCCATTCAACCACCCAGAAGGTGAGAGAATGCGAGTACAATACAAAAAGTAGATTAAAAAAAAAACGCTTCTCCAGTGATGCCTCAAAAAAAAAAAAAACGATTTAGGTATACCAATATACCAATGCAGGTAGCTGGATACCAAGAATCGGCACGTGTTTTAACCCTCCACAGCCTACCTCTAGTTGTGCGCAATTTTTCGCCAGTAGGAAGTCAAACCATGCAAGCACATAGAGGACAACGGCAGTGCCAAGCACCCATTGCAACACACGTGCACGTGGCATCAGGCTCACACCGGCAGAGCCCAAGCCATCTAAGGCCTTGGAGTCCACATGTGACCGTTTACAGTTCGACTGTGTACACGCTGCCAATAAAGCAATCTGAATTAAAGCAATTGATTTGAAAATTCAATCTGTGTGTCAGGCCAAAGGGCCACCTTATGACATGCACTCGCCGTATCGACATGTGTATTATATATATGGGTTTCTTTGTTTCCCAAACTCCGCGTCTGTGTCCCATTTTAATTTTAAACCTCGCCTACCTGCAACGTAGAAAGCTCATAATACCGTTGGCAGAATTCCCAATTTCTGTCAAACGAGTCCTTTAATTGTGCAATAATGCACATAACATTTATTCAAACCACACCTGCAGAACTCTGAGATGCACGATGAAAAAAAAAAAACAATACACCAACTATCGTAAATCATCGGATCATGCAGGGATTTCTCCTCACTCACCCGACACCGAGGGAAACTAGTTTTACCGGAATCTCAGCCCTGCCCTTTAACCAGAGTCTCGCGCAAAAGCAACAGGGTGCTGCCTTCAAGGAGCAGAGGGGCCGAAATCGGGTCGTAGCGTGCGTGCCTTCTGATCACACCAAGGAAGAGCCGACACCGCCCGCCCTGCCCCGGAGCAGAGAAGCGCGGATCCGAAGGGAAGCTCGCACCTGTGCCGAGCCAAAGATGACAGAACACCATCACAGCTCGCACTTTAGGGCAGTTCGCATATGGGGGCACAGGGTCCCGGATCAGTTTGACATTCAGGATTATACGGCCCACAGACAAAAGGAACTCTTATAAAGGGCCCGACGGCTCACATCTTTGCCCAGCACCACCTCTGGGACGTAGGGTCACCCTGCCAGCTGACACCAAGTTGATACATCACCCCATCAGAGGGACCGTGTCATAGCTTGACACCTAGAACAGGGCTTTAAGTGGGCCGGGTCCTGCCTGTGCTCAACACCGGCGGTTCTAAAAAGCAGGTGCTGAGGCGGGTCCCTTTCGGGCTCTCCATTATTACCCTCACCCTCCTGGTGGAAAAAACCCATAAATCTTAACTTGGAACCAGTACTACTCTTCACACTCTTCACTGCCTTTCGTGTCTCTTTAAAAGGGACTCGTTACAGTTCTTTCAGTCTCATCATTTCAGAACTGCGGCATTTTAACTATTTTATATAAAGATGCCTTTGTTTTTGGTTATTTATCTTATGCAACTAACAACCACTGACAAAGCCAGTAGTCCTGGATTGATGCAGGTGGCATGTTACTTGTTGTATTATATATCTGGATGCAAAGACAGAAAGAAACAGCAAAATACCAGGCGGGCGGGCGGCTCATAATGCTAAGCAGAAGTTTCTAACATACGTGTTTTAAGCCACGCCCTTAATTATATCGGCCAAGCCACAATTGAGTGACACCTCCCCCCCCCAGTATTTTCATCCCACTTAAAGTCTTGACCTAGGCCATTCCTGCCTCTGGAGCAGGGAGGCTCGAACAAGAGCGGCTAGAGTAACCACATCTTAACATGGCACCAGGCCATGCATGCGTAAAAAATAAGCCTTCCGGCTGAGCAATCTCGACATTCTTGGGCGGAATAATTTACATTGTTTATTGAGCTGATAAGATAGATGTAGTGTATTAACACTGCAAGTAAAGCTGTACACACTCCCAAAAAAATTGCAATGTGAAAGAAACATAATATACCCGTTCCCGCTCGTGATGTATATTAAATGCACGTTGTTGCAATCACGCAACTAAAAAGTGATACAATAAAGACACATATTGTGACCGGCTTTTCCTCAAAGCGCTGAACCGTGGTTGCTACAAGAATTCATTTCTCACCCTGAATTACAACTAAACTAAAAGGTTAACTGCACAGCAGTATCTGGTCTGCATCTGATGTTTCTCCTAAGAAGTGCCTGATAAGCGTCAACCGGAATGCAGGGGGTGCGCCCAGATTATAGGTATTTCCATGAATACATGAATCACTCAGGGTTGCAGCACTCAGCAGGAGCCGAGTACGGCTCCTGCACTCACAGCACTTGCGTCGCCAAGTGTTCAGGGAAGCTCCTTGGGAGGCTTTGGCAGGTGTAGTAACGGCCCCCTTCGCCGCCATCCGCAGCGTGGCACCGCTTCACCCGATGCGGAAAAAATGGAAGGTCCTTGCCTCGACCGCATCTCCCACAGACGTTACCCGTTGCCCCGTCCGACACCAACAGCCAAGGCCGCCAAACGTAAAATAACTGGCAAGCTGATTTCGGTTCGGTACTGGAAGGCCCCCGGCTGGGTCTGTGCCTCCGTGGCGGATTTTTGAGCAGAGGAGCGAGGGGCTCCCGGACAGCAGGCAGCTAGCAGCATCGGCGTAACCCTGAAGTAAAAAAAAGACACAAAGAAAAGATTTCATGGGTCACCAATTGCGGAAGTTGGCGACACAGGTAAAAACCTTTCGGGTTGAAAGTAGGGGAGGCAAAGTCAACAAGCGCGCGCACCTCGCGCTCAAAGAGGAGGAGGCAGCAGGGGGAGGGGAGAAAGGAGGGGGCCTGCGCCTGTTTCCCTTGCGGGAGCGAGCAGGAACCATATGTTAATTAAAACCAGATGGTTTTAAAGCTCGCTACCACAAGGGAATCGCCAAACGTGCACGCATTGCCATTGAAAGCAATGCAATGCGTGCACGTTTTTGGCAGCAAAGCTGAAGCGATTGCTAAAGGTCTTTTTCCTATGCAGCGCATGCACGCTGCATAGGTGAGACCTAAAAAGCCAGATGAAGGGCATGGATGGGGGAGGGAGGGGGAACAATGGAGGAAACGTCTAATTACTACATGAAATGGTCTTAAATAATTTAACATTTTTGTTCAAAAATGTAAATGTATTCAACATAAATAAAATAAATCTGATATGACCGCAAAACTCTTCCATGTGTCGAATTTTTTGTTTAATCTGGTTCTGTATTGCGCCTTGGGGAGGTTTACGGCTCCTTGGTATTTCGCCTCCCCCTCGTTCATGGCTGGTCTCCGAGCCTGAAAGTAGTTAAGGCCAGCTGCAGGAGCACAAACTACAACCGGATCAGAGGCAGCGCCGTGTATGCTGCAGAGGCACAGCGGACGGAGTAAGGGAGGATGAAAGTTGGCCCAATATGGAAAGGGAAAAAAAACGAAAACACAATGAAGCTAACAAAAAAACAAGCATTGTTAGCACCGCGCTGTTCAAAACATGAAGCGCGGAGTTGGAGTTTACCGCGCTCCATGTTTTGGACAGCCCGGTGCTAACAATGTTTATTTTAGTGCAGTTTTTCTAAAATAAACAAGCATTACCAGCACCCTGCTGTCCAAAACATGAAGCGCATTGTCAGAGAAACGGGTGCCAAAGGAGCGAACCGGACTACTGCTGCAGGGGCGGTGTGCGCTGTGAGGGAGGCACGGTGCTTCAACAAACTGGGAAAAAATAAAGTACCCTGAAGAGCGATGTCGGAGACGCTGCTACATGCTGATATATGAAGTGAGGGAAAGCAAACAAAGAGTGCGCAGTAAATAACATATGGTGAAGAAGCGTATGTACACTACTTTACTGGTGCGCTGCAGCCTTGAAGGGAAGTGAGGTATCGGCTGTGGGAACGAGACAGGAGACAGCAAAGAAGAGCGACGCTGGAGTGCACCAATGGTAAGTAGGAGGCGGGAAAAACGTGGTTCTATTGATAACTGCAGGTCTTGCAGATAGCGCATGCGCACTGATGCTCGACCTAAAAAGGAGTGGGGGCGAAGGAAAAGGGGGGAAAAAAGACAAGAAATTAACACACCAGCAAAATATTACATTGCAGGTTTAAAACTCCGGCATAAAATTAACTCTGCTTCAATGTATGTCACTGGGGAAAATACATTCCTCCGATTGTTTTTTCCAAAATTTCCCGACTTTTTAGTTTTAAAATATTGGCTTGTCTGTAATAGAGCATGCTTTGTTACCACGCGGCAGTCTGTCTCCTTCAGGTTATCCCTCGCCTTATCAGCAGTCATTCTTCCATGTTATTACTTGAATTACCTCCTTGCTTTGAATCAATAAAGCTCCTTCCTGGTTTCCTTTGCCCCTTTCTTCACTGTCTGATACATTCGGGGTACATCCTGGAATGTTCATGATGATTCCTTTTTGGCATCATACTGCCATCTAGCGGTGAAAAAGAAGCGTTAATACGCTCTCAACCCTTCGGTTACAAAATCTCGTTTAATGATTTCTACACACTAAGAGGGAAACAAAATGAGGATTTATTTTTCTCTTCAAAATTTCAAACACTGCATTCACAAGTACTTTTTTGTACTCACAGACACCCATTTAAGCGACTAAAGAAAGTGATTCGCACCCTAAAATCTGACATTTTGTGTTCTCAAGGCATTGACTCGTGCATTTTCTTTTGTGTGGAACCTCCGCGGAGCTGGCTGCTCACTATCCTAGGACTGCGATTTTCCTTGAGGCCATTTGAGTTGTTGAATGGGAATCCGAGTATGACTATGTCGAGTGATGTCAAGCCTCCACCAGTCTTCTTACAGGAGCCTGACAAACCACCCACTAAGTGGTCTGCGTGGATCAGGACATTTACCGCATATTTAGGAGCCTTTAATGGTCAACGATACAGTTCAGAGAGAAGGAAAAATATGCTTTATTACTATTTAGGAAGTAAAGGGCAGAATGTATTTGATCACCTTACTCCATATATTGCTCAAATGATAGAGGATTTGGATGAGTATCAATTTGCCATGAGGCAGTTTAGATAAATACTTTGAGGGTGAAAAAAAATAAATCTTCACGTCTTTCACTAAATCGCAAAGTACAAATGAACCACTGATTCTCTCATCACAGCTTTGAATGGTTTGGCCAAAGACTGTCAGTTTGAAACCTTCACATCACAACTGACTAGAGATCAGTTGGATGCCAGGTGTCATAATAACAAGCGCATACAAGAACATTTTGTGAGAAGGTGGCCTGGTATATGCTGTCTACTAGTTATAGTTGGCACCTTGCACCAGTCCAAACGACCTTTATTGATGATAGGTTTAAAGACAACCTTTATTGAAAGCTATCCTAGTGGTAGCTATGGGGAGCAGCCTTCAGGCTAAGTCTTGAAGGAGTGTAAAGCTGTTTGTTTTACCAGTCTATAATCTCGTGAATGGCTAAATGAAAGGAGACCACACCAGGTATATATATAAAAAATATGTATTTATTTCTAAACACACCCTACTAGTCTCTTTATGAGGCTAGAGGTCAAAGCACATATGTTACACTTCAAATATCACAGTAAATTAGCACAATATACGATTAGCCCTAGGGGCGTACCAAACCATATTTTAAGAAAGTGGTATAAGAACAACGACTTGACTAGACACAAGGCCTAGAGCCTGTAGAATCGCTGGGACCCCAAGAAACCACCCAAGGTAGTGACACAGGGGACCCACGGGGGACGTGTGCAGTGTGTGAACACAGCCGCGAGCTCCGTTAGCGTCTATGGGGAAAGTCGCGGTTAGAGTTCTAAAGTTTAGGGACACTTCGGAGTGGACTAGGAACAAACACTTTTGGACTTAGAGGGTTCTAGGGCCAACACCCACGGGAGCACCGGAGTACTCGTGTTACCTCACCCATGGAAGCCGGGTGCATAGGTGTCAAATGGTGTCAGGCCGCGCCGTCGTTTTCAATGGCCGCTTGCTGGAAAGTGCTGCTGCCGGGAAGATGCGAAGTGTCCGAAGAGATCCAAGCCTGGATCGAAGATGTGAAGAACCTGATAGCAGAGAGGACAAAGTCTGGGTCACTAGCCAGTGACCAGGGGCACGATAGTCGAATGCCCACCGATGTCGGGTGCTTCAAGTTCGAAGAGGTGAAGATTGTCTCTGCAGCCACGAGGACCAGGAGGCGTCGACGTCAACCAGGAGCTGGATTCGAGCTGTCCCATGAAGGATGTCGCTTGCTGCGGTGTCTGGATTGGACACAACAAGCCTTGGCAACAGCAACCCATGCAGGAAGAGAACAAAGGCTTTGGTGCGGACCAGCGAGGTCCGAGGGACTCCCCAAGCAAGGGAGAGTCAGGGCAGGCCTGGAGCAACCAGGGAGGCCCGTTGAAATTAGAGTTGTCCTTCTGAGGAACCCACAAGTCGACGGACAAGGGATCGCAAAGGGACCTCAAGCGAAATCACAAAATGACGGCCCACGGGTCACTGGGAGTGGCCAGGCCGGCAATCTTCAGTGGATTTATTGCTCGGGGTCGGGGCTATAAGTAATCCAAAGCACAGCCTCTAGGATTGACTAGAAGCTTATGCACTTGCAAATGTGCACAGTGTCCAGGGGTTCCGGTTCCACAGTACCCACGAGGGCTACGGGTCTCAGCTTTGCTGGGGACTCGGGTCAGTCTCTGGGAAGTCTGGAAACCCACCTCCTGGGTTGCAAAGTTGTCGGCGTCCGGCGGGAGCTTCGGAGATGCAGACCGGACAGATGCGTCTTTGGTGCCTGCCAAGCAGGGGAGTAACTCCTTTACTCCAAGGGAGATTCTTCAGTCATCTGGCGTTTAACAGATCGTCGAAGGTCCAGGATTCAGTTTCAGAGTTTCGTCCAGGGATATCTAAAGTCCTGTTGCCAGGGGTTCCTATCTTATACCCAAGGAAGGGGTTGGACATACTCTGGGGACCCACCTATGGGAGGGTCAGGAAAGAGGGGTGGCAACACTCATTTCCTTTGTCCAGTTTCGCGCCAGAGCAGGGGCTGGTAGCCCCTGCAGCCGTTTTGAACTGGGCTATTCACAGGGACACCAAATGTGCCCCCAGTGCAGGACTTCAAAGCACTCTGAGAGTGCACCCACCCAGCCCCAATACACTAAGGCCTGTCTGGTAGGTGGTAACACCTCCCTGTGACAGGAAACCTATTGTCCAGGCCTCCCCTGCCGGAGTTTCGGTCGGCAGCAGGAGGCCAGACTCGTGTCTGTGGCTGCAGCATCCATTTTGTGATGCCAGGGCTCTGTTAGCTGGTACCGGGTATACCGGTGCTGTCATGTCTCTCCCTCTAGAAGGGTGGGATCATACTCCCACACCAGTTACTGGTGTGGGGTTATGATTCCAAGGTGTTTGACACCAAACACGACATGTTTCCGTGCAGCCATCCCAAAGTTAGCATTTACCGTTTGGTTATAATGCACTTAAGAGTATATGGTCAGGCTGCATTCACAGACAACCCCGGAGGATAGATTCCGAAGGCTGCAGAGGGGCTCTGCTCATGCATGGGCACCCTCTCACACAAAACCAAGCACCCTGCCTTCAGGATTGATAAGCCCTGCCATAGGGGTGACTGATAGGTTTATATGTACAGTGATAGGGTGAGATAGAGTGAACCTATATCTCAGTAAGGGGTGCATGCACCACCTCACTCAGGCTGCTGTAGCAGTCCTGTGGTGTCATTTTGGAAGGCTGCCCAGGGGTGACATAGTACATGCTTCAGCCCCTGGTATGCCTCTGGGGTACCTATGCCCTTGGTACATAGTATACCATATACTAGGGACTTATAAGGGCACCCCAGAATCCAATCTGTGGTGTACCTAAGGTACAGGGAATCAATTTAGAGAGGAAGCAGCTAGGCTGGGGTCCTGGATAGCAGGGCCCCAGCCAGACTAAAGTCGAAAAACAGTGAAACATCAGCAAAAAGTGGGGGTAACCATAAGAGGCAGATCCTACTCTCCTACACAACCCCCCCCCAAACGCAGGGACATTAAACTAACCTTGACCAGTTGAGTCTTCTTGTTCTAAGTGGAAATATCTGGAGAGTCCATCTGCATTGGCATGGCTACTCCCAAGTCTATGTTCCACTGTATAGTCCATCCCCTGTAGGGAAATGGACCACCTCAAAAGTTTGGGGTTTTCACCCTTCATCTGTTTTAGCCATAAGAGGGGCTTATGGTCTGTCTGAACAATGAAGTGAGTGCCAAACAAGTATGGCCTCAACTTCTTCAGCGCCCAAACCACAGCAAAGGCCTCCATCTCTATGTCTGACCAACGTTTCTCTCTGGGGGTCAGCATTCTGCTAATAAAAGCAACTGGCTGATCCTGACCTTCATCATTCAACTGTGACAGTACAGCCCCTACCCCCAACTCAGATGCATCTGTTTGTACAATGAACTTTTGGAGTAATCAGGACTCTGCAGAATGGGAGCAGTGCATATGGCCTGCTTCAGGTCATCAAATGCCTTTTGACAGCTAACTGTCCACTGAACCTTTTGGGCATTCTCTTAGAGGTAAGGTCATTCAATGGGGTCACTATGGATCCATAACCTTTTACAAATCTTCTGTAGTACCCAGTCAGGCCCAAGAAGGCTCTCACCTGAGTCTGGGTAGTGGGAGCAACCCAGTCCATTATGGTCTGGATTTTGCTCTGCAATGGTTGAACCTGGCCCCCACCCACAAGGTGGCCCAGGTACACAACCTGACTCTGCCCTATCTGGCACTTAGTAGCCTTGATAGTTAGGCCTGCTTTTGCAGGGACTCCAAAACATTCCTTAGGTGGACCAGGTGATCCTCCCAGGTGGAGCTAAAGACAGCAATATCATCTAGATAAGCTGCACTATAGTCTTCCAGGCCTGTAAGGACTGTATTCACCAACCTTTGGAAAGTGGCAGGTGCATTTTTCAAACCAAAGGGCATCACCACAAATTGGTAATGTCCACTAGGGGTAGAAAATGCTGTCTTTGGCTTTGCATCATCAGCTAGTCTGATCTGCCAGTAGCCAGCTGTCAAGTCAAATGTGCTCAGAAACTTGGCTGAGGCCAAAGTATCTATAAGCTCATCTGCCCTTGGGATGGGATGGGCATCAGTCCTAGTGACTGCATTGAGACCCCTGTAGTCCACACAAAACCTCATTTCTCTCTTGCCATCTTTGGTGTGAGGTTTAGGCACAAGGACTACTGGACTAGCCCAAGGGCTATCTGAGGGTTCAATGACTCCCAAATCTAACATCTTCTGGACCTCTGTCCTTATACAATCCCTGACATGATCAGCCTGCCTGTAGATTTTATTATTGACAGGCAGACTGTCCCCAGTGTCCACTTCATGAGTGCACCAGGTAGTCTGACTAGGTGTCAGGGAGAACATATGCCTGAACTGGCTGAGAACTTTTCTGCAGTCAGTTTGTTGCTGGTCAGTGAGGCTGCCTGCTAAGGCTACACCATCTACTGATCCATCATCAGGGTTCTGAGAGAGCAGGTCAGGGAGTGGATCACTCTCTTCCTCCTGTCCCTCATCAGTAGCCATGAGCAAGCCCATGTCTGCCCTGTCGACATATGGTTTCAGTCTGTTGACATGGAGTACCCTATGGGGACTCCTGGGAGTTCCAAGGTCTACCAAGTAGGTAGCCTCTCCCTTCTGTTCAACAATTGTATGGGGGCCACTCCACTTATCTTGGAGGGCTGCTGGGGCCACAGGCTCCAACACCCACACTTTCTGCCCTGGCTGGTAAACAGTCAGCACAGCCTTTTGGTCATGCCAGGCCTTTTGCAATTCCTGGCTAGCCTCAAGGTTTTTAGTTGCCTTTTTCATATACTCTGCCATCCTGGAGCGGAGACCAAGTACATAGTCCACTATGTCCTGTTTAGGGGTTTGAGAGGTAACTCCCATCCCTCCTTCACCAGACACAAAGGACCCCTAACAGGATGGCCAAACAAAAGTTCAAAAGGGCTGTAACCAACCCCTTTTGAGGCACCTCCCTGTAGGCAAATAAAAGGCAGGGCAAAAGGATGTCCCATCTGCACCTAAGCTTTTCTGGGAGACCTTTGATCATGCCCTTCAAGGTTTTGTTGAACCTTTCAACTAAACCATTGCATTGTGGGTGATAGGGTGTGGTGAACTTATAATTCACTCCACACTCCTTCCACATTGCAGTCAAGTAACTAGACATGAAGTTGGCACCCCTGTCTGATACTACCTCCTTAGGAAAACCCACTCTTGAGAATACTCCCAAGAGGGCCCTTGCCACCACAGGTGCTGTGGTGGTCCTAAGTGGAATTGCTTCTGGGTACCTAGTGGCATGGTCCACCACCACCAGGATAAATCTGTGCCCAGAGGCTGTCTGAGGATCCATGGGACCAACTATATAAATCCCCACCCTCTCAAAGGGAACCCCCCACCACAGGTAGTGGTATCAGGGGGGCCTTTGTGGTTCCACCTGCCTTCCCACTGGCTTGACAGGTGACACAGGAGCGACAAAACTCCTTAGTGTCTTTAGACATGTGGGGCCAATGAAAGTGAGGAACAATTCTGTCCCAAGTCTTGTTTTGGCCCAGGTGACCTGCTAGAGGAATATCATGGGCTAGTGTCAATAGGAAGCCCCTAAATTTCAGAGGTATTACCAACCTCCTGGAAGCACCAGGCTTGGGGTCTCTACTCTCTGAAAATAGGAGTCCATCCTCCCAATATATTTTATGGGTGCCACTAGCATTCCCAGCAGCCTCATCAGCAGCTTGCTTTCTGAGGGTTTCAAGAGAGGGACAGCTCAGCTGCCCCTGGCTCAGATCTGCCCTGGAAGGGCCCCCTGACCCCAAGAACTCAACCTGATCAGGCTCAAGCTCCTCTGGGACAGTTCATTCTTCAGGACCAAGATCATCTCCCTCAGGAGGCTGATCTGTATTCTGAGTCAGGGGGGAAGGCTCTGCCTTAACCCTACTGCTCCTCCTCTTGGGAGGCACCTGGTCCATTCTTCCAGAATCCAGGGCCTGTTCAGTGTTAGACTTTTTGGCCTGTGACCTGGTCACAGCAAATACATGTGCAGGGATCCCTAGCATTTCTGCATGTGTCCTGAGCTCCACTTCTGCCCAAGCTGAAGTTTCTAGATCATTGCCAAGCAAGCATTCAACAGGGAGTTCTGCACTTACCACAACTTTCTTGAGGCCAGTTACCCCTCCCCAGGAGAAATTAACAACTGCCAAGGAATGGTCTGTCCTGACATTGCTAGCATTGGTCACTTGGTACATCTCACCAAGTATAATCTGCCCAGGAGCCACAAGATCTTTTGTCACCATTGTGACACTTGCTCCTGTGTCCCTGAATGCCAAAGCCTCTTTTCCATTTATCAAAGGCTGCTGTCTGCACTTGCCCAAGTTACTGGGACTCACAGAGGAGGACATGTCCATGCCTCCATCACAGACCAGGACAGCCTGAGTTGGAACTCTGACTAGGCCAGAGCCCATCTCAGAACCCAGGGTTAACCCTACTACACCCTTATTCTGAGTACCACCAATTGTAGCTGCACTAGGGGGAACAGTTGCCTTAGGGGCAATGGTGGCTGGACTTGAGTCTTTGGACTTGGTGCAATCACTGGTCCAGTGTGTTTTCTGTTTACAGATCTTACACCATGGTTTCTTTTGGCCTTTACTCTTGTTAGATTGGGATTCCCCCCCAGAAGAAGATTTTTGGGGACCTTGAGAAGACTTCTGGTCTTTACCCTTTTCCCCACGCTTGTCAGAGTTCTTAGAATCTTGCTTCTTTAGGTCACCACCTTGGTTCTGAACCTTCTGCCTCACCCTGGTTCTGACCCATTTGTCTGCCTTCTTTCCCAGTTCTTGGGCAGAGGTCAGATCAGAGTCCACCAGGTACTGATGCAACAGCTGATTTTGACAATTATTAAGGATCTGCTCCCTCATAATTAAGTTGTACAATCCTTTGAAATCACACACCTTACTGCCAAGTAACCAGCCCTCCAGAGCCTTGGTAGCACAATCTACAAAGTCCACCCAGTCTTGAATTTGTGCCTTTTGGGTATCTCTGAACTTTATCCTATACTGTTCAGTGGTTAGGCCAAACCCCTCAATCAGTGCACTTTTCAAGATTTGGTAATCATCAGCATCCTCTTCTCTTACAGTGAGGAGCTTATCTCTACCTTTGTCTGCAAAGGAGAGCCACAAGATTGCTGCCCACTGCTCCTGGGGGACCCTCTGAACTTTACAGGCCCTTTTCAGTGCAGTAACCCATTTGTGGATGTCATCCCCACTCTGGTAGGGAGGGACAATCTTGCTTAGGTTTCTATGGTCATGAGACCTTTCCCTACCACTAGGGAAGTTGCTGCCACCATGGGACTCTAGTCCCAACTTTCTTCTGGTTTTCTGAAGCTCTAGGGACTCCCTATCTAAAGCCAACTTCTCTCTTCTGATTCTAAGCTGAGCTTCTTCATACTTGAGCAGTCTCTCTTTCATTTCATGAGAGGATTCCCTCCTATGAGAGGAAACAGAGGTCCCTATTGAGGTGTCAGAATGGTTAGACTCCTGAGAAGGAGATCTTGACCTTCTAGGCACACTCTCAACTCTCCCTGGTGGGATAAAGAGGGAAACATTGTGGCCTTCCTCCTCATCTGCAGGGGGAGCTGGATTTTCCAGGGTAAGATCATTGTCATCTTCCTGGCCACCTTCAGAGGTCAGGTCATGGGTATCTTCACCCGTTGGCCTTTCCTCATCTGCTGCCCCACCCTCTCTGCCTACCCCATCAGACCCTGAGGTCTTTTTGAGATCATCCAACAGCAGTACCTCTATGAGGCGTTGGGTGTTTGCAGTTTTTCCTGTCTTCAATTTCCTAGTACTACACAATGCTCTCAATTCCAAGAATTGTAGGTTGTCATACTTGGATGGTGGAAGCCCATTGGCTTCTGGCAGGGACCCACTGGTTCCTGGCCTTGAAGACATCACTAGTGAGGTGTGGTGTATGCACTACCTACTCTAGTGTGGCCTACTAAACTCTCTTGAGTTGTAGAAAGGGTGTGCTAAGCCCTTGATACACAACTCTAAGTTCAGTGAAACTTACTGTAATTTTAAGCTTGAATTATATGTACCTCAGGTACCTTTTAGTGGTTTTCAGTTAGTCACTCACTTGAGATTATCTGGTAAAACAAAGGCAAGCTTGAATCCAACCGCTGCACACCAATGTGAGAAGTTGGCCTGGTATATGCTGTCCACTAGTTATAGTGGGCACCTTGCAGAAGTGCAAACAACCTTTATTGATGATAGGTTTAAAGACAACCTTTATTGAAAGCTATCCTAGTGGTAGCTATGGAGAGCAGCCTTCAGGCTAAGTCTTGAAGGAGTGTAAAGCTGTTTGTTTTACCAGTCTATAATCTCGTGAATGACTAAATGAAAGGAGACCACACCAGGTATATATATAAAATATATGTATTTATTTCTAAACACACCCTACTAGTCTCTTTATGAGTCTAGAGGTCAAAGCACATATGTTACACTTCAAATATCACAGTAAATTAGCACAATATACGATTAGCCCTAGGGGCGTACCAAACCATATTTTAAGAAAGTGGTAAAAGAACCACGACTTGACTAGACACAAGGCCTAGAGCCTGTAGAACAGCCGCGAGCTCCGTTAGCATCTATGGAGAAAATCGCGGTTAGAGTTTAAAAGTTTAGGGACACTTCAGAGTGGACTAGGAACAAACCCTTTTGGACTTAGAGGGTTCTAGGGCCAACACCCAAGGGAGCACCGGAGTACTCGTGTTACCTCACCCAGGGAAGCCGGGTGCATAGCTGTCAAATGGTGTCGGGCCGCGCCGTCGTTTTCAATGGCCGCTTGCTGGAAAGTGCTGCTGCCGGGAAGATGCGAAGTGGCGGAGAGATCCAAGCCTGGATCGAAGATGTGAAGAACCTGAAAGCAGTGGGGACAGCGTCTGGGTCACTAGCCAGTGACCAGGGGCACGATAGTCGAATGCCCACCGATGTCGGGTGCTTCAAGTTCGAAGAGGTGAAGATTGTCTCTGCAGCCACGAGGACCAGGAGGTGTCGACGACAACCAGGAGCTGGATTCGAGCTGTCCCACAAAGGATGTCACTTGCTGCCGTGTCGGTGTCCGGATTGGACACAACAAGCCTTGGCAACAGCAACCCACACAGGAAGAGAACAAAGGCTTCGGTGCAGACCAGCGAGGTCCGAGGGACTCCCCAAGCGAGGGAGAGTCAGGGCAGGCCTGGAGCAACCAGGGAGGCCCATTGAAATTAGAGTTGTCCTTCTGAGGGACCCACAAGTCGACAGACAAGGGATCGCGAAGGGACCTCAAGCGGAATCACAAAATGGCAGCCCATGGGTCACTGGGAGCAGCCAGGCTGGCAATCTTCAATGGATTCACTGCTCGGGGTCGGGGCTACAAGTAACCCAAAGCACAGCCTCTAGGATTGACCAGAAGCTTATGCACTTGCAAATGTGCACGGTGTCCAGGGGTTCCGGTTCCACGGTACCCACGAGGGCTATGGGTCTCAGCTTTGCTGGAAACTCGGGTCAGCCTCTGGGAAGTCTGGAAACCCACCTCCTGGGTTGCAAAGTTGTCGGCGTCCGGCGGGAGCTTCGGAGATGCAGACCGGACAGATGCGTCTTTGGTGCCTGCCAAGCAGGGGAGTAACTCCTTTACTCCAAGGGAGATTCTTCAGTCATCTGGCGTTTAACAGATCGTCGAAGGTCCAGGATTCAGTTTCAGAGTTTCGTCCAGGGATATCTAAAGTCCTGTTGTCAGGGGTTCCTATCTTATACCCAAGGAAGGGGTTGGACATACTCTGGGGACCCACCTATGGGAGGGTCAGGAAAGAGGGGTGGCTACACCCATTTCCTTTGTCCAGTTTCACGCCAGAGCAGGGGCTGGTAGCCCCTGCAGCCGGTTTGAACTGGGCTATGCACAGGGACACCAATGTGCCCCCAGTGCAGGACTTCAAAGCACTCTGAGAGTGCACCCACCCAGCCCCAATACACTAAGGCCTGTCTGGGAGGTGGTAACACCTCCCTGTGACAGGAAACCTATTGTCCAGGCCTCCCCTGCCGGAGTTTCGGTCGGCAGCAGGAGGCCAGACTCGTGTCTGTGGCTACAGCATCCATTTTGTGATGCCAGGGCTCTGTTAGCTGGTACCGGGTATACCGGTGCTGTCATGTCTCTCCCTCTAGAAGGGTGGGATCATACTCCCACACCAGTTACTGGTGTGGGGGTATGATTCCAAGGTGTTTGACACCAAACACGACATGTTTCAGTGCAGCCATCCCAAAGTTAGCATTTACCGTTTGGTTATAATGCACTTAAGAGTATATGGTCAGGCTGCATTCACAGACAACCCCGGAGGATAGATTCCGAAGGCTTCAGAGGGGCTCTGCTCATGCATGGGAACCCTCTCACACAAAACCAAGCACCCTGCCTTCAGGATTGATAAGGCCTGCCATAGGGGTGACTGATAGGTTTATATGTGCAGTGATAGGGTGAGATATAGTGAACCTATATCTCAGTAAGGGGTGCATGCACCACCTCACTCAGGCTGCTGTAGCAGTCCTGTGGTGTAATTTTGGAAGGCTGCCCAGGGGTGGCATAATACATGCTTCAGCCCCTGGTAGGCCTCTGGGGTACCTATGCCCTTGGTACATAGTATACCATATACTAGGGACTTATAAGGGCACCCCAGAATCCAATCTGTGGTGTACCTAAGGTACAGGGAATCAATTTAGAGAGGAAGCAGCTAGGCTGGGGTCCTGGATAGCAGGACCCCAGCCAGACTAAAGTCGAAAAACAGTGAAACATCAGCAAAAAGTGGGGGTAACCATAAGAAGCAGATCCTACTCTCCTACACATTTGTTGAAGATTGTCTTGTAAAGATTTCTGAGGTCATGTTAATGTGTGTACTTCCATCAAAGAAACTGCGAAACGGGCACAATCTTAAACAAATTTATGCCAGAAACCTACATCAGTACATAAAGAGAGCGTCACAGTGGAAATGAGTCTAACAACATAAATATAAGCATTAATCATATATAACTAAATGAAAATCATACACCACATTAGAATAAGGCCAAGAATGGCTGTAAATTTTATTCGATCAGGTCTAGGAACAAATCCAAAAGGTAAAACACAATCTGTAGAACAGTATCAATAACAATATCAATCGAACAATTGAAAAGGTGCATTGGCAAGGGATGATAGCGCGTGAGGGGTTAGTGAAAGCGAACATAGGGGAAAGGTAGTGAGCATATATACATCAATAAAGCAGAGTTTGAAACCTATCCGGCCAGACGACTGGCATCCATGTAAATGATAAATCATAACACACACAGAGGAGAATGCAGATATCTAATCTCTGTCATCCATGTTTGATAAGAACAAAAAAAAGTCAACGTTTCGACCCCTATAAAATACAGATAAGTTGATGCCTTGAGGGTGGGGTCTTCTTCATCAGGACTGGGTAGAAAGGGGAAATGCACCTGCCGGTTGCTGAGCAGTTCTGACAGAAACCTACATCAAGCCAGGTGTTTATCTTAAATCTAGGGGGCAAAGCAAAAGTAAAGTTTTTGTCAAGGAAAATGTCAACAAACAAAACCTTTGTTATAAGTGTGGTTCTACCTCTCACATAGCCAGTTTTTAGACTTGTCCTGTTTTAGGTCAAAATTGATAGCATTAAATGTGGAAAATAAGGACATATAAGGAAGGTGTGTAGAGGGAGAAAAGATTATCCGAACGTTGTGTATTTGAAAGTGATGATCATGTGGGTTCAGACACCTTGGATGATTTAGTCCTTATGGTAGGTGTGGAAAGCACCAATGCTGTTGCTAACACTGGGAAAAGATGTAAAGATCTGAGGGTCCATGTTCTCATTGATGGGAAAACTATTGACTTGTTTGTAGGTTCTGGAACCAGACTATTCTGTAGAAACCATTCTATTCTGTAGAAAATTATGAAACCAGCTGGATTCCCAATTCATTTATTCCCCCAGATTTCACTAATTTTGCAGTTGAAGGGAGTCAAATAGAACTTGTTGGTTGGAATTTACGAGTGGAAATTGTTAGACCTGTCTTCCTTAGGGTAGTCTTCCCAACACTTTTTGCCTGCCTACCTCATCTTTTTGTTGTATCTGTTTGTTGGCCTTAGGACACTGAGCACATTACCACTGCTAACCAGAGCTAAAGTGCATGGCTTCTCCCATAAACATGGTGGCATTGCTGTATACCCAATTGTCATATTTATTTACATATAGGTCCCTTGTAAAGTGGTATACCATATACCCAGTGCCTGTAATCTAAATGCTACAAGTGGGCCTGCAGCACTGGTTGTTCCACCCCCACAAGTAGCCTTTGAAACCTGTCTCAGGCCTGCCATTGCAGGGCCTGTGTTTGCAGTTTACTGCCACTTCAACTTGGCATTTAAAACTACTTGCCAAACCTTAAATTCCCCTTTTATTACACAAGTCACCCCTAAGGTAGGCCATAGGTAGCCCTAAGGGCAGGGTGCTGTCTAATTAGAAGATAGGACATATACTTTTACATTTTGTCCTGGTAGTGACAAACAGCTAAATTCATTATTCACTACTGAGAGGCCTACTCCTCTCATAGGCTAGCATTAGGAATTCCTTAAAACACGTTTAAGCTGTAATTCCTGATGCTGTATCATGTTTCATATTTTTGTAATGATAATGATGGAGCCTCTTTAGTAGCTAAGGAGGATTTAACATTATTGATTTAGAAATGCCCCCTTTTTTTAACTGCTCTGTGTGCCTGGCAGCCTGTCTCCAATACACATCTGTGGGTGGGTGACAGCTACACTTTGTGCATTCCCTCTAGACAGCCACAAACACAGGAAGGGTGGGTGTGACGGAGAACTCATCAGCATTCACCTACATTCTGATAACCCTTCCTGAGCAGGAAAAGGGAGCTGAGACTAACACTTGAATAGGCAGAGTCCTGTGTCCCACACAAAGGGCTAATTGCTCCCCCCTACTGAGAGTCTGGAGCCAGGGCTAGGATGAAAGGGGGACCTCTGCATTTCAAGGGCCTGCTTTGAAGTCACCCCCACTTCAAAGGCACTTTTGGGTATAAGTACTGGGGCTCTGATCCTACTAAGACAGTACTCTACTGGACCTGTGAAGAATTCTGCCAGGAGTAAAGACTGCTGTGCTACATAGACTGCAACTTTGTCTGACTGCTGCTCTTAAGGGACGGCTTTATGCTTTGCTGAGCTGACCTGCTGGCTGTTGATCTCTGCCCTACTGAGGACAAGAACTGGGCCCAACTCACTTGAACCCAGAGTGACTGGGCATCTTGTGCCCAGTTATGTGGTGGGGGATGACACATACAAATGGTTTGAAGCCTAAAAAGTGGCTCTGAGAGTGCACAATTCTGGGGTGGTAGTTTATGGAGGTATATGCCCACGGTGGGGAAGGACACACTCCTTACTCTAGAGGTACAGGACCAGACATGCTACACTTGCTTGCTGGCCTGCCCCCTGTTCTGAGGTCTCAGTGCCATCAAAGACTTGCTTCAACTCTACAGCAGCGCCTGGACTCTGCCATCTGTGAGTCCTGCCCTGCCAAGTGGTGCCACTTGAAAGGTAATTTCTGCTGTCCAGAACCATGAAAACCGATGCAGTGACGACTTTGCACCGATTGCAACCAACGCATCGCCCTTCGATACCAACGCAGTTTGATCGGAGCCGATGCATTGCCCTTCAGCACCGATGCAGGATCTGATCAACGACATCGCCTCGATGGACTGCACGGCTCATTGGCGACAGACAGCGCAGCTCGATGATGATGCAGAACCTGCAACGTAAAGGAGTTCGTCAACGAGGCCTTCATCAACTGAGCAAATTGGCGCTGATGCTTTGCCTCAGTATACAGGATCAACGACGATGTGGCGCCTCCTCGACTCCTTGCATTGAGTCTTTGTTGTCAACGCTTGCTCCATCCAAGGTACTTTGCCAGTGGGACCTGCCTGAGTCCTGTAGCCAGCCTGCCCTCCATCATGGTTGGCCTGAACTTTGGCTTTTCCCCAGCCTAGTGCGACCTCAAGTAACCCCTTAGCGCTACTGAATTTTAAGCACTATTTTTCGTTTATTCTTTAAAAATTCAAAACTCCGGTTCTTCTTATTGGATTTTTGTTGTTTTGGTCTTGATTTTCTCATAAAATTATTATTTATTTTTCGAAACCTCTGTTGAGTATTTTTATGGTGCTTTCATTGTGTTGCTGTGTGTGTGTTGCACAAATACATTACACATTGCCTCTTTAGATAAGCTTGACTAATCTGTGCCATGCTACCAGAGGGTGAGCACAGGTTATCTTTTAGTGTGTTTCTAGCTTACCCTGACTAAGATTGTGGTCCCTACTTGGACAGGGTGCATACCTCTGCCAACTATAGACCTCATTTCTGACAGAGATATAGTTAGAATCCAGGATCCTATAACTGTTAAAAAAGGTTTAAGTTCTGCGATCCTGTGTGTATTGTGAAATTGAGTGATAATGTGCAGATAGAAGATGGCAATGGTATCACTGTAGTCACATTTCTAGAGTGAGAGGTCACCCTCACTATCATTCCAGAACTGTCTTTAGCCTCAGAACAAGACTTTGGAGATCACAAAGGTAATCACCCTGCAAGGTCTGTGGTGCCATCAAGTGATGATCACAACAGCAATCACTCTGCAAGGTCTATGGTACTGTTACACCAAATGTTGTGATGCAGCAATATACGGCAATGAATACCTCTGAGATTTTTAGTTTGAAATGTTCACTGTGTTCATGTCTATATGGGTTGATAAACTTGCTATTGTGTGTTATAATTACTTGCTGAGCATATTTTCAAACATTGGTTTCATTGTTGTCAGTTTGTTTAGTTGTCTTAAGTTGTGAAGCAGGTGATGTGGTGGCTAATAGGCATAAAAGTCAGGTGCTTCTCTTTTGAACTCATTGACGTCGTTGCAGAATAAAGTCTGCTGTTGCTTGAATAGCAACAGCTTGAAGAGCATGATTGAGAAGGGAACTGCCTTCACGCTGTGCCTCAAAAAAATGGAGCTCTCAACAGTTCATGCATGTAACAGGAGTCATTTCACCAACTCCCTGATCTTTGGCCAGCCATTGGGTTTAAATCTGACACTGAATTTTATCCTGATAGGCAATAATCATCCTTTTTTCATCCAGCCAACAGTATCCTTTCTTCTACTTAGTACAGCGGAGACAAACACTTTAATCTCTTCTTTCATCTCTACAGTTTCCAGAGTGCCAACATAGGCTTGCTTGATAATTCTGCTCCCCACATAAAAAGATAGGCCTGGCCTAGTCTCCGCAGTTGTAAACTTACTAATAACTTGTAGTTTGTGAATAGCAAAAAAAATTGTAAACTTATACAAATGTGTAAGTTTACCTTTCTGAATCAGCCCATTATTCTTTAGGGTTCCTTTTGACCTTACCGGCTAACTCTGGGTGTTATGCACAGTGGAAATGCTAATCTCTCCCTCAATCAATCAATCAATCAGGGATTTGTCAAGCACGCTTCTCACCTGTGAGGGTCTCAAGGTGCTGGGGTGGGAATCGTGCAGCTATGGGCGGCTACGTCTTACCTAAAGAGCCAGGTCTTTAGGCTCTTCCTGAAGGCATTCAGAGTGGGGGAACGTCTGATGCTGAGCGGGAGCTCGTTCCAGGTTTTTGCCGCGATGTAGGAGTAGGCTCTTCCACCTGCTCTGGCTCTGCGGATGCGAGGGATTTTGGCCAAGGCGAGGTTGGTGGAGCAGAGGCTTCTCTTGGGTGCGTAGAAGGAGACTCTTTCGTTGATGTACTGTGGCCCGATGTTGTGGAGGGATTTGTAGGCGTGAGTGAGTAGCTTGAAGGTCACTCTCTTCTTGACGGGGAGCCAGTGGAGGTCTCGTAGGTGCTAGGTGATGTGGTCTTGTCGTGGAATTCTGAGGACTAGTCTGGTGGCGGTGTTCTGAATAACCCTGGGCATAATATTTTGCTACGCTCACGGAGCATGCAAAGTTTGTGTTACTACGCACTACGCAAATTGCACGTAGCAGAGTAAAAAAACTGTGCTAATCAACGTAGCGTAGCAACAGTATATTAAACACATACAAATGCTTTGTTAAAGCAATTTTCTATGCTAAAAAGCATATAACAAATTCACAAAAGTGAACTTTGACAATGAAAATATCAAGCAATGAGAGAGGTGATGATTTTGGGGTCCCCCCTAACCTAGGGGGAGGACCAAGCAGATGCCTTGAACACAAAAAGCATATCATGTGAACGATTCAGTGGTGGTCCCTTCCTCCTAGGACCACCCCAAGCACAGTTATGGGCAAAAATACAATCCCAACCAAAGGCCCTGCAAAGCATTATGGGATGAGATTAGCAGTGGGCAGTGAATATTATAGTGTCCAATATCAAAATAATTCTACAAAGAGCTGCAGTTCAACTAGTCGTTACTAGATGTCCCTCACGAGTCGATGGTCCGTCGTAGTTCGGATGCGATGGCGGAGGTGGCTCTGTGGAAGATGTGCGGCGGGCAGGGTTCCGTGGGGGGCTCCTGAGTGAATGCTCTTCATGGTCGCGGCAGTGTCTTCTGTAGTGACCGGGGTCCAGGCGGAGATGGTAGGCTGGCTGGTGTAGCTGGAGGTGGGTGAGGTTTCGGTGTCTAGTGTCTGTTCGTTGAAGTTGTCGTAGAGGGACTTGATCTTGAGATGGAAGTAGGAGCTGAGTTTGTTGCAGAGGTCCTGGGTGGGCGTGACGTCTGAGGTTTCGCTGGGGTGTTGGGTAAATTCCTGTATGATGCTGAAGAGTTCCTTCGAGTTGCTGGAGTTGGCGAGGATCTTGTCCTGGATGAAGTTCCTTTTGGTGGATCTGATGCGATGGTATTCTGTCATGGCGTTCTTCTAGCTGGTCTGTGTTTCGGGGTTTTGCTGTTTCTCCAAATTTTCTCGAGGTGTCTGCAGGTGCGTCTGGATTCTCGGAGTTCGGTGGTGGACCAGGTGGCTTTCGTGGGGCGCTGTTTGTCGGAGTTCTGGAGGGGGGCAAGCTTGTCTGCGCAGTTGGTGATCCATCTGTAGAGTCCGTGGGCTGCAGTGTTGGCGTCAGTCGTGGCGGGAGGGGGAGCGTGGTTGAGGGTGGAATTGAGGTGCTCTTCGGTGACCCTGTTCCAATTTCTGCGTGGGGGGCATGGAGTCCCTAAGGCTTTACAGATCTCCTGCACTATGGCCAATATGTAGTGTGTCTCTCCTTCACTTAGAAGCTGGTTTGGTATCTGAACTAGCGATTTAAATCCATAAGTAAGCATTTTGCTAAAGTGATGGCATCCACTGTTGCACAGGGGTAAGCTTCCATCCACCCTGAAAACATACAAACTATTACCTAGGCATAATAGTATGAAGCCCATCTCCGCATCTGGATAAAATACATTTGGATGTGCACGAAGGTGGCCCAAGGAGGAGGGTGAACATCAGGGTGGTCTTAATGCCATTTTGAGCTTTATGGGACTGACAGGTGACAAAGGAGTGACAATGAGTTTGGACTATAGAAGGAAATAAGGGCACATACAAATAGGTTGCTGTGGCACATCATATCCCTTTGCTACTGACATGGGCTGCTCTGTAATACAAAGGCGTAAGGTTGGGAGTAGAAATTTCATATGATCACAAGCCCAATGCTATTTTCCCACACCCCCTCAGGGCCCCTTTCACATATCTGCTTGAGCCACTATTATTTCTCGCTTTCAGAGGATTGTTCCTGCAACAAAGACAAATCTTTCAGAGAAGTTGCAGGAAATAAATCAGTTTGTTCAACTGCATGGCAACATTGACATTTTCAGACAAAGAGGCTTTTCTAGTGGCAGTATCCACAGGGCATTTCCTTTAGACCTCTCATCATGAGGTTATTGATGAGCAGATTCCTTCACCACTGCTAACTGCTTTGGCATCTGTAAAGCATTGAGAATGTTTTGCACATATCGTCCTTTTTTGATAGTAGCTCTGGCAGGTGTTAAGGACCACTATATATCCGACGCAACCCCAAGTAACGCATCACTTCAAACACATATGAAGAGTCCATAACACAGTTACAATCTTTTCTTTGGCAAGGATACAAGCTCAGGTGATTGTAACAACCTCAGCAACTTGGGCAGATCTCATATTCGGTAATTGTCAGCTTTCTACAAATTGACACACAGTATATGCTGCATAACCCACTACCAAACCACCTTCATCATTTCGGAGACAGGATCCATCAAAAAATACATTAGCTCACAATTGGGAATAGGAGCATCAGTTAACTCAACATGGGGATTAGTGACATTAGTGGTAACAATTAAGCACACATGGTGTTCTCTCTCTCGCAGGGTAGGCATCAGGGAAGTGGGGTTCCGAGTGGAGCAATGGATGACAGTGATGTGTGAAAGGAGCAACAGTAAAACCTCATATCAGGATAACCAGCTTGTAGAGAGGTGTTAAGTTTTCGTAGTGAGGAGGATGACAGCAAGACCTATGAGGTACAGCAACAATGAAGAGGAACTCAACACAGTGTTTTCAGAGGCTTTAACAAAATATGCAGGCAGTCATCGAGTTGAGACATGGTGGGAGCCCAGCTGCCACAAGGTAAATGGCTGTGGAATGATAGCCTGCTAGCTTTTTCTGATCCCCATAATCCTGAATCAGCACCTCAAGGGTAAAACCATTGTGTTTGAGATACTACAGTGTAAAGGGCTTAGCATAATCAGGAAACCCTAGAGTGGACTTGGAACGAACTCTTATTTTATTGTCTGGCTTCCCTAGACTACTGCAAGGGTTGAGAACTGCCTCCTCTTGAATAGCGCCAGGGATCGTTCTGACCACCTAGACAGCACGAAACATGTCGACCTCTAGTTACTAAGGCACATTACGCCCTACCAGTAACTCATGACCTACGGGTTTTTTAACCTGACAAGGGAACCTATACATTACATTTTATTCACTCTGGTATACCTTAGCCAGTCTTACCATTCACTCACCCACTCACTGTTCTCTTAGAACCCTCTTTCTCACACCCACACTCATCATACGGCAGTACAAACAAAAGATCTCCGCTAAAGCGACCCTCCGGGGGACCCGTAGGGCATTGCAGCGCCGGCCCGACGAGGAGCAAACGCTCGATGATGAAGCATGACATCCTTTGGGGTGTGTGAGGGCCTCAAGAGACAAGACTTGCGCTTGCCTCTAGTATGTGAGATTTAGACGTAGGATCTTACTCTCTTCTTCCTTTCCCTCCCTTCTCTTGTTTGTGGGTGACTACTTGCGCCCATACCTGGAACAGTTACCTTTCGTTTGGTTTGTGATTAGCATTAGGGAGCACGGGTACTGGACCACAACGAGCTCTTAGTCCCCCCCTCTTGTTTTTGGTACATATTTAGCACGGCAGCTCAGCCGAGGGACTACTCCTCCATCTCTAACTTTCCCCTTACACTCCACGAGACACGACTACTTCCACCATGAATGACAACCTGGGATTGAGCTTTGGAGAGGATATCGTAGAAGAAATCCTCAGGACACCCTCACTACTTGATAGTGAGGGACACATGGCGACTGTCAGCATGCAAGGGGACTGGAACTCCATTGCATCTCTGAAGAAACAGCAGGTGAAAATTGCACTTCATGGGGCAGAGATGACTGAATACCTCAGGGCCAATGTGGTATCTAATGGCCTAATAGTGAGAACTGCACCACATATTTTTCTGGACGACCTTATTTTCAGATGCGCGTGGAGCCAGATCACCTGGAAATGTACCCGCGACTGGCTGATACTGATCATCAGCACAGCTAAACGTCTATCTGAAGCCCTGATCATCAAAATCAGTATAGCAGAGAATGGACTTAAGGCTGGCATTGGTATCTCCACTTTCAAGACACACCGGGCTGAGATCAACGCTGAGATGTCAGAACACCGCGACTATCTTATGCAACAAAAAATCCAAAAGTTAAAAAAAGACATCAAAAAATTCGACAAGGAGAAGATATATCCATATACCAAAGAGGACTTCCAACCCTCTGACAATGACGCATCCTCAGACGACGGCTCGACAGCATCAAACCACTCCAACCGCTCCTCCAATAGCAACTCGAGCAACAACAGCTGGGGTAGGAACACGATCAAACAGGGACTTCTCCCACCACTTCCCCTCCCAGCAATGTATGGGTATACCAACCAACCATACCCTCCACAGGGACCGATGTGGTATCCGGCCTACCCAGGACCACAACAGGGCCTTCAACCACCCTTCTTCCAACACCCTCCTCCTCCTTTTTGGACCAGAGGCAGAGGCAGAGGAAGACGAAGAGGAAACAAACAGGTCCAGTGGCAAGATATGGAGACACAGCGAACAACGAGGAGCCAGACAAGCAAAAAAACCTGATTGTGAACATATCGAACAGGACACTGTCCCCATATGAAGTCACGGTATTGGAGAAGGGACTAGGATTCGCACCAACTCCCAAGGAAGACCACTTTCGACTCAATGAGGAACTACACCAGCTGCTTCGTAAGATCAGATTGAAGTCATTCTTCAAGGATAATCCCACCCCAGAAAGAGAGGATACAGGACTGAGACCACCGTCCAAATTCACCCCAACATCCGGTATGGTCCCCAGTGAGGTCCTCACCTTTGAAAAAGCTGTCTTGAAGGAAGCGAACCAACTCAAGAAGAGGGATACTTATAACAACTTATCCAACAAACTGGGTAGGGCCATTTCTACCCTCAAAGAAGACGAGAGCATTACCATCAAACCAGCAGACAAAGGGGAGCCACAGTGATTATGAACACCAGTGACTATGAGCAGGAAGGCGCCCGACAACTGAACAATACTAAATACTACAAAAAGATGGACACTGACCCAACGGAACGCCTCCTCATCCATATCAGGATGCAAGTGAATGAAGCCACGAACGAGGGCTGTATCTCACCCCAGGAAGCAGCCTTCCTTGTAAACACCACTTCCAAGGTACCGTATTTCTATCTCCTTCCAAAGATACACAAGGGCATTGTCCCCCCGCCTGGACATCCGATTGTTTCGGGAATCGGATCCCTCCTTGAACCTTTGAGTCAGTTCAGTGCCTGCTTCTTGCGACCCTTAGTCCAAAAGACGCCTGCCTACTTGAAGGATAAACGAGACGTCCTGAACCTAATCAACGATATCAACGATGACGACATCGAGGAAATCAACTTCTTGCTGACACTAGACGTCGAGGCGCTATATACGAATATTCCCCAAGACGCCACCATTGCAGTCGAGGAGAAATTTCTACGGGAAGCTGACATCCCCACCACTTCCCCTGTGGACTTCATCCTGAACTGTATTACTATTGCCCTTAAGAACAACTTTTTCATGTACAGGACCACTATCTACAATCAAGTACAGGGCACCTCTATGGGTAGTACATTTGCGCCTAGTCTGGCGGGGCTGTACATGGCACACTTCGAGTCCCTTTACATCTTTACGGACTCCAACCCGTTTCAGGAAAACATCCTTACGTGGAAGAGGTACATCGATGATATCATCATCTTCTGGAAAGGTACGGAGGAGAGCTGCACGACTTTCCATGACTGGATCAATGGTCTGAAGCCCTACCTGCGCTTCACCAAAACACAATCAAGGACGGAGATCCCTTTCCTTGATCTGATGATATCCCTGGAGAATGGACACCTGCACACCAGGACATACAAGAAGGACACCGACTGCAACAGCCTCCTCTCTTTCGAGAGTCACCACTCGAGGGCCCTAAAAGAGAATTTACCATATGGCCAGTTTTTGAGGATCCGACGCAACTGCAGCTCCATCACTGAGTTTGACTTACAAGCCACAACCCTTACTTCGAACCTGAGAGAGAGGAACTACCCGGTGGATGTCATACACAAAGCCAGAAAAAGAGTGAGAAACAGTAACCGCCAGGGCCTACTGGAGACCAAGGAGCACCAGAGTGATGATGTTATGACCTGCGTTACCACCTTTACCCCACTATCTAACCAAGTCAAGAACATCATCCTGCGGAACTAGAGGATTCTAAATTCTGGCTCTCTTGACGTAGCACAACCAAGGTTTGCCTTCAAAAGGACCACGAACTTGAAGGACCACCTGGTAAATACACGACCACGCCCACGTAAAACACCAATGGAAACCACTCTGTGGAACTTACCTCCTGTCACCGGGCACTACCCTTGTGGCAACTGTAATGCATGTGCCTCCACTGAACACACTAAGGAACTACAACTGGGGGACTTCACATGGGAGCAACGCCACTATACGAACTGTAATACCAGGAACTGTGTGCACCTTATTTCATGCCCCTGCGACCTCATCTACGTGGGGATGACCACCAGACCTATTAAGACTAGGATCAGTGAACATAAGAGTACTATCCGCTGTGGACGCACGGCAACGAAAATGTGTAACCACTTCATTGAAAAAAAACACTCATGTGATGACATTAAGTGGACAATCCTCATAGCCAACCCAGCATGGAACAACATTGCGCTTCTAAGACGTGAACAGCGTGGGTTCACTGCCTTCGGACGAATACGAGGGGTTTGAATGATGACATCCCGTGGACAGAACTCTGGCCTCCCAACACTGCATGCCCACATAATGCATGGGTGCCCCCACTCGCCTACATGTGCCCGCATTAAAACGCTAATACGTTTCTGCAGCACCGCCCCACATAAGCACTCTGGGTGCAACCTCAACATCCACCCACGCTGTGCTTTTTCCTATCTCTCATCTCTACTGATTATAATATACCGATTCTCTAAGAGATACACTAGCACATATTGCCACCTGGCACTCGTGAATTACCTTCTCCGAGTACTGTATCCTGTTTCCCAGCCTTTACTAAGCGCATGCATGGGGCACACTCCAATATGGCGCCCGTTAGGTCTATCCACAATCACTAGACCACTTCTGAGTTTACCATACACTCCAAGATGGCGCCCGCGCATGGGCACCACTGTCCACCACGCCTCTAGAAACCGGACACTCCCTCATTCACGCCCCGGCACTATTTCAAGCGGCCGCGACGAGCATGCACCCAATATGCAGGCAGGCGTGTAAGGGGTAGGTGCTGACAGACCGTCCACCCGGCGGGAAACCGTAAGTAAAAACCAGGAGGGTCAATTCCGACCATGACCTGGTCACGTAAACATCCCGCGATGTCACTCTGTATTGGCGATGACACTGTTCTTCTTTTCTCCTAAATGCATTTTTTCCACTTCAGTCCATTACGGTGCGGGCTTCCATAGGCTAGCGCGTGTGGAGCAACCAACTATCTTAGATTAGGTAAGAGCCAACACTGCTAGCCATGTTTCTTAATTGCATGACATGTTGCGCTGCTAAGTCACATTTTGGAAGCGCCTGCACGTACTACGGCAATCATGCTAAAACCTTGATGCTCTCGCGAAGCTACCACTATTACGAGTATCGTAATAGCTTTCTCCCAGCAGGGGTGGTGTACTTATGTTGGGTGCCCGCCAACGCCGCATGTGTTCTTGCTACCCTCGTGGCATGACCTATAGCAGGTGTACCGCACCCACTATAGTGTGCACTCATGCTGGGGAAGGACCATGATTTTATTCCAGAATGGAGTTGTTCTTTAATATGTGTTGTACGTCTTGCATGTCGACCTCATTTTCTGTAAATGTCTTTAGACACCAGATGCACTCAACCATGTGCCATTAAGAGAGGAATACATTGACTCCTCATTTGTTCTTCTTGTTTTCTCTTATCTACTCCTAGGTTGCGACAGGAGCGGCCATTCAATAAAGTTATTGCCACCTTGTAGTTGCACACAAGGTTGGATCGCTCCGATTTATTAGGATTCTAGACCCAACCACTTCTACTCACTTTTTTATTCACGCTATTTGGTCCTGAAGAAGAGCCAGGGATCGTTCTGACCACCTAGACGGCGCAAAACATGTCGACCTCTAGTCACTAAGGCACATTATACCCTACCAGTAACTCACGACCTACGGGTTTTTTAACCTGACAAGGGAACCTATACATTAAATTTTATTCACTCTGATATCCCTTAGCCAGTTTTACCATTCACTCACCCACTCACTGTTCTCTTAGAACCCTCTTTCTCACACCCACACTCATCATACGGCAGTACAAACAAAAGATCTCCGCTAAAGCGACCCTCTGGGGGACCTGTAGGGCATTGCAGCGCCGGGCCGACGAGGAGCAAACGCCCGATGATGAAGCATGACATCCTTCGGGGTGTGTGAGGGCCTCAAGAGACAAGACTTGCGCTTGCCTCTAGTATGTGAGATTTAGACCTAGGATCTTACTCTCTTCTTCCTTCCCCTCCCTTCTCTTGTTTGAGGGTGACTACTTGTGCCCATACCTGGAACAGTTACCCTTCGTTTGGTTTGTGAAAAGGCTGTTATGCCATATAAGGAGCCTTTGAAGTTACAGAACCAAGGCCCCAGGCTTAAATGGAGGAAAATTGTACCAGAGGATTTTTAAATTACCTGGTTCGGATACTGCAAGCTGATTTTGATCATTGTTTATTGGCAGATGCCCCAAATCAGATCATATTATCCTCCTTTTCTAACATTGGTAAATCATTGCACATGGTACTTATGTTAAAGCAGAAAAGGAGGGGACATCCGGGCCCTAAATGGTTCGATCAGAGTTGTTCATCAGCTTATAAGGATCTGATTAAGGTCTTACACCAAAAACCAAGGGAGATGGAGTTAGTGAAGGAGGCGAGAAAGTGGTTTAATTGGGATTGCAAGACCCGAAAGGAAGTCCTTAAAAGGATGGCATGGGATAAGTTTGTGGTAGCATGTGAGTCACAGGAAAGTTCTCTTTTTTGGACAATAGTGAAGCAGTCCCATTTAATGAGACCGCTGTACCAGAACAGGTTCATACCATTTCAGCACATGTTTGGGGTAGCCATTTTGAAGCTATTTATACCAGGGTTAGCACTGTATCCACTTGCTCAACTGAGGTGACCATGACCCGCTCTGACAGAGGGAACCCTTTAAAGTTTGACGTCAGAGAAGTTGCCGAAGCCATTGTGTATCTTCCCTCAAACAAAGCTTCTGGGCCATATGAGGTACCTGGGAACATTTATTAGTTATGTGTGGATTTACGGCCCCTCTGGTCCACCCAGCATCTTAATGCTGCAGCGTGAGGTCATCTTTCCTCCACTTGGCAGAGATCTGCCATTTTACTGGTTTTAAAATGGGAATTGAACAGACCCAGCCTGCTATAGGCCCATTTCTCTAGTGGATGCAGTGCAGAAGGTTATAGGGAGGGTATTGTTAAATCGATTGAGGGTCTGGACAGAGTATTGGAATTTATTTCAGACATCCAGTATGGTTTTAAATCAGGAAGGGGGTACGATCAAGCAAAATCTCAATCTTTGTTTATTATTCACCAAATATATTAAGGTGAGAAGGAGGCAATACATTTGGCCTTCATGGGTCTCAGCACAGCCTTTGATAGAGTTGATAGAGCTATGTTATGAATGAATGAATGAAAGACCTTTATAAAGCGCATGGCTAATCTAACAGGAGTGTCCAGTGCTAATCAGTCTACAAAACTCCCCAAAAATTGCAGCAGCTCAGAACCAATGCTAACCTATCTGAAAAGCCAAGTTTTAATGCTCTACTGGAACAAAAGTTCTGAAACAACTAGTTTCAACTGATGTGGAAGAGAGTTCCACAACTTCAGTGAGAGGAAGCCGAAAGAGCGCCCCCCGATCCAAACTGTTTTCACTCTGGGAACCTGCGCTAATAAAGCATCAGAGGACCTAAGACCTATAGAAGAAGAAGAATAGGGAGAAATAAGAGAATGCAAGTAAGCTGCGCCTGACTACCAAAAAATCCTGTAACAAAAGACCAGTGCTTTAAAAACAAGCTGTTTCTTCACCGGAAGCCAATGAAGTTTAGAAAACGCGGAGCCCATTGTCGCCCATCTAGGAAGCCAGGCTGCACAATTTTGGACCCGTTGAAGCCTCTTAAGCTGGAACTGAGAGACCCCAAGATAAAGAATGTTGCAGTAATCCAGCCGTAAAATCACTGCCGCTTGGATCACTGTCTTCTGGGCAGATGCAGGGAGCAGATTGATGATGTTCTTAGGAGACTTCTGGATTCCAAAACATTTACTTGCTAAAGCCATAATTTGGCTATCAAAGTTGAGATGTTCATCAAACCAAATGCCTACATTTTTAATTTTAGGCTTTGGCGAAGGGATGGAACCAAGTGATGCAGGCCACCAATCAGGAGACCAAATTGAGGGCGGCCTTCCGAGGATGAGGACCTCGGTCTTGCCTGCATTTAATTTCAAGCAGTTGAGGTGCATCCATTGCGCTACCTCAGAAAGGCAGGCACTCAACGAGGCAGCCACATCCACTGAATTCTAGGGTAGAGTGACAACCAGCTGTGTATCGTCGATGTATGAAAAAATCTGACAGCCATGACGCACGACGATATCAGCCAGGGGGCGCATGTACAGAATGAAAAGGGTAGAGCTCAATGATGAGCCCTGTGGCACCCCCTGGGTCAGCGGCAGTGTTTGAGAGCAGAAAGGCTTCTGCAGGACCCGAAAGGAGCGATCCTGCAGAAAAAAAGCCAGCCATCCCAAGGCCTTGTAACCAACCCCGTAATCCCACAACCGCTCAAGTAAGCAGCTGAGGGATACGGTGTCGAAGGTTGCATTCAGATCTAGCAGCAACAAAGCTGCTGTGTCACCTCTATCCATAATCTGATGCATAGACTCCGAAGCCAACAGTAGAGCTGACTCGGTACTATACAGAGGGCGAAACCAAGACTGTGTGGCTTGTAAAAGATCCTTACCCTTAATAAACCCTGAGAGCTGCCCATTGATGTATTTTTATGCAACCTTTGCAAGAAAAGGTAGCAGCTAGATGGTTCTATAGTTTGAGGGTTTGGTAGAGTCGAGGGAAGGTTTTTTTTAGCAACGGAACCACTGAGGTGTGTATCCACCTCAGCGAGATGGGTCTATAGTTCTCGGGTTTGGTAGAGTCGAGGGAAGGATTTTTTTGCAACTGAACCACTGAGGTGTGTTTCCACCTCAACAGGAGTTGGGCCACCACAAAAGAATTATTAAGAAGGTCTCTAAATTTGAGATGCAGTTCCCCCATTCCCTGCACCAAGATACCAGGAAAGGCCGGATCAAGGGGGGAGCCAGATTTAACCGCAGAAATACAAGTCTGTAACTTGTCCAGCTCAATAGGCTTGGACTGGAGTAATCTGTTGCAGTCAGATGAAGGCTCAAATCAGGCATCCAAGCAAGGCACATTCCTAGCAGCCTCTTGAAAGGAAGAGTAATAGATGCTACCTTATCCGAAAAAAAAAACTTGCAAGCATATTACAGCTAGTCTCAGACGGAGGAGTGGAAGAAGAAACGCGATCAAGAGATGTTAAGGATTTCCCAATAGCGAAGATCTCCCTAGATGAATTTTGGGCCAACTCAATTTCCCACCGCACCTGCCTTATTCACCTTTGATAGGTTTTTAATGCTGTTTGGTGCTCATCCCTACTAGCCTGATTAAAGTCTCTGCGCCATAAGCACTCATAGCGCTTACATTGCTTCTTGAGGGCAGCTAACTCATTAAACCAGTCCGCCATAGGTGCGGATCAGCAAACTGCCCTCTCAACAACAGGGGCAAGTGAGTTCAATGCTTCAGCTATCCAATCATCAACTGTACTGTTCTGGGGGACATAGGGGTCGAGAAGGCTCTCAATGTCCTGGTAGATTTGCATGAGGGGCTGGAAGCCTCAGTAAAATATTGGGTCAACGGGGACTGCACATTACACTTTCGGTTAGGGAGAGGAGACTGTCAGGGCTGTATTTTAGCCCCTATGTTGTTTATTTGATATATTCATCAATTGGCACAGTTTTTAGTGGCATGGTGCAAGGATTTCCCTTTGGTGAGCAAATGGCAGGTGCCAGCCTTCCTATATGCTGATGACACTGTGCTTTTAGCACGTACAGCTAAGGGACTGCAACTTTTAATTGACTGTTTTTTGGTTTTATGAGCAGTCTAGGCCTAAAAACGAATTTGACAAAAGCTTATGTGATGGCGTTGGGGCCTAAAAGCGTGAAAACTAAATCCCAGATGATAAGGGCACAGCAAAGTAGCAGGACTGATAAATTCTGCTATTTAGGTATTTGGTTAGATTAAAGATTAAATTGGGATCCTTTAGTTAGTGCCAGTTTGCAGTCTTTTAACAGAGTTGGCTCACTGTACTGACTCTTTGTTGAGAAGATTGAGACGCCCGCATGTCAAATCAATACAGGCTATTTATAGAGCCAAATGTGTCTCCACGGTGTCCTCTGGGGCAGAGACCTGAGGGTATAAGTCCTGTCCCTCCATCCAGGTTGCAGAGAATACATTTTTGAGGAGGATTCTGAGGTTACCACAGTCAGTCTCTGTAGGACAGTGCCCCTTTTTGCATGGTTGCCCCCCACTTTTTGCCTAATGTTGATGTACTTTGACTGAGTGTGCCCTGGGTCCCTGCCAACCAGGTACCCAGGGCCTATGTTCTTTCCCTAAACTGTACTGTTGCAAAACTCAATTGGCAACTCTCTGGCCACATGCAAGTCCCTTGTAAAAGGTACCATAGGTACCAAGGGCACTGTGACCAGGGAAGACCTCTAAGGGCTGCAGCACTTGTTGTGCCACCCTTAGAGGCCCTGTACCTTTACAGACAAACACTGCCATTGCAGGCTGCGTGCTTTGGTGCAGAACAAGAATGAAGAGTCCACATGGCACACATCCCTGTGTGCCATGCCTACAATCCACTGCCCTGGCATAGGTAAGCCACCTCTCTAGCTGGGTGCACTATACCAGTGGTGAGGGTACATGTGCATAAGCCCTGTACCCCTACAGTGTCTAAGTCAATCAATCCTTAGCCATTGTAAGTGCAGTACGCCATAAAGAGTATATGGTATGGGATTTTGTCATTACGAACTCCACAGCACCATAATGGCTTTACTGAAAACTGGGAAGTTTGGTATTAAACTTCTCAGCACATTAAACCCACACTGATACCAGTGTGGGATTTAATGAAAAATACACTCTGAGGGCATCTTAGAGAAGCCCCCTGAAAAACGACCTAACTCTAGTGTCCTGGCTGAGTGGCTGCTCGCTAGCTTCAACCACCAGACATGTTTCTTGACCCCTGGGTCGAGAGCCTGCCGAACTCGGTGTCATGAAACAAAGCACATCCTGGGATGAGGTGCCAGGCCTCCTCCCCCAGGATGGGCAGGGTTCATGAAGGGAAAGCTTCAAAGGCTTGCCGCCTTTGTGAGCTACCCCAGCCATTTGCTGCTCCCAGCAACTGGCCCCCACTGGTTCTGACCCCCACTTTGGGTGGGAGAATCGGCAAAAAAAACAAGTTAGGAGGAGAGGTGTGCCCACCTTGCCAATCCCATCCCTCAGGTGGGGGAGGAGAGGTGAAGCACAACTCTCAGTCCCCGCCATCTAGCAGATGGGGGGACACAGCCAACCAGAGTGAGGCTTATGCGCCCTCCCACTGGAGGGTGGCATAATAGGGGGTGTACCCACCCCAAGGAAGGGACCCATTGGTCCCGACCTGTACCTACCTGTAACGCCCCTAAATTTAGTATTTAGGGGCAACCCTGAACCTTGTCTCTGCAGACAAGAAGAGAGAAGAAGAAAGAAAGAAGAAGCTGTGCTGAAAGAAGAAGAGGAGGACACCAACTGCCTTGGCCCTAGCCCTACCGGCCTGTCCTGACCTCGACCTGCTCCAACGAAATTCCGGTGTGCCCTGCAGCCAGCAGCCCCCAAGAACCTGGAGGACCTGCTCTGCCTTCCCAAACCAGACTGTGTCTCCCGTGAGCACCGGATTTGCTCATCCACAGACTCTGGGTCCGACCAAATCCGCAAGTCTGCACCACTCTGCACCCGACGGCCTGAGTTCGAGTGGCCCAACACCACGAGGAGGTTTCTCCGGTGATCCTGACCTGGGATCTAGTGATCCCTGACCTACATCAAGTCTCCAACTGACGCCTACAACCCCTTTCTGGAGGATCCCCCCGACCGCGACCGGACCCGGTAAGAGAAACCCGATTACAAAAGACACCCTGCACCCCATGTCCCACAGCGTTGGGTGGCCCAACTGATGGTGTCCCGGCATCCCAAGACATCCAACTTACCTCTCCAACCAGTGGTCGCCTCCAGAAGATCTTCGTCCCCGAACCTGCAGTGTTTGTTGCAACCGGAGAATCCCCATTGAAAACAACAGGACACCCGACGCCAAAACAGCACCCTGCACCTGGCCGCCCCTCTGCCGCTGTTGGTGCACCTTGTGTGCTAAACCGGATCCCCCTTTGCCCTGAGCCTAACAGTAGGAGCTTTGCTCCCACAACCTTGTGGCCTGCTCATGAGCAGTCACCAACCAGTGGCCCCCTATCCCCTATTGGATAACATTGGGCCTCAGCACTCTGCACCCGGCCACCCTAGTGCCACTGAGTGTGCTTTGAGAGTGCATCCTTGACCCTGGGGGAACTCTGGTTCAAACCCCAGAATACCGACTCCAAAATCAAAGTACTGACTGATAAACCGATAACACTATTTTCTCCCATATGAGTACATTTACTGCTTTTCTATGAAAAATCTTGTGCGTGTGGAGTTGGTTTGTATGAAACCCTAAGAAACTGAAAATGTGCAAAAACTGATTTACTTGTCTTTTCTCTAGGAAATGTCCCAGTGTGATATCTAGGCATATCACACTGAGTAGCAAAAGTAACTAAAAAGTAATCTGAAAAGTAACTTGAAAAGTAATCTGAAAAATAATTCAACTGTTTTATAAACAAATTACTTGCCTGTAAACCAACCCAACTGCATTCAAATTGTATTCCACTGCTTAATTCCTGCAAAGTATTATATACAAGCCTGGCTTGGTTCTAGAAAATAAAATATAACTAAATATTTGTATACAAAGAAATTGGTCTGAGTTCAGTCTTTGAGTGTGTGACATCATTTCTTGCCTGAGTGTGTACAATAAATGCTTAACACTACCCTCTGATAAAGCCTTACTGCTCGCCCACACTACCACAAATAGAGAGTAAGGTATTATCTACTTTTACCTCTGTAAACCTTTGGGGATCCACTGGACTCTGTGCACACTATACCTTACTTTGGTGTAGTATATACAGAGACAGCTTCCTACGGTCCCTTCAGAAATTGTCCATAAAGAACTGGGAGTAGGTTTTATCTCAGATTATATTCAAATCTGCCCCGTATTACTATGGTTGTCAGTATGGCTCAAAAAAGACCTGGATTTTAATAGAACGATTTTGAGAGACTGTCTGGGGTTGGATTATGGCCACCAAATTCCATGGATACAGTATATTAAAGATCTGTGGAGGGAGCTGGGTAGGCCAGAGCTGTTTTACACCCGGAGTTAATTACAAAAATGGATGTGCAGTGGGTGAAGGAGACTTATTGGGCCCAGATGCAAGAAAAGGGGCAATGAGGGCTTTGTCTAAAACACTTGAAATCACAATGAAATGGTAAAGCTCTCTAGTAAAAGTCAATTGTATATAACGCCAGACATGCCAGTATTTCATAGGTGCCTCTTGCCTTTTCACCTAAATTTGTTTCCACAGCTGTTGGTTGGTTGGCTTAGACCAAACGATCCTTCAACTTGCACTTGTGATATGGCTCCTGCACTCGACACTTTACATATTGATTTTATTTGTCCGACGTTTATGAATCTGCGCCATAAGTGTATCCGCCCTTTATTGCTGCCACTGGGTTTTAGACAAGGGAGGCCGGCCTTATTAATCGTACAACTTTTAGAGAATTATACAGTTTGTTTTAATGTATCTTGGTTTTTGGCTGGAGTTTTTCACTCTTTCCTATTAATGTTTTTAAATGTGTTCTGATGATTTTAACGACTTTTTATTGGATGCGCTTGTATGGTTCCGTATTATAAATCGAATAAAGTGAATTTTGACTTGACTCAACTTGATGGCAGCGTCCAATAGCAGGAACACAGCGAAACGTCCACTCACAATATTCTGTGCGAAATGCCACAATATGGAGCAACTCGGGCAGCCTCTGCAGGGACCTTCAGCAGTGACTTCGCTGGAGTATGCCGGTCCGCTTCGGATACGGGGTCACCCTCCATCCAATGCAACCTTGCCTGGGCTGGATGGAGTGTCTTGTTGCATTCAGTGTGCAAGTCGCACCAATCATCCCCCTGTGCGTGCTTGTGCTCAGCTTCACAGCACATACACACACAGCTGGCTACTTCCACACTCTGGGTGAGAAAAGAAACCAGCCATCTAAGGAGGAGATTGACATAAGGAGATGAAAGGTATGTAGATAAAGTGTTAGTAGAACTGCTGGTGTGGTATCCAAAGAGAGGTACTCTGAGCCAGTAAGTGGAAATGAAGAAAGAAATGGCATGGGAGTGACAGTGTTGCATAAAGTAAAAAGTATAGAGAATTAGATATAACCAAACATATATATTCGTAAAGTGAATGTGTTACTCTTTTTATCAACCTCAGAAGGATGAAAGGGTAAGTGGACCCAGCATGAGTCCAACCTGTCACCATGGAGTCAAACACAAATCCCTGGAGTGGCCTCATTAGTACACTGAGCCAGCAGACCTGGTAGAGATCTCAGATAGTAGTGTCAGAGATAGGAACACGATGAGAGATTGCAGAACACAGAAAGGTCTTTAGAAGATGGGCTGGCTGAGAATCACTCTGTGACGCAAGAGGGGGAGAAAGAGTGAAAGAGAATCCCAAGGGATGAACTAAATGTGATTGTCCAGCTTGGTGACACTGTACAATATAAAGGTAAACAAGTAATGAGAGGTACAGATAGCCAGTACTTGCAAAAATAGGGGTTTCAATGGAATCCTCTCTTCCTGCCTGACTTGTAAGCACATGAAGGACGATCACAATATGAGCCCTCCAATGAAAACACTGTCTGTGATGGGTTGATTACCACTCTCTGGGCCTGTTCCAATTGGCCAGAGACACAAAGTAGCAAGTTATTTTCTTTCTTGGTAAGACCAGAGAAAACATAGCATTCGTGTGATGCGTGATGCACACAGCAGCTGTTGAGTGTGAAAGAAAACAAACTCATACACGAGATGATAAATTCAACATACAGCCATTTTTAGGTCTCTGTTATGTTGCTTGGGCTGCCCATAGGCAGACCTATTGTTTCCAACACATCAAATATACTTAGACCTGGGTTTAGGTCAGCCCTTTGCTCATCATTTGATGACTTTGTTGTATATTTTAGGTCTGTGCACCCTTTTCATGCCTTTGTCCCGGCCATGAACATTTTGGTTTCAGATTGGATGAGTTTTATCCTTCCTCTGCTGACTTGAGGGGATTCTTATTTTTTCTTTGCTTCTCAGATCTTTATTGGAGTCAGTGGCGTAATGAAACGTGAGGGGGCCCCCATGCAAGCTACATGGAGGGGCACCCTTCCAGACTTAATCAGCCGCTCTCAGGTCAGGGTACTGTGCTGAGGGGGCTACTGGAGCTTGGGGATCCCCCTCACCGTGGGGGCTGCGAGTCTATGTTACGCTTTTGATTTGAGTGCATGTCTTTCCTTGGGCTCTCTTCTGTATGTTACTTTTAACATTCCTGCTCCATGCCCCCATGTTCATTAAACCTCTCCACTCACCGAAGTGCCCCTTCCAGCTGCTGGTTTTTAATCTTTTCAATAAAAAAAATCCTATCCCAGTGTGACCCCCCCCCCCCCACCATGCTCTCTATTTACTCCCCTGTCCTGCTCCCAGATGCTCCAAGTCCCACTCTATTTCCAATTTTTTTTTTTTTTACATGGGTTCGGTCGGCAGTCACTCACTTTTTAGGTCGAGCCTAGAGTCAGCGCGCATGTGCTGCTCTAGGGGAGACTTGTTGTAGTGGAGTATGTAATGGAAGCTCCGCCCACTCTCTGCCCATATTTGCCATTGGCTTGTGTCGGTGTCCTTCGTAAATGCTGCCGTCTGATTTGTAAACAGGCTTGTTAGTCCCTCCTTAGTACCGCCTAGTCTCCATTTGTAGCCTCCCATGGCGACTGGACCTTTTACTTGTCCTGTCGATATTGCCTGCATTAGCCCTTCTGGCGAACTCTTTGCCTAATTAAATTTAAAGAGCCCTGGTGGGACGCCAGCTTTAGCAATGGCGGCCGTATTTGCAGAGTGCTGTGCACGCTTTCACTTTTGCTTTTTGGCGTTGGCTTAACTTTTAAATATCACCCCCGTGCCCACCCCACAGACACCGTGCGCCCTTTGTTGATTATAGAAATCTCCGGATGCTTCCTCCATTGTTTCCTCCCTCCCTCCCCCATCCATGCCCTTCGTGTAGCTTGTGTTTTTTTTATTTACATACGCGGTTTCTGTCCTTCATGGTGTTTGTATTTGTTTTTATAATATTGGGGCAGCCCTCGCACTCCACAGCACACACACGGCGCTGCCCCTCCTCCGGCTTCAGACAGTGCCCCTTGAGCTGCACAACACCGCCTTCACCACTTTCATATCGAGGGGGAGGAGGAAGAGGAAGGATCGGTGAACCTCCCCGAGGGGCGGTCACAGCGTGATGAAACGAGTTCTTAAATATGTCAGACGTTTGCACACAGATTCAACAATGAAATTGCACTAATCACACCCCCTCTTACCCCAGCCTTGCCTTTTCTGCCCGACTCCTGCAGTGATTAAAACATGGCGCTCAGCCCAGACCACAGGCAGGCAGGGTTCAGTACATCAGAGTGTGAGGCTGAAGGAAAGATGTCACCGGAAGTGTCCACACCCAGCGGCAGCAGAGCTGTTACTAACAAGGACACTTTCCATCATTTCACTTGTCTCTGCCCTCGGGTGAGCTGTGCTGTAATTACTGTGTTGCCAGTACTGATGGTTCTTTTTAACAACCAATGCCCATGGGTGCACAGAATCAAATCAGAGGCACCCGGGTTGATTATATATCAAAAACAACTTTTATTTTATTCGCATAAGAGCAAACACATCTTTTTTCATTTAAATGTGCATCTCATTTTCAAAAACACACGCAAAGAACATTATTATACAACAAATAATTGATAAAACAGCCTATTGAAAGTGCATTCAAAGGACAAGTTCATTTAACGACATTTAGACAGAGACTAAGACAACATACAACAAATAACATAAAATGACTGAACGTTCATACAAAAAGACAGTGCTTGACGGAGCGACAGTGTTAAATCATCAAACAGTGTGAATGTTTTGAAATTGCCATGTTTCTGCACAAAATAAATCAACCGAATTAATGTAGGCAGAAACCATAACATAGATGTGTGACCACACTTGTTTGGAAAAAAGAGAGACTGGTCGACGCATTTCGAACCTCGTATCAATCAAAATTGGAGGTTCTCCTCAGGACCAAACACTAAAACAAAGAGAAAAGAAATATAAAAGAGCAGGATTTAATCTGAGCCCGACCAATGTGTGCAGCAGTGCATTTCAACCAAGCGCTCAGAAAAAGCTTACCTAGTAATAAAGATCAGCCAATCTTGAAAATCACTTGAAAAAAGGCGTTCTAATCTTGAATAAACAAAAAGAAGAAAGACCAAAGGAGAAATTTCAGAATGGATCCAATGAAATAGTATCGGAACTTAGATGAAAAAATATGCATCTACATTCACAAAGACTTACTTTCTGTCAAACAGTGACACAAACGCATATAGTGAAGACCATATACAAAGACTAATAAATGCCCCTTCCTTGTTTGCATCAGTTTCACTAAGTGCATCGGCTAAAACCCAAAATGAATCAGATAAGCTGATTAGACTGAAGAAAAAACAGATCAGAACGGACCTCCATGGTCATTTTCTATTGGAACATTTGAAAGCAGGAACCATCCCTGGTGGCCTTCAAATACGGAATATTCCAGTCATTTTCACAGAAGATCCTCTATATAAGAAAGGATATAGCTGCATTGAAACCAAATGCAGTAGGGACTTAATGGTCCTTACGGTAGAAACAGCCCAAAGGATTTCTAAACAACAACTGGAAGAAATTGCAGCCTTGGAAGAAGAAATTAATGACAATCAATCAGTAACTGATGCCAAGACCTTATTAGCTAAAGTAGAAAAAGAAATATTGGAATTTAAGGATTATACCATAAATCAAAAGGGAGCCAAATTTGAAAAAGACAAGAAGAACTTCACATTGGAAAATACGTATCCCTATCTCCAAACGGACTTTTATTCTCGTCCAGAATCACGTAGATTCCTTCCAGACTATCAAGCTAGATCAAGGAATAAATTCATTTTTTTCTCTGATACCTCTTCCTCCTCTGGTGGGGAGACAGAAAACAACGAAGGACGATTCAACAATAGTAGACGTGGCAATTACCAACAACAACAAGGGACTCCTTTTTTAGGCAGAGGCCAATCCAAACCACGCGGAAAAACCAGATATACCAATCAACCGTGGGAGATGCAAACCAGACGACATTACAAAAATTAACGTCGTCACCGATTTACAACTTATCAAATCGGCCCCTAACACAAGCTGAGGAAAGTTTGCTACAAAAAGGATTGTCTTTCGTTCCTACAAAAAACACGGACTTTGTTAGGATGAAGTCAGAGGTTATCGAGTTTTGTAGAATGATACGTTTAAGAATATATTTTTGGGAGAATCCAACAATTACCAACATTGAAGTTACAGGACTTAGGAATAAGTCCTCTTTTTGTCCACCTTCCAACAAAATTCCTAAGGAGGTAATCACTTTTGAAAAAACAGTCCTGTCTGCAATAACACACATGGAGAAAAAGAAAAAATTTGTCAAACATAATATTTCTAGACTCCAAAAGACTGCAATCATGGACCTCAAAAATGACCCTGCGATTGTGATAAAACAAGCGGATAAAGGGGGCTCAATTGTGGTTATGAGCACACCCGAGTATAACGCAGAAGTCATGAGGCAGCTAAATGACCAGGGATGCTACCGGAAGATCAATAAAGATCCGACAGAAGAATTACAAGGTGAACTAGCCAACATCCTCAAAGAGGGCTATGATCAAGGCATTTTGGGCAAAAAGGAATATGAATTTTTAAATCACAAACATCCTAGGATTCCGATCCTATATATCCTACCCAAGATGCATAAAAACGAAGTCCACCCTCCAGGTAGGCCGATCGTGTCAGGATGTGACTCCTTGATGGAGCCCATCGCTAAATATGTGGACTATTTTTTAAAACCATTTCTTAAAGATGTCCCGTCGCACCTTCGTGATACCCCTGACTTTATCAATAAAGTTGAATTGATGGATTTTGATGTAGGCAACAATCTTCTAGTCACATTGGATGTGGTATCATTGTATACCCAAATACCACAAGAAGATGGATTGTCAGCAATTCAATGCTTTCTAGATGAGAGAATCAAACCACAAAGAGTCCCCACAGATTTTATCCTGCGCTTGGCCAAGTTCGCTCTAAATAAAAACTATTTCAAGTTTGGAAATGATTTTTTCTATCAAATAAAGGGAGTTGCAATGGGGTGTCCTTTCGCCCCAGAACTGGCAGTACTTTTTATGGCCAAATTTGAAGAGATGTTCGTCTACAACGGCAACCCATTCTTCCAATTCATTTAGAATTGGGTGCGATATATAGACGATATTTTCCTAGTATGGACAGGAAGGAAGATCAATTGAAGCAATTCCATGGATGGCTTAACTCCAGGTCAGCAGACATCAAATTCAGTTTGAATTTTGCATCACAAAGAATGACGTTTCTGGATGTAGAAGTTTATGCCTCTGAAAATAAACTTGTTACAACACTTTTCAGAAAACTAACAGACAGAAACAAATCATTGCATTTTTCCAGCAATCATCCACGCAGTTTGCGTGAGAATTTACCATTCGGTCAATTCTTAAGGATTAAGCGTAATTGCACATTTAAAGATGAGTATATGCACCATGCAGAGAACCTCAAGGAAAGATTACTCGAACGTGGCTATCCTAAGAAATTGCTCAAGAATGCTCTAAAGAGTGCGTGGTGGACACCTCGTGAGACACTCCTCCAGAAAAGAGAGAAACGGCCATTAAACAGAATGGTTTGCGTGTCAACTTTCTGTCCTAATTCTAACTTATTGAAGAAGATCATCAATCAAAATTGGCATTTTATTGAAAATCTAGATCCATCACTTTCCATGAATCCCCTCTTTGCATTGAGGAAAGACCAAAGCATTTACAATCAGATAGTCCGGGCAGCATTACCAAAAATGACAGTAAAATTGACCATGAGAGACCATTTGGGATTGCCTGCGATTAAGGGACACCATAAATGTGGCACGTGCACATGCTGTGATTCAACTCTGGAAGGTTCCTTGTTTTCGCATAAGAACATAAATTGGAAACATGAGTCGCACTTCAACTGCAAAACTAGAAACGTAGTCTATGGCATTTTATGCCCCTGTTCTAAACTCTACGTGGGGAAAACTAATCAAGAAGTAAGACAAAGGATCACCCAACACAAGTCACGAATAAGGAGAAATGTACAAACAGCTCCCTTTGGTGAACCATTGGAGAATTAACAATCATGATGAAAAAGTCTTGAAGTGCACAGTGATTTCAAAGGTAGAACAAGACCCTCGTGGAGGTGACTTAGATCTAAAGTTGACACAACGCGAAGCGTTACTGATAATCAAGTTTAATACAGCAATAGATGGGTTGAACGAACTGTCTGAAATTTATAGGCTTTGAAACAGAAGCCTATCATGAGATACGGTCAGTGATCCAGCCTAGAAGAGGCTGTTTCTTTGAAGCCAGCCGGGTCAAATACCACTTTCGATAATGTCACTCACGAACATAAGGCTTTTTTCAACGGAAGAACCTTTTTTCCCCCCATCCTAAACCACCCCTCCATAGTTTTGACTAACATGCTGTCAAATTAATAACATTCATTGGTGGCGATGAAAGATACTATGTAAGCGTAAAGCCACCAGACACAGTGTGATTTATGTCCAACTTGGAAGTTCTCCCTCTCTCGCCCTGGTTTTGGTAAAAACGGACATGAATAGTATCTATCACAATCGTTTTTAAAGATCTAGCTCACCACAAGATCACATTTAATTACATACGTTTGGAGGTGTAAGTGGTTGTTTCAAACCACGACAATTACATTGTCAAAACTACCGCAACTAAAAAAAGACTACATTTCCCAGATGACCATGAGCGTCATGCCGCCAAATGGATTTTGAGTAATGGACAACCCGGAAGTTCTCTCCATCACGCCCGGGTCTTGAAAAGCGGTAACGTAACAATCACTCAACACTGCTGTAAATCGTGAGTGAGTCGGAGAGAGAGATGCCACAGTCAGGAAAACCCGTGAATTAAGGTAATTACGCCTAACGGATTCCGCAACCCCCGCTGCTTGACAAATGCGCAAGTTCCTTATGTGATTTTGGACGCATATTGTATCAGCCAATGCCTTTTGTTGCTGTAATGTATACCGGTTTTTTAAAACTGTCATCCGCCATTGCTGTCGTTGCCGCATTGCGCACTGGCATCTAAACCGCCAACCCATGGAATGAAATTACAACATCGGCATTCTGTCTTCACAAAGTTCACAATCTGCATGAATTTTCGTGAGCATCTCTAATACAGCCGCATACGCACATAAAAAGGTACGCGCTTTTCCATGCTAAATTATCAGAAATCTTCCTGAATAAAGCCTTAAACAATATTAACCCCCGCGTTTTTCCTTAACAGACTTTCCCAAATCATAAAAAGTCATCCTTCACGACAAACTCCACGAGACGATTACTGTTTGACAGAAAGTAAGTCTTTGTGAATGTAGATGCATATTTTTTCATCTAAATTCCGATACTATTTCATTGGATCCATTCTGAAATTTCTCCTTTGGTCTTTCTTCTTTTTGTTTATTCAAGATTAGAAAACCTTTTTTCAAGTGATTTTCAAGATCGGCTGATCTTTATTACTAGGTAAGCTTTTTCTGAGCGCTTGGTTGAAATGCACTGCTGCACACATTGGTCGGGCTCAGATTAAATCCTGCTCTTTTATATTTCTTTTCTCTTTGTTTTAGTGTTTGGTCCTGAGGAGAACCTCCAATTTTGATTGATACGAGGTTCGAAACGCGTCGACCAGTCTCTCTTTTTTCCAAACAAGTGTGGTCGCACATCTATGTTATGGTTTCTGCCTACATTAATTCGGTTGATTTATTCTGTGCAGAAACATGGCAATTTCAAAACATTCACACTGTTTGATGATTTAACACTGTCGCTCCGTCAAGCACTGTCTTTTTGTATGAACGTTCAGTCATTTTATGTTATTTGTTGTATGTTGTCTTAGTCTCTGTCTAAATGTCGTTAAATGAATTTGTCCTTTGAATGCACTTTCAATAGGCTGTTTTATCAATTATTTGTTGTAAAATAATGTTCTTTGTGTGTGTTTTTGAAAATGAGATGCACATTTAAATGAAAAAAGATGTGTTTGCTCTTATGCGAATAAAATAAAAGTTGTTTTTGATATATAATCAACCCGGGTGCCTCTGATTTGATTCTGTGCACCCATGGGCATTGGTTGTTAAAAAGAACCATCAGTACTGGCAACTTTGTTGTTCATTTTTTGACTGGCTCAGCCTTACTGATTAGAGCCCAACCCTTCTTTGTTACATTTTGTAATTACTGTGTTGTCCTTTCATCTGAGCCACAGCCAGAATGTTCAAGCGCAAATAAAAACACGGCCGGGGCTTCAAAGGAAATCTGAAATATGTAAAATTCCAGGTAAAACAAAAAAAGGATCGGCCATTTAAAATCACAGTTGTTAATATAATGAGCGTAACTGCTGAGTGATGTAATGCACCCATTTAAGATATCTCCATGTGAGCTGCTTGTACCTCAGTGAGAGGCTGACTTTTCATTTCATCCTTCTGAAGTCTATGAACCCAGTACTGTTTTTAACAATATGATTACTTAAGTAAGGATATCAAGACTATTAAGTTTCTTTTTTGAATTGTACTGAATGGAAGTTTAAAAAAATAAATAAAATAAAAGACATTAAATGACCTGTCACCATTTAATTTAATCACAAATGTTGGTAGAGCGGGAATTTGTGCAGGCACGAGACTTTTAGGGTAGTGATCAGGTCCTTCCTTTTGTTTGGAAGGGTGATTACTTGCCCACTGATGTGCTTAAACTCTAGATTGTGATTGTAGTGTAACATGTGGTGCTTCATATAGTAATGGAGCTGGCTGGTCTTTCTCTTGTTACTTTGGGGTTCTTGAGCTTAAAAATGAGCTGATAACCAGCATTTAAGCCCTGCCCTTTCTGTGGGTGGAAGAGGTCTTTGATCGAGGCTGCCATTCTAGTTTCATACTCACAAGGAGTGTGATTTCAGGGGTAGATGTTAAGAAGAAATCATTCTTGCCGGATTCTGAATGTGGCTGTAATGGTAAGCTGAAAGATGTTCTCCCCTTTCAAGGCCTTGACACATTATCTTCTTCGTGTAATAACTTGGCAGTGGTGTAGGTGGCAGATGGGGTGTGGTGATGGAGCAGGGTGCTACTCGTTGGCGATCTAATATTTTCCTTAGGATTTTGAAAGAGTAAAATGCTAGACGGTCTTTGAAAATTTGTGCTGCATTGGATGAATTTTTAAGGCTTCAGGATTTGTCAGTTCAAAGTAGATGCTAAAAATGTCCTTTTTTGGGCGAGCCTGGGCAGTGCAGCACTGCTCTGCGAGGCATGCTGTATTCAGGTATGTACTTGAAGCTCCGCCCACTCTCCGCCCATATTTTTCATTGGCTTGTGTCATTTGTCCACTGTAAACTGTGGCTTTTCATTGGTCAATAAGCTTAGTAGTCCCTCCTTAGTACCTCCTTGTCTTATTTTGTAACCTCCCATGAGGACACTCCCTGTTACGTGTGTTGTTACTCGGTAGGCTTTAATTATAGCCTCCAAGCACTATTTTCTCAAATAGCTTACACGCTCTCTCCTATCTCTCCTAATGCTTTTTTCAAAATCTTTCTAGCATGGGCGCTGAACGCATTTGCAATGCAATAGGTCTTGCATTTGCGAGAGTTTCAGCTATTGGCATTGGAAATGACAATACCTTTTATTTATCTGTTTTAAAACCAACACATAACTAAAAGGCATTGTCGTTTACAATGCCAATACCTCAAACTCTGGTAAATGCAAAACCTATTGCATTGCAAATGCTTGTTTACTTTAATTTACTGTACTTAAATGGCAGTTTACTATGCTGGAAAGGAAAATTTAAAAAAAAGTCAAAATGGTATTCATGTGGCTTTGCTACAGGAAACTCACCTGAATGCTAAAGAGGGGGCTACTCTATGAAAAAAGATCATTGGGACAGGGAATATACACCACTTACTCAGCCTTTGCCCGGGGTACCTTGATATTGGTGAAATCTGGAGTCCAGTTTCAGCTTACTAGCAGCACGACGGATATGGAGGTGTGCCACTCTGTCTTGATGGGATGGTTGGATGAACAAGATATTTCTTTTTTATGCCCCTTATATTGATCAATCTTTGTTTTTGGATAGACTGTCCCGGGGGTTGGCTCCTCTGTTAACTCAGTCGATCATCATTGATGGAGATTTCAACTGGTTGGCAAACACTGATCTAGATGGCTCGCATCTTCCACTTCATGACACCCTCACTCTTCGCTCGGCGATTCACTTCTTGGCAGGGTGACTGGGGCCTGATCGATCGCTGGTGACATTGTCATCCGTTACCTAGGGACTACTCCTTCCACTCGGTCATGCAAGCACTGCATGTACGGCTTGACTCCTTTTTATGCTCTCGCAATATTCTGGGGGCCATTTTATCCATTGAATACCTCGCCCGAACCATCACCAACCTAAATCCGCTGTTGATGACATTCAAATGGGGGGAGGGCACGCTCTTGTATACCTAGTTGGCGTATAAAAGGCAGTGAACCTGGAGGACCTCTTGTTTCGCGGGACAGTTAGAAAGGGTATTCAGCATTACTTTGACGAGAATGCTGGCTCTTCCTCCGCTCCACTTGTGGAGTGGGAGGCCTTTAAGGTGGTTGTTAGGGGGAGCTGTTTGTCTGAATCTGCAGGGGTCCGGAAGGCCTTGTTGCAGGACATTGTCATTCAAAAGCGGCCCCTTAAAGATTTGGAGCGACTGTGCCTGGAGAGCCGAACCCGCAGCAGGGGTTACTAGATGCCAAAGAAAAAGTAGCGGAGCATGTGGAGCATCTCCGCTGTTTCGATCACAAAGCCTATATGGTCAGGACACACGCTGAAGGGGATTGGTCTGGCCCTCTCTTGGTTTGGCTGGCTAATCATGCTCAACACGGATCACCGATTTTGGAGTTGGCAACTCTAGATGGTACCTGCTACTACACCCAGGGGGAGATCAACCACTCCTTTACAGACCACTGTTCTCAATTGTATACAGGCTGGAAGGCACCAAGAGACTGTGCCATTAATGACTGGTTGGCAGCTTTACCACCTTGTGTGCTGACCAGGGACATAGTGGACATGCTAGGGGAGGCTATTACAGAAGAGGAGATCCGGGGCTGAGGTCTGACGCATGGCCTGTGGGAAGGTTCCGGGGATTGATGGCCTCCCGGTGGAGTTTTATGCTGCGTATCTTGATACCCTGTTTAGCAACCTTGAACCAGCATGCACTGTCCACCAGGACGTTGCCCCCCACTCTGCGGGAGGCCCTTATTGTCCCTCTGCATAAACTGGGGAAACCTGCCACAGATGTGACTGCCTACCAGCCCCTGTCAATGTTGGACGTTGACTATAAGATTCTTAGAGGTGTGCTGCCGTACTGTTTACTTCACCTTATGCATGGGCTGATTCACACTGACCAGTCCCAGTTTATAGTGGCCCGTGTACGGCTCTTAATATCAGGCACCTACTGCCGATCTTGGGGGATGGCCCATGAATGCCGGAATGGGCTGGGTGCATGCTCGTGGACAATGAGAAGGCATTTGACAGGCTAAATTGGGGCTTTCTCCATGCTGTCATGCTTAGGATGAGATTGGGACCCCGGTTTGTTTCTTGAACCTTCTTATTATATGCAGCTCCAGTTGCCATGATCCATACTAGTCGCACGATCTCGCAGCAGTGTGTTGTGGGATGTGGCACTTGTCCGGGCTGCCCGGCCTCCCCTTTGCTTGCCTTCACAGTGGAACCATTAGCGTGCAGAGCGTGTGGTGGCATGTCTTTTGCTGGTATTCGGTCCCGCAGGGTGTCTCATTTTATTTCCCTCTACGCGGACGATATGGTGCTTTACCTGCATGACCTCTGCATGGAGTCTGACCAGACGGCCTGTTTCCTTATGGCTTTGGGGAGCGGCTGGTGGATTTTGAAAGTGGTCGGGCGAAAAATTGTATTGTAGTGTAACGAGCGAGCGAAGCGAGCGAGCCCGAACTGCAAAAGGAGGGTGCGGGGGGGTTTTCCCCCCGCAAGAAAGTTTTTCAAAAAATGGATTCAAATGACGGCTTTTACACCACATATTTACTGCAAATTGTTGCAAACACGGGGTCCAATTATAGCATTTTAAAGCACAAGTGAGAAGAAAAATTTAGAAACATATCAAAAATGTGCCCAATCCTCTAACTGGTCTGCTTGCAAAATGACCCTGAAGCCAAGCAACGGAAACAGGCCCTCTAAGTGTTTTCTACCTGTAACACATCTCTGCCTCTTTACTGTATTGGTTCTCTCCCTCCCTCTCTCTATCTCTCTCTCTCTCCCTCCCTCTCTCTGTCTCCCTCTGTCTCACTCACTCTGTCTGTCTCCCTCTCTCTCTCTCTCTCTGTCTCCCTCCCTCTCTCTCTCTGTCTCCCTCCCTCTCTCTCTCTCTGTCTCCCTCTGTCTCCCTCTGTCTGTCTCTGTCTGTCTCCCTCTGTCTCCCTCTGTCTGTCACCCTCCTCCCTCTGTCTGTCTCCCTCTGTCTGTCTCCCTCTGTCTGTCGCCCTCTCCCTCTCTGTCTCCCTCCCTGTCTCCCTCTCTCCATCTCCCTCCCTGTCTCCCTCTGTCTCCCTCTCTCTGTCTCCCTCTCTCTCTGTCTCCCTCTCTCTCTGTCTCCCTCCCTCACTCTGTCTGTCTCTGTCTCCCTCCCTCTGTCTCCCTCCCTCTGTCTCCCTCCCTCTGTCTCCCTCTCCCCCTGACTCCCTCTGTCTGTCTCCCTCTCCCCCTGACTCCCTCCCTCTGTCTCCCTCTCTGTCTCCCTCTCTCTCTGTCTCCCTCTCTCTATCTCCCTCTGTCTCCCTCTATCTGTCTCCCTCCCTCTGTCTCCCTCTGTCTGTCGCCCTCCTCTCTATGTCTGTCTCCCTCTGTCTGTCTCCCTCCCTCTGTCGCTCTGTCTCCCTCTGTCTGTCACCCTCTGTCTCCCTCCCTCTGTCTCCCTCCCTCTGTCTCTGCCTCTGTCTGTCTCCCTCCCTCTGTCTCCCTCCCTCTGTCTCCCTCTGCCTGTCTCCCTCCCTCTGTCTCTCCCTCCCTCTGTCTCCCTCTATCTCTCTCTCCCTCTGTCTGTCTCCCTCTGTCTGTCTGTCTCCCTCCCTCTGTCTCCCTCTATCTGTCTCCCTCCCTCTGTCTCCCTCTGTCTGTCGCCCTCCTCTCTATGTCTGTCTCCCTCTGTCTGTCTCCCTCCCTCTGTCGCTCTGTCTCCCTCTGTCTGTCACCCTCTGTCTCCCTCTGTCTGTCACCCTCTGTCTCCCTCCCTCTGTCTCCCTCCCTCTGTCTCTGCCTCTGTCTGTCTCCCTCCCTCTGTCTCCCTCCCTCTGTCTCCCTCTGCCTGTCTCCCTCCCTCTGTCTCTCCCTCCCTCTGTCTCCCTCTATCTCTCTCTCCCTCTGTCTCCCTCTGTCTGTCTGTCTCCCTCTGTCTGTCTGTCTGTCTCCCTCTCTCTGTCTCCCTCTGTCTGTCTCCCTCCCTCTGTCTGTCTCCCTCCCTCTGTCTCCCTCCCTCTGTCTGTCTCCCTCTGTCTGTCTCCCTCCCTCTGTCTCCCTCCCTCTCTGTCTCCCTCCCTCTCTGTCTCCCTCCCTCTGTCTCCCTCCCTCTACCTCCCTCCCTCTACCTCCCTCCCTCCCTCTACCTCCCTCTGTCTGTCTCCCTCCCTCTGTCGCCCTCTGTCTCCCTCTCTGTCGCCCTCTGTCTCCCTCCCTCTGTCTCCCTCCCTCTGTCTGTCTCCCTGTCTGTCTCCCTGCCTCTGTCTCCCTCCCTCTGTCTGTCTCACTCTCCCTCCCTCTGTCTCCCTCCCTCTATCTGTCTCCCTCTGTCTGTCTCCCCCTCCCTCTGTCTCCCTCTCTCTCCCTCTCTCTATCTGTCTCCCTCCCTCTGTCTCCCTCTGTCGCCCTCCTCCTTCTGTCTGTCTCCCTCTGTCTGTCGCCCTCCTCCCTCTGTCTGTCTCCCTCTGTCTGTCTCCCTCCCTCTGTCTGTCTCCCTCTCTCTGTCTCCCTCCCTCTCTCTCCCTCCCTCTCTCTCCCTCTCTCTCTCTGTCTGTCTCCCTCCCTCTGTCTCCCTCCCTCTGTCTCCCTCTCTCTCTGTCTCCCTCTCTCTCTGTCTCCCTCTGTCTGTCTCCCTCTGTCTGTCTCCCTCCCTCTGTCTTCCTCCCTCTCTGTCTCCCTCCCTGTCTCCCTCCCTGTCTCCCTCTCTCTATCTCCCTCTGTCTGTCTCCCTCTGTCTGTCTCCCTCTCCCCCTGACTCCCTCCCTCTGTCTCCCTCCCTCTGTCTCCCTCTCTCTCTGTCTCCCTCTCTCCAGGTGCTTTACTGTCTTAAAACCCACTTGAGGCAACTGCCAACATGGCGGGTGTCCTAGAGGCCAGCTCTAGATTCACCATCAAACCACGGGCTCAAACCTGACTGGGCAGGCTCAGCCTGTTATCCCTACTAGGTCGGTAAAAATGGTGCCACTGCTACTGAGTTTGTTATTGATGGCTCGTGCCATCTAAAGGACCACGAGAGACTATTCGGTTTGCGGTGTGAGCTATAGATGGCGCTATAAAAACCTGGCACCCACATACACATTATGTGTCACAAACAACACCTCCAGCACACACAAGTGTTCCCATCATGCATGCACATGTGCACAATAGCTCGACCTCACATGCAAAAACCTTCACTGTGCATACACATAGAACAGACAGGACACACATTCGCACACACACTCATGCCACAGCCACACTAATGATAAAAAATAGTCAGGGCCACTGTAATTATGCGACAGGGAAGGGTCGAATTATGTGGCAAGGTAACAGTTGAGTATTTTATGCGGCAATAAAAGACAAATTATGAAGCATTATGCGGCACATTTTACTCACATAGAAAGAGAGTCAAACCCAACAGGCTCCCGAGAAACAACAGCACATTCCCTGCAAGCACACTGACTGCAAGAACTGACTGGTATGTATGCACGTCTAAGAGCAGCCTCTCAAACACACGCGGCAGTGCACAAATAAACACCCCTCAGCTTGACACTCACATACAGGCAGCACAATAACACCATAGGCCTGTAAATGCAAATGCTCCTGCATTCACGGATTGCACACACCCGCCCCCACCCCTGTCCCGGGCCGGATCGAAGGAAGCAGATTAAGTCACATTCGCAATCGCTGCAGTGACTTTTATTACCAGTATTGACACTGTTCAAAGTTCTACATTTGAGCACTATTATATTATTTCACACCTGTTGCATAATGCATTTTAAAACTGTGACTTGGAGCATTTTAATTTCTTATACAATTCATTTTTTTAATTGGGAGACCATTAACTGCATCCAGTCTGCCGGTCCACATACGTCACTGTGGGAGTTCTTCAATACAGCAGAAATCTATAATCACAACTGTTCGCGGATGTTACTGGTGTGTGTTTTACTATCATGTCCAGGGGCGTCCTTATTTTTAAACGCCAGCCAGTGACAACAGACCGATGTTTATTGTGAATGGTCGGCGCTACCTTAAAACATTGTAATGATTTCAAATAATCGACGTACAATAAAACTCGATTGTGACGTGGACCCAGCATGGGCCCTTGGGAGCACGCGAGCACCGCCGGGTATTGTACAGCACAGGGTGGGGGGAGCAGGAAGGAAGAAAGCAAACTGTACCAGGCGTCGCGTCTGCCTGCTGGCTGCCTCAATGAAAGCGTGCACAGTGTGTGACTAATTTAGAAGGAACACGTGCTGGGCCTTTCACTGGCTGCTGGCAGTCTGCCTGTGAAAGGCCCGGCCCGCCCGTGTTCCTTCTAAATTAGTCATCAGGTCGCGACACTCGGCTCGGCTGTTTTCATTAATTAAATTAATACAATATACTTACTTAGTCAGTCAGGGGCACAGTGCTCGCCTCTACCACCTCAATCCCAGACACCTGGAGCTCGATATGTTCTCTTGCGCTGGCCTCCGACTCGTGACTACAGGAAAACAGCCTGGCAATAAAGAACATCCCAAACGAACTGGACAATTCTGGATTGACCCTTCCCCCTGACCCCAGCACACCAATCACTGTTCTAAACAACAACTGTTACTGGGTCTCTCTCTCTCTCTCTCTTCCCTCCCCCCCCCCGCCACTGCCACACCCCACTACTTTCCAAAAGCTGCACTGGCCTGCCCCCAGCCATTGGAATTAATGGGGAGCTTCTGACTCCTCCCTGGGCTAAACAAAATTCGCCCAAATTAAAAGCTGTATTCTGGCAGTGATACACAGATCCTGCCCACCTGTGTGTCGTCACTGCTCTGCTTTCTGGCTTCAGGTCGAAGAAATCTTCGCCCAGCCAAAAGCAGGCACAGCAGAGAGAGAGCCAAGAGCCAATGCCATCATCCCCCACCCCCTCAAAGAAAAACCCGGATTTGCCCATGTTTGTTCACCGAGCAGCCAGCACAATTTATTGCTAGCTGCTCAGTGTTCCAGCTCATATTTTTTTAATCCCCCAAGGGTGGCAGGGCGGCGCCCATCTGGCCCACGAACACCAGCCGCCCCTGCTCTGGTCTCTGTGTGAACCAGTCTGTTTTCACTCCGTGATGCTAGGGATGAGCCCCCAGACTTGGGGGACATGTACTGGGAGCTGAAGGTGGTGCAATATCTTTGGGTTTGGATCTATCGGACTCTCCCTGCCTTTCTTGAGGGCAATATGGGAACGGTGGTGACCGCAATGTGTGCGAGTGTGGACATTTGGAAAAGCTTAACCCTCTTGGTGGCGGGCTGCATTGCCGTGGCTAAAATAATATTGTTGCCTCTCCTTTTGTATTTCTTTGTGGTACTCCTGCTGGTAATGCTTCATGCTATGTTCTGGGATATTGATTCCATCCTTCTTGACCTTCTATGGAATAAGGGGTGACGGCGAGTTGCTTTAGCTAAGTTGCAGCGGGCGACAATGGACAGAGGGATGAATACCCCAGATTTTTATTCCTTCTATTTGGCAGCACAGCAGCAGTGGTTTATGGGCTGGTTTCCGGGGAGGGAGGCCCCAGGGTTATTGCCAGAGCCCCCCAGTCTGCGGCTGCTTTGGACCCTTATGCTCGATCCTAAGCGTGCGGCATGATGGGCCACCATGACCTCTCCGTCCTCAGGACGTGTTGGTTGAGGATTCTTGGTTGGGCGCGGATACAGTCCCCGTACTCTCAGAATATTCCTCTATGGCCTCTAGTGACTCAACTGCCAGGGGTGGAAGAGAGACGGCTACTGGAATGGGAAGCAATGGGCTTAGACATGGGGGGTGCTTTGTACGCCGATGGTGTGCTGCGGCTATTTGATGACATATTCGTGGAGTTTGATCTCCTGGTGGGTCAGTTTCAGCTATATGGTACTCTAACTGTGGCTTTCCACATGCTTTGGGGTAGGCATGGGCTAGAGCCCAGGCTCCTCAGTAGTTGCTGCTTCTTGTGTGATGCCGCTAACACCCACTGTCTGGCTTCGGGGTTGTATAGTGCATTATGGGAGGATGTCTGCTCCCCCCTTGTTGTGCTACATGATGGTTGGGAGGCGGACCTGGGCACCCCCATGATGGACGGGGACTGGGCTAAAATGTGGGAGGTTGCGCCTAAGATTTCCAGGAATGCCCGCTTGCGGCTAATACATTTTTACGTTCTTCACCGAACTTATCTAAAGCCCCTGAAGCTTAGTGTTTATTTTCCACCAACACCACGTGATTGCCCACGCTGTTGGGTTACTGCAGGCGATCTCCTCCACATGCTCTGGGGGTGCCCTCAATGGACTTTTTATTGGACTGAAGTTGTGCGCCTTTTGGCAGAGGCTACTGACAGTGCTCTTACTCCCAGGCCCTGGTTTTGCAACCGGGCCTCAATCCTCGCCCTGCCAAATATAGAATCACCTTCCGGTTCATTGACCCAGCTTTGGTGTTGTCTAAGGGTAGGATTACTATGCATTGGATACATGTTGAGGGTCCCCATCTGGAGGGCGGACATGTTGCTCTGGACGTCCTGGGAGGGAATTACTTTGCTCCACGAAACACACCAGGTTAGGCGACCCATTGAGTTTGAAAGAACGTGGAACGCTTTATTGGCTGACTTCCAGGGAGTTGTGAATGGGAGCGAGACTGATGTTCCTGACTGAGTTTTTTTCTGATCCCTCTTGTATTCTTCATGTGCTGCTGCATGTGCGTCTTACCTTGGTTGAAATCCCCCTGCACCGCTTTTGACCACTGGCACAGCCCACAGCTCCTGACGCCCTAACGGAGTGCTGCCTCTGTATTCCATTGTCCTCTGGAGTCTTTCGGCGGGATGGGTTAGGGGATGTATGATTGATTTGTTTGTTTGCTTGTTGGTCGATTAGTTTCAACAGACCTTTTTGTGGTTATTATTGCTGGTCCCTGCTGAAAACTGCTCGCATTGTTAGATGCGTTCTGCTCTCTATTTTTCCTGCCACGTTGATTTATGTCCTTACTTTTTGCTTAAATGCTCCGGGATCTTCAGGACGACTGCTGCACCACTGCTGGTCTACATTGTGTTTCGATTCATTCTCTCTATTGCTGTATGAGCAACAATATTGATATTTCATGTTTATATCAATAAAATGTGTTTAAAGAAAAATAAATGGACATGTTCAGATGCCTTGCAGAGCACTGACAGCCATTTTAGTTACTTAATCCAAACCAGCATTACCAAAGCAAGTAGCTTGGTCCTAAAAATCTGAAACATAATAATGTGCCCATTGCTTGCTTACTTGGTGCTACTGGTGTTTACTGTGTGATCTTTAACTTAGAGAATCGAGGACCGTTCCGACCTGTGGTTGCCTCTAAATTGCGTCTGTTTACGTCTTTTATGAAAAATTGCAGGAGCGCGGCACCCGCCATTAACGCTCCATCTGCTGCACTCCAACACTAATGAGGCGCACATCTGTCTCCAGCCATGTACAACAGTACATTGTGACTGACTTTCGATGTATGGTGGTCTTAATGAGTGAAATATATACTCATTATTGAGCTCGCATTAATGCATGCACTTGCACACGCACTCTTCACGATTACCGTGGTGCCCCCAGTTTTATCGGTGGCCCCTTCTGTGCCAACTATAGAAAATAATTTCCAGATTTTAAGCAATATTACTCCTCTTACCGAGATTGCCACCCCTGGGAATTGAACTCTTTTCATTGGGCTTTCTCTGTTCAATACTGTTTTTTATATAACAATTCGGTACTGTGATGTTATATACTAATCATGTTATAGATATCTGACACAGCATTCCACGTGTCTCATATGTGCAGTGTGTTTGTGTGTGTGTGTGTGTTAGATCACTGAAGGCCAGTGCGAGTGAAGGGGAAAAATGACCACAAGCCAAACTGATCTTTGCAGGGCACAGTGAGCGGTGAGGCAGTGGGTTCAAACCAAGGCAGCACGCCAGCCGATGGTCCTTTTTATTGAATCATGATTTGGAGGAGGCATTCATGTTGTATTTAATGAGTCCCCACAGGACCAATCACCTAAAGTATCATCTTTGCTTTCTCTTATGCCGAGGACACATTACTCACCCAGTTCCTCGCAGTATTCCCTCTATCTGCTAACACTCCCAAAAGCAGTAAAAGAGAAAGTGACCTCAAGAGGGTAGGAGGGAAAGAGAGGAAGGACATTCAAGGGATGGGTTGGGTAAAGGCAAGAAGAGAAGCAGGGTCTTCAATCACATCTACAGCAGCATCGAAGCCACAAATAAACCACAAGAAAAGAATGGATAGGCTTCTCACAGTCCAAGCCCATTGGATAATAACTAAATAAAGGAGACTTTGGTAGTTCATGTCAGTGATCAAACCTTCTAGTCTAAGCCATATTAAGCACTCAAATTCTGATGCATTAAGTTCTCATGAGAACATAAAGGGTTCGCCAATGTGCAATACCGTACCTTTTGCTGGATTGCATATTAAAGCCCTGGCATCCAAATCCTGGAGCTCTCTGCAGATTACCTGAAGTTGCTGCTACTTATATTGTGCCAGTGTATCATAATTCGGAAAGAGCAAGATACCCTTACTCTCACCAGAAGGAATCCTTTTAACAAGGATGCCTTACTCAGAATTGGATCTCCGAGGTCTGGCTCTCAAAAGACCATGATGATAGTATCCCCAACAGTTGCCACATTTGACCCAGTTGCTTTGGAAGTGAGACTCTGCCTTTATCAACATGTCCAATCCACCATACTGTGGAGAAGGTGGAGGGCAAACTGTTAAGTGAAAAAGGAGCGTATCTCCTCAGTGAAAGACTCCTCAGAGGGTTTACAAGAGGGAACTCCAAAGCTCAGATTGGATGCTCACCGACCACTGTCAAGTGTCTCTAGTTTATTATCTAGGATAAATATTGCCAACATTTCTTTAAAGTCCATCACTTCAAGTACATTTTTCTTAAAGTCACTGTATTCCTGCACTTGCCTCTCCATTCCATCAAATCTTTTCCCCAATGCTGTCCATTTTGCAACCCACCAACTTCACCTTTGTTTCAATTTCAGTCACTCTGAACAACATCTTTTCCAGTAAGGACTCTACTGCCCAAATTGATTTCTCAGCATTTTCTCAAAATACAACCAGAACGGTTGTTGTACAACATCACCGCACTTTGTACAGTTTCCTCAAAGACAAGTGCTCGCTTCCAGGACCAATCGTCCAAAAAGCTTAATTTTGGGGGGCGCTATATAGATGATATTATAGTTATATGGACGGGCTCCCTGACACAAATCGGAAGTTATTTTGAGTTTCTTAAAGATAAAGACTGAAATGTGAAATTCACTATAAATTGTAATACAACCAAGATAAACTTTCTAGATGTCACATATTATGTTTCTGACAATAGAATTCAGAATACGCTATTCTACAAACCTACGGTGTTAGAAATGGGGGTCTCTAGTTGGCAGAGGTAGGTACCTTTGACCAAGTAGGGGCCCTTGCTTCTAGTCAGGGTAAAGGGGCTACACTCCTAAAATAACCCCTGCTCACCCCCTTGGTAGCTTGGCACGAGCTGGCAGGCTTATCTCAGAGGCAGTGTGTAAAGCATTTGTGAACACATACAGTAATACAGTGAAAACACTACAAATGGACACCACACCAGTTTAGAAAAATAGATAATCTTTATCTAGATTTAACACAAGACCAAACGACAAAAATTCACAATACAGTATTCAAAAATATGACTTTCAAATAGTAGAAATAGCTTAGTTCAATGTAGATGGTAAATGCGACACTTTACTCTCAAAGTACCTTGGATACGTAACGCAAAACAAACAAAAGGGTCGCAGGGAAGGTGATGCATCGGTTCCTTGCTTCGGGGGAGGTGATGCGTCGGTTCCTTACTGCAGCGCAGGGGAGGTGATGCGTCGGTTCCTTACCGGAGAGGAGGTGATGCGTCGGTTTCTTACTGCGTTCCGGTTACGATGCGACAAGATGGCGCCTCGATGCGACGATCCGGTGCGATGCGACAAAATGGCGTCTTTGATGCGATGCGACAATGTGGATGCAATGCGTGCACGCCAGACGGCCGTGCAGCAAAATCGATGAACTTTGGAGCCGCGACAGGCCCTGCGACACGCTTCTCCGGTGATGCGACGGCAACTTCTGCGGCGGCGGCACGCTTCTCTGGTGATGCGGCACGCTTCCTCGGCGATGCGACGGCGAACAGCTGCAGCGGCGACACGCTTCTTTGGTGATGCGACGGCAAGTGCTGCGGTGGCGACACGCTTCTTCCTCATTGCGTCGCGTTCCCAGTGACACGCAGTCTCCAGAGGGCCCAAAACAACAGCAGGCACCTCACTGCAGGTAGAATTCCCAACAAGGAAATTCAGGGGGAACTGGTGGTGAAGTCTTTGTGTCCCTGAGACTTCAGAACACGAGGCAAGCTCAACTTCAAGCCCTTGGAGATCTTCCTCAAGATAGTAAAAGTACACACAAAGTTCCTTTTCTCCTTTCCCTGGCAATGAGTAACCACTGCAGGCCAACCTCAAACAGCAAACAGCACAGGGGCAGTCTCCTCCTTCAGCTTCCTTGGTTTCTCTCCTTGGCAAAGGGTTCGTCTCGATTCCCAGAAGTGATCTAAAGTTCTGGGGTCTGGGCCCCAATATTTATACTGCAAAATCATTTGTTCTCTGAAGGCAGAGAGTGTCTGTGCCCAGCCAAAACCAGTTCTGTCCTCCCTGGTGCAGCTTCCTGGCAGGAGGTGGAGACAGCATTGTTGAAAGCAGACCTGGCCCAGGTAGCTGAAAGGAAATCTCCTTCCCCTACTCTCTATTCTATGAAGGCTCAGGCAAGTGAAAGGAAATCTCCTCCCCTTACTCTCTATTCAATGCAGGTCCTATTCAGCCCAGCCCTGACTCATCAGACTGCTGGAGCCAAAGCCCTCTCCAGAGCCCCTGTCACTCACAAACCAGACATGGAATACACAAACCTAGCAGAGGCATGCTGGATGGTTAGGCAAGAAAATACCTACTTTCTAAAGTGGTATTTTCAAACACAGAATGTAAAAATCACCCACACTAAAAGATGTATTTTAACATTCTGAGTTCACGCATACTAAACTTTATTTTTCTATCTTGTTCCTAGGGTAAGTTAGGTTTATAAGATGTTGTAAACTAAGTCCCCATTCTGGCCTATGGGAACAGATAGCCTTGCAATAGTGAAAAACGAAATTGGCTATAATTCACTATCAGGACATGCTACACACATCAGGGCATGTCCTACCTTTCACATACAATGCACCCTGCCCTTGGGCCTACCTTAGGTGTGACTAACATGTAGAAAAGGGAAGGTTCAGGGACTGGCAAGTGGGTGCACTTGCCAAGTCGACATGGCAGTCCCAGACTGCACACAGGCTCTGCAATGGCAGGCCTGAGCCATATTTTACAAGCTGCTTCTGTGGGTGGCACAATCAGTGCTGCAAGCCCACCAGCAGCATTTGATTTACAGGCCCTGGGCACTCATGGTGCACTGTACTAGGGTCTGACAAGTAAATCAAATAAGCCAATCATGGAGTCACTAATCCATTACAACAATTTACAATAGGGAGCACTTGCACTTTGGCACTGTACAGCAGTGGCAAAGTGCCCAAAACATCTAGACCAGCAAAAACATAGCAAAAATACAGGAGGCAACAGCAAAAAATGGAAGGGAGACCCACGCCAATGGTGCCAGGTCTAACATACGGCATGTAATAACACTCTGTTAGCAAGTAGCGCACATCCCTCTAGCACAGAGGTCTTCAAACTTTTTTATGCCGAGACCCCCTTGTCAAATTTTCTTTAGGCATAAGGACCCCCTCCTGACAAATTTTTTTTAGAACCTGGTCCTGATCGACAACTATTGCCAACCATAAACGCCCCCATTTCCCACAGCAAATCATTTTTACGGTGGGGAAATAATATTAAACAGTGTTTAGCAAACCAAAGGTCCGTGAGCGTGGGAGTGGTCAAAGGTGTGGCTAAAAACAAAGGGCCTCATTTATGAGGAATTGGCGTAGGGCAGCGCCGCAAGTCTTCTTGCTGAGCTGCCCTATGCCAATGTAAAAGGGCAGGAATGCACAGTATTTATGAAATACGGTGCATTCCTCTCCTTTCCCCTAGTGTTGGTGCACAAATTGCTGCCTAGCACCAACATAGACAGGATTGTTTTTGTGCACGAAGTGGCACCTTCCTTCACAAAAATGTTCCTAAGAGGCGTTTTCCCCTTTCTATGTGAGCTGCAGAATGCAGCACACATGGAAAGAGGAAAAAACGAGTAGAAATAAAAAAAATTCTCCTCGTTACGCCTCTGCTGGAGAGGCGTACGTTTTTGGCGCTGCTTCAGGTTTACGTGATTTTGTAAATATGGGGCAGCATTAGAATCCAAGGGTGTTACGTGGGAACCCCACCCAGAGCGGCCAGTGCAGGTAAGCACGGTGGGGCAGGGTGGGGGTGAGTTGACAGACGACGACGAAGGAAACTAACACACACAAAAAAAGAAAAGCACTGTTATGTTTCATATAGGTACCCTAATATAGGCCCGGGTAATATCATACACCTTCACCTACATTACCTCCCCTACACTACACAGTAACGGACCTTTTAGGATTGAACCTTTACCTAGTTCTAGTCCTGGGGGCAGAAGGAGGGTTTCTCCCTGAACAATAGTGTCCTATAACTTCATCAATAGACTCACACAGTATGAATGAATATTCATAAGGGTTCTTGGAAACCAGGCTGGGGCTACACCACCTGCATAATATCTACGTACAAGGTTCATCCCATACGTCATCCTCAAATCCAACAATGGCTAACACAAGAAACAAGGGACAAAGGAATGCTAGATACTTTCTGCATAAATACAACACATCTTGCTAGTGTTAGTTAGAGGGAACCGAGACTTCCAGGTCGACACACTGACCAGAGACGCTGAGGCTCCTGCATGCAGACGCTCCAGGTGACAGTGGTCTAACACATCCCTTGCGGGGTGTCCAAATCGAGACCGGGACGGGGTCCCACACTCTCTCTCTTCAGGTAATGGGGTTAGACTAAATCCTAGAGGAATTCTTGGCTCCACACATACTCACATGCTAGGTACACTTGGGTACATCTAGATAGGCATCGTAGGAGTACGCGCTCTCTTTTATCATGCATTTTATATCCATGTATGCATTTATGATTATTGCAATATGGTAGAATTGTACTATCCATTTATATTCACTATACTGCTGATTATATATATCTGCTACTGTCTAACAATTATTGCAGCACATCTATTTTACACTAGAAGAACAACTGTGCAATAAATACTTATTGTAACACGCCCAACTGTTTCTTCTGTGTAATTCTCTGAGACCGAATAAGTGAGCACGAGTAACTGAGCGAAAAGTAGTACATTGTTTCCACGATCCTGAGGGATCAGGGTTGTCATGTTCTGAGGTTGCCAGAAACTATTCTCTCCCCAATAAGAGGAGACACTAGTAGCACTGTGAGCTAGCTAATGCAAACAGGCTAACATTTTCGGTGGGGGTGTTCAGAGTCAGTCTGCCACCAAGCCCACAGTTCATGTTATCCGAACACGCAGATTCTGTATAGGTTATATATAGGAGCTACACGACAGCACTTATGCTTGCGCTCGCCGCATTGCTGACTCAGCAATGCGGCGAGCGCAAAGTAGGTGGTTTTCTTTTTTTAATGTTATTTTCCCTCGTCGTTATCTGTCGACTCCCCCCCAACCGCGTTTACCTGCACTGGCTGCTCCTGAGCCCCACGCAACGCCCATGAAAGACCTCCTTGACGGAGAGTAAGGCAACGTAGTGCCTTGTGCTGCTTCGTCTTACTCTATATCTATGAGGCCATGCAATGCCATGCAGGGTGACTTTGCACCGCCTCATAGGTATGGTTGAGATGCTTGCGCCACAGGAGCATCAAAAAAAGTGATGCCCCAAAGTGATAAGCTCCAAAATATTCTGTACGTTTTTTAGGTCTTTCATCAGCAGGTATCTCCATATAAATTAATGGGCAGCGTAAATGAAAAATAAATAAAAAAAAGTTGTTACTCGGTGGGAAATGCACTGTAGTACATTATGAAACCTCTATTAGTTAATGCACTGCAGAGGTCTGTGTGTAACCAGAGAGCCACAGAATTAAATCTTGATTAGTGCAGTGGAGAATAGTGATTTGTGTATTTTAAGTGCTACGAGTTCACAGCCTGTGACAGAAAGCACTGTGAATATGTACGTCATTATTGTATACTTGCATTACACACAGTATAAGATAGACTGATACAAAATGTGAAAATAGTTTACGATAAAATGGTGCTTCCAAAACGTAGATTTTAGTAATACCCAAGCGTATGTAATGCAATTTGTTTTTACATAACTGTCCCTTCTACACCTCCCTAGGGGTACTAAGGGCTGTATAAGTATAGTTACAATTAAAAGTACGCACTTCACAGCCCAGTTGTTAACGTTTTGCACTACCACTCAAAAAACCAAATCTTTGTCATCACAAAGCTTGGAGTGATTCTATCAATTACAGCCAGAACCAGTTCCCAAGCACCTTTTACACTTGCGGATTAACTATAGGCACCCATTTGCATTTCATTCAGGCAAGCAGGCATCCTGGCACTAAAGCTTTTCACAGCACAACACTCAATTGATAAAACTTCAGCTGATAACGATCGAAATTAGCTGTCCTAGGACATCTGTCTTTTTCCAAAACCAAAGCACAAGTGAAGCTGGGGAATGTGCAACCCCCTTCCCTGGACTCCAAGGCCCCCCTGGGGGTCGCGCCCCACAGATTGAAGACCTCTGCTCTAGCACTATCAATGCTATTCCTTTTGGTGAGATGTTGATCGTCAGGAGGAATTGTTTTGAAGCGAGGTAGTGCACAGATAGCCTTATGACACACAGGATGTCACAAAGAGGATATAATACCAAACACCTTAGGGAGACACAAAGGAAAGTGACTAACTTAAATAGAGATGCCCTCTTAGTAAACAAGAATAAAAAGGATAAAAATAACAGTCATCTAGCTTTCACTACCACATATTATTTGTCCAGCCATCAGATATGGCGAACATTGAATGGCCATTGGGGACTTCTAGCTTGTGTTCCTGGTTTGGAAACTGTTTTAAAAAACAAACCAATGATTACATATTGAAGACGACGCACCATCAAGGATATTGTTAGTCCTAGTTACATGCCCGCATGCAAGAAGAACAGAAGCACTCTGAATTGGTTACCACAACAACATAAGGGTTTCCTCACTTGCACTATGTGTCAATTTGGCATGTATAAAACAACTACTTTCAAGTATAATACAGCATATGACTATAAAATCAATGCATTTATCAAGTGTCGGATGACATTTGTTGTATACGCTATAATTTGTACTTGTGGTAAGGCAAACATAGGAAGTACCACCAGAGAACTTAGGTCCTGCATAGCAGACCATGCTTGAGCTAGCCGTAACAGAGATACTGCCTACCCCATGTCTTTCCATGCATTCAATAGAGATGCAGAGTGTACCTTCGAATTTCATGGGATTGATGTGACCGCGGATGTTCGTGGTGGTGATAGGGAACGCTGCCTCAGACAATGTGCGCTGTGTCCTTGTCCTTGTTTTAAAGTGCAAGAAAAGAATGAACATTCCAAATAAATGTGTTTTCGTGATGCTTGGTTTTAATGATTGAAACTTTAACTCTGCCTATTGACTGTCTCTGGGATATTAGGACCTATGCTATGGTTTTTCTAGTCTTACACTTGTATTTGAGTGCATCTCCCTCTAGTTGTGAGATTTCTCGAATTATTCAGCTTTTTATGATGGAGTCCAGGACGCACACATTGTCTTCTGACTCCTTGCTAGGCCACCAGTAGCACACCTTCCTTCCCTTCAGGTGATTTGCACCAAAAGCTCCAAGTGAAACAAACTTAAAAAATGTAACTGCCTGTCATAAACCATCAGAGAAAACGGCAAGATAATGGAATTTCTGTGTTGTGGAAACTTTCAATAACTCAAAATAGAGGTAGTATATAGGAAATTTCACAGCATTACAGCATTTCATTGCAGCATTCTTATTTCCTTTTTTAATGTCTGGGGGATTACATTCAGAATCTCACTAGTTACTGTCTCGCAGTTCAAAAGTCCCATTCAGTTGGGGAATATTCCGTTCCTATCTCATTGCTCCTTGTTAGACTTGGCATCTTTTGGCATGTTTCCCCTGAGTTTTTGCTTTCTGACCTCCCGGTTTTGACTCTGTTTGTGCTGGCTTAGTGTTTCTGCGCACTTTTCTCACTGCTGATCAGTGGTAAAGTGCAAGTGCTCCTGTGGTAAAATGTGTTATGGATTGGTGTTTCCATAATTGCCCTATTTGATTTAGTGTCAGTCCCTAGTAAAGTGCACTGCGTGTGCCAGGGCCTGTAAATCAAATGCTGTTGGTGGGCTGCAGCACTGGATTGTGCCACCCACACAAACATGCTATGTCTGAACTGGGGTGGCGTGGTGAAGCAAAATAACGATGGATTAAACCCAGATCTGTGACTGGGGGTGAATGTTTGCCAATGTGCAGCATTCCGTCCATCATCTTGTGTGTTTTGCATTTCGCCCTAAGTGGGAAGGGTATGCCCAGACGTGGGTCCCGTGCTCACTACGCCACTGGAGTCAAGCTATCCTGGCTGATGAAGGCTGATAGCCTGAAACCGGTCCTAGGATGCTTGATTCCGGTCCAGGGAAGACATTGGCTTGGCAGTTCGGTCTGGACTGTTCCCATGAGGCACAGGGTCAAGACTGATTTGCATATGGCTATGTCTGAACTGGGGTGGCGTGGTGAAGCAAAATAACGAGGATTAAACCCAGATCTGTGACTGGGGGTGAATGTTTGCCAATGTGCAGCATTCCGTCCATCATCTTGTGTGTTTTGCATTTCGCCCTAAGTGGGAAGGGTATGCCCAGACGTGGGTCCCGTGCTCACTACGCCACTGGAGTCAAGCTATCCTGGCTGATGAAGGCTGATAGCCTGAAACCGGTCCTAGGATGCTTGATTCCGGTCCAGGGAAGACATTGGCTTGGCAGTTCGGTCTGGACTGTTCCCATGAGGCACAGGGTCAAGACTGATTTGCATATGGCTATGTCTGAACTGGGGTGGCGTGGTGAAGCAAAATAACGATGGATTAAACCCAGATCTGTGACTGGGGGTGAATGTTTGCCAATGTGCAGCATTCCGTCCATCATCTTGTGTGTTTTGCACCCACACAAACAGCCTGTAAATGTGACTCTGGCCTGCCATTGCAGAGCCTGTGCGCAGTCTGGTACTGCCATGTCGACTTGGCAAGTACACCCACTTGCCAGGCCCTACCCTTCCCTTTTCTTACATGTCAGCCACCCCTAAGGTAGGCCCAAGGTACCCCTGTGGGCAGGGTGCAGTGTTTGTGAAAGGTAGGACATGCCCTGGTGTGGGTGGCATGTCCTGATAGTGAATTACTGCCAATTTCGTTTTCACTATTGCAAGGCTACCTGTTCCCCATAGGACAGAATGGGAAGTTTGTTTATAACATCTTATAAACATAACTGGCCCTGGGAACTAGGTAGGAAAATAAAGTTTAGTATGCCTGAACTCACAATCTAAAGATGCATCTTTTAGTGAAGGTGATTTTTACATTCTGTGTTTGAAAATACCACTTTTAGAAAGTAGGTATTTTCTTGCTCAGTCATCCCGTGTGTCTCTGCTGGAATGTGGATTGCCTGTCTGGGTTTTGGATGACAGAAGGCTGGGGAGCAGGAGTGGCTCCAGATAGTCTAGGTGTGGGTCAGGAAAGGGCTGAATAGACCTGGGCTGCAACTGGGGAAGGGGGAGGAGATTTCCTTGCACCTCAAAGGGCCTGGACTGCCTCTGACAATGCCGTCTCCACCTCCTGTCAGGAAGTCACACCAGAGGAGGCAGAACTGGTTCTGGCTGGGCACAGACACTCTCTGCCTAAGAGATCAAAGGATTTTGGGATATAAATATTGGGGCCCAGACCCCTGAACTTTAGAACTCTTTTGGACCAAGAAGACTGCCAAGAAGAAGAGCTGGAGAAGCTGTGAGGAGGAACTACCACTTTGCTGTGTGCTTTGCTGTGTTGGCTTGTAGTGGCTGCTTCTATCTTGGGCAGTGAAAGGACTGGACTGAACTTTCTGCAATCTACTTTTGTGAGTTTCTCCAAGGGCTTGAGGTAGAGCTTGCCCCCTGTTCAAGAAGTCTCAGGCACAACAAAGACTTCAAGCTCTTCTGCCCTCAGCTCTGGGGACTGTGTGTTTTGTGCTGCAACAGAAGAAAAAGCAACACGACGACGTCGACGACGCCGCTGCCGACTCTGTGTCCTGATGGCACCGCAGAGGGCACCGCGACCCTGGTCTCACCGATGACGCCTGCTGACGCAGCCACCGAGCCGCTGCTCGCACCGTGACCTGTGGGCACCGCACTCTGCACCGCCTCGCTTCACGACGACGCCTTGGTATCCCAGACGACGCCGCCCCATGCCGAAATCGACACCGCTGCTTGCACCGTGGTTCGAGGGCACCGCTCGTAAAGTTACACAACGCACCGCCCTTATCCCGCACCGCAGCCTTGGCCTACCGATGCCGGCGCCATCGACTCCAGTTCGTCAGCCGATGACAGCGCTTCAGCAACGACGACGCCGCTGCTTGCACCGCGACCTGCCAGCACAGCGACGAGCACCGCATTCACTTCGCACCGCGACCCTGGTCTCACCGACGACGCCATCTGACGCCGCCACCGAGCCGCTGCTCACACCGCGACCTGAGGGCACCGCACGCCGCACCGCTGCACTTCGCACCGCAGCACCCGACGCCTGCCGACGCCAGCGCTCCTGACTTCACCAGAGAGGAGTTCGATCTGCAACGCGTGTGACTTCGAGGGCCCCGACGACTCCTGCACCGACCTCCGGAACCGACGCCTGCGGACGCCGTGCTTTCGGAAGCTCAACGAGAGGTCACCGACGCCCTGCATTTCTAAAAGGTACTGTTTGCGGGTCTTCCCGACACCGTAGCTGGCCCGCGACGCCGCGGTCAGCCAGAACTGTTTGTATTTGTTTGCTCACGACGCCGTGATAGCCCCGGACGGAGCTATCGACATCAAGGAACTGTTTTTCAAGCATATTTTGATAACTGAAGATTTTTAAGTACTGTATTGTGGATTTTTATCGTTTTTGGTCTTGTCTTAAGTATATAAAAATATTGGATATTTTTCTAAACTGGTGTGGTGTCCTTTTGTAGTGCTTACACTGTATTACTGTGGGTTATGTGCAAATGCTTTACACACTGCCTCTAAGATAAGCCTGACTGCTCGTGCCAAGCTACCAAGGGGGTGAGCAGGGGCTATTTTAGGAGTGTAACTCCCTTATCCTGACTAGGAAGAAGGGTCCCTATTTGGACAAAGGTGCAAACCCTTGCCAACTAGAGACCCCCATTTCTAACATTGGTTGTCAGCGGTGAGGGTAGGACTTGCGTTTGCACTTGACTTACAGTGATTGGTGTGCACTACTACCATATCGCAGACCTTTACGTGCCACATACTGGTCCTTTTTCTTTTTGGCCTATTTTTGATCTTGCCAGTTTGAACTTGCTGCTTCATCATGCCTGAATCAAGAGCATCATCTGTTGCATCCCTGGAAATTGCCTTTGAGGAGGATAGGTTGGATTCCTACAATGTTAGGGAATTGAAATCAATTTGCAAAAACCTAAAAGTCCAAGTCAGAAGCCTCACTAGGAAGGAGGAGCTACAAAAGGCGCTGAGGGCCTGGGTAGCAGCCAGACATGTCAGCGAGCAGTCTGGTGATCTAAGTGGAGAGGCGGAGGAGCCTTTCCTAGGGAGGATGTGCTTTTGGGAGGTGGGGAACCCTCCAGGCCAGGCAGCAGTGGCCTGTCCCCAGAGGAGCTGGAGGACAGGCGGGAAGCAAGGAAGTTCAAGTTGGAGCAATTCGGGATGGAAAGTGAAAGGGAGGATAAAAGAATAGCCATGGAGGAAAGGAAGATGATCTTAGATCATGAGCGAAGTCTTAACGAGCTGGAGCTAAGGAATAGAGCCAGTTCAGATGGTGGCAGCAACTCATCAAGACAGGCAGACAGAATTGTGCACATCCCTAAGAATGTAGGCAAGGAATTCAAGAAGGGGGACGACATACAAAGGTGGTTTCAGGGTTACGAGGCAGCGATCCACATGAATGGGGTCCCTGAGGGGAATTGGGGAGCAGGATTGTGGCCTCTCTTTCCGGAAGAAGCCCGGGATACTTTAATAGCTTTGGGTAAGAGGTATCACCTCACCTATCCCGACATGAAGGACGCCCTTCTCACTAAGTATGGTCTTACTCCTGAAAAGTAGAGGGATCAGTTCAGGTCCAGTAAAAAGTCTGATGCCAACACTTGGTTGGAATGTGTGGATGTGTTTTGCCGGTCACTGGATGGCTGGGTGAAGGGCAGTAATGTGACAGATTTTCAGGGGCTCTACAATTTGATTGCATGGAAGCACTTGTCTAGTCTATGTTTTGCAGATCTGTGCCAGCACCTAGTTGATAGTAAGCTGACTGACCCCAGGAAGCTTGCTATGGAGGCGGACCGCTGGGTGAGTGCCAGGGTCCACAAGAAAGCGTTTGGGGGAGACTCAGCCAAAGGTGGACAGGGTCCCCAGCAGAAAAGTGGGGGAGACAAGGGTAATGCACAGGAGTTCTCTTAAGGGCCCCAAACTAACACCCAGGGTAAAGGTTCCCATCCCCCCGGAGATAAGAAACAAGGGGTCTCTTCAGGAAAGCCTGCTGAGACCAGCCCCCGCAAGTGTTTTGCATGTGACCAGGTGGGTCACATGAAGCGGGACCCCAAGTGCCCGAAGGGGGCACAGCCACCCACCGGTGGGCAATCCAAGGTGTTGGCTAGTGTAGCGCTTGGGGAGGAGGAGTACCCACAGGAGGATGGGGATCCCGCAGAAATGACCCTCGTCTCACTAGGGGACAGTGAGATGGTCCCAGGAAACCAGGTGCCCCCTAACACAAAGAAATACAGCACCTGGGTGACCATCAATGGGAAAAGGGTAGGGGCTCTCAGAGATACTGGAGCCAGTGTGACCTCAGTCCGGTGTCACCTGGTCTCTGAGAAGCAGGTAGTCCCAGGGGCATTCCACCAAGTAATTGCTGTAGACAATTCAGAGCGCCAGTGTCTGGTGGCGCAGGTTCCCTTCGAGTGGGGGGGGGTCTCAGGTCCCTTGAGGGTGGTTGTGAGCCCTTCCATGCCTGTAGATTGTCTGCTAGGTAATGACCTGGAGCAGTCCTTATGGAAGGATGTTGAGCTCAGGTCTCACTTGGAGATGCTTGGGTTGCCAGAGTGGGCATGCGTGTCCACTCGGTCAATGGCGGCCAGAGAGGGTGATCAAAAGGACTTGGAGCCTGAAACAGTGGCCCAAGTCCCTGCCAAGAGAAAGGGCAAGGGGCACGGGAAACCGGCCCCTGAAGTTCCCATGGACTGGGAGGAGGCGGACCTTGAGGGGGACGCCCTTGTGCCTACAGGGGAGCAGGTAGCTGAACTGGGGGACATCTCTGAGCTGACCCATTGGCAGCAAGAAGGGGGTCCCACCAGGGAGGAATTCTGCAAGGAGCAGAAAGAGTGCCCTTCTCTGGAGGGTCTGCGGCAGCAGGCTGCAGACCAGGCAGCTGGTGATCAGTCCGGATCACATTGGATCTACTGGGAGAATGGTCTCCTGTACAGTGAGCCTAAGGTCGCTGAGCCTGGGTCAGCCCGTGTGCTGGTGGTACCCCAGCGCTTCAGGACCTTCCTACTGGGTCTGGCTCATGACGTGCCTTTGGCAGGACATTTGGGGCAGGACAAGACCTTTGACAGACTTGTCACCCACTTCTTCTGGCCCCAAATGCGAAGGCAGTCAGATGGACATTGCAGGTCTTGCCAAACTTGCCAGGCAAGTAGTAAGAGTGGGAGGAAGGTCAAAGCTCCTCTCCAACCTTTTCCAGTTGTTGGAACACCCTTTGAAAGGGTAGGGATGGACATTGTGGGGCCACTGGATCCCAAGACAGCCATGGGCAACAGGTACATCCTGGTCTTGGTGGACCATGCCACCCGGCACCCGGAGGCAATCCCTCTCAGGACAACAACGGCACCAGTGGTGGGCCGGGCGTTAATGGGGATCTTTTCCCACGTGGGGTTCCCCAGAGAGGTGGTTTCTGACAGGGGGACCAATTTCATATCGAAGTATATGACATCCCTGTGGAAGGAGTGTGGTGTAACCTACAAGTTCACCACCCCTTACCACCCACAAGGTAACGGTCTGGTAGAGAGATTCAACCAGACCTTGAAGGGCATGATTAAGGGTCTAACAGAACCCATGAGGCGTAAGTGGGACGTCCTCTTGCCATGCCTTCTCTTTGCGTACAGGGAGGTGCCACAGAAGTCTCTTGGGTTCAGTCCCTTTGAGCTTCTGTATGGTCACCCTGTGAGAGGACCTCTGAGTTTGGTCAAGGAAGGCTGGGAGGCAGCTCCCAGGAAAACTCCCCAGGATGTGTTTAGTTACATGCTGGCCTTCAGAAACCAAACTGCCCGCTTCAGGAAACTTGCTCAGGCGAACCTGGAAGCAAGCCAGAAAGAAATGAAGAATTGGTATGACCAGAATGCCACTCTGGTCGAATTTCAACCTGGGCAGAAAGTGTGGGTCATGGCCCCAATGGAACCTTGTGCCTTGCAGGACAAGTGGACTGGGCCGTTTGAGGTGGTGGAGCGCAAAAGTGATGTCACCTACCTGGTGGATTTGCGGCCTCCAAGGAACCCTTTGAGGGTCCTCCACGTGAACCGCCTCAAACCCCACTTCGAGAGGTCCGAAGTGAGCATGCTCTTGGCGACAGATGATGGGACGGAAGAGGAGAGTGAACCTCTCCCTGACCTCCTGTCTACCAAGGAGCACGATGGGACAGTGGAAGGTGTGATCCTCTCCCCTACACTGAGCCCAGAACAGCAGAGCGATTGGCACCAGTTGTTGGGACAGTTTGCCCCCCTGTTCTCTCTGACCCCAGGTGTTACTCACTGGTGTACCCATGACGTGGACACCGGTGACAGCCCTCCTGTGAAGCACAAGATTTACAGGTTGACTGACCGGGTCAAGGCCAGCATTAAAGAGGAGGTCTCTAAGATGTTGCCGTTAGGGGTGATCGAGCCTTCCAACAGTCCTTGGGCCAGCCCAGTGGTCTTGGTCCCAAAGGCTGCTGCACCCGGTGCCACTCCAGAACTGCGGTTTTGTGTGGACTACTGTGGGCTCAATGCCGTCACCAGGACTGATGCACACCCCATCCCCAGAGCTGATGAGCTCATTGATCGGTTGGGAGCTGGCAAGTTCCTCAGCACGTTTGATTTAACGTCTGGGTACTGGCAGATTGCCTTAATCGATGGGGCCAAGGAGAGGTCAGCATTTTCAACCCCAGAAGGACATTACCAGTTCCGGGTGATGCCCTTTGGGTTGAAGAATGCCCCTGCCACCTTTCAGAGGTTGGTCAACCAGGTGTTGGCTGGGCTGGAGGATTTCAGTGCCACCTACCTGGATGACATCGCAGTGTTCAGTTGCAGCTGGGAAGAACACTTGCAGCACCTCGGTGAAGTGTTGAAGGCGCTGCAGAGGGCAGGCCTCACGATCAAGGCCAGTAAGTGCCAGATCGGGCAGGGTTCGGTGGTGTACTTGGGACACCAGGTAGGAAGCGGCCAGGAGGCGCCCCTATAACCCAAAGATTGACACCATTCTGGCTTGGGAGCCCCCCAAGACCCAGACAGAGGTGAGGGCCTTCTTAGGACTCACCGGGTACTACAGGAGGTTTGTTAAGGGGTATGGCACCATTGTTGCCCCCTTAACAGAGCTGACTTCCAAGAAGCAGCCCAAGAAGGTGATCTGGACTGAGTCCTGCCAGAAGGCTTTTGATGCCCTGAAGGCCGCCATGTGCACGGCACCCATGCTCAAGGCACCCGACTTCTCCAAGGAATTAGTCGTGCAGACTGATGCTTCAGAGCATGGAGTGGGAGCGGTGCTCTCACAACTGAACGAAGAGGGCCTAGACCAGCCTGTAGTCTTCCTTAGCCGGAGACTACTCCCCAGGGAACAGAGGTGGAGTGCCATAGAAAGGGAAGCTTTCGCTGTGGTCTGGGCACTGAAGAAGCTGAGGCCCTACCTGTTTGGGACTCACTTCCGGGTTCAGACAGACCACAGGCCCCTCAGATGGTTGATGCAAATGAGGGGTGAGAATCCAAAACTGCTGAGGTGGTCCATCTCCCTACAGGGAATGGACTTTACGGTGGAACACCGCCCTGGCACAGAACACGCCAATGCAGATGGTCTTTCCAGGTTCTTCCGCCTTAGTGAAGAGAACTCCCAGGAGGTTGGGTAGTTCTCCCTACTTTCAGCTGGTGGGGACATGTGTTAGACTTGCCATCTTTTGGCGTGTTTCCCCTGAGTTTTTGCTTTCTGACCTCCCCGTTTTGATCTGTTTGTGCTGGCTTAGTGTTTCTGCGCACTTTTCTCACTGCTGATCAGTGGTAAAGTGCAAGTGCTCCTGTGGTAAAATGTGTTATGGATTGGTGTTTCCATGATTGGCCTATTTGATTTATGTGTCAGTCCCTAGTAAAGTGCACTGCGTGTGCCAGGGCATGTAAATCAAATGCTGTTGGTTGGCTGCAGCACTGGATTGTGCCACCCACACAAACAGCCCGTAAATGTGACTCTGGCCTGCCATTGCAGAGCCTGTGAGCAGTCTGGTACTGCCATGTCGACTTGGCAAGTACACCCACTTGCCAGGCCCTAACCTTCCCTTTTCTTACATGTCAGCCACCCCTAAGGTAGGCCCAAGGTACCCCTGTGGGCAGGGTGCAGTGTATGTGAAAGGTAGGACATGCCCTGGTGTGTGTGGCATGTCCTGATAGTGAATTACTGCCAATTTCGTTTTCACTATTGCAAGGCTACCTGTTCCCCATAGGACAAAATGGGAAGTTTGTTTATAACATCTTATAAACATAACTGGCCCTGGGAACTAGGTAGGAAAATAAAGTTTAGTATGCCTGAACTCACAATCTAAAGATGCATCTTTTAGTGAAGGTGATTTTTACATTCTGTGTTTGAAAATACCAGTTTTAGAAAGTAGGTATTTTCTTGCTCAGTCATCCCGTGTGCCTCTGCTGGAATGTGGATTGTCTGTCTGGGTTTTGGATGACAGAAGGCTGGGGAGCAGGAGTGGCTCCAGATAGTCTAGGTGGGTCAGGAAAGGGCTGAATAGACCTGGGCTGCAATTGGGGAAGGGGGAGGAGATTTCCTTGCACCTCAAAGGGCCTGGTCTGCCTCTGACAATGCTGTCTCCACCTCCTGCCAGGAAGTCACACCAGAGGAGGCAGAACTGGTTCTGGCAGGGCACAGACACTCTCAGCCTAAGAGATCAAAGGATTTTGGGATATAAATATTGGGGCCCAGACCCCTGAACTTTAGAACTCTTTTGGACCAGGAAGACTTCCAAGAAGAAGAGCTGGAGAAGCTGTGAGGAGGAACTACCACTTTGCTGTGTGCTTTGCTGTGTTGGCCTGCAGTGGCTGCTTCTGTCTTGGGCAGTGAAAGGACTGGACTGAACTTTCTGCAATCTACTTTTGTGAGTTTCTCCAAGGGCTTGAGGTAGAGCTTGCCCCCTGTTCAAGAAGTCTCAGGCACAACAAAGACTTCAAGCTCTTCTGCCCTCAGCACTGGGGACTGTGTGTTTTGTGCTGCAACAGAAGAAAAAGCAACCCGACAACGTCGACGACGCCGCTGCCGACTCCGTGTCCTGATTGCACCGCAGAGGGCACCGCCGCACTGCGACCCTGGTCTCACCAATGACGCCTGCTGACGCCACCACCGAGCCGCTGCTCGCACCGCGACCTGTGGGCACCGTAGTCCGCACCGCCTCGCTTCACGACAACGCCTTGGTATCCCAGACGACGACGCCCCACGACAAAATCGACGCCGCTGCTTGCACCGTGGTTCGAGGGCACCACTCGTAAAGTTACACGACGTACCGCCCTCATCCCGCACCGCAGCCTTGGCCTACCGAAGCCGGCGCCATCGACTCCAGTTCGTCAGCCGACGACAGCGCTTCAGCAACGACGACGCCGCTGCTTGCACCGCGACGAGCACCGCATTCACTTCGCACCACGACCCTGGTCTCACCGATGACGCCATCTGACACCGCCACCGAGCCGCTGCTCGCACCGTGACCTGCAGGGCAGCGCACGCCGCACCGCTGCACTTCGCACTGCAGCACCCGACGCCTGCCAACGCCAGCGCTACTGACTTCACCAGAGAGGAGTTCGATCTGCAACGCGTGTGACTTCGAGGGCCCGACGACTCCTGCACCGACCTCCGGAACCGACACCTGCGGACGCCGTGCTTTCGGAAGCTCAACGAGAGGTCACAGACGCCCTGCATTTCTAAAAGGTACTGTTTGCGGGTCTTCCCGACACCATAGCTGGCCCGCGACGCCACGGATTTGTTTGCTTACGACGCCGGGATAGCCCCAGACGGAGCTATCGACATCAAGGAACTGTTTTTCAAGCATATTTTGATAACTGAAGATTTTTAAGTTCTGTATTGTGGATTTTTATCGTTTTTGGTCTTGTCTTAAGTATATAAAAATATTGGATATTTTTCTAAACTGGTGTGGTGTCCTTTTGTAGTGCTTACACTGTATTACTGTGGGTTATGTGCAAATGCTTTACACACTGCCTCTAAGATAAGCCTGACTGCTCGTGCCAAGCTACCAAGGGGGTGAGCAGGGGTTATTTTAGGAGTGTAACTCCCTTATCCTGACTAGGAAGAAGGGTCCCTATTTGGACAAAGGTACAAACCCTTGCCAACTAGAGACCCCCATTTCTAACACTCCTACATTCAAACTGGTTAGATGGATAAGGCCTGGGACCCTGGAACGAGGAAGTTGAAAGTTGACACTCCTATCTGTTATTTTGAGTTTCTTAAAGATAAAGACTGAAATGTGAAATTCACTATAAATTGTAATTCAACCAAGATAAACTTTCTAGATGTCACATATTATGTTTCTGACAATAGAATTCAGAGTACGCTATTCTGCAAACCCACGGAATGTAATAGCACTCTGTTAGCAAGTAGCGCACATCCCTCTAGCACAGAGGTCTTCAAACTTTTTTATGCTGAGACCCCCTTGTCAAATTTTTTTAGGCATAAGGACCCCCTCCTGACAAAAGTTTTTTTAGAACCCGGTACTGATCGACAACTATCGCCAACCATAAACGCCCCCAATTCCCACAGCAAATAATTTTTACGGTGGGGAAATAATATTAAACAGTGTTTAGCAAACCAAAGGTCCGTGAGCGTGGGAGTGGTCAAAGGTGTGGCTAAAAACAAAGGGCCTCATTTATGAGGAATTGGCGTGAGGGCAGCGCTGCAAGTCTTCTTGCTGAGCTGCCCTATGCCAATGTAAAAGGGCAGGAATGCACCGTATTTATACGGTGCATTCCTCTCCTTTCCCCTAGTGTTGGTGCACAAATTGCTGCCTAGCACCAACATAGGCAGGATTGTTTTTGTGTACGATGTGGCACCTTCCTTCACAAAAATGATCCTAAAAGGCGTTTTCCCCTTTCTATGTGAGCTGCAGAATGTAGCACACATGGAAAGAGGAAAAAACGAGTAGAAATAAAAACATTTCTCCTCGTTACGCCTCTGCTGGAGAGGCGTACGTTTTTGGCGCTGCTTCAGGTTTACCTGATTTTGTAAATATGGGGCAGCATCAGAATCCAAGGGTGTTACGTGGGAACCCCACCCAGAGCGGCCAGTGCAGGTAAGCACGGTGGGGCGGGGTGGGGGTGAGTTGACAGACGACGACAAGGGAAAATAACATTAAAAAAAAGAAAAGCACTTACCTTGCGCTCGCCGCATCGCTGACTCAGCAATGCGGCGAGCGCAAAGTAGGTGTTTTACTTTTTTTTAATGTTATTTTCCCTCGTCGTTATCTGTCAACTCCCCCCCAACCGTGTTTACCTGCACTGGCTGCTCCTGAACCCCACGCAACGCCCATGAAACACCTCATTGACGCAGAGTAAGGCAACGTAGTGCCTTGTGCTGCTTTGTCTTACTCTATATCTATGAGGCCATGCAATGCCATGCAGGGTGACTTTGCACCGCCTCATAGATATGGTTGAGATACTTGCACCACAGGAGCGTCAAAAAAAGTGATGCTCTGGCGGTGCAAGCCTCTCATAAATAAGCCCCAAAATATTCTGTACGTTTTTTAGGTCTTTCACCAGCAGGTATCTCCATATAAATTAATGGGCAGTGTAAATGAAAAATAAATAAAAAAAAGTTGTTACTCGGTGGGAAATGCACTGTAGTACATTATGAAACCTCTATTAGTTAATGCACTGCAGAGGTCTGTGTGTAACCAGAGAGCCACAGAATTAAATCTTGATTAGTGCAGTGGAGAATAGTGATTTGTGTATTTTAAGTGCTACGAGTTCACAGCCTGTGACAGAAAGCGCTGTGAATAAGTACGTCATTATTGTATACTTGCATTACACACACTATAAGATAGACTGATACAACATGTGAAAATATTTTTACGATAAAATGGTGCTTCAAAAATGTAGATTTTAGTAATACCCAAGCGTATGTAATGCAATTTTTTTTTTTTTACATAACTGTCCCTTCTACACTTCCCTAGGTGTACTAAGGGCTGTATAAATATAGTTACAATTAAAAGTACGCACTTCTCAGCCCAGTTGTTAACTTTTTGCAATACCACTCAAAAAAACAAATCTTTGTCATCACAAAGCTTGGAGTGATTCCATCAATTACAGCCAGAACCAGCTCCCAAGCACCTTTTACACTTGCAGATTAACTATAGGTGCCCATTTGCATTTCATTCAGGCAAGCAGGCATCTTGGCACAAAAGCTTTTCACAGCACAACACTCAATTGATAAAACTTCAGCTGATAACAATCGAAATCTATCTTTTTCCAAAACCAAAGCACAAGTGATGCTGGGGAATGTGCAGCCCCCTTCCCTGGATTCCAAGGCCCCCCTGGGGGTCGCGCCCCACAGATTGAAGACCTCTGCTCTAGCACTATCAATGCTATTCCTTTTGGTGAGATGTTGAGCGTCAGGAGGAATTGTTTTGAAGAGAGGGAGTGCACAGATAGCCTTATGACACACAGGATGTCACAAAGAGGATATAATACCAAATACCTTAGGGAGACACAAAGGAAAGTGACTAACTTAAATAGAGATGCCCTCTTAGAAAACAAGAATAAAAAGGATAAAAATAACAGTCATCTAGCTTTCACTACCACATATTATTTGTCCAGCCATCAGATATGGTGAATATTGAATGGCCATTGGGAACTTCTAGCTGGTGTTCCTGGTTTGGAAACTGTTTTAAAAAGCAAAGCAAACCAATGATTACATATTGAAGACGACGCACCATCAAGGATATTGTTAGTCCTAGTTACATGCCCGCGTGCAAGAAGAACAGAAGCACTCTGAAATGGTTACCACAACAACCTAAGGGTTTCCTCACTTGCACTATGTGCCAATTTGGCATTTATAAAACAACTACTTTCAAGTATAATACAGCATATGACTATTAAATCAGTGCATTTATCAAGTGTCGGATGACATTTGTTGTATACGCTATAATTTGTACTTGTGGTAATGCAAACATAGGAAGTACCACCAGAGAACTTAGGGGCCTATTACGATGGCGGTCGGGAAACCTCCCCGACCGCCATGATAACGGGAAAAGACCGCCCACAAGGCCCGCGACATAACCGCTGGTCGCATTAGGATGTTCCTTGCTCGAAATCCGACTGCGGCAGTCGGATCGCGGGCCTTAACATTGCGGCGGTTGATGCTGCCCGCAGCACCGCAGCGATGTCCAAATGAGCATGTCCTGCATTTCCCTGCACTGCGTGGCAGGCACAGCACAGTGCCTGCCACCTGGTACAGGGACATGTAGGGGGGGACCATGGTTACCCCCCCCCAGTGCACCCACACCCCCCACAAAACATTGGGGTCCCACAACGGGCCCCCGGAAGACAATCACCGCATGCCTTTCCATGGCTGTCTGACCGCTGGGGAAAGGCTGGCTACCGCCGGCATCATAATCGTGCCGGCGGAGCCTGCACTGCCACCATTATCCCGGTCCTTCTCCGTCCGCAGGGCAGGAGTGCGGATGGCAACCGGTGGAAAAGCGGCGGTCGGTATTTCCCACCGCCGCGGTCACCGCCGCCATCCTAATCTGACCGGCGGTTTTCTGGCTTGCGATCGCGGTGGATGTGCGCCGCAGGTCCGGCGGTTGCCACCGCCGGCCGGGCGGTGGTCATCCGACCGCCATCGTAATAGGCCCCTTAGGTCCTGGATAGCAGACCATGCTTGAGCTAGCCGTAACAGAGATACTGCCTACCCCTTGTCTTTCCATGCATGCAATAGAGATGCAGAGTGTACCTTCGAATTTCATGGAATTGATGTGACAGCGGATGTTCATGGTGGTGATAGGGAACGCTGCCTCAGACAATGTGCGCTGTGTCCTTGTCCTTGTTTTAAAGAGCAAGCAAAGAAGTAAAGAATGAACATTCCAAATTAATGTGTTTTTGTGATGCTTGGTTTTAATGATTGAAACTTTAACTCTGCCTTTTGACTGTCTCTGGGATATTAGGACCTATGCTATGGTTTTTCTAGTCTTACACTTGTATTTGAGTGCATCTCCCTCTAGTTGTGAGATTTCTCGAATTATTCAGCTTTTTAGGATGGAGTCCAGGACGCACACATTGTCTTCTGACTCCTTGCTAGGCCACCAGTAGCACACCTTCCTTCCCTTCAGGTGATTTGCACCAAAAGCTCCAAGTGAAACAAACTTAAAAAATGTAACTGCCTGTCATAAACCATCAGAGAAAACGGCAAGATAATGGAATTTCTGTGTTGTGGAAACTTTCAATAACTCAAAAAGAGGTAGTATATAGGAAATTTCACAGCATTACAGCATTTCATTGGAGCATTCCTATTTCCTTTTTCAATGTCTGGGGGATTATATTCAGATTCTCACTAGTTACTGTCTCGCAGTTCAAAAGTCCCATTCAGTTGGGGAATATTCCGTTCCTATCTCTCTGCTTCTACATTCAAACTGGTTAGATGGATAAGGCCTGGGACCCTGGAACGAGGAAGTTGAAAGTTGACACTCCTCCTATCTGTCAAGTGTCTTCTCCCTCTCAACTCCTCCATTTAAAGTTGCATACTTGTGGTGTGAGGCTTGCAAGCCAACATGACAGACGCAAGTTCTGAGCTCCGTCACCACCCATTTGAGGAAGGATACCAGAAGGTGCCCATCCAAATAACAAGCTCCCAGAGGGTGGCTGCTGCCACCTCAGAGTCATGTGCATCTGCTTTTTCAAGGAAGTAGTGCCAGCGAACACCCGGATCATGAGGTCATGGAAGGGAGTTGCAGAACAAAATCAAGATGGCAGTGCCCACGTGGAGGAGACAATACACTGTCACAGAGGGCTGGAACAGAAGGTATGAGGTCACCTGTGGTGAGCGCCACTACATCAGTGTACTGACAGTTGTGATCGTCCCGGCAAGCAGCAAGGGACGGATCTAAGAACTGGTGAACGAGGCCCTGAGTTCGAGGGGTTTAGACTGCAAGCAGCAGCCTCCAAGAGCCATAAGCAATCTATGCCAAGTGTGAGGGCCCCCCACAGGAGCTTTCAATAACCTTACTAGGTACTATAGATCACAACTGGAGCATTGAAAAATGCAAAAGAGGCCAGCCATTCTTGGGACCACTATGGACATGACAAACACTGGAAGGTCTGAATTTATACAGAAGCGGTGAACACTAAAAGGCTACACTGCAAATGAGTAACACATGGCATATGACAACAGAGACTGACCATAAGCAGCGTAAGACATTGCAGTTCATTAAGCCATACTGTGAAATCGCCATTTAAATTTCCTCTGTGAGAGTGTCTAACTGAGGCAAAGGAAGCCCTTCTGGGAAACTACACAATGAGGACTGGAGGACACACCATCTGGAGCCTCACCAGAAAGGCCCAGCATGGCCTCCAAGAAAGACGGACCTACCGTTACAGAAGACGATCTACAGACCTGCCTGCAAGTCCTCGGGGAGGAATGGCAAGCAGACCTGAAACAGGAGCTATACAGTGTAAAAAAGAGCACCAATGACACAATCATGACCTGAATAGACACACTGAATGAATCAACATACAAGAGATGTCACAGACAAAAACACCCTAAAAAATGAGGACTTTGGAATCACGCGTGGACAAAGTCTTCAACTTTGATGGCGTTGTTTGTTTTTCCATGTACCATCTTTTGTGCTGCAACTTAAATATGAAGATTGCAACCACAGGGAAGGTAGAGGCAGCATTAGAATCACAGAACGTTTGGTCATATACTGCAAATGGAAAAGGGAGAAACTGTTGGTACTGAGAGGCACACAGAGTTGAACCGAGGACTATTTATACCACAACCAGACCCAGAGTTTGTCGAGAAGGGGGGCCTTCTGCATCCGGCCCAGTCAGGGTTTAGGGTCTCCCACAGCACCGAGTTAGCCCTGGTGGAGGTCTCGGAGGCCATTCGGGAGTGTCTGGACGCCGGCGGGAGGGCAGCGTTGATCTTGCTTGACCTGTCGGCGGCGTTCGACACGGTCCTGTACTCACTGCTCCTTATGCGACTCGCCGAGATCGGTGTGTCGGGTACTGCTTGGGGCTGGCTCAGGTCCTTCTTGGAAGGACGGGTTCAGCAGGTCTGGCTTCCGCCGTCCTCTTCTTCTCCTCAGTCAGTGACTACAGGAGTCCCCCAGGGGTCCTCCCTTAGCCCCCTTCTTTTCAACATTTATGTTACCCCTCTGGTATATTTGGCAGAGGATCTGGGGGCTAAGGTTATGGCTTACGCTGACGACACGCAGCTTCTTTTCACATGGGAAAAAAATGCGGACTCAGTCTCTTCTGCTCAACACTGTTTGTCTTCTATTTTCAAATGGCTTGCTGCCGCACAACTCAAGTGTAATGAAGAGAAGTCGGAGATCCTCCTCTTTGGAAAATTCCCTTCCGATTTCAGGGAAACTCTTTGGCCACCCGAGTTCCCCCTGCCTACATCAACAGGGAAGCCCGCTAAGAACCTGAGGGTGTGGTTTGAAGAGAACCTTTCTTTCCCTACTCAGGTCAAGAAGCTTGCCGGCAACTGTTTCAGTCTTCTTAAAACCCTTAGGAAGTTCCTTCCTCTTCTTCCCAGGGCAGCGAAAGAAACAGTCATCTGCGCTCTCATCCTGTCTCGGCTTGATTATGCCAATGCTCTTTATGCTGGCATCCCTGGCTATCTGTTGAAGAAGCTTCAGGTGGTCCAAAATGCGGCAGCCAGACTTCTTCTTGACATTCCCTCCAGAAGTAGTGTGAGACATCACCTACGCTCACTGCACTGGCTTCCCGTGGCCGAACGGGTCAAATTCAAATCTTTAGTTATTGCCCATCGCGCTCTCCATGGCCACGGCCCTACCTACCTGCAAAAACGCTTCTCCTTTTATGCCCCTTTGAGACAATTGCGTTCTACGTCCCAATGTCTAGCCCAGGCTCCTCGCTTTAAATACCAGAGGCTAGGTGGCAGCTCTCTCGCCCGCAAAGCTGCTGTGGCATGGAACGCCCTTCCCTTTGCTTTACGGAACATTCAGGACCCGTTGGTTTTTAAGAAGAACCTGAAAACGTTTCTTTTTGTCTAATGCCAGCCTTCCACTCCTCTTGGTTTCGCGCCTGGACACTCTTGAGTATCTGTGCGCGTTATAAAATAAAATAACATAACATAACATAGCAGAGCTAAGGCTTGGATTACGAGTTTGATGGTAAATATCACTAAAGGTGCATGTAATTACCAATACCATGGGGTTAGGTAAATAACACGTGTTTAATAACACGGATTATGAGTTTTTACCATGCAAGGTGGGATCATTTTTTAACGCAAGTGTTAAATAGAGAATGTGTGTTATTTAGCGCATGTTGTAAATATCGAATTTGTTATTTAGCGCATGCGTTTAATAACTCACCCAATGAATAGCACATGCATAAAACAGCAGGGGGTGGCCATTTTCAGGCATTGGAAGTTCCTGTAGGGTGGAAATATTCACTAGAGAACAGAAACAGCCAGAGCAACTCACAAAAGAACCATAGGACACCCCAAAAGTACACCAATTACTCCTTCCTGTGTGGGGTTGTGTTGTAATATTTACTTTGTGTAGACAAAGCATCTTGAAACAAGACAAACAGAATTCAGTGGCATCCTTTGATATCACTCACATCACTCAGTAGAAACCTGCCAAACTCTTTTGCCATGGACACAGGCAGGAGAAGAAAGTACAAGTTTACAGATCCTGAGCTGGAGGTCCTGGCCAAAGAGGTGATAAGACACCATGACTGCCTAATGTGCCGCCTCATGCTGTAGGTGCCACCAAAAGAAATGAAAACATGCTTGTAGGAGATAATGGCCAAAATCAAAACTGAATCAATATATCCACATGAAGTCAAGAACATTAAAGCAGGTTCTAAACCTTGAAATTCTATGTACTTAATGCGAGCTGACAAGCACAAGCACTAAAGCATGGTATGGCAAGTGGTGGTAGTTCTCCACCTCTGCTCTATATCAAGCTGTGGTAAGAAACAATTATGACCATCCTCAACTTGTCTGGAGTGGAAGATCATCTTCAACATGTCTGGAGTGGAAGACATGAAAGGAGGTCTTGAGGTTGGAAGAATCCAAGGTAATATTCATGAGAGTTGCAATGGAAGTACTGAGGTTGTAAAAAGTTGACATGCTTGAGAATCACCATCTCTGTGAAGAGTGGACAATGCAATTTGTTACACACATTCACATTGAATCATGTTAATGTCATAGGGGCTAACAACTCTGGAATGATACTGCTGACATGTATTGAGATTGGACTACAACAATCATAATGCACTGTAATCTTGATGATTAAGGATTGATTTGTCTGCCCAGTACCTTAAGGGTGATGTTTGACCACAGTATGACTAATGTTACTTCTTGTCTGTATCATAACATTGGGATTTTGTCCAGAGCACCCAATAGACCAGTTCAGTATACAGAGATCCACATCCAACAGGATTTCCTTATAAACTGTGTGTTTCATTTGACAGTTTCAGCACACTTTGTTACGTTTCATAGGGTACCCCAATATAGGCTTGAGTAGTCCCCTAACCATTCACCTACATTTACCGTACCATTACACTACATAACGGGTTTTGGTATTGACCTTTTACCTAGTTAAGTGCTGCATAAATGTCGCGTGGCTTTCCCCGAAAACTAGCCTAATTAATTATGCATCAGGATTCTCAGAATCACAGCAGGATTACCATCTTCTGTATAATAACTATGTAAAAGGGTCATCCCTTCCATCATCCTCGGCCGACATGATACAGCAAGGTAGAGTCCCCTGAGGGTACCTTTTGGGTATATATACACCATATCTTTGCCAGAGCAGGCAGAGTAGAAAGACTTCCATGCTGACATACTGACGCGAGACGCTGAGGTTCCTGCATGCAGACACTCCAGATCGCAGTGGTCTGACATCCCTTGCGGGATGTCCATATCGAGACCAAGATGGGGTCCCATTGTCTCTCACTTCAGGTAATGGGGTTGGCCTCATCCTAGGGGGATTCTTGGCTTTACACCTACATGCATGCTAGGTACACTTAGGTACATCTAGTCAGGGTTGCATCGTAGGAGTACACATTATTACTGTCATGTATTTATATGCTTGCATATATTCATTGTTTTTAGCACTATGGTAGAAATCTATCATCCATTTGGTGCTTATAAGCATTTAAATCTGTTTCTGACTTATGGTTGTTTCAGCACACCTATTTTACACTAGAATGACGCTGGCTCAATAAATACTCATTGAAAACGTCCCCACTGTTTATTCTGTGTATCTCTCTGAGACCAAAGTGAGCACGAGTGACTGAGCGAAAAGTACTGTACTGTTTCCACGATCCCTGATGCGACAGGGTTGTCATGTTCGATAGTTGCCAGGAACTATTCTCTACTTGGTAAGAGGACTTTACAGTGGAACTGTGAGCTAGCTGGTATACAGGCGAACATAACCGGTGGGGGTGTCTGGAATCAGTCTGGACACCAATCCTACAATTTATGTTGTCTAAACACGCAGATCCTATATAGGTTTATAGGGACTACACGACAACTTGTTTCTGTCTACCTGAGGTCACCATGTGTATATGAGTGCAGCCAATTGGCCCTAGGATACCAGCAAATCCTGCTGTAGCAAGATGCTTGCTTTGTTGGCATTAGCTGTGTGGGTGTCCAAAGGGAAATGTATATGCTGCTCACTCACTCTCTGTAAAGCATCCATCACTTAGCAGAGTATTTTGCTAAAGGCTGACTGAGAAATGCCACACATCAATCCTACTCTCTGCTGTGTGGTGCCTGTTGCAAAACATTCAAGCACTTATAGCGATTTCAGCAAGGGGGAATGGCAGTGGATATCTGTGTTGGGCTCCATGGTATCCATAATTATGAAAATATGTTTTGTATGGTGCCAGGTTGACTCATGTTTATAGGTTTTGGCCTTACACTGTCAATCCAGACTCATATCCTGTGTTGCGGCACCATTTGGGATCATTGATTGGTGCCCTGGTTTCCATCATCATGCTGCATGGTTTGTTGTAGGAGAACATGGATCTGGCTCAGTGATAAGGGAAGATATAGTAGCTACCCAAAGGTTAACTTCACCAAACCATCATCACGACTGTATCAAGCTTATCATGAAAAGTGCAGACCTAGTGGAAAACCTTTTTACACTGGAGTTTCGTACCACCTCTCCTGAGCACTCAACAATCCAATTTAGACGCTCCCCCCCTAGCAGTAGGAGTGATAATTTGCCCAGGCATAGGTTATATAGCATGCAGGGAAGCTCTACCCTTGATAATAACGATTGACTGAGGAAAACATCGCCCCCAAAACAACAAGGTTGCTTAATAGCTAGTCCAACCTTTGGGGTCAGCCTTGCATGCCCCAAAGATTTTACTGTAGAGCAGATACAATCCCTTAAGACTAATCAGGCCCTTTCTACCCTGACAGATGCCACGCTGGTGGTGGGTAGCCTCCCTCCTTTTACACCTATGGGGCGGATGTCTTTATGTACAATCCCAACCAAGAAGAATACCATGCTGTCTTGGAACATTGCAGGACTTAGCACGAAGATGGGCTCTCCTGAGTGGCACACATTCATAGAGGAATATGACATCTGCCTCTTTCAAGAAACCTGGGCAGAGGCTCCTCTTTTTTGTGTAGGGTATCTAAACTATCATATCCCGGCTAGTAAGGGAGCAAAAGGAAGGCCATCGGGGGGCTTGACCATTTGGGTGCGACAAGAACTAGAGTTAAACATACAGGTACTCTCAACTCAGAGTCACGATATCCAGGCAGTTAGATTGACCACGTGTGAACACAGGAACATAGACATATATAATGTCTATGTGAGAGGGACTAGAGGGAAAAAGTCGGGAGTTTTGGCGGCTCTCAACGATCTCCTCGACTCACAACAGGAAGTTCCTAATATTATAGTTGCGGGGGATTTCAAAACGACGTTTGAGCCCCTAACTAAGGAGGGAGGTCACCTTACAGATGAAGAAGACAATAAGTGGGGCATCCCAAAGTTGGAGCTAGACCCCATAAGGAAATGGTCCGATGTGGTTATTCAAATAAATAATATCTGTATGGAAAAGGGCCTGTGGGCCGCAAACGGACGCACACATTCTGATAGAACTGGGGCTAACACTTTTAATAATGGCTATAGTGCTAGCAGGATAGACTACATACTGATGAGCCTGGAAATATGGCATGCCCTCAGAGACATGGTGCTCAGAGCTAGGCTTGAAAGCGATCATAGCCCCTTGTGTGTGACTATGGATTTGTGTAGGCAAAAGGTAAATACCCAACTAAGAAATGAATATTCCCCAAGTGACGTTATTCCATCTAATGATATGAGACGTCTGAAATGGGTAAAAATAATAGAAACGCCAGATCTGCTAGATAATATTAACAAGGGCATGGACAGCGCCATAAACAAGCTAGAGGTCAGTGTAGCAAACTCCACGGCCCTAGCCCAAATAACGAGCATACACAACAAATTCTTTGCACACTTGCGCACCCACTTTTTTAAGCAGGGCAGAAATAAGAAGGTTCCAAAACAGAAAGTTGGGCAATGGTACAATAAAGAATGTCGAGAGGCACGACTAGCTCTAGGGGTAGCCATTAAAGTAGGCGACCCTACAGCAGTTCGAGTGCTAGGTCTATTTATAGGGGTACCGAGACAAAAGCAAAGAAAACATGGGATGATAAAAGGTGACGGGAATTAAGGGAGGCCTGTGCCATGAAAAATTCCAAACAGTTTTGGAATGTATACAAATGGGACAGCGGAGGACAGGCCCAGCAGCCCCAAAACCATGTATCACAGAAGGACTGGGTGAACCATTTTAAACCCCAATATGCCTCAAAATCAGTTGGAGATGTGGGTGATATCATCAGAACACCTTATCAGGACAGGGCCTTCAGTAGGGCTGAAGTAGAAACAGCACTTAAATCGATAATGGCTGGAAAGGCACCTGGGCCAGATAGCATACCTGGGGATGTCTTTTTATATGATAAGGACAGATGGTGCCGATACATCCTTCTGCTGACTAATGCCATCGCCCAAGGAGCCCCAATCCCAGACTCCTGGAAAGGAGCAGAAATTATACCTGTTTTTAAGAAAGGGGATAAGTCATGCCCAGGGAACTATAGGCCAATCAGTTTAATTGACTGTATGAAAAAGGTAATGGGGAGACTGGTGCTCAATAAAGTACAAGAGTGGATTGATGAGTTCAAGGTCTTATCTCCATTGCAAGCAGGGTTCCGGGCTTTTACTAGCACCATAGATCAGGTGTTCAGGTACGTCTTGATTTATTGGAAGACGGTGACTTTGGGCAAGGGTAGCTTATATGCCGCTTTTGTTGACCTCAAGTCGGCATTCAACCTTGTACCGCGCTCCAAACTATGGAATACTTTACAAGAATTAGGGATGCCACCTGAATTACTGTCCCTTATCATTAGACTACACGAAAACAATAGTGCCAAAATTAGATAGGGCAGGCAGGGGGAAGTCACTGAATCGTTTCCTATAGAAAGAGGTGTGCGTCAAGGATGCGTGATGGCTCCGACGCTATTCTCATTATACATCAACGGAATAGTGAACTGCATGAGTTCTATCCCTTCAGATGCCCCAGTACTAGCAGGTGAAAAAATCCCCATACTAATGTTTGCGGACGACACATTGATTATCTCCAAGACCACAAGCGGACTCCAGAAGGCCCTAAAAACCTTTGAGGAGTTTTGCTTACAGCGGGGCTTAGAGGTCAATGTGTCGAAAACAAAACTAATGGCCTTTAACACGCATAGGGCCTATAAGGGGGGCATCCAAATGAATGATAGGCTGCTAGAACATGTTAAAGAGTTCACCTATTTAGGGGTTAACATTCAGGACAACCTGAAATGGAATCACCAGATTGACTTGGCATCCCTTAAACACAGGCAATTGTCGGGGGTGCTACATACGGAACATAACACCTCACACACTAAGCCCATCAGCCCGGCACTTGAGATTTACAACATGAAAGTCATCAGTTCAGCCCTTTATGGATCAGAACTTTGGGGGTGCGAGAACCTATCCACGCTCACATCTTCAGAAAATAGGTTCCTGAGGAAAATCACTAGGCTACCACAAAGTACCCCAATGTGTCCGTTATTATACGATCTTGGGAGAAAACCCATTGCAGCTATAGCTAAACTTTGACTCATCCTGTACTGGCAGAGACTTTGGACTTCACCCAAACTTGCAGGATATGCGGCAGGGTTTCAAGATATAATAAGGGTTGACACTTCGCACCGCATAAAATGGTTATGGGCGGTTAGAGATATTTTATCCAGCATTGGCATGATTTCACTATGGAACGATCCAATAAATTCCACTTTTCCCGCAAAGAAGATTCTGAAGGATAAATATTGGGAATGGATCCAGTTTAATACACTTAGAACTAGTGAGCCATCTTCCCTAACTTGCCTTTTTTTTAGAACATAAAGTTATCCCGAAGCTGGAGTCATACTGGGATCAAATCACAAAACTGCTTGACCGGAAACTGTATTTCCAGTTTAGGGTGGGCACACTGCCATTAAGAGCATTCACTGCTAGATGGAACAAACCCAGTGTTGATGTGTGCCTGGTATGCAAGTCTAGCATTGAATCTTTGGCTCACTTACTCTTTGTTTGTGCTGGATATGCCGTCCCGCGTCGTGTCTGGCTGCTACCAATTTGTAAGCTTTTGGGCACAAGAAGGGCTAGCGATGCTGAAAGAATCCTGCGGTCTGACACATCAGCAACGACTGTCATAGCCATGGCAAAATACTTAGTGTTGTCATGGACAATAAGGTCTAACTCTCTACGTCTAGGCGAGGATAAGTGAGGAAGTGATTGACTATACTCAATCGAGTTAGCGCAGTAGATGTTAGATTGACTCCCTATGTCTGTGTCTAGGCCAGGATAAGTGAGGAAGTGATTAATTATACCCAATCGAGTTACCAGATAAGATGTTGGATTGAATCAAGGGTTAAATTTGTTTAAAAATGCTATTTAAATTGTAATATTCAAAATGTTTTAAACTATGTTTTATCGTAATGCGATTTTTTTTTGATAAACAAATTTTATTGTTTTACAGCGTATGAAACAACTCAGCAAGTACACGATGGACCCAGAATCAGTGACATTTTGATAGTGAACGTATCCCACATTCCCGCACTCCATAAAACCTGCACAGATAAAAATAACGAAACAAATCATTCCGAGCCTTCTACCGTACCCAGCCATTTCCCCCACACCCGTCGATATTTCTTGGGGCACCCTCTTGCCACGTAAAGAGCCCTCTCCTGGGTCGCACACCAGTCCACCCCCCGTCGCCACCTCCCTATGTCCGGCGGTTCAGGATTTATCCATGCCGCCGCTATGTCCCGCTTTGCCACCATCATGGCTGTATTGAAAAATAATTTGTCATTCCGGGACCCATCCAGCCCATCCAGGATTCCCAGTATGGAGTGCCGCGGGTCATGAGGAACCTCCCAACCCAGGACCTCCGTTAGCTCCCCCTCAATTGCCCCCCAAAATCTCTCCAGCCGGGGGCAGGACCAAACCACATGGAAGAAGTCAGCCGGGGCATGGGTGCATCTCGCACACGACGCATCGGGACGCAGGCCCGCTCGATGCAAGCGCAGGGGAGTAAGGTAAGCGGCGTGTAAGTAGTAAAGTTGGATCAGCTTAAGTTTAGCAGAAGTGGTGACTGTCTTGGGTGCCATAAGTGCATCGCGCCAGTCCACCTCGTCGAGGGGGCCCACCCATTCCACCCATTGGTCCTTCAACTTGTCCAGGGAGGTGGAAGTATTGTTGACTAGGGTGCGGTATATGCGGGAAATGCCCCCTTTACCTAAATCTCCCAGCATTGTCTGCGCCTATGTAGGGCTGTGTTCGGGGAGCCGCGTGTCGTCCGCAATGTGCATCCGGATTGCATGCCTCAGCTGCAAATACTTATAAAATTGAGAGGAGTGTAAGGAGTAACGGGTTTGGAGCTCCGGAAAGGAAAGCAGGTGGCCTGTAGCCCATACATCCCCCAGCTGTGTAATTCCAATGAGATCCCACGATTTAAACCCCTGCAACCCACTAACTTCCCGGAGCCAAGCCCCTTGCCAGAGGGGTGTACACCGAGTGAACCTACGCGTCCACCCAGTATGACGCAGCGAGGCCCGCCAGGCCAGGAACACGGAGCGTGTGACCTCCGGTAGCTGGGATGGGATGGTCTTCCCGTACAGCATTGATTGAATGGCGGGTAGTCCCAGCTCGCTCAGCTCGAGCCTGTAGGCCGGATCGGACCAGCCCCCGTTGAACCAGTCGTGAACCACCAGGAGACGCGCAGCCAGGAAGTAAAGGTATAGGTTCGTCATCCCCATTCCCCCGTCGAAGGAGGGGATCCGACAAGTAGACAGAGCCAGGCGTGCCCTACCCCCATTCCAAAGGAACTTGGTGGTAATACTGTCCAATTCCCGGAACCAAGGCCTGGGGAAGCAGAAGGGAGTATTCTGGAGGACGTAAAGAAATCTGCGGAGGATCATCATTTTAAACAGGGCGACCCTCCCCAACGGGTTAAGTGGAAGAGTCTTCCACTTATGGAGATCTTCCTTGGTCTTTTTAACAACTGGGGCAACATTGAGCGCCCAGCCCAGTTCGGGAAGGAGGGTGATCCACAGCCCCAAGTACTTAAAGGATTGTCTCCGTAGCGGTATGGTGGATTGCCAGTCGTAGCATTCCCTAGAGAGGTGCAGAGGAACCAGGACGGACTTCCCAGGGTTCAGTCTAAGCCCGGAGGCCTGCCCAAAGTGTTCTAGGGTCTGGAGACACCGTGGCCCCGAGGAGGCCGGATCGGCCAGGAAAATCAGAACGTCATCCGCATAAAGTGCGATCTTGTCCGCCTCCGCACTCGGCCACTCCCATCCACGAATACCGTCCTCGGCCCGCACCAGAGCGGCCAGGGGCTCCATAACCAGGGCGAATAGCAATGGAGAGAGAGGACATCCCTGTCTAGTGCCCCTGTGAATAGGGAAGGCTTCTGACAGTACACCGTTGACCAGCACACGCGCTCGCGGGTGGGCGTAAAGGACCTGAACCGACGCTCTAAATCGAGGCCCAAAACCCAATTCGGTCAGCACATCCTGCAAATACGTCCAATCCACCGAATCAAATGCCTTTTCGAAATCGATGGACAGGAGAGCCAAGTACGGAGTTAGCAAGTGCCTGTGGGCTAGAGCCAGTTGCAGCCTCCGGAGGCAGTGACGGGTCCCGTGCTGAGGCATGAAGCCACATTGATCTACGTGGACCAGGGAAGCCAAGTAGGGCTTCAAACGCTGAGCCAGAATGGCGGCGTACAGCTTAATCTCCGTATTGAGGAGCGAGATAGGACGATAGTCCGCACATTGACGCGAAGGGGGCTGGGATTTCGGGAGGACCACGATGGTGGCAATATCAGTTTCTGGCGGAAAGGAGCCCCTCTCCACTGCCTCCTGAAACAAAGCGGCCAGACGGGGCACTAAAATTTCGCGGTACGCCGCGTAATATTCCTGGGGAAGGCCATCAGGGCCCGGAGTCTTGCCCGAAGAGGCAGAGGAGATGGCGCCCTCGATTTCTTTCAAAGAAATGGGCCGTTCCAAATCCTTCTGGGCAGCCGCCTCCAGGTAGGGAAGACGTACCTTACCCCGGTCAAGGAGATCAGAGAGCGAGAGGGCAGGGACACGTGCTGCATATAAACATCGATAATAGGTGGCAAAGGTGTTGGCCATCACCGTAGGGGCGCAGTGCACCATTCCTGCCTCATCCGCCACTTCTGAGATAATGCGGCTCGCCCTGGGGTAGGTGGCTAGCCTGTGCAGGATCGTACCGTTCTTGTCCCCCAGCCATAGATTCGCGCTACCGACGACCTCCATAGGAGCTTGGCAGCGTCCAAAGATAGTTGCTTAATTTCGTCCCGCAGATGAGCAAGTTGTCGGGCCTGGGCGGCATCATTAGACAAAGATACTAGTCGTTCCAAGCGAAGCGCCTGCGCTTCCCTTGAGGAAATTTCTTGCATTTGCACCTGCCTTTGGCTCTTGAGCTGTCCCTTCGCGACCCCCCGGATAGTCGCCTTTCCGGCCTCCCACAAGATACCCGGCGAGGCCACGGATCCGTCGTTGGTGCGGAAGTAATGCTCAAGTTCCGTCCCCACCACCTGTTTAAAGTCTTTGTCTTGGAGGAACCAAGCGTTCATTCTCCATGTTTGGCGGGCTGAAGGAGGGGGAGTCCCTGTACTAAGAAGCACTGGAGAATGGTCAGAGATACCTCGCGGTAGGATGCGGACATCTACAACCTCTGAGCACTCAGGTGCAGAGACAAAGACCGCATCTATGCGTGCCTGTGTTCGGTGGGCCGCGGAGGTGTGTGTAAATTGCAGGGTGTGGGGGTGCCATATACGGCATGTATCGCAGAGTCCCAGCGACTCGGACCAGTTCTGGAGTTGCTTCGCTTGCGTTCTGCCGGAGATGGAAGGAGGACCTGTGGTGTCAAGGGCCGGGGAGGAAACAGCGTTAAAATCGCCTCCCACCATCGTGGTGCCCAATGGCATATTGTTCATCAGAGCAGCGGTATGGGTGAGCGTAGGTGTGAGCATCGATGGGGGGGCGTAGACAGAGATCAGATTGATGGGGGAGCCAGCTAGGGAGCCGCAAACTGATACAAAGGACCCCTACGGGTCGTGAGTCACCTGGGAAAGGACAAGGGGCAGATTGCGCCTCAGGAGAATTGCCACCCCGCGGGAGCCCCTAGAGAAGCCGGAGTGCCATATTCTATCGTATCCATAACGCGCCAGGAAGGGACACTGATTCCCAAGGAGGTGTGTTTCCTGAAGCATGAGTATGTCTATATGGAGGCGTTGTGCATAACGCAAGACCGCCGTGCGCTTATGTCGATCAAGAAGACCATTAACGTTCCACGACAGCACGTGGAGAGATGCCCTAGGCGTAGTGTTAGCAGTCAGGTCGGGAGGTCACTACTGTGGAGTGCATAGTCAAACAGGGGTGCGTGAGCGTGTGTGGGAATCCGCAAATGTAAGGGCCGTCGCATGCAGTAGGGGCATGCCCGTTTCCTGCATAGGAAACATATGTCATTTCGTGGCTGCTGAAACAAAAGACAAACAGAATAGAAACATAACAGGAAAAACTTCCCCAAACCTCCCCCTCCCCCCCACCCTACACTTCGAGAACGGAAGCATCTGTCGACCCCCCATATGAACAATACCAACTACAACGTTCGTATTTGGGTGTGTGGAGGACCCCTCCAGAAGATCGGATAAGCAATGGATCGGCATTAGAACTGAATGTTACACTTGTAAGTCTACCAGTGGCAGAGAGCCCCAGTGCGGCGGCGACCCGCCCCAGTAGTCAGTGGACGGCACACTAAGCCCACCAGGCCTTCAAAGAGTCGGAGTGCGAGAAAGGTCCGAGTCTGGTTTGGGTGAGCCCACCCGGGACGGCGACGAGGTCGGTCCAGGCCGGTCTTCGGCGGAGCAGTGCCTGCCGCGTGGCGGAGAGTCCGACCCGCTGGAGGAGTCCCGGGACCCCCGGGCCGCCATGCTCAAGGATCTAGGTATTGTCTGCGATTGGCGCCCTTTACGAGATTGTGTTCGGCGCCGGCGTCCCGGCAACCCAGGCCCCCGGGGCTGGGAGCCCCCAGGCCCCGTGGCAGGGGCATTCCCTTGTCGGAGAGGGCGTTCCTCCGTCAGCCATGTCCATGCTGCCTGGGGTGACTCAAAGAACTGAATTTGGCCTTGGAAAATAACACGTAGGCGCGCAGGAAATTGGAGCTGATATTGTAGGCCTAGGGCCCGCAGCTTTTGTTTTACATTTGTGTAGGAGCGCCGGAGTTCTTGCACCTCCCTGGTGTAGTCCGGGAATACCATAATGGTATGATTTTGGAACTGGAGGGGCCCCTTCTCTCGTGCCGCCCGCAGGATAGCGTCCCGGTCTTTAAAGTTAAGGACTTTTAGGATGATGGGGCGCGGCGGAGCCCCTGGAGGAGGCCTGGGCGCCAGGGACCTGTGGGCTCTCTCCACCACGAACCAGGACGAGAGGGCGTCCTTGGGCATCCAGGATGTGAACCAATCTTCGACGAAGGTGGCCGCCAGTCCCTTCTCCGCCCCTCGGGAAACCCCACCAGGCGGAGGTTATTACGGCGGGCACGATTTTCAGCGTCCTCGGCCCGCCGGTGGAGCTCCTTAGTGTGAGTGCTGAGGTGGGCCACTTGTTCCTTCAGCTGTGAAATGTCGTCTTCCGCGGTGGATATACGGGATTCAGCCTCAGTCAGCCTCGCAGTAGCATTACGGAGGTCCTGCCGGAGAAGGGACACGTCCACCTTGACCTCTCCAATCTTCCCCTCAACGGACGCCTGTGAGGTACTGATGGCCTGAAGGATGGTGTCAAGGTCCCTCTCCTGGGGAGGGGAAGGCCCCCATCAGCCCCCCAGGGGGAACCTGTTCCGAGGTAGTGAATCGGTCCATTTTGGTCTGCGTAGGAGCTGGCGCGGATTTCGAGGCCCTGTCTCTCCCCATGGCCGGCGGCAACTCCAATCGCCAGTGGAGTAACAAGGTTTAGGTGTATGGGAGGAACCCACCACAGGCTCGGAGATCTTGCCAGGGAGCCGGGCCCCCGCCGTCGCACGGGAGAACCAGGTAATCAATCCGGGATCACGCGGGGGGGCCCCGAGCGCCACCCGAAGAGATGGCCGAATACGTTGGCTCAACCCCAAAGGCGCAGAGCACGACAGGCCCTGTCCCGTTAACCCTCCAGGCCGCGCTCCCGGCCCCGCAGACACCACACCACACGTCCGAGGACGGGACACCCCAAGGGACCGGAGCAGTAGGTGATAGTGGGGGCGCCCTATGCCATCTCCACCCGCCTCGCTGCCCGATATGACAGCCGGTCACCCACTCCACACACCAGCGGGTGGATATATCTTCAGGCCCAGCAGGAGGGCCTCACAAGAGCACAGGCTGCAGGCGTCCGGGGAGGAATGGCCCAGCTCCGCCCCGCAGGCCGCCCCCCAGCCTCACAGCCTCAAGAGCGGTAGGATGTCTGGAACTGCCCGGGGGGGGGCGGGGGCACAGACCCTGACACCCGCGCCGCCGCCCGACCCGACAGCCGAACTCCGGCCCCCACCTACCGGATGACTCTGCCGCCTCCACTAGCGCCGCTCAGCAGGTCCGGTACCCGCCACGGCTGACAGGTCGGTCCAGGCCGCCAGCGCCAACACGGGGCAGGCCCCAGCCCACCACCTCATTCCAGGACAGAGGCAGCTGGAGAAGCCGGGCCAGGCACTGCAAAGTCTACGTGCCAGAGGAGGGGAACTCAGCGCCAGCGAACCCTCCAGGACAGAGGCGTCACTCTCGCCGATGGGCCGCAACAAAGGCCTCAGGTGGGGAATGGCGAAGCAGGCCTCCCACGCCTGCCCCCCCGAGTGCAGGAGGCGGCCAGCAGGGTTGCGCCGGGGCGGCAGCGCAGACTAGAACAGCGCAGGCCGGCGATGGGGGGGGGCCGGAGCACCAATATCAGCCCCCCGCACCGCTACCCGACAAGGTAGCCGAACCCCGGGTCGTCCCCACTCACTGGCACCTCTCCACAGGTCGCAGAACGGTCCCCGTCGGAAGGATCAGTGGGACTGCCTCAGCTAGGGCGCTCCGGCTCCGGACAGCGTTCCCTGCGCGCCGGTCTCCCACGGGTGTCAGGCAGGCGTCCGGATCTCCCCAGCCTCGCCCACGGATGTCGGCGTAGCTGGCGCAAAGGGCGCGGGGGCGAAGGCTCAACCCCAGAGCAACGCCAGCCGGGCAGGGCGACACACGGGAGCCAGGCCAGCCACCGCAGAGGGTCGCAGGCAGAAAGTGGTGCAGCACCGGTGGCTTCACGAGGCGATGGCGCCGCAGTTACTGCTGGGCTTCGGCGGCGGCCGCCATCTTGCAGCCTCGGAGCAGCGAGAAGAGAAGGTCCAGAACTGGGCGCCGGGGGCCCAGAATCGCCCGCCAAACGGACCGGAGTGGCCCCCTCCGCATAGGAACCCACCACAGGCAGGTAGGAAGAGCGGATAGCTGCCGCTGACAAGAGGATGCGAGGCGGATGACGGAGGGGTCCGGAGCACTCTTAGAGTGCGACCGCCATCTTGACGCCTCAATCCACGCCCCCCATCGTAATGCGATTTTAACAATTTTTTAGGACAAGTGTACATACTCTATTTTTTTAAAGGTTACCTTTGCTTGTCCTTCCATCCAGATTATATGATATACTATCGCAGATGTTTTATTAATTAATTTTTATCTGTATTTTGTAAATGCTTTTATGACTTAATCTGTCGAATAAAGCTGTTGGAATGGAATGGATCTGGCATAGCACAATATAATGGCCTAACAGTCTTGTATCCATTACTGCAGAATGTAAAGGTGAACTGCTGCAATCCACCTGTAAAATCTTTTCCTATCCATGGCTGTTAATCTAGGACTGGACCTGTGTGCAGGTGTCTGTGAAATTTTATTATTTGCAGATCAAACAGTGCATGTACAGTGGTTTTGTGCATTGTTGTACTGGTCTTTGAATTTTTTCATTGTTGTACAGCTTTTTGTTCATTCCCTAGCGTTTAATGAATTTTTAGCACTCGCTTTTGACTGGTGGTGTTTTAAGGTGGTATTGTCCACTGTTTTTTAATTACTTCTCATACTTGTAATTGGGTATTATTTACCACATGCATTATTTTCTGTATGTGGTAAATATCACATGCTGTATATAGCAAATTCGTTAAATAGTGCATGTGAACTATGGACAAGTGATATTTAGCACATGCAGCTTTTAACTCACGATCAGACAATTTGTTAAAGTCATGCACTATTTACCGCTGCATGCGATGGTTACCACCAGAGGCGCAACTAGAGCCAAATTTCAGGGGGGTAATTCTTCCAGCAATAGGCAGAGTGGGGATGAAGGGGTGAAAAAACAACAAAGCCTTGTTAACATGTTAATGGTCTTTTAAAGTCCTGTGAAGTACACGTGTGCGGCTGCGATAATCTCAAAAACTGTCTGTGTGTGTGCCTGGGAAGCAGTATCAGCCCGGGCTGACACAAATGACGGGGGGGCTGAAGCCCTTTGAGCCCTATGGGCGTTGCACGCCTGGTTACCACTATGTCTAACTGATGATTAGGGCCTGAGAGGTAAAACGCTCTTCATTTCCGTAAAATGCGGTCATTTTAAAGGAAGCATGGAAGTCTTCACAACGTCCCTATAGTGGAAACAAGGTCATACTGCAACAAGACTTCTCCCAGTCAACCCTGGAGAATTGAAAGACACTGAAAACCCCAATTGACATCCTAAATGAAAAGAAAACGAAATTTCAGTGGAGGTTTTAATGCGGGTGGTGTTCCAATCAGACGGAAAGATTCACCATGTTCATATGACGGAGGAAGGACTTAAGCTGTTCGGCTACGGGAAGGCACCAGGATACAAAAGTAATGAAACTAAATCTTTACTACTCCATTTGGGATGCACGATAGCTAAGGTCCAAACCTTCAGGAACATAGGCCCATTTAAAAAAACCAGCAGGAGGCATACATATCTGAGAATAAACTTGACGCATTGACTTTCGGGTTGGTATCAGGCCAACATACCACCCCTATGCAGAGACATAAAATTGGGCATGAAAATATCTATATATATATCTAGGGTAGGCGGCATTAAGGATATTAAAATGAATTTGATTCCCAACCCGCCAGACGTTTTTCAGACATCACTGATTCGTATGGACAAATATGTATTACATGTCCTTGAAAAATACCTTAATCAAAATTGTATGGTTAGGTAAAGCCCCTCGAGTGTCCAGGAAAGTTATATTAGCACCTAAAACAAGGGAGGCCTTGGCTTTTTGCATATCTGTAATTATTACAGAGCAGCCTAATTGAGAATCCTAGTGGAATGGTCAGATAAGGAATCTGATGTGCATTGGACACACATGGACAGAGCTGTAGCAGATCACTATTGGGTGGGATTTGATATGGCTGCCACGTAACATAGATTGCAAAATTCACACTTCCAAATCACCAGCACATTGATGGAGAGCAGGGACAAAATAGCCCTTAGATTTAAAGTTACCACCTTTCCTTCGCCCCTGACACCTATACTAGTCAGAACAAACTTTACAACAGCACTTGGACTGACATCCCTTCAAAGTTGGAGGATGGACAACTGCAGGATGATTTCAGATAAGTTAATCAAAGGGGACATTAGAACATTCACTGACTACAGGAGAACATACAATCTCCCTGAGTGAGAGCGATTCCGATACCAACCATTGCCTCACTGGGTACTCCAGCCAAAGATAAAGGAGGCAGCAACAAGGCCACTCACAGAAGGAGAAATGTCTTAAGGACATATCATGGTACCAAGGAGTAGGTCTCTGCTGTTTATAATTTCTTGAGCACACTTCAGACAAACCCTTCCTGCATCTATAACAGTAAATGTTCCACAATCTTACAAAAAGAGATACCCACTAAGAGGTGGGAGACCTTATGGAGTCTCTCTGTGCGGCACAGAGGGTCAGCTCTGAAAGGGAATAGGGCAGACAGACTCTTATAGGGCGGACAGACTCCAAATAATGTTTCCCTACACTATAGATGGATGCAGGAGAAAGTGCGGGGAGGAGGGCCCACCCATACATATGTGGTGGGTATGCCCCATAATAAGCATATATTTAAAAGAGGTTGTAGCAATCATTAAGGAGATAGTGGGTATTCCCACACCAGATAGCCTAGATTCTACAATCTTGAATTTACGAGTTCCAGAGTGGGATGGGTACACATGGGGAAGCTGGTAATTACCATATCAATTACTGCTTATAGCGCGGCTGAAGATCGATCAACAGACAATGCAAACAAAAACATAGCCCAACTTGGCATGTGTGATGCTGGTGAATTTGGGAAACAATGGCGGTGGAGCGATTGTTGGCGAATGTTACTAAAGAGAGACCATTTTCTGTGAATCTGGCAACCTGTGTTGTGATACATAGAGAGAGAAAACACATAGGTAACGTGCCTCTTAAGTTACAGGTGCGGAGGATGTTTGATTAAAGGAATACTATTAGTGGCACCAATAAACTTGAAAGAGCTTGGGTGGGGAAAAAGTGTGGGAATATTATAATCTCGATACGGGACTGATATTAATAAGACTGCAGTGGACGCGATGTGCTCAGATGAGATGCCCCTTGTTGGGGGACGGGAGTTGATATCTTTGTTTATTGACTGACATTGTGGTGGATAATGTTATTCTGTATAATAGAAGGAATAACAAAACACCAGTTTTAGCTTTAAAAATCCAATAATGTACATTAAAAATGCATTACTATGTTAGTTGCCTTTTGGTCACTGCCATATGTGCCTGCATAAAAGGTGGATGTAGGCTCTTTACCTGTCTCTCCAGTGTATTCTTATAGAGGGCTGTTTATACAAGGTAGAAGAGAAGGTATCCCTGTTTTTTGGGTCCCAACCCTTCCGACCATTGGATAAAGCAGTGTGTAGGTCTTCCCTTTTCTCAATTAATGTGTTGATTTTTATATGGATCTCCACCTTGTATATTTGATGGCCTCTCACATTTTTCTCCCTGGGACCTGTTGCATGGTAACTATGGTGACTTGGAGTCTATGCTGGCTTTCCCTGAGGAATTATGCGGGTGAGAAGTATCACAGGGCTTCTCTTTGCCAGAGCCATCCCTTCAGCAAGTGAAAACATTCTAAGGGTTGCCTTCACGTTCGATGCGTTGGTGTACTCCAAATATCTCCCAAAATTTGTAACAAGTTTGGGGCCAGATGTAAGAAGCATTTTACATCGGGCCGTTTGCGAGCAGTGAAATGCTTTTTGGCATGTACCAACCCTATTTTGCGAGTGGATAACCTATTACCGACTCGCAAAATAGGGTTTGCGAGTCGCTATTAGGAAGGGGCGTGTTAAGGGCGTCCCTTCCTAATAGCGAGTCGCACTGGTATGTAGGAATGTTTCGTGATCAGGAATGCAGTCGCAAAACATTTGCAGTTACCACCAACTTCAAGTTGGTGGTAACCTATTCGCTAACGGGAAGGGGTCCCCAAGGGACCCCTTTCCCTTTGTGAATGTGAGCACCAACATTTTTTAAGAGCAGGCAGTGGAACTCTTAAAAAGTGAAAAGGTAGCTTTTCACTTTTATTTTTGAAATGCATCCCGCTTCCTTTATGGAAAACGGGTTGCATTACAAAAATTGTTTTGCTTTATTTAAAAAAGCAATCACAGACATGGTGGTCTGCTGACCCCAGCAGGCCACCATCCCTGTGATTGTAGCCATTCACATTGGGTCGCAAATTGCAACCTGCTCATGATTATTGATGAGGCAGGTCCATTTGCGACCCACTGCGAGTCGCTAACAGTGTCAAACACACTGCTGTACATCACAGTTTGTGATTTCCTAATAGCGAATTGCTAAAATTCGTATTTAGGAAATCGCAAACACAGGATTTCATACATCTGGCCCATAGTGCCCAAGTCTGTTACAGAAGGCTCCCTCTCCTGACCACAGTGAGACGTGCACTCCGATGGAGTTGGCATGTTTCTGTGTGCAGAGTCGGACCAGAACCATCCACAAATATTCTGATAATGGTGTAAAGGAGGGTGGTTAAGGTCTCTGCCATAAATTTCACGAGAGTTGAGTGGACGCCTGGCACCGCCATAGACTTTTCCTCACTATGCTGCCTTTTCCCTCTCAAGATGTAGCTTCAGACTTGGTCACTTTCTTGGAGCTCAAAATCCTACATCAGGTAATGCAGGATGCTACAAATGACAAGGGCTCCATGTGATACAATGCTTGATATCAGCTGTCTAAAAAGTTTAAGTCGGAACAAACCAATTCTCCTTAGCACTTTGTGCAGGTGAAGGTGCAGGTGAAGGTGCTGGAGAACTGTTTCTTCGCCAGCTGGAGGAGACTTCCAGTGTCCAGTGCCACAATTCAGAAGTGGAAGGCAGGTTCAACCACTCAGTCAGGTAATATCTCCAGAAAACTACAGTCCAGTCCACCACCAATTGGTCAGCCGGTTCTTCCACAAGGGAGCCCAGGCTTCAGATTTAAGGTTAGAGGAGGCCAGCTGTTATGACCCTTCATAGCTCTTAGTAAGCAAGGGTTACTTGGAGAAGCAGGATCTCCCCTGCTCTTCTCCAGTCAGACAGCAGGGAGATGTCCTCCACATCTTTAAAATTCTCCCTAATTCACTTGTGTTCCAAAGAGCTGGTGGCAGCAAGCCTTTCTTATAGGGAACACTAGCCAGTGATTGGTACAACTTCTAATCTAGCCTAAGAAAATTTCAAGGCTCAAACCAACCTACCTTTTCAGAAGTTCCAAATCGTAGAATTCCAACCCTGGCTGTCTATTTAGATGAGAAAACTCCTCCTGAAAAATAATTCTTGCTGATTCTCAGACCAGAACCCTGCTGTTAATAGAGAGAAGTTACTAGTATATTTAACAAAAATATAGGTTCACCAGCAAATTAGTTTTTTGATATCCATTACAGCATTTCAAGGATGACATGTCTATTTCTTTTTTAACCTGACTTATCAAAATGCACAGAAGCATATATCCTAATGTTGCGCATGTAATAATTTTAAATAGTATGCATGAACCCTTTGCAGACTTCAATGTACTATTTGTAGATGACTTTGTGGCTGATTTAGAGTTTGGCCGAGTGAGTGGTGTCTGTCGGGATGACGAACAGCATTATCTCCGCCTTCCTGAGGATGTTTTGCCCTCCAAGTTTAGAGTTTGCTGCAGGCACAAAGGATAACTCTGTACAGTGAAAGGAAGCGTCATCATGGTGGCTCCTTCCAATGTACAAAAGTTTGGTGTGCAATCTCCATTGGTTTTGCAGGAAGTACACCAAACCTTTCATAACGTTTTGTGTTTCAAAAAACAAACTCCCATACTCCCCAGATCCTTAGAGTTTTCACAAAGTGTGTGGGGGTCATTATTTTTTTTTCCCAAGACCCTCACTGCCAGGCTTTACCTGGTGGCGATGGACAAGAAAAAAAAGACATTACACCTTCCACCTTAAACAAGACAGTGTCAAGTCCTTCCTCCAATGGCCCCTAGTCTGTTGGAGGAAGATTTCCATTGACGGAGCCGGTGGGGGCTCCGTTGATGGAAATCTCACAGCCGACCCAAAACTAAATGATGCAGGCAGACCGATGGTTCGGCGGACAGGGTACTCTGTCACTTTTCAACAGAGTACCCTGTATGACAAACTCTAAATCAGCCCACTAGTTAATATCAAATGTGAACTATGGTCTCCTTTGACATGTTTGTGATGCTTCCTGGCTCAAAGAAGTGCAGGGCCACCCTGGCAGCCATGAACACATACTTTTAAAGTGGATAGTATTAATCAGAACTGCAGCTCTATGTGGCAGCTACATTTTATTCTACTAGTACCATTTCCACACCTTTGTACTGTGACCTTACCCAAAGATAGCCATCCCATTGGAGCATGCTAGTCTGTAAGGGGCAGCAGGCATGCACTGGGGACTGTTTAGTAGTTGGTTCAATCAAAAGATATTTTAAAGAGTAAAAATAAATACAATCCACATTGCACAACTATTTCTACATTATTTCTGATCGGAGAAGAGCATAATTATGAACATTAATATACATTTCTTACTTGGATGCAAATATATGTGTTCACATTCTCTCAGGATGGTTTTAATTATCTTGTGTCCCAAAGAAGAAAACAACTTCTGTCTCTATCACTCTCTCTTGCCTCTCTTGCTCCCAATCACAGTGTATGTAGGTGTCACCTTGTTGCCGCATATGAGACCTCATTGAATAGTCTTTTTGGAATTTGTCATTATTACATTTTACAGCGTTCAATGCAACTCTTGTCTGGTCCAGAGCTTAATGTCTCTGATTGCCACCTTGACACTTAAAGGGTCACGTGGTACTTCTGCATGGTTGCAAGAATGTGCAAATTCTTGTTTATCACAAAATCTCGTTAATAAATGAAAATTCAGAGGTTTTCGTATTGCAACAGGTGTTAAACACATTATTACTGGGATCACGTGAACAGGAGGTCCCGTTGTCGCCAAAAGAAACGCAACCTTTTCGGAGAAGATGAGAACTTCTAGACTTTCTTTCACTCCCCTTCTACTGAGTTATGCTCCATCAGAGAGGGAATGTTAGCAGTCAGGCAAACCTTTACAGAAGTTCTTATCTGCAAATGAAGCTCCGTCCTTGTACCAACAATTAGTACACACACAATGGTTGATATTTTATCATCAGATTATTTATTTTTCAATATTAGTCTTCAAATCATGTATGGATTCATAAATATTATAAACACCTGAGCAGATATTATGGAGATCAGAGGGATAAATAGTCCCCAGTCATGTTTCATCACACATGCCTAAGCTGTTAGTCTATTCCCTAGCCAAAAGTGTCTAAAATTGTCACTCATCCAACTTACATGGCTGTATCAGTTTACCAAGCTTCTATTTGGCAAGCAATTTAAAGGTCCCCTTCTTACCTAATGCTGCAATCGGGTCAGCAGTCGGAATCCAGCCCTTCTGCAGAATTCCCTAAGCACTCGGTTTCTATGTCTAACCCTGTCTCTGCACCGGTACCTTTGATAACCTTCACACTAATGATGTCTTATGGAGCAAGGGCTGGTCACTTCCACTGCTTGACTAAAAAAATGTGCAAATAATGCCTCTTTGCAGAAGCACACAGCAGCACGAAAGCTAATATTACATTTACCTTCTTTCTTCCAAGACGATCTCCACAATGCAATCGTTCTCTGCAGCCATGGCTACAATGCCAGCACCAAAGAAATGGAAAGTTTTCCATCACGATTTGGTTAGTTTGAAACCAGAAAACATGGAATTTTTGAACTCGATCCATAGCGATTGAACACATGCTCCATAGCATTACCATTCAAACAGTTCAGCTAGCCCACTCTTCTGGGCCCTATATCGATTACTCACATTCTTTAATAATAAAAGCAGTCATGTTTGTCTTGCATGTAACATGCATTGCTATCACACGAAAGCCTAAGTAAAGTTCACTTGTAAGCAAAAGGTGGTGGCTTGCAGTCTGTCTCCTATGAAGCCTCTTTGAGTTCTGCTTTTGAAGTGAATCTCATCACTGTTTTACCTCTGCTCCATAGAGCATCACTCGTGGCCAAGAAGTTAAGGTCTCTGACTCTCATTCTGCAGACTAAGGGGCTGATTCCGATTCCGGCCGGAAATCTCTCCGACCGAGCCGGACCCGGAGAGATTTCCGACCGAATCGGACTCTGGCAGTCCGACCGAACGAGTACGATGCGCACGCATGCCATCGGACTCGAGTCGGTCGGACTCCCATTGAAGTCAATGGGAGCCTGTCGTACAACGCGTACGCGGGCTCCCATTGACTCAATGGGTGCGAGGCGGACAAGGGCGCCCCCTACAGCGTGTACGCGTCCATGCGCATCGCGGCGTACATGCACAGGTAGGGGGGACCCATGGGTCCCCCCTGTGTGCGACTCGCGCGCCTACGCGTACAGGGGGTCCGACGCGGACCCCAAAGTCCGGCTCTGACAGCTTTTTTCGAGCCGGACGGCGCGAGTCGGTCGGACTGCTCGCGGCGCGCATCGTACTTACCCGGCCGGGATACGTCTCCATAGCGCGGTGCGAGTCGTGTCCATGCGAGTCGGTCGGAGCGTGTTGAAGCCGCGTTCGAGTCGGTCGGAGATTCGCGGGTGCCTGCATCGTACTCGCTCGGCCGGACCCGCGTACGATTCGGTCGGGAAATAGGGCTCCGAATCGGATCCGGTAAATCCGAATCCGATTCGGAGCACTACCGGCCGAGATCGGAATCGGCCCCTAAGTGCTCACCACCACCTGTTGCCTTGCTCCTGTGACTGGCCATATGACTGTTCAGTCAAAAGGTCTTTCAAAGGTCTCTTCAGTAAATGGAAGATCAATCATTTTCTGTAAACTAATCAGCTTTTATCAACAAGGGAGAATGACTCAAATGATCTTAACAGAGTAAATGCCATCACTATTATTTAACTTAAGGTTCTGTGATTTTCACAGTTACATTTAAGGGTTCAAGTCTATCTGTCACTGGCCTTATGAATTCTTCTCAATCACAAAGTGGTTCATAGGCTCACTTAAGCAGTGAAATTCAAACGTTTTCATATTTCAACAATTATTCTACCTTTTTATTTTATGAGGGAACAGTAAGCTTAAGAATCAATCAATCAGCATTTGTAGAGCGCAACACTGTCACCCCTGGGGGTATCTGGGTGCTAGGGTGCGAGGTCTCTGTCAAAAAGCCAGGTTTTGTGGAAATGGCAGGACGAGGGAAGGATCGAGCAGAAAAAGGCGAAACAGAGGGCAGAAAAATGAGCGACCAGAAAAGGCAAACCAGAGCATAAGAGGGCTCAAACAGAGGGCAGAAAAATTAGCAGAAAAAAGGCAAAACTGAGGGTAGTAAAATGAGCAGAAAAGGCAAAACAGAGAAGAAGAGACTAAACAGAGGGCAAGAAATGAGCATAGGAGGCACAAACAGAGGGCAGCAAGTAGACAGGCAGCAGAGGGTACCGGACTGCCGGCAAGCTGGATAGAACTGTCGCAGGGGAAACTGGCACAAGGATAAAGAAAAATATAAAGATAAATATTTTTTTCTTATTGAGAAGCAAATATTTTGTTTTAGCTCTCTCTCAGCAAATATTTTTAATAGTCTATGTCTCAAATAATAAAACCACTCTCCGTTTGCCTCTGCCGGGTCTCTCCAGTGGCGGGTCGCTCAGGTAACGCTGTGGGGCGGTGAGGTGGGGCGGGGGCGAGCGCAAGGTAAGTGATTTTCTTTCTTTCTTTACTCTCCACTTTCCCGTCGTATGTCGCACTGTACTACCCCCCCACCCGGCCCCGCCGCCCCACAGAGTTACCTGTGCGAGCCGCCACTGGGTCTCTCCTTTTAATTCTCAATGTATGTAGGAGTCACCTTCTAACTAGAAAGGAAGACTTATTGACCTGTATTTCTGAATTTTATGTAATTAAATACCCAACACAAGACAAGAGCGTCTCCTGATGGCTAATGGGTAAGGGTCTGACTCCTACTAAAGATAAATGGTTCCAGTCCCACTGTTGTCTTGGACCTTTCATCACTTAGTGGTCTGCTAACTTGACGATGCTCCTTAATAGGTGAAACATCAACAGTTTTCCTATTGTAGCAAAGGGATCAGATGTTTTAATAGAAGAAGAAAGGCAGCATGCAGTCTCCACAATAAACCTCTTGGAGTTCAATTTTCAGAGTCAATATCACAATGTTTTCATCCAGCCTAAGAAAGCATCAGTTTCGGCCTAGGGGTTAAAGGCTCTGACTCCTATTCTAAGGTTAATAGTTTAAGTCCCAATGTTGCAATGGCCCCGTGGCTGCTTAAAAGTAATATGGACCACAAGGTGTTTCAAAGATCACTTTCATAAGGGAAAGGTTTGTCATTTTCTTATTGCAAGGACAGTTTCACATTTGTATTAGTGGAAGACGAATTACTTAATAACCAGAAGGTCGCAGTTTGTAGTTCCATTATGACTTTTATTACTTTTTACTCTCAGGGTGAATGCTATTACAATGGTGTCACCTAGTTACTACAGGGTCGCTTGTGGCCCAGTGCTCTGACCTTTACTCTGAAGATAAGGAGTTCAATTTAGACAGTTGCCATGTTCCATCCAGCGTTTAAAGGTCGGTTCTATCTGATGTCTTGAGATTTCCTTAGCTAATGAAAAGATAATAGTATTCTTATTGTAATACTTTTTTCACGTTCTCTTTTATGGTAGATGCCAACTTAAAAACAGAAGATAGCAGCCGAAACTCTACTGAATTCCATTTTCAAATCGTCTTCACTATGTTTTCAAAATTGTGTGTAATGCATCACTTGCGGCCTGGGGTTTACGATTCCTGGGTCACAGTCTGAATGTAAATGGTTAAAGTCTCTCTTTTACCCCGGCCGTGTAGCTGGCAAGGATTCACTTCAATACATTCCTTTTTCAAGGATCTCTTTAATGAATGAAAAGTCAATAGTTTTCACATTGCAACAGTAGGTTGACAATTTGTGTTACTGGAACAATATTAGGCTGGAATTAGACAGAATATGACTGCTAACAGTTACCTCTGAAGCCTCTTGGGACCCCAGTTTTTGAGAGTGTCATCACTAGGCTTCACATAGTTTAGTAGGGTGTCACTCGTGCCCTAGAGGTTGAGGTCTCTAACTCTTCCTCTGAAGGTATAAGTTCCACTTGTGAAATGGTCCTATGAGTGGTTAAGGGTCTGTTCTGTCATCAGATGTTTTATAGATTGCTTCAGTAAACGAGAATTCAGAAGGATTCTTGTTTCAACAATCCGCGCTGATTGTTTCTATTTGTGATGTCAGCTTGTAGTGAGAATTGAATAGCTTGCAGCCACAGAGGGAGCAGCGTTAGTTTCTATTTTTAGAGTGTATTATACTTCCAACCCTCTTAACTTGGTTTCTCTTGTGCCCTTTTTTCTGGCTCCTGCAGTCCACTTTACTCAGTTTCCTGTGACGATCGTCGGCTAGTTTGCGGCTGACACAAATCCCATTCAGACTCACTGCTTGTCATCAAGATTACAGTGGCTGCCTCGCTGAGAAACATGACCTTGGGCTTAGAAGGGTGTGGTGTTGTTGATGCAGGAGTGCTGCTCCCAACTTGCTGCCTGGAGGACTATGTGGCAGGCACACGTCTCCTGAAAAAGGTTTGGGGCGGCATGCCAGTGGTGGAAATTAGCTTTTTCTTATCTTCCTCTCTGGCCACTTTCTTGGCGGCACCTTTCTTTGGGCCGATCTTGAAGCTCTGTCAGTTGGCAGTGGCTCTTAGCTGCTAAAATGGAAAAGACTGGAGGACTCTAGGCCATGGTAGAGTTTGGAGTGCTATACTTTGTGCTGCTCGTGCTGATTTTTAGCACCAGGTGTTTGTCCTGCGCTGTAAAATCAGCATGAATGGCACCATGCACATCGCAAGAAAGCGTTCCTTCTTTCTGCCGCTCGAGTAGATGTTCTACTCGAGCAGCACCACCCTCAATGCGAGCAGAAGGTGTTTTCAACACGAGTGGTAGTGACCTGCCGTGACAGCCTGTTTTGAGAAATCACGCCGGGAGGTGGTCTGGAGTACGATTTGCAGCGCTCGCCAACTTCATGTTGCCGAGCCGCGAGAGAGGAAACAGTTCACTTGATGCCGCTATGCGGAGTTTTTCTGAACTCTGTGCTCTACACAGCACACGGAGTGGGAAAAACTCTGCAAACTCCATGAGCGGAGCGGAATTTCACGCCCAGGCCTAGAGGACTCACATGTTGTGGTCATGTCATTTTTGTGCTGGCCTTCTGTCTGGCAGTACTGTGAGTGATGTGTCTTGTGCACCTAAAAGCAAACAAGAAAGAAAAACATTTTGTGAAAGGTGGCATTTTTGTAGTATGAATTATTCATAGTACAGACATTATAATTTAGAGTGGTTATTTATTATCCTAAATAATTAACAACTATAGTATATCCATTCCAAAGTCAAACCACACCATCATAACATAATATTTCATTTTCAATTAGGATAAGAATGTGCAGATGTAACTGTTTGCTTTATGCGCATCTACAGGGAGACACCTGTGACAGTCAGGGAGGTGCAGGGGAAAATTAAATAATCCTTTGAAAATTAATGCTGGTATGCACCTATGGCATGCAGGGAGTCCAGAGGAAAATGAAATAATCCTTAAATAGTGAAAACTGATGTGTAGTTGTGTGCCTATGGCAGGCAGGGGGTCCAGGGGAAAATGAGTAATGACAATCCATACAAAATTTATGCTGGTGTGCGGCAGGCGCATTTGGAAGGCAGGGGATGGAGGGAAAATGTAAAAAAAAAAATTTAAATGTAAAAAATAATATGACAAAAGAAATACTAAAATCATTAAATAAAATTACAAACAAAATTCATTGCTGGTATACTAAGGGATTATGAGAAACCCATTGGGAGGCAAGGCTGTGCAGGGAAAAATGGGAAAAAATGCATATAATATTAAAAACTGTTCATATCTACATATACTACAAAGATCCTCAAGCATTTTAAACTGATATCAGGAAACAGTTAAACAAAATGAAAAAACCCAAAAAGGTTTAGCCCTCTCCTATCAATCTCCATAGAAAGTGGCTTGAAAACTGGAAAAAAGGATTAACACATTGGCTGGCTGCGCAAAATGGCCGCCTGCCACATGGTCAACCAGCAACAACAAGCAAGGAGGCATGGACACAACCAAGAACACATGCAGGTCTATGGCAATAGTAAAGCCCACTGGCTGGCTACACAAAGTGGCCATGGACCATATGCTCAAACAGCAATAGCAAGCAAGGAGGCATGGCCATAACATAGAACACATGCAGACCTATGGCAAAAGCAAAGCACACTGGTAGGCTACACAAAATGGTCAGCGGCCACATGATCAAACAACAACAACAGCAAGCAAGGAGGCATGGCCACAACAAAGAACACATGCAGGCCTATGGCAAAAGCATACTGCCTAGCTACATAAAATGGCCACCGGCCACATGGTCAAACAACAACAGCAAGCAAGGAGGCATGGCCACAACAAAGAGCACATGCAGGCCTATGGCAAAAGCACACTGGCTGGCTACACAAAATGGCCACTGGCCACATGGTCAAACAGCACCAGCAAGCAAGAAGGCATGGCCACAACAAAGAACACATGCAGGCCTATGGCAAAAGCACACTGGCTGGCTACACAAAATGGCCACTGGCTGCATGGTCAAAAAACAATAGCAAGCAAGGAGGCATGGCCACAACAAAGAACACATGCAGGCTAATGGCAAAAGCACATTGACTGCCGATACAAAATGTTTGCCGGCCACATGGTCAAAAAAACAAGCAAGGAGGCAGGAACAACAAAGAACACATGCAGGCCTATCGACACTGATCAGACAAAATGGTCACCGACCACATGGCATGGAGAACAAATAGTGGCCTATGGCACACACACACAGGAGGCATGGTAATACTGAAGACAACACTACCATTAATTCAGCAGTGCCAAAAATGAAAATTAAGTGAGCAATAACATTTTTACAATGCACATACTCCCAAGGCATCAAACATTACCCCATCATAGTACACTTTTTGCAGAAAAAATGTGAATTACAAAAACCCCCACATTTTTAATGTAATCCAATGCCATTCCTGCCCTAATTATGTTTTAAAACAACATATCCCACAGAAAGAGCTATTTCATGTACCCATGACGAATACTGGACCTGCTGGCTAGAGGCACATGGGCAGACTATGCCACATAGTAAAATAAATGAAGAGTGCAAATTTAGCAAACATAGAGAAAATGTACTGAACTGTGCAACCTTTTTTCCGTTACAAAAGATAAAAAATTAAATGCAAAAAAAGAACTAGGTCCCTACTGAAACTCCAGGCAACACACCACAACATTGAATAAAAGTACAGATAAATATTGGTGCATGCCCTCTATCAAACAAACAACACCCTTATACTAAAGTTTTTTAAAATTTACTTGTGATATCACAAAAACAAAGTCCTTAAATTCAGTGGTACATATACAGCAGAAAAGAAGAGTGATCCTTCCTCCTCGAAATCCAAATGAAAAGTGTCCAGGAGATGAACAAAGCACTGCTAGGATCCTGCTGGGCAGGAAGAGGAAGTTGGAGTCTCTGGGGCACTTCCTTCTTGTTGAAAAAAAAGAAAAGAAAAAAATGCTTCTTGTATTAAAAAACAACCTGACGGTCCATTGGAGTAGAATGTTAACTTGAAAATGTCTTTCTGAGTAGATGTAGCTGCTTCTTGAGTAGGAAATCTGCTCGAGATGCAGCTGTGTCTGCTCACGCTTGCCAGCATCATAAAAAATGCTGCCGGAAGGCTCTGTGCCGTCTGGAAGCTGCGCTAACAGCCAACAAATCTCGTACATGCTCGCTAGCACCCAGCAAATCTCGTCGCACTCGCCAGTGTGTGCCAAAACAAGTCTTGCGCGAGCTAACAGAAATATAATTCCGCTACGTGCCGGAATGCGGATTTTAGCGGGATCTCCGTATGACATGTGTAGTGCAAAGTTCCGGAATTCCGCGATTGGAATTATAGTTCTGCCCAGGCCTGGTCATTTCAATAGCTAATATTAGAGCAATCTTCTGTGCTGCAAACAAAAGGGTTAAGGTGCCACTAGCATTCATGGAAGATCCATAAGATGATGATATTGCTTTGGGTTGGGAATGAGAGGCCAGAGTTATAGTAGACAAGAGCAAAGATACATACATTTCACATTGGTGAAGACATAGTGAAACTTGGTGGCAAGATTGTTGCCTTACGAGTTGAGCAGCAAGCTCCCTACCTTGGAGGCACAGTCTAGACTCTAGAGCAAGCGCTCATGTATGACTTATTGAAAAAAAAAACAGGGTCTGTGGCTGGAACCCATACCAAGGAAGTAGCTTAGCAGAAATCAGGGTCGTGCTCGGACAGCAAATAGTCCCAGGAACCAAAATAAAGTTGCTGGCATTAGAGAATCAGAAATCTTTTTAAAAAAGGGACCCACTTTTGCAAAGAATTTTTAAAGACACACTGTGCAGGTATTTTGCAAGTTATTTCACAAGCCATGGGAGTCTGAATGCATCAAGCCCACACACAGTCAAAAAACCTGTCAGACCAGCCCTCCTGGAACTGCCAGATTGCCCTAGAGGCCAGTCTGACCTGGGCAGGATCTGATGTTCATGTACATGTGAAATCAACATTCCAATAGGCCAGAGCTTGGGCTAGCTGAGACATATAAAAGTAGAACTGGATCAGATATATTCTGCAGCATTGAATTTCTCTGCTGGTGATTTTAATGAATTCCGAGAGGAAGATGGACAGTATTCAGCAGTAGATGATGCAGTCAAAGAAAGATGGCAACCATGTCATTGCTCTGCCTCCCTTCACCCAGGGATCTCTCTCAGTATGTCATCCCTCTCCTTACCCAGTGGTTCCCAAACTTTTTTGACCTGTGGCTCCCTTGACTAATTTGGCAGTTGGCTGTGGCTCCCCACCATTTTTTTACCAGTTGCCAGTACGCCGGATGATGCAGTGACAGTCGCATGCCATGTCACTGTGCACGGGCAGAGTCAGTCGCCTAGTAAAGTTAGTACAGTAGGGATGGGGCAGTCAGTTGGGTGGCAGACTGGGAGGGCTGGTGAACAGCAAGTAATATACTGTCAGTGGGGCCAGGTCAGCGAGCATTGGCAGAGCTAGTAGGCACATTCCAGGTCACAGGGGCTGAGGCAGGGCAGGACAGTATGGTTGGGGGCAGAACGAGATGAATGGCAGAAGACAGGGCTGTGTAAGATCCAGCCAGCTCAGTGGGGCTAGGGTAGAGCCAGTCTCATGGCAGGAAGAATGGACGGGCAAGAGGCAGTTTTGTAGCATGCTGGTATGGATAAGATAGAGTCAGTTGCACAAGGTGGAGGTGGTAGACCCAGTTACATCCCAGGTCAGTGTGGGGCACAGGACATGAATGACTTTGAATTGACAACACGTGTGCCCACTGCCAGTCCCTGCCCAGGTGCCTTTCATCACATAGGTCTGCTGCCCCCATGCCTAACAGCCCACTCCGGCTTCAACGGTGCTGTCTGTCATCTGTCGAAATTGATGTGACACTAGCAGCGCTTTCTTTCCGGATACATACTTCGGAGATGTCTCTGAGAAATATTGTTTTTGGTACAAATTGTCTTTTCATTTTCGAGCCAGCTGTGAATTGATTCTAAAACTTGCATTCGTTTTTTATTCAGAAACGTTTTTGAGGAAATAGACGGTGAGTGATAACAATGTCTCTTAAATTGTGTGCAGGGGTTACAAACTTGTTTTGCCACTTAATAAATCCATTTGTCAACCTTATCTTTATTGAAGGATTGGCTAAAAACTTGTGCCTTGCAGACTGCACGCACCTTTTTGCAGAAAGTGCCTAGTTCACTGGACTGTAACTTGCGACCTGCAGTTCGCAGAATGATCTCTGCAGCAAAGCATTTATCTAGCTATCTTACACTGAGCTACTTTACACAGACTAGAAATGCGTGACGCGTAGACGTAAACACTGTTCTTTGCCGCAGCCATGCTCAACCTCTGAGCTATTTTATGATCATTGGAACCTGTTGATTTCATAAAAGTATTTCCAAGAAGTGAGTTAGCCACGTTTTTCAGAATATTATATCCTGAAACTGGACGTAAAAACAGACGTTTGCTGCAGGTGGCTAACCCTCAAAGTGTAAGGAATATGGACGGTACCAGTTCCAGAAAAAGTTTTATAAATGGAGAAATATACGGAGGGTCAGACTGGGGTCAGGAAATGAATTCTGGCTGCAATGCGGCCTATTTCCACAGCCGCGAGTTTGCCCACTGGAATTTCTGATGTATAAAATCAGGCGCGGTGTTTCTTCAAGTTCACACAAAATGCGGGAACAGCAGCCAGGATATAATTATAATTATACATGGGCTGTATTTTACATTTACAAGTTGTAGCTATATTTGAAATCTTTATCTTGTTCTGCGAGGAGCCTACTACGTGTTCATTAAGTCAGATGCTGTCCTGTTTTCCGACGAGACTGTGGGGGCCACTGCACATTTATAACTTGTCCCTTTCAAACTCGACTTCTCAAAATAAATCAAATAAATGAGTTAATGAGCGAGCAGTGACTCCCCATTATGTTGCGCTGCGGCTGGAATAAGCTTCATCCTGCATTCAGGCCCTGGTAGGGCGTCAAAAGACACATAATATTTTACTGCCTACACACGGCCAGACGCTATCTTTCCCACATCGTGCGCGGCGCCCCTGGCTACTCATAACGGCGCACCGGGGCGCCGCGGCGCACAGTTTGGGAACCACTGCAGGCTTAGCCCGTCAAGTTCATTAGCTCTATTATCAGGTTTACTGGTGGTTTTAGGTTTGTAATCAGAGCAGGGTTCAAGGTTTCAGAAACTGAAAAGATCTTAAGTGTTTTTTCAAAAACTGTGAAATTACAAAACGATGACGAAAAGAAATGCGTCAGGCTAAAATCGCAGACAAATACAATGTGGGTCAAATAAGAACAAATTATTCAGCAAACCCTGTTTCCCGTTAATTGGTTGATATCGTCAGCACATGTGCCAAAGTGTTGTGGGAACTACACAGCACTATGCAGCGCTAAACACATCCGTTTTATAATTTCTCACTTGCCTGCGATTGCTAGATTCTTTTATCTATACCTTTCTCTTTTCTTGTAACCCGTCTGGCTTGTAAACTTAAGAGCTTTTAACGACTATTTTCCATTTTAGATACATTTGGATTACTGCGCTCATTTAATCGGTTTCTCCAGAATCCAATTTCAAGTTTGGCCCAGCAGTATCTGGTGGGTCGCAGACAATGATGCTCTGCTGTTAACAACGGAAGGTATCAATCCTGGTCTGGTGCCTAACCTCCCAGAATAACTCAAGGACAACCTTGTCAGGCATTAGTCTCCCCTAATGGCTGTACATTTTTAAGATAAAGCGGCTGAGGTAACTGTTTCTATCAATGTCAAGTTAATGTATTTGTTTTTCAAAAATGGCAGTCTCCAAGACCTCGCCCGCTGGATGCTGTGTGAATAAATAATTACTGCCTGGTAAAAGCCGGGGACGTAAAAGTCCCTGCAAATAACCTTTGCAGCTGTTACTGAAAATCACCTTTGCAGGTGGTATAGAAAATCTTTACAAGTTAATGAAGAAGAAGAGAGAGAGAGAACATTTACCACCAGTTAATTGCAGTGAGGACAGCAGGCCTGGAATTGTCCTTACACTTAGAAAGCCAAATGAATGTGATGTGTGCTGTAAAGGGTGAGGGTCACTTTATTCCACAAAAACCTTCAAATATGCTATCCGCTAAAATGTTTCATTTAGTAGCCAGTAAAGTGCCACAACACTTTATAACATGGAATTAGAGAACAAATTGAGCCTAACACTCAATTCAGCTGCTCGGCTGTTGATAGTAGATTTGTTTTAGCAACCTATTGGTTTTTTCCAGGTCAACAACAATAGATACCACTAGCTACCAGTTGCACTAAATACAGAAACTGTCTGGGCAGATTTGGACCTCAATGTCAGGCTTTGACTACTTACTGTCATTCCTTGATTCTAGCTCAACGCCAGCTAGTGATTTATTTCATTTTACCCCTTTAATTTCTTTTCCAGTTCTTCCAAAATCATCCCCTGCTGTCAGAGTCCTCCTCCTGGCTTCATCTGCAGATTTTAGCTTAGTTTTAAATGTGCTTACCAGAGGTTTTAGCCTGTAGCGTAATGCAAAATGTTGCCCCCACCCCCTGTGCAGAATTTTATGAGGGGCCCCTGAGTCTGCTATATGTCACATATATTTATTGTGCTTGAGCTCATTGGGGGCCCCCTGTAGAGATACCCCCCCCCCAAAGAGTTGCCCCCCTGCGGAGTAGGGGCTTCAGGGGCCTGCATAACACCCCTGGTTGCACATAGTGAAATGGTCACTTACATAACTGCCTGCCAGATTGGGACCATCTGCCAGATGGGAACTGAGCCTCACCTATCAGTGACCATTATTTTTGCGATCTATAGACACATTTCTTATTTTATAATCATCTGATAATGAGAGACTCATGGTTGATAGCTGGCTGGAGATCTAAACTTTTATCTTTAAACAACTGCATGGTGGACAAGGCGTCTGAAATAGCTGCAAGGTGAGATGTACCACCCATCAAAACACTGAAGAAAGGAAATAATATAAGTTATCTGTACTGTGTGTCATGTCTCAGCTTCTTTTAGTCCCTTTTTACGAACCAGGCACTGAATTGAACACACAGACCATCCTCCGCAGTTTCCTCTCTTCACCTCACAAACAAACTTTCATGAGAATGAAAAATTTCCTAGCTATCGTAACGGAAAGTTTCAATTCTATTAAGGACTCGGAGGCGAGGATTATGCTTTACTTTATAAACTTTATAGACAGCAGCCTTTCAGAGTAAACACAAAAAAACATCATTCCCATGAAACCTTGGAAATATCACAAACAACAATAAAGTTCAGAACATAGACTGTCTGCTCGCTCTCCACCAATCAGGTAACACCAGCCGGATCATAGTCCCTTGTCACTGGCCCTTCCTCCTCTTTCGACGCGCGAGTTCAGCCTCAACTGGTAGTTCATGAGTCCTTTTTGCCTGCGTCCATTCCTGCAACGAGACACAAACTTTAAAATACGACCGCGGCTAAGGATTATTCCTGCAAGGGAAAGTATGCAATCATGTACCTTCGGGTAGTCAAGATCTTACTTACTGCATAACGAGGGTGAGGAGGTTTCAGGTATAGTTGAATCCTGGGTGGGATAATCCTCACCTCTGAGTCCTTAATAGAATTGAAACTTTCCGTTACGATAGCTAGGAAATTTTTCATTCTATGTCAGGACCGGAGGCGAGGATTATGCTAGTTTAAAGCTTACTTACCACAAAGTGGGCCATCTGCAGAACCGGTTTGAAATAAAACAGTTTAAACGTAGAGTCTGAAGACCAATCAGCAGTGTTAAGGATATCCTCAAGGCGGGCCCCTAGTGTAAAAGCCTTCGAAGCCATCGCTTCTCTGGTCGAGTGAGCGCCAAATCTACGTAGGTCAATGCCTGCTTCCTGCATAACCCATTGCACCCACCGAGCAATCGTGGGAGAGGAGACAGCCCTGTGGGGTTTCCTCAATGCAATAAGGAGTTGCCGTTCGCCCGGAGGGCGGAATTCCTCTGACATCTCCTCATATGCCTTGAGGCAAGACACCACGCATAACTCGGGAGAATCTGGAAAGGCTAGATACGAGATAGACTTCGTGCCACATTTGGTCCGTCTACGGTTCGTGACAATAACCCCAGAGGGGGAGAAGATCCTGTCAGAGATGTCTAGGGCTCTCTCATCCGATACCCATCTACAAGAGATCAGGCAAAGGAGCATGGCCAATTTAACCGACAGTTCCTTCCTGGAGAGGAATCTATTGGGTTGCCAACAGAGGAAAAGGTTGAGCACCTGATTAACATCCCAGAGGACCAAATACCGAGGTTACGGGGGTAGAGAAAGTCTTATTCCCCGCAGGATACGACATACAAAAGGATGCTCCCCCACTGGGGATCCATCCACCACTGAGTGTCCCGCTGAAATGGCGGATCTGAAGGTATTGATGTATCTGTAGGCCAAACCCTCCTCTGCCAGGGAGGCCAAAAAATTCAAAATGTGGATCACATCAGCTGCCACAGGATCGAGATCCCGTCGCGGACACCCACGAGACCACCTTCTCCAGGTAGATTTGTATTGTTTAACCGTACTGTCTGCCCAGGCCTTGGACATGAACTTCTCTGCTGCCCCCGAAAGGCCTGGGACCGACCATCGTCCCCTGTAATCCGCCATGCCATGAGAGCTAGAGACCCTTGCACGATGAGCGGAGGAGGCTATTAATTCGGATTGAGAAGGAGTGCTGGAAATCGTGGGAGAGGGATTGAAAAATCTCAGGAAAGTTCCAGCAGAACTGGAAACCAGACTTGCGATCTCCAGATCGGCGTCATCATCCCCACATCCGCTACCTGTTGCCGAACCTGGGCCGAAGCCCTGGTGATCATCGCGAATGGGGGAAAGGCGTAGCCTCGCTCCTCCTTCCAGTTCTGAAGGAATGCGTCCGTGTTCTCCACCAGGGGGTCTGGTCTCCAGCTGAAGAACCTGGGTAGTTGGTGGTCCAGGCGGGAGGCAAAGAGGTCCACGGAAAAGGGACCCCATTTGGCCTGGAGATCCGCAAACACTCCTGCATGCAACTTCCACAAGCTCACATCGTGGAAGTGGCATGACTGGAAGTCCGCTGCTTGATTGTCCTGACCATGTAGATACTCTGCCGTGACTGAGATCTGGCGGTCTAGGCAATACTGCCAAAAATTGGCTATGAGGTCGAAGAGGGCTTTCGAACGTGTGCCTCCCAGGCGGTTGATGTAGCGCACCTCTGACACATTGTCCATCTTGAGGAGGACACATGACTGGATTGAATCCTTGGTCCAGCATTGGATTGCAAAGGAGCCCGCCAGGAGCTCTAAGCAATTGATATGTAACCATTGTTCTAGAGGAGACCACACACCTCACGTGGTGAAATCGCCACACATTGCTCCCCAGCCGAGTCTGCTGGCATCGGACTCTATGACAAAATCTGGCGCGAAACCGAAGATTGCTCGGCCGTTCCAAGCCTCCATGTTGGCGAGCCACAAATTGAGTTCCTCTTTGGCTTCCGCCGTCAACGATACCTTTTGGGAGTACGCCAACCCTTTCCAAAGGTGGGAGGCCTTCAGGCGTTGGAGGACGCGGTAGTGCAAGGGCCCTGGAAAGATGGCCTGAATCAATGAGGACAGGAGTCCCACAATGCAGGCCACTTGTCTGAGGGAGATGTGCTGTTTCAGGAGTGCCCGCCGTAGCTCGTGGCGAATTTTCATTACCTTCCTGGAAGGGAGACTGAGCGTAGACTCGACGGAGTCGATCGAGAAACCTAGAAAAATCACCTTCTGGGAGGGTACCAGAGAGGATTTGGCCTTGTTGATTAGGAAACCCAAGCCCTACAGGAGGTTGATCGCTGTCCGGAGTTTTAGCAAGAGTGCTCGAGGGCACTGGGACATTATCAGGATGTCGTCGAGGTAGACGATGAGTCTCATCCCTTAAGCCCGTAGACGCTCTACCACCGGCCGGAGGACCTTGGTGAAACACCACGGAGCTGACGACAGGCCGAAGGGGAGAGTGGTGAACTCATGGGTCCTGCCCTCCCATTGAAAACTGGAGGAAACGCCTGTGGGGAGGGAAATTAGGGATCGAGAGGTAGGCGTCCTTGAGGTCCAGGCGCGCCATCTAATCCCGTGGCCTCAGAATATCCCGGAGAAGATGAATTCCCTCCATCTTGAAGTGGTGGTAAACCAAGCACTGTTGAATTCGCATAGATTTATGACTGGATGTTGACCGCTGTCCGCCTTGTCCACCAAGAAAAGGTTGCTGATGAACCCCCTGGGATGAGGGAGAGTCTGGGTAATCGCTCCCTTGGCGAGAAGGGCTTATACCTCCTGGGTTACCAGTGCGGAGTCCGCCGCGGAGAAGCAAATGGGCTGAGGGGCCACGGATTGGAAGGGTGTCCCATTAAACTCTACCTGAAAACACCAAATTGTCTGGAGAACCCAGGCGTCCCCCGTGATGGAAGTCCAAGCCTGGAAAAAACTCGCCAGACGGCCCCCTACCCTTAAAAGGAAAGAAGGTAGGATACTCACCAGAGTTGTTGGAGGCGCCGGCGCCTCTGCCCCCTCTGTGCTTGCCGCGCCGTCCTCTGGTGGGATAGAAATTCCTGATTCTGGCTTGGTCTTGGTATTGGCCTTGGTGGGAGCCTTGTCCTCTGGGAGTATATTGGTTATTGCTGCCGGTCGAGCGGCCCCTTCCTCGACCAGCCCCCCGGAAAACCTGTGAGTGGAATACCTTCTTGATAGGAGACTGGTCTTTATCTAGGGAGTTAAAGGTATTTACAAACTTCCCTAACTCTTTGATGAATGGTTCCCCAAAAAGTCCACCCTGCGCCACCGTGCCAGCCTCTGAGTCTGCAAGGTCCCCGAGCTTGGGGTCCAACTTGATTAGAAGGGACATGCGCCGCTCAGTGGATAAGGCGCAATTCTCATTGGCTAAAAAGACCACGGCATGCTGTGCCCAAGAAGACAGGGTGTTTGGGGATATGAAGGAGCCTGAGGTCTTCACCTCCTCCGCCATGTCTAGTATCTACGTAAGGGGCCCCAGAGTATCCAGCAGCTTGTCCTGGCAAGCACGCCAGGATCTGTAAATCCCTTTCCTAGGGTCCTTGATGAACTTCTGTAAAAAGGTAGCCATTCGCGGGTCAATATCAGGCGTGAGGACTACCTTGCCATCCAAGGAAGGGCGGAGGCACTCCGCCCGGAGGCAATTGCGAGCCTCCTTCTCCAGAGGCTTCCGAATGCGGCTCGCCACATAGTGCGCAACCTTGTCCGACGGAGCCCATCCGGAAGACCTCGGGTGAAGGATCTCGTCAGGGTCCAGCATGTCCCCACATAGGCCCTGGTCATTCTGAGGGGAATTGGTGGGAGGTTGCGAAGAAGGGTGCCAGGGCCGGGAGGGGCCCGCGTCATCATCCTTGTCCCCATTGTTACCATCCGCGTTCCCATGGTTCCCATCCGCGGGGTCAGAAGGGGGCATCGGGGGAACAGTGCTGGCCAGGAATACCTGCTTAAGCCGGGCAAAAGCGTCTAAATCTACTCCCAGCTCACGGGGCCGCTTTGCTGGCAGCGATTGAGGTTCGGGGAGGGAGGGGACAGTAAGCAGTGTTAGGGGGGCAGTCAGAATGGAACCCGCCAGCCCATAGCAGGCCTGCGCAATCTGACGTGAAAGGCGCTCCTCCAGGGGAGACATCGCCTCCGCCACTGCCCTGTGTATAGATGCATCCACCGCATCATAAAATTCATCGTCCCATGGGAGTTCACTGAGGGGATCTACCTCTTGCCCTTAGCCATCATATAGGGGCTCTATATTGTAAGATATGTCTGGCCGCACTCACTCTTTATAATAATATGAGGTGTGAGCAGCCTAGGGGGTTAATTTAGGTTTAAGCAGGCAGGTTATGCCCAGTAGGTTTTAACAGGCAGGTTATGCCTAATAAAGGGGGGCTGGGTGTCAGCCTAAATTAGAGCGGGGAGAAACCTCTCAGTTTCAGGGCAAAAGCCTGGGACCCTGCAGCCCTGGTGCAAAAAATAAGTCTATGGGCACACGTCTGGGAGACGGTCCCAGCAGGGAGGCACCTGCCAAGTACTGACTCCCACAAAGGAGCATGAGGAACAAAGTACAGGGTTAATACCCTACAGACCCTTCACAGGCGTAGCCTCACGATGCCAGAAGGCTTTACAGACCCATAGAATATGGGTGTACACTCTCCAGATGCTGACAAGGCTTCCTGCAGCGCTGCTGCTCCGATTCAAAGAACGCACCGAATGCGCTGAATTCGGAGTACGCACCGCAGGCGAGAGCCACCAGTCAGGTGCCCTCAGGCGGTGGGAGGACCTCACCGCTGAGCCAGCACCACATGTAATTACGGTCGCGAACGAGCAGAACACGCTCCCGCGGTCAGACCCGGGCCTCCGAGTAGCGGAGGGCGGAAAAAGACACAGCCAACAAGTAAACAAGCTGATTTTCGGTGATACTGACAAAACGCCAAAATGCCGACTGCCAGGTGAGATGCCGGGCGCCCCAATTAACTCAATTAACAAAGCTTAAGTGTGAAAGATAAACACATTGTCTAACGCAAGCACGCTGACACATAAACAGCAGAATACATTGCCTGAAACAGCGTACGCGCTATCATATCGGCAAAATATGCAAGACAAAACCTGAGGGAATGAAATACACTTATCTTAGGCGGCGAGCAGCGAAGAAAGAGGAGGAAGGGCCAGTGACAAGGGACTATGATCCGGCTGCTGTTACCTGATTGGTGGAGAACGAGCAGACCGTCTATGTTCTGAACTCTATTGTTGTTTGTAATATTCCCAAGGTTTCATGGGAATTACGTTTTTTTGTGTTTACTTTGAAAGGCTGCTGTCAATAAAGTGAAAAAAGTAAAGCATAATCCTCGCCTCCGGTCCTGACATAGAATTTAAATTCAATCTGCAGCACAATAACGTCCGTTCTGCATTTGATAGCAGACATTTTTCTACAGATGCACATACCTGCAAAGACTGTTGACATGGCCTTCCTCTGATCCCAGACTTGTAATCTTCACTTTCTGGTTGTGTACTCTCAGAAAATATTCTGAGATTCCCCATACCCACCCTGGGTATAGGGGAAAGTATTTCAGTGGAAAAACCTGCCAACATTGCTCTTTTCCACCTCATCCTTTGAAAATTGCAACTTACCTTAGTCTTACACACTGTCTTTGCATTTGCTTAACCTATCTCTACAGGTGTTCATAGATCTGAACAAATGCAAACTGTCAGGGAAGCCAGAAGAAACTCAAACAATAAGGAGATGTAAGAAAAACCTCTGACATGAAGTCAGTAGGGGACAGAAAGAGGAGGCAGGGGGAGGTTGGGTTCTCCTAAATATCGTTCGACCACAATATCATGGTCAAAATATTGGGACTACAAAAGTATCATGGACAAAAAGAAGTTAAGTATATTTTTACAACAATATTGATGTTTAAAAAATAGTTTACTATATTGTTTTTATCGTGTTGATTTATTGCCTTGCATTATGTATTTATTTCCATTATAGTGAAATTTATTTTCAATTATTTTTAAATAATACTATAGTAATGTATAATTTTATTTCAGTTTGTTGAGCTTCTTGAGGGATTGGGTGGGGAGTGTATTTTTAAAATCATATAATAATTCTAATTGATTAATTTGATTGTTTGGTATTTTTTCAATTTCAGATGGTGGTGGGTTTTGGGAGTCGGGTGCATGGTGTTTAAAAAAAATATGAATTCATTCATGTTTAATGATGGTTTTTATATATCTATCGTTTATGTGATTACATGTTTAATAAAGTTGTAAATTATTTAATACATAAGACAAGGAGGTGGTGTGGTACCAGAATATCATAGTCAGAATATAATCTGGCATAAATATTGTGTCCTAACTATTGTTTCCAAAAAATATCTTGCGTTTGAATGTTTCATATAAAAACTACACCTGATGGGACGATGTTTTTGTGAACGATATTTAGGGCATGATGTTTAAGTCAAACTATATTTAACACTTTAATATTCAGGCCTAAAACCTGTGAATAAGTTCCTCTTTTTGTGTGGTATTCAACATTTTTTTTGGCCTGATGCTCCTTTTTTTTTAAAAATCGTTGAGGTGCTTCTGTCCAGTCCCCAGTGTATGTGCTCTGACACGCTAATCATGGTGAGACTGGCTAATCTCTAATTGGCATACCAGCGGCATAAAAAGTTAAATGCCACCATCGGGGCTGCAGCCTCTATTGTACCATTCACTAAAATGACAATGAAACCATGGCTTAAGACCTGCATGTGTTACCTGACTGCTTCAACCCTTACACCTACAGGCAGACCTGTCAAAATAAAACTTTTGACACAAGGGTAAATCTACTTGTAAATATGAAGTAAGTTAACTCTAAGTAGGTGTTGTAGCCCAAAAGGTACCTCATATTTAAAAGTGGAGTCTGAAAGAAAAATTAGTGTTCCTAGAGTGACTAACTCTCAAAGCTATTTTCACTGTTAGGGCTTTAGGTGGTTCTATGAAGATAAACTTAAAGTGCACCTAATGCATTAATTCTCGATTTTTGGTTTGGAATAAGCTATAGAGATGGTTCTACCACTCATTATAATGTTTATTAAAAATCAAATTCAATGGTAAGCTTGGACTTTTGATAAATATATGGGAAAAATAACTTTGAAAACTTGCACATTTTCTGCCTGAAACCTCTGCAACCAAATTAGTATTAGGCTGCCTGAAGATGGTCTGTTCCTGCTATTTGAGGTAGTGTAACCCATGAAGGGCAGCTAAAGATCGACTAGGAACTTTACCAATTTGAATAAGACTCTGCACAGCAATCACATGTGTGTCGAATAAATGCCCCTTATTATTAGTCAAAATAAATCACATTTTTAGTTTGTCAAACTTTAATAGCCATCAAAGAAACTTCCAGCCAACATGTGTTATGTTTCATTATTGGGGTATATAATCCCATGAGTTCCTCAGGACTAGAAGAGTGTAAGAAATTAGGTTGTTGGTTGACTGGGGTGTGAGCCCTGGTCAAGCAGTAACCAAATTCCTTGTCAGGGTGAGGACAAGCCAACCCTAAATTACCCTGTGCTCAACCCTCTGGTAGCCTGGCACAGAGCAGTCAGACTTAACTTAGTAGCAATGTGTAAAGTAGTGAAAAACACCTCACAAAAAGAATCCCATACCAAGTGAGAAAAAGAAAGTGATTTTTAGTAAAAAAATAAAATACCAAAATTGACAAAAATCCAATCAATAGAACCTAAGACATGCAGGTTAAAAGATTTCAGTGAAAATAGCACTAAAAAGCACAAACCGCCAACTGTGGATATCTGGTCGCGCCGGACCGAGACAAAGTCACAAGTTGAGGCCATCCCTGATGGAGCATTGACTGAATGCAGGGAACTAGTTAGTCCCGCTAACAAAGTATCATAAATACTGGTTTGTGGAGATTTGCAAGGATTCACGTCGAAGATGCGTTGTGCAGCCGAGGCCATGCGTATGTTCCGAGATGTTATGGGACTGAAGTGCAAGGTCCTGCATCATCTTCGAGGACCCTGTCGATGCTGACTTGTGATGCGAAGTCTGGCATTGAGCATGCATTGTGCAGTTGGGGAGATGCGTCGGTTCTGAGGAGCTGCCAGGCTGTGATGTGGAGTCAGTTGTCGTCTTTGAGGCTGCTGTCAATGAGGGATGCGAGGGCCTGTGTTGAGGATGTATAGAGCTGCAGCGGTTCTGATGGGGCAACGAGCTGCGATGTGGATCTTTGCGGCAGTACTGATCATGCAGCAGCGGCAATGCTTCGATTCTGCTTGGGGTTGTGCCCCGCAGCAGAGGAGATGCATCAGTTCTGCTGTATTCACAGAGGCTGGCAGATCACCTTAAGCCCACTTCCAAGGGTCCAGGACTGGGGGTGGCACCACTAGGAAGGGTAGACTCACATATGGTGGAGTCCAGGTGCTGGGAACCGAGGTTATTGGAGCCCTCTGTCCCTGAGGCTCAAGTTAGGAGGCCAGCCAACTAGCCAACTTGGAGTCACTCTGGGATCAGGGTTCAACAGATGTAGGTCCAGTCATTCTCACACAGGCAAGAGGGTAGCAGGCAGCAGGTCAGCCCAGCAGGGCAGCAATCCTTCAGAGCAGCAGTCCAGCTGAATGGCAGTCTTTTAAGCAGCAACGCAGTCCTTCTTTAGAAGCATACTGAAGAGTTGGTGTCTGAGGTTCAGTATGTAGACCCAGTTGTTCCTATGAAGTGTGGAGAAGCTTCTAGTGCCCTGCCTTCCTGGCCCTGGCTCCAGAACTGCAGGGGGTAGGCAGCCCTTTCCATGGAGGCTGGACACAGCCTATTCAAGTGCAAGTAGGGCTGTGCCCAGCTCCTCCCTTCCATCCTGCAAGTGATGGTCCATCCAGGCACCCCTAAGCTCCTCCCTATTGTGTGTAGCTGTCTAGGAGGAATACACAAAGCCCAACTGTCAACAACACCGAGTCATGCAACCCAGAGACAGGCTACAGGCACCAGATGGCTAAGGCCAGAAAATGCCAACTTTCTAAAGCTGGCATTTTCAAAATCTGACTTTTGCCATAAGTTATGATTTTTCATTCCAATTCCAAAGACATCAAACATAAACTGGTCACCTGCTCCCATTTGGAAATTGCAGCTTATTAAATGTAATAAGGTTACGCCAATGTAACTAGAGATCTGTATAATGGATTTTGAGATAACAGTGCTTAGTACCTCACAGATTTCTTTATTTAAATACCTTTACAAATAAATCTGACAATTACACTACTCATTTTACTGACTCTGAGCCCAAACACTGTACAACAGATGAGGATCAATTGAGCATGTCACAAACTACAAGCAGTCTAGAAATGTTAGGATAACGTATTTTGTTGTTCACTTCTTATAGAGAAAATCCGCATGTCTGTCTTTAATAGCAGCAGACCTTTAAATTATTTGAACATTAAAGTCTGGAATTCTCATAGCAAGGTCTCTCTCTATAGAGAGAATTGCTAAAGCATTTTGTCTTTCCTCAATCACGGTGTTCCTGTAGAATGTCTTAATTCTGTTCAAAGTTGAAAAACAGCGTTCAGACACTGCTGTTGTCATGGGAGTAGTTATCAGTATTTTTAGTAAAGCCAGTGTCTCTGTAAGTGATTTCTCCATATTAAGCTTTTGAATTAAAGCAAGCATTCTGTATAGTACAGTTAATTCAGTTCTCAGATTCTGTTTGTTGAGCATAGGATAAGCTTCCACAGCCTGATTCAGTGCTTGTTCAGAGAAGGAAATATCATAACTTGCAAAGTAGTCACTTTGCAGTAATGTGGCACTCACCAAATGCTTGGCAAACGAAAAATGTTCCTTTGCATGCATAACTATAGTGTCACATATTTACTTTGCAATTTAGACAAGGCTGCTTATGTTTTTCCTACGGTTAGAAAAACTAGAATCTTTTGGAAGTCTGCTGTATAAATTGTCAATCCCTTCTCTGACTTTGTTAATGCTGATGACAAACTGAATTGTGGCTCTTTCTACAAATACAGTATCTACTTCTCATTTTTTAAGCTGATTGTATAGTATGCCAACATGAGGCATTATTTCACGAAACAAAAACAGAAAGAGCTGGAGCTCCATGTCTTGTAGTGTTCTTGTAAAGCCATGAGCCTCATTTTGACTTTGGCATTCAAAGTCACTACTGGCTCCTATGGTGTCTAAACATTTCTCAAGTTCAATCCTATATTCATATATTAGCTTGATTGTGCATATGTGAAAGTTCCAACAAGTTGCAGATACCTCTGAAAGGCTCTGGCCACAATGTCCTTAAGAAGAAGGCTGCCATTCCTGCTACATCCGAAAAGAAACTTTGGGCCTCTGTGATCTATTTTATTACTTGATACATGATAAGATTAAGTTGATGGGCATAACAGTGCACATAATGGGTATTAGGGTCCACATCTCAAATTCTTTTTTGTACTCCTACAAAAATTCCACATATAACTGAAGCACCGTCATAGCTTTGGGCAATTCATTTTTCTTTTTGAAAGCTGCAGCAATGGTTTCTGCACTCAAGTCTCTTAAATGTGTGAATCAGTAGAATCTTTCCACCACTTTCATGTCATTGTCAATATACCGAAAGATTAATACAGACTGCGTTTTAGCAGCGACATCAGTGGTGTCATCACCCTGATTAGCTACAAAATCTGTGGCTTTCAACTCTTGGACAATACAGCTTCTTATAATCTTGAGCATACACTCAAGAAGTTCATTTTGTATGGGTTTAGAGGTGCCCTTGAAGACTGTTGCACTTGCTAAATGTGCTTCCATTTCACGGTCTATGCTTGCAATTAAATCTACAAGGCCTCTGAATATACCAGGATTTGAGGAACTTTCAGATTTATCATTCCCTCTTAACATCAGTTCAAAAGCACCACAGAAACAAATGCAATCAATTATTTTTGACAGTATATGTCTATTCCTGTCAACAGCTTCATTGTGTTCATTTATTGCTTTTCTATATGCATCACATAAGATTTCTTCAATGGGTGTATCTCTGAGCATTCCCAGTCTTGTCATGTTTTCCATATGGATTTTGAGTGTGCATGCTTCTTTATTTTACCTGACAAGTGCTTCAGGTCTGTTACTCCCTTTTTTGTCCTCGGATTGTCACCAACAAACAGCAAGCAGTGGAATCAGAACAGAGAATATGTTGAAGTACTCCTTGCAAGCCAATCAACTTTTGTGTGCACCAGGAAATTGAGAATGTACATTTATATATCTTCCCCCTGTCTTGGATGGTTTGTTGTAGTTTTAGGTCTAGCCGGTTAGCACTTAAATGTTTTACAGTTAGTTTGTTCTCACTACTCAGTCCAAGGAATGGCTTTGCAAGTAGCTATTCTATTGTATTCATGGTTTCTTATCAATATTAAAGATACCTGTCAACAATTAAAATATCAATATCAACATTTCTCCAACCCAACAAAATGTAAATAATACTTTTAAATAAACTGTACAAATGCTTCAAAATATAGCAGCAGTTAGAAAAGGTCAAAAGAAGCACTTTTTAAAATTCTGCAGTGTGATTTAAACGTGATTTCCACACATTGTTGCACACTGTATAATTTTATTAAATAACTGCATGACTGTCTGTGCAAATGTAGTGGCAATTTCAATGGAAATCCTTTAGCAATAATTGTGTCCCGAAAATGCACCATCAACTACATACTATAACTACACCCTTACTACTTCTCTTTCCTACTGAATGGGTGTGGGCTGTGGCTCATTTGCAACACTTGTTCTTTGTGATACCCTTGGATTTCAAAATCTCTATACTTTCCATCACACAAAGCACATTGATGGCAGCACCTCCACGCTGAAAATTGTGCCATCACCACTGCAACCTTTAATTATGGCACAGATCGAAAGACCTTTACCCAATGCCGGCCCATGCACTTCCATCCTGGTCCTGATGATGCCAATGGTAAGTGCTACACTTTCCATCAGCACCCTCAGGCCCAGAATGGAAGCTCCACATCTAACTGTGCATTTTCACTGCAGTTTATCTCATTTTCCCTGTATTTCGCAGCCAGCTACAGTGTATGTTTCTCACCTTGACAGCATCTTTGTGAAAAATGGTCTATGCATTCCTTTTCAGTTTTTTTTTTTTTTTAATGATCTCACAAGTGTTATCACGAAACACACTTAACAGGACGATTCACAGCCTTTTGTATGGGTGCATTCTAATAAAAGTGTTGTCTCTAGGCCAGAGAGCATAAAGTACACACATGTGCGCAGCCATGTTAAAACAGATGTTTTTAATTCTAAGATCTGCAGTTCCTAAAGCACGTAATATATCATGTGTACAAATAACTTTCACATTATACAGACGAGGTAACTGACTGTGTGCTGCAGATCAAGCTGCGTAGCACAACTGAAGTGCTAACTCGCTGGTCTTACGAGCAGACTAGTGTGCATCAAAAGCAAGGCTGGGATTTCCTTTCCCAATAAATACACAGCAGACTACAGCCCGAGGCCATTTGTCATGCCATCTCCTCCAGGCCCCATTTTTATTAGGTCCTGACAATGGGTTGTGTATTTAGTGCCTGCATTTGGAAGGGGGGAGTGCCAGCTGTCAATAATTTTAAGCAGGCTTCAAGCTGTTTGTTCTCTTTGTTTATGTCCACATAAACACAGGGCTCGGGGCTCAGGGCTGTAATTCACTTTGCTCAAGGAAATCCCAGGTGCCTTGCATAATGCAGGACTCCTCTCCCCAAATGGAACCAACATCGAAGCAGGACTGGAGAGAAACAGACCCTCTTCTTTGCATTTGAAAACAACATAGGAATATGAACCTCCTCTTGGTGATGGACTAGTGCTACTGCTGAGGTACTAGGTGTCCGTGTCATTGAGAGAAGTTTCAGTAATGCTACACAGACGAGAAACCATGTAGTTGAGCACATACCTACCAGAATTACAATTACAAAAATAAATTAATGCCACGATCTTTACAATATGATGCCACTTGCCAGCTGTAGGAAGCTGGCTCTTTATATTTTGTACTAAAACGAAGTACGCTGTGTAAAGAGTGTAGTGAGTCCCCTATTGGTTTACAGAGGCAAAAGTAGATAATACTAAAGCTCTATTTGTAGTAGTGTGCGCGAGCAGTTAGGCTTATCAGAGGGTAGTGCTAAGCATTAGTTGTACTCACAGAGGCAATAAATTGGACACACACAAGAATAAATCCAAGACCAATTTGCAAAAATAATATCGATTTTTACATAATTTTCTAGACCAAGAACTTTGTTCTACAGTAAGTACTTTTAAAGTTATGAATTTTTAGAATTCGCAAATTCAATCACATTTGTGCGCAATTACGCATCATTGAAATCAATGGGGAAAAAGGCAAAAATGCATATGAAATCGTACAGTCGACTTTCAAGGTTCACCTCTCGGATCTCTGTGGTTAGCGAGGCCAGGTCCAATGTTTTACCAGTGGATTCTTAGGAGAGGCCCGGATTCGGCCAGGTGAGGTGCTTAGATCATTGGTAGCTGGTGTGCTACGGGAGAGGGGGCCACTTGAAAACACACCGGACAAGGGGACTTACAGGTAAGTCTGAGGGGGCCCACTCGAAGGAGCAGGTTGCAAGGGCCTCTGGACTATGGATGGTCGTTGCAAGGGCCAGTCGTGCCGGGTGCAGAGCAGATAGGTCAGCTGGCCAGTGTGGGTCAAGATGTCCTCATAGTTAGGAGCAGGCTACTTGGAGAGGTGATTTCGGGACAGCTGGGATACTCGCACTGTGGGTCTCAGGGGTCTCGATGTCACTCTACGTGTGCTTGCTTCCTGGGCGGTGGGAGTTTGGAGAGGGCTCTTCATCTCGGTGCAAGTTGCAGGACATCCGGTACTCGGGGTATTGGTACGGCATGGCTCCGGTAGGTCAAGGTGTCCTCCAACTTGGTTGGGGGACAAATCTGACCCTTCAAAGCTGGTGTACCACTTTTGGTCTGGATGCTGCGTTGGACTCGCTGGGGAGCAGCAAGTCGGTAAGTCGGGAGTTTGCGGTTCGATGCCTCTGCTCCAAGGGAGATTCTTTGGCAATTTGTGAAGATTGGAGGTGCTCCGGGGGTTCTTGGAGTCCTCACAGTGGCAAGGCGAGGCAGTACACAACTATTGTCAAGTCCTTCAGGCATCAGGCAGGTTTTGGCAATTTCTCAGCAGCAGGGCTTCAGTTCTCGGGCAGCAGCTCTTCTTGGTCCATTTCTTCTTTGTGTCCATCAAATTTAAGGCTCAAGGTTCAAGGTCCAAGGATGCAACCTAAATACTAAATTTAGGGGCATTGCAGGGGGAGCCAATGGGCTACCTACCTTTAGGGTGTCTATACCCTCTAAGTGACCACTTCCTGTGGGAAGGGGCACTACCATAGCCCTAATAGGTTATTTTCCCACCATCTGAAGATTGTGGATTTTCAAAAGTAGAATCTACATTGTCTGCCACACCTGGCTGAATGTAGACACTCCTCCTCATCTATCTAATTTTCCGGCCTGTCTTCCCACCAAATGTGGAGTAGGACAGGGGGGATGACATCCCCCACTATCTGGGGAAGCCTGGATTGCACTTCAAAGGTGGCACTGCCTTTGAAGCTTCCCACTCTGTAAGTCCATTCTGGCCTGGTGGAGGTGTGAAGCACCTTTGCCCAAAGCAGGATTTGTTTCAGGACTCTGAGAGCTTAGGATCTCACCCCATGAGGTCAGAAACATGTCTGGTGGTGGCAGGCTGGGTAGGACTAGTGTGAGACCACATCAGTGCTTGGTAGCTTTTCAGGAGACCCTCTAAAGGGCCTCCTATGTGCATTTATTAATAAATCCAACACTGGCATCAGTGACGATTTATTAAGACAAGATATTTGGTATCAAACATCTTAGGGTACAGTGAAGTCATCATGGAGCTAGGAAACTCATAATGACAAGTATCCAGCCCATGTACTCTTTATGGCTCCCCTGTGCACTTACAATATCCAAGAATGGCTCAGATATTGCAGGGTCATATCTGCTCATGCAGATATGTCCACACATGGGAAATAGTGCACCCTGTCATAGGGCTGTAAGACCTGCAGTTGGGGTAACTTACCTATACCTCATGCAGTGTACGGGGGCATGGCACACAGGGCTGTTTGTCATGTTGACTCTTCAGTTTTCTCTGCACCAAGACATGTAGCTTGCAATGGCAATTTGCATAGTCTTGGTGAGGGGTCTCCGGGATGGCACACTTGGTGCTGAAGCCCCAGAGGACCCTCTTCAGTCCCAAAGTCCTAGGTACCAGAGGTACCATTTACTAGGGACTTATAGGGGTTGCTGAAGTTGTGCCAATCATGGTACAGTTTTGGGGAAGAGATCTGGCACTGGGAACCTGGATAGCAGGGTCCAGTGCACTTATATTTCGAAATCACATCAGGCATCAAGCAAAAAGTGGGGGTTAACCATTTCAAAAGAGACACCAGCCAAGCACAGTCTACTAAGTTCATTATCAGCACGATCACACAGTGAAGTTAATACAACAGCAGATGTCACACAGACAAGAAACCACATAGTTAACACATACCTATCACAATTACAATTGCAAAAACATTATAATGCCACAATCCTACAATATAATGCCACTAACCAGCCAAGCGCGGTCTAACAAGTTAATCATCAACACAATCACACAGTGAAGTTAATACAACAGCAGCCTGGCTGCAGCCATTTTGTAACTCGCTTGAGTGTGATGCTGCAAGTAATAGGTCACATGAGTCATGGTTGTGTACATTTGATTTTTAAACACGGGCGTCGAACTCGGGAAAGCCTAATAGGCCAGGTGGTGTACATTTATCTTAATATGTTAAACACAGGCATCAAAGTCAGACTCAGGAAAGTTTCAGGTTCAGAGAGTGGGAGTCCAGGCCAGGGCTGTAAAACATTGCTTTGATCAAGGAAATCCCAGGCGCCTTGCATAAAGCAGGACTCCTCTCTCCAAATGGGACCAACATCGTTGCAGGACAGGAGAGAAACATGCCCTCTTCGTTGCATTTGAAAACAACATAGGAATCTGAGCCTCCTCCTCTTGGTGATGGACTAGTTCTACTGCTGACGCAGTAGGTGCCCATTTGAGCACCGTGTAGTCGAGAGAAGTTTCAGTGATGTCCCACAGACGAGAAATCATGTAGTTAGGCAAATACCTACCACAATTACAATTGCAAAAATGTTATAATGCCACAATCTCTACAATATGATGCCCCTTGCCAGCCAAGCACAGTCTACCAAGGTTCATCATCAACATAATCACACAGTGGAGTTACACCATACCATAGTTGAAACACTATTCCTTTACAGAATTGAGAATTCACAGTCATTACATTTTTACCTCCCTCTCAGTAACTTATTTTTTTTAAACCTGGCTAAGGCTTAGTGTCTCCCAACTCAACTACTCCAAGTGCCTGTGCTGTGCCACTGCTGCCTTTCCGCCAATGGCCTGCGAGCCCAGCCCAGCCCAGCCGAGGTCAGGTCAGGAGTTGCTGAGCTGGGAACAGTGGGAAGTTTGTGAGACTTCTTTCTTTTCTCCAGGCTCCACCACTCCTTGTGTGCAATGCGGCTGCTGGTGCTACACACGAAGAGTGAGGAGGAGAGCATGGAATAGAAATGGTCAATCATTGCATGGCTTTATAATAAAGCCATGCACTGATTGGCCATTTGTTCCGTGGACCTGATTCTCCCAACCCCTGCGCTGCATCAGGCCTAACCAGTTGTCCTAAGTCAATCTAGGTGCTGCTCTTTTGCTGTTATGTTACCAATACAACATGAGAGCAGCACCAGGTTTGGCTTGCAGGCAAACTCAGCACTCAGTAGGAGCCTTGGGGGATGTGGCTGTGATCCCTGTCTCACTAATTGCGCAGTGTGAGAGGCCTCTAGTGTGCATGCAGGGCTGGTCATGGAAAGACAGCCGGCCAACCTTACCTGCACACTTTTGGAGTGCAAACCTATTGCATAGCATTGCAATGGCTACTAGTAGTACTGCCTGATGATGTCAATGTTAATCCCCACCCCACACGCTCTACCTCATAACCTCAGTTACTCATCCTGCTGCAACCAGGCCACGACTGAAAATAAAATGCTGTGGCCCAAAAAAAACGTGTATATTTACTGCATTTCATAAAGGGGATAAGGAGGGCACTACCGGGGCTGTGGGGACAACATAAATAGGGGGACAATGTACTAACACCCCAATAGAGGAGCCACCACTAAGAACTACGTAACCCCTTGGGAGTTCTCTTCACTAAGGCAAAAAACTTGAAGAGACCATCAGCATTGGCATGGTATGTTCCAGGATGGTGTTCCACTGTAAAGTCCATTCCCTGTAGGAAGATGGACCACCTCAACAGTTTGGGATTCTCACCCCTCATCTGTACTAACCATCTGAGGGGGTCTGTGGTCTGTCTGAACCCAGAAGGGAGCACAAAACAGGTATGGTCTCAGTTTCTTCAATGCCCAGACCACTGCAAAGGCTATCCTTTCTATTGCACTTCACCTGTGTTCCCAGGGAATTAACCTCATACTGATGAAGACTACAGGTTGATCCAGGCCCTCTTTGTTTACCATGAGACCATGGCCCCAATGTCATGCTCTTAGGTGTCTGTACAAAAATTATTTGGAGAAGTCAGGGGCCTTGAACAAGGGTGCTGTGCACATGCCCTTCTTCGCAGTGTCAAGAGCATTCTGGCATGCTTCCGTCCAGATCAGCTGTGTGGGATGCTTCTTGGAAGTTAGCTCTATTAAGGGTGCAGCAATGGGGCCATACCCCTTGATGAATCTCCTGTAATAACCAGTAAGGCCTAAGAAGGCTCTTACTTCTGTCTGGTTCTTAGGGGGTTCCCAAGCCAGAATGGTCTAAATCTTGGCGTGGAGGTGGCGCGAGTGGTCCTCCCAGCCAGAACTGAAGAGTGCAATGTCATCTAGATAGGCGGCACTGAAGTTCTCCAACCCAGCCAGGACGTGGTTGACCAACCTCTGGAAGGTGGCAGGAACGTTCTAAAACCCAAAGGGCATTACCTGGAATTGGATGTGCCCTTCTGAGATAGAAAACGTGGACCTCTCTTTGGCCCCCTTTGTCAAGGCAATCTGCCAGTACTGGTTGTATGACTAGACCCCGCATGCATTTATAACACATACCTTTACACCACAGTCGGTACCCCGAAAGCGATGTTACCACGTGTTCCTTTACCACGCAAGTCATTACAACAACTTACCTTAGGGGGCGCTGAACTTTGGAATAGCATAAATTACTATTCCAACTCCAGTCAGTCTATCAGTAGGGAAGGTGTTGGACTTAAAATCCAACATCAGTCCAACAATGTGTTCCATAAAGGAACATGTGGTAACATCGCAGTTGGGGTACTGACTACAGTATAAAGGCAGATCGTGATATTGACTGCGGGGTAAAGGATGTTTCCCGCCAGTTCACAGATGTTAAGTCAAATGTGCTTAGGAACTTGACAGCTCCCAACCGATCTATGAGCTCATCAGCTTGGGGGATGTGGTGTCCCTCAGTCTTGGTGACCGCATTGAACCCCCAATAATCCACAAAGAAGCTATGTTTTGAGGTGGCACCTCGAGGAGCAGCTTTGGGGACCAACACCACTGGGCTGGACCAAGGGATGTTTGAGAGCTCAACAACCCCTAACTCCAGCATTTTGAAGATTTCCTCCTTAATGATGGCTATGACCTTGTCAGACAGCCTATAGATCTTACTTTTCAGACATACTATCCCTAGCATCAATATCATGGATGTATCATATAGTGAGTCCTGGGGTGAAGAAGAAGAGTGAGGCAAACTACCCCAATAACTGGGTGCAGTCTCTCTGTTGATCTAGGGTCAGGGTAGGGGAGAGGAGAGGCTGGCACCCTCCACTGACCCTTCCTGCTCCTTGGAAGAAAGGAGGTCGGGAAAAGGTTCACTCTCCTCCTCCACCCCATCATCCATGACCAGGAGCATGGCTACCTTAGACCTCTTGAAATGGGGATTGAGGTGATTGATGTGCGAAACTGTTAGAACTGGGGGTCTCTAGTTGGCAATGGTATACACCTTTGTCCAAATAGGGACCCTTGCTTCTAAGTCAGGGAAAGGGGATTACACACCTGGATAACCCCTGCTCACCCCCTTGGTAGCTTGGCACGAGCAGGCAGGCTTATCTAAGAGGCAGTGTGTTAAGCATTTGTGAACACATACAGTAATACAGTGAAAACACTACAGCTGGACACCACACAGGTTTTATAAAAATAAGTATTCTTTATATAGACTTATCACAAGACCACAAACGACAAAAAATCCACAATACTGTACTCAAAATACTCTTAAAAGATGGTGAAGTTACTTAGTTCAAGTTGATGATAAATGCGACACAGTTCTCACAAACAGTACCTGGATGCGTAACGCAAAATAAACAAAAGGTTTGCAGGGAAGGAGATGCGTCGGTTTCCGTACTTCGGGGGATGCGATGCGTCGCGCCTCAATGCTTGCGCAGAGTAGGGGATGCGTCCGTTCCTTACCGGAGGGAGTAGATGCGTTGATTCTCGTGCTGCGTTCCGGTTGCGATGCGCAAGATGGCGCCGCGATGCGATGCGATACTCAGGTTGGGATGCGATACGATGGCACCCTTGATGCGACGATGTGAAGACGATGCGTGCACGCCAAAGGCCGTGCAGCGAACTCTGTACCTTTGGAGCCGCGACAGGCCCTGCGACGCGCTTCTCCGGTGATGCGACGGCGACCCTTGCGGTGGCGACACGCTTCTCCGGTGATGCGACACTCAGCGGCTGTTGATGAAGACACGCTTCTCTGGTGATGCGGCGGCAGCCTCTGCGGCGGCGACACGCTTCTCCGGCGATGCGATGGCAACAGCTACGATGGCGACACGCTTCTTCTTGTTGCGTCGCGCTTCCAGCTCCCAGCGACACGCAGGTCTCAGCAGACAGAATCCCCAGTAAGGGAATTCAGGAGGGAGCTGGTGGTGAAGTCTTTTGGCCCTGAGACTTCAGCAGGAGGCAAGCACAAATTCAAGCCCTTGGAGTAATATTCTGCAAGATGATGAAAGTTCTTTCAAAGTTCCTTCTCCTTTCCTTGGCAATGAAGAAACCACTGCAGGCCAACCCAGCAAACAGCACACTTGGCAGAGGGGCAGTCCAACTCCTGCAGCTTCCTTGGTTCTTCTCCTTGGCAAAAGGGTCGTCTTGTTGTTCCAGAAGTGATCTAAAGTTCTTGGGTCTGGGTCCCAATATTTATACTACTTTTCTCTTTGTTCTCTGAAGGCAGAGAGGCCTTTGCCTAGTCAAAACCAGTTCTGGTCAGTCTTGGAGCACTTTGTTGACAAGACTCCTTCTTTCCTTTCACAGTGTAGGCCAGGGACATCAGACACGCCACAGGAGGTGGAGCCAGCATTGTGGAGGGAAGGCACAGCCCTATTCAGGTCCCAGGTGCAACTCCTCCCTCCTATCTGCATGCAGAACTCTCTATTCAGCCCTGTGCTGACTCACCCTGTCTCCTGGCAGCCCCCAGCCCCTGTCACTCAAACTCCAGACAAGGAATACACAACCTAGCAGAGGCAGGCTTGGATAGTTAGGCAAGAAAATACCCACTTTCTAAAAGTGGTATTTTCAAACACAGAATGTTAAAACCAACTTCACTAAAAGATGTATTTTATCATTCTGAGTTCAGGCATACTAAACTCGAATTTCTACCTGGTTCCCTGAGTCAGTTAGGATTATAAGATGTAATAATCTAACTGCCCATTCTGGCCTATGGGGAACAGGTAGCCTTGCAATAGTGAAAAACGAAAATGGCTGTAATTCACTATTAGGACATGCCACACACATCAGGGCAGGTCCTACCTTTTACTTACAATGCACCCTGCCCTAGGGCCTACCTTAGGGGTGACTAATATGCAGAAAAGGGAAGGTTTAGGGACTGGTAAGTGGGTGCACTTGCCAAGTCGACATGGCAGTCAGACTGCACACAGGCTCTGCAATGGCAGGCCTGAGACACACTTTACAAGCTGCTTCTGTGGGTGGCACAACCAGTGCTGCAAGCCCACCAGCAGCATTTGATTTACAAGCCCTGGGCACACCTGGTGCACTATACTAGGGTCTGACAAGTAAATCAAATGAGTCCAATCATGGAGTCACTAATCAATGCATCAATTTAACATAGGGAGCACTTGCACTGTGGCACTGAATAGCAGTGGCACAGTGCCCAAAGCATCTAAAACCAGCAAACAGATCAAAAACAGAGGAGGCAATCAGAAAAAAATGGAAGGGAGACTCACGCCAATGATACCAGGTCTAACACGTGTCCCCTCCAGCTGAAATGTGGGGAGAACTACCCTTCCCCTAGGGAGTCCTCTTCACTAAGGCGGAAAAATCTGGACAGACCATCAGCATTGGCGTGTTCTGTACCAGGGCGGTGTTCCACCGTGAAGTCCATACCCTGTAGGGAAATGGACCACCTCAACAACTTTGGATTCTCACCCCTCATCTGCATCAGCCATCTGAGGGGCCTGTGGTCGGTCTGAACCAGGAAGTGAGTCCCAAACAAGTATGGTCTCAACTTCTTCAGTGCCCAGACCACAGCAAATGCCTCACGCTCAATTGCACTCCACCTCTGTTCCCGTGGAAGTAACGTCCTACTGATGAAGGCTACAGGTTGGTCTAGGCCTTCCTCATTAATCTGTGATAGAACAGCCCTCACACCATGCTCTGAAGCGTCTGTTTGAACAATGAATTCTTTCGAGAAGTTGGGCGCCTGAAGCACGGGTGCTGTGCACATGGCAGTCTTCAGGGCGTCAAAAGCCTTCTGACAGGTATCAGTCCAGTTCACTTTCTTGGGCTGCTTCCTGGAAGTCAGCTCAGTCAAGGGTGCAACAATGTTGCCATACCCCTTGACAAACCTCCGGTAGTACCCCGTGAGTCCTAAAAAGGCTCTCACCTGTGTCTGAGTTTTTGGGGGTTCCCATGCCAGGATGGTATCAATCTTGGGTTGTAGGGGCGCCACCTGGCCGCTTCCTACCTGGTGCCCCAAGTACACCACAGAACCCTGCCCAATCTGGCACTTACTCGCCTTGATTGTGAGGCCTGCCTTCCGCAGCGCCATCAACACTTCCCAGAGGTGGCGCAGATGTTCTTCCCAAGTGGAACTAAACACCGCAATGTCATCCAGGTAGGCGGCACTGAAATCTTCCAGTCCGTCCAACACCTGGTTGACCAACCTCTGAAAGGTGGCAGGGGCATTCTTCATCCCAAAGGGCATAACCCAGAATTGGTAGTGCCCATCTGGTGTGGAGAATGCTGACCTCTCCTTGGCCCCATCAGTTAAGGCAATCTGCCAGTACCCAGACGTCAAATCAAATGTGCTGAGGTACCGGGCAGCTCCCAACCGATCAATGAGCTCATCAGCTCTGGGGATGGGGTGCGCGTCAGTCCTGGTGACTGAATTGAGTCCTCGGTAGTCCACACAGAACCGGAGTTCGGGTGTGGCACCAGGCGCAGCAGCCTTTGGGACCAAAACCACCGGGCTGGCCCAAGGACTGTTAGAGGACTCAATCACCCCTAAGGCAAACATCTTGGAGAACTCCTCCTTAATGTAAGCTCTGACCCTGTCAGTCACTCTGTAAGCCTTGTGCTTCACAGGAGGACTGTCCCCAGTGTCCACATCATGGACGCACCACTCAGTGACACTAGGAACCAGGGAGAACAAATCAGGGAATTGCCCCAGCAGTTGGCGACAATCTTGCTGCTGTTCAGGGGTCAGTGTGGCAGAGAGGCCAACACCATCCACTGACCCATCTTGCTCCGCTGCAGACAGGAGGTCAGGAAGAGGCTCAGTCTCCTCCTCCATTCCATCATCTGTCGCTAGGAGCATGCCCACCTCGGACCTTTCTAAGTGGGGCTTCAGGCGGTTAACATGCAGGACCCGCAAAGGGTTCCTGGGAGACCGCAAGTTCACCAGATAGGTGACATCACTCTTGCGCTCCACCACCTCAAATGGACCGGTCCACCTGTCCTGGAGCGCACAGGGCTCCACAGGGGCCATGACCCAAACTTTCTGTCCAGGCTGAAGCTCAATCAGAGTGGCATTCTGATCGTACCACCGCTTCATCTCTTCCTGGCTGGCTTCCAGGTTCGCCTGAGCGAGTTCTCTGAAACGCCGAGTCTGGTTCCTGAAGGCCAGCATGTAGCTATATACATCCTGGGGAGGTTTCCTGGGAGATTGCTCCCAGCCTTCCTTGACCAGACTCAAAGGTCCTCTTACCGGGTGACCATATAGCAGCTCAAAGGGGCAGAACCCTAAGGACTTCTGAGGCACCTCACGGTAAGCAAGCAACAGGCATGGCAAGAGGACGTCCCACTTACTCCTCATAGGTTCCTCAAGACCCATAATCATGCCCTTAAGGGTCCGGTTGAATCTCTCAACCAGCCCATTACCTTGGGGGTGGTAAGGAGTGGTGAACTTATAGGTAACACCACACTCCTTCCACAGGGACTTCATATAATTAGATATGAAGTTGGTACCACGGTCGGACACCACCTCTCGGGGAACCCCACACGGGAAAAAACCCCCATCAGTGCACGTCCCACCACGGGGGCCGTCACTGTCCTGAGAGGGATGGCTTCCGGGTACCGGGTAGCATGGTCCACCAAGACCAGGATAAACCTGTTGCCCATGGCTGTCTTGGGGTCCAGTGGCCCCACAATGTCAATGCCCACCCGTTCAAAGGGGGTACTGACTACAGGGAAAGGTTGGAGAGGAGCCTTGTGCTTCCTTCCACTTTTCCCACTTGCCTGGCAAGTTTGGCAGGTCCTACAATGAGTATCTGAACTCTTGCGCATCTGGGGCCAATGAAAATGGGAAACAAGCCTTTCAAAGGTCTTGTTCTGCCCCAGATGTCCAGCTAAAGGAACGTCATGAGCCAAACCCAGTAGGAAGGCTCTGAAGCGCTGGGGTACCACCAGCACACGGGCTGACCCAGGCTCAGCAACCTTAGGCTCGCTATACAGGAGGTCGTTCTCCCAGTAGATCCAATGTGATCCAGACTGATCACCTGCTGCCTGGTTTGTGGCCTGTTGCCTCAAACCCTCAAGAGAAGGGCACTTCCTTTGCTCCTCACAAAATTCCTCCCTGGAGGGACCTCCTTCTTGCTGCCAATGGGTCAGCTCAGGCAGGTCTCCCAGTTCAGCAACTTGTTCCCCTGTAGGTTCCAGGGCATCCCCCTCAAGGTCTGCCTCCTCCTGGACCGTGGGAACTATGGGGGCTGGTTTCCTGCGCCCCCTACCTCTTCTCTTTAAGGCAGGGGTCTGGGCCATATTTTCAGGCTCCAGAACCTCTTGATCACCCTTACTGGCCGCCATGGACCGAGTGGTTACACACGCCCACTCAGGCAGACCCAACATCTCTAAATGAGACCTTCTCTCCACCTTAGCCCAAGGGGAGTCCTCTAAATCATTGCCCAACAGACAATCAACAGGCATGGCTGGCCTCACAGCAACTTGGAGAGTACCTGAGACCCCCCACTCAAAGGGAACTTGAGCCACCTCACACTGGCTCTGTGAGTTGTCTGCAGCAACAACAGGGAAGAATGCATGGGGGACAACCTGCTCTTTGGACACCAACCGACAACTGACAGCTGTCACACTTGCACCGGTGTCTCTTAGAGCTTCCACCCTATGGCCATTGATGGTCACCCACTGCCTGTACTTTTTAGTGTTATCAGGCAGCTGAGTTTTAGGGACCATCTCAAAGTCTCCTAATGAGACAAGGGACATCTCTGTGGGATCCCACCCACCTTGGGCACCCATCTCCTCCCCCCAGGGCTACACTGGCAATCTGACGGGGTGGTGCACGGAGTGGTGCTTTGGGATCTCTCATGGGACATTGAGGATCATACCAACGGTGGCCCAATTGACCACACGTAAAACATTTACAGGGGCCCCTCTGAACAGGTTTACCTGTCAGGGCCTCTTGCTTCTTCTCAGGGGGAGGCTGGGAACCCTTCCCTGGGTTCCCTTGGGAATTACTTTGGGGCCCTTTTTGGAACTCCCTCTGTTTACCCTTGTCCCCCCCACTCTTCTGCTGGGGACCCTGCCCACCTTTGGCGGAGTCTCCCACATGACCCTTGTGGACCCGGGTGCTTACCCAGCTGTCCGCCTCCTCAGCAAGTTTCCTAGGGTTAGTTAACTTGCTATCAATAAGGTGCTGGCGTAGCTCTGGAAAACAGTTAGCAGACAAGTGCTCCCATGCAAACAAATCATAGAGAGCTTCAAAAGTATCTACTTTGCTACCCTTCACCCAACCATCCATAGCTCTGCAAAAGAAAGACTGATACTCCACCCAGGTAGTTGCCTCCAGTTTCTTACAATTTCTGAACCTCTGTCTATAGAGTTCTGGGGTCAAACCATACCTTGTCATCAGGGCTTCCTTCATATGGGCATAAGACATCCTATTCTCACTGGGCAGGTTTAACAAGGTATCCCTCCCATCACTCACAAAGCGGCCCCACAACCCTGCTCCCCAATCCTTCTCAGGGACCCGGTGGGCCAACATTGCTATCTCATAGGCTGCAAACCACTGCCCAATATCTGCCTGTCTGTGAAACTCTTTGATGACATCTTTGGGAATATAAACTTTACCTTCTGCAGGCACAGATGGTGTGCTGCCACCAGAGGGGTTGATTCCTAAGCCCTGCGCTTTCAGCTCCAACTCCCTCAACATTCTCTCATGTTCCAACCTCATTTTCTCTCTTTCCAAGGTCACCCTGCTATTTTCTAGGTCCCTCTGACCCTCCATTTTGAGCCTTGCCATCTCCAGCTTCTGCACCCTATTTCTCTCCCTGTCCTCCAACTCTCTTTGGGACAGGCCTTTGGAAGAGACACTACTGCCAGGCGGGGACGGTGCCCCTGCCCTGACAGGAACAAATGAACCATCCATGTGCCCCTCTGCATCCCCAACTGGCTCCACCACCAGTCCAGGGTCATTTCTTGCTTCTACCCAGGCCCTCAGCACCTTTTGGTACTCCTCCTTCTTGGAGATACCTTGGGTAGCAACTTTCAATTTTTGCAAAGGTGCTTGAGCTGTTTCAAATTGTAGGTTTCCACCCTCTCTTCCTCAAGCTCCAGATCCATAGAGGCAACAGATGCTGGTCTGCTCATGGCAGTAAGACTTGGCAGTTCTCAGGAAAAAAATAACAGTCCAAGGAAAAAAATTCTACCAAAAGGTATGTGGTTGCGTTTGGTCTGCACTCACTAGTAGTGTACACCAATCACTGTATATGAGTCACAAATGCAAAGTTCAAATCCTCACTGCTGACCACCAATGTTAGAACTGGAGGTCTCTAGTTGGCAATGGTATACACCTTTGTCCAAATAGGGACCCTTGCTTCTAAGTCAGGGAAAGGGGATTACACACCTGGATAACCCCTGCTCACCCCCTTGGTAGCTTGGCACGAGCAGGCAGGCTTATCTAAGAGGCAGTGTGTTAAGCTGATCCAGCGCGATATTAGCAAACAGCATTTATACTCCATATACTCACTTGGGCCCATACATTCATACTACACTAATACTTACGCTGGGTGTCAGATGTACTCTTTTATCAAAATCCCTGCTACCAATTACCTTCTGATTGAAGAGTAATAACTTACCAATGGATCCTTTGCTAATTGGGAAATTTAAAATGAGTGACATTCACTATTGTACATAATCTGAAATAACCACAGAGTCAGGAAGTTTTAAAATGTTTATCTAAAGTTTTAGCAGAGTAAAATACAGAAAAAGACACGGTATTTGATCAGAATACCCGTAGAAGAGCATAGAATGATTATTGCTAATCAATGACGGTGTTTAAGGAAAAGAGGAGATAGGAACAGCAGCGCAACTAAAGGTTGCATATATTTACCTAAATGCGAGAACCAAACCCTTAGCCAAGGAGTTTGAAAGGATAGGACCCTGGAAGGATGAAGAGCAAGGACCTTCTTCAGGATCAGGATAGGATCGGTGACCTCTCTACAACGACGCCTGCGCCGTTCCCCTCTCTGGCACTCGACTTCTCCTCGATTCTTCCCTCTAATGGACTCCGCCGCCCCCTCCTCAGGACCTCTTCTGGATAGGGATTCAGTCAGCAACCGATCAGCTGGGCAGCCTGGAGCTCTTCTGTATGTTCTAAAAGTCTGAGCTAAACTAACTACTAATGCTATATTCTATTATACCCTTCTACGCCCAAGTACCTCCTCTTAATGTTGCTAAAATATGGGACCACTACTTCTGATTGGGCAGGGACAGGAGGTGGATTCTCGCACCATGACAAATTTGGCTTAATTTGTGAAGCCTATTGTATTAACGTTCCCGCCCCTTCAATTTAATACATTCACTTTATTTCCCACCCGTCTCACAACAAATTATATACAATTTCTACAGCAATTGTATCTACTGTTACAATTTTGTACATTTAGAACATCCTCTTCGGCCGATAGGTCATGGCCTTGTGAGACGTCCAAGTTGACTTCATTTTGGCAGTCTTTCAGGAGTCATGCGCAGAACCTTCTGCTTTTCAAGTTTCAAGTCACCAACCCAGGCCCAAGATTACGAATTACTAAAAGTGCAAGAAGGAAATATTAATATCAAAAATAAAACGTTTCACTGTATACCACTTATCTTATTTCTAATCCCTTTTAATTATAAAAACCTATCCCGCATTAATTGCGTTAAGAAATGACTATTTAATAATGACACGAGAGCAAGCTTAAGCATGTGAGAACATTGAGCAGCCATTTTAATGCACACTGCGCAGAAGCAGAAATTCCCACCAAGCAAAGAAAGACGTCACACCATGTGATCAGGTTGTGACATGCGCAGTTAAAATCCCGCGCTTAAGCGGCCATTTTAGACTAGGAACAAGCGTTATTTGTTAGAAAAACAACATAGGCAAGCTTCCTAACTATTCATGTAGTGTGTGCAAATATTAATACAGACAATACAAGTTTTAATATTAATACAATGAGGAAGATTGCATCCGAGCAAGTTTCATTTGCGAAACCTTGCTCCATCAATCCCCTCTCTGATGGCGTTTCTGAGCCATCAAAAAGTACCCTCAATCAGATGCCAACTTCTAGCAAATCACTTCATTCTCATTTTCATTTTTAGCTTTTCTATTTTTACAATCTCCCTTCATCTTTTTGTATAATTCACTTTTCCATTCTTCTAGTTCAATCTCGTCTCTCTTTCTCTTCTTTCCTTTGTCTGTCACTTTATACGTTCCATTCTTTCTGCAGCATTTACACCAAAATACTATTGTCAGAACTATTATTGCTATCCCTGCTAAGGGAACTAATATTTGACCTATAAGTCCTTTACCTATATTAGAAAACCAGGTTCCGATTGACGATATACTATTTGTCAATCTTTCCCATACATTATCAACTTCCAGTGGTTTAAGTTCTTGCTCAAGTTTAGTTATATTCTGAATATATGTCCCAATTTCTGCACTCTTATCAGGAATATATGTACAACAGTGTTTTGTTTTCAATACTTTACAGACTCCGCCCTCTTTTGCCAATATTATGTCAAGAGCAAGTCGATTTTGCATTACCATGGATCTAATCGCAACCATTTCCGCATTAATCATTAGAAACCCTCCAGCAGTATTCGTTGATAAACGATCAACTACTGTAGACAATTTACATATCTTCCTTGAGTTCAGAATTATTCCCACTGAAGGTATCAATGCACCAAATATATCACCTATTATTTCTGAAAAACTAGCTCTTTTATTACGTGTTAATTCGCCATTGTTTTCATTGCTTCCAGTGTTTCTTTTTACGTGGTATATTTTCGGAAAAACTATTCCAAAGTAACAACTTCCATACCATCGTGCAGGAAGCCTAAAGTAAGCCTTATTCCCGCAGACATAATAGATTCCAGGAAAAACTGAATCTGTTCCTCCTTTAAGTCCCCAACCTCCCAATATTAAAAAATTGTGTTCACAATCACTGGTACCGATGAAAACATTGTTATAGTCAGTTTTTAATCTATGAAGACAAATTTTTCCCTTCTTTTCGAAATCCAGAGCCATAGCAGCTTGATCTTTGCCAGGTGTGTAACTTCCTTCTTTCTCCGCCCAAGGTGGTAAATGAGCCTTATGCTCTGTAGCTTTCTTTTGAAAATCTTGTCTTCTATCTTCTACTAAATTCAAAAATATTTTCTCTTCTTCTAATAAAGAACATGTTAGATTGTGTCTACGTGCGTGTGTTAAGTCTATTGATTTCATTGTTAAGAAAAATTCTCCCATAAACTGTGCATCTAAAGCGCTAAGCACTGGGTTCATGCTTTTGCGAATAGGAACTTCAGAAAATACAACATCTATATTGGAATAGTAATATTGTAATCTACCTGTACTATAAAATAAACTTGTTAATACGCTACATGAAATGCCATATGTCAGTGGTAAATGATGGTATGTTAATCCTTCTGCTACTGATTCAGGTAATTTCATACAGACATAACAATTACTAACTTCCATGGTGTCTACATACTGAAACAATAACTTCGTGAAAACATTTAAACTAGTGTCGTTATCAGCTATCACATGATGAATTCCTTCATCCTCTTCTGCCATTAGTTCTACCCTATTTCCTTTCATGTTTGCTGTCCTCCCTATAGTTTCATTATTGTTCTTTTTATCTATTATCATCAGGTAAGGAATTGCTACAATCAGGACTAACCATACTATAAGCACCAATACTAGACTACATATGCAAATTGCACAGCATCTCCTACAACATTTTCTCTTTGATCTCCCAGTATCCCTATCATCAGGCATTTTTCGACAAGGAAGATTTCTCTTCTTATCTCTCTTCCTTTTCTTCAGTAGAATTTTTGTTTAGTCAGGGTGGTCTTGTTTCCTCTTCGTAAGTTAGTTCTGCACTTGTTCCTTCACCACCACTGTCACTTGATTCTGAACTTTCAAAGTCTTCAAGAACAATATACGTCCAATCAGGACCCTTGAATTTGTTGTTCACAAGTCTTAATCTTTTACTTTTTCTTTTTCCCGACTTTTTCTCTTGATCAGTTTGACTTGTTATTTCAGGTACTTGCTCTGGATCTTCACTTCTGGTTTTTATGTGGCACTTTACTCTTTTGATGAAACTTGGCCACTGGTCTCCTTTTCTTAGCTTTTCTGTTTGTACCGTTTCTTTAATTTCGTCTTCAGGTGTCTTTTTATTTTCACTGGTTGGTACTATTTTGTTCTTTGTTTTCTCCGACTTATCTAATTGTTCTTTTTCTGGTCTTATTGGTTTCTCATTTGCAGCTCCACTGTGAGTTTCCAATAATTCACTTTGTTCTGTATTTACTTCTTTAGGTTCACTTTTCTCAGTCTCTATTTCTTCTGTATTTTCCTCTTGACCTAACTGCTTCTGATCAGGACTTATTGCACTGTGTACTTCTGCAGCCTGACCTGCTTCTTCTAAACCTGTCTCTCCCTGTTCAAATTCTATTAATTCTTCACTGCCTTCAGTCCAGTTTTCTTTCCCTATCTGATTTGGTTCAGGGTCGTTTACTAGCTTGTCTTCTTGATCCTGAACCCCTTCTTTTTCACCTATCAGATCTTCTTCAATTGCTTTTAATTTTCTTTGACTTCTTGTTCGGTGGAAAACCTCAGGAATTTCGACCACTGGTATCCAATCCTGACTTGTGCTCGGTTGTTCTCCGTCAGCTTCTCTTGAACCTCGAGCCTGAGATTCTTCAGCTTGGCAACCTTCAGCTTCTTCAGTGATTGGTGTCGTCTGAGTGTTTTCTTCTTCTGGGTCTGGTACTCTCTTGGTGTGACTTACGTGAATCCAATTCGGAAATCCGGCACACTTTACTGCTGTGTTTGTGGTCAATATGATTTGACAAGGTCTGCTCCACCTGGGTGATAGACACGTTTCTCTGGTGTGATTCTTCACTACCACCCAATCACCAGGATTCAGATCATGTTCTAGTTCAGGCTGTCTGGAAACTGCGTCTTCTCCAACCTGGTGAGAGACAGAACGCACTAGGTCAGCCAATCCTTTACAGTAGTCCAACACCATATCATCAGAAATATTCACCAGTCTATTTGTGGGAACATGTGTTTGTCTCATCGCTCTTCCCATCATGATTTCATGGGGGCTCAAACCTGTTGTTCGATCAGGTATACTTCTGAGTCCCATCAGAACGAGTGGCAATGCATCAGGCCACTCCAATGATGTTGATGCACACATTTTTCCCAATCTTGACTTTATGGTGCCATTCAATTGTTCCACCACTCCAGAAGCCTCTGGACGATATGCACAATGCAGTTTCTGTTTGATTTGAAATGCTTCACAGATTATCAGGATCACTTCGTTGTTAAAATGTTTTCCTCTATCTGATTCCAAAGATACTGGGAAACCAAACCTAGGTATGAGCTCTCTTAGTAACAGCTTTGCAACTGTAATGCTGTCATTTCTCCTAGTTGGATACGCCTCCACCCACTTTGAAAACAGACATACTATGACTAATACGTATTTCAACCCTCTGCATGGTGGTAGCTGTATGAAGTCAAACTGCAATCTTATGAATGGACCCTCTGCCTTCCCAATCTTCCCAAACCCAATTATTGTTTTCCTGCCTGTGTTGTGCATTTGGCAAATTAGACATCTCTGGCAAAGACTCTCTGTAACAGCTCTGAATTTGGGATTGTACCAATTTTGTCTGAATAGTCTAATCATTGCATCTCTCCCTATGTGTGTGTCTCCATGATACATCCTAGCCATTTGAGAGAGTAAACAATCTGGCATGACTGGTCTGCCATCTGTACTGACCCATACTTCATCTTCTCTTCTTTGAGAACAACCCACTTTGATCCACAAATTTCTTTCAACTTCATCAACCTCGTCTTGCAATCTTTTCACTTCATTCCATGTTTCAGGTGGCATAAATAGCATAAGTTGGCAGCTGATTCCCATTCTTTCCACCCTCTTATTCACTGATGTTCTGGTTTTGGCACAATATTGAGCCACCAAATCTGCATATCTGTTGCCAACTACCACCCAGTCATCTCCTGACTGATGTGCGGCACATTTCACCACAGCCAATTCTTTTGGTGATTGTATTGCTTCTAGCAATTCTTTTACAAATTGTCCATTTTTAATGGGAGATCCTGAAGAAGTCATGAAATCCCTCTGCATCCACAGTTGGCCAAAATCGTGCACAACCCCATAACCATATTGACTATCAGTGAATATGGTTATTTTCTGATTCTTCCCAATTTTGCACGCTTTTATCAGCGCAATCAATTCAGCTACTTGTGCAGATTTTACCCCTGGTAAATAGGATGCTTCGACTATTCCAGTTAATTCGCATACTGCATAGGCAGCTGTTAGTTTGCCATCTTCATGTCTCTGGCAAGAGCCATCAACAAACAGTTCTTTATCTGGCTTTTTAAGAGGCTGTTCCTCTATATCTGGGCGAGGTTTTGTGCATAGTTCTGTAATCTGTATACAATCATGTTCATCTTCTTCGTCATCTTTACTTGTCTCATGATATGGATCTGGTAGTAAACTTGCTGGATTTATTATTGTACACCTCACCATGGTCACATTTTCAGCACCCATTATTATCCTCTCATACTTAGTCAGCCGACTAGGAGTGAGATGCTGAGTTCGTGTTCTGGTCAACAGAATCACCACTGCATGTGGAACATATACCTTTACAGGATGTCCCATCACAATTGATTCACTTTGTTCGATGCTCAAACATGTTGCTGCTACTGCTTTCAAACATCCTGGCAACGCAGATGCCACAGGGTCTAGTGTAGCGGAAAAGTATGCTATAGGACGTCTGTCCAGACCATGTCTTTGAGTTAAAACTGAAAGTGCACAATTTTCTCTTTCATGACAGAATAATGCGAATTCTCTTTTATAATCTGGCATGCCTAAGGCAGGTGCTGAACAAAGGGAGTTTCTCAATTTTACAAAAGCTTCTACACTTTCATCTTCCCACTCAACAGGATCTTTTGCTTTCTTTTTGGTCATGTTAATCAAGGGCTTAGCCAACATGGAAAATCCTGGTATCCATTGTCGACAGTAACCTACTATTCCTAAGAACATTCTTACTTGTCTTTGCGTTACTGGCATTTGCATTCTTTTTATTAATGCTACTCTTTCAGAGGTTACTCTTCTTTTTCCTCTCTCAATTTGATGTCCCAGGTATTTAACAGTTGTTGTACAAAACTGTAATTTTTCAGGTGACACTTTATGTCCCTCTTCTGCCAAAAGATTCAAGAGTGCTATAGTATCAACAACACAGTCCTCTCTGGTGCTTGATGCCACCAATAAATCGTCTATATATTGGACTAAAACTGAGCTTCCTGGCATCACTAATTTTTCGAGACACTTTTTCAATATCTGATTAAAAATGGAAGGGCTTTCTGTGTACCCCTGAGGAACACGATTCCACACATAAACCTTATTTTCGAATTTAAATGAGAAAAGATACTGACTGTCTGGATGTAACGGAATTGAAAAGAAGGCTTGACACAGATCTATGACTGTAAACCATCCAGCATTCCAAGGAATCTGGTACAGAATTACTGCAGGGTTTGGCACTATAGGACAACATGGTTCTACAATTTTGTTGATTTTCCTCAGATCTTGAACGATCCTATATTTTCCACTAGGTTTCTTTAGTCCCATGATTGGTGAATTACATGGACTACTCATTACTTCTCTCAGTATATTTTGTTTGACCATCCGATTGATTTCTTCAATGACACCTCCTTTTACTTCTGCACTCATTTTGTACTGTTTTGTATTTGGGAAAATTGCACCTTCTTTTACAGTTACTTGAACTGGGTCTATTTTAGCCATGAAACCTACTTCCTTTCCCGTGAGATCCCATACTATGGGGTTTACTGTATCTTTTAATTCTTCTGGCAATTCATCTTTTGTTATTAATGAAAACATTTCATCTACTTCTGTTCCTTGTTTTGCGACCATAATTTTATATACATGATCTTCATCTGGTGTTTGTACTGCCACACCATCCGGTGTGCAGAAAATAGTGCAATTCATTTTGCACAATAAGTCCCTACCTAGTAGGTTTACTGGACTGGAATCGCATACTACAAATTGATGCATTTCTTTGAAATTTCCAATTTTAACCTCCATTGGTTCGGTAAGTGGTGTTCTAATTCTTTGGTTAGCAACCCCTACAACTTGAATATCTTCACCAGAGAGAGGAAGGTTTGGGACGTCTACTGTTCTCACAGTAGACCTGGTAGCACCAGTATCCAAAAGAAAAGTAATATCATTACCTCTCACTTTTCCTTCAACATATGGACCTGATTGATCTACCTGCAGGGATGCGCCAAGTACGCATTCCTTCTCCCCCTCTCCTAGGCACCGTCATGCGTCGAACCCGCAAAAATCATCCTGCAAAAGAAATTGTGAGGTCATATAATCATTCTTACCACTTCCCCCTGAGTATCCGATGTCTGTACCGTGCTTTGCTCTGCTTACATTACCCTGAACAGGTGGAGATGGCAACTGACTCTGAGGATTTACTCCTTGCTGTGAGTCATTCTGCGTTTGTGAATTTAAATTTTGATTTGGGCCATTATTATTTCGAATCTTTTTACACTCATCCTTCCAATGCCCCAATTTTCCGCATCCATGACAAGGAAATTTCTTTTTAGCCTCTTCTCTACTCATTCGTCCTTTCATTCTTCCACCATTTCCAGAATCACCATTCGTTCCAGAGTCTTTTCCCTGATTTTCATTAGGATTATCTAAATTAATTCCCTGTTTTTCAGCCATTTTCACCTGTGCCCACATTACCTTTTCTTGTAATTTCTTGTGCCTATCCTCAATGTCATCCCCACAATATTTTGCATATTTCAAAATTTCGTCAATTGGTTTCCCTTGCCAACAGAGCATATGCTGCTTAATCATCTGGCAAATCTCGGGCTTCAAACCATACACAAATCGGTATACAAACTGACTCATGTTTTTGTCTCCAATGTCCTCAAATCCACTGTACTGTTTGAACACCTGCAAAAGGCGCTCATAATACGAATGAACTGTTTCACTGGCTTCTTGGGTAGTTCGATCTATTTTTACCCAATCTGTTTCTTTCGGCGGTATTTTCCCTTTCAGGTATGTTATCACCTGCTGATACTTTTTCATCACATCATTTGACGGGGCACCTGTTTTTGGATCTCTGGGATATTCATCATTCGGCCAATCGACTGTGATCTTACAATCTGTCCATAAATCTGCAGGTACCACTATGTCAAACAGACCATCCAAATCCTTCAACAATACTTTTGATACTTTCACAAACCTTTCAACCTGCTTGTACCATTCAATTGGCTTTTCTCTCAGCTTTGGGAAATCATTCGTAAATGATAAAATATCCTGTCTACTCCATGGGACATGTACATAACCTCCTCCTGCAACTTCTCGCATCGGGTACATTTTGTCAACTTTTTCTGTTTCCTTCATTACATATTCAGAAGCTGTTCGACTTGAGCGAGCTTCTTCCTTTTTCTTTGCCCACCTAGTTCTCCATTTATCTAGGTCTCCCCATTTTTGCAAAACTAACATTAATTCTCGTATTTGTAGTCTTCTTCCAGAAGCATTCATATTTTCTAAATCTTTGTCTGAAAATTCTGCTCTATAGGGTTTCTGTAGTACTTTTGATTTCCCTATTTCGATTCCCATTTGTAGGGCTAGATTGGACAATTTTTCATGAAATAACCTTACATTTCTAGTGATACTCCTGCATAGGAACAGCAATTCTTCTTCATCATAAGTGTTTAAGCGTTCTACTCCTATATTTCCTGCTATCATTTCTTCTAACTCAGCTTTTAATTTCTGAATGTCTAGCAATTTTGGAGGAGTGCACAATTTATCTGATCCTTGTACCCACCTTTCTAAATCTTCAGGTGTTACTATGGTAGCACTCTTTGCCCCTGATGAAGTTATTAAACTTACATCTTTTGAACGCTCAGGTATTTCTTTTCTTGGAGTACCCTTTACTGGACCTCTGACAGGTAAATCCATGAGAGATATTGTGGAATCACAATCACTAAAATGATCTTCAATTATAACTGGAGCTTCAAGTTTTTGAAAATTTTCGGGAGTATTCATAGGAGAAGATACGGGTATGAGAGGAGGACAATTTCCTTGTATACCATATAATGGTACTACTGGACCAATTGTTACAGGAATAGTCAATGAATCAGGATGTGTTTTTATCTGGGATATTTTCCGTACTAATTCTGCTCTGGTCTTTTCTAATGCTTCCTTTTCTTTCTCATGAAGTATTCTATTCGGGGTGAATTCATGTAGTACCTGAGGTACCATTGGTGTTTGTGGTGGGGCACTAGGAGGAATTCCACTTGACCCTTCCTGATACGGTGGAGGATTCCTCAATATTTCTTCCATAAACTCATCTTCTGAGTCTTCATGTCTCATTAAATGTTTAGTCTTTTCTGTACACTTGCCTCCTGATTTTTCTCCTTCTGTGAGTAGTGGATATAATCCCTCAACAAGCATTGCCCTTCTCCATTGCTTCATCTGACCTTCCCTATTTTCACGTAAATATCTGGGGAAAAATCCTGGATACCTCCCATTACTTCGAGATCGATCACGCTCAAATGCTTCGGTTTCCCACTCCTCTAAAGCTTCATATTGAGTTAATCTGGGTTTAGGTTCTAAATCATTCATCCTTTGTCTCAAATTTTGAAGAATTCGCCCATTGAATGTGCCATTTTCAGGAAATTCTAATATTCCGTCATTTTTGGTATATTCTCTCCAATTTTCTATCCATACACAAGTATGATAACCTCTCTCCATCATCATATATGATGCGGGTGTTTTGGCTGGGGGAATAATAATTCCCTCCCTAGTCTTGATTGGTTTGTCCTTTTTGAAATAATTCTTGATCTTTTGTAAAACTGACATCTTTTTCTTTTCTCCGTACATTTTAGGCAAATACCGATGTATAAAATTATATTCTGCAAACCCTAGAAATCTCCTATCTGGACGATTCCCTGTTAAAGTCGGATCGCGTTTTAACATGCAATCCTTATCCACTTATAATTTTGCTTCTAAACTCTCAGCCAATCAAACCTTTGTTAATTTTAAATTCTAAGCCAATCCTTGCGCGGCCTTTTTGGTGACGTTTCGCTGTCAACCCCTCCTTTACAATTTTCTCTTTTCTGTTCCCACGCTGATTCAACCAATCCTAGCGCGGCACCTATGACATCAGTACTACTCCTGACTACTGACCCCTCCTTTACAAGGGTTTTCCCACACACGCGGATCCAACCAATCCCAGCGCGGCGTTTTGTGACGTCAGCTCCCTCTCCGGTAACTGACCCTCCCTTTACAAAAATCTTACGCAAAACTTATTTTCTCTATAGTTCTTAATAAAAATTCAGTAACAACATAAAACATTCGCTATCGTGCCAGTTTCTCTAATTTCAGAAAGATAGGTTCTCTTACACACTTAGTAAAACCTTTCCGTTTACTAAAACATACACTACGAGTAAAACCCTTCCGTTTACTCTTCACACAAGCTTCTGAAGTACCTGTTACTTCTTCAATGTTACCCTTTCTAGGTGATATAACATCAAATTTTCACCAGCATACTTCTTCCACTATTCTTATACACATAGAATCCCTAACAAGTGCTGATAGTCCTGCTTAACTATTCAGTACTATTTCTGCCTGACAGATAACCTCACTGCAGTATGGCTTCTACTTGCCACCCACTATTCTTTTTCCCCGGGGTATTCTGGACAACATAAAACAATACTCAAAAATAATGGGTATTAGTTCATAAAGATACAAAATAAAATTCTCATTACCCAATTAACAAAGAGTAACACAAACCGTCCTCTGCTTACCAGAAAACTGATCCAGCGTGATATTAGCAAACAGCATTTATACTCCATATACTCACTTGGGCCCATACATTCATACTACACTAATACTTACGCTGGGTGTCAGATGTACTCTTTTATCAAAATCCCTACTACCAATTACCTTCTGATTGAAGAGTAATAACTTACCAATGGATCCTTTGCTAATTGGGAAATTTAAAATGAGTGACATTCACTATTGTACATAATCTGAAATAACCACAAAGTCAGGAAGTTTTAAAATGTTTATCTAAAGTTTTAGCAGAGTAAAATACAGAAAAAGACACGGTATTTGATCAGAATACCCGTAGAAGAGCATAGAATGATTATTGCTAATCAATGACGGTGTTTAAGGAAAAGAGGAGATAGGAACAGCAGCGCAACTAAAGGTTGCATATATTTACCTAAATGCGAGAACCAAACCCTTAGCCAAGGAGTTTGAAAGGATAGGACCCTGGAAGGATGAAGAGCAAGGACCTTCTTCAGGATCAGGATAGGATCGGTGACCTCTCTACAACGACGCCTGCGCCGTTCCCCTCTCTGGCACTCGACTTCTCCTCGATTCTTCCCTCTAATGGACTCCGCCGCCCCCTCCTCAGGACCTCTTCTGGATAGGGATTCAGTCAGCAACCGATCAGCTGGGCAGCCTGGAGCTCTTCTGTATGTTCTAAAAGTCTGAGCTAAACTAACTACTAATGCTATATTCTATTATACCCTTCTACGCCCAAGTACCTCCTCTTAATGTTGCTAAAATATGGGACCACTACTTCTGATTGGACAGGGACCGGAGGTGGATTCTCGCACTATGACAAATTTGGCTTAATTTGTGAAGCCTATTGTATTAACGTTCCCGCCCCTTCAATTTAATACATTCACTTTATTTCCCACCCGTCTCACAACAAATTATATACAATTTCTACAGCAATTGTATCTACTGTTACAATTTTGTACATTTAGAACATCCTCTTCGGCCGATAGGTCATGGCCTTGTGAGACGTCCAAGTTGACTTCATTTTGGCAGTCTTTCAGGAGTCATGCGCAGAACCTTCTGCTTTTCAAGTTTCAAGTCACCAACCCAGGCCCAAGATTACGAATTACTAAAAGTGCAAGAAGGAAATATTAATATCAAAAATAAAACGTTTCACTGTATACCACTTATCTTATTTCTAATCCCTTTTAATTATAAAAACCTATCCCGCATTAATTGTGTTAAGAAATGACTATTTAATAATGACACGAGAGCAAGCTTAAGCATGTGAGAACATTGAGCAGCCATTTTAATGCACACTGCGCAGAAGCAGAAATTCCCACCAAGCAAAGAAAGACGTCACACCATGTGATCAGGTTGTGACGTGCGCAGTTAAAATCCCGCGCTTAAGCGGCCATTTTAGACTAGGAACAAGCGTTATTTGTTAGAAAAACAACATAGGCAAGCTTCCTAACTATTCATGTAGTGTGTGCAAATATTAATACAGACAATACAAGTTTTAATATTAATACAATGAGGAAGATTGCATCCGAGCAAGTTTCATTTGCGAAACCTTGCTCCATCAAAGCATTTGTGAACACATACAGTAATACAGTGAAAACACTACAGATGGACACCACACAGGTTTTATAAAAATAAGTATTCTTTATATAGACTTATCACAAGACCACAAACGACAAAAAATCCACAATACTGTACTTAAAATACTCTTAAAAGATGGTGAAGTTACTTAGTTCAAGTTGATGAAAATGCGACACAGTTCTCACAAACAGTACCTGGATGCGTAACGCAAAATAAACAAAAGGCTCGCAGGGAAGGAGATGCGTTGGTTTCCGTACTTCGGGGGATGCGATGCGTCGAGCCTCAATGCTTGCGCAGAGTAGGGGATGCGTCCGTTCCTTACTGGAGGGGAGTAGATGCGTTGATTCTCGTGCTGCGTTCCGGTTGCGATGCGCAAGATGGCGCAGCGATGCAATGCGACACTCAGGTTGGGATGCGATACGATGGCACCCTTGATGCGACGATGTGAAGACGATGCGTGCACACCGAAGGCCGTGCGGCAAACTCTGTACCTTTGGAGCCGCGACAGGCCCTGCGACGCGCGTCTCCGGTGATGCGACGGCGACCCTTGCGGTGGCGACACGCTTCTCCGGTGATGCGACACTCAGCGGCTGTTGATGAAGACACGCTTCTCCGGCGATGCGACGGCAACAGCTACAATGGCGACACGCTTCTTCTCGTTGCGTCGCGCTTCCAGCTCCCAGCGACACGCAGGTCTCAGCAGACAGAATCCCCAGCAAGGGAATTCAGGAGGGAGCTGGTGGTGAAGTCTTTTGGCCCTGAGACTTCAGCAGGAGGCAAGCACAAATTCAAGCCCTTGGAGTAATATTCTGCAAGATGATGAAAGTTCTTTCAAAGTTCCTTCTCCTTTCCTTGGCAATGAAGAAACCACTGCAGGCCAACCCAGCAAACAGCACACTTGGCAGAGGGGCAGTCCAACTCCTGCAGCTTCCTTGGCTTCTCCTTGGCAAAAAGGGGTCGTGTTGTTGTTCCAGAAGTGATCTAAAGTTCTTGGGTCTGGGTCCCAATATTTATACTACTTTTCTCTTTGTTCTCTGAAGGCAGAGAGGCCTTTGCCTAGTCAAAACCAGTTCTGGTCAGTCTTGGAGCACTTTGTTGACAAGACTCCTTCTTTCCTTTCACAGTGTAGGCCAGGGACATCAGACACACCACAGGAGGTGGAGCCAGCATTGTGGAGGGAAGGCACAGCCCTATTCAGGTCCCAGGTGCAACTCCTCCCTCCTATCTGCATGCAGATCTCTCTATTCAGCCCTGTGCTGACTCACCCTGTCTCCTGGCAGCCCCCAGCCCCTGTCACTCAAACTCCAGACAAGGAATACACAACCTAGCAGAGGCAGGCTTGGATAGTTAGGCAAGAAAATACCCACTTTCTAAAAGTGGTATTTTCAAACACTTCGGGCCAGAAATCTCTCCGACCGAGCCGGACCCGGAGAGATTTCCGACCGAATCGGACCCGTGCAGTCCGACCGAACGAGTACGATGCGCATGTATGCCATCGGACTCGAGTCGGTCGGACACCCATTGAAGTCAATGGGAGCCTGTCGTACAACGCGTACGCGGGCTCCCATTGACTCAATGGGTGCGATGCGGACAAGTGCGCCCCCTACAGCGTGTACGCGGCGAAGCGATTCGCGCCGTACACGCACAGGTAGGGGGGACCCATGGGTCCCCCCTGTGTGCGACTCGCACGGCTACGCGTACAGGGGGGTCCGACACGGACTCCCAAAGTACGGCTCCGACAGCTCTTTCGAGCCGGAGTGCGCGGCTCGGTCGGACTGCTCGCGGCGCGCATCGTACTTACCCGGCCGGGGAACGTCTCCATTGCGCGGTGCGAGTCGAGTCCGAGCGAGTCGGTCGGTGCGGTTAGACCCGGGAACGAGTCGGTCGGAGCGGTCGGGATGCCCGGACGAGTCGGTCGGCGAATACGCATCGTACTCGCTCGCCCGGACGCGCGTACGATTCGGTCGGGAAATAGGGCTCCGAATCGGATCCGGTTAAGCCGAATCCGATTCGGAGCCCTACCGGCCGAGATCGGAATCGGCCCCAGACTGTTAAAACCAACTTCACTAAAAGATGTATTTTATCATTCTGAGTTCAGGCATACTAAACTCGAATTTCTACCTGGTTCCCTGAGTCAGTTAGGATTATAAGATGTAATAATCTAGCTGCCCATTCTGGCCTATGGGGAACAGGTAGCCTTGCAATAGTGAAAAACGAAAATGGCTGTAATTCACCATTAGGACATGCCACACACATCAGGGCAGGTCCTACCTTTAATTACAATGCACCCTGCCCTAGGGCCTACCTTAGGGGTGACTAATATGCAGAAAAGGGAAGGATTAGGGACTGGTAAGTGGGTGCACTTGCCAAGTCGACATGGCAGTCAGACTGCACACAGGCTCTGCAATGGCAGGCCTGAGACACACTTTACAAGCTGCTTCTGTGGGTGGCACAACCAGTGCTGCAAGCCCACCAGCAGCATTTGATTTACAAGCCCTGGGCACACATGGTGCACTGTACTAGGGTCTGACAAGTAAATCAAATAGCCCAATCATGGAGTCACTAATCAACACATCAATTTAACATAGGGAGCACTTGCACTGTGGCACTGAATAGAAGTGGCACAGTGCCCAAAGCATCTAAAACCAGCAAACAGATCAAAAACAGAGGAGGCAATCAGAAAAAAATGGAAGGGAGACTCACGCCAATGATACCAGGTCTAACAGAAACCCTTAAAGGGTTCCTGGGATTCTTTAGGTCCACCCGGAAAGTGACCTCACTCTTGCACTCTTTCACATCATAGGGCCCAGATCAGCAGCCTTGCAGTGCCCTGGGCTCCACAGGCTCCATCACCCACAACTATGGCCATGCTGAAATTTGTAAAGACAAAAAGTATGCAGTTCCTATAATATCACAAAAAAGAAGGGAGAATCGTATTATGAAAACAGGTCAGAGGGATCTGATAAATCAGAAGCAAGGGCACTCACACACCCATTTGGGTGTCATGCTTCATCATCGGGCACCTCTTCATTGGGCTGGAGCTGCAATGCCCAACAGTCCCTTCAAGTGGGCTCTTTGCTGGAGACCTTTTAAAGATGTTATTAACCGTGATGAGTCATGTGTGAGAGTGCTTAGAGTGTAGTCTGGTGATAAAGTGAGTTTAAAAAATGACTAACAGTAACCTATTAAGTATTTATTGAGCTGGTATCTCTTGACATGATTATAAATATGCAGTGGTGTAGGAGATAATGATCCTTCACAGCTCAATGTGGTTAAAAACAAAGGGTAAAAATGTTTCTTGACATTGGAAAGTCATGAATGATCTAGGCAATTCTTCAGGACCATATGAACCTAATCTACATGATAATAAAACATGCATAAGTGCCGAATCGTACAGTCACCCAACTAGGGTGGTAAAATGAACACATTACATAGGCTAGTTGTAAATTGTCTGACCCTAATGGGGCAAGACAATTGCCCCTTAGGTGCTGCAGAGGAACCAAGCTAGGAGCGGCGTAAAGATGTCCAGCATGGAAAAACTCTGGCCACCTATCCCGCACTGCAGCACTGGAGGTGCCAGAGTGGCCTTTTGGTTATACCACCATTTCATGACCTCCTGGCTGGCTTCTAGATTTTCCTGGGCTTTCCTCCAGAAGTGCTACATCTGGGCACGAGCTGCCAGCATGTAGCTCACCACATACTGGGGGAACTTCTTGCTCCCAGTCCTCCTTCGCCAGACTGGGAGGTCCTCCCACTGGGTGCCCATGCAGACGTTCAAAGGGGCTTAAACCAGCTCCCTTCTGTCTTCCCTGTAGGCGAACAACAGGCATGGTAGGAGGATGTCTTCGCATCAAGGGTTCTGATAGGTCCATGATCATGCCATTTAGGGCCTTGTTGAACCTCTCAACAACCCTATTTGCTTGGGGGTGTTAAGGAGTGTAGAACTTGTAGTCTTTCCCACACTCCTTCCACATGGACTTCATGTACTCTGACATAAAGTTGCCACCACGGTTCCTCCTTGTGGAACACCCCATGGGTAAATATCCCCAACAGTTCCTTGGCTACCGCAGGCACACTCACTGTCTTCAGAGGTAGAGCCTCCAGGTACCGAGTGCCATTGTCCATCAAGACCAGGATAAACCTGTTGCCAAGGGCTGTCTTGGGGTCCAGAGGCCCAACAATGTTGATGCCCACCCGTTCAAAGGAAGTGTCAACAACAGGGAGTGGCTTCAGGGGAGCCTTGCACTTCCCTCGTGATTTGTCACTTGCCTGGCAGATAGAGCATGACCTCTGGAATGCATCTGAGGCCATCCGGTACCAGTAAAAGTGGGTGATAAGCCTTTCAAAGGTCTTGTCCTGCCATAGATAACCTGCCAGGGGAACATCATGAGATAGCTAGAGTGGGAAGGCTGTGTAACAATCAGGGACCATCAACACACGTGTTGTACAAGGTTAAGGAACCTTAGACTCATATACAGGAGACATTCTCCTAGTAAATCAGGTGATCACCAGCTGCCTGGGCCTGCCACTGTCAGCCCTCAATAGTAGGGCACTCTATCTACGCCTTACAGAACTCCTCCCTGGTGGGATCCCCTTCCTGCTGCCAGTTGGTCAGGCCAGGGAGGTTTCCCAGGGCTACAATGTCCACCCATGTAGATTCTGGGTCATCACCCTTAGTCTCCGCCTCCTCCTTCCATGAGAGTCTCAGGAGCGGGTTTCTGCCCCACTTGCTTTTCCTCTTTTTGGCAGGCATCTGGGCCATTCTGCCAGGCTCCAGGTCCTCTTAATGACCCTCTTGGGCGGCCATGGATAGTATGGTCAGGCACACCCACTCAGTCAACCCTATAATCTTCAAGTGAGACCAGAGCTCCACCTCCTATCAGTAGGTGTGCTCTAGGTCATTGTCAAACAGATAATCCACAGGCATGGATGGACTCACAACTACCCACAAAGAACCTGAGACCCCCCCCACTTTCAAAGGGAACCCGAGCCACTGAGTAGTGACTCTCATGGTTTTCAGCAGCAATAACCTGGTGGAATTCATTAGGGAATACCTGCTCTAGGGTCACCAGATGACATCCAACATTTTTCATACTGGCTCCAGTGTCTCTCAGAGTCTCCACCCTCTGCCCATTGATGGTGACCCATTACTTGTATTTCCTAATGTTATCAGGCATGTGAGTTCTCTGCAGAATCTCTCCATCACTCAGGGACACTAGGGTAACCTCTAATCTCTCCCCGAAACTATCTGGGGCAATCTCCTCCCCAGGTGCCACTTTAACCAACCCCGGTGTCCGCCCACCAGGGAGGAGCTGTGTCTGCTTAGAACACTGGGCATCCTCCTTGTAGTGCCCAGCCTGTTGATGCTCATAGTACTTAGGGGTTGCCTTCCCTGAGGGCTTACTAACAGGGAACTATTTCATCTTGTGTTCAGGCAGGGAGTCCTGACCCTTAGAGCTAATTTGGGGACCTTTAGAGACCTCCCTGTTTTTATGTTTGTCCCCCCCCCTCTTTCTTCTGCTTGGAACCCTGCCCACCTTTGTGGTGATCCCCTCTGATACCTTCTTATTGGGCCTGGTGATAAGCCAGTGGCCCATCTTCTTGGCAAGCTCCCTGGGGTCAGTGAGCTTGCTGTCAATAAGGTATTGGCACAGGTTTACAAAACAAAGACTGAACATGCTCTCTTGTAATCTAATTAGACAGCCCCTGATAATCCTTTACTTCACTGCCCTTCACCCAACCATGCAGTCCACCTAGGACTGCTGAGGGAACTACTGTCTGTCGCTAAACTTCTGCCTGTACCTCTAAGGGATGAGGCCATACTTCCTTACAAGGGTTTCCTTAATGGGGGGGATACCTCATCCTGTCCCACTTCTCTAGGCTGAGTAGGGCATCCCTTCCCTCACTAGGGATATTCTTTCAGAGGCTAGCCCTACACTCCTCCTCAGGGATCCTGTGAATCTGTAAAGCCACCTCATAATCATCAAACCACTTGTCTATATCATCCCCCACAACAACGTCAGGCACCAGACCTTTAGGAATATGGGCCCTCTTGTCACCAGAGGGCCCTGTAGGCATGCTGCCACCAACATTGATGGGCTTTGCCTGTCTGACCTTGATGTCCAGCTCCTTAAGACTCAGTTTGTGAGCCAACAACATTTTTCTCTCCTCCTTGGCCAGTTTTTCCTTCTCTAAGGCTCTCTCAGCCCTCTTTTCAAGGCTGGCTCTAGGGCAGAAAACCGGTGCCACCGCACCAGGTGCTGACTTCAGGTGGGGGCACTGTGTTTGCAGGTATATTATGGTTTTAAAAACATCTGCTGTCGCATTCCTTGCCTACAGCAATATTCAGGCAACAATCAAAAAATATCAAGATAGATCTGGTGATTAATGTTCTTTCTGGAGAGATCTGAGTTTTGTCTAGTGGAAGTTTTGACTCATCGTAAGGTAGCACAGAGGGTTAATATGCTTGCTGCAAAGAATGTGCACCATGCAGACCACAATGTGCATATAATGTAAATAGGTCGGTGGGTTACTGCTTTTGTCAGAGAAATCCTTTTGTTTCTTGCAGTTACAATCCTAATATAGCACATTGAGCTATTAACTTTCATCAAAGAGCTGCATGCAAACTGCAAGGTATAGGTTAGAGCATTATGTTTTTTTCTCCAGTCTTTCATTGTCCTAATGTTGCAAAAAGGGTTCATATGGGGGGAAATCAATTCTTGTTATTAAAGAAAACTCCCAACCATGATGTTACGTTTTAAATTCTGAGTTTATGATTTTCCAGGCCAAGCACTCTTAAACTATACTGCCTATCAGTATGGATGACATGCTAATCCTACACCTTGTAGTCCTCTGTCATATGTAACAATTCCTATACACTGATTTACGCACGCATGATTGACTGTCTCTGTGTAATGTGTGTGTGATGTAAAGTTCTCTGACACCCTACACTGGTATGATTGGCACTAAAAAACTAATTAAATACATCTGAGAGAGAGAGGTTATGGAGACTTGATGGGCACTGCTAATGGGTGGTTGTGAGGGAATCTGTGGAAGAGGTGGTCATTGGAGGGCGCCAACAAACATTATCACACCGGGTGCCACCAGCACTAAAGCCGGCCCTGCCTCTTTTTCTCCATCATGAATTTTGCCATCTCCAGCCTGAACATCCTTTCTGCCTGCTCCTCTGGGGACAGGCATTGAGAAGACACACTGCTCTGTGTTCTTGCAAAGAGCTCCAACTTAGGAGACACGCCGTCCTGCTCAGCTGACTGCTGCATCTCAGAACTGCCATCCAAGTCCTCTCCCTGCCTTTCCACCTCATCATCTCCTTCTGCTGCTATAACCACTGACTGGTGAACCTCCACCCAGGCCCTCAGCGCCTTTTGCAGCTCCACCATCCTGGTGTAACTCTTTGCTGGAAGTCCCCTCTCCTTTCAGAATCCTTTGAGCTGGGCCACAGTGTTGGCATCCACACTGACCAGCTTAAACTTCATTCCTTGCGGGTGTGGTTTCAGACAAAAACAGTCCAAGAGATAATTTGGAAAAACAAAAAGGCCAAGCAAGGAGAAATTTAAACTGAAATTGGTCTTAGATTACTTATCTGAGGTTTTCAATGTAACACAAAATTACTACATGGCACTAACAAACACAAGTCCTAATCCTTACCGCTGATCAACATTGTAAGAAACTGGGTTACTGGTTGAGGGGGTGAAACCCTACTCAAATAGCAACCACAATCTTTGGCAGGGTGAGGCACAAGCAAACCCCAAAATAACCTGTGCTCAACCCTCTCACAGCTTGGCACTGACTTACCACTGGTCGAGCCTATACCAGCCCCATCATTGGTTCGTCCATGGTGGTAGCCTGTCTGCGACAGACTTCCTGCGTTTCAAGCTTTGGGATGATGCCCCTATTCAGGGTCACCCTATGATGCTTATTTTCCCTGCCAGGTGTGCAGCGTGAAAATGGCCATTGCTTTTTTCCCCACAAACTCCCTCTTCAAAGTTTACGAAAAACAAAAAACGAATGCTGTTTGCGCCCAAAAAAGATAGTGCACGTTGGGTATTCATTTCTGATGAAAGTGGTCTCACTGTGTTGGTGAAAGCACTTTCGACAAAAGTTAACAGGCGCTGAGAGCAATTCCTAAAGAGGGCAGTACTCTGCAGCAGCGTGGGCTGCCCCCCTGATCTCTTGACGGACCGCCCCCTGACCCCTTAGTCTTTTTCTGTGTGTTAATATCCTTTAAAAGCGGACGCAACATAGTGTCAAATCTTTTCTGCATAGCTGTTAAAGTAATTTTAATCTCTGGACCCATCTTTGTGAAATAAAATGGTGGAACCGCTATGGCATAAACTTTCACAGGGATTTGTGGTGAAGAAAGGGATGCGGGCTATTGTCTTTCAAAACTGACATTTTCTTAAAAGGGTCACTTTACTTTTATTGAAGCCTCCTGAAATAAATCATTAGTCCTATACGTGCCACATGCTCGACTTTCTACCAGTCAGCAGTAAATCTGGAATGGTGTGGATGGAATCGGGCAATAGAGTCCTAAAATATAACTAGCGTTTCAGTAAACTCTAATTCATAAAAGTGTAAACGGAGGCAGCACGCAATCTGAATTCAGGCTAAAGGTGAAAGATGAAATGAAATCTGAAAGAGCCACCGTAAAGTTCTGAGATCGTCCAAGTGAATCACTAGCAGGCGATTTCCAGCCTGGAGCCTGTTGGAATGAATGATAAGCCCGAAGATAAGGATACTGCGAGTCTGAGTGAAACGCACACCTCACTGAACAGTGATGAAAAGTCATCGAAGCACTGCACAGAATGCAGACCGGCCGCCACCTTCTACAGCCTCAGTGATGGAATGGCGGCAAGGCAGGTACAAAAGAAATTCACGATATACAATCATGACTAATATTTAGTTTTATATTGCAATTCTTGCTAAATATTGAAATCAATGTTTTCATTAAAGTAGGCGAAATTTTTGTAATTCATAGCAATATCTATTCGTTATTTTATATTATCATCTTTCAAGATAAACAATTTTCAATTAAATATTTGTAAGGCGATTAGTACAGTAGCGTTGCAACTTCGAATTGCGCTAAATAACAGGTATACTATTATTCAGTTTAATGCACTCACTTTATCGACCTTTGAAGCATAAAAGGCTTAGTCGGATCTGCCTCGATTCAAATCAGTGCTTAATTTGTAAAATATTAAGTGCCAGGGCTCTGACCAGCAGGCCACTGCAGCTTGTACCAACCATTGCCCTTGTCATCGCTGCCAAAACAAGTACTAACCATCTCTCTCGAATGTAAATGGGACAGTTCAGGTTATTCCAGATCCCAATGCTAAAGGAATGGCTGGGGAGGCAGGTATTAGCAATTTTAATGTATATTGTAGTCCTAAACGACTGTTGTTCAGCTCATCTCTAAACTAGATGAGCAGCGCCACCATGTGGTGGACTGTTCTAAGTATGGTGTTGACAATTAGGTGCTGGTGCCGAGCACAGGAAACCAATTAAGTGCCGGTGCTGAGCACCGGAAAGCACTGGCTCAAATGAAGCACTGATTCAAACTCATTACTTGGAAATCATACCAGATGTCAAGAACAAGTTTTCAACCGAGCTATCTTGCCATTTTCGTTTTCTGTGTTATTGTTGCAGAGCACTGCAACGCTTTAAAATGTAAGGTTTTGAAAGCTCAGGGACGCTACAGATGTCAGGGCACCTGAAAGCACAAGTCAATGGTTCCGGAGACTGGTATTTGAAACACTTCAGCTCCTCGTTCTTCTGACAAAAATACTTTCAGATTCTTTCTTGTTTACTATTTTCTTTTCTGCTGTCCGTGTAGACATTATGTGACATGGCATGAATACGTCCACTACTTTATATATATTCTATTGCATTGCAACATTTACATAGTGCTTACTACCCCCTATGAGGGAAGCTGAAGCTCTTGCCTACACCCGTGTAGGGTGTGTGGCTGTAAGTGTGTTGTCTTTGTTTTGATCCTGTGTGGGAAGCGTTTCCATGTTGTGCATGATGACTACTGAAGTGCGGTTATCTTGTTATGAGACACAGCACTTAGCAGTGTGATGGATGAAGACGTGTGAGAGAGAGAGAGAGGCACACAGTTTTTGGTTTTTAGTAGGCTGGCAGCTTTGAGTAGCTCTTCAGGTCCCCTTATGGTATTTCTTTTAAAAAAAATTTTTTTTTAAAATTATTTTATTTATCATTTTTGTGAGAGAACAGTCATGTTAGGCAAACACGGGTGCATTCAATTAACATTTGTACATATGTTACAGATTGATAGTGCAACTACTGAGCCGGAATCAATCTGGGCTCCAACATAGAGACAGCAAACTTCCAATATTGACATTTGGAGGCAGGGTGTGGTAAAACCAATCAAGGCTAAGCTTCCCACATCTTATCAACACATATATATGAAACACCCACTCATGTTTATGGCCATAATACATTCTAAGCCTAGCCTAGCACAATAGCGAGTACAACAATCTAGGTGTCTGAGAGAGAGGGGCAGATCCCTTCCCGACTGGGTCCATCCCCAGTGGCCTGACTCTCACGGAGACGCAACCAATCAATAAATGGGTCCCAGATATTCTTAGGCCGAGACGCTGTCGGCATGAGATCCCAGTAATTAGCCAGCTGTTCCTGACAGTAAGCCACATCTTGTAGCCATGTGTTTATGAGTGGTTTGAACGGAGAGCCCCAATGTATGGCTAGTCTGCGTCGCGCAAGAACCAACAGCATTGCAATTAGGCGACTGCACTCTGGTTTAGATTTGTCTACATAGCCCAGCAGCATAACCAACGGGGTACACTCCAGCACCTCACCTGTAATAGCTCCTATGACATCCGCCACCCCCCCCCAATATTCAGAGACACTGGGGCACTCCCAAGCGACGTGCAGAAAAGCGGCACCTTCCCGCCTACACCTCCAGCAGTTAGATGTTGAACGTAACCCTATTCTAAATAAATGTTGTGGTGTGCGGTAGTATCGGTGAAGAAATTTAAAATGGATTAAGCGTAATTTGTAGTTTGGGGATAGGCGTTTCGTTTGTAAGCAGCAATAAGACCATATATCACCTGTAATCTGGTCTGGCAAGTCCTCGCGCCACTGCGCAAGCGCCCCGGGATCTGACCATGGCATGTGTAGCTGCGTGTAGGTGTATAGCCTGGTAACCAGTCTCCGTGGTGACGGTGTGGCCAGCAGGTTGTCCAGAGAGTGTAATGTAGGGGGAGGAGCCGGAAATGATTCATGTTGCTTCCTGCAGGCCGCTTTAAGTTGATAGAATAGAAGGCTCTCCAATATTGGTATAGGGTCGAACGATTGCGCAGCAGGTTCGGATAAGAAAGATCCGTCTGGGTATAGATCTGCCATTGTCCTAAGTCCCATTTTATGAGCCCTCGCTACTGCCCCCTTATCCTGCAAAAAGGGGAAATTGGGATGGTATGCTAGCGGCACTAGGGGCGCATACAGTAGCTGTACCCGAGACCGCCGTCTCAGGCCCTCCCAGGCCCATTTGGTCGTCTCCACAGTATTAATTTCAGTCGGGGACCTACGATAGGGATAGTACACCGCCACTTGCAGCGGTATCTGATCTACAATATCTCGCTCCGTCGCCACATGTGGTTGAAAAGGAGTAGGATAAACCCAGTAGTGCAAGAATTGGGCCTGTGCACTTAAAGCATACAGTTCAAAGTCTGGGGCTCCCAGGCCACCCCTGGACAGCGGACGTGTGAGAATGTCCCAGCTGATCCTGGGCGGACCTCCCGCCCAAATCATAGAGATCGCGGTTGAGCGAAGCTGTTTAAAAAACGCCTGTGTCAGAGGTATCGGAATATTCACAAACAGATACAAAAATTTAGGGAGGACTATCATCTTCAGTATTGCTATGCGTCCTGCCAGCGACAGGGGAAGTGCGGACTAGAATTTTATTCTATCCGTGAACCAGTCAAACAACCTCCCAAAGTTAAGACTCCAGATAAGCTGGAGGTCCCTACTAAGCCATATACCCAAGTATTTTACAGTTTCCTCCTCCCACTTTAGCGGGAAGTCCAAGGATTTGTTTAGGGGAGCGGTCGTCAGAGGCAATATCGAAGATTTCCTCCAGTTTATAGTGATTCCAGAAAGGCCACTAAACCGAAGTATCTCCCTCCGCAACGGATTTAGGTTGTCATCTGGGTACCTGACATATAGGGTAATATCATCCGCATACATAGAGGTAATGAGATTGCGGTCCGTGAAAACCAGGCCCCTCGACGAGTGGTATTGGCGTATTCGTGCAGCCAATGGCTCCATTGCAATAGCAAAGAGCAAGGGGGAAAGCGGACACCCTTGCCGGGTGCCGCGGGAGATCTCAAAGGCGTCCGAGAGGAGTCCATTCACCAGCAGGCGGGCCATAGGCCGTGTATAAAGCAGTTGAATAAGTTTGATAAATTTAAGACTCAGGCCCAGTCTAGAGAGGATAGTGAAAAGGTAAGACCATTCAAGCGAGTCAAATGCTTTAGTAGCATCCAAAAAGACTGCAGCGGCTGGAAGTTTTGGCTCTATTTGATGTACAACCGAGAAGAAGGTGCGTAGATTATGGGCTGTTGAACGTCCCGGAATAAATCCGGATTGATCCGGTCGGGTGATGAGGGGCATCAGTGGTTGGAGTCTATTTGCGACGAGTTTAGCTAGGATTTTAGTATCCACATTTATCAGGGATAGTGGCCTGTATGAATCGCAGCTGGTCGCTGGCTTGTCTGGCTTTAAAAGATTGATAATAACCGCCTCTCTCAATGTTGATGGAAGAGTCCCCGATTCCAGAGATTCCTGATAGACATCAAGAAGGCGGGGGGCAAGCGCCTCAACGTACGTCTTGTAGAAGAGCGTAGTCAATCCGTCCAAGCCAGGCGCCTTACCCGACGGCAGACCCCTGACCACCTGTGTAATGTCCTCTAGCGTGAATGGGAGATCTAAATATTCCCTATGCTCAGGACTGAGCCATAGGAGCTGTATAGAGTCCAGATATTCCGTAAGGTCTGCGGGAGTATACGTGTGCGTTGTGGTATAGAGGGCGGAATAGTAAGCGGTCAGGTGCGCATGTGTGTCCACTTGGCCTCGGACAGGCGGGGTGTCCATATCTGTCAGCTCAGAAATAAATGTAGGGGCTGGGGTTTGCTTTAGCAGATTCGCAAGGGTTCTGCCTGGTCTGTCTCCCTCCCCGTAGCTTCTGGCTTTAGTCTCTTTACCCAGAAATCTGGCCTCCCTCTCCGCCTCCTCCTCAAAGTCTGAGATTGCTTGTTTTATTGAGGCTAGGACTGTTACGTCATTCGTGACATAGAATGTGGTTTCAAGACCCCTTATGGTGCTCTCTAGTGTCGTTAAGGTTGCGCGTATAGATTTCAAGACCCCCGAGCCCTTTGAAATGCATGCACCCCGTATAAATACCTTGAAGGCCTCCCAGAGCGTTGCTGCAGAGTCTACTGATCCCTCATTGGCAGTGAAATAATTATCTATTTCAGTCGCTATTTCCTCCTGAAATACAGTATCTAAGAGAGCATGTGGGGGAAGCCGCCAGCTAAAGGCCCTCGGGAGTGTATTTGGGGTGCGCCAGCTCAGCAGCACCGGGGCATGGTCCGAGAGTGTACGCGGAAGGTGGCTCGTCTCCACCGTCCATGTCAGTACATCCGCAGAGAGCAGCCAGTAGTCTAGGCGAGACCAGGCCTGCTGATGGGCAGTGATGCAAGTTCCCTCCCATAGATGTGGGTTGAATTCCCGCCAGACATCCCGCAGCCCATGTTCCTTCAGTATAGTGTTTAGTAACTGTGTAGTCTTGGGGTGTGGGTTTCGCGCCGCTCCCTCTCTATCTAGGGTATTATCCAACACGACATTGAAATCACCGCCCCAGATAACAGTGTCGCAGCCCATTTGCACTATCTTGGCCCATACATCCAACAGAAACTGCGGGTCATCCGTGTTTGGGCCATAAATGGCCACCAATGTCACACGCGTGGAACAAAGACATCCAGTCACCAAGACATATCGCCCATCTCTATCTGCCAGTGTCTCTATTGTGTTCCAGCCCAGTACTCGTCTGATCAGTATAGTGACCCCTCTGGCATAATTGGAAAAGGTGGCTGAGTGAACCTCCCCCCAATATCTGTGTTTAAGCTTGGAGTCGGTGTCACATCTCAGGTGCGTCTCTTGCAGAAAGCAGACATCGACGTGGTGCCTGCGTAAATACGTGTGTACCAGTCTAGCTTTTTTGAAGTCATTGAGCCCTCGGATGTTCCATGTTAGACAGTTAACTACAGCCATGAGCAATGTTGCACATCAGTGAGTAGAGAAGTTGCCCTGGGATAAGCCCTACACTCCATATATAGCCCTCCTAGACCAATGCATCTGAGAAGCCGATCTTTCATTGCCCTCTTGCCCCGTATAAAAATCAAAAAGCAAAAGTATATTTCTCTCTTCTTGTGAACTCCCATCCCCCTCCCACTACAACCTCCCAAATAGGTCGAGAACTTTCACCCACCCCCCTGTGAAACCCACCCTTAAACAAACGTGTGAGGTACAAACTCATGGGAGATCTCCCTGTGAGGGCGGTGAACAACGGCTAACACCCGCCTGGTGGCGGGGTGGTCAGGCTAAGGGTATCAACGTTAATAGCCTCCACAGTCAGCTAACCCCGGATATCGGACATATCGCAAACTATACAGTCGTGTTAACAGTGAATTATTCTCTCGCCCCCCCCTCCTGGCGTTCAAATGAGACATGTCAATGCATTAGAAGCTGTAAATGGAATCATCAATTGGTGCGGAAGTGCAGAAAAGTTAGTCATTATCAGCAAGCAACGTGTGTGAGTTCTGCCCCTCCTTTGGTGAGCTCTGTGGCGATTTCCGTTGGCAGATATGCTTTGTGTATTTGAGAGCGGATTTGGCGTCCGTAAAGAAGTGTGATTGGCCGTCATAGGTGATTTTTAGCTTTGCCGGGTACAACATTGCATACGGGATGGAGGATGACTGTAGCATCCGTTTTGTTGGAAGAAATTCCCGACGCGCAGCTTGCACGCTGGAGTGTAGTCAGGGAAAAAGGATAGAGTGTTGCCTTGGTGAGTTACAGGGCTCTTCACCCGGGCCTCCCTCAGGATTGCATCTCTGTCCGCATAATTCAGTATACGCGCGATAATAGGCCGTGGCGGAAGGCCCGGTGCCGGACTAGGACCTAGTGAACGGTGGGCACGCTCCACCGTCATCAGTGGAGACAGGACAGGCCCAAACAGTTCTTGGAGGAGAGTAGTGATATAGGGTTCCATCTTTGATATGGCTGTTGTCTCTGGAATGCCAATAATTCGAACGTTGTTCCTTCGAGAACGGGCCTCCAAGTCCTCATTCTTTGCCCTGATCACTTCTAACACTTTCTCCATGTTTAACAGCTGTGTCTTGACCTCAGAGTGCGAATCTTGGGTATCCGAGAGTCTGTTTTCCACTAGGTCTAAGCGTGTTTCGTGTGTGTCTACCCTCTTCTTTACGGCATCTAGGCTAGCTGTCAAGGAATCTATTTTCCCATCTATGGTCTGCAAGCTTGACCGCATGTCCTTTAGAATGGAGCGCAGGTCTTCCCCAGGTAGATCCGGATCATCCTGTAGCATCGATGCTCCCCCTTGATCCGTCGGGGCGTCCATAGTCCGTGTCTGGCGTTTTTCAAAGGGAATTTTCGGTTGCTTAGGGTCGGTCTTGCCCATAGTGTCTCGAGAACAGTCCCCCACGGCCCGACTTTGCAGATGTATCTCTGTGTCCGGATCAGTTGCGCTCCGCGACGTTTCGAGAGACAAGGCAGCACCACTCCGTCCTCCGGGCAGCGTCCAGTGCAACACTCACAGCCAGGTAGGGCCACCGACCCACGCCTCTTCAATATGCACAGGCCTGCCTAGCCCTTATGGTATTTCTTACTTTCATAGTCCACTTAGCTGGTCAGTGCTCTGAGTTGATCATTCTGAGATATTTTGTTTAAAGTTTATGGTCCTGAGCCATAGGTAAAAAGAGAAATAGAAAGATCTGCTGGGATGGACTTTGTTAATTTAATTTCATATCTGATTGTCATTGGTTTTTTTAAAATTATTTTTTTGCATACCGCGGTACGTTCGCGGGTCCTAAAATATAAATGGGACCACAAGTACTCTATGGTTATTGACTGCAATCACGTGATCACTATGCATCTGCGATTTGCAACTTGTGGATTTGCTGAAATTCCAAGAATTTATTTTAAATATGTACAGCCCTATACTTGCAGTAATGATATCAGTGTGCACATATTTATAAGTATATATATGGGACCCTATATCTGGTTTTCAAGAAAGTTATTCAGTTTACAAGTTTAGCGAGTTCGCGAATCTACGAACTGGAATCGCAAACTTGCTCGATGACACACCCAAACCTTGCCTTTTCATTGGGCACATTAGAACCCCACCCATGGACATGTATACCACACCCAAAACTAGTTATTTCTACAGTGAACTCTGTAGAAAGAGGATTGAGAAGCATTGGTGCTCTGTTTTTTGTTCACTTTTTATGAATAATTTGATAGTATGGCTGAAGCTTGATCTTCTGTTCAGGATGAACATACAGAACCTATTGAGGATGAGGAGGGAGAAACACCACGTGCAAGAAAACAAAGTGATGTGTGGAAGCATTTCACAATACCTTGCAATGCAGCATTTGTGGCAAGCAGTTATCCGGAGCACTTCAAAGAAGTATTCACATGGGACAAGTTCCATGTGGAAACACGTAAAACAGTTCATGAAAGGGTCTACAACCGGATGATGTGGGAGAAAGCAGGTGCACCAGGACAGTACACCTCTAGAGCACCCTTGGGAGAATCATCATCAACTGCAGTCATTACTTTACCAACTCGTAAATAAAGGGACCCCTCTATAAAGCTATAAGGTCAGGGAGAAAGAGGGGAAAACAATCAACTAAAGCAAAAAAACTCTCCCCTAAGACCTATATTTCTTTACAAAAGATTCAATCTGGTATGGGTTAAGGTACAGGTACAAAATTACAATGATATGACATTCAAATAAACATATACATATTTTCTTTTATTAAAAATTCCTTTTATTTTTCATTTTAATTACTTTCTTATTTGTTATAGTCAATGCACATCAGTTTATATTTTTAACACATTTACTAAAAGAACACTTTTTCTACAATTTTTTAATACAAAAATTATTATTCCAAACTATTGACCCCCAATAAATAAATCAATCTGACATCAAAACACATTCATTCCTTACACTCGCTCACAGTCATACAAGACACATATACACATTTGGGTATAAGGAACACATAGATGTAAGACGTTTCCAATGGACAATATTGATGACCAAAGCCAAAAGGTCTGGCCGCACGTGGTCGACGCGCGTTTCGGTGGAGTAACACACACCGTGAACCACCTTCATCAGGACCTAGCCCAAATAGAATACTGTGTCACTAGGACAAATCAGAACGGGGGTACTGAATTCAATTGGGAATGATGCCCTTTCTCCAAAGAAAATAGCTTGTAGAGTACTGGACAGCGAAGTCTATATCAACAATGGCTAGCCGTCCCCTTCTGACTCAAGTAGATGCAGGCGTCTAAATAATTTGTTCAGTATGTTTGGGTCCCCCTCGCCAATAATTAGAATTACCTGGTAGAAGGGCTTCAGATGGTTAGGGATCCGGCACACTGCTACACTGCATGCTCCCGGACTGCATTACTTGAGTCAGAAGGGGACGGCTAGCCATTGTTGATATAGAACCGAGCCACTGCAAGGCTGTACCCGCCAGGCTCAAAGACTGCAAGGCTCCCAACAAGACAGAATGAGACACCATGTCAAAAGCGGCGCTAAGATCCAGCAAGATAAGTGCTGCCGTTTCACCCTATTCTAACCGGTGCCTTAACATTTCAGTGATGCCTTGGAGAGTGGATTCAGTGGAGAAACCCTCTCTAAACCCTGATTGCAAAGTATGAAGAAAATTCTGAGATTCAATAAAGGAGGTCAACTGACCATTAACATGCTTTTCCAGAATTTTAGAAAAAATTGGAAGCAACAAGATGGGAGGAAAGTTAGACGGCATAGCAGGGTCAGCATTGGCTTTCTTTAGAAGAGGGAGCACCATAGCATGTTTCCATTTCATCAGAACTATACCCTCCTATAAAGAGGCATTTAAAAGTTCCATTATTATCGAAAGTATAGAAGTATCTAGCTGTTTAAGCACATGAGTGGGAAGTAAGTCACGGGGGGACCAGATTTAATGTTTGCCAAAAGGTGGTTAACGGAGCTAGGTTCCAAGAGGGTCCAAATTTCCAATTTGCAGGAGGATGTAATATTGTTGTGGAACTCTGTCAACACAGGATCCCAAATAACATTTGGAGTAGTCTCATCTCTGATGAAATATTTTGGGAGTTTTTACTTAGGAGCGCAGAGTGTGTCTTTCCGACTATCCGTAAAATAGAGAGCAAGTTCATCACATTGAGTGCAAGTAAGAGCAAGGGGAGTAGTCTGGGTCTCCGAGCCGGATAGTTCTTTTACCACTATGAAAAGCATTTTGGAGCAGTTTTGTGCTTGAAAGATTTTATGTGAGAAAAACTCAGCGCGGGCTACTTTACAAAGAATGTGATATTCACTTAGGGCTTTTTTTATATGCCACTTTGGCGTCTTCATTGTAGTGTTTCCTCCAGCATCTTTCTAGTGTTTTACATTTAGACTTTTCACTTTTAAGCCTCTCAGTGAACTAGGGGGCTGGTGGCAGATGTCTGTTAGAGCGCTTGTTGGACAGAGGAAGGCATGTATCTACCGCTTGTAGAATCCAAATTTGGATAAGACCAAGATCTGTAGTCGAAATATGTTCAACATCTGGTCTACTGTCAACCAGAAGTTTGTTAAAAGCCAGGACATCGAGCTTTCCCCATCTTCTAATCTTTTGTTCAGGCACCAGACAGATCGATGGAGGAGAGGACGTTACTTTCAACAAGAAAGCTACAGCAAAATGATCGGACCAACACAAAGGAAGAGCAGGGACGCAACTAAGGTCAGGCAGATTAGAAAAAATAGGATCTAGCAGATGACCCGCTATATGAGTAGGACCTGAATTACATAATTGAACGTTCATCGCTTCTAAGTCAGCTATGAGCGATGAACTTTTGGTACATTTAGGATCATCTAAATAGAGGTTCAGAACTCCCAATATAGTAAAATTGGCAGCCTTCAAAATATAAGGGGCTGCTTGATTGGGGAAGGAAAGCACCCATGGCCCAGCTGGGCCCGGAGGCCGGTACAACAGTATTCCAGAGAATGTGAAGTTAGGCGTAAGTGCAATTTTAAATAATAAGGCTTCACAGTCAATAGCTGTAAAATCTTCTGTTTTACATTCGAGAGAGCTTTTATAAATAATTGCTATGCCGCCCCCCATTTTCATCTTCCTGTCTTTCCTTATAATGGAGTAATTAGGCGGAAGAGCCGCTGCCACGTCAGAGCCCGAGCTTTCCTGTAGCCAGGTCTCTGTTAAAAAGACAGCCTCAGGTTGATTATTTATCAGGAGATCGAAAATGTTGCCTTGATGTTTAGTGAGTGAGCAGCAATTAATGTTATAGAATGTAAATTCTTTGTGAGATGAAAGTGTACATCTAGGTATAGTCCTGTTCGTATTCCCTGTATAATTAGATTTTTCTACTTCACTTAGTTTATGTTGAACCCTTTCATTAAATTCATTACTTTGACTGGAACGAGTGAGGGAAAACATACAATGCTGGTAGTCAAAGAGGGCTTCATCTAACTTCAAAATATTGCAATTGGCAGAGAAAGCCTGACGCAGCTCAGTCAGTTGTTTTGCTGAATAAACTAGTCTCATTGGTTCTATGCTTTAATTGCCATAGTAAGAGTTTTGTCCAACCAGCCGATACAAAACAGGTTACAAAAAACAACTTTTGCAAGCACATAGGGAGATGGATGTAGCAAAAGGGGTGAATTTATCAAGGACAGTCTGTCGCATGATCTTCTTCCAACAAATGCATTATTTGATGGAGATGCTGCACTGAACCAGTGAAACACAAACTTGTTCAAGAGCTCGAAAAAAACTTTCACCTGAAGAATTTCTATTTGAAAAGGTGCCTTTATTGAAAACTACTGTTGTTGTGGACTATATGTCACAACTGTGAATGGTCAAGATTTCATCCATGCAAATCTTCGGAGAGGTCGTTCAGACTGTTCTACAGTTATCAACGTCAGTGTGCACCTGGAAAGAACTGCACATTGTCTTTGACAGTTATCTTGAACTATCTGTCAAAGAATGTAAGCAAATCAGACGAATGTCTACACGTGGAACAATTGACTTTGTGTGCATCAACAAATCAACACCTATACCTGTGCAATTTCATTAATTCTGGCCATCAACATCGGACAAGATGATCTTGGAAATGTTAACTCATCAAAACATTGCTGATGCTTCAGTGAACTCTGAATTTTCAATTATTGCAAGCGGAATAATTGACAGTGAGGAGTTGGTGCCTACACTGATATATTCAAAAGGTACGAGCCATATTGTAAAATGACACAGATTATTGTGCTACTTAGATTTGTTGCAATGTTCATAATTCAAGGATTGTCAGAGTTTATGGATACACTACGGAACAGGCGATAAAAGACATTTAATCCCACATTATTTTCTGTACAAGAAACATGACCTAGAGATGCCCAATGTTCTTTTCAAGGCACTTATTCTTACGGATGATGACACTATGAATAAAATTGGAACAAAGCTTGGAACTTTAACTGCTGAACCTGTAAAGTTTCTAAAAGGATTTGCTGAGACAGAAGGAGTCCGTGACTTTAAAGAGGTAGAAAAATACCTTGTGCGTGTGTGGAAGCCGAGTTCTGACTCGCACAGATTTGACGATCTTCGGAACAGCGAGTTCAAGAGATAAGTCCCACTGAGTGGCCTTCCACCAACACCATATTCCGTGCATGGACACATTAAAAGAGCGCCCTCATTGATCAGAAGATGTATAAATGTTTTGGATCACGCATATGTAGAGAAAGATCAGTGCAAATTTGGTTGGGAAGCTATTGATGGGGTGCTAAAACGTACAAAATTTCTAAAGCCTCTACCCACAGAACTTACACACACATGTACTTGAAAAACCTGCGCTACAAAAAGATGTCCCTGTCGATATGCTCTTCTCAAATTCTGCTAATGTACCACGAGCTATTGCTGGAACAAACAAATAAAGTGAACTATGAAAATGTGTCTAAAACAGGAGTGATGAACATTATTTTTTTTTCATATTCAGATCATAAACATTGTTTGGTGTATAAATAAAAGCCATTATTATTTGTTTATTTTCTACAAATGTCTCTTACTCCTCTATTATAGCCGCCATTTTGGAAAATAGCGGAAGGGTTGCTCTGCGTTATTTTCTGTCTCTGTAAGACTACTTGACCACCAAAACCTGTTTTGACACCAAAATAAAGTATGTAGGTCTCATGGTTTCTGAAATATTACATCATCACTGCAACACATATGCCATTTTTAAAAATGTTGTCCAGAAAAATTTGGCCCGGATCAGCAATGCCTACTCAAGCTAAATTACTTATCCAATGATCCAAAAGCACAAATCAAAAATGAAAATCTCTGGTCAACAATTTGTTTACAGAGGTATATCAGGGGCCTCGGATTATTAGTACCCTGCGTACTTTTTTTCAAACATAATATAGGCTTCATATATCACAAGAATTTACACTTTGACATGGACAGTATCTGTAGAAATGATGGAGTTCATTTCACAGAGAAAAGCAACAGGGTTTTCATTAACAACTTGAAAGACTGCATCCTCTTTAATTTTTAGTTCTCACCTACACACAATAAACACAACGGCTCTTCTAAGAGCCACCCCTTTTCCCGAACACTTGTTCATTTTCTTTTTAAATCCCTTTTTATAACTTCTTTTTGACTTCGCTACTTCATCACAAATCCACAAAGCAAATGCATACATTCAATACATAAGAGCATGTTTAGGATTTGTAACTTTGTGATTGACTCTGTCCATCTGCAAATGATTGTGCGTGTGAGGGTGAGTACAAGTTTCTGAGTGGGACTGTGAGTGGATGTGTAAGTGTTGGAGTGAGTCTGTGAGTGGCTGCATAAGCATCTCAGTGAGTCTTTGAGTGGGAGTGGGAGTGGGAGTGCCTGAGTGGGTCTGTGAGTAGATGCATAAGTATCTGAGTGGGTCTGTAAGTCACTGTAAGAGTGTCTGAGTGGGTCTGTGAGTGAGTGTGAGAGTGCCTGAAAGAGTCAGTGAGTGATTAAGAGTCTGAATGGGTCTGCCAGTGGGTGTGAGAGGGTCTTAGTGAGTCTACCAGTGAGTGTTAGAGCATTTGAGTGGGTCGGTGAGTTGGCATGAGAATGGCTGTCTGGGTCTGTGAGTGGGTGCGTGAGTATGTGAGTGGATCAGTGAGTGGGTGTGGGAGTGTCTGACTGGGTCCGTGGCTGTAAGAGTGTATGAGTGGGTATTTGAGTGGGTGTTTGAGTGTCTGAGTAGCTGTGTGACTGAGTGTATAAGTGTGTGAGCAGGTCTGTGACTGGGTATTAGACGGTCTAAACAAATCTACCAGTGGGTGTGACAGTGTATGAGTTGGTCTGTGGATGGGTATAAGAGTGTCTGTGTGGGTCTGTGAGTCAGCGTATGAGTGTCTTAGTGGGTTTGTAACTGGGTATGACCGTGTCTGAGTATGTCTGTGAGTGGGTGTAAGAGTGTCTGAGTGGGTCTGTGAGTGGGAGTGACAGTGTCTGAGAGGGTCTGTGAGTAGGTGTGTGAGTGTCTGAGAGGGCCTGTGACTAGTATGAGAGTGTCTGACTGGGTGTAAGAGTGCCTGAGTGAGTCTGTGAGTGGGTGTGACAGTGTCTGAGAGGGTCTCTGGGTGCGCAAATGTCTGAGTAGGTCAGTAAGTGGGTGTGAGAATGTCTGAGTGAGTCTGAGTGGGTGTATATGTGTGAGTGGGTATAAGAGTGTCCCAGTGGGTCTGTGAGTGAGTGTGAGAGGCTCAAAGTGAGTCTATCAGTGGATGAGTGAGTGTCTGAGTGGGTCAGTGAATGGGTGTAAGAGTGTCTCAGGGGGTCTGTGAGTGGATGTAAGAATGTCTGAGTGGGTGTGTGAATGGGTATTTTGAGTGTCTGAGTGGATCTGTGAGTGGGCGTGAGAGTATCTCAGTGGGTCCATGAGTGGGTGTATGAGTGTGCATGAGTGTGTGAATGTCTGTATTTTTTTCAGTAGAATTCGTGAATCTGCTGAGATTTTACATGGGGGGCAACGCGGAATTCTAGCACGTGGTAAAAAACATTTTGGGGTATTTTCTAACTCATCAGGGGGTCCCTCACAGACACCTGTACTGCACCCATGGGGTCAAGGTACCTCTACTCTGACTCCTTGCACTTCATTACATCTGAATGTTTCCAACCGAGGACCATTGTCCGATATCTAAAATGGCGGCTGTAACTTTCTATTCAGGTTGCGCCAATCACGGTGTTGCTGATGGCAAGTGGCATTGTGGATCCCCGCAAGGGGAACAGTGGAGGGTCCGCATCCCTAGATATCGTTTTACTTTAATATCTCAAAAACGTTTGAACGAATGTACACCAAATCATAAAGCACACTTTCTGGACCAAGATCTAGTTTCTGCCAAATTTGTGGTAATTGTGTTCAGTGGTTCGGGATGAACTCATGTCTAAAAGCTCTATGGGAATTAACATGAGAAGCACGCATTTTTTGACCCCCTTTTTTTCAACAACCACTTGACAGATCACCACAAATCTTTTCATGCACAACAAGACAAAGTGGAGCACTTTTTTGGGGAAAAGTTTGTGAAGATCTGTCAAAAGATGCCAAAGTGATAAGCAAGTCAAAAACACTACGTACTAACAATAACTACCTACTGGCCACTGCCAGTACGTTTTATATATATGTACGTTTTATATATATATACGTTGTATATATATATATATACGTTTTATATATATATATATATATATATCACGCTCCAAGTTGCCCAAAAGGTCGGGGATGCACTCAGGCAACAATTGACATCCTGCCCTCCATTACACTCGGACTGCCTTGCCTTACTTGTCCTTCAATGGACTCCAAGGTAAGGAGAGTAACAATCCTCGGTGTTGTGGCCTTACGGTTGTGCCGGAGATATTCACAGCTCCGTGCCCGCTGTTATTGCGGCGGTGCATTCCCCACGGCGTAGGCTGCCGTTTAATATCACGCTCCAAGTTGCCCAAAAGGTCGGGGATGCACTCAGGCAACAATTGACATCCTGCCCTCCATTACACTCGGACTGTCTTGCCGACGCATTTCCGAAATGTATTCCTTCTTCATGGGCTTGTGGCACAGAAGTTCGCTGCTACATCACGCTTATATTTGAATAAGACCTTCTGATAGGCTAACGTGATCAGCCTCTCGCCTCCTGATAGGCACATTCAACAGAGTCACATTAAACGGCAGCCTATGCAATGGGGAATGCAGCGCCGCAATAACAGCGGGCATGGAGCTGTGAATATGTCCGGCACAACCGTGAGGCCACCACACCGAGGATTGTTACTCTCCTTACCTTGGAGTCCATTGAAGGACAAGTAAGGCAAGGCAGTCCAAGTGTAATGGAGGGCAGGATGTCAATTGTTGCCTGAGTGCATCCCCGACCTTTTGGGCAACTTCTAAATGCTAATTCCTAATCATAATGTCCTGTAACCTTTGTTTTCTTCAGTGAATTTCTAAGGTTTTCTAAATGCTAATTCCTAATTGTAACGTCCATGTAACCTTTGGGTTTTTTCAGTGAATGTATATATATATGACAGCGGAGATTTCAATAAACACGAAACTGATCGTTTGATCAAGCTCCTGTGTCGGTGTCCTGTTCTTAACTGAAGGAATTGGAGTTGGAGTGCACATATATAATGGCTGCGGTGGTTGTTTCGTGAGCTCAATAAATCTTTTTAACTGCCTTACTTGGGTCCGTGCTTCACTTTCTGGACAAGGGAAAGCATGGTGAAGTATGCTGTATATATATATATATATATATATATATATATATATATATATATATATATATATATATATATATATATATATATATTTTTTTTTTAATTCCAACAACGCCCGAAAGCTTGGGGGCGCACTCGACGGCAGAGGAACCATCCGATTTCAACACAGTTTTAACGCAGGAAACTTGCATTGTTTCTCCTGTACATTTCTGGACCTGACGCGTTTCAAGGTAAATCCTCTTTTTCAAAGGTCACTTTTCATGTTGATTTCGCAGAAAGTTCTTGCATGCTGTTCCATTATATACGGCCCCCAGTGGGACCCGCCCCTTGCGTGTCTCATTTTCAGCATGCTGGGACTTGTGGTCCCATTTAGAACAAGTCTCTCCCTTTAGTAAGGCCTGCGCAAAAAAACAAAATTTAAAAAGATTGTTACGCCCACAGTGGGCTCCAGGATCACAGTCAAGTTCAATTAACCTCCTCTGCCATGCCGCATCCAAGGCTGGATTAGTTCCAACCACGCAGCCTCCTTGATTACTTGGATGGTGCTGCCCCCCACGGCAGGGCAGCCGTGCACATCATTTTTTATTCCAACAACGCCCGAAAGCTTGGGGGCGCACTCGATGGCAGAGGAACCATCCGATTTCAACACAGTTTTAACGCAGGAAACTTGCATTGTTTCTCCTGTACATTTCTGGACCTGACGCGTTTCAAGGTAAATCCTCTTTTTCGAAGGTCACTTTTCATGTTGATTTCGCAGAAAGTTCTTGCATGCTGTTCCATTATATACGGCCCCCAGTGGGCCCCGCCCCTTGCGTGTCTCATTTTCAGCATGCTGGGACTTTTGGTCCCATTTAGAACAAGTCTCTCCCTTTAGTAAGGCCTGCGCAAAAAAACAAAATTTAAAAAGATTGTTACGCCCACAGTGGGCTCCAGGATCACAGTCAAGTTCAATTAACCTCCTCTGCCATGCCGCATCCAAGGCTGGATTAGTTCCAACCACGCAGCCACCTTGATTACTTGGATGGTGCTGCCCCCACGGCAGGGCAGCCGTGCACATCATTTTTATTCCAACAACGCCCGAAAGCTTGGGGGCGCACTCGACGGCAGAGGAACCATCCGATTTCAACACAGTTTTAACGCAGGAAACTTGCATTGTTTCTCCTGTACATTTCTGGACCTGACGCGTTTCAAGGTAAATCCTCTTTTTCGAAGGTCACTTTTCATGTTGATTTCGCAGAAAGTTCTTGCATGCTGTTCCATTATATACGGCCCCCAGTGGGCCCCGCCCCTTGCGTGTCTCATTTTCAGCATGCTGGGACTTGTGGTCCCATTTAGAACAAGTCTCTCCCTTTAGTAAGGTCTGCGCAAAAAAACAAAATTTAAAAAGATTGTTACGCCCACAGTGGGCTCCAGGATCACAGTCAAGTTCAATTAACCTCCTCTGCCATGCCACATCCAAGGCTGGATTAGTTCCAACCACGCAGCCTCCTTGATTACTTGGATGGTGCTGTCCCCCACGGCAGGGCAGCCGTGCACATCATTTTTTATTCCAACAACACCCGAAAGCTTGGGGGCGCCCTTGACGGCAGAGGAACCATCCGATTTCAACACAGTTTTAACGCAGGAAACTTGCATTGTTTCTCCTGTACATTTCTGGACCTGACGCGTTTCAAGGTAAATCCTCTTTTTCGAAGGTCACTTTTCATGTTGATTTCTCAGAAAGTTCTTGCATGCTGTTCCATTATATACGGCCCCCAGTGGGCCCCGCCCCTTGCGTGTCTCATTTTCAGCATGCTGGGACTTGTGGTCCCATTTAGAACAAGTCTCTCCCTTTAGTAAGGCCTGCACAAAAAAACCAAATTTAAAAAGATTGTTACGCCCACAGTGGGCTCCAGGATCACAGTCAAGTTCAATTAACCTCCTCTGCCATGCCGCATCCAAGGCTGGATTAGTTCCAACCACGCAGCCTCCTTGATTACTTGGATGGTGCTGCCCCCCACGGCAGGGCAGCCGTGCACATCATTTTTTATTCCAACAACGCCCGAAAGCTTGGGGGCGCACTCGACGGCAGAGGAACCATCCGATTTCAACAGTGATGTCACTGACCATGTCATGAGTGATGTAATATGTGATGTCATCAGCAGTGCATTGCGGGGGCACGAGTTATAGTTAGCTCAACTAACTATAACGGACGAATTTCCCTGGTTTTGTACGAGTGAAATGTCCAACTAACTATAACGTCCCTGAAACCTGTGGTTTTTTCAGTGAATTTCTAAGGTTTTTTAAATGCTAATTTCTAACTATAACGTCCCTGAAACCAATGGTTTTTTCAGTGAATTTCAAAGGTTTTTTAAATGAAAATTTGTAACTATAATGTCCCTGAAACCTGTGGTTTTTTCAGTGCATTTCAAAGGTTTTTAAATGCTAATTCCGAACTATAATGTCCAAAAACATATATATCTTTACAGATGTGATAATCACTCAGTTTTTCCATATCAGGTACTATGGAAACTATGGTAGCAAATTGCTACAAAATGGTATAAATTCTGCCTGGCAGGCAGGTACATTGAGGGTTACTTTACTAATAGGACCAGAAAATACTTGAGAAGCACCTTAATAAAATAAGTACCCTTGAATGTCTGAAAAACACTCAGATATGTTTTGGAAGTACTATGGAATATGACGGCAGCAGCCTGCTATGTCATGATATGCATTTACATTTTTTTAATTTTTATTTTAAAAGTGAGATTCGCGTACCGATCGTGTACCAGTCACGGTGGGTGCGTGATTCCAAGAATTGTTACGGGAGCCGTGACGGTCCCGCGCAACGTCACATACGTATTTCCGGGGGTCGCGTCAGGTGCGCGAATCCACCGTAAATTATTTTGTTTTAAAAGTTTATGTATATAACTTTATTATATATATTATACCAAGAGGTTAATATACACAATTGTAAATATCGTATATTTGTAACTGGAATAAAGATATATTATTGTTGAATATATTTTTCGGGACTTGCGCCGGGTGCGCGCTCGTTGCGCGCCGGATGCGCGAATCCCATGTGACTTCAAAAGAAAGCATTTAATTGGTTAAGAAGGTTTTTATTCTAGAACTTACAGCACCCCACCCAAATTTTTCATTCTTCTAACAACATCCTCAGGAGACACAGCTTTTTGGTGTTTTTTTTTAAGCACTGCTAAAATGGCATCTTCTAATCCACCTGAGAACATCCTTGGTGAAGAAGTGTGGGCCTTTTTTTCCATTCCGCCTGGCGAAAGAAGGTTAATGCAAGAAAGGTGACCTGCACTCTGTGTCAAAGGATCTTATCTCGGGGTTCCGAGAAGAAATACTCATATGGCACTTCATCCATGATGAAGCACCTGCAAACTATGCACCCTCATCATCTAGCGCGAGAACAACATCGTCGCGAGCTGGAATGTCAATCACAGCAAGATGATGAGGTCGCAGGGCCTAGCACCTCAGCAGGTTCATCTTCATCAAGCAAAGGACCTGACATTAGACCAGAGTTTGCTGGTCTTGAACAACGCTGCATCAAATGTAAAAAAGTTATTTGCTATGGAGAGCAATCTGTAGATTCTATTGTTTTTGCAGCAAGAAACCACCATTGTTAATTTTTTTTTTTGCAATTATTTTTCAATTGCAAATGTTAGAGAACGTTTTCTCAGTTCATTCTGTTGATTTTTTCATTTTTTTTTAAAAACACCAAAAAATACAAAAAAGAATTAAAAAAACAAAAAAAATATAAAAGAAAAAAGAAGAAAAAAATGGTTCTTGTTAGAATCGCCTATTTGGTTAAAAATAGACAAATTTGTATGTGTTGTATGAATTGCGGCAAGTGTAATATATGGAGAAGTGCATGGGTAGTGCATGTGTGATTGCATGTGTGCATGTGTAGTGCCTGGGTGATTGGAGAAGTGAATGTGTATTGCCTGAGTGATTGCATGAGTGCATGGGTAGTGCCTGGGTGATTGGAAGAGTGCATGGCTAGTGCCTGGGTTATTGCATGAGTGCAGGGGTAGTGCCTGGGTGATTGGAGGAGTGCATAGATAGTGCCTGAGTGATTGAAGGAGTGCATGGGTAATGCCTGGGTGATTGCATGAGTGCATGGGTAGTGGCTGGGTGATTGGAGGAGTGCATGGGTAGTGCCTGGGTTATTCCATGAGTGCATGGGTATTAGCTAGGTGATTGGAGGAATGCATGGATAGTGCCTGGGTGATTGAAGGAGTGCAAGGGTAGTGCCTGGGTGATTGGAGTAGGGCATAGGTAATGCCTGGATGATTGCATGAGTGCATGGGTAGTGGCTGGGTGATTGGATGAGTGCATGGGTAGTGCCTGGGTGATTGCATGAGTGCAAGGGTAGTGCCTGGGTGATTGGAGTAGTGCATAGGTAATGCCTGGGTGATTGCATGAGTGCATGGGTAATGTCTGGGTGATTGGAGGAGTGCATGGTTAATGCCTGGGTGATTGCATGAGTGCAGGGGTAATGCGTGGGTGATTGGAGGAGTGCATGTGTACTGTCTGAGTGATTGAAGGAGTGCATGGGCAATGCCTGGGTTATTGCATGAGTGCATAGAAAGTGCCTGTGTGATTGGAGGAGTGCATGAGTGGTGCCTGGGTGAGTAGAGGAGTGCAAGAGTAGTGCCTGGGTGGTTGTATGAGTGCATGGGTAGTACCTGGGTGATTGGCGGAGTACATGTGTACTGCTCAAGTGATTGCATGAGTGCAGGGGTAGTGGCTGAGTGCATGGATGAGTGCATGGGTAATGCCTAAGTGATTGCATGAGTGCATGGGTAGTGGCTGGATGATTGGATGAGTGTATGGGTAGTGCCTGGATTATTGCATGAGTGCATGTGTAGTGCCTGGGTAATTGTAGAAATGCAAGGTTAGTGCCTGGGTTATTGCATGAGTGCATAGGTAGTGCCTGGGTGTTTGCATGAGTGCAGGGGTAGTGCCTGAGTGATTGGAGGAGTGCACAGGTAGTGCCTGGGTGATTTTATAAGTGCATGGGTAGTGGCTGGGTGATTGAAGGAGTGCATGGGTAATGCCAGGGTGATTGCATGATTGCAGGGGTAATGTGTGGGTGATTGGAGGAGTGCTTGGATAGTGCCTGAGTGCATGGATGAGTGCATGGGTAGTGCCTAGGTGATTGAAGGAGTGCATGGGTAGTGCCTAGGTGATTGAAGGAGTGCATGGGTAGTGCCTAAGAGATTGCATGAGTGCAGGGGTAGTACCTGAGTGCATGGATGAGTGCATGGGTATTGTTTGAGGGAATGGATCAGTTTAATAGAAGTGCCTGAGTGATTGAAGGAGTGCATGAGTAGTTCTTGGCTGATTGCATGAGTGCAGGGATAGTGCCTGGGTCATTGCATGAGTACATAGGTAGTGCCTGGGTGATTTTATAAATATATGGGTTCTGGCTGCGTGATTGGAGGAGTGCATATATAATGTCTGGGTGATTGCATGAGTGCAGGGGTAATGCCTGGGTGATTAGAGGAGTGCATAGGTAGTACCTGGGTGATTTTATAAGTGCATGGGTACTGCCTGAATGATTGAAGGAGTGCATGGGTACTGCCTGGGTGATTGGAGGAGTGCAAGGGTAGTGCCTGGGTGATTGGAGGAGTGCATAGCTAATGCATGGGTGATTTATGAGTGCAGGGGTAATGTCTGGGTGATTGGAGGAGTGCATGGGTAATGCCTGATTGCATGAGTGGAGGGGTAATGTCTAGCTGATTGCATGACTGTAGGGGTAGTGCCTGGGTGATTGGAAGAGTGCATAGGTAGTGCCTGGGTGATTTTATAAGTGCATGGCTACTGGCTGGGTGATTGGAGGAGTGCATGGATAGTGCCTGGGTGATTGGAGGAGTGCAAGGGTACTGCCTGGGTTATTGCATGAGTGCATAGGTAGTGCCTGGGTGATTGCATGAGTGCAGGGGTAGTCACTCTTGGTGATTGGAGGAGGGCAAGGGAAGTGCATGCGTGATTATATAAGTGCATGGGTACTGCCTGGGTGATTGAAGGAGTGCATGGGTAATGCCTGGGTGATTGCATGAGTGCAGGGGTAATGTGTGGGTGATTGGAGGAGTGCAGGGGCAATCTCTGAGAGATTGGAAGAGTGCATGGGTAATGCCTGGGTGCATGGAGGAGTGCATGGGTAGTGCCTGGGTGATTAGAGGAGTGCATGAGTACTACCTGGGTGATTGCATGAGTGCACGGGTAGTGCCTGGATGATTGCAAGACTGCATGGGTAGTGCCTGGGTAAATTCAATGAGTGTGAGAACAGTGCCTGAGTGCATAGATGAGTGCATGGGTAGTATTTTAAGGAATGGATGAGTGCAGTAATAGTGGCTCTAAACATTATTTCACATTATCATGCATATTACATTATTTCTTCTTACCTTTTTTACTAATGTAGATACAAAACTCAGTGGAACTACTTTACAGGAGTTTTGTTGTAAACTGAATTTAAAATCTTTTCAAACTTCATCATTACCGTCAGTAAAAAAGAAGTAAAACTGTTATCGAATATAATATTATACTTTTAAGAACACAACATAATTTTACAATTACATAAGATTTTCACTTTCCCTTTTTTGCTGTGCTCAGATTCTACTGAATTTCACTGTAGACAGTGACTTCAATGTAGTATCATCATACAACAGCGGGGAAAAAAAAGAATCAAAGAGATTGTAAAAAAAACACCAAATCAGCGTTGAGCATTATTTAGAACATGTGTAACTATGTGTTTACCTATCTAAAGTTTCTTAATTACATTCTTCAACTACATTAAGTCTTTTATTTCTCTCAACTACATTTTCTAAAATGTACATTCTCATTTACATCTCGTATAATATAAAGAACAAATATATAAACTACTTGTTTCTAAACACATTTTTCCAAATGCAATATGAATTAGCACAAACAATAATCCATACACTAATTGTTTACATCTTCCCAATAGGCCGAATAATGTTTCCGAAACTTTTGCATTGAAAATATCCAAAATAAACTCGTTAATTCGTGTTCACATTTTCCCAATAGGCCGAATGATGTTTTCAAACCTTTGGCATCAAAAATATCAGATATGAATTTGGTAATTCGTAAGGCAATCTACATTTGAATTCCAAATGGGCATCATTGCAATGTGTCCATCCTTTATTGCACTTTAAATACACAGTATAGTGTCCAGATGTTGTAGTAGGTTCATCATGGAAAATAATAGCCACTGCTTTAAAAGTTCTTCCTGAAATTGATATTTGACTTGTCACAAAAGTTTTAATTTTGGTTTCCAATTTTCTTCCATTTGCTCTACAACGTTGTAGCATTAAAATGACATATTTTCCAAGTCTTTCTATATATAATATTGACAACATTTCTGATTTACAATGAGAGCATTTCATATCTTGATTAGCTGTTTTTACTAATTTGTTTAAAGACACTGATTTACAATCTGGTATCGCCAAGTATATGAATCGTTCAGTGTCTATTTCAGTGGTAGAAAAAAATGAACACTCTTCACATTTATGATCCCATCTCTAACTTAGTCCAAATAAATTTTCAATTTCTATTCCTTCAACTTCCAATACTCCAATCATAAACATAAGAAATTCTTGTGTATCTTGTATATTCAATGTAAATTTCAGTGAAGCAGTACATATATCCAAAAGATGCCGAATGCCAGAAGCAGTATGGATTTTACTTCTATCAGTTACCAACTTTAAAAAAATATAATGTAGTAAAGAACGCAGGGGCATATTAGCAAGACCCACGTTAAAATTATCGCCGTTTTAGCGGCAGGAAACTGCCGCTAAAGCGGCGATAATAGGCTTGCTAATATGCGTTATGGAATTCAATAGAAGCCCAGGTTAGGCGTCCTGCACATCTAACCTGGGCTTCTATTGGAATTCTATAACGCATATTAGCAAGCCCATTATCGCCGTTTTAGCGGCAGTTTCCTGCCGCTAAAATGGCGATAATTTTAACGTGGCTCTTGCTAATATGCCCCAGAATCTTTTTTCTCAATTTTCCATAATTTCATGATGAAGATCTTCCAGATAAAAGACAACATTCACAATTACATTAGCATAGCAGTTGATACCTGAACTATTTTCTAGCTTGTATCCTACAATATCATCAACAGTGTCCATTTTCATTTTCTTTGCACCTTCATGATTCTCTTGAATTGTTTTCTTTTTTTGAATCTCAGTAGAATATTTGTCATATTTCCATTTTGGACACACTACACGTTTCTCATATAGGGGATATTCACCTAAGTTAGGAGCATAAAGCCTTCTTAACCGATTGTACTCTCTTACACAATTTGCATCAGCACTAATCTTTTTCTCATCAAAATCAATCAGATACAAACCAGATAATGTTCTTACTCGAGACAATGCAACATATGCCATGCCTTCTTTAAACACTGTACTTCCAATATTTACCAAAGCACTGTCTGCACTTAAACCTTGAGATTTATGAATGGTTACTGCATATGCTAAAGAAAGAGGAAACTGTTTTTTATGAACATACAAGTCTTTTACAAGCAAAAAACGAACATCCAATCTGTTTTACCTCTTCAATCTGACCAAATTTAATCTTCAGAAATTCAATTCCATCTGTGTTCTGAAAATTTACAAAATCAACAACTTTTCCCATTGCTCCATTTACTAAACCTTCTTCTACATTCAAATTTCGCCGTACAATTACCCGACAGTTTACACATACATATAAAGTCTTTTCTAAACCTGCAGTCTTAGACATAGACTTTTCCACAGAATCCAATTTTGACTGTAATTTCTCTGAGAGAAGAATAGTAACTCCTTCGTGTTCCATTTTATCAATAGCTTCCATTTTCACTATTGGTTGTTTTTCCATTTTCAAAAGTTCTTGATTGAATGTAGAGCACTCTTGCAGTGTAGGCATTAGGCAAACTCTAGACTTCTTTTCTCCAATTTTTTTGTACATTATTTCAGGTGCTATGTTTTCATTTGCAAACAAGTTCATTAGTAGCCGACTTTGTAAAGCTTCTTTGCCATGTTTTGTTAAAACACCAATTCTTATATCTTGAACAATGTTTCCATAATGTTCATCACTTGCTTGCCACATATTCTTAATAAGTTCTTTATATTCAAAATGAGACCAAATGTTCACATTTCCAATACTTCCCAAATATTTCCTAGTGTCTTCATGGACAAGTGTTTTAAAAACTGGTTGTCCTTTCACAGGAGTATGTTGTAGTAGATCGCCGAATACAATTACATGTTTTCCTCCAAATGGAACGTCATAATCTGTTTTTAAAATCTGTTGCATTCTTAAATGTACAAAGGCAAGCATTAAGTTTGAGACCATGCTCACCTCATCAATGATTAAAAGTTTCATTTTGTTCAGTACTTTTGAAACTTCATAACAAGCTTCTCCAGATAGCTTGTGATATTCCAATTTATTTTCATGTTCAACTGGTAACATGAGTAGTCGATGTAAAGTAATCCCTTTAATGTTGTGTGCTGCTAATCCAGTTGGAGCTGTTAAAACGCAAGATAAATGTGATTCAGTAGTTTTGTGTAGATAACTAGTGAAAACTTTAATTAAGAAACTTTTTCCTGTTCCAGCTTGACCACTGATGTACATTCAAATAGGTTTAACTGATGTGCATTGGCATTCTTTTTTTTCATGCAGCAAACCATGCTGTATCTGTTGTGTCACTTGCTGATATATTTTTTTTTGTTCAATATTTAGTTCTTCTTCCAAGTTTCCCAACTCAATAATATCCTGTTGTGCTTGTTGCATTGCCGTTTCTACTTCATTCATGACTATTGCTGCTTCATTTTCAATAATTGGTTGTCCAAGTGGATCTTGACTTAATGGAGCCGAACTTTGACTATCTTGAGAACTGTCTCTAGCTATTTCAGCTGCAATAGTAGTTTCTTGTTCAATCTCTTCATTTAACATTTGTAGATAAGTAGGGAAAATTGTGCATTGAATGTTATCTTTATATGCATTAAAAGAATCTTCATAGCAGTCAAAATCTCCAAGTAATTCCATTTCACTACGCCAAGGCTTGAAGAGTTGCAGAAGTGATAAATAGAAAAATTCCCTTTTATCTGGAGTTTCGCAACTGAGTTTTCTGTGGTTAATAGGATTTCCTTTAGCATGTTTTACCAACTATCCATCACATCCAATTACTGCATATTTTTCTTCATTTATATTTTCTGTGACATTTCTCTTAAAGCTGTAATGTTGCAGTACTACATAGAGACATAGATTTTCCAGATGTGGACTCCTTTTGGGATAGTACGTATCCAACATATTAGTTTTAACAATATCTGTACTTTCTGGTTCATTCAATGCTAAGTATTCAATTTCTTGTAGAGATTTCAATACTCTATTTCGTCTGGCAGCAAGACCTAGACTTACCCAAATGATTCTTCTTGACTTTGAATATAAACTGGCAGAGCTCAACCGATCCGAACATTCATATGATCCAATCTCTCGATGGGAAAGCATTTTCAAACTAAAGCTGTACAATTTGTTACTAAGACTCTTCTCTTGTGAAATTTCTTCCCACATTTTTTTCAACTCTGTCTTTTCAGATTTGGTTATATTTGACGTAACGTAGCGAGCAATAGCAATTGCATTATCTGCAACATACTGGATATCCATGTTTGCATTCCACATTGTCAAAATCACTAGATTGCAGTCATTAATATACTTTGAATCTTCAGTTCTTTTTATGTTGTATGTATTCTTCGGAGATTTTCGAGTTATAGTATGAATTACTGCTGACATAAAACTATTGACTCTTCCTTTTGAAATTATTGGACGTGGGAATCCAAAACGACATTTTGTAATAAAGTTTCCCTTTGACTTGTATTTTTGTCGACAATATTTTCCACATCGATGACTTTGAAAACGTAAAACTTGTTCTCTCAAGCTCTGTTCTCCTTTTTTTGGAATGGCATAGGTAACATACACTTTGATGAAAGACAAAACACTTTTATCAGTATCAGTTCCAAATTTTGGTGCATTCTTGATCCATAATAGCATGTGTATATGAGGAGCACCTCTGGCTTGGTACTCCTTTCTCCAAAAGAAATCAGTAACTTCTCCAAGAGGTGGATTATTTTTATTGCAGATAAAAGACATCATAGCTTGAAACCTATGATTAAAATATCTGCACACATTCACAGGATCTAAGGAACACAATTCTCCAGCTGTCTTCAATTCAATGTTTTTTACATTTGAATTTGCTTGTCAGTAGAAATTCAAGTAAATCGTCCCAAGCATATTCAGCACAGCTAAGTGTTAGAAACCACGTAGGGGTACCTAAGTTTCTTAACATGCATTTAAGTTCGCCGTGACGATGATACCAATACTCATTAGTACCACATTGACACGCCATCAAATTAATTAACTGAGATTCTAAATGATCGTCTCCTTGTTGAACTTTGTCCATAAATTCCTTTGCAGAAACATGTGTACGATGAACTCCTGTTTTTAATATGTGGTTCACTGCATATGAAAGTTCAGACAAGTCACTTTCAAATAGAAGATGAAATATATATGGAATTCACTGTCGAAATCTTGGATCTTCTGAGTACAATCTTGTCGAGCGGTAGTCTGAAGCTGGAATCTGTACTGCTCGTTCATCATAGCGTCCACCTTCTCCAGTGGGGAACAGCTGTGGAAAACAATGAGCTTCTAAACTTTTTTCCCATACACTCATGGGAGTTCCCTTTGCTTTCTTCATTTGAAATAATTCAGTAGTGTTTCCAATCACTTCTTTTGAATGTAGAGGATGTATACTATAATGCTTGTAAATCTCTTCACTCCTGGACTTGTCCACTTTTTCTATTTGGCCAGTTGAAATTTCTGTATCATCTTCTAAACACATTTCCTGTTCTTCCACATTTACAGTTTAATAATAAATATTGTTCCGTACAAGATATAATGTAGCCTTTTGAAGTTTGGTGACATCTTCTAACTCTTGCCATATTTTCCGACTCTTTGTTGATACACCATTAACTAGAATAACTACAGGCTCACTTTCCTTTCTCTCTATACAGTTTCAATATTTTTCTTAAAATCTAAAGGTAAGTACACAACTCTTTCTTTCAGAGCTCTTTGTAAATCTGTTGGAGGCAGCTTACCTGTTTTAGGCTCCATACGAACTATAGCCTGAAACGGGTGCACAGATTGAATAAGAATGGACTCATATGTATTTAAATCTGCCAGTTCCGAAGGAATAGCTAGCAACTCTAAGTTGTTATGTGCTGCTCTAGCTGGCATTTTGTTCTCTTCTAATTTGTTGTAACAATATTTACAAATACGTTGATCAGTACCCAACTCAAAATGACCTTCCACCAACAAATAAGCACCAAATTGCTCCCACTTATCTTTATTTTCCTTTTCACTTTTTAAATACACATCAACATTCCTAGTTTGACTTCTATAGTGAGTACGTCGACAACAAATACAAACATAGTTTGGTTTTTCACATGAAACTATCTTAAACTTTTTAATTTCTTCTGCAAACTTCTCAGTACTAATATCTTCCACCTGTTCTTCAACACCTACTCTTATGAAGCTCTCACTTTCTCTACTCTCCTCTTGTGAACCAAAGAAACGAAACTGTATATCATCAAAAACTTTTTTTACATCCGATACTGAACCATGCAAAAGAGCTGTGTTCATTTCACTTAAAGATAATGCAGGACTTTTTACGTAGTACAATCTCCTTACTAACTTCCGCATTTCTGAGTGATGCACTGCTAACATTCTTAAATGATGAAAAGTACTTCGACACACTTTTCTAGAAAGACAAGCCAGAGAATGACCCTGCAACTTCGTATATTTTCTCACTTTGCAAGGATCTAGTCCTTGCAACATCTTAATCTTCTGTTTAACACGTTTTTTGGCATATTCTCGAAAGAAAATTCATAATATATTGATAGATTCCTGTCGAAAACTACAAATACTACTACAATCCCTCTTATACACTGGAGCTTGTGTACGTCTCCATTGAACTTCTTCAGCTATTACTTCTTCTACATTTCTAGGAACCATCTTTTCTTTCTCAATTGGACAACCATCTTTTATCTCATAACAACGACCACTGGTATCAACTGCATGAACTAATGAATTTTGTTGAAAATAGCTTTCTTCGTCAAAGAAAGTCTCAGTACTAGAATGTGCTTCCATTCACCATTAAAAGTTTTGCAAAAGTTACTTCTATTAACCAGACTTTTTCTTTTGCATTTCTCCTTCATAAAGTGCATTGCTTTATTCAATGTTTTCATTCTCTTCAATACCAATATAAATAATGTCCATTTCAATTCAAAAGCAGTATCTACTACACTTTCAATCTGTTGCTTCTTCTTATATGCTGCAGATCTTTTTATACTTTTACAATCTTTTAATACATTTTGAATTACTCTATTATGAAACATACGTACACGTATGTCCTTAAATTGTTTCTGTCTTTTTGTCACATGTGCTTCTTTTCCATTGTGTTTCTTTATTTGCTTCTCCTTTGTTCCAAAAATTTCTTTCCTCCTTTGATTAGTATTTTGTTTGTTCAATCTTTCCACAACTTTTTTAATAAATTGTTTAGTTCTCTTACCAGAGGCCACTTTATCCTCAGCATCCTTTTGGTGTTTTTCTACTGCACTTGTTTTAGTTTTCATTGAGTACTTCTGTTTCCTTTGTTCTCTTCTCTTTTCATGTTTTCTTGCCATCTTTTATTTGTAATCCAATCAAAATATCTTCCTAAAAACAAATGGTTTAATTTTTTTGGTAAATCAATTAAAATTTCAAAATTAATAACATTTCAATTTTGAAAATAACAACTAAGCGCAAAATTACAATTAAATTCCTATTGTAATCATAACACATAAAAAGAGAAAATTATAAAAACGAGCAAAACATCTGCAAAAACACAAGAAAAGGTGGTCACACAGCCAAAAGGAGAAAGGAAAAAAAACCAAAAGGTTTACAAACAGATTAAAATGAAAAACTCAAACAACACAGCTACTGAAAAATGTAAGATGCAGAAAGAAGCAACAGATTTACAGAAAGAGGCAAGAGAGGTGCAGAAAGAGGCAAAAGAAGTACAGAAAGAGGAAAAAGTTGTAGAATAATGCAAGTAAGATACAGAAACAAATAAAAGGGGTGCAGAAAGAGGCAAAACTAATTGAAAAAGAAGTAAGAGATGTGCAGAAAGAAAGCAGAAAAGTGCAGAAAGAAGCAACGGAGGTGCAGAAAAAGGCAAGAGAAGTGCAAAAAGAAGCTAAGAGAGATACAGAAAAAGACGACAGAGGTGCACAAAGAGACAAGAGAGGTGCAGAAACAGGGAAGACGAGTGCAGAAAGAGGCAACAGGGGTACAGAAAGAAGCAAGAGAGGAGCAGAAAGAAGCAAGAGAACTGCAGAAAGAAGCAAGAGAGATGCAGAAAGAGGCAACATGCTTGCAGAAAGAGGCAAGAGAAGTCCAGAAAGAAGCAAGAGAAATGAAGAAACAGGCAAGAGAAGTGCAGAAAAACGCAAGAGAAGTACACAAAGAAACAAGAGTAGTGCAGAAAGAGGCAAGAGATGTGCAGAAAAAGGCAAGACAGGTGTAGAAAGAGGCACAAGAGGTGCAGAAAGAGGGAAGGGGGTGTACAAAGAGGGAAGAGAGGTGCAGAAAGAGGGAAGAGGGGTGCAGAAACAGGCAAGATGGGTGCAAAAGAGACAAGAGGGGTGCAGAAAGAAGCAAGTGACGTGCAGAAAGAAGCAAGAGAAGTATAGAAAGAAGCAACAAACATGCACAATGAGACAAGAAGGGTGCAGAAAGAGGCAAGAGAAGTGCAGAAAGAAGCAACAGAGGTGCAGAAAGAGGCAAGAAAAGTACAGAAAGATACAAGAGAGTTGCAGAAACAGGCAAAAGAGGTGCAGAAAGAGGGAACAGGGGTGCAGAAAAAGGTAAGAGAGGTGCAGAAAAAGTGAAGAAGGGTGCAGAAAGAGGCAAGATAAGTACAGAGAGAAGCAACAGAGGTGCAGAAAGAGGCAAGAGAGGTACAGAAACAGGGAAACAGACTGCAGAAAGAGGGAAAAGGAGTACAGAAAGAAGCAAGACAAGTGCAGAAAGAAGCAACAGAGGTGCAAAAAGAGGCAAGAGGGGTGCAGAAAGAAGCAACAGAGGTGCAGCAAGAGGTAAGAGAACTGCAGAAAGAGGCAATAGAGGTGCAGAAACAGCCAGGAGAGGTACAGAAAGAGGGAAAAAGGGTGCAGAAAGAGGCAAGAGGAGTGCAGAAAGAGGAAAGAAGGGTGCAGAAAGAAGCAAGAAAAGTGCACAAAGAAACAACAGAAATGGAAAAAGAGGCAAGAGAACTGCAGAAAGAGGCAAGAGAGTTGTAGAAACAGGCAACTGAGGTACAGAAAGACAGAAGAGGGGTGCAGAAAGAGGCAAGAGAAGTACATTGGCGATGCGGCGCGCGCAATGTAATTCGTTTTATTTATTTATTTATGTACTGACCTCCGTTCGGCCGTATGCCGGAGTTTACAACCACCCGCCCCACTGCCCGCAGCACTCCCTCCAGGAGCCGCGACTGCTCAGAGTGTTGGGCCTAGCCAAATACAAAGCAGTACGTTTTTCAATGTGTCTGTTAAAAGACTCACAATATTCCAGAGAGCATGCATGCATGTGTCTGTACCGTTTGAAAGTGGCATCATATATCAAAGAAACATGCAAATAAATGAGTAGTGGGTAGTGCTTGAGAGAATAGATGACTAGATGGGTAGCGCCTGAGTGAATAGTTCAGTGCAAGTGTACTGCCTGTGTGATTGCATGAGAGCAGCAGTACTGAATGGGTGATTAGATCAGTGTAGCGGAAATAACTTAGACAAACCATGAGTGCAAGACTAACGCATGGTTGAAGACATGAGTGTATGAGTATTGCTTGAAAGAATGAAAAACTGCATGGGTACTGCCTGAATGATTCTATGACTGCAGTGGTAGTAACTGGATGATTGTATGACTGTATGGGAAGCACCTGAGAGAAAATAAGTGTGTAAGGGTAATGCTTGGGACATTCTATCAGTGCATCAGTAGTACCAGATTGAGTTGATGAGAGCATGGGTGAATCTTTGAGTGGGATAGTAATGCCTGCATGATTGCACAAATCTATGGTCAATATCTGAGGGATTACATAGCATGCATGTGTCTGTGCCTTTTCCTAGTGCATTGATGTGTAAAAGAAACATACAGATACATGTGTACTAGAGTTTTACACCTCTACCATCTCTTTGACATAACACATGAGAGAATACATGAGCACGCAGACACATACTTCACTCAAGACTAAAAAGTCCCTTAAACTTGACAGACTACACTTCTCATTTTAAAGAGACACCTAAAATTATGCGGCATACTTGAAGTGTACATCTCCATAGACCAACACAAGCTAACCTAATCACTAATCCCTCTGCCAACATATTTTAAACCTCACTTTTGGGCTGCACCTTCACTATTCAACAACTACTCAGAGTCTTGGGCCTAGCCACATACAAAGCACCAGGTTTTTCAATGTGTCTGTTAAAAGTCTCACAATATTCCAGAGAGTATGCATGCATGTATCTGTAACTTTTAAAAGTGGCATCATATATCAAAGAAACATACAAATAGATGGGTACTGGGAAGTGCCTGAGAGAATGGATTACTAGATGGGTAGCACCTGAGTGAATATTTCAGTGCAACAGTACTGCCTGGGTGATTGCATGAGAGCAGCAGTACTGAATGAGTGATTAGATCAGTACAGGGGAAATACTTTAGACAAACCATGAGTGCAAGTCTAATGCATGGTTGAAGACAAGAGTATAAGAGTAGTGCTTGAAAGAACAAAAAAGTGCATGGGTACTGCCTGAGTGATTCTATGACTGCAGTGCTAGTAACCCGATGATTGTATGACTGTATGGGAAGCCCCTGAGAGTAAATAAGAGTGTAAGGGTAATGCTTGGGCCATTCTGTGAGTGCATCAGTAGTATCAGAGTGAGTAGTTAAGAACATGGGTAGTGCCTGACTGAATCTTTGAGTGGGATAGTAGTGCCTGGGTGATTGCACAAATCTATGGTTAATGTCTGAGGGATTACATGGCATGCATGTGTCTGTGCCTTTTCCTAGTGGCATCATATATAACAGAAACATACAGATACATGTATACCAAAGTTTTATACCTCTACCATCTGTTTAGACATAACACGTGAGAGAATACATGTGCATGCAGACACATACCTCACTCATAAGACTAAAAAGTCTCTTAAACTTGACAGACTACACTTCCCATTTTAAAGAGACACCTAAAATTATGTGGTATACTTGAAGTGTACATCTTCACAGACCAATACGAGCTAACCTAATCACTAATCCCTCTGCCAACATATCTTAAACCTCACTTTTGGGCTGCAACTTCGCTATTCAGCATCTACTCAGAGTGTTGGGCCTAAGCAAATACAAAGCAGCCACTTTTTCAATGTCTCTGTTAAAAGAGTCACAATATTCCAGCGAGCATGCATGCATGTGTCTGTACCTTTTAAAACTGGCATCATATATCAAAGAAACATACAAATAGATAGGTAGTGGGTAGTGCCTGAGAGAATGGATGACAGGATGGCTACCGCCTGAGTGAATAGTTCAGTGCAAGAGTATTGCCTGGATAATTGCATGAGAGCAACAGTACCAAATGGGTGATTAGAACTGCAGCGAAAATACCTTAGACAAACCATGAGTGCAAGGCTAATGCATGGTTGAAGACAAGAGTATATGAGTAGTGCTTGAAAGAATAAAAAAGTGCATGGGTACTGCCTGAGTGATTCTATGACTGCAGTGGTAGTAACTGGATGATTGTATGACTGTAAGAGAAGTATGTTGGACTTGGCCCTTTTTGCAGGGTCATCCCTGAACTTTTTGCCTTCCTCCTAGCCTTTTTTCTGACATGGTGTTGGTGGATTTATGACTCTGGGCACTTTTTCACTGCTGATCAGTGCTAAAGTGCATAAGCTCTCTGTTATAAATTGATGTATGGATTAGTGACTCCATGTTTGGCCTATTTGATTTACTGTCAGACCCTAGTACAGTGCACTGGTTGTGCCCAGGGCTTGTGACTCAAATGCTGCTGGTGGGCTTGCAGCACTGGTTGTGCCACCCACAGGAGCAGCTTGTAAAGTGTGTCTCAGGTCTGCTATTGCACAGCCTGTGGGCAGTCTGGTACTGCCATGTTGACTGGGCAAGTACACCCACTTGCCAGTCCCTAAACCTTCCCTTTTCTGCATATTAGTCACCCCTATGGTAGGCCCAAGGGCAGGGTGCATTGTAAGTATAAGGTAGGACATGCTGTCCTAATAGTGAATTTCAGCCATTTTCGTTTTTCACTATTGCAAGGCTACCTGTTCTCCATAGGCCAGAATGGGCAGTTTGATTATTACAGCTTATAATCCTAACTGACCCAGGGAACATGGTAGAAAAACGAATTTAGTATGCCTGAACTCAGAATGATAAAATACATCTTTTAGTGAAGTTGGTTTTAACATTCTGTGTTTGAAAATACCACTTTTAGAAAGTAGGTATTTTCTTGCCTAACTATCCAAGCCTGCCTCTGCTAGGTTGTGTATTCCTTGTCTGGGTTTGTGGGTGACAGGGGCTGGGGGACTCCAGGAGACAGGGTGAGTCAGCACAGGGCTGAATAGAGAGATCTGCATGGAGATAGGTGGGAGGAGTTGCACCTGGGACCTGAATAGGGCTGTGCCTTCCCTCCACAATGCTGGCTCCACCTCCTGTGGTGTGTCTGATGTCCCTGGCCTACTCTGTGAAAGGAAAGAAGGAGTCTTGTCAACAAAGTGCTCCAGGACTGACCAGAACTGGTTTGGACTAGAGCAAAGGCCTCTCTGCCTTCAGAGAACAAAGAGAATATGTGTATAAAGAGGGGACCCAAACCCCAGAAGATCAGATCACTTTGGGAAACAAGAAGAAACCTTTGCTGAGGAGAGGAACCAGAGAAACTGAGGAGGAGACTATCCCTAAGCTGAGTGCTGTTTGGGGGATTGGCCTGCAGTGGTTGCCTGACTGCCAAAGAAAGGAGAAAGGAACTTTGTGTGTACTTTCATCGACTTGTAAAAGATCTCCAAGGGCTTGAGAGAAGAGCTTGCCTCCTGCTGAAGTCTCAGGGACAACAGACTTCACCAACCAGCTCCCCAAGAGTCTTTCTGTAAAGTGCCTGCTGCTGAGCTGGACTTTCTGAGGGACTGCGTGTCGCAAGGAGCTGGAAGCGTGACTCACGAAGGAGAAGCGTCGCCGCCGCAGCCGAAGCGCCTCGCATCGCCGAAGAAGAGTATCGACGTCGCATCAGATGCCGCCGCATCAACAGAGACAAGGGTCGCCGCTGCTGCCGCTGTCGCATCGTTGCCGAGCGCCTCGCATCGCCGGAGAAGAGGACCGGCGTCGCATCAGACGCCGCTGCATCACCGGGAAGCGTGTCGCAGGCCCTGTCGCTGCTCCGAAGAATCGTTGAGTCGCCGCATGGCTGCCGCATCATTGCCGAAGCGCCTCGCATCGCCGGAGAAGAGGACCGACGTCGCATCAGATGCCGCCGCATCACCGGGAAGCATGTCGCAGGGCCTGTCGTGGCTCAGAAGCATCGTTGCCGAAGCGCCCCGCATCGACAGAGAAGAGGACCGACGTCGCATCAGACTCCGCCGCATCACCGGGAAGCGTGTCGCAGGGCCTTTCGCGGGTCAGAAGAATCGCTAGGTCGCCGCACGGCCGTCGGGCATGCACGCATCGTGTCGCATCAAGAAGAAGACGCCATCTTTGTTCATTGCACCGGATCTTCATCGCATCATGGCATTGCTGGTCACATCGCCACGAAAGCTCAGTAAGAAACCGACGCATCACCTCCCCTCGCCGAGAAGAACCGACGCATCCCCTGCACATCAGTAGGGACCCGACGCATCACCATTCTTGCGTGTAAGGAACCGACGCATCACCTTCCCAGCAACACTTTCGTTGTATAGCGTTACGCATCCTAAGGTACATTGAACTCAAAGTGTCGCACTTACCATCTTAAGAGAACTAAGCTAATTCTACCATTTTTGAAGTACAGTATTGTGGATTTTTGTCGTTTGTGGTCTTGTGTTAAATCTATATAAAAGATACTTATTTTTAATATACAACTGGTGTGGTGTCCATCTGTAGTGTTGTCCCTTGATTACTGTATGTGTTCACAAATGCTTTATACACTGCCTCTGAGATAAGCCTGCCTGCTCGTGCCAAGCTACCAAGGGGGTGAGCAGGGGTTATTTTAGGAGTGTACCCCCTTACCCTGACTAAACGCAAGGGTCCCTATTTGGTCAAAGGTACCTACCTCTGCCAACTAGAGACCCCCAAATCTATCAAAGTACATGAGAGAAAATATGAGTGTAAAGGTAATGCTTGGGACATTCTGTGAGTGCATCAGTAGTATCAGAGTGAGTAGTTAAGAGCATGGGTAGTACCTGGCTGAATCTTGGAGTGGGATAGTAGTGCCTGCATGATTGCACAAATCTATGGTTAATGTCTGAGGGATTACATGGCATGCATGTGTCTGTGCCTTTTCCTAGTGGCATTATATGTAAAATAAACATACAAATACATGTGTACTAGAGTTTTACACCTCTACCATCTATTTAGTCATAACACATGAGAGAATACATATGCACACAGACACATACCTCAGTCATAAGACTAAAAAGTCCCTTAAACTTGAGAGACTGCACTTCCCATTTTAAAGAGACACCTAATATTCTCCCTGCTCCCGTTCCCAGCGAAAGTCATCGAGAAAGCCGTCAACAGCCAACTCGCCACCTTCATCGAAGAACACAACATCCTCGACTCCTCCCAATCCGGCTTCAGAAAAAAACACAGTACAGAAACCACCCTCCTCGCAGCAACAGACGACATCCGCTCCCTCCTGGACAGAGGAGAGACAGTAGCCCTCATCCTCCTCAACCTTTCAGCCGCCTTCGACACTGTCTCTCACCGCACCCTAGTACACAGACTCCACGAAGCAGGGATCCGGGACAATGCCCTCGACTGGATCCGCTCATTCCTCACCGGCAGAACGCAGCGGGTCAGACTCCCTCCTTTTCTCTCAGACCCTACACCGACTGCCTGCGGAGTCCGCCAGGGATCCTCCCTCAGCCCCACGCTCTTCAACGTCTACATGGCTCCGCTCGCCCCCATCGTCAGAACCCACGGACTCAACATTGTCTCCTACGCAGACAACACCCAACTCATCCTCTCCCTATCCAACGAACCCAATTCAGCCAAACACAACTTTCAAGAAGGCATGGAAGCAGTCGCCAAATGGATGAAAAACAGCTGCCTACAACTCAACACGGACAAAACAGAAGTACTCATCATGGGCCCACACCCCGACGCCTGGGACGACACCTGGTGGCCCACCGCCCTCGGACGCCCGCCCACCCCCACAGACCATGCACGCAACCTTGGAATCATCCAGGACTCCGAGCTCAAAATGGACCGCCAGATCAACTCCGTTGCATCCTCCTGCTTCCACACCCTCCGCCTCCTACATAAGACCTTCAAATGGATCCCCCTCGAGCACAGAAAGACCATCACTCACACCCTCGTCACCGGCAGACTTGACTACGGCAACGCACTCTACGCCGGAATAATCAAAAACCTCACCCACAAGCTGCAAAACATCCAGAACGCCGCCGCAAGACTGGTCCTCAACCTACCAAGACACTGCCACATCTCCCAGCACCTGCGCACACTCCACTGGCTCCCCATCGAGGCTAGAATCACCTTCAAGATCCTCACTCACGCACACAAAGCCCTCCACAATGCCAGGCCAGCGTACCTGAACAGCCGCCTCACTGTCCACGTACCCCAAAGGACCCTACAATCAGCCCAGCTCTCCTACGCCGTGGTCCCCCGTGCCAGAAAGACCAGATCGGGAGGCCGCTCCTTCTCCTTCCTCGCAGCCACAGCCTGGAACGCCCTACCGCTCCACCTTAGACAGACAACATCACTCCCCATCTTCACAAGGAACCTCAAAACTTGGCTCTTCGATAGACCTCCTTAATGGAATGGAACCTGCGCCCCCCCTCCCCAGCGCCTTGAGACCCTTACGGGTGAGTAGTCGCGCTCTATAAATGCCTGATTGATTTGATTGATTGAATATTATGCAGCATACTTGAAGTGTACATCTTCATAAACCAATACGACCTAACCTAATAACTAATCCCTCTGCCAAGATATCTTAAACCTCACTTATGGCGTGCAGCTTCACTATTCAGCAACTACTCAAAGTGTTGGGCCTAAGCAAATACAAAGCAGCAACCTTTTCAATCTATCTGTTAAAAGTCTCACAATATTCCAGAAAGCATGCATGCATGTGTCTGTACCTTTTAAAAGTGGCATCATATATCAAAGAAACATACAAACAGATGAGTAGTAGGTAGTGCCTGAGAGAATGGATGACTGCATGGGTAGCACCTGAGTGAATACTTCACTGCAAGAGTACTCCATGCGTAATTCCATGAAAGGAGCAGTAGTAAATGGGTGATTACATCAGTGCAGGAGAAATACCTTAGACAAACCATGAGTGCAATCTAACGCATGGTTAAAGACAAGAGTGTATGAGTAGTGCTTGAAAGAATAATAACGTGCATGGGTACTGCCTGAGTGATTCTATGACTGCAGTAATAGTAACTAGATGACTGTATGACTGTATGGAAAGCACCTGAGAGAAAATACGAGTGTAACGGTAATGCTTGGGACATTCTATCAGTGCATCAGTAGTACCAGAGTGAGTAGATAAGAGCATGGGTAGTGCCTGACTGAATCTTTGACTGGGATAGTAGTGCCTGGCTGATTGCTCAAATCTATGGTTAATGTCTGAGAGATTACATGGCATGCATGTGTCTGTCCCTTTTCCTAGTGGCATCATATATAAAAGAAACATACAGATACATATATACCAAAGTTTTATACCTCCACCATCTGTTTAGACATAACACGTGAGAGAATACATATGCACGCAGACACACACCTCACTCATAAGACTAAAGTCTCTTAAACTTGACAGACTACACTTCCCATTTTAAAGAGACACCTAAAATTATGCGGTATACTTGAAGTGTACATCTTAATAGACCAATATGAGCTAACCTAATCACTAATCCCTCTCCCAACATGTCTTAAACCTCATTTTTGAGCTGCAGCTTAACTATTCAGCAACTATTCAGAGTGTTGAGCCTAGCCAAATACAAAGCAGCAACTTTTTCAATCTGTCTGTTAACAGACTCACAATATTCCAGAGAGCATGCATGCATGTGTCTGTACCTTTTAAAAGTGGCATCATATATCAAAGAAACATACAAAGAGATGGGTTGTGGGTAGTGCATGAGAGAATGAATGACTGGATGAGTAGCTCCTGAGTGAATAGTTCAGTGCAAGATTACTGCCTGGGTGATTGCATGAGAGCAGCAGTACTGAATGGGTGATTAGAACAGTGCAGGGGAAATACCTTAGACAAACCATGAGTGCAAGGCTAACGCATGGCTGAAGACAAGAGTGTATGAGTAGTGCTTGAAATAATAAAAAGGTGCATGTGTACTGCCTGAGTGATTCTATGACTTCAGTGGTAGTGACTGGATAATTGTATGACTGTATGAGAAGTACATGAGATAAAATATGAATGTAAGGGTAATGCTTGGGACATTCTATGAGTGCATCAGTAGTACCTGTGTGAGTAGATGAGAGCATGGGTAGTTCCTGACTGAATCTTTCAGTGGGATAGTAGTGCCTGGATCATTGCACAAATCTATGGTTCATGTCTGAAGGATTACAAAACATGCATGTGTCTGTGCCTTTTCCTAGTGGCCTAATATGTCAAAAAAACATACAAATACATGTGTACCAGAGTTTTATACCTCTATCATCTATTTAGTCATAACACGTGAGAGACTACATGTGCACACAGACACATATTTCAGTCCTAAGACTAAAAAGTCTCTTAAACTTGACAGACTACACTTCCCATTTTAAAAAGACACCTAAAATTATGCGGCATACTTGAAATATACATCCCCACAGACCAATACGAGCTAAGCTAATCACTAATCCCTCTGCCAACATGTCTTAAACCTCACTTTTGGACTGCAGCTTCACTATTCAGCAACTACTCAGAGTGTTGAGCCTAAGCAAATACAAAGCAGCAACCTTTTCAATCTATCTGTTAAAAGTCTCACAATATTCAAGAAAGCATGCATGCATGTGTCTGTACCTTTTAAAAGTGGCATCATATATCAAAGAAACATACAAATAGATGGGTAGTGGGTAGTGCCTGAGAGAATGCATGACTAGATGAGTAGTGCCTCAGTAAAAGTTCAGTACAAGAGTACTGCCTGGAGAATTTCAGAAAGCCAACACTAATCCTTCTACCATGTTACTATCTACAAATTATTTCAAAACTCTTGTCATTACAATAATACAAAGTACAATAGAGAGCTGTACATTTCATAACATATTTCATACATCACATTTGTCTGACAATTTCCACACTTTATTTTTTTTAAAGGAAAAATATCACTAGAAACAATAAAACAGTGCTGAATAATATACAATACACCTTACAAATTGATCACTCACATTTGAGGTAATATTGCAGAATCCCAAATATCAGAAACTCTTAAAAGATTTCTTTTCCACACAAGAAATATAATGCACCTCTCTCAGAAAGGTGAAACCAGAAATGGCAAACTTTCCCTCTCTTTTTGCACTCAAATAAATGTAAGTATCAAATTGCATTGCTTCCATCATTATTTCAAATTGTAAAACACATTTCTATTGGTTAGACATATTAACCCTTTCTAACTGTCTTCAAATAGTGCCCACACCGCTTCTGTAATTTTCTGGAGTCGCGACTCCACCACGGTGGAGCTGCGAATCCACACAGGAGTTCAAAAACCTATTTTTAATAATACTAGTATAGTTTTTCAGCAACACACTACTTCTACACATACTACTGTCTTAGAAAACCTTAATTTACTAACTTTTCACTTATATTTAAGTATCCAGTTCACATTTTAAGTCCACAGTTAAGTTTCAACCCTTCCCCCATTCTACTTAATGCCAGTTTCCATAGTAACAGTTCATGGAACATTCCACTGTACTGGGAGGTCACAAGTTCACCGTAGTTTCAAGTTCAGCACACAAGCTTACTAATGCAAACAGCAGGTGTGGTTGACTTTTGCAACATATGACCTTATGGCAGCTACTGTACCTTTAAAACACTTTCTAATAACGAATCACAAACATGATATCTCAGCAAACTAACATGCACCCTATTTTTGAGTGCACAATCTTGATGAACAGCCAATCACTTATCAGCTTTTTAAAAAACAATATGTTCTCCACCATTTTAGATACCTCTCATTCTACCAACTGACTACCTGAGCTTCAGACATATTTTCATTCCTTCCAGACTTCCCTTCAAGATGTTCACAGTGTGGATTGTAGGGCACAGCTATGTTTTCTGGTGCAAAAGGTATGCTGTACAGAGAGGTATTGACAGAAACCTAGGTTCACAAAATGTGGACATTAAATGGATTGCACAGAGAGGATTAAAGTGGCATCAATTGTTGCCTTTGGTTAAAACCCTTTTGCATCTCCAACCCCCTGACCTCACGATGGTGCACTGTGGTGACCTTGGCACATTGACTGGGGTAGGGCTGGAAATGCTAATGAAGGATACCTTTGCAGAATTGATGTAGCTTTTGCCTCAAACTGTCTTTGTATTCTCTAATATATGTCAAAGACAGAAATGGAAGTGGTCAAATCAATTCTGTCCACAGTTTGAGAAAGCTAGGAAGAATGTCAATAAAGCTGTTTCTGCATACCTCAGAGATCATAGAATGGGGTCCATCTGTAACAACAATCTACGTTTTGATATGGAAGACATCTACAGAAGTGATGGAGTGCACCTCACAGATCAAGGAAACAGAGTCTTCCTCAACAACCTAAAGCTGTGCATCCGCACTTACATGTAACTACAACAAACTCATAATGAAAACAACGGCTCTTTTTAGAGCCACCCTATAACCCAACAGTCAATCTTACTTTTTTAAAAACATACATACTCTTTTTTAAAATTTTGCTTGGAGTCGCGAACACATTGCAGTTACATGGGGGGCCGCGCTGAGAGCTGCGATAAAAAAAAAATGCCCCCCATTATCATTACTCAAACCCTGCCTCGGTGACCCCATCCCCCGAGGCCCAGCCATTTTATATATATTTTTAAAAAAAAAACATTTACCCCCCCAAAGGCTTTTTTTTTTGCCCCGGGGACCCCATCCCCCGGGGCATGCCCTCACGTTGGGGACAGCGGGGGGAGCCCCAATGCCCCCACGGTCCCTGCTGGCTCCCCACCTCCTGCGGGAGCCGGCATTGCTTTTGGACAAGGGGAGCTGCTGACATGCAGCTCCCCTTGTCCAAAAACAATCTGCTTCTCTTCATGGAAGCAAGAGCAGGTTTCCTGCTCTTGCTTCCATGAAGAGAAGCAGAGTTTGCGATGACAGGGCGGGAGCAGTGCTCCTGCCCTGTCATTGCAAACTGCAATGTCCCGGGGGTAGGCACCCCGGGACATTGCCGGAGCCATCCCTGGGGGGTGGCGGTCCCCAGGGCCATAGAGGGCTCCAGGAGGGGGGCCACTTGGCCCCCCTCCCATCAATATTAAAGCCCCTGGGAGGTGGTGGTCCCCGGGGCTGGAGGGTCCACATCGGACCCCCGTATTTCAATAATTAGTGCCCAGGGGAGGTGGTGGTCCCCGGGGCAGTGTGGGGGGGCTTGAGCCCTCCACACTCACTATTTATTATAGCCCCCCACACATAATTAAGCAAAGCCCGGGGGGGTGGTGGTCCCTGGGACATGGGGGGCCCGCGAGGCCCCCCACACATAATTAAGCAAAGCCCCAGGGAGGTGGCGGTCCCCGGGGCCTGGGGGGGCCTGTGAGGCCCCCCACACATAATTAAGTGAGGCCCCAGGGAGGTGGCGGTCCCAGGGGCTTGGGGGGCCCACAAGGCCCCCCACACATAATTAAGCAAAGCCCCGGGGAGGTGGTGGTCCCCGGGGCTTGTGGAGGTCCGCGAGGCCCCATGCCCATTATTGTAAAAAGCCCCGGGGAGATGTCGGTCCCCGGGGCTGCAGGGGGGGCCTCGTGCCCCCCGAGCATAATAAATAAAGCCCAGGGAGGTGGCAGTCCCCGGGGCTGGGGGGGCCCCTGCACCCTAATAAAACATTGCCTCGGGACCTGGCCCAATCGGGGGCTTAAAGAAATGAAGCGCGGGAGTCCGTGCTTCGTTTTTTATTTTTTCACCCGGATTCACGCACCCAGCGTGAATTCGGCCGAAAATATTTTAAAAAATGCTTTATTTGGCCCTGGAGGTCCCTGTGGGACCCCCTGAGCAGGCCTAGGGGGTCAGGGTGTTTCTACCCTGCCCCCTTTTCTTTTTTTAAATAATTGTATTCCCTTTTTTTCTTGTGACTCGGTTTTACCGAGTCACAAGATGGCTGCCAACACTTCTTGGTTTGGAGTGTTGACAGCCAATCAAAATGAAGCTCGTGATCGGGAGGGTTCGCGAATCCACCGCGGTCACCAGATATCAATATTTTTTATTTTTAAATTTCTCAGGAACTACTGAACGGATTTACACCATTTAAAGCAAAGAGTGCACTCTGGAACAACAGCTATCTCTCAGCCAAATTTGGTGTAATTCCGTTCAGCAGTTCGGGCTGTAGCCGCAACAAAAGTTCCTATGGAAATTAACATGGAAAAAACGCGTTTTGGGACCCCCATTTTTTCTCGGCCCCCGCTTGACAAATCACCCCGAAACATTCAAGACAGAAGCTGACCGGAGTGCCCCATTAGTTTTGAAAATTTCACGAAGATTCGACAAACGGCGCCAAAGATATTGGCAAATCAAAAAACGCTTTTCCTATGGAAACTAGGTCCTAACTAGGACTACCTACTGACGACCGCCAGTAGGTATATATATATATATATATATATATATATATATATATATATATATATATATATATATATATATATATATATTCACTGAAAAAACACAGGTTTCAGGGACGTTATAGTTAGTTGGACATTTCACTCGTGCAAAACCAGAGAAATTCGACCGTTATAGTTAGTAGAGATAACTATAACTCGCGCCCCCACAATGCACTGCTGATGACATCACATATTACATCATTCATGACATGGTCAGTGACATCACTGATGACATCACTGATGACATCTCAAATGACATCACTGATGACATCATCCAGTGACTGTGTGTTTCTGTAAAGTTTAAATATGTTTTATATATATGTATGCCAAGGTGTATTGAAGAATGAGTGGGTGTATAAGTGCCTGAATGGATGATTTAGTAGGTGCGTGACTTATTGTATAAGTGACTGATTAAGCGTATCTTACTGAATGCATGGGTTAGTGAGTAAACTGTGTAAATGTCTGTATCAGTCTGTCTGTTGGTGTGTAAGTGGCTGCATGGGTTGGTGAGTAGCTACATGACTGTCTATAGGGGTTATTGATTGGTTGTCTGAGTATCTGTATGGGTGCCTGAGTGTCTGTGTGTGTGACTCTGTGTATAGATGTGTGAGTGGGTGATTCACTGGGTGTATGGGTTGAAGAGTGCATCTGTGAAGGGCTGTATGGGTGGGTGAGTGTGTGAGTGTGTGTATGGGTGTGTTGGTGAGTGAATGGATGTCTCAGTGGTATATGTGTGAGTAACTACATATGTGAAAGGCAGTATATGTGAGTGTTGGAGTATATAAATCACTATACATGAGAGTGAGTGATTGTGAGAGTGGCTGTATGGATGAGTGTGTGCTTGTATCAGTGATTGTATAAGAGAGTAAGTATGTGTTAGTATTTATATAAATAAGTGAGGTGGTCTGTGTATAACTGTATAGGTGAGTAAATGGGTGTGATTGATTCTTTGCATGACTGAGTAGGTGTGTGAGTAAGTCTATGGATGAGTGGTGGTGTGTGAGTGTATATATAGGTGTATGAATGCATATGATAGTGCTGTATTGATGAATGACTGCATGTATGAGTTACTGTATGGGTGAATGAGTGGATGTGTGTGTGTAGACCTAGGAATCACTGAGCGGGTATGTACTAACTGCTATTGGTGTGTCTATGGTTTCGAACATGGTAGTCTGTATTTTAGAGTGGGTGTATAAAAGGTTATATTAGGGTGTGAGGAGGTGCATCAGATTATCACTTGGATGATGTCATCAGTGATGTCATTTGAGATGTCATCAGTGATGTCATCAGTGATGTCATTTGAGATGTCATCAGTGATGTCATCAGTGATGCCACTGACCATGTCATGAATGATGTAATATGTGACATCATCAGCAGTGCATTGCGGGGGCGCGAGTTATAGTTATGTCTACTAACTATAACGGTCGAATTTCTCTGGTTTTGTACGAGTGAAATGTCCAACTAACTATAACGTCCCTGAAACCTGTGGTTTTTTCAGTGAATTTCTAAGGTTTTTTAAATGCTAATTTTTAACTATAACGTCCCTGAAACCTATGGTTTTTACAGTGAATTTCAAAGGTTTTTTAAATGCTAATTTCTAACTATAACATAGCAGTCACGTTTGCAGAGTGGTGGAGAAAGGTGAGCGTGGCCTCCGAACTCCTCTTAGCAATCCCACTGTGTGAGATTTACTGGAGGTAACAGGAGGGGTAGTTAGCCCCCGTCAGCCTTGGGGGCCAACTACCCCTCCTATTACCTCCAGTAAGTCCCACACAGCAGGATTGCTAACTTCTCATACTAGGCCACGCCCCCTTTCTCCACCACTCTGCAAACGCGTGTTCTAAGTTGGGGGATTAATTCCCCTTGAATACTGAGGGTCCCTGGGGGCCAACTTGCCCACCAGGTACCTCCAGTAAGTGCCACAGAGCTGCTTTGCAGAGAGGTGTACACAGGCCACGCCCCCTTTCTCCATCACTCTGCAAATGCACCCCCTGGCGCGTTCTAAGTTGGGGGATTAATTCCCCTTGAATACTGAGGGTCCCTGGGGGCCAAATTGCCCACCAGGTACCTCCAGTAAGTGCCACAGAGCTCGATTGCAGAGAGGTGGACACAGGCCATGCCCCCTTTTTCCACCACTCTGCAAACACACCCCCTAGCGCGTTCTAAGTTGGGGGATTAAGTCCCCTTGAATACTGAGGGTCCCTGGGGGCCAACTAGCCCATCAGGTACCTCCAATATGCGCCACAGAGCTGGATTGCAGAGAGGTGGTCCGAGGCCACGCCCCTTTTTTCACCACTCTGCAAACGCGCCTCTTGGCGCACTGCTGCTCGGGGGATAAAGTCCACTTGTGTCCTGAGGTCCTCAGGACACAAGAGGACCTCATCGCCCTACCAACAGTGTGCCAAGAAGCGCGTTTGCAGAGTGGTGTAAAAAGGGGCGTGGCCTCGGACCACCTCTCTGCAACGCAGCTCTGTGGCGCATATTGGAGGTACCTGGTGAGCTAGTTGGCCCCCAGGGACCCTCAGTATTCAGGGGGAATTAATTCCCCATCTAACAACGCACCAGGGGGCGCGTTTGCAGAGTGGTGGAGAAAGGGGGCGTGGCCTCCCGCGAGATGCCAGCTTTTTTTTCTTCTTATTTTTAACAAGGGGAGCTGTGTGGCCCCCTTTTTAGGTCTCGCCTACGCAGCGCGCATGCGCTGCATAGGAGAGACCTTTAGAAATCGGCACAGCTTTCCCTGCAAAAACGTGCACGCGTTGCATTGCTTCCAATGGCAACGCATGCACGTCTGGCGATTCACTTGCGGGAGCGAGCAGCTGGCACCATATGTTAATTATCGCGCCTTGCCGCTCGCTCCCGCAAGGGAATCGCGCTGGCCCTCTCCTTTCGCCCCTCCCTCTGCTGACGCGCGAGGCGTGCGCTTGTGCTTGTTTAAATTTCATTTCGCGGCCGCGCGGCGTTACTTTTACGGCCGCGCGGCCACTGCTTGTTTTTTTGTTGTAGGCACGGGAGAACCCACGCCGAGATTCGAGCCTGATTCCCAGTTCCAAAGTCGGCAGCTCGCTATGTTGTGCCACATCCTCTTTCTAAAGCAATCTATTGTCTCCTAGAGCATATATACTTACTATGCACTGCAGTAATTTTAAAAAGAACATTCACGTGTCAAAATGGTAATTCCAGGCCAGGTGAAAATAGAGTATTCCGTTCCTTGTTTTGGGCTGGTCTCACTTCCCCCTGCTGTGGTTTCCTTAGTGACGCAGCGATGACCAATGGAATTGCCGCGCCCCCTCCTATACTGTACCTTGCAATGCATGGGAGTAACGAGAGGCAAGCCTGCTGCGACCCGAAACGTAAACACTTTTTAAAGAAGTGATATGGGGTTAAACAGCAGAAGCAGCATTTCACAGATAACGTTGCTGATATCCATTTAATTCTTCCCTTGTAGTTACCAATGCCTGTCCTGCCAGGAATGGGGATTTGACAATAAAGCAGAGGTTTCCTTCTTACTTGTTTCGCTGTACAGTTCATTCCGTGGATTACGCAAATGTGGTTGCATTAATCGAAGCACGCTTTGGCATGGAGCATAAATAAACTGTGCCCCCCAAAGAACCAGATCTGGAGGATGCCACCCCCAAAAATACTAAAAGAACCAACCACAGCTGGAGGATACCTCTGCCCGTGTGAAATACACAATGTAATGCGCAAGGCGCTTGTGTGTGTTGGGTTGGGGTTGGGGAGGCTGGGGTGGTGCCGTGCTTGTGATCGCTGCTCACGTGTATTGCCATTATTATTGTTTCATTCTCCTGCTATGTTGTATCGTAATTGTAAAGCACTCTGATGCTTGTGGAAGCGCTATATAACAACTCTCAATAAAATAATAAAGTGTGGATGATGACCATCCCTGCATCCTGTGCCTCCCATAAAATGGTCACTGCCTTTGACCTCAACAAGGTCACCCTACAAAGCCTTCTGATGTCACTCCAATTAGGGGCTCCAGAGTGTAGTGGGGTGGAGCGTATGACTGTGCAGCCAGGCACTGCTGCTTCCTTCACCTGCTCTTGTGTGCACTTATGGATACTGTTACCAGCCTCGTCACCTCATGCCCTCCCCTCCACCTGCGCGTACTGTCACACAGCAGTAAACGTTAGCGCATGGGTCCCTGTCACCACAGCCTCCCTCTGACTTCATCTATCCAAGCTGCAGTGTTTCAACAGTGAACTGTCTTCATGGTGCAGCTGGCTCCTCCCAGGTAATTGCTTTATCCACAAGCAACTAATTTGTGTAGTTGGTCATTATAAATTAGTCAAAAGCAACATATATTTAAAAAATACGCAACACTTCATACCTGCACGACTACGGCCTCTAAACATATGTCTCATAAATTAGTAAGCTATTTCCATTAATGTGTTCACATATTCAGCTTAAAACACTTAACTCCAATTGGAGTCATGTTGAGAATGGTTGCAGTGGTAAAGAACCTCTGGAACAATATCTGCAAACGATTTAGAACCACAAAGCTCTGGACACTCTTGTTGCAGGGACTTGCCCTAAATTAGGGCCATTTTGGGGTCAATTCACAGTCACTTGTGCCCATGTGTCTAGTGCTTGATACAATTGCTTAGACTGTTTGAAATTGCTGACAGTTTTGGCCGAGCAGTGAGATGCAGTGATTGTTCGAGGATCACACAGTGTTGTCAAGACGTGAAGCTGGGATTAGAACCGCAACCAGCAGTCTGTTCAATGGATCACATCCCTTTCTTCAGGTTGTTTCAGCTGCTGGATATAAACCAATGTAGATGTGGAGCTGCGATGGATGTTCGACCTCCAGAGGTGGGCCATGTGGGATCCAGTCAGGGGCGTGTAATGAGTGGAGAAGGCCTGTGACAAGGGTTCTTGGATACTGGTAAACTAGCCAGGGTATGTTGCGTACAGCACTAGCATTAACATAGCCATTTTCCTGCTCCTGTATGTCCCTGCACTGCTCACTCCTCTCCCCATTTCCGTGCACAGGCCAGTGTAACCAGACTGTCTCTCCTGCATGTCCCTGCACTGCTCACTCCTCTCCTCACTCCCTTCACAGGCCAGTGTAGCTGCCTCCTGCCTTGCTCACGCTTTCTCCTGCACAGATATAGTCAGGCTGTCTCTCCTGTCCTTGCCATGCTCACATGTCCACCTGTAAAATTCCTGTATTTTCATTCTGCTCAAGTAGCATTGCCACGATGGCTTTAAAATGGTGAATTCCACATACAGAGGTCTACATTTTTCATCTAAGGACAACAGCAAGTGAGCAACATCAGGGAAGGCTGTTTGTGCCATATGAAATTTACCCTAATTAACATTCCATTTTACGAACATGGCATGCTGTAGCACTGCAATGCATGCTGGGTACGAGTTCATATATTTCACTGCTATTTCCTTGCTGCTAAACCACTCTTTGATCATTACACAGATCAGGGTAATGTGCTGCATGGCTAAACACTTATAAGGTCCCAAAGGCGAGACCTATTGGCTATGCCAATGCTTGTTTTACTTTTTTGGGGCCCTGGGGACCACATCCCCCAGGGCCTTACCCCTATTTAAAAAGAAAAAAAAAAACAGGAAGGGGGCCGCGTGGCCCCCCTCCCGAGGCCAATTTTGGCCCCGGGGACCTCATCCCCCAGGGCATGGCCAGACTTATTTAAATTTGGAGGGGGGCTGCGTGGCCCCCCTCCTAAGGCCAATTATGGCCCCGGGGACTCCATCCCCCGGGGACGGCCTTTCCTTTTTTTTTTTTTTTTTTATTATTGGGGTGGGGGGCCGTGTGGTTCCCCTCCCAGGCCACCTCTAGCCCCAGGGACCCCATCCCCCGAGGCCTGGCCTCTCTGTTGGGGACCGTGGGGGAAGCCCCAATGCCCCCACGGTCCCTGGCGGCTCCCCGCCTCCTGCGGGAGCCGGCATTGCTTTTGAGCAAGGGGAGCTGCTGACATGCAGCTCCCCTTGCTCAAAAGCAATTCTGCTTTGCTTCATTGAAGCGAGAGCAGGTTTTCCTGCTCTCACTTCAATGAAGCAAAGCAGAGTTTGCTATGACAGGGCGGGAGCCGTGCTCCCGCACTGTCATAGCAAACAGCAATGTCCCGGGGGTGGGTACCCCGGGACATTGCAGGAGCCGGCCCTGGGGGGTGGCGGTCCCCAGGGCCATTAAGGGCTACAGGAGGGGGGCCGCACGGCCCCCCTCCCAACTATTTAAAGCCCTGGGGAGGTGGTGGTCCCCGGGGCATGTGGGGGGGCTCTTGCCCCCCACACATCTTTTTTTTTAAAAACAGAGCCCCGGGGAGGTGGCGGTCTCTGGAGCATGTGGGGGGGCTCTTGCCCCCCCACACATCTTTTTTTTAAAAAACAGAGCCCCGGGGAGGGGGCGGTCCCCGGGGCAGCGGGGGGGCCGCGTGCCCCCCGCAGTTTATTATCAAAGCCCTGGGGAGGTGGCAGTCCCCGGGGCAGCGTTGGGGCTGTAGTGCCCCCCACATATAATTAAATAAGCCCCCGGGGCTGTGGGGGCCCCCGCAAATTAATTGGCGATTGCCCCAGGGACCTGGCCCACCCAGGGGCTTTTTGAAAACGAAGCGCGGGAGCCCACGCTTCGTTTTTTTTTATTTTCGGCAGGATTCGCGACCCCAACGCGAATTCTGCCATTTTAAAAAAAATATGCTTTTTTTGGCCTTGGGGGTCCTTGTGGGACCCCCTGAGCAGGCCTAGGGGGTCAGGGTGTTTCTACCCTGCCCCCTTTTCTTGTTTTTCACCTTTTTTTTACTCTTTTCTTGAGACAACCAATCAATAACCCATATAGACACTCATGTAGCTACTCACCAACCCATGCAGCCGCTTACACACCAACTGACAGAATGATAGAGACATTCACACAGTTTAGTCACTAACCCATGCATTCAGTAAGACACGTTTAATCACTCACTTATACAGTCAGTCACGCACCTACTAAATCATCCATTCAGACACTCATACACCCACTCATTCTTCAATACACCTTGGCATATATATATATAAAACATATTTAAACTTTACAGAAACTCACAGTCACTGGATGATGTCATCAGTGATGTCATTTGAGATGTCATCAGTGATGTCATCCGTGATGTCACTGACCATGTCATGAATGATGTAATATGTGACGTCATCAGCAGTGCATTGCGGGTGCGCGAGTTATAGTTAGCTCAAATAACTATAACGGCCGAATTTCTCTGGTTTTGTACGAGTGAAATGTCCAACTAACTATAATGTCCCTGAAACCTGTGGTTTTTTCAGTGAATTTCTAAGGTTTTTTAAGTGCTAATTTCTAACTATAATGTCCCTGAAACCTGTGGTTTTTTCCGTGAATTTCAAAGGTTTTTTAAATGCTAATTTCTAATTATGCCTACATAGGTAGGACATGTGCAGAAAGAGGAAGAAAGGCGCAGAAAGAAGCAAGAGAAATGCAGAAAGAGGCAACAGAAGTCCAGAAAGACAAAGAAAGGTGCAAAAAGAAGCAAGAGATATACAGAAAGAACCAACAGAGGTGCAGAAAGAGGCATTGTTGCAAAGTCATCCTGTGCACCCAACTTTTTGCTGACTGGTACTGGTGGTAACTGACTCTGACTAACCAGGCCCGGAGCCAGTGCTATGCTGAAAGACACTTAGGGGCCGATTCCGATCTCGGCCGGTAGGGCTCCGAATCGGATTCGGCTTAACCGGATCCGATTCGGAGCCCTATTTCCCGACCGATTCGTACGCGCGTCCGGGCAAGCGAGTACGATGCGAAATCGCCGACCGACTCGTCCGGGCGTCCCGACCGCTCCGACCGACTCGTTCCCGGGTCTAACCGCACCGACCGACTCGCTCGGACTCGACTCGCACCGCGCAATGGAGACGTTCCCCGGCCGGGTAAGTACGATGCGCGCCGCGAGCAGTCCGACCGAGCCGCGCACTCCGGCTCCAAAGAGCAGTCGGAGCCGTACTTTGGGGGTCCGTGTCGGAGCCCCCTGTACGCGTAGCCGCACGAGTCGCACACAGGGGGGACCCATGGGTCCCCCCTACCTGTGCGTGTACGGCACGAGTCGCTTCGCCGCGTACACGCTGTAGGGGGAGCCCTTGTCCGCCTCGTACCCATTGAGTCAATGGGAGCCCGCGTACGCGTTGTACGATAGGCTCCCATTGACTTCAATGGGAGTCTGACCGAATCGAGTCCGATGGCATACGTGCGCATCATACTCGTTCGGTCGGGCTGCACGGGTCCGATTCGGTCGGAAATCTCTCTGGGTCCGGCTCGGTCGGAGAGATTTCCGACCCGAATCGGAATCGGCCCCTTAGAATACAGTGAAAACACCTACATACACTAGGGTACACTATGGGTTGGGGTACCCCTGTGATTGCCATGACCTCCCCTGTAAGGCCCTAGTACATAATGGGGCAGGGGGGTTAAACTATCTCTAAGTCAGAGGTGCAGAAAGAGGCAAGAGAAGTACAGAAAAAAGCAACAGAGGTGCTGAAAGAGGCAAGAGAGGTGCAGAAAGAAGCAAGTGAAGTGCAGAAAGAGGTAACAGAGGTGCAGAAGGACGCAAGAGAGGTGCAGAAACAAGCAAGAGAAGTGTAGAAAGAGGTGAGGGAATTGCTGAAAGAAGCAGCAGAGGTGTATAAAGAAGCAACAGAGGTGCAGAAAGAGGCAAGAGAAGTGCAGAAACAGGCAGGAAAGGTACAGAAAGAGGGAACAGGGGTGCAGAAAGAGGCAAGAGGAACAAAGAAATTTGCAAAAGAGGTGCAGAAAGAAGCAAGAGCACTGCAGAAAGAACCAACAGAGGTGCAGAAAGAGGCATGAGGGGTACAGAAAGAGGCAAGAGAAGTGCAGAAAGAAGCAAAAGAGGTGCATAAAGAGGCAAGAGAAGTGCAGAAAAAGGCAAGAGAGGTGCAGAAAGAGGAAGGAGAGGTGCACAAAGAGGCAAGAGGGGTACAGAATGGGGCAAGAGGGGTGCAGAAGGAAGCAAGAGAAGTGCAGAAAGAAGCAACAGAGGTGCAGAAAGAGGCAAGAGAAGTGCAGAAAAAGGCAAGAGAGGTGCAGAAAGAGGAAGGAGAGGTGCACAAAGAGGCAAGAGGGGTACAGAATGGGGCAAGAAGGGTGCAGAAGGAAGCAAGAGAAGTACAGAAAGAAGCAACAGAGGTGCTGAAAGAGGCAAGAGGGGTGCAGAAAGAGGCAAGAGAAGTGCAGAAAGAAGCAACAGAGGTACAGAAAGAGGCAAGAGAGGTGCAGAAACAGGCAGGAAAGGTGCAGAAAGAGGGAACAGGGGTATAGAAAGAGGCAAGAGGGATACAGAAATTTGCAAAAGAGATGCAGAAAGAAGCAAGAGCAGTGCAGAAAGAACCATCAGAGGTACAGAAAGAGGCAAGAGGGGTGCAGAAAGAGGTAGGAGAGGTGCACAAAGAGGCAAGAGGGGTACAGAAAGAGGCAAGAGGGGTGCAGAAAGAAGGAAGAGAAGTGCAGAAAGAAGCAACAGAGGTGCTGAAAGAGACAAGAAGGGTGCAGAAAGAGGGAAGAAGGGTGCAGAAAGAGGCAAGAGGGGTACAGAAAGAAGCAAGTGAGGTGCAGAAAGAGGCAACAGAGGTGCAGAAGGAGTCAAGAGAGGTACAGAAAGTAGAAGAGATTTGCAGAAAGAGGCAAGAGAAGTGCAGAAAAAGAAAGAAATGTGCAGAAAGAAGCAACAGAAATGCAGAAAGAGGCAAGAGAGGCGCAGAAGGAAGCAAGGGTGGCTTGCACACCATTAGTACCAATTTAACACCCACATTTAGCAATAAGTTCTAGGTTTGCAAAGGACCATCCACCATGCTGTAACACTTGTCGCTACATTTTTGGTAACGTTTGAGCTAGAAACAAGGCTTTTTTTGTTCAAATCTGCAGATTAGGGAGCAGATGATGGATTATGTGGCTAATCGGAAATTGTATAATTGTGCGAAAGTCGGTGCAGCCAAACAGTCGCATAATTCCAGTGGCCCTGCTCATACCTCTGACTAGGTCCCCAAGTGCTCCTCAGTGATTCCTTCTTTTTTTGTCTCACTGAGTTCATAGTTGAGCTTCTATGGAAACGAGGAAGACTAAACCTGAGGTTACAACCCCACAACAAAGACTACCATACCACATAATTACTCTCCATAACACATAATCCCACTCTACATAATTCCTACACACTAAATACCACATACTTTCTATCCACATAATTTCACTGCACAACTTACCACATAATTCCACTACACACAACGTACATCCACTCCACTCCAAAAAACATTAGTAAAATACTTTTACATTTACAACGCCAAAAGCTCTAACTCTCGCAAATGCAAAACCTATTGCATTGCAAACACTTCTTTAACTAGTAGACGCGTTTGCAGAGTGGTGGAGAAAGGGTCCTGGGCCTCCGACCAGCGCTCAGGATTTCCGCTGCGTAGGACTTACAGGAGGTACCAGGAGGGCTTCTTGGCCCCCAAAGTCCCTCAGGAGTAAAGTGGACTTCATCCCCCATCCTGTAGTCTGCTAGGAGACGCATTTGCAGAGTGGTGGAGAAAGGGGGAGTGGCCTCCAAAGACGTCTTAGCAATCCCACTGTGTGGGACTTACTGGAGGTAACAGGAGGGGTAGTTGGCCCCCAAGGACAACCTTGGGGCCAACTACCCTCCTATTACCTCCAGTAAGTCCCACACAGCAGGATTGCTAAATTCTCATAGCAGGCCATGCCCCCTTTGCCCACCACTCTGCAAACGCGCTCCCTGGCGCACTCTTGGATGGAGATTGAAGTCCTCTTCGCTGCTGGGGGTTCTTAGGGGTCAACTAGCCTACCTCTTACCTCCAGTAAGCCCCACACAGTGGGATTGCTGAGAGGTGGACACAGGCCACGCCCCCTTGCTCCACCACTCTGCAAACGCACCTCCTGGTGCGTTCTAAGTTGGGGTATTAATCCCCCTTCATTCCTGAGGGTCCCTGGGGGCCAACTAGCCCACCAGGTACCTCCAGTAAGCCCCACACAGCTGGATTGCTGAGAGTGGTCCGAGGCCACGCCCCCTTTTTACACCACTCTGCAAATGCAGCTCCTGGCGCACTGCTGCTGGGGGAATGAAGTCCCCTTGTGTCCTGAGGTCCTCAGGACACAAGAGGACCTTATCGCCCCACCAGCAGTGCGCCAAGAGGCGCGTTTGCAGAGTGGTATAAAAAGGGGCGTGGCCTCGGACCACCTCTCTGCAATCCAGCTGTGTGGCGCTTACTGGAGGTACCTTGTGGGCTACTTGGCCCCCAGGGACCCTCAGTATTCAAGGGGACTTAATTCCCAAACTTAGAAAGTGCCAGGGGGCACGTTTGCAGAGTGGTGCAGGGAGGGGGCAGGGCCTCTGGCGAGATGTCGGTGTTTTATTTTGATATCTTTTTAGAAGGGGGGTTGTGTGGCCCCCCTTCTTTCAGTATTTTTGGGGCCCTGGGGACCCCATCCCCCAGGGCCTGCCACATTTTTATTAAAAAAAAAAACAGGAAGGGGGCCGTGCGGCCCCCCTCCCGAGGCCAATTTCGGCCCCGGGGACCCCATCCCCCAGGGCATGGCCACAAATACATTTATTTTATTTTTTAATGGAGGGGGGCCGCATGCCCTCCCTCCTGAGGCATTTATCTGCCCCGGGGACCCCATCCCCCGGGGCATTGCCTCATTTTTTATTCTGGAGGGGGCCATGTGGCCCCTCTCCTCTGGGCCAGTTCTGGCCCCGGGGACCCCAACCCCCGGGGCATGCCCAATGCCTTTTTATTTTTTTAAGAGAGGGGGGCCGAGTGGCATTTCAAAGCCCCGGGGAGGTGGTGGTCCACGGGGCCCCGGGTCCGCAACAGACCCCCATATTTAAATATTTAGTGCCCCGGGAAGGTGGTGGTCCCCAGGGCAGTGTGGGGGGGAGCAGGAGCCCCCCCACACTTTTTTATTTTAGTTTAAGCCCCGGGGAAGTGGCGGTCCCCGGGGCTTGGGGGGCCCGCGAGGCCCCTCACCCATATTGATGAATGCCCCGGGGAGGTGGTGGTCCCCGTGGCAGCATGGGGGGGCAGGAGCCCCCCATGCATTTTTTTAGAAGCCCCGGGAGGTGGTGGTCCCCAGGGCTGCGGGGGCCCCCATGGGCCCCCGCTAATTAACTACGCATTGCCCCCGGGACCTGGCCCACCCGGGGGCTTATACAAAATAAACTGCGGTAGCCCGCGCTTCATTTTCTTTTTGTTTTTCTCAGTCGGATTCGCGCACCCAGCGCGAATTCGGCAGATTTAAAAAAAAAAATGCTTTTTTTGGCCCTGGGGGTCCCTGTGGGACCTCCTGAGCAGGCCTAGGGGGTCAGGGTGTTTCTACCCTGCCCCTTTTCTTGTTTTTTAACCTTTTTTCCACTGTTTTCTTGTGACTCGGTTACCGAGTCACAAGATGGCTGCCAACACTTCCTAGTTTGGAGTGTTGGCAGCCAATCAGAGTGAAGCTCGTGCCCGGGAGGGTTCGCGAACCCTTCTCGGTGCTCAGATATCGATATTTTTTTGTTGTTGAATTTCTCAGCAACTACTCAACGGATTTACACCATTTAAAAAAACGGTCGCTTTCTGAACCAAGAGCTACCTTTTTGCCAAATTTGGTGTAATTACGTTCAGCAGTTCGGGCTGTAGCCTGTTCCAAAAATTCCTATGGAAATTAACATGGGGAAAACGTGATTTGGAACCCCCCTTTTTTCTCGGCCCCCGCTTGACGAATCACCCCGAAACTTTCAAGACAGGAGCTGACCGGAGCGCCCCATTAGTTTTGAAAATTTTGCGAAGATTCGTCAAAAAGGCACCAAAGATATTGCCAAAGAAAAAACGCTTTTTGAATAGAAACAAGGTGTCAAGAGTCTTACTTGAAGTTTCCAGATACTTCACAGGAGCAGAACGATGACCTTACCCAATGCCTCTCCGAGCTTCCCTCCACACTCCCAAGAATCTTTCTTAGGGAGGATGAAGAAACTCCCGGGGGGGGAAAGGGGAATGGGACAGAGAAGAGACAGCCTCGTCTTCTATCTTGGGTGTCTTGTCTGAACCGCAACTTCTAGTGTTCTTCTTGCGTTTTCAGTAAACTGACACTGCAATGTAAATAAACAATTACTCAGGTTCAAACAATAATTAAACTCTTATGTTCAAACTTTCTATTCCTAGTTCTTTCCTCCTTTACGTACCCTTTTTAGACTGGGCTATTGCCTCTCTTCTATAGTCTTTAGGATGTGCTTCAACTCTGTTTTACAACTTCAAAAATAAATGACAGACCCTTAAAACTAGGTAGTTCTAATTATTACGGTGTATTTTCTCTAAGTTTAACCTTACATACCCTTTTGACTGGACTGAGCCTCTTTACTATTGTCTTGTTAGCACGTAGTATTCTTAACTAAATAAATGAAACCATTAAAGTTTAACTCTCTTTAATGTCTACAGAGAGCTAACCCTATGTATTAACTAACCCTTTCTTTTTCTTTTTTACAGGAACTTAGAACGTGAGGTGTAATAAACACGAAGATTCTGTGGTGAGTATCTTTTGTAAAACAAAACTGTATTTCTAAATTAAGTCTTATTAACTAACTATTCTCTCTCCTTCTTTTGCAGATGCTTTAAGAAAACGGAAGAGCTTTGGCCGTCACAAGAATGCCTGGTAATTAACTCAAAATACAATTCTACTTTTACATACATTTTTGGTACTTGTGTGACAGGAAAATTCTCCCTCGAATGCTGTTGCTCAGAAATGGCTTGCAAGGTTAACTGGGGTCACTGAAGACTTGCTCTGCCCGTCGCGCTGTGTTTCCTAACACTGCAGACGGTAAACGCTATGAAATTCTTTGACTATACTGACTCTAACACGGACGACACAGGAACACTGTTTCCTCTCCAAACGGTCACGGTGAAGTGCAAACAGCTGCGTGGGAGCGCGAGTCTTGAATAGAATTCAAGACCTCGCGCTCACCGCAGAAAGGCTGAAGCGCTGACCTCAGCGCCTTCAGCCATCTTAGAGGAGCGTAACTGCCACAATTCTGACCAAGACAAATGATGACCTTTCCTATTAAAAGTAGAGATGGCCCCCACTAGACCACCCCCTTGAAGTCTCCTGATTTGATTCCTGACAGTACCCCTCCGCAAGGGGGTTTCCCCAGGTTTAGCCTTAAGGGGAAAACGATCATGAAAGGCTTTTACAAGTCTCGGGGCATGAACATTAGAAGATGGTTCCCAAGACCGCTCCTGCGGACCATAACCCTTCCAATCTACCAGATAGTAGAGTTCTCTATTCTTCCATTTAGAGTCCAAAATTCTTTTCACCTCAAATTCCTCTCCATCTTCAGTTTGAATCAGTCTAGGGAGAGTTCTAGGTCGGAGGTATGGTGAGGATTTTTTCAGTAATGAAACGTGAAAAACGGGGTTAATTTTCAGTTGCATAGATAATTTTAGCCTATATGTCACAGAATTCAGGGGCATATTAGCAAGACCCACGTTAAAATTATCGCCGTTTTAGCGGCAGGAAACTGCCGCTAAAACGGCGATAATGGGCTTGCTAATATGCGTTATAGAATTCAATAGAAGCCCTGGTTAGATGTGCAGGACATCTAACCTGGGCTTCTATTGGAATTCCATAACGCATATTAGCAAGCCCATTATCGCCGTTTTAGCGGCAGTTTCCTGCCGCTAAAACGGCGATAATTTTAACGTGGGTCTTGCTAATATGCCCCTCAATTTTTTCTCAACCTCAAAAGGACCGATAAAGCGAGGTTGGAATTTCCGATTCCCTTTTAACCTTAAATTCTTGGTGCTCAGCCAAACCTTACTTCCAATTGGATAATCATCCTCTAGCCTTCTCTTTTTGTCAACATGGTGTTTGTACGTTTCTTTTGATTTCTCTAACCTTCCTCTAGCTGCCTCGTGAGTTTCACTTAAGTGTTGGACAAAATCCTTAACTGCTGGGACCGAAATTTCACTGGCACTAATCATTAAATTTGGATGTCGCCCATAATTTAAGTAGAATAGAGAATGACCAGTAGAGCTGTTTTGGGAGTTGTTGTGTGCAAATTCTGCTGCCCAGAGAAGATCTGGCCATTCCCCTTCCTGATCTAACAAGAACAGTCTTAGATACTGTTCTAGCTCCTGATTTGCCCTCTCAGTCTGTCCGTCAGTCTCTGGGTGATAGCTAGTGGAAAACCTAGTTTCTATATTTAATCCCTGGGTAAAGGCCTTCCAGAAATGGGATAGGAACTGAGTAGCACGAACTGAAATGAGAGGATCACTGACAAAATATCGATCGCACAAATATCGAGCAGACAAAATATCGTGGACAAAATATCGACTGTCAAAATATCGACTCCCTATCTCTAAACAGGTAAGTACAAAAATATCGAATCCAAAATATCGTCGTTAAAAATATAGTCAAAATATCGAATTTTATAAATCTGTTAAAAGTAATGTAAAATTAATGAAATCATAAATAAAATAAAGTAAAACATACTTAAAATTAGTTAAATTACTTTAAAATTAATAAATAATTATTTTAAGTAAAAGAAATCTACATACATTTTTATTTTTTAATACATACATATATTAACGTAATAATATAAAATAATAATCACTACTTTTAGCGTAGGATAGCGGGAGGGTAAAATTTACTATTCCCACTCCAAAGAGTGTGACAGTAGGGAAAGCGTTGGATAGCGTAGAGGTAAAAATTACTATTCCCACTCCAGAGAGTGCAACAGTAGGGAATGCGTTGGATAGCGGGAGGGTAAAAATTACTATTCCCACTCCAGTGAGTGCAACAGTAGGGAAAGCGTTGGATAGCATAGGGGTAAAAATTACTATTCCCACTCCAGTGAGTGCAACAGTAGGGAAACCGTTGGACAGCGTAGGGGTAAAATTTACTATTCCCATTCCAGTGAGTGTAACAGTAGGGAAAGCGTTGGATAGCGTAGGGGTAAAAATTACTATTCCCACTCCAGAGAGTGTAACAGTAGGGAAAGCGTTGGATAGCGGGAGGGTAAAAATTACTATTCACACTCCAGTGAGTGCAACAGTAAGTAAAGCGTTGGATAGGGTAGGGGTAAAAATTACTATTCCCACTCCAGTGAGTGCAACATTAGGAAAGCGTTGGATAGCGAAGGGGTAAAATTACTATTCCCACTCCAGAGAGTGCAACAGTAGGGAAAGCGTTGGATAGCGTAGGGGTAAAAATTACTATTCCCACTCCAGAGAGTGCAACAGTAGGGAAAGTGTTGGATAGCGGGAGGGTAAAAATTACTATTCCCACTCCAGTGAGTGCAACAGTAGGGAAAGCGTTGGCTAGCGTAGGAGTAAAAATTACTATTCCCACTCCAGAGAGTGCAACAGTAGGGAAATGGTTGGATAGCGGGAGGGTTAAAATTACTATTCCCACTCCAGTGAGTGCAACAGTAGGGAAAGTGTTGGATAGCGTAGGGGTAAAAATTACTATTCCCACTCCAAATAGTGCAACAGTAGGGAAAGCGTTGGATAGCGTAGGGGTAATAATTACTATTTCCACTCCAGAGAGTGCAACAGTAGGGACAGGGTAGGATAGCGGGAGGGTTAAAATTACTATTTCCACTCCAGTGAGTGCAACAGCAGGGAAAGTAATATTTTAATATTTTACTAAAAAATAATTAATTATCAATACTAATAAATATTATTAATAACACTAATTACCAATTACAAAATCTTTAATAATTAATTTATTATAAATACAATACATATTATTTATTAAAAATTAATTACCTATTAATAAATCATTAACAACCAATTAATAATCATTACCAGATTTGTATAAATATTTATATAAATACCAATTAATATTTAATTACCAGTAAATTAAGTATCAATACAAAAAAATATTTTCTATAATTAACTAATTACAATTAAATTACTTCCCCTCACATTCCCCTATAAACCCACATCCCACTACAACTATTTAATTAATAGAAATAACATAATTACCAATAAATCAATTTAAAAAAATTAATTACCAATTAATAAAATTTATTTACCAATTAATAATTAATTAACAATAAATTAATTATCAATACCAATTAATATTAATTAATATGTACTTAATTTCAATTAAATTACTTCCCACCGTATTCCCCTATAAACCCACATCCCGCTACAACTATTTAATTAATAGAATTAACATAATTACTAATTAATCAATAAAAAAAAAATTACCAATTAATAAAATGTAATGACCAATTAATAATTAATTAACAATAAATTAATTATCAATACCAATTAATATTTATTAATATGTACTTAATTTCAATTAAATTACTTCCCACCCTATTCCCCTATAAACCCACTACCCTCTACGGAATTAAATTACGCAAAAATTAAATAACATAAAATTCATTGCTTTTAAAAAATTAAACATACATTACAACAACTAATATACACTTTTAACACATATACTAACATACAATACACTTAGAAAAATTCGATATTATTAAAAATTCAATATTTTTTAATGCCTATATTATGTACTTCGATATTTTAACAATCGATATTACTTACCTTAATTTCGATATTTTTAACGACTATATTATGTCCATTCGATATTATTTCCATTCTATATTTTGGACTCGATATTTTGTCCATTCGATATTTTTTTTTCGATATTATGTCTATTTACCGAAATGAGAATCTTAGGGATTCCGTGTAATCTCACAACATGTAAACTAAATTGTGTAGCCAACTCTTTAGCACTGGGAGTGCCTTGCAAAGGAACAAAGTGGGCCATTTTAGTAAAGGCATCCACAAAAACCAGGATCGCACTATGGCCCTGACTGGAAGGTAAATCTACAATCAGATCCATGGTTACAGTGTGCCAGGGATGAGGGGGTGTAGGCATTGGAAGTAGAAGCCCCTGAGGTGACTGCTGTGTTGGTTTTCCCTGAGCACAAATCCCACAACCTAACACATATTGCTTGATGTCTTTTGTCATTTTAGGCCACCAGAATTGTCTTTTTATCAATTCTTCAGTCTTGTTTATTCCCTTATGACCAGCCAAGGGGCGATCATGACAATCATGCAAAATTTGTTCTCGCAACTCCTGAGTGTGTATAAACAAGACTCCATCATGGTAGGGTAACCCTTTTCGGACTTCTCCAGACAGATCGGCTGAGACCCATTGTTGAAGTTCTTCAGAAGTAAAAGACTTTCTTATCTTCTCTTCCAGAGTTTCACAGGTAGTGGCCCCCACGATCTTTGATTCTGGGATGATATTTTGGTCATCTATAACCATCTTTTGTTCTTCCATATCCATTCTAGATAAGGCGTCTGCCTTGCCGTTTTTACTACCGGGACGATAGGTGATCACAAAGTTGTAATCTGCAAAATATAAAGACCATCTGAGTTGGCGCGGTGTTAGGGTTCTTACCGATTTTAGGAATTGCAGATTCTTGTGGTCTGTATACACAGTCACGGTATGTCTGGCTCCCATTAAATAGTGCCTCCACTCCTTAAAGGTGTCTTTGATAGCTAACAGCTCTTTTTCAGTTATCGTGTAGTTGATCTCGGCCGGAAGACGTTTTCGAAAGTGGTAAGCCACTCGGTGCAGTTGACCGGTCTTCTTATGCCTCTGGGATAGGACTCCTCCAATCGCTTGATCTGATGCATCCGTTTCCACATAAAAGGGTTCTGCAGGATCGGGATGAAGGAGGATAGGCGCTGAAGTAAAACTTCTTTTTAGAGACTGAAAGGCAGCTTCTGCTTCTTTGGACCAGACGAAAGGAACGCCCTTTCTTAACAGACGAGTTATTGGAATCACTTTCTGGGAAAAATCCTGAATAAACCTCCTGTAAAAATTTGCAAATACAATAAACCGCTGTATCTCCTTTACAGTTGTAGGGGATGACCAATCCAAAACTGCCTTGATTTTTTGCATATCCATGGTGATTCCTTCTGGAGATAGGACAAATCCTAGGAAATCTACTGAGCGGATATTAAAAGCGCATTTTTCGAGTTTAACATATAGTCGGTTTTCTCTAAGCTTTTCTCAGATTCCCCTCACGTGTCCTTGGTGTTCCTCTTTGGACGCTGAATAAATCAAAATGTCGTCGATGTAAACGATAGCACACTTGTCAATATATTGACTCAAGACATCGTTTATAAAATACTGAAAAGCTGCCCGGGCATTACAGAGACCATAAGGCATCACCTAGTACTCGTACAGGCCGAACTTGGTCCGAAATGCGGTCTTCCATTCATCGCCCTCCCTGATCCGGTTCAGATGGTATGCCCCTCGGAGGTCGAGTTTCATATAGATCTGGGCCCCTTTAACCTGGTCCAGGAGGACTGAAATCAAAGGTAAGGGGTATCTGTTCTTGATGGTGATTCTGTTCAAGGCGCGGTAATCGATGCTGGTTCTCAGATCACCCTCTTCCTTCTTTGGCACTAAAAATAGTGGCGAAGAGACGGGAGACTGTGAAGGCCTGATGAAACCATTCTTCAAGTAAGTCTGGATATATTCCTTCAAATATCTATCTTCTTTTTCCGTCAGGGCGTAGATTCTACTGCATGGAAGATTTGCTCTAGGTTCCAGCTCGATCTTACAATCGTAAGGCCTATGTGGAGGGAGTTTCTCCGCATCGACGTCGCTAAAGACATCCTTATAGTCCTGGTACATTTCTGGAACTTCTTCAGTACGTATTACGCACACAGATGCTCCGTTATCACACAGACAAGCCGCTAAGCTTGACTCTTTTACTCGGTCCTCTCCATGGTAACAAGACTCCTTGCAGTATTCAGAGTTCATCTTAATCGATCTTTTCTCCCAATCAATTTGGGGGTTATGCTCTGTAAGCCTTGGAAGGCCTAGGATTAGTTGGAACTGTGGTGCATCAATCAAGTTAAACTGTAAGCTTTCCCGATGACCATCTGGTAGAACCAGTTCCACTTCCTCGGTGTGACTAACGATTGGACCTGAAGAGAGGTTTGTACCGTCAACTGCTCTCACAGCTTCAGTCTTGGTCTTCCGTATAGCTTGCAATCCTATCTTAGAAGCAAACTTAATGTCACAGAAATTTCCGGTGGCTCCGGAATCTATCATCACTGGAATGTCAGACTGGACCAATGTTCTGAATTTCAAGATAACTGGGAGGGTTAAATGCGGAGCAGACGATTGGAGCGTATTCACCAACGAGTGAGAATCTGGAGTTGGGATTTCTTTAGCATCCACCAGTCCAACCCCTCCTACTGGTGGTGCTGCCAGTTTTCCTTCAGCGAAGGTTTGGGCTTCTTTGGACAGACTTTAACAAAGTGGCCACTTACCCCACAGTACATGCAAAGGTTATTCAATCTCCTCTTCTCCTTTTCTTCCTTGGAGAGAGGGCCTCTTACCGCTCCGATCTGCATAGGTTCTACGGACTGGTGGCTCTCCGTCGATTTGGACCCTTCTGATCTCGCCCGGTCAAATCTGGGTACACTCGGGCGGCATTCCCTTCTTTTTTCGCCTCTTCTCTCAGACTATCTATAGTCCAATTAAAGGACCAAATTGATAAGGGCAGAAACTTCAGTTGGTCTATTCGGTATCTGGGACAGAGCATCTTTAAGTTCATCCTTCAAGCCTCTGTAGAACAATGCAGCTCTCTTGTTCTCAGGCCAATCCGTTTCTACAATAAGCTTATTGAATTGGGCCAGGTAGGCCACCAACTCTTTGTTCCCTTGCCTTAACTCCAGCAACTCGTTGTCAGTGGCTTGAGAAACTCTTCTCCGATCAAAGATCCGCAGAAATTCTTTTTTAAACTCCTCAAAATCATTCAGGATTGCCAAATCTTTTGAGACCAGAGGCAAGGACCAGGCAGCGGCGTCTCCACTTAAATAGGATAGAATGAAGGCTACCCGAGATTGTGCATCAGGGAAAATGGCTGGCCGACACATGAAGTGTAGAGAACATTGTGTAAGAAAAAGTTGGGCCTTTTGTGGGTCACCACTAAAACGTTCTGGTGGGGCAAGCGGAATAACAGGAGACAATGAGTGTACGACCTGTGTAGTACTCCTAGGGTGAGGTAAGGGAATGTGACTACTTGTCTGTGCATCTTGAGATAAGGCTGCAAAACTAGTACCTGAGAAATAACTGTCCATTTTGCTGGCTAAATCTGTTGTTTCTCTCCTGGAGGCCAATAGATCCTGTCTTAAACTTTTGTTCTCTTCTCTGACTGCTAGCAATTCCTTTTGAATGGTGTCTAAAACCCCCCCTAAATTCTTCAAGTCTAATCCCTCGGCCATTCTGCTCAGGTGAGTAATTAATCGTGGGCACTTCACTCTGTCAAGAGTCTTACTTGAAGTTTCCCGATACTTCACAGGAGCAGAACGATGACCTTACCCAATGCCTCTCCGAGCTTCCCTCCACACTCCCAAGAATCTTTCTTAGGGAGGATGAAGAAAACTCCCGGGGGAAAGGGGAATGGGACAGAAAAGAGACAGCCTCGTCTTCTATCTTGGGTGTCTTGTCTGAACTGAAGTGAAGCAACTTCTAGTGTTCTTCTTGCGTTTTCAGTAAACTGACACTGCAATGTAAGTAAACAATTACTCAGGTTCAAACAATAATTAAACTCTTATGTTCAAACTTTCTGTTCCTAGTTCTTTCCTCCTTTACGTACCCTTTTTAGACTGGGCTATTGCCTCTCTTCTATAGTCTTTAGGATGTGCTTCAACTCTGTTTTACAACTTCAAAAATAAATGACAGACCCTTAAAACTAGGTAGTTCTAATTATTACGGTGTATTTTCTCTAAGTTTAACCTTACATACCCTTTTGACTGGACTGAGCCTCTTTACTGTTGTCTTGTTAGCACGTAGTATTTTTAACTAAATAAACGAAACCATTAAAGTTTAACTCTCTTTAATGTCTACAGAGAGCTAACCCTATTTATTAACTAAACCTTTCTTTTTCTTTTTTACAGGAACTTAGAACGTGAGGTGTAATAAACACGAAGATTCTGTGGTGAGTATCTTTTGTAAAACAAAACTGTATTTCTAAATTAAGTCTTATTAACTAACTATTCTCTCTCATGTTTTGCAGATGCTTTAAGAAAACGGAAGTGCTTTGGCTGTCACAAGAATGCCTGGTAATTAACTCAAATTACAATTCTCCTTTTACATAAATTCTTGGTACTTGCGTGACAGGAAAATTCTCGCTCGAATGCTGTTGCTAAGAAATGGCTTGCAAGGTTAACTGGGGTCACTGAAGACTTGCTCTGCCCGTCGCGCTGTGTTTCCTAACACTGCCGACGGTAAACGCTACAAAATTCTTTGACTATACTGACTCTAACACGGACGACACAGGAATGCTGTTTCCTCTCCAAACGGTCACGGTGAAGTGCAAACAACTGCGTGGGAGCGCGAGTCTTGAATAGAATTCAAGACCTTGCGCTCACCGCAGAAAGGCTGAAGCGCTGACCTCAGCGCCTTCAGCCATCTTAGAGGAGCGTAACTGCCACAATTCTGACCAAGACAAATGATGACCTTTCCTATTAAAAGTAGAGATGGCCCCCACTAGACCACCCCCTAGAAGTCTTTTGATTTGATTCCTGACACAAGGTCCTAACTATAACTACCTATTGGCGACCGCCAGTAGGTAATGTATATATATATCATGTGATCAAGGCCCTCCGGGGTCGAGACGCGTCATGCTGATGGTGGAATTGGGTGATGAAATAAACTAAAAGAATCTGCACCTACTTTGTGGTCCGTGCTCCTGTTCCTGGTCCTGTTCCTGTGCGGTCGGGGGAAGGTTGGAGTTTCAAGGATATATATATATGTATATATATATATATATATATATATATATATATATATATATATATATATATATATATATATATATACTCACCAAAGAACAAAAATGTATTTCCACTACAACATTTTGGCTTCCACCTTCCTCGGGTAGTACAAGAGGGTTTGCTCAGTGACTGCACAGCTGACACTGCTGGATTTTCAAAAAGCATCATGAGTGAAGATTCCATTTGGAATGCGGAATCAATGCAGCCCTGAGATCTCTTAAGATATGCAGTAATCAGGCGGTATTGTCAGTGATGTTTAGTCCATCTGGATGCAGGTATTTGAAAAGGTACATCCAGAAGTTTTCTGTGGTTTCCAGTAGTTCTTCATTTAAGACATGTTCCACAGGAAAAATCTTCAAATCTAGTAGTAAAGGGTCCACAAAGTTAAAATGATTGGCTACAGGCTGGTCAAGTTTCTTATTAGTTATTGATGATTTGTGGTTCACGGAGGTCATTCATTGTTTGGCATGCATATTGTTGTTTACAGCTTTGGCACTGAATGACATAAATAATGTATGTTGAGCAGCATGTAAGATGCTGTCTTTTTCCATAGGTCCTTCTCATAACAGAGCTAGTTACTGATGATGTTTGTAAAAGGTATTCACAAGTGATGCACCTTTTAGAATCACAGCAATGAACACATGTGTCTATTACAGCCTGTTTGATTCCAGCCCTCACAATAAGCGATTGTAAACAAAGATTAAAGTAACATTAAAGTTAGGTGAATTTGTCAGTGACAACATTAACTATTTGAGCTAAAAGAATCACAGAGATTCACCAGTTATAGTTCGCAGAGGTAACTTTAACTTGCACCCTTGTCATGCACTTCTTATGAATTCACATATCACATCACTCATGACCTGTTCTGTGACATAATTTATGACATCACTCATGACATCTCAAATGACATCATTGATGACATCACCCGATGAGTGTGTTAGTTTGTTTTATGATTTACACAGTGGTAGGTAACTACCATATTATTTTCAACCTAATTTTGTAGAGCCTGTGTTCAGCTAATGGGTGTAAGTGTTTATAAAATGCATGTGCTCCTGATGCATCATAGGTGTGTAGTGGTATTGAACACATTATAAATCTTTATATTGAAAACTCCCTCTCTACAATGCATGTGTGTCGAGGTTACGACCACTGTAGCCAAGATATCTGCCCTCGCGTTGGCTCCTGAGTCCTGCCTCCTGGGCATTCGTCCTCAAGCCAGGGGTGATAAATACCTCCACCACTTTATTGATTTAGCATTTGTCCTCTTCAAATGGCAGATTGCGATGCAGTGGAAAGCCCGATGGTTCTGGACACTGGCAAGTGGCTGAACACGTTATTACAATGAGCTTTAGTGGAATCAAGTGTGCTGAGCACCTTACATGCCAAAGGTAGGGCAAGAGTAGGAGGCCGGATCTGGGATGTATGCATTACAAATATTGAAGCCAAGAATGACACACGCTTGCCCTGAAGTGGATGCATGAGACCTGCAGATGACCACCTGAACACAGATGGGCATGCGTGGCTCATGCATACCTACTACTTGACTGCAATCAAGCATGGGGAAGTCATGGGTGACCCATGTCTGCACTTACACATTTAGATCTTTGTCGCCACCACCTACTGACTGTCAGACACCACATGCACTTCACTGGCCCCCCTTCCCCCTTGAATTATACTGTTTTGTTGATGCCACTCCTTTTGCCATGTCACTTTATATTGATCTATGTATTGCATTGGTGATAATTATCCTTATGAGTGGTACCTTATCAGTCGTACACAATGTGTCACATATCTGGCTTCACTTGTTATTGCAAACTAAAAAAACAGATTTAAAAAAAATAATAAATCTTTATAGCGAAGATTAACTCTGTGTGCAGGTGCCAGTTGATGACTTATATTCAGCACGTTTCTCACAAGTTTTCTGAACTCTGCAGATAAAGTTTCCAACAGGACAAAGATTCTACATAAAACATATTCAACATTGTAAGCAGCCTTGAGTTATTAGAAAGATTTGTCTCACCATGACAATTTATACATCACATAGAAGACTGTGTGCATTAGGTACTAACCTATGTACATGTGATGGTTTTGCTTCAGAAGATGTGTTATCTGTAAAGTTTTCACTACAGTATGAAAGCTACGGGTAGTATGATCTTTAGCACCTTCAGTCCTTTGTTATTTTAAGTGAATAGTCACTCTTTGTACAAGCTTTGCATAGAGTGTATACTGTTCTTAATAGATACCTTTTAATACTCTGTGGTGTGTTTCTCATGAGGGGTTCACTGTCTGCAAACAATGTGGCACAGAGTAAACTCTCTCCATAGAGTAAACAGTGTTAACAATACCCACTTTTCTACTCATATCCACTTCATTTCTCATTGTAGGATCAGTGGCTATCAGGGACTTGATACAGGTACAGATTGTCCGTAGTAGGACATTAGTTATGTAACAGGGCTTGAGTGGTAGATTTCCACATTTACTTGGATATGTATTCTCTTTATCAAAATATCACTTAACTGTAGCTGGAATGGGAGTGTTTGTGCATTTATTAAATTGTGCTTTGTTAAAAACCTGCAGAATATGGATCTATACTTGAATTTACATGTATACCCTGATGTGATGCTATTGCCTTTTAAACCATTTTGCTATGCCCTGTTAAAGCCAGGTAAATGTGGCTATGCTAACTAGGCCTAGTTAGGCCTCAATGCTATATTGTTCAAAATGGAAGTCTCACCTTGCACATTCAATGTTTATTATATCAGCTGCGCTCAGTAAAGCAAAGTTATGGTTATTTATTTCCAGATGACATTGTACTCGAAGCAGAATTTCTAAGAGGGGCTCAATAATGTTACAACAATAAAGATTTCTTCCACCAGCCTGCTGTACTGCATTCATTCACAATAGTTCACTGTTGTTTTGTAACTACTTTGTTCTGCCATCACCGGATGACTCAAACCCTCTCTGGCTGGATTAATATTCATGTTGTGGGATAGTGCTTAGGTGGTAAAGCAATATGATGTCTATTAATTCTACCCTCTGATTTGCTGAAAATTATATTCTTTTGCTCACACCATGATGAATCCACAATTTTGATGATAGTCTACAAGAAGATTTCCTATATAAACTCTGAAATTTGGGGGTGAGCCAGATGACTTTCTGATGCTACTGGGGGTGCTGTCCTATTTCTTACTAATTTTGCTGCTCATTGGGACTTAGAATATTTTTTTATTTTGGCCATAATTCTGTATTGCTCTTCTGCTGATAGATTCTTCACTTTATGCATCTCCTGTGTGCAATTTCTATATTGTACTTTTTAAAGCTTTTGTTCTAAATATCTTCCAGTCTTCTAATTCATCGCTAGAACCCACTTATTGAGTCAGTTCTTATTCAATTGACTGTATTTTTTGTGTTGTGTCTTATCTGGGGACACATTGCCTCATGAAATTGAGGCTTAACACCCGCGGGCAAATGGTTGAGGTGTCCTTTTGGGTTGTAAAAATGTAAGGGTTCCCAACGCCCACACTGGTATGTTTAACACATTTCTGACAAGATTGCTCTTGTTAAGATATGAGCAGTTCAACTGGCTACAAATGAACACGTGCATAAATTAACAAAAACGTAAGCCCCAGGACGAGTCAGCACGCTTAAAATCCAATAAGTATATTGAAGACGACAACCAAGATCATTTCAACCTCTCTCTTGGGTTCTAATTTATGTCTTTTGCGATTCGGATATTCTCAGTATAGAATAATACTAGTATATATATATATTTAGTAAATTATAATAATCATGTTGTGTGTATCTAACCCACCCATCGAAATATTAAGTCACCAAGATAAGTTCTGGTGGTTTTTCTATAGTCAAGTATAACTTGGTATCTTTTGGTTCGCAAATGCAACACAGTACAGCTAATCATGAATACTTTAACAATGACATGCAGGAAAGAACAAGATTAACATTATTTAATATTTACACACCTAAGGCATACTGAATGAGGTTATGCTAATTGAAAGGAAGCAGTGTAATTACCCGAATGCAATTCTAATGCAAGCTAGCAACTTTAATGTGAAAGGTATACATTAAATTAATAAGGAACGTGGTCTACATGATAGAATGATTCCAGGTTGTGTAGCATCTAGTCATATTTCCAAACACCAAAATGTTATGTGATGTATGCATGTGGTAAAAAAAAACCTCAATATGAGTACCTTAAACAGATTTATCACAAGGAATATTGTGGACATATAACGTTAAATCAGAGCTACTACGTTTTCGCTGCTCCACTATGTAATTTCTAGTACAAAAGCATTCTCAAGCAGTACTTCACTTGAAAAGCTTTTAGAATTAGATTGCTGTATGTTGAATGTGGATAGCAGCTGAATGCGGTAATACAGCAACCTTATAAAACCCCAGACACTGAGTCCACTGTCCACATTCTATCCCGGCAAGGAGGGAATTCAAGCAAATGGTGCTGAGGAAGAAAAGTGATGTAAAGAGAAATAATGGGTAATACTCCATAAAGCGAGTCTCAAAAACAACGTTAATGTTTTCCGAAGGCGCATTTCCCATTCAAAGGACATGGGGCAAAGGATTACAGAATATCCAGTTAATAAAGAAACATGGTGTAGGTACATCTCTGTACCTTATTGTGAGAAATACAAGGGCGGCTCCTCCATGTGGGCGGAGGAGCATCGCCCCACTGCTTTCTCGCAGTGCGAGAAGCAGAAACATAAAATGGTATTATAAATACCATTTTATGTTTCTGCTTCTTACACTGCGAGAAAGCAGAAGGGTTTGGTTGGGGGTGGGCGGGTCTGCTCGAGGGCAGGGGAGGAGTGGCTAGCCCAATGCTTAAGGGCCCTGACTGTTTGGGCCGACCAAACCAGTCATGTGCACTCTCCCTTTTCTCCATGTAGGCTGCATGCAGCTTCCATGGAGAAAATGGCCTCCCCATAGACGCCTGTGTGGTCGGTGTCCCAACCAATCACAATGCTGGCATTGCAGCATTGTGATTGGCTTAGGGTAGGGGAGGGAGGCTGCCTACTTCCTGTTCCTGCGGAGGCAGGAAAGCAGGAGCCGACCCAGCAGTGAAAACGCGGGACCCGGGAAAGGTACGTTTAAAAAAAATATATATTATTTAAAGCCCCCCTTCCCTCGCAACCACTCGCCCGTCCCCCCCACCCTGCGCGACTCTGCACCCACCCCCACACCTGTGAGCAATGCCGGATGCGACTGGAGAAATATGAGGCGGAGGATCCCAGGGCAATCAAATGTTAGTGGGTCTCATCTTTGACAGCTGCAGTCATTTTCTACTTGTGTCCTGGGCCCCAACTACTGCTGACCCTCACTAGCTGCTGGGCCTCAAATTGGGGAGCACGTCTAGCAACTGCCTCTCCAGGTAGCGAAGCTAAGAAGTCCAAAGCTGACTCTGGGAGACGCGGTGAGCTAGAAAGTCAGAAACCCAGGGCCTTATTTATGAAGGCCTAGCGACACTTTTGCGCTGCCGTTGCATCATTTTTCGTGACGCAGCGGTGGCATAAACAATGCGCCACGTTGCACCCTATTTACAAAGTGATGCATCAAAGCAGATGCGTCAATTTGTAAAGCCCTGTGCTACATTATACCTGCCCCAGGTATAATGTATGTAGGGTGGGAGTTCCCCCGCAAGAAAGCCTCGTAGAAGTGTTGCAGTGAAATCTATGAGATTTCACTGCGACACTTCTAGGACGCCACTGCGTCAAAACCTTATGCCTGCCTCATGGCAGGCATAAGGGTAACGCAGTGCCATAGGCACAGGCCTACCCCATCCATTGCTGGAGTTGTGTCATGCTTGCGACACAACTCCAGCAATGCCTTACTTTTGCGTTGGCAGATACGTCAGGATTCCTGATGTATCTGTCATTCCTTGCGACATGGAGCTCTGTACATTAAATACGGCGCATCCATCATTTCGTAAGGAGGGTGCAGTAAAAATTGCATCGCTGTTTTATCGCAGCAATGCAACAGTTTTCATAAATGATGCCCTCAACATTTAACACCTAACAAATCAATGTCCAGTCAGCGCCTTTTCTTTACAAAAAAGTGTTTAAATACAAACAAAAATAAATACTATGCACACAATTACAAACAAGAACAAAATGAAATGTGTTAAATAACAATTGGTACACCATGTAAATAAAATGCCTCTGACAAACTTCTTAGAGCACACACCAATAGAAGGCCACTGGTAAAAACCTATACCTCCATATGCACGCCTATAGCAATTCATTTGGAACATAGTTATAAAAAGTCAGATCTAATGAGCGCACTCAAGTTTATCAGTAAAACAATAGACTTTTTAGTGCATACAGATTTGTCACAAATATGAACATATCTCACCTTTCAATATTAAAAGGCAAGACCTGGACTTTGAAATACTCCTAATAGTGAACAGTGCACAACTGTGGAAATATCAAAGAAATTCCCCATTTTCACTATTACACCTGGCTGCCTAGCACACCATTCAGACCCAAAACACAGCGGGGACGATTCCGATCTCGGCCGGTAGGGCACCGAATCGGATTCGGCTTAACCGGATCCGATTCGGAGCCCTCTTTCCCGACCGATTCGTACGTGCGTCCGGCCGAGCGAGTACGATGCGAGCGCACGCGAAATCGCCGACCGACTTGTTCGCGGGTCCGCAGCGCTCCAACCGACTCGCACGGACACGACTTGCACCGTGCGATGGAGACGTTCCCCGGCCGGGCAAGTACGATGCGCGCCGCGAGCAGTCCGACCGACTTGCGCCGTCCGGCTCGAAAGAGCAGTCGGAGCCGCACTTTGGGGGTCCGTGTCGGACCACCCTGTACGCGTAGCCACGCGAGTCGCACACAGGGGGACCCATGGGTCCCCCTACCTGTGCATGTGCGCCGCGAGTCGCTTCGAGGCGTACCCGCTGTAGGGGGCACCCTTGTTCGCCTCGCACCCATTGGGTCAATGGGAGCACGCGTACGCGTTGTACGTCCGGCTCCCATTGACTCAATGGGAGTCCGACTCGACTCGAGTCCGATTGCATGCGTGCGCATCGTACTCGTTCGGTCGGACTGCCAGAGTCCGATTCGGTTGGAAATCTCTCCGGGTCCGGCTCGGTCGGAGAGATTTCCGGCCTGAATCGGAATCGGCCCCAGCGTGTTGATCTGTCTGTCTATCTGCCTGTCTGTCTGTCTGTCTCTCTCTCTCTCTCTCTTTCTCTCACTCTCTTTCTCCTTTTTCCTCTCTCACTTCCTCTTTTTCTTACTGTCATGGCCCCACCATTGCTCCTGGTGGACCCCAAATATCAAAACTAGACTCTGTGGTTCCCTTGGACTTCTCAGGTCCTGGGGGTAAGTACGATGCAAATTTACCAGCCCCATGCAGGGAGTCATAGGGTGTTACCCCAGGACATAGTGTGTCTTTTGATGCTGTTGCCGTGGGCCAATAAATAACTAACTTGCCCTGTTAGGGCACCCGCATGTCTCAGGCAATGTGCTGCTCTTTAATCTGTTTTGTCCCATGTGCCCGTACTCTGCCTGGTACACTTCACTAGCTGCTGGGCAGGGAAGGCTACTGCCGCTCTCCTGGCACTACCTGCAAGGGATGGGCATTTAGTACAGTGGTACTTGGTGGGACTCAGGTGCCCCTTCTCCTCATGGGCCTTGAGGGTCCGGCTCAGAGGCTCCCTGAGCCAGAAGTATAGAAGTGGTGATTCCATCAAGTAAGCAGGAGGTTAACTGCAAAAATAGCGCAAATCGCTTGTGGTCCCTCTCCTGGGGATACAACATACACAACCCAGGAGGAAGAAAATCACACATATAATTTGGCAGTTTCGTCCTGCTGGGTGCCCCAGTACCTCAGTATGAGTGGCTTACTGTGTACTGATTATCCCAGATCTTTTGGGCTTATTGTTATGGGATTTGTTTATTAATGTTCCTTGTGGCATATTCCAAATATAAGGATTGCTCCCATTTTTAGATATTGGTTCTTTGTGCTTTTTAGAGCCCTTGACACTGTCACGTCCTTTTTCTGCAGAATCAACTTGTTGTATGAACCTGGCCCTTCCTTCAAGTCCAGCCCAGATAGTCTCCTGATCGGGGTGTCCTTGGCAGCAACGTCCCAAAGTCCTCAAAACATACTGCTTTCCATACCTGCATGCACAAAACACCCACAGGCATTCAGCCGCTAGTGGGGTGACCTATATGTCTAGCAGGACTCTGTTGTACCCTTTCCTAGGCTACCCACAAACAGGTCCAGTTCCCAGATGTCCAAGAAAATCTATTCCCTCAGCTTCACAATTTTATGAGCACACAAGAAAACTCATATAGAGTAAATGTGTCTCTTAATATGAGTTCTGTATCCAGCGACATATGGGAAAAGGCTAGCCAATAGCTGCTCTACCTTGTGCCCATCAAAAGTTGCATTTTAGTCACACTTTATCCAAAGTGTAAATTCAATTTAAACAATACAGATTTTAGACTTCAGCCAAAAAGGGACATTTGTTTTTGTAACCTTGTTTGAGTTATACGGCTTTTAAAGGCAACATCCGTTTTAATATGGGTACCATCTGCCACTGTGTTATCTGCCTGCAGATCCTAGGCAGAGTCAGACAAGTAGCCCTTCTGCTATCCTTTACGCTTTTGCACATGTATGAGCATGATTCGTGCTCAGCCTATTATTGTCTTTCATCCCAGAAATCCATGGCAACTCGATTTTTAACAGTAGCTTACAGTGAGAATGACTTCATCAAGGAGATTCACTCACATCAGAGGTTGAAAAAACACAGAGACACAGCAGGAATACATTTGGGGGTGTCAATGGTGAGGCTCTGCCTTCCTGCACTTATCACCAAAGGTTTCCAAGGAACATGGACTGTGATTTTCGATAGGAAATTTAAATCACACTACATTATTGGTAAGAAAATTCGTTCAATAGATCAGTGAGTTTCCTGACCGGCTATAGAAAGATCAGGGTCTCTAATATTTTTAGCTAATCTATTTTCTGCTCAAGTATCTGGTGGTTATCTAGAGTCTGCAACAAGCTAATATGGGCATCAAACTGAGCCTACTCGTTGGTTAGTGTTTGAAAATTAGGATCAATACTAAAATCATGGAATGGCATGGGATGGCATCATCATCATCCCAATGTAAAAATACGAAGCATAAAACTAGATAGGAGGCGAAGACATTCACACTCATTGTATTCATGAACTGCAAAACTGAATGGCAATTATTTTGGTTTTCAAACTTGAACAAACAGGGAATAGAGAAAAAGTAGCCCGCTTTGGCTAGCTATCTGTGGCCTTTAGCTGAATTGTGCTATACATATAAAGATACTTATTGTATGCTGGTAAATCTGATTTTCCATTCTATTTGACCTTGTGAACAAAACAGTATTTAGAATGAAACTGCAAAAAATGGGACCTCCACAATCCAGGGTCACAAGTTTAGATGAGTGAAAAGGGTAAAAAGGTTAATTTGTGCTATACAATCTGCTGCTTTGCACATATGCACTTTACAATTGTCCTGGGGGCTCTGTTATTCTGAATTTGTACTAATGTTTTCATGGATTTTTATTCTATATTCTTCTATCTATACCTTTCGGTGTATATTTTTTATAAATCTGTGCTGTGTACTTTTTAGGATCTGTGTGATCATAATAAAGTTGTTGTAAAGTAAATCAACAATAAAAGCTGAAACACAAAATGGCCTGAAGCAGGGCTGTATAAGCATCCTATTTTCAAAATATATTGATAAATGCAATTAAAAGAAGCAAGGGTGATTCCCTAAAAAAGCTTGATAAGGATTTCAGTTCTAAACCCATTGAAGCAGCATTATACTACATTATATTACAGGTTGTAACTCCAATTGAGTTGCAGAATTCACTGAAAACTCTTCAAGCTTTTCTTCAAGATCATTTCCTATAATCAAATCTTCAGACGACAAGGTAAGATTCTTGAATAAAACAGTCAAACAGTGTGAAGAGCCTCTAGTATGTACCAGTCAAAATAACTTGGGGGCCTATTAGGATGACGGGCGTACTTTCGTTCGCCCGCCACCCTAGCGGTGCTGGGACCGGCCGCCAGTGGTGCGGCGGTCCTGCACCGGCGATTAGGATGCCACCGCCACCGTGGCATCCTCCATACCCAGCATTGTGGCGGGCGGTGCGCACAGCACCGCCGTCACAATGCTGGGAATGCACTGTGTGCATCGTCATGCACAAGGTGACAGGCACCGTGAGGTGCCTGCCACCATGTCCATGACAATGTAGGGGGTACCATAGGTACCCCCATGTGCACCCCCACGCCCCCAATACCCTGGGGGCCCGCAACGGGCCCCCAACAGCAAACTCTGCATGCCTTTTCGTGGCGGCATCGCCGCCACGGAAAGGCTGCTTCCCGCACCCATGCTAATATGGATGGCGGTGTCTAGCAGACACTGCCACCATATGTAGCCCCTTTCCGCCCGGTCGACTGGTCGACCGGCGGGCAACCGGCGGACGGTCTCTCCGTCCGCCGGGGTCCCCCCCGCCATACTAATATGGCGGGGGGAAATGTGTGACGGGCGGAGGAAAATAGCGGGCGGATCGCCACGGCTATACGGGCGGTGGCGATCCACCAGTTATCATAATGGGCCCCCTGGTATGTAATTACAGTGTGCCTGGTATTTTCACAAAATATAGAACAAAAAATATTGTGATCCAAAAATATTGTGTCAAGAATATCAGAATGTAAAAAATATTGTCGACAGGAATGTCAAAGGTAAGAATATCGTTTTGCATTGTTTTTATTGTTGAATTAAGATCAATTTAGAAGATATTGTTGTATGTAATATTGTTTGTAAGAGTTATTTTGTAAGCATTTTATTGCAGTGCATTTGACTTTAAATTGTTAATTTTTAAAATATTTTTTTTATTTGAGTGTTTAGTAAGATAATTATTCACATATGAATGCTTTGAAGTTTGTATTTTTAGCTGCAGTAATGTGTAACAATAATATATATATATATATATATATTTATTTTTTTTAAAAGCAGGATGTTGGGTTTTTCAGGGGATAAAGGCGGGGAGAGTTCTAAAAGCGAATATTTCAATTTAAATGTAATGTCAAATATTTTAATGGTATGCAAATTAATATCATAAAATGTATATATTTATTTGGTTACATTAATAAGTTTTCTAAAGAAGAGTTTATAACTATTTTGAATGTATACATAAATTACATTAGATGTAAAGCAATGTTTTGTTGTAAATATTAAAATAATTATTTAAATTCTGGAATATTTGGTAAAATTTAAAATATAGAACAAATAATTGTATGTATGTAATATATTTATAAATACATTTTTGTAAAAAAATATTTTTAAGAATTATAAAATAATAATATCTTTCTTAATAAATTGTTGGAAAAAGTTTGAATTTTTATATTTACATTTATTTTAAAAGTTTTTGAAATGTCAAATTTGATGAAAATATTTATTTATTTATTATTTATGATGTACATATTTATATTTTATTGTATATTTACATGGTATAAGATTATTTATGAACCACTTATTGAACACAATTTTTATAATAATATTTGTAATATATTTCTTATTGGAATAGGTTCTGTTGTTTGGAATAGATTTCCAAAAAGTCATTTATTTTAATGTACAAAAAATGATGTCATATTTAATTAGAAAATGAGTTTCATATTTGTTTTTACGTTCATGACTTTCATTATTGGAGTATGAATTTCTTTTTTATGTTTCAAAGTTAAGGAATATTAGTAAATAATAATATATTAATTAATAATACCGATAAACATATCATGTTATATGTTAATGGTTATTTATAAATATATAACTTTTTGTTTTGGGTTATTGTGTTTTTTAAGTCATTTTTATTTTATTTTGGAGTATTGATTGTGTATATAAAATGTTTAGTGTACAGCACCTTGCATAAAATGTTTTAGATTGCAGTGGAAATAGTAAATGTCACCCCTTTAGCGTCTAACTCCTTCCCCAAAATTGTTTAGATTGGAGTGGGAATAGTAAATGTTACCCATTTATTGTCCAACACCTTCCCCAAATTGGTTTAGATTGGAGTGGGAATAGTAAATGTCACCCCTTTAGTGTCCAATATCTTCCCCAAATTGTTATAGATTGGAGTGGGAATAGTAAATGTCACCCATTTAGCGTCCAACACCTTCCTCAAATTGGTTTAGATTGGAGTGGGAATAGTAAATTTCGCCCATTTAGGGGCCGATTCCGATCTCGGCCGGTAGTGCTCCGAATCGGATTCGGATTCACCGGATCCGATTCGGAGCCCTGTTTCCCGACCGAATCGTACGCGGGTCCGGCCGAGCGAGTACGATGCAAGCACCCGCGAAATCGCCGACCGACTCGAACGCGGCTTCAACACGCTCCGACCGACTCGCATGGACACGACTCGCACCGCGCTATGGAGACGTTTCCCGGCCGGGTAAGTACGATGCGCGCCGCGAGCAGTCCGACCGACTCACGCCGTCCGGCTCGAAAAAGCTGTCGGAGCCGGACTTTGGGGGTCTGCGTCGGACCCCCCTGTACCCGTAGGCGCGCGAGTCGCACACAGGGGGGACCCATGGGTCCCCCCTACCTGTGCATGTATGCCGCGATGCGCATGGACGCATACATGCTGTAGGGGCGCCCTTGTCCGCCTCGCACCCATTGAGTCAATGGGAGCCCGCGTACGCGTTGTGCGACAGGCTCCCATTGACTTCAATGGGAGTCCGACCGACTCGAGTCCGATAGCATGCGTGCGCATCGTACTCGTTCGGTCGGACTGCTAGGAGTCCGATTCGGTCGGAATTCTCTCCGGGTCCGGCTCGGTCGGGGAGATTTCCGGCCGGAATCGGAATCGGCCCCTAAGTGTCTAACACCTTCTCCGGATTGGTATACATTGGAGTGGGAACTGTAAATATTACCCTTTCAGTATCCATAACCTTCCGAAAAATTGATTTAGATTGGAGTGGGAATAGTAAATGTTACCCCTTTAGTGTCTAAAACCTTCTCGAAATTGGTTTAGATTGCATTGGGAATAGTAATTGTCACCCCTTTAGTGTCCAATACCTTCCCCAAATTGTTTAAGATTGGAGAGGGAATAGTAAATTTCACCGCTTTGTTGACCAACACCTTCCCCAAATTGGTTTACATTGGAAGGGGAATAGTAAATGTCACCCCTTGAGTGTCCAACACCTTCCCCAAATTGTTTTAGGTTGAAGTGGGAATGGAAAATGTCACCCCTTTAGTGTCCAACACCTTTCCTAAATTGGTTTAGATTGGAGACAGCATAGTAAATGTCACCCCTTCAGTGTCCAACACCTTCCTCAAATTGGTTCAGATTGGACAGGAAATAGTATATATCACCCTTTCAGTGTCCAACACCTTCCCCAATTGTTTTTTTATTGAAGTAGGAATGGTAAATGTCACCCCTTCAGTGTTCAACACCTTTCCTAAATTGGTTTAGATTGCAGTGGGAATAGTAAATGTCACCCCTTTAGTTTTCAACACCTTCATAAATTGATATAGATTGGAGCGGGAAGAGTAAATGTCACCCCGTTAGCATCCAACAATTTCTTCAAAATGGTTTATGTTGGAGCGTGAGTTTTTAATTTAACCATTTTAGTGTGAAATATTTTTTTTAATTGTATTTCTATGTAGTAGGAGTAGCTTATGTAATTTAATTACTATTATTGCTATTTAGAAAGATGAGTTAAAAAGTAGTTAGTTGATCATTTGTAATAAATAACATTATTATTTGCATATTGTCATAGAATAGAGACATGTAACACATTTTTCGATTTTTATTTTTTCTAAAGTTTTTTTAATGTATACTTTTACATTTCTAAACATATGTAGTTCTAGTTAAACATTCACATATTGACAAAACATTCTTATTAAAGGAACAATGGAAATCATATTTAAATAGCATTGGATGTTGTACATTTTCCAGTTTTTTTCCATTGTTTAACATTTCATTTACATTTCTTAAATTGTTTCACATACATATTTTTAACATCATTTTAAGATAATTGTTGTTCAGTATATATTAAACAATTGTATATTTGTTATACTATTATTTAATTTATACTTTACAATTTTATTAAAAAAATTCCAACATTCTTTGACATATTTTTCATGTTTCATATTGTTTTGCATTTTTTAATACAGTTATTTAACATTTTTTTGTTATTTTCCCATTCATTTCTATGGGAAGATAGTCTTTTTTTAGCGGCCACATTTTTTTACCAGTACCTTCTATTTTGTAGGCTATTTGTCTCATTTCTCGTCTACTTTCTGGGATCGAGGTCACAGGAAGGTGCTGCTGTTCATTGGAACAGGTAAGTCCTTTTTAAAGTTTTTTTAGGGTTTTGAGGGTAGAAGGGATATAGAGGAGAAGTCTAGAAGTTAGTTATAGTGCTGTTTGTGGGGGTTTTGTACATTGAGTTGTATTGTAGTTTTTTTTCGCTAGTGTGTAGGTTTGGGTTTTTGTACACTGTTTTAGTAATGTATCAATATGTTATGTTAAATTGTGTTATGTTACTTGCTTTATGATGATTAAGTGTAATGCATATGTACTTTTGGGAATGCAATGCATTATGCAGGTAGGTTACTGTTGTACTTTGTAGTGTCCTATGAGCATTTGGATTTACCATTTTTTTTAAAGGAGATCTCTTTTGGTTTATAATACACCAATATTTTTAAGTTTGATTTCCTTTTTTTCGGGTTTCCATGAGCATTTCTTTCCAAACCTGTGCTGCGATCGCCCGCCGGATCAAGAGTTAAATCCTGGTATGGCGGGCAGTGTTGCGGCGGTCAGACTATGGCGGTCTCACAGAAGAGCCTATTATGCAGAATGCCGACGTCCGACCGCCGACTGCACCTTCCTGCATGGTGTGACATACATGCCACACTGTGCAGGAAGTGGGGGTGCAGACACAGTCTGACACCACATGTGGCCCCCCCATGCAGCCCCGGCCCAAATCTGGTAGGGGGCCCAGTTGCCTTTCCGCCACTCTTTTCATGGCAGGATCACCGCTATGAAAAGGGCAAAGGAAATGCAACTTGTAATATGTTCTGCGGTGCCGGCAGTGGCATCGCCAGCATATTACAGCCAATTGCAGACTGCCGGCCCAGTGGGATCCTTGATCCTGGCGATCTCGTTGTGGTCCGACCACCGCAGTCCAAATACTGCGGGCGGTCCCCCAGTGTGGCGGTGGTCAGACGGCCACTATGGGTTTGGCGGATAAGGCCCCAAGTGTTTTTATTATTCAGGTCCCTCAGAAAGTGCCACAAAACCTTTATAGATCCACACTAGGTTGTTGCTATATACGTTCTAATTAACAATAATGCTACATAGGTACCCATCTAAAGATTTAAAAAAATCACAGCAAAAAATTTACAACAATGGTGCAAAGGGGCGGTAGTGTCCCCTGGTTGTAGCCTTTTCCTGCACCTGACTGGTTAGTCACTGGCAGCCTGAGGGGTTAGGGGACAGTTATGTAATATCTTGCTTGCAATGCGACCTCAGCAGCCTGCCGCAGAGGGCGAGCTTCAGTCAGCTCTATGACAGCTGCTACTATCAGTGTCAGAGAGTAATGCTGAAGATGTAGGTTTACAAACCCCGATCCCAACAAACGCGCACTGGCCACCCTGGCTGCACCCCCAAATGGCAGCGGTAGCAATGCAGGTGCCGGCCCCATTGAACCCTGGCGGCAACTCACTTCTCCCATTACCGCAGTGGCCAGCGAGGTTCAGGTCCCGCACCCTGCCTTCAGTTAGGCTTCCCTCTACTAGAGGATGCAGCCCTTCAGCCACTTTTTTCCTACGCAGGTAGGGTGGTACTGTCTCATGCAGAGTGCACAGCTAGACCATCATGACGCCGGGGTTCCCTTTCGTGGCACGTGAAGCTTGCCATACCTGGTTATGTGTGCACTTGTCTCAATGTTATGCTGATATATAAGTAATTCCGCATTACATGTATATCGCAGAATTACCAAATTCCTCCAATTCCGCTGCCAGCATTAAAATTTCCACACACCCTGAAAAACAATTATGTGATTGTTATTTGGATATGGGCATTTTATGTGTTGTAATTATTTTACGTAAGGGATTGAGTTTATTTTTTGAGCTTTTTGGTTGGTGAGGTTCAGATTTTTTATTAAAATTATTTATATGCTATTTTATTATATCAGTTTTATTTAAGACTGTAGTCTTATTTAATGTTTGACTGAAGTAATAAAATAGTATGTTTATTATTTATATAAAAAAATATTTATCATACTGGTTATGGCTATGGTATAGTTTTTGGGGAGTTTTGTAGGTTAGTATTTATTTAAAAAAATGCTTTTGTCTATTATTGCTAACTAATCCATTCTTTTGTTATTTATGAAGAGTTTTACTTTAAATTGTAGCATGTCATAAATTTTTTGGTTTGTTTGCTAAGTTTAGGGGAGGTTTGGGTTACAGATTGCACCACTCCTAGTTGTTGGTAGCTTTGCTCTTTTTGTAGTGCTTCTCTAAATTTATAGAGTGTAGGTTGGGTTTTGCTTAGCGTAGGTTGAAAGGCATTGTGCCATCCTTCCACTGCATTGTTTGTTTTGGCTTCCTGTCTTAAGGTGCTGTCATAGACATTCCACCATGATATTTGGAATTTGTGTTGGGGTCTGTGTGTGGAGCGATGTAGTTTGCCAACCCAAGTCTCTTTGAAATATTAGGGGGCTTTGTTTGTGTTCATTTTGTTGGTAAAAAGGGCTTTCTATTAGTAAATTGCAGTGGCTGGATACCTCAGTGAAAGGGACATAGCCTAGTTAGAGCTATCAATTTTTTAAATTTCAAAGGCAAATTGACTGTTTGTAGCATATTCTACACTTTGGGCCTGATTGCGAGTTAGGCAGTGCAGCGCCGAGTTTGCTTCGCTCCACCGCCGCACCGCCAAAGCTGTAGTCGGGCCACCTGCCAGATTATGAGTGTTTCTCATGTCTAGTGGGCTTTTTTTGGACGTCCCCATGGCTGTGCCTCACAAAATGGGCACCGCAATGGGAACACCAAAAACAGTTCCTGCAGGGCATGGACTGCAAAGTCCATGCAACGCAGGAACTGGGGTGCATGCACACAGGGGGGCACATTTTGTGCCCCCCTGCATGCACCCCTTGGCCCTGAAGCACAAAAGGGCCCTATAGGGCCCCCTTTGTTTCCTCTCTGCCACAGTTTTCATGGAGTAGGAACCGCCATGAAAACCGTGGAGGAGAGGAAACTTGTAATATGCTTGGGTGGGACCGCAGCGGTCCCGCCTAGCATATTGTGGCCTCAAACCCGCCGCAACACCACCAGGGAAAGCCGGTTCCCTGGCGACTGTGTTGGGGCAATAGCGGTCCAACCTTCCTAGTTGTAATAGGGTGGTCGGAAGACCATCACCACCTCGCCCCGCGAGTCAGGTTATCCGTGGACTGCCAGACTCGTAATCGAGCCCTTAGTGCGGGATGTTGGAGGTGTCTCCATATGCTTTGATTGAAATGGCAGTAACAGCCTTGTATGGTTGTGTGGTGGTACATTTTAAAAATGGTTTGAATCATGTGAATATTTTTTGTGGGTAGAAGTTATTTGTTTTATGTTTAATGTGGCTTAAGAGTTTAATGTAAGTGCTACTTTGTTTATTTAGTAGTAGGGCATATAATAAAGGCTTACTTGTGTGTTGGTTATCACCATGTGTGGCATATATCTGAGTGAATTGTTTGGGACACATTTTGAAGGCCCAATCCATCATACAGGTTTGACAATGGCTTAATTTTAGTAAATTAACTGCTGTAGAAAATATTGGGATTCGTCTATCGTTGAATAGATTATTTTATAACAGGAAGAGACCCTCATTATGTGTCATTTTCACCTGTTCAGGTATTTCTATATCTTGGTGTCTTCTAGGGGGTGTATCGCTAGTGGCCTTTTTAGTTTGTGCAATTAAATGTTTTAAATTGGGCATAGGTGGTAGTTGACCTGTGATGTGTTCAGGGACTTTAGGGAGTATACATTTTAGGATTATGGTTGTGGACATTTTGGAGCTAGTGCTTGCCTCTCTCACATCCTACAATACCTCCCTTACTTCAATTTCTGTCAGATTTGGAGGGTAGTTGTGTTCGCTTACATCAATTACAACATAATTCTTTGTAGCAGTCTTCCCATAGCATGCATTAGATTAATATTTGGTACATTTCCAATTCACATTTTCCAATGATGCACTTTCTTGTTTGTAGGTGCAGCCCATGTGATTTAGTAATTGCTTTTCTTTCTTGAATGTTATGTATCTTTCTCTTTCTGTCATTGTGACTGGATGTAGTGTAATAATATAAATAATTACAATTTTAAAATGTTTATAAGTTTGCTATTTACATATAAAATTATACAACTACTTTTATTATTTATACTTACATGTGTGTTCTTCTTAGATGTTTCACACTTTATTGCAGCTTTTTCGTTTGTTGTGTTGTAATGTGGAAGAGGTGCTTTATTTTCTGTTGAAGAAAAAAAAGAGTGTCACTTTCATTTAAAATGTTTGTTTGTTGGTAGTTTGCAGAAGTTAAGGTAGTTAGGTTTTATTTTAATTTTTTTGGGGGTGAGTTTCTTTTTTGTAATAATTTATATGTACTTTGTTATGTCTTTTTTCTGTTTATGATTGGTGTTGTTTTATTGGCAGAGCACTTTTCAAAGTTGTAGTATTTTCATTTAGTAAGTACATGTAAAGAGGTAAAAGTTAGAGAGTGTTTTGTTAATTATTTGCTATTTAACAATCTTAGGGGCCCATTAGGATGGCGGGCGGAAGCACCACCGCTGTGCTGGCGGATGCAAAAAGCACCAGTTACCGTCCGCCCGCCACAGCACACACGCCCGCCCAATTAGGATGCGAAAAGACAGCCAAACACCGCCCGTACGCCAGCGACGCCGTCCGCCATCAAAGTGCGCCCGTTCACGGAGCGGCGCGGCCCAATGGAGACACAACGCCCGACGAAATCACGTACCGCCCGGCGTACAAATTACGATGCCAGAACCAAACAGTTCCCCCGGCTAAGAGACACCGCACGTGAAAGCAAGGCGGAAAACCGAACGCACAGTACGGATAGCAAAGAGGCGGACCCCCGAGCATGAATCCAGCACTGCAGGCCCTCCCCATGCTCTACCTGATGCAGCACCCAGGAGTCAACGCACCGCGGCGACGCAGGTAGGCAGACACACAACAGGGGCACGCAAACAGCGCACACAGTGCAAGGGCGGGAAAACAGTATATGGCCCCCCGACACCCCTGCGTGGACACGACACATCCACCACTGCACCCACACATGCGCACAACGCAGAGGCCAACGGCAGCGCAATGCATGCGCCGCACACAAACAACACAGGGTCACAACCAAACACCACACACACCAGCACCACCCAGAACGCACATGTCACGTGACAGCCCTGCCACAGTCATGTCCCCAACCGGCAATTCACTGTTGCCAACCTGACGTCACACAACTGACCCGAACATGTCAGTGACGTCACGCCACATTAGGACACACCCCTGTGTGCAAAACACGGCGAAGCACACAGCGGAGGCAACATCACCCATCAGAATATGGACCCCGTCGGGAAAAGGTACGCCAGTACCACACAGAAACACCGGTGCCACCCTGCACCCAATAACAAGACATGCAATACGTAACATCAAAGATACCGGGGACAGACAACAGGTGGGACCAATTATAACACAAGGCCCAACGTACAGCGGAAAAGCAGCCTGCTGCCCACACACGGGAGAGGAGACAGCACCGAATGACCTTCCATTCCCACTGTGAAACCACATCCCGACTAAACAAGCCGGAGAAAACAGTCATTGCACCAAACAAAGCCCAACACAGGCATGCAGAGGGAAGCGGCCACAGGGCAGATAGCGCATAACACCAAAGAACATTCAGAACGGAAAGAAGAAATGATAACACTCCCCCATGTGGTTCACATGCAAGTTATCTGGAAGGAGTCAGACACCACTGACCTTGACCATTCAGAGAAGCATGTGAGATGAGGGCCCGTGTCCTCCGCACAAGCCAACATAACACAAGTCCTGCCTCCCTACGACCACTACAGAATTCCCAGCAACATCGGAGGTTGCACTCTGCAGACTGCACAGACAGCCGGAGCACGCCACCACAGCGCTCTGCAGCAAAATGGCACTTGCACCACACCTACCCAACTACGCCGGACAGATCAAGCTGTACAAACATAACCTGATACAGATATTGGGATGTGACAATCTGGCCTTGCTGAACGTAAGTTACCGACTAACTTACCGCATCGCATTGTTCAGCTGCGTCATCCCCGTCTTCTACTGTCGGAGGTGTCCCTTCTACTATCCTGTGGAGTTATGTCTCTCCAACCCGGCATGTCCAAGGGCGGACCTGCTACAACTATTCAACCCCCTGGACGCCCACAACAGGGCCTGTTCAGCCTATGGGGGCATGGCGTATGTGGCGACTATCGGACCCACACTGCAATGGGACCACTGTGCCTCCACACGACGGATAATGGATTACAGTTACATCGAATGCCATCCAACATGTCCCATCATGCTCCTACAAGGGACAACTCACGACCAACACCTTGACAGCCACCATCCGCTACATTGGCTGGCAACCATGTCCACCACCAATGCCATGGAAGCCCTGCTGGAAGGTATTGCATTCCTGACAACCTGTCAATTCGTCGGGCCACGTCGCCAGACCCCCAATTGAGCAATGATGTCCCACACCGTACCCATGCTTCGCTTACGCACGGACTAGGCAGTTACCAGTACAACTACTACACCATGCAACCTGCAACTGACTCCACAACAACAACTACACTGCCATGACATCTGATACTATTTGGGAAATGCACCCTGTACCTCATCACATCCAGTAACTCTGCATGAACAGGGGGAGGCAGAGGCATGGGATTTGTGTATGGCAACCACATGGACAGAACTGCACGTACAACCATGCCATGATATGGATCCTGCGCCCATGAACATATGCACCGGTCAGTGGACAGCAATCGTCCTGCTGTAGTATGTGAGAGCTGTCACCACACCTCCCTCTGAACGTCCGTGCCAGGACCTTTGCATGGACACCAAGTGCATCCACCAACAACATGAGCCCAGTGACTGTGACATGGCCAGTACCCACCACATCGCAACAACAAGTGGGACGCCTTTGCATGCACGTAAGCCCATGCCCTGATGTCACCTCCACGCACGTGTGTATGAGTAACCATAGCAGCAAACCTGTAACATGGAACTGAGATGCACTGTGCCCATGATGACAAGCGGACTGGTAGGCTAAATGTATACTGTCTGTGTCAGTCAGCAGCACCACAGTAATTATCAAATGTACATTAGCACACCAACGGCTAAGCAGTTGGAACTCTGAAGCCCACATCCCACAGTCAACAACTAATCACTGTACCCCTACACCCTATGCTATGTGTAATCATGCTGAGTATATCCTCCACATGCACTTCGCTGCCAGTAGTGTTCACTATACTGCATCACAGAGGACATAAGTCCCAATACATGGCTTGAAGCAACAATGTGTCTCTGCTGATTCATTTCACAAGTACGAATGAGAGAGGATGAGAGTGTGTGAAGTACACGGCAGTCGTGAGATGACCATGTAGTCCACTGTCATTGGATGTCAACTTAAATGAGTAGCACAACTGTGGGAGACACAGATGTGTCATGTGAAGCGGGAGTTACGCATGGCTCAGGTGGGTGGGTGTGACGGGTAGGTGCGCACATGCAATGTTGAAACACGCTGTGTTGGGAGGACTCAGGACCAGTACATTGGCGCACTCCTGGGAATCTGTAAAGACCACCTGTCTGGTGACAAATGTGAACTCGTGTGTGCACAACAGGCGGGCACACGAACAATGCCGCATCAAGTGTAGACGTCAGCCCACCCTCCGTGGACATGCCGGATACTGCTGCGCGTCCGCCAGGCCCTTGCCAAGGCACTCACATCCCCTGTCGACCTGGTGTATCCCCAACATTGTCCACTTGCACAGGCAATCCAGGGCACGGGATGGCAGTAGAGCATGGTGGGTGAGAGGTCATGGCGCGCTCATCCTTGTCACATCACGCAGGCAACACATCCACAATGTGTAGTATGGCACAAGTCAAATGGAAGTAGTGGGGGGACGCACACATCACAAGCAGCAGTGACGTCACGGAAGGTGGCTCGCACCATCCCACCCATTGACAATACACCCACACACGTTACATGCCATTGCAACAGAGAAGCCAGCGCATGCACAAGCAGCTCCAAGCTCGCCCCAGAGAGGCCAAAGAGTGAATGTGTGGGGCCATGAGCTCCAGTTGGACGCGGACTGGCCCGCTAGGGCAGCTACAGCTTCTGTGTGTTGCAGGTGGTGTATCCGGACTGCGGAGGCTGTCATGCATTGTCAATGTTGCCCGGGTCTCGAGTCGGGGCACCACGCATGTGGACGGCGTAACGCCACTAATTATACCGTGAGACAGACCACATGTACAACTGGACCCACACATACACTCCTTGGCCTCTCTGGGGCGAGCTTGGAGCTGCTTGTGCATGCGCTAGCTTCTCATGTGCAAATGCATATTGGTGTGAGCGAGGGGAGGCCATGAGGACAGTGTAAAAGATAACTGTTTGACTTTCAGTTAGTTTAAGGAATGCCCCTGATGAGGTCAGAAAAAGACATGTCTCGTGTGTATTGCAACTAGTAGATAAGCCGATGACCTACCCATGTCTTGCATGTAGCCCCGCACCTAGCCCCGCACACTCGACACAGCAAAATGAGTACCAGCACCACATACTTCCCATTCGAAGCACTGACTGGGGGTGACAACCATTGGACAGTCTTGTGTAGTCCACCCACGCGTACATGTGGGCCCTCCATGAACCATGTCACCTGCGGCAAAGTGATGTCATGGGCAATGACGGAAGTGAGCAGAGCTGTCTGCCCCACGCACAGACGGTGCATCAGCTCAACAGACCCAGCACTGAGTGCAGCAGGGGTCACATGTGCAGGGGCAGTTGTGCCTGGTGTGAATGCACATGCACATAGACAGCACATCGAGCAATGTGTAGCCTGCCCACATCTACTGTCCATTGTCAGGCTGACCTAGAAAAAGATCACAAGGCAACACATCTGTGTGGGTGTACCCACTGTGACCAACACTGCGCAACCATCAGCGTACTCGCCCTGTGCATGGCCCACCCCGCAACGAAGGTCACATTCAGTGCCACTATCTCTCACACACATCCCTATCACGAGTCATGGTGTGTCCAATCAACAGTGCAGAGTAAGCGCTCATCCGGGGGTCCTGAACAGGAGACACATGTAACCCACTAGGCAGTCTGTGTCGGCACCTACTGGCATTGTGCAGTCAATGTGCAGGCCAGGCCTGCTGGGACTGAGAAGGGCAGCATGGCCCCAGCCTGACTTCCACACGACCAACAAGTGCACTGAGACCTGCATTGCCAATTGTCTGTGTCACTGGATGTCTGACATGAAGTTGCCATGTACCACCACTCGGGAGGGACAGACAGGTCAAAGCGCCCGAGAGCTCACATACCCATGCCACCTGCAGCCAGCATGGTGTGCAGTGCATGTCTGTACTCCACAGGCTCTGACTCATAGTGCTGAGGAGCAACGACATGTGTGTCCCCCACATGCACACCCACACCCACTGCAGTTGTCTCTCACACACAACTTTCGCAAGGAATAGCCATGTGCAGTGTGCGTGGAGCACGGAATCCAGGTTCTCCAGCTCCTCGCTGGTGAGTGGACCTGGACATGTCCTCAGCGTCATCCACGTGTAGGTGTAGTGGTGGCAGCAGCAGCTGTCGTCGAGGGGTGCCAGGCTGCAGTGCCAGGTAGCTGTGGTTATGCCTGTCCCACTCACACACACATATTACCCCCTGGGGCCGTTTCAGTGGGTACAAGCTGCTGCGATTCGTGTACCATGTCTGGCAGCTTCAATTGCAGACGTTGGCCTGCTCCCAGCTGGCCATGGACGCCTACCTCCACAGTGGAACACGCAGGGTGCAATCGCGAGGGTCATTGGAGTTGGCCGTAAGGGCCTGGCCCATGCCGGGTACAGTCCGCTGATGCCATGTGCACCACACAGTATAATGTGCGCAATGCATCTGCAGGTGTGGCCATGATTTGCATGTGGGTGCAGGTCCACAATGGACATGGCCACAACATGCTGTGTGCATAGGCAGGGACGGCCAGTGCTCAGCCTCCACATGTATGTAGGAACATCATCATGTACACATTGGCATGGGAGCATGGGATATGCATATGCACACACATGCCATCTTTCACTATGTACATCTGCCACTTGGCACGTGCAATGTTACGTGTCACTTGTGATGTGTAGTTGCAAGCACACAGCCGTGTCGGCATGGGGCTGTCAATGTGTACACCTGTCAATGTTTCTGGAGGTGTGATCCGTACAGTGCTGTACTTAGGGTGCAGTAGGGACATCAATGACTGTCTCATATCCCCTTGTGCCACCGGTCCCAATTGTTTTGGCCGCTCAGCCTGTGTCCATAGCGTTGTTGGTGTGTGCCCTACACACCCAGCCTCGGAAGCAGTGTGATGCACAGCAGCTAGTCATGTTGCCGTGGTGTTGCAGCTTACCGAATATGCAGTCTGTTGCCATCAGCATGCCTTACAAGTTGTTAAGGCCTAACTCCCCATGTGCATGCTCATAGCAATGGTGTGTGTCACTGCCCATTGCTATTGGTAGGGGACCTGTGTAAGTGTATTGTGGCTGTGCTGTCCCTACTTGTCAGCCGTTCTGTCATTCAATTGCCTGCTCAGTCATTTATGTTCTGTGTATGTGAATATGCCATGTGGCGTGTTGCTTTGACATGTGTTCACTTCCATCTTTCCTAGGCGGAGACCAAACATTCATCGCCCCTACCAATTGCTGTCAGACATGGTGGATGTTGAGGTCATCCGCAAATATCGTCTGGACCGACCCACCCTGCATCGTCTATGTGTCTTGTTGGAACCCCACCTCCGTCCTCGCAGGGTGTATCCAACAGCATTCACCCCCACGGCTAAGGTGATGGCTGCACTGCATTTCTTTGCCACTGGGTCATTCCAGCACACAGTGGGCAGTGGAGGTGGGATGTCCCAACCCATGTTCAGCATGGTGCTCAGGGATGTACTGTCAGCCATGATGCTGTACAGGAACAGATACATCCGCTTCCCCAGGGCTCGTGAATTGGCGGCAGTGAAGGGTGCATTCTATGCTCTTGGACGAATCCCCACGTCGTTGGTGCAATAGACTGCACCCATGTTGGCCTTGTTGCACCACAGGCCACCGAGCACCTCTACCGCAACCGGAAGCACACGCACTCCCTGAATGTGCAAGTGGTGTGCCTTGCGGACATGGTGATCACACACGTGTGTGCGAAATTCCCAGGATCGGCCCATGACGCGCACATCATGCGCAACAGCATCCTACCACGTCTGATGACCAATCTGCAACCGGACCGTGGCTGGATTGTTGGTGAGTATGTGGAGTAGAGCAGCGTGCTGGCTGTGCGATGCTGTCTTGTGTACAGTTGGAATTGCAACGGTTCTCTGTGTCCCTCACACCCAGGTGACTCTGCTTACCCGAATGGACCCTGGCTGCTCAGCCCATTACGACGTCCTGGGAGCCCAGCAGATGTACGCTACAATGAGGCACATGGGAGGACCAGACGTGTGGTTGAGCGGACCTTTGGCCTCCTCAAGTCCAGGTTCAGATGCCTGGACCGCACCGGGGCGCACTGGCATACTCCCCACAGAAGGTGTGCCAGATAATTGTGGCTTGCTGCATGCTGCACAATCTGGCGATCCGCAAGCAGATCCCCCTAATTGTGGATGACGGAGATCAACCAGGGCCCCAGCCTGCAGACCTGGACAGCTCCAGTGAAGAGGACAGTGTAGAGGATGAAGCTGTGAATGTGCGTCAGCAGCTCATCGCCCGCTACTTCACTTGACGGTGAGTGACCATGTACGACGGCTGATGTAGCTGTAGTTGTGCAGGTGTATGTGTGCTCTGTTACGGGGGCCTTTTGTTCACTGAGTGCTGTGTGTCAATGGTCCATGTCCAGGTTGGTATGCCACTGACAGTGGCTGTAGCATTGTGCCCTGTTGCTCTGTGAGATGTGTGTGCATTGCTTGTAGTTGGTGACAAGTACTGTGTGATGAGTGTGTGACACACTCATTGAATGTACTCTTGTTCTGTTTTTCACCCCTAGGTCCCTGCAGCCTCTCCTGTCCCATCGACATGCCACACAGCAGATGCATTTCTGCTCATGGTGGCGATTGCACATCGTGGAATAAACCCAGGACACATTAAGCCGATTGTGATCAAGGTGTATTTATTAACAGCGGTGACATGTGATTGTGTGCAAGGTGATGACAAATGTGGTGCATGCTGTGACAATGAGTTGATGGTCATGGCTGCGTGATGGTCAAGGTGTACCCATGGAGTTCTATGTCCACAGTCCAACAGACACATGCCATTCACATGGCAGTGTGGGGTAGGATCGTATTACATGTCAATGCAGTAGGTGGTCAAGGTGGCTGGCTGACTCACTGGCGTTTGGTGCGGGCGAAGTCCTCTCTGGACACCTGTTTCCTCTTCGGATGGCCCCTTCCACGTTTGGTAGGGGGGGTGTTGATGTTCCGCTGGTGGTGGCTGAGGAGTGCTCACTCACTGTGGACGCAGAGGAACGCGATGCTGCACGAGCCTGCGCCACAGCAGGTGGTGGCGGAGGTGGTGTTGCTGGCCTTGCTTGTGCCCTCCCCCCCACCACCAGCTGGCCCATGAGGGCCGCGATTTGGCCCATATGGGCGTCCATGGACCTCAACACCGCAAGGACCTCCCGCGTGTCGCTTGCCGACCTGGCCCATTCGCCTTGGGCCTCTTCATAGGCCCCAAGGACTCTGTCGATTGGCGGCAGGGCTTGGCTCCCAGGCACAGTTGGCGTTGGCCTGACCCTGCTCCTCCTACCAGTACTGCTGCCACCGACCTGCCCACTAGCCACATTGCTCACCACGGTCCTCGCTCTGGCTCCCAGGGTGGAGCCCGACGGCCGTGCCGACCCTTGCGCAGGGGCTGTGGCGAGGAATGGCGTGGTGGTGGTGGTTGCGGCGGTGGTGGTGGTTGCGGCGGTGGTGGTGGCCGCAACGGCTGTGGCAGCAGGGGTCTGTGACTGGTCAGCAGCCCTGGGTGATGGGTTGGTAGGCAGGAGGGGCCCTGGGGAGCGGTTGTGCCCTGCCACTCCAGATGGGCCTGCTGGGTGGTCCATGTCCGGAGAGGTGTCCAGCTCCTCTACATCCATGAGTCCGGGTCGGGGGCTTGCGGACTGGCTGTGCTGGCTGCTGTCACCCTCTCCAGCATCCAGCAGTTCGGCACCTGTGGGGAGGATGAGATGGGTCATTGTGTTGCACCTAGCAAAGTATGTATTGGTTGTCTGACATTCACAGTTCGTGCACTGTCGTGCACAGGTTTCCCAGTGGCGTGTGTGTGGATGTACGATGTGTGTATGCGTTGGCTAGGCAATGGGTCTGTGTGATGTGGACATGTGGCATGGGACGGATTAGCAATGCCGATGGGTGTGTGTTGCTATGCTCCTACATTTTGTGGCTCGTGTGTATGCGTGCTCCAGGACCATCGGCGATGTTGGGTTGAACGATGGTTTAGGGGGAGGGATGGAACGCTTAGGTACGCTGATGCCAGAAGGGGGTACAGCCCCCTAAACGCTCTTGGGTTGAAATATGCTTTTGGGGTACATGCTGTGGGTAATGGGTGCAGAACGTGACATGTGTTCTGGCAACGTGACAGTGCATGGACAAAGGTGTGTGTCTGTCTCACATGGCCGGAATATCTGCTGACTGTTATCATTCATGGACATCACATTGGTAGCAATGTTGTGAGTTCGTGCTTGTTGTGTGCCACACGTTGTATTGAAGATGGGCCAATTCCTTTATGTGCGCGCTGCCCTGGTACATGTGCATCAGTGCTGTGCTCTTGGGGTGTTGACTATGTTATGTGTGTCGTTATTCGTAGTGTGACGTGCGCTTCGGTCACTGCAGGCACTTGATTTGTCATGGGCAGGTATCTTTGCATGTCTACTGTATGAGGGCCAGCTGTTCGGATGTCATACCTATCATGACATTGTGGCTGTGAGATGAGATGGATGATATGTTGAATGTGCATTGTGTGCCTGTGTGTTTCATGGGTCCGGTTGTCTTTGTGTGCAATATTGTGGTTCCAAGCTGTTACTTCTAGTACGGTCTGTCTTACGTGGGCGTTGTTGTACGATGTGTGGGTGACAGGCAGTGAGGACTACATGGACAGGACTTCGATGGTTTTGCTGATGTGTGTGATGGGTGGCACAGTGCCTGCCGTGTGGGTCTGTGCTCCAGTGGGACTTGTACATGCAGACGTGGCTCCTTAGGTGTTGCTGTATCTGTGATAGGTCATGTGGGGTTTGACTCTGTTGAACATGTCCGTGTGCACATTGGTCTCATGATTGTGACTGGGAGCAGTGCTGCGTGTTCCTCTGCTACGTGTCATGTCCCATGTGTCAGTCGTAGTACAGTCCTCATGCCTACAGACGCCCCGCCCTGTACAGTTTCCCACCTACAGGTTGTTTCTGAGTGCGCAATGCAATGGATGCCACATGGTACTGGGAGGGAGGGGTGCTCCACCTTGCTGGTCTGTGGTAGTGGGGGCCTGGTGGGTGTTTTACTTCAGCTGTCCCCCTCCGACCCACTGTCTTTGTGTTCCGGCTACTTACCTGTTAATTGTCGGTCAGTGCAGCTATGGCAGACACATGGATGTGGGTGTGGGGAGTGCTCATTCTGGTGCATCTGGAGTACAAGGGGACCTGGTGGTAGTTGCGGTGCTGGCTGACTGTACACATGCCCCCATGGTTTTGTTAGTTGGTAGCTTTGGGCTGAGTGTGTGTGAGTGTCTGTTGCATGTGTGGGTGATGTCTTGTGTATTGTGTACTGGACATGTGGGTGTTTGTCCCTAGGAGCTATGGCATGGTGGTAGTGCATGTGAGTACATAGCGGTGTGCTGGTATACGTTTGTTTGTACTTACCAGCCTCCACTCCCCCTGGTAATCCGGTGAGGATCTCCGGATGTATGATGACTCGCACCTTCTCCTCCCACGCCTTGAAGGTCTTGAATAGCGCGGGATTCCCTCCGCCAGTCCTGGCAGCCAGCTCTCGATTTTTGCTCTCTTTCTTCTTGACCACGCTTTTGAGGTCGTTCCACCTTTTGTTAATTTCTCCTCTGTTGCGTGGAACGTTCCCGACTGCATTGACCTGGTCTACGATCCTGCTCCACAACCGGTTTCTGGTGGATAGTGGTGTCTGTTGGACCTGGTTGCCATAGATTTGTGGGTGCACCTTGACGATCTCGTCGACCATGACCGTCAGCTCGGTGGAAGTGAACTTGGGCATTCTGTGTGATGCCATGGTGTGTGTTTTGGTGTTTGTGGTGCTGGTGCGGTGTGTGGTGTGTGATGTGCAGGGGGTTTGTGGGTCAGGTGTTTGGTGGTGGTGGTGATGGGTGTGATAGGTGCGTGTCTGTGGTGTGCTGCTGTCCTTTCTGTCTCGCTGTGTTGTGTGCTTTCGTCCTCAGTTTGTAATGTTGCAGGGGGTTGTGGTCTGTGGAGGGGCTGGTTTTGTACTTACCTATGTGGGTGTGTCATGATGGTCTGTTGTTTTCAGGTGTGTTGTGGCTGGTGTTCTGGGATTTGTAGTTGATTTGTATGTCCAGGGGGGGTGTTTCAGGGATGTGTACTGTGTTTGGGTTTTTGTGCGTGGGTTGCTGTGTGGACTTGTTAGCCATGTTGTGTGTGTTTGTTTTCGTCAGCGGATGGTTTCTGTGCATGGAGGTGGCCGCCAGGGCTTCCGCCGTGTCCATTTTCGTCACTGTTGTTTTCGCTGGCGGGCGGTGTATTTGTGGATTTCCCGCGCTCATGTCGGTACGATCCTAATTTAACGGGCGGTGTCTCGGTCGTCAGGGCGGGCGGTTTTGGCTTTTCGTGCGTCTTTCCGTCCGTGGCGGGCGGATGGACTTGGACTCGGACATGGGCGGGCGGTTTTTTCTGTTTATTTTCCGCCTCCGGCGGTTTTCGGTTCGCAGCATCGTAATTGCTCGGTCGGTATTCAGAGGGTGTAGGCGGGCGGATTTTCGCCACTGTGGTTGGTGGCGGATTTTTATCCGCCCGACATCGTAATGGACACCTTAATTTTAATTACAAATCAGTTGCAGTTCAACTATAAATTTTACTTACTTTGCAAGGTAGTTGTGAAAATGTATATATTTTTTTTTATGGGTTAGGTCAGACAATCCGGCAGAGTTTCCTGATCTCACAGCTTTTGCTATTTTTGAAGTATTTCGTTGATCAAATTTGTATGCCTTTTATATTGTTGATTTAATTGATTGTGTGATTTTATTGATTATGTATGTTTATAGTTTGATTTGAATGGTTAGTTTAGTTTTAGTTAGATTTTTTTATAGTGATGTCCTTCTCTGGTAAATGCTTATTTAGGTTTCATTTACAATGTTTAATATGTAGTTTTTAATATTATTTTATTTATATATATATATTTCTTAATATTTAGTTTGTTGTATAACTATTTGTAGTTTATGTAAATAATAGTTTTTCTTGATATTGTTATATATTTCGTTATATACTTTATTGGGGTGAATAATATTTATTTTAGTTTGTAATATAATTGTTTTTCATTGAAACGTGTAAATGTTGTTTAATGTTTATTGCAATCATTTTTTTAACATAAAAAGTAGTTTTTTATGTTTAATGATAATGGAATTATTTTTGCAATATTATTGTAGTCAATATTGTGTGCAGTGATATTTTTTAAATATATGTTTATTTAAAGGTAACAATATTTTTGTTTCCTATATTTGTGTTTTCGATACAAGTAAAAATCAGTATTTTTGACAATGATATTTTTGTTCTCAATATCTTTGGTTTCATAGATGAGTATAGGAAGTCAATATTTTTGCTAACAATATTTACTTTCCGATAATTTTTGTGTTTTGATATTGTGTGTATTGATATTAGTCAGTGATAAGTGTGCCTTCCTTAACCCTTCTTCCTTTCCATCCTGCCTAAAGTTCCTCCATATCATCATCTCTACCTTTGGAGACTGCCCAACTTACCAAAGGTACAGCTTTCGTGTGTCATACAATAACTAATAATTGAGTTAGATGACCAAGAACGATATTAAAAGCATTGCAATCTCCGGAAGCCATAGTAGAGGCTGATGAGGAACCTGCTGATAAGTCTGTCAGGCATATTTTGAGCAAAATGCTGAAGAAGTTACTCACATCTGGTTAAATGTGATTTTTGATATTCACCAATCAACACATAGAAGACAAACAGGCACATGAATGGAAAATTATCTTTTCTCTTTTTCTTGTTGAAATGTAACATATTAATGAGGGTTAGGAAAGTGCCCCATCCACAATCACAGTGGTTGGACTACTACCAAGCCCAGCAGTTAATACATTAGAATTGCTTGTCTTCCACATATGATTTAGAGCCCATAACAGACTCTCCACATAGTTTCTGCATCCATGGGATCCTATAGAGCAAGGTGCAGATTGTGCAACCAGAGGTTCGTTCGGTTCTGCAACCACAGAGATGTCGGTCAGAAGCAACTTCGACCGACATCATAATGAGGCCCTCCGTCTTCAAAATAGGCATCAAGAAGTTTGAGCACCACTTATCTTTCAAAATGTAGTCCATAAGAAAAAGGATCATCCCTCTCTTATTGACAGGTGCATCCTATTTCTAAGATGCATACTTCCACATACCCATATTATAGTTAAACAAGAGGTTTCTAGTTTTCACGGTCTCCTTTACCAAATCCAAGCTGTGCCATTTAGTGAATCTTCATTTATCAAAGTCCTGAAACGTAGCATGGAATTGCTACATGGAAGAGGGATTCAGACACAACTGTATCTAGATCATTGGCTAATTATCATCGCTTTGTGCTAGCAAATAGTAGCGAACAGCCGAATGTCTGGTAATAGTAGTCATTTCTAGATCCAGACTCAATAAAGGTATCATTAATGTGGTTCAAGGCAGACTACTCCATCTGGTTCACAAGCATCTGCCTCACTGAGTGCACCACTGGCCAGGTTGCAAATGAAGCTGCTGGCCTATCATATTCCTCCTCCATATTCTCCCCACTAAATGAAGTGTAACAATTTAATTTTAATGTCACCTCATTTGATCCAGTCTAAAGAATGACGGTGGGAATGTTAAATATATCCGTGGACTCAATGATTTTTATCTTCTCTTTAAAGTTTTTGCCAGCACAGACGCAGATTTTGTACCTAGCTCTGTGGTGAGCATAAACATAACTCCACTGCTTGAGGTGTCTCACATCCAAGCAAGGAGATAACATTTAAAGGCCTTTCAAAGATGAGGGGGAAGATATGCTCAATGGTAGTAACTCTCCCATTGCATTCAAGTTTTCCTTGCAGCAACAGCTTTGTGAAATCTGAATGTCCTCACCTACTCACATCCCCTTTAAGGTTATCCCAGCTCTTTAGGCAATTACTGAAGCAGCTTTGGTTTTCATTATCAGATAGGTATGAAAGGGGTGATTTTTCAGTTTGTGCCTACAATGCATTCCAATAATTCAGCAGTATAGGTGTTCCTCCAATCTTTCACTTTATAGTGGAATTTGGAGTAAGAGGTGGTCCAACTTGATCCTGTCCTCTATAAGAGGCAAACCAAACTCAGAATGACACATAAAAGAAGGAGCTGAAGGAGGGACTGCCAAAAGCCAGCGTAAATATTTGTTCTCGAACATCTGCAAAGGACCTGCACCCATGTACCCTCAAACTCCGGCGTAGTAGGTTGCTATAGCAATACACTTACTTTTAAATATGCTGACCATTTCACCCACCGGCTTGTCAGCACGCAAAATTGAATACCAACTCTGCAACTCTTTGGCATTGCATTGCCCTGCTGATAAAAAGAGTATGCCAATTCAAATTTCCATAGGGATACCAAGAAAATGTAAAATTTTCCCCCAACAAATTCCAGACCCTCCCAGGAAAAGTGATCTGGTTTTAGCGTTTAAGGCTGATGCACATAACAAAAGACTTTAAGGTCGAGCACCCCCATAAAATCATAAAAAGCATCTAAAAGACATTGTAATCCATTAGTGGTTCTGGAAATTGAAACCGCGTCATCGAAATACAGTAAAACAGGGAGGGCACTGGACTTCACCATAAGCATATCCTTCCCTGCTTTACTGATGTGCAACTCTAAATCATTAATATAGATTAAAAATAATAAGGAGGCAATCACGCACCCATGCCTAACCCCCTGCGAAGATTTGATAGTAGGGGAAATTTCACCTTCAGGACCATACCTCACCCTAATCAGAAAGTCCCAATGCATCCTATTATAGTCTGATCTATACCCATCGTGGCCATAATGCCCCACAACTTGGACCTGTTGACCAAGTCAAAGGCAGATGAGAGGTCCATAAACGACCGGCGAATGGACCCTCTCCTTGCCTTGACCTACTTGCTTATGACCTGCAGAAGGATCAGCCATTGTTCCACTTTGCCCACCCTGGGGTGAAACCCGAACTGCACTTTAGAAAGAGACTGATTTTCCTCCAGCCAACCCTCAAGCCTTGTGGCAATAATTCTACCCAAAATTTTGAGAGAGCTATTTAAGAGAGAAATTGGGCGATAGCAGCAAGGTGAGTGTCTGTCCCCTTTCTTAAAAATGGAGACAACCACCAAGACAAAATGGGTGCCACTTTAATTAAAGCTTTAAAAACATTTGCTAAAATTGGAACCCAAAGTGCAGTATTGTCTTTAAAAAGGTCTAAAGGACTCTGTCTGGACCTGGGGCTTTCCCTGCGGGGCTCTGGTTTAGGGCGACTATTACTTTTGTCCTTAACCAAGATGGAATCATTGAGACTGGAAATCGACTCCAGGTTGCCAAAAGCTACCTCATTGTGCTCTAAAATAGGCTCTAAGTTGCCAGGATTGAAAATACTGTTATAGTGGTCCACCCAAACCTGAACTGGTTTAACTGTGTCCACTAAGGGCTTTTCATACCCTGAGAAAAATGGCAGATTAATGATGTTCCAGAATAGCGCAGAATTCTTTGTGTGAGAAGCTTTTTCCAAGTCCCCCCACACAGGGCCGGCTCTAGGGTGGTGTGGCTTGTGCCACCACACTGGGCGATGACTTCGGGAGGCACCTTGTTTTCAAGTACTTATGGGCCTTATTTATGAGGACCTTGCGCTGCAGTTGTGCCACTTTTAGTGATGCTGCGGCAGCGTAACAAATGCGCCACGTTGCACCATATTTACAAAGTGACGCATCTAGTCAGATGCAGCACTTAGTAAACCCCTGCGCTACATCATACCTGTGACAGGTATAATGTATGCAGGGTAGGCGTTCCAAAGCAGGAAAGCCACGTAGAAGTGACGCAGTGATTCACTGCGACACTTCTATGGCGTCAGTGCGTCAAATCCTTACACCTACTTGAAGCAGGCGTAAGGTGTAACGTAGTGCCTTTCACATGGGGCTTGAAATAACACATTGCTGGAGTTGCGTCTGTTTTCAGACACCCTCCAGTAATTCATAATTTTTGCGCCTACAGATACATCAGGATTACTGACATATCTGCAAATCCTTGCGACATGGAGCGCCAGGTAGTAAATACGGCGCATCCATGGTGTTGCAAGGATGGTGTTATGAAAAGTGTTGCATTGCTGTTTTCCCGCAGCGAAGCTACACTTTTCATAAATGAGGCCCTATGATTTTAAAACCACCGTCTGTTACGTTCCTCGCCTCCAGCAATTTTCAGGCAGCAATAAAAATGGCAAGATAACTCTGGTGATTGACGGGCCTGCTGGAGAGAGATCGGAGTTTTGTCTAGCGAAAGATTTTACTTATGTAATGTAGCGCAGGTAGGGTTAATTTGCCTGCTGCAAAGCTTGTGTACCATGCAGATCACAAAGTGCATATGATGTACTTAGTTCAGTGGGATACTGCTTTTGTCAGTGAGATCCTTTTGTTACTTGAAGTTTATAGGTTAACATCCTAATATAACTTTTAGCTGTCATCAAAGAGCTGCAACCACTGTGTTACGTTTTAAATTCTAAGTTTATGCTTCTCCTGACCAAGCACTCTTAAACTATACTGTCTACCAGTAGGTATGACATGTGACTCCTACACCTTGTTGTCCTCTGTCTTATGTAACATTCCCAATAGAATGATGTACACACGTGGATGGCACTGTGCTCATCCTATGCTTAAAAACTTTGCTAGAAAAACCCACATTTGAGTGTCGCTGGTGTTGCAGGCTGCTCTATATATGAGCTGCTTTCCACCTAAATTTGGGAACTACCCAAAGTTCTCCGCTTCCTATTTTGGTATATATATATATATATATATGTATATATATATATATATATATATATATCCAACACTCCTCTCTTCCATACGAAGAAATTACTCAGACGCCCGTGTATGCTTCAACATAGCCAATTTAATGACAATGGCAATCCGACGCGTTTCGGCTTTACGCCTTGCTCACGGCAATAAGATTTACAAAGCATTGTTCCATTTTTAAATACATGTTTAAAAAGTGAAAAAGGACTCACCCATCCCTCTGTGATTTAGTAGTGAAAATGTGTCGGCCATCTTAACATGATCATATAGTGATGAATTTCACAACGGTTGACAGTAGGAATATACATAAATAATCTTTTTTATTGTAAAAAGCTTTCCTATCTCTTTAAATTTTCTGTGTATTGAAGATTTTAATATTCAGTGCTAAATATGGATGAATTCATGTATTGATGTAATTACAGTATATCATTGAATTATAACATCATCGATGCGGCTAACAACATGCTGCCTGATAAAGTTTTTTATATGATCATGTTAAGATGGCCGACACATTTTCACTACTAAATCACAGAGGGATGGGTGAGTCCTTTTTCACTTTTTAAACATGTATTTAAAAATGGAACAATGCTTTGTAAATCTTATTGCCGTGAGCAAGGCGTAAAGCCGAAACGCGTCGGATTGCCATTGTCATTAAATTGGCTATGTTGAAGCATACACGGGCGTCTGAGTAATTTCTTCGTATGGAAGAGAGGAGTGTTGGATTTGTGGGTTACCCGGTAACCTAAACTCGGACCGCCCACTGAGACAGCCTTGCAACGACCGGGACTGGTGTTTGTATATATATATATATATATATATATATATATAAAAGGCACTCTTGCCTTAGCGGGCAGTCAGGATCATTATGGCACTATGCCGATATGCGCGAGCGCGCCCCCCCTCCTCCCCCTAGTATCAGCTCTCTTCAGATTTCCGTTGAATGTCCACATGATAAAAGCATCTCAGTAAGGAAGCTCTTACGCACTTGCCAATGACTCTCAATTTTTTTTGGGCTGCAACATAATAGTATTACGTTTGCCGTATGCAATGTTTTCTCGTATGCCAATGTGTCTTTCAATTTTTGTGATATTGATAAAGTTTTGTTGACATTGAATTTCGTCCAGCTGAACTCGGCTGGTAGCCATCTGATTGCTATAGAATGCCTAGTATTATGTTTACATCTGCCGTCATATCGACACAAACAGTGGAAATTTTATTTATTTTCTGCATTGGGCTGAACTAATGCAACAGCTAGTTCATTGATGTACATTTAATAGAACTGGGCAATACTATGTTTGTTACCATTACAATATGTCTGCCATTCCCGACATAATTTTGTGATTGTCCCACATCGATGTTTACACATACCACCATACTATATTAGTTACCTTTTCTTTTGTGCACGTTACACGTGATCAAGGCTTCGGATGAAGTTGAAACGCGTTGTGTAATAAACACTTTGGCGGAATTCTACTGGTGCGGGGTTTGCTTGTCCTGAGAGCGCACTGATTTTGCGGTTTGAAAGTGATTTAACAGCCGGTGTGCTCCGCCGGCGTGTGCGCCACTTTCCTTGGGTCCCCGGTGGTCTGGAAGGAGCAAAGACGATTGGATATATATATATATATATATATATATATGTATATATATATATATATATATATATTATCTACTGGCGGTCGCCAGTAGATAGTTATAGTTAGGACCTATTTTCCATAGGAAATCCGCAACATTCTATTTGAAATAACTCTTGCGTCGGTTGACGAATCTTCGCGAAATTTTCAAACTTTATGGCCCGCTCTGGTCCGCTCCTACCCTGAAAGTTTCGGGGTGATTCGTCAAGCGGGGGCCGAGAAAAAAGGGGGGTCCCAAAACATGTTTTCCCCATTCATTTTCCCATAGGAAACTTTAGCCACGGCTACAGCCCGAACTGCTGAACGGAATTACACAAAATTTGGCAAAGAGGTAGTTCTTGGTTCAGAAAGAACCCTTTTTGTTAAATGGTGTAAATCCGTTCAGTAGTTGCGGAGAAATTAAAAAATAAGAGTCAAAAAATCAATTTCCCATAGGAAACTTTATGCAAGGCTACAGCCCGAACTGCTGAACGGAATTACACCAAATTTGGCAAAGAGGTAGTTCTTGGTTCAGAAAGAACCCTTTTTGTTAAATGGTGTAAATCCGTTCAGTAGTTGCTGAGAAAATCAAAAGTAAAAACACATATATATCTGGGCGGAGCCTAACCACACATGTCATCGTGAGATCTGATTGACTGTCAGCACTTCATCCTGGAATTGCTGGCAGCCATCTTGGGACCAATATAAATGATAGTACCCCATTGAAATGCATTGTAGTGAATCGAAGATTTTGAGGGTTACCAAAAGGAGAACTATAAAGGGTGATAACAGACTTTAGTTACATTAGAATTCATTTGTTGATGGTACCATACTAATTTCAGGAATTGGGGTGTGTTCTAAGGTGATTTTACTCTGTGAAAAACCTTCTGCTGGGATATCATGAATCATGTTTGAGAGAAAACTATTTTCACATGCTTGTCCCATACAGTTTTGGAAGGTGCTCCAGAAGCTAAAATGAGAGCATATTTTCTGTAAATTCACATTATCTTTCTCAGTCATGTGAGAATGAAGTCTGACATTCTCAGTAAAACATATACATCCAACAAGGGCAGAGACTGTCAGTTGATTCCTTTGTGTTCTACTGCAGCTTCCCAGAGTGTTCTAAAGAACAACTAGAGTGCTAACAGCCTTACTTATGACAAAAGTATGGCACACCTGAAGCCATCTTGATTGGAATAAACTGGTAACACTTAAAACATTTAATTTAAAAAGGAACAAAATTATGGGGTTCATCTTGTCATAGAAATTATGGTTAGTGCTCTGGAAAGAAAAATTAGGACATGTTTCAAGTGTGATCTCAAATATCTTCCTGTTATATTTCAACAGGAGCAGCCTGTCAGTTGATGCCTTTGTGTTCTACTGCAGCTTCCCAGAGTGTTCTAAAGAACAACTAGAGCGCTAACAGTCTTACTTATGACAAAAGTATGGCACACCTGAAGCCATCTTGATTGGAATAAACTGGTAACACTTAAAACATTTAATTTAAAAAGGAACAAAATGATGGGGTTCATTTTGTCATAGAAATTATGGTTAGTGCTGTAGAAAGAAAAATTAGGACATGTTTCAAGTGTGATCTCAAATATCTTCCTGTTATATTTCAACAGGAGCAGCCTGTCAGTTGATGCCTTTGTGTTCTACTGCAGCTTCCCAGAGTGTTCTAAAGTACAACTAGAGCGCTAACAGTCTTACTTATGACAAAAGTATGGCACACCTGAAGCCATCTTGATTGGAATAAACTGGTAACACTTAAAACATTTAATTTAAAAAGGAACAAAATGAGGGGGTTCATTTTGCCATAGAAATTATGGTTAGTGCTGTAGAAAGAAAAATTAGGACATGTTTTAAGTGAGATCTCAAATATCTTCCAGATATATTTCAACAGGAGCAGCCTGTCAGTTGATGCCTTTGTGTTCTACTGCAGCTTCCCAGAGTGTTCTAAAGAACAACTAGAGTGCTAACAGCCTTACTTATGACAAAAGTATGGCACACCTGAAGCCATCTTGATTGGAATAAACTGGTAACACTTAAAACATTTAATTTAAAAAGGAACAAAATGAGGGGGTTCATTTTGCCATAGAAATTATGGTTAGTGCTGCAAAAAGAAAATTTAGTGCATGTTTTAAGTGAGATCTCAAATCCTCTTCTATTTCATTAGAAAATTCTGACATGCAGACTGAAACAATCACTTTCAATACCAGCAGTAGACTTCCAGTTAACTCCTTGGTGAGCAGTAGCTTTACTACAGTGATCTAATGAACAACTAGAGTGCTAACATTCTGAATTTATGGCAAATGTGTGACACATCTGAATGCCTTCTTGATGGAATCAAAGAAAAAACTGAAAGCATTTCCTACTGAGGAGACTGTAGTAAATGAGGAAATTAGGAAACTTCATAACAAATAAGTCTCCCAAGATGGCCACCAGAGAAAAAAGAGCCCAAATGTAGCACAAATATCACCCAGAGGTAGCCCACGTATAGCCCAATGACAGAAGTGTGCAAAACACTTTTTATTTTTGTTTTTTTGCAGTTTTATATAGTGCAGACTGGTCAGGTATTGGAGTGCTTTACATGAGCATTGGTTACATCACACAAGTACAAATTCATGTTGGTTGACCCCTACACTACCCAACACCACTGCACTACCCTAAACCCTAAAAACCTACCCCCAGCACGACCCCCTTCACTACCCAAACACAACTGCACTACCCTAAACTCAAAAACACTACCCCCAGCACGACCCCCTACACTACCCAAACACCACTGCACTACCCTAAACCCTAAATCTACCCCCTACACTACACAAATACCACTGCACTACCCTAAACCCTAAAACACTAGAACCCAGCACGACCCCCTATAGTACACAAACACCACTGCACTACCCTAAACCCTAAAACACTACCCCCTACACTACACAAACACCATTGCACTACCCTAAACCCTAAAACACTACCCCCAGCATGACCCACAATACTACACAAACACCACTGCACTACCCTAAACCCTAAAACACTACCCCAGCATGCCCCCTACACTACCCAAACACCACTGCACTATCCTAAACCCTAAAACACTACCCCCAGCATGACTCCCTACACTACACAAACACCACTGGACTACCCTAAACCCTAAAACACTACCCCCAGCACGACTCCCTACACTACCTAAACACCACTGCACTACACTAAACCCTAAATCTACCCCCAGCATGACCTCCCACACTACACAAACACCACTGCACTACCCTAAACCCTAAAACACTACCCCCAGCACGACCCCCTACACTACCCAAACACCACTGCACTACCCTAAACCCTAAAACACTAACCCCAGCATGACCCCCTACACTACCCAAACACCACTGCACTACCCTATACCCTAAAACACGACCCCGTACACTACACAAACACAACTGCACTACCCTAAAACACTACCCACAGCATGACCCCCTACACTACACAAACACAACTGCACTACCCTAAACCCTAAAACACTACCCCCTACACTACACAAACACCACTGCCCTACCCTAAACCCTAAAACACAACCCCCAGCATGACCCCCTACACTACACAAACACCACTGCACTACCCTAAACCCCCCTACACTATACAAACACCACTGATTACTCTAAACCCTAAAACACTACCCCCAGCACGACCCCCTCACAATACAAACACCACTGCACTACCCTAAACCCTAAATCGACCCCCGGACCATGACCCCCTACACTACCCAAACACCACTGCCATACCCTAAACCCTAAAACACTACCCCCAGCATGAACCCCTACACTACCCAAACACCACTGCACTACCCTAAACCTTAAAGCACTACCCCCAGCACTACCCCCTACACTACACAAACACCACTGCACTACCCTAAACCCTAAAACACTACCCCAGCACTACCCCCTACACTACCCAAACACCACTGCACTAACATAAACCCTAAAACACTACCCCCAGCACAACCCCCTACACTACACAAACACCACTGCACTACCCTAAACCCTAAAACACTACGCCCAGCATGACTCCCTACACTACCCAAACACCACTGCACTACCCTAAACCCTAAATCTACCCCCAGCACGACCCCCTACACTACCCAAACACCACTGCACTACCCTAAACCCTAAAACACTACCACCAGCATGACCCCTACACTACCCAAACACCACTGCACTACCCTAAACCCTAAAACACTACCCCCAGCACGACCCCCTACACTACCCAAACACCACTGCACTACCCTAAACCCTAAAACACTAACCCAGCACGACCCCCTACACTACCCATACACCACTGCACTACCCTAAAGCCTAAAACACTACCCCCAGCACGACCCCCTACACTACTGCACTACCCTAAACCCTAAAACACTACCCCCAGCACGACCCCTTACACTACCCAAACACCACTGCACTACCCTAAACCCTAAAACATTACCCCCAGCACGACCCCCTACACCACCCAAACACCAGTGCACTACCCTAAACCCTAGAAAAGAAACCCCCACCCCATGCCCAATCCCCCTTACCTCTCACTCCTCGTGGTTCCTCTCTCCTCGTGGTTCCTGCTTCACGTCGTCTCTGAGGGGCGGTGCACGTCGTTGTGAGGAAACGGAACAGCCTCTGTTTCCTTACAACTACATGGATCGTCTACATGTTTTTAGAACGCATGGTCATTTACCATACATACCTTTACAACAAAATTTGTTGTAAAGGCATGCGTGGTAAATGACCATGCGTTCTAAAAAATGCGTAGTAATGACTTTCGTGATGTACAACGCATGCGTGGTAATGCATGCGTTGTAATGGTATTGCAAAGTAAAAAAGACGTTGTAACGGCTGTTTACCGATCGAAGCTGGCCCCTGTTCTTCAGTGAGACGTTTATTTGATTAATTAGGAGGAAGGAATGTGTTTTTTTTACCGAAAAGTGCATTCCCGGCTGTTGTATTGTGAAAGTGTCCGCGTGGCCTGGTTTCACTTCCGGTGAGAGAGTGGAAGAGTCTGTTTGGATCTAAAGGAGTTCTGTTGTTGGACGGGGCCGGCGCGACATGTCATCAGAAAACATAGCTAATGAAAAGCGTCCTCCCTGAAGTGTGGAGCAGTGCCATGAGAGGTCAACGAGTGTGCGTCCCACCGCAGTATGACCGTACCGCGTGACCCATGTGCCACCTCCAGGGTACGGGAGGCAGAAGCGGCATCGCAGGTCCTCTTGAAGACCGTTGTAGCACTAATTCTACATTTTGGTACTAGGGCATTTTAACTTCGTTGTTCCTGCCAGATACAAAGAGAAGATCCTGTGTTATTCAGTGCCCTCGTTACCTTTTTTGTGGGTTGTGGTGCTTGTCACTTCGCTGCCCCGCCGGTGCACACCACTGGGCACCCCACCTCGTGTGCCATCTGCAGGGCCTCTGCCCTCAGATCACTGGTTTCGGTTTCTGGAGTGGCAACATAAACAGTTGCTCCCAAAGGACTAGCCTGAACACTTAGGTGAATATCCCCTGCACCAGCATTCCACGGAAATTCTTTCCTAGCTCTCCCACGTCAACGAGGACGTCATAATAGCACGGCTCCGCTCGCGACACAGTATGACGTCATCGGAGCCATAAGAGAACCTCGTCGGCGTGCTGACGTCAGTTCCACCCATTTTTTCCGTGCCACCGAGGCAAACAGGGGACCGAGACATTTTCACATGTATACATAGTATAATAAATATATATATATTCACTGAAAAAACCATAGGTTTCAGGCACGTTATAGTTAGAAATGAGCATTTAAAAAACCTTAGAAATTCACTGAAAAAACCATAGGTTTCAGGCACGTTATAGTTAGAAATTAGCATTTAAAAAACCTTAGAAATTCACTGAAAAACCATAGGTTTCAGGGGCGTTATAGTTAGTTGGACATTTCACTCGTACAAAACCATAGAAATTCCCCCGTTATAGTTAGTTCAGCTAACTATAACTCGCGCGCCCGCAATGCACTGCTGATGACGTCACATATTACATCACTCATGACATGGTCAGTGACATCACTCATGACATCACTGATGACATCTCAAATGACATCACTGATGACATCACTGATGACATCATCCAGTGAATGTGTGTTTTTCTGAAAATTAAATATGTTTTATATATGTATATCTCAAGGTCGATGGAAGAATAAATGGGTATATAAGTGTCTAAATGGATGATTTTGTTTTGTAAAATTGATTGTATAACTGACTAAGTGTATCTTAGTGAATACATGGGTTAGTGAGTAATGTTTAAATATGAAAATATCTGTATCAGTCTCTCACTTTGTGTATAAGTGGCTGCATGGGTTGGTGAGTAGCTACATGAGTGTCTATATGGGTTATTAGTTGGGTTTTTGAGTATCAGTATGAGTGTCTGAGTGTCTGTATGGTTCGGTGGGGGGTATTACTTAGTGCATAGATGCATGAATGAGTGACTCACTGTTTGTATGTGTTGAAGACAGCATGTGTGCAGGACTGTATAGGTGGATGAGTATGTGTATGGGTGTGTTAGTGAGTGAATGACTGTCTCAATAGTGTCTTTATGAGTAACTACATATGTTTTAAACTAGTATATGTGAGTATTGGTGTATATAAGTGAGTATATGTGAGAGTGAGAGATTGGAAGAGTTCCTGTATAAATAAGTAGGTGTTTCTATAAGTGATTGTTTAAGAGAGTAAGTATGTGTAAGTTTCTGTAGAAGTAAGTGTGGTAGTGTGTGTATAACTGTATATGCAAGTAAATGGATGTTTGATACTTTGTTTGCATGTGTGACTATGTGTGTGAGTAACTCTATGGATGAGTGGCGGTGTGTAACAGGATGTATAGGTGTATGAGTACATATGATGAGTGAGTACATGTATGAGTGACTGTATAGGGACTGTTGGTGAATGAGTGGATGTGTGTGTGTAGATCTTGGAATTACTGAATAGGTGTGTTGTAACTGGTATTGGTATGTCCATTGTTTTGAAAATATTAGTTTGTATTTTTGAGTGTGTGTATCAAAGGTTATATTAGGGTGAGAGGAGGTCTGCCACTCTATCACAAGGATGATGTCATCAGTGATGTCATTTGAGATGTCATCAGTGATGTCATGAGTGATGTCACTGACCATGTCATGAGTGATGTAATATGTGACGTCATCAGCAGTGCATTGCGGGCGCGCGAGTTATAGTTAGCTGAACTAACTATAACGGGGAATTTCTATGGTTTTGTACGAGTGAAATGTCCAACTAACTATAACGCCCCTGAAACCTATGGTTTTTTCAGTGAATTTCTAAGGTTTTTTAAAATGCTAATTTCTAAAACTATGCACGTGCCTTGAAACTCCACGGGTTTTTCAGTGAATATATATATAT